>JAJNNQ010000130.1:8080000-9421666 GCA_027886175.1 Phylloscopus collybita
CTTGGTTGGTTGCAAAAGGAAACAGTGGAAGGCTTACTTCATTCATGTTTTATTTTCCTGTCTGAGCCAGCCCAGATAGCCATGGAAAGACAAGCTAATTTGTTTAAGAATCACTGGGAATGCACTAGTGTTCCGAAGGTTAATCAGGAGACAGAACCAAGCAACTCTTACAAAAAACTTGGAATAAGGAAAAGCTACAAAGAAAGACAATAATAACAGAGTGCTTCTGCTACTTTTCTTGTGGTCTGTTTTGGAATGAAGATCTTTCTGCTTCTCCAAAACTGAGAAAACAAGAGCACTAGGCCTTGGTTAACGAGACTAATCAGCAGAAGATGTCCTGTGAACTTGACAGAAGTTTTTCATTGTCTGTGAAAATTTGTGTTGGCTGTGCAGACAGAAGTTCAAGTTCAGCATATTTATTTTTAGAAGGGCTACAGAAAATGAAAGGAAATGGGAACTACGTGAGTGAAGAGAGCAGAATTTGACCCTACACGTTTAGGAAAAGGAATTCATCAAACTGACTTGGATGTATCAAAGACATCTTGTGCTGGTGAGAATTTAGATTTCATCTTTAGAAGTTTTATGAAAAGTTGCCTAAGAAAGTAATGTGACCCCTGATTTTCCTTTATCCTGCATAGCTGTAAACGCCAATACAAGACAAACGGGGAAGTAAATGACTACCCAGTCAGCATATACTTGGTTTGAAGAGTAATAAGCCCTACATTCCCCAATCCAAGTCATTTAAACTGATTTAGTGAATGAGAGCTTTTCCTGGGACTAAAAATGGCAGGACCTTGATGATGAGATACAAAACCTTTTGTAGAGTTAAAGGAGAAGCTTAGCCCTTATTTATGGATATATAAATCATATCTGAAGCCAGTGCACAAATCCCAGAGCTACAAAGGAGACATCAAGATGATATTGTAACTTTACGTTCTGCACTTAAATTTTAAATATATTAATATTTTTAAAGGGTCCTCTTTTTTTAGGTGTAGCTACCCCACAAGTAATTTTCAGCCTGGCTTTTTCTTAAATTAATGTTTTCATTATATACATGATTTTTTTTTTTTCTGTGTAGAATTACTACTTCTGGTTGCGTTAATTAGCTCATTTTCTGAAGAAACAAACTTGCAGTCATGCTGATTAAATGTCCCTCCCCAGCAACTTTTCAAACCAAGAACTCATTCTGACCAAGTCTAATGGCAGAGCACTCCACAATACAGAATTCCCACAGCCTTAGGAAAATGTGTGGCCAGAGGGAAGAGAGAGGGAGAGAGAGCAAGCTTCTGTCAGTGCCCCAGTAGAGATCAAAGCTGCAGCATAATCTCCCCATCGGGGACAGACAAAAGTGCTCTTGGATTCCTTTCAGAGACTCCACACAGAAGCACATTCCTGCGAGACAGACCCACAACAGAGTCAGACTTTATCTGCTCCCCTGGTAAAGGAACTGCTTGTTCCACCCCTGTGGTTCTGGCAGGAGTAACCCAAAAGGATTTCTACACCCAAAGAACTGTAATTGCACAAAGCAGGCGAGGAGGTGGAGGGATCAAGCCACTTTCCCTTGGAGGTGACAATGTGAGGGTGGTTTCCACTGCACTGGTGGTGAGCCCACTTTCACCATTTCACTGCCATGGATGTCATGGGGCTGAAAAAATGAAAATAAGAATAGTCCAACAGGAAAATCCAGTGTGAGCTTTCTGGCTTTCCTGGCCACATTCAAGCAGAGGCTACACAATCACATTTATGCCATGTTCCAATCACTTGATCTAAGCATTAGCTGCCAATAACCTTGGTGGAAAGCAGAGGCTCTATAAGGATAGCTGCAGAACTGCTTTTGTCCAAGGCAGTTCAGCCCAGGATCATTTCAAGTATGCATTGCATGAAGTTGTGATGTAGAAACAAATGGGTTCCTTTTCCCCAGCAGTCACAGACTTTAGTTTTGAGACTGGCTCCAGCCAAACTGACTCCAAATCTCCAGCAGAGCTTTGCTGAAATCAGCAGAGCACAGCATAGGAGATGGCAGCTCAGCCTGGTCTTTGAGACTGGGGCTGAAACTCATGGAAAGGAAGACAGAAAGATAGTGACTCTTGAAACATGTTACTAAGTCTAAGCATTTACTGGATAATAAATTATTTGCTAAAACTCTAAGACGAACTGGAGCCTCATCATGATTTTACTGTTAATTCAATCATTCTGGAGTTCTTGATGTTAAGTTAATTAATTGTTGTTGGCATAATTATAAAATATCTTCAGTTTTACAATGGGTATAAAGTTCTGAAATATAAATTGAAGACACCTCACATTTTTAATAGTTGTTCCTTAACCTTTAAGGCGTTCAGTTTTGTGCGGTCAATGGAGCCAATGTGAGCCTTTTTTCATTACATAGAGGACATTTTCTGAGATATTATTTATCAGGCAACTGAACAGGAAGTGCTTTGTCTGCTTACTTTCCCCTGTTTGTCCCTCTGTGATGCATCCATACATACCTATATCTGTGGCAGATCATCCTGTTTTGACACTTGGCTGATATTCCAAGTATGCTCTCTCCATTTATTCCATTTTGCCCTGGGCAGGCACAGGCAGCCAGTCCATCACCCCAGTCCTCTTTCCCAAACTGCTCCAATAATGCCTTACAGAAAAGGAGTCAGGTTGGCTTCCAGGAGATTAACAAGTCTTGGTAGTGGTTAGACAGCCTGAACCTTCTCTCTCTCAGTGCTTTCTAGGAGATGATGAGGTGTCTTCACTCTTGTTGTGGTTGCACCAATACCTGAAGGATATCCTCAAAAGCCAATCACTATGGATGGACCTCCCAAAAAAACCCCAGTATCTACACCTTGTAATGGCTACACTGGGGTTCAGAGGCAGTATTCTCTCTCTCCTTCCACAGTGATGTCACAGTAAATATCCCCCCATGTGCAGATCATTCTCCCTAGTCAACTCAAGATGAAAGATTTCCCAAAACCATGAAATCACATTGGGTTCTCAGAAACCTGGAGATAGGAGCAGAACGTGAGTTAATGGGACCACAAGCTCAAGGAAATTATGACTTTTTCACAGTAAATGAGAAGTGATGACAATGAACAGATCTGGGGGTTGGGTTTTCTGTATCTCCTGTTCCTATCAGTCAGCAGATCATCAGACATTAGTAGTTCTCAAGGTAACTTGAGGTAACAGCACCATGTTGTGCTGTCCAGACAATAAATCACATCTTTGGGATCTTTTCCCCAAAAATACACAGTCTGGGGAATAAACTTTCCCAGTGTGACCCCTGAGGGCTACATTCAGAGCTCAGCTTCTCCCTCAAGGGCTCCTGAATCCATAAGCTTGTTGCTTAATTGAAAAGTAATGAAGATATCCATGCTTAGCATTTCCCCCAAGACTGTTGACTGCTACACTCAGGTTTTTTCCTAGACATATAAAGAATGCTTAAAAGTGGTCCTGTCCCTTGGGTGTTGCCATGCAGCTTTGTTTGCTGGCTGTACAGGAAATAACTCTTATCAGTCAGAGGTGTTGCAGAATCTAAAGACACAGCTGGTACTTAACCTGACTATAAAAAAAACACCTATTTATCCATTCTCCCTTCAGACCAGCTGGAAAAGATTTAAGCTTAACGCATGAGCTGAAAAAGAAAATCACATTTTATACAATCATGTTAAAGAGAGCAATTAACACAGCTCATTACTACTTTTAGACAGGACTTAGAATGTCAGCAGCCAAATCAATGTGAGGATTATCACATTTTGGAGTAAAAGATGCCAAAGCCTGTCTGGACAGACTTGAAGGGCAGTGCACTGCAACATAACACCAAAAAGAATTAGCTTCCTATGAGAAGCTGCAAGATTGAACCAAAATTAATTACATGATAGGTCCTAGAAGCACCACCTCCACAGCTTAAGTTCAGCAAGACATCTTTGTGCTTCTCTGTGCTTCTTACCCTGAACTTTCTGTTTCGTTCAAGACTTCAAATAAACTTTGAAGAGAGACCATTTTTTCACTGAAAGCAAAAAGCAATGGGGGATAGATATTTCTGTTCCCATTTTCCCAGCCATGGTAAGCCTTAGGCCTGCTTTTGGGTATACGTGTTTACCATGTCACCTGCCCAAGACAATCAGCAGCAGTAGCACTATCTTAATAAAAAATGTTGCCTGCATACACTGAAATTCCCTATAATTTGATTTTAAGTAGATTGTCTTCTTAGGACTGATGCTGTTTCCTTTTATTGACTTCTCAGGGAAGAATCCATTCTCAGTCCTGAAAACAACAAAATTGTACAGACTTCCACCAAATCATTTCTCCCCACCAGCTGCAGAATATTCTCAAGATCACAATTCATAATAAATTATCTGAGGCATTTTCCTGTCATCTATGCAAACTGTGTCTTTACCCATCAACAACCATGAAGTCACAAGATTTCAGTAGCCAAAAATATTGCATTGATGAGTCTGCAGTAAACTCTGTTCTTCATTGAAAGAGTGAGACTGGCTTTTCTGACCGAGGAAAGAGATACACTCTATTCTCTGTATGCTTAAGGACGATTAAAAGTGGGTAAAAAATGCTATCAAAATAATTTTATCAATGAAAAGGAAAGGATACCACATGGATGAATCAGTAAGTTTCACTAGATACATAGGGAGATGACAGAGGAAAACCATGAACTGCAAAAAAGTTGGGATTGTTCAGCCTTAGGAGGATAAACAGGACGTGGGACCTAACAGTCATAAATACACTGAAACTCTGCTGCAAGCATTAAAGGAAAAGCTTGTTTTCCATATTCACAGTGGGTGTGTCAAGAGAGAATATCCACAAACTCTGGGGAGAGGAAAAAAATATTTAGTCACCCTTTCTAACAGGAAGCATGATGAAAGTCTCCAACCTGAAGAAGAACAACCTGGATAGGCTGTGAAGCTTCCAGAAAGGGACAACTTTAAACTCTAACTGGACCAAAATCCATTTGTAATGACAGAAGGATTGCCAAGCCTGCTTGGGGTAGAGGAATCCACAAAACTGCTTCCAGTGGTCCCTCCAGACCTGTTTTTCTACATTTTTTTGAGGTCGGTTCAGGAATGTATCAAGGGCAAGAGGGGAAAGGTTCTACCTTTTTTAGTGACAGAATCTGCAAGTGAATTTGTGTCCCACTACTATTGCTGTTTTCTGTAGAGGAACCACACTATGAATTAAGTCCAGCAAGGCCTGACAACATTAATACTTCAATAGCATTCAGAGAAACAAGCCATTCAAGTTTGGATGCCAGATGGCCCCTCTAGTTTATTTCAAATATTCTATTGGAAGCTGTATAGATAGTCAACAAGAAAAAATGTTTTGTTCACAACCTATGCAGAAAAAGAGAAGCTGGGAATGGATACACACCAGGATGGTTGGATATACCCTGGGACACAGACAGCTACATGAAACAACATTTTTGAGTAGCATTTCCTTTCAGCTGCCACACGAGCACTCGCTCAGGTGTACACACGTTTTCTGGGTTGTAAATTGCTCAGTGAAAGGACAGTCTCTAGCTGTCTCTAGCCTTGCATTTGTACAGCACCTAGACCAGCACTATATAATATATATATATAAAAATATATCTAATATAAATATATAATTACCTTTTCCATGATAACTTGTTACAGAAATGAGGAACACCAAACAGCATAGAAGCAAATATTTAAAGGAAACCTATTGACTGCCAGAAGCAGTAATTTGATAGTACACACCTTTAGTGCATTTAATTACATTTAATGGTCAATGTTTCATGAGGCAAATCACTGGTAGAAGAAGGCTGGGAATCTGTATAAAGCCCTTTTTTAGATCTAAGTCAAAGAAAAGTCAGGCAACAAAAGATATCTTCTCTACAGGAAACATTTACTAAAACCTCTTTGAGGAGACAGAAGGGCCCATTCCATGAAGCTTCAGTTCAAGGCTCAGAAAAGAAGCAAATTTTGAAAATGCTAAGTAGGCAGAGTTTTCCATCTGACTGTTTGGTTCAAGAAAGTTCAGAGGTTGCTCTTGGGACACACTAGACTGAGGCTTTCATGGAAATCATGATAAATGTGTTTTCCAATGTACTGACCTGGATGTTAGCATATTTTTTTTGCTGAACATTATGGGGTACTTCGCCTGCTACATAATTGATTTTCCAGTAAAGCTCAAGACTCCTTTCTGATTCCAGTAGAAATCTGCAAACCATTTTCTTTATTACCACCATCCAGCACCAGGGGAGGGTGTGGGCTGGGGTGAGGCAGGAGGGAGCAGATTATGAAAATCCAGCAGCATTGCAGAGTACCAGTTTAGTAGCTCCAACCTGTTGAATTCTTTGTGCATGTGTGCACACACTCATATGTTCACTTAAACAAGGACATCTGCAAAACCCTAATGGTCTTTGAAAGCACAATAATATTTAAGCAATTGGATGTGCCCCAGCTCTTTTTTTTAAGTCTTCTTGGAATGAGGCCTGGCAAAAACTCGCAGCTGGTGGGTTTTTTTGGTGTGGTTCTATGTGTGTTAGTTTTCACCCTTCATCCTTTAACCTTCAGCACAGATTATTTTTTTACAATATTCAGAACTTTTCTATGCAAAGCTATTCTTTTTATTTCTCACGTGTTTTTCTCTACATTGAATCCAAACTATCTTAAGAGCAGGGAGAAAAAAAAATACCAAACAAAATTAAAATCAATAAATCTTCTTTTGACATGTATGTAAGACATAATTTGAAGAGATCTCAGAGCACACAGTAGAGATTAGTGTTTAGGTAGAAAACTACCACAGGGGTACCTGGCAACCAATCAAGGCACCTTCTCAGTTAAATTAACCTCCTTAACTCTCAGGCTGCCTCACCACTGATAACTGATGCTCTTTTCCAGAACAGTCCAACTTAAAATTGTCCCTCAATATCAATGTAAAAGCCCCAAACAATTTTAACTCCTTCCCCCTTTGTAATAGTTTACTTTGCAATCATGCTCTTCTTCCAAGAGATCACAATGCAGATGGAACAAAAACAAGCACATCACTGGCAGCAATGCGTGGAGAAGACAGGAAGAACACACCAAGTGCCTCAGTGTCTCTCTGGGTTTGCCAGAGCCCCGTTCCTAAAAAGGTTCATCATATTCCAGCAGCGATGGCTTTGACTGCTTTAATTCAGCAGTACGTGTCCAGGGGCTAAGGCCACCTTGTCATTGATACACTTGACTGGCAGGCATGGATCTTCCCTGTCAAAATACCCAAGTGTTTAAGTAATGACTAGTGCCACTTGAGTGGGAAAAAACTAGGCGAGCTGTCAATACAATGGGTGTCAGAAGCACATTGTTACTCATCCTAATCACAGTAATTGTACACAGGGACAGCCAGGGAAGAAAAGGAAATGAATGCCTATCTGCTGGCAACAATGCAACTTCATTTAACCTTAACAGACCAGGCACTGATATCATTTCTTCCTGGCACTCTCTGCGATCCTGATGTCAAAACAGCTTCTCATTTGCAATGTATGACAATTTCCTCACATCTGAAAAGACACTGCTGCAAGTCAATAGACTATAAATTGCACTTGGAAATGGGATCATCTTAACTAAAGCCTGCCTGCTTTCCCCAGGAGGCCCGGGCCCCCACCCCCCCCCCCCCCCTTTTAATAATTTGTATGTTTAGGTGTTCGGTCAATTTACTCTACACTTGTAATGTCTCATAGGCAAGACCATCAATCAGATTCGGTGTGACAAAAATATCCTGCTGCGATATTACAGGTTATTAAAGGGATGATGGGAGAAGGCTGCATGCATTTACTCTGCCCCTTTTTTTCCTCATCTCAGGAAACCTGTCACAGACCTAAACCGGTGATTTATCTTCTCTTCACTATCAACAGGTAGCGGCCAAGAGTGGACTTGGATGAGCTGCTTTCACTGCTCTTTCCTCCACACCTTCTGTCCTCCTCCAGCTGCCTCCCAGCCCTATATCCAATTATCCCCACTACTGGGAGAATGGGGAATGCTGCTGTAAAGGCTGACAGCTTCCAAAACAGCCAAAATAGTTCCAGTGTCCATTGAAGGGTTTCCAGCAAGGGGCCCATCACAGTCTGGAGCACTGTATTTTTTTTTCAAGGAGCCAAATTCACCTTGCAAACATTTTGCATAAAGCTCTAAGACAGATGTTGATGAAATTATACCAGTCAGATAGTCTTCAAAAGATTTTTTCAAGAAAAAAACAAGCTAGATTATATACAATATTCCTACATGCATTGAAATATATAGTCATTGTAAGTGCTAGGCCTCAGAGTATTTTCTCTGAGCTTTACAGCCTAAGGCAAAGCAGGGAGGAGCAGAAGGGCAACATCTCCCTCCCTGATTTCCCAGGCTACTGACTGTCTGCACGCAGGGTGTCTATTTATGACACAGCCCATCAACACCAGAGCCACTTGTCAGTCCCAAAATTGGAAAAGAAAGGGAAGAAATAAAGTAATAAGCACAAAGAACAATGTGAGGCCTACACAGTACCCTGGGATTTCTAGGAGTGACAGTCTGGGTCAGTGAGGCTCTGAAAGGATGCCACAGCCAGTGGCATCAGAATCAGAGATCAAAGACTGATCCCTCTTCCCATGTTTAGTTCAGTGGGAGAGAGTGTCACCATGACTGCATGTGATATTCCAGCAGCCTCAATGTTTTTAAGCCAAGGGGCTTATTCCAATAGTGTAACATTTCCTGCCTTCCTTTGGAACAGAGATGATAGCACATGGCTCAGTACCTGGGAAACACACAAGACAATTCTGTCTCTGAGAGGCAGGTGCCCACTGATAACCATCACACAATGAAAGGAATGTAAGAAAATGACATTTTGCATCATTTCACATAATTTCTCCACATTTCATCTGTTCAGTCCCAAGTGGCTGTTTTGCTACATCACAGAATCACAGAATTTTTAGGTTGGAAGAGACCTTCAAGATCATCAAGTCCAACCCATGCTCTAACACCTCAACTAGACCACGGCACCAAGTGCCACATCCAGTCTTTTCTTAAACACATCCAGGGATGGTGACTCCACCACTTACCCGGGCAGGTCATTCCAATACTTTATCACTCTTTCTGTGAAAAACTTTTTCCTAATATCCAACCTATATTTCCCTTTACACAGCTTAAGACTGTGTCCTCTCGTTCTGTCAGTTGCTGCCTGGAGAAAGAGACCAAAAGAGACATCCTCTTCACTCAGATTCCTCTACATCATCCTTTTAAGAAATGACCTTGAGGAGAACATTTTCTACCCCCTGCCCTCCAGTCCTGTGTGCAGGTTGAAAACCTGTTAGCCACTTGTCCTAGGGTGACTTTATGAGGCTGAGTCGCATCCCCATTCATCTGTTTAGCCCAGAAATAACCTTTTTGCCTTTAAGACTGGTTCTGAGAGCAAAGTGGGGATAAAAGAAGTGCACAGTTTGTTTTCAGAAACTGCTCTTGCTCCCCCACCTTTTCTCTCCTGGACTGTGTTGTCTGCAGCACGGACAGCAGGAGAGAGCTCTCCTTTGTTTCTAGTCAGGTTCTTTTTTTAGCTAGCTGAAGCAGAGAAGTTCCCCAGACTGTGGCTTTTCTTTTTCTTGGAACTGACCAGCCCTGCTCTGGGCTGAAAACCCAGAAAAACACCACAGGAGCTCACCCCTGTGGCCCACCAGGGCCAGGATGCAGTGTTTTCCAGTGCAGGAGGAACTGATGAGAGACTGAGCAAGCCCAGCCACACCCCTGGCAAGGACTTGCTGAATTTGCCATCTCTTCAGAACAGAGAGAGGTTTTATTGTTTAACATTATTAATTTTTCCATGCTTGTAAATACTTTGCTTGTTAAATAAACAGTTTTTTCCGCATTTCTCAAAGGAGATTTATGCCTCCTGCACTGGTGGGGGGAAGGACCACTTGTATTTGCTTCTAGAGAGACCACTTCAGAAGTGTCCTCCCAAAATTTGCCCAAAACTAGGACATCACCCTGCCTTGAAATGCGGTTTCCCACCAAAAAAAAAGGCAAGGAAATTTTTCTCCCTGGCTGTGCAGAGCTGGAAGGGCTTTTACATGGTATAATACAGATTGGGATGACAATGATCACATCACCAGACAGAAAAGTTACCATCTTCAAAGAGATGAAACAATCAGTCCCAGAGAGACCAACTCAACAAGCAATGCCTGAATGTGCAAATTACATCTAAAGCTCTGTGCAGAACGAGCCAGGAAGGAAAACTGGGAAAAAGCATGAGCTGCTGGGAAAACCTCAGGACTCTGTTGATTGTGGCAGTCGATACGTGTGACTGGCAACACAGACACTGCACTCGAGGTGCTTCACTAGAATCATCAGAAGGCTTCAGGCATCACCATCTTGATATTCAAAAAGTCTCCCATGCCTTTTCTCTGTATCTCCCAAGAGCAGCTCCACACAGCTCTGGCTCTGTCTCCCCTTCAGTTCTGGCTCACTCCTTCCTGTCCCTGGCACAGCCACCTAACCCTGTCTGTCCTAGGTACTGCAGCTCACCTTTTCTGTCCCTGGCACAACCTCCTGTCCCCAGGTCTTCACAGAACAACCAGCAGACTCCAACTGAACTCCTTACCAGTCACCTCACTCTTTATCATGCCCATGGCTGGGAGGGCAAGGCTGTTTCTACTCTGGGATAATTAACACAGGTGTAAGATCAGAGGGGAGACTGCCTTCAGCTGCATCTCCTTTTGTCTCCCCACAGTTGATGGCATAGGAAAGGCGTGAGGAAGGAAAACGGAGAAGACCTCAGGACTCTGTTGATGGCATAGGAAAGGAGGTGGTAGGGCACTCTTACCATCAAGAAGGTGTGTCAGCCACACAGTATGAACTCATCCTGTGACCTGCCCATGCAGGCAGAGGACCCCTTGGAAGCCTCCTTCCAGCTGGCAGGCAGGGGGTGTGCAGCACAGGGACCCTCCAACCCAAAAATTCTTCCCAGCTCTTTGTGCGTTACTGATATTACTGGTGACTGATGTCAGAAAGGCTTTATTTCCCAGAGGGGGGAAATGTACCAGCGAGACAGGCAGCAAGGAACAGATATCTTTTGCCTTCAGAGCTGATGAAGCACTTGGGGTGGCTAAGTGGTGAGAAGGCCTTGCCAGCAGGGAGGTTTCCCCCACCATCTTTCCTCCCTGGCTGGAGAAGACGCCTGCTAATCCACCAGTGCTTTCGCAATATGCATATTTTTCTCTTCCACATTCACATCATCATTCATCATCACACAAAAAACATTGTTTGTTTTGGTGTTTCTAAGAATGCAATTTTAAGCATGGTTGGGTTTTGCCTGCTGTTTATTAAGAGAAAAGGTCACAGCAAATTTGCTTTGCAAGCCACTAAAGGAGGATGTTCATGAGTCTCTGATCCTCAGTGCAAATTAATACAGCCCTGAGACAACCCTGGGCTTCATAGTTCACTTTTCCTCAGCACCAATGCTTTCTGCAATCCAGGCAGCCCCACAAGAGGGCTGCAGGGCAACAGCTCTATCTGCAAGGCTGATGCAAAGGCCTATGAATCCAGTGAATGCATCTTTTTGTTGTTTTGTTTCGGGTTTTTTTGAGCAACGACAAATTTAAAAGGGGCAACAAAAGCATTCCCCAAATTACAGGCAATTTCCCTAATTTACTATTACCTAGTGCTGCAGAATTTTGACAGCAAGGGCTGGGGTGTGAGTTACTGTGAGGCCTGTTGTAAGATGCTGTGATCTTTGCACAGCCAGCCGATTTTTTTTTTTACACTGAACTTTGAACACACTGTGGAGAGATGGCCCAGGAAACAGCTAGAATATTAAGTACCCAGTTATATGCCTCCCAAAGGAGGCTGCTGCTAATATTATACATTACAACAACATTGCCTGAATGGTTTATTAATGGTAGCAAAACAGAGTGAATACGACATACAATGATAATAACAATAAATGTTATTTATATGGTGCCTATCCGTGACAACGCTCTAGAGGCCTCACAAAAATACACTTAAAATGCTAGCATTGCAGTATTAAAATGTGCCCAAGGCCTCAGCAAATAAAATGGATTTGGTGTTTAAAATGTGATTTACTTGTACGCAGTGCCCTTAGCAGCCAATTTACATTTTAGATGAACAGACAGAGACTTTCAAAAAATCACACATGGTTGTCATTGCCCAAGTGTTTGGAAGCCAGCTTAAGCTGTTACAAAAAGGTTTTGAGCCCAAATTATCTGCAGATTTCTTTTAGAACTCAGAGCAGATTACATGGAATGACAAGGTCCTGAAACAACCAATTTTGTTGGTCTGTGTGTGCAGGCAATTATAATTGCAATGTAAATATAAATGAACTTGGTTTTTAAATGTAGCTAGAATGTGAGGCAGCCAAGATAAACCAAAATGTCCCCGGAGTCTTTGATGCTCCTTTTATGTTGCTGGATAAACAGTGCCACATATTTGACACTCCTTTACTTCCTGGGCATTTCCAGCCTTGGAAACACCTTTCATGGAGCTTATCACACATGTTGGGATTCACCTCCCCAGGTGACCTGTGTGGATGAGGTGGTGCTGGGGCAGGCAGTGTCTGTCTCTTGGCCTCTGAGCCTGGCTTTCCATGAGGGATTGGATCTACTATCTCATACCCTCACCGTGCCAATCCTCCTTCCAGTGTCCCAAGCCTCTCCTCAAAACCCTGGCTCTAACCTCACTCACATAAAACATGGCACAGTTCTCAGGTATCAAAAGGAGTTTGGAGGAGCAAGTAAGCACCAAACTGCACAGCCAACAATTTTCAGGGCCCACTTGCCCTCCAGGATTACAGGGCCTTTCCTTTCAGCCTCTATGGCTTCAAAAGCTACCAGCAAAGAAGGACTGCTAGAGCTGCCAGAAAGCTCTGCTGACCAGCCTGGGGACAGAGCTGAGCAGGAGGGGACAGAGTTAATGCATTTATTAATAGTTGGCAATGATAGCTGGGTTAACTGCCAAAGCCAGACCTGACTCTTCATTCTTAAATGCTGTGTCTGATCAAAAAGCCAAAACCACATTCCACCCATGCACCTGGTATGCAGCTACACCGCCATCCTCTCATTCTTTGTTTTACAAAGTGTCTCACAGCCCAGAGACACCTGACCGCTTTTGAAAGGTTTATCAAGGGGCAGTAACAAGACTTTGACCAATGCCCTCTTTATCTGCTACAACCCTTTCCCACATGCACTTCTGACAGCATTACAGCGTAACTGTGAGGAGGATAAGCTCGTCTTTCTGCCTGAAGACTTCTCTCATTGAACATGCAGAGCTAGGAACCAAAATATCCCCTGTTCCCTCACCTCATCTCCCCACACCCAGTAAATTTGAAATGGAAAACACTGAATATGCAAGGAGCGCATGTGGCACAACCCAGAGGGTTTTTGATGTGCTCATCAAATAGGATTTTACAAAAATTAATTTCTATATGTACGTGCATGCGTGTTTGCATAGGCATACACATACTTATCACCATAGAGTTTTCTAAAAAAACTATTGTCATACCACAGAGACCACACCTTGATCCAGCTTTAACGTGCAAAAGAGGGAAAACTGCAGGGAAAAATCCACTTCTCTGACCTTACTTTTACCGTTAATATATACAGGTTATTAGCATTTAAACATTTAAGCACATGCTTTTAGTTTTCTGGAAAAAATAAGAATCTCACATCACTTACATGGAAAACGTCTTAGACTCCCATAAAATGGAATCTGGCAAATGGGCACAACCTAAGGGGGAAATAAAAAAAAAAAAAAAAGAAGTGTAAAAAAATTACCAATTAATAAAAATTCAGTGGATTGCCAGTAGCAGAAGCATTTTAAAGCACTGGAAAACTTGGCCTCGAATTCTCCACAGAAGGTGTATAAATAATTACAGTAAAACTGTTCTTAGTTCCAGGGCTTCTCTGAGACCACACAAGGATCTCCTGCCATCCCTCTCCACGTAATAAGCACAGCCTTTTTTCTTTATCTGTGAACAATGACAATTTCTCCATTATCAAAGAACCCGGGGGAGAAAAATCGTCTTGTCTTTGCATAAAGCACCACTCGTTTTTATGCTTTATATAAAATAATAATGAATGTGGAAGGATCGCTAAGTTCCAAATCAATCACAGTCCTTTGATGTTATTATTAACTGCACATACTCCATTCTTGTGGTTTATGGTATCATCAGAACCCCTCAATTGATTTATACCCTGGTGATCTAGTTGTCTCTATTCATTATCCCATATTTAATTAATATATGCCTCAGAAGGAGTTGTCAAAAGACAAAGTTAATTATAGCAGAAAAAAAAATCTAGTTGAAATCATGTCATATTTTAGTTTAGTGACAGCTCCCACAAAAGACCATTTTAGCTGCTTTTGTATTTTTTCCTGCTTGTCTGAAAAAGTACTATTGTATTTTCCTGCTCAAGTAAGAAAAAAGACTTGTCTCTACTCTTCACTAGACACTTTAGAAAGATTTCTTAGATAATTGATGTTTTACTAAGAATTTGCTGTTCTGGAGCTTGGTTGAAAAACCTGATCCTGAAGAATGGAGAATTTGACAACAGATTATTAACCTTATTCATCAGGCTCAAATAGTACCTTTTATGAGAGGAAAGTGAGTGTTATACAATCTATAGATAAATGCCTAAGAATTTTTATTCAAAATTATTCCAGCTGTGTGGGCAACCTTCTCTGAGATGCTTTCATTGTGTTCAAACAAATGACTCCTTCTGGAGGAATGTTTGCAGAAACAGTACATTTTAACTGCATGCTGGAAAATACTGATGTAAAATGAACATTTTAGGTCTTAAGAATAAACATTCACTGTGGGAATTTGATTCAAAGCTTCACAGCCATCCAATCAGAGGTGTGAGACATACATATCCAAATAAGTTATCCTGCTTCTCTTGACTTAGGTATATTTAAATTAAGTCTGCCAGATCCTGCTGCCAAAAAATACTGATTTTAAGATATATCTGCAGAATTTTAGTGAATTATCTTGAATTATGAATGTATTGAGAAAATCTTACCTGTTCACAGGTATAACTTAATGAAAGAAATAAAAAAAACCAACCCATTACTGTTAGCAAACTGGGGATGAGTGCTGCTGTCTACACAGCACTTACACCCTTTACATTACACATGCTGATGCAGGGGAACTCTTATGCTGATATTTTTAATGCTTGTTGTTTATGATTCCTCTCTCAGAGATCTGTATTTTGCTACTAAGTTTTTATTCTAGGTCTGACAGTAAAATCAGAGAGCAATGGCAAACTTAGAAATACAGACCGTGCCAAAAAGTGACTCTCCCATCCATTAAAAATGCCCTTATCCCATATCCTCCTACCTTTCACTGCACAAAATCTTACTGTATGCAGCACCTGCCTAGATTCCTTTAGGGAAATCCCTTTATGGAGCTTCACCAGCCATTGATGTGTCTCTCTTCACCAGAGAGATTCCCAGACATTTTAGACTGGTGGTTGCTGTCACCTCCCCTGAATTTTTCTTCATCACTAACACTACTGCTTAAACATCTGTGGTTATATAGATGTTATTCTAGGTCTGAAGACCATTTATAATGATCCCATGGACCACAAAGTTTTCTGAAAGCTGTTCCTGGTTTGAAACCTGCAACATCTCCATCCACTACAGTCACAGTGTACTGGAATGTGTAACTGAAAAATATCAGCCTCTGTGGGCAGGAGTAACAATTATCCCACCAAGCTGGAAAACACACCCCAGTATCCTCGCTGCCAGATGAACACTGCCTTGTGAGCTGCCTGGATGTCAGCAGCAGGTCCCAAACAGGGATATGGCAGGAGCAGGTGCTGCCCTTCTGTAGAAAACAGGACTATGAATAAAGTCCTGACATCCCTCAAACCCTAAAGCTGTCATTTCAGA
The DNA here is from genome assembly GCA_027886175.1 of Phylloscopus collybita. Lineage (NCBI taxonomy): Eukaryota > Metazoa > Chordata > Aves > Passeriformes > Phylloscopidae > Phylloscopus > Phylloscopus collybita. The sequence continues at coordinate 8,095,864 of JAJNNQ010000130.1, forward strand.
GCTGGGTGGACAGGACTGGATCCCTTGGTTGGCATTTCAATACTTGATGTATGTGCAAAGCACATACTCACCCTCTTCTCTGTATGGCAGCATATTTCACTCCAAGAGGCTGCTCCACGTACGAAATTGATCCCAGTTTCCAATGCTTTGCCAACTTCCAACACCCGATCAAAGAATGGCACTGTGGCCCCCACAGAGCCTCCATCCACCTCTCTTTTGCTACAGGACCACTAAAGGCATGTTCCCACACTTCCCCTGCCACCCACAAATCCCAGGGGATGCAATTTCTGAAGGAAATATAAATGTCTAAGAGAGCTGGTCAACTTATTCTTTAACTTATTCAAGCAAATTGAGCGACATTATTTCAGTTCATTAACCATTTCTGAGCAGACTTCAACTTTTTACTTATCCATTTACCACTTGTAGCAAGTTTTAGCAAGCAGAGAAAGAATTAAGCCTCACTCCTTATTTAAATTTCTTGAATGCATGCCTTAAAATGTTTGAAAGAGTGAACACAAATAAAGAGCATAAAAAAACAAGTATAAAACATAAATATGGATAGATAAATTAATGATAAAAATATTGTTTAAATGAATACTACTATATATGATTGTTATAATAATAAATAAAAAGAAGGTCTACATAAATAAAATTATGTCAATACATAACAACACAGGTATATACAAATACAAGCAAAGAACATATACAAAAATCAAGCTAGACTCTGTAACTATGAAATAACCAGAGGTGTATCATGCACAAGTCATTAAAAAGGGACATATACTTTGTCAATGCTTGCAATATTTGACCCCTGATAGTGTCTAAAAGTGAGACTGACTATAGAGCACCACAGATTATAACCATTGTCTTGCATAAATCTATTTATTGACTTCCATATTTCTCTCCCAATTTTTAGCTCTGTTCATTTTTTTTTCTCCGTAATAGGCATGCATTTACAGATTTGGGATTGGATTTTCCAATAAATCTCTTTAGACTGGATGATTGGCATTTATCAGTGAATAAAGTGTTGGGCCCTTTAGATTCCATCTCAGCTGGGACAGTACAGTAACCAGAATCAGAAAGCTATGTCAGGGTGGGGAGCCAACATCTCCCATCACCTTCTCAGAGGCCCTTCCTGCTCCAACAGCTGTATTTAAGGATAGAATAGGATTTCCTGGCCATATTCTTTTCAAGTAATGGCAGAATACACACTGGCACTCAGATACAGTGGTAATGGATAGGGGCTGAGGGAAAAAAGGAAAAAAAAAAACCTGTGCAGAAGGGAAGGTCTCAACATTCTTTCATTGATGCAAGAATACTCAAAACACATCTGAAAAAGCTTCATCAGATCACCTGTGTGTGTTCCAGTCACAAATCACCACTGTCCTCATGAATTTACAGAGGAACCTGGTAAGTAAATACCTCTTCTTGACTGGTATAGTAAAAATGGAAGGGGAAAAAAAAGGTTGTGAAGTGTCTGCTTGGGAGTATATACAAACTAAATCAAAGGTATTGTTCAAAATTTACAGCAGGTCATCTCTTCTTTTTTCCTATTTCTTTTCAATATCGAATGAAGGGCTGACCAGCAAGGTCAAACTTTCCTTATTAATGAGGCATTGCTAGAGCTTTGTCTCATTAGGGCACTCAGAACTATGCATTTACTGCAATTTGCAGCACTTAATAGAGAAAGGTCAGAGCGGGTTACGTTCAATTTCCACTTGGCAGAGGGAGGAAAAATGGAAGTAATTCATTTGCACAAATTTGAATAATTCTTCTCAGTCTCCTTTTCTTTATCTGTGTCTAGATAATTCCTGCATCTTAGCCCACTCACAATCATCCCAAACCTGCCAACAGCCGGCTTTCTATGAAGGCTGTAATGGAGCTGACAGATTCTATGGATCCAGGTGTCAAAATAAAGCCATTCAGCTCCCCCTCCTCCCTCTCTCACAACGGGGAATAGGAGCTGCCTCTAGTGAGCTCTTAAACTTATCATAAATGTATCAAGATTGCTGTGGGCCATGAAACAGCTGTAGACAATTAATCTTTCCACAATTCTTCAGCATAAGAATTGCTTTCCCTGCCAAGTAACATCTGCCATGCTGAGGTGATTATTCATGGGCAATGGGCGCCACCATAGTTTTATGCATAGAGCCATCAGTGGCAATGAAGCAAAATTTATAGTTTTCCCTGGTTCAGTAAAAATAACATTTCAGCTGCATTAAAATGTCATCCATCAGCATTGTCCCAGAGCACAGGGCTCCATCTCATCCAGAGAAATTAAAAAGTATTCATTTTAATGGTAACTTGCGAAGCTTGCAGTGACACGGCTTTTTTCCCCCCCGCCTCTCTCTCTCTTTTTTTTTTTTTTTTTTTGTAAGCAATATTGAGGAGGAGGAGGGCTGAAGGAAAAGGTTATGTGGTGCAGCGAAGCTGAGGATTAAATGTGCTACTAGGGAGTAATGATATACCAATTACTGGGCTGCTGGTTCTTATTTATTCATAACCCCTGAACGCTTAATCAAAAATCCTTGAATCAAACGGAACAACTAAAGAAGGAAAGTTATTTCACAGAGATAATGTGATTCTTCAACTTACAAAAAAAAAAAAAAAAAAAAAAAGAAAAAGAGAGAGAGAGAGAGCCAAATGGATATAGAGGCAAGATGTGGCACCTGCCAGAGTGGTAGGGTTAGTCTTTTAAAACATTAGCTTAAAGGAGTAGGGAAATTTAAGCCGGAAATGTAATGGTCGTAATTTACAAGCAAGTTTCTAGAGTAAAGCTGATTAATGTCTGCTTTGGCAGCGTGCTCAAGGGAGAGAAGGGAGCAAAAACTTACTGTGTGAGTTTAACACTTTAGTCTGTGTTGCTCATGTGCCACTACATCAGATTGTTCAGGTAGCACCTCCCTCTGGAAGCACTGACAGGTCAAGGACTGCCCAGGAACTGAGGTGCCTTTCACCTGAGCAAAGACAGCACATCCCAGATTTTAGATTATTTAGATGCTTATATGGATAAAATACATTTTTCCTTGGTAAAGAAGTGACTGAGACAAAGAACTAAGCACACCTGCACCTTTTGGAACGGGACCTGGACTATACAGGCTCCACAGCCCAAAGGCAGTGGCAAGCTGCAGTGAGTCCAATTCCCATTTCTGAGTTACTATCACTTCTTCTTTTAGGGTAAAAGCAACTGTGTTTAGAGTAGGATATTTTGCACAGAAAACCTTTCAAAATCTCTGAGAGCCAAATCTAGATATGTCTACATTCAAATCCTCAGCCAAATTGTGCTGACTCCGTTTCTGAAGCACATTAATTTAACAATCTGCACACCAAAAGTACTTTGGAATGAGAATTAGAAGATATCTTAGCCTTTAAGGATAGACTTTTTACAGAGGCATATAGGCAGTGAAATACTAGAAGAAACACAGTACTGAAAGATGAACTTCCCCACCAGAGCAGATTTGGTTCCAGGCAGGCTGAAGCATACACATTGCAACTTTTATCTTTTTTATCTTTTTATTTACAGACTGATTTTACTGATCAGTTTTGGCATTGTACCTTTAACCACTCAGTTGGGGTTTTTTTTCCCATAGTGTTTCTGTGGAGACAAGCTCTCCCTGAGGGTTCAAATCCTCTATTTCATGGTTCTCTCTCTCTTTTATGATGTACCTCATTGCAACATGAGTGCCCAAAACAAAATTCAGGTTTGGACCAGCAGTCAGATCTCAAGTCCTTCAAGAGGTTAAGTGATGCCAAAATATAATCTGCCAAGTCTGGAACAGCTTGAATTTCAATAAAACACCACAGAAGGGAGATAATTTTTTTTTTTACACTACCTAATTCTGAAAGTACAGCTTGCTATAGGAAAAATACCTCCCTGTCTTTTCTGAGAGTCTCAAAAAAATGCCTAACACACAGTAAGAGACAAATTCCCCCATCTATTGTTTTTTGTCTGAGAATGGAATTAAATATAACTTAAATGCCCTTAGTGAGGGGCAGGGCTGTCAGCAGCTTAGTGGTGGTGAGAGACTCCAAGGAAGAACAAACAGGTTTGTGATAAATTGTTACATGCTCCCATTTAGCTCCATTCTTCTGTTTCCTGTGCAGTAGGGGACTGACTCAAGGCCCACATCCAGAATGGAGGAGGCCTGGGCTGATCCTTAATGGATCCTACACTTTTTACTCTTTGCTGCAGAACAGAAAAAAAACTCAACAATGCTGTCAGAGCATTCCCCAATACGGGAAACAACAAAATAATTTTGATGGTTTGCATAAATTCTTTCAATCCCACTGCTGATTCATTGTAAAGGACAGGTTCAGCTCCTGGGTCCTGGCTGACCTCTCTTGAATTATGAGGGACCTTGCCTGGAAGAAATATTACAGTTGGCAAGATTGGAAAACAGCAACAGTGCCTGCCAGACCCTCTTGAGACTTCAGCGATCAGCTAAAGTGCCACATGCTGAAGGACACGAGACTCAAGAGCAAAGAAAATACTGAAGGGGAATTGCAAGTAACAAACCTCGTGTGGATTGAGAGAGAGAAGGTAACAGCTAGTGAGAAATCATACAGGAAATACTTTTGACTTAAGGAGAAAATACAGGTTGACTCATCAGCGTGGAAAGGAAAAGACGTCTGACCAAGGCCCCTCTCAGCGTCCACAAGCCATCTGAACTTTCCTAGAATCAGCCTAAATTCACAGGGAAAAAGCAACAATCTTTGTTTTGTGTGCTGTGGAGCTGCCTGAAAGTTTACAGCAAACCATATTTTATTTTTAAGGTAAGAATTGGGTTTTAGGAGCACTAAGAACAGACTCAAGGACCATTTAGTTGTGGACCTACCTCTGCCAGCCAGAAGTGGCAGACTCCCCAGGAACCTGCTAAGAACAAGGCAAAGCATTTTTTTCTCCTGGGTATTATTCCCAGTTTCCAGCAATCAGTGTTTCAGGGATCTCCTGAGCCAGATGCTGCCTCTTCCTCTTAGGCATCATTTGTAATAGCCAATCCTCCTCAACAGTGTAATTGTGCTTTTGATCAATTAGCAGTTTCAAGCAGCTCCAGAGAGCTGCCCTTAGCTCAGCGCTATCCCTGCCCCTTCCCAACACCACCCATCTCCAAAGAGGGGCACTAAGACAGGTGTTGGTCAGTGCTACTGGCAACAGCCCAGACAGAGGAGCATCCTGTAAAGGGCTCCTGGAGACATTGGCTTTCCTTCCTTCCTTCCTTGGCAATAACCCACCTTGAGCTCTCCAGCTTTTCCCAACAGCTCCAGGGGTCTTTCTAGGAGGCCAAACATCTTCTGCATTCAGAGGAGAGACAGAACCCACCACATGACTCCTTTGATTTCTCAAGAGGTGTTCAGAGATGTGAACCCTTTTATGAAAGTTAGCATTACAAGTGTTACTTGGCTTTCAATTTAAAAATGTTTTAGCTGAATTAGTAAGCCACAAAGCTTTTAAATTTGGGCTCTTTTTTTTAAGCTGCACAGTTACCCTTCCCAAGAAATGTTAGGACAAGACAATTAACCATGCTATTGATTTTCTAAAACAGCAATCTTTCTGTGACTTCATCAGGAAATCTGCTGATGCTGGGCCATAGCTGCACTCCCTGGCCACACCAAGCCATCCTTTCCAACTGGGGAGGTCTCTGTCACCTTGAAAATGACTGGGTTTCACCATAACACAGGCTGAATTCTTTTAGGGATTTGTGATGGGCTCTTAACTATCATTTATTATCTGAGGTCCAGAAACCTCAGTGGAAGTTCATGCTCATAATAGAGCATTATCCAACATCCCTGCACTAGTTTGCTCTGACAGAGTGAAAATGTGCAGGGAAGGCCCAGTCCCATAAACTGCAGGCTGGGTGTGTCCCCAGGGCCTCCAGGGAATCTGAATCCAAGTTGCTCAGCCAGGGTGAAACTGAACTTCTGTGTGCTCCCATCCCAGGACAATCATGGGTCAGATTTAACTCTTCAGGCTCCACAGGGAAGTACAACTGTTCTTCCCTTTGGAGGGGCAAACATACCACTAATTATAAGCAGTAATTAGGAGCAGCGTGCCAGCTCCAGCCAGAGGAAATTCCCCACGGGCAGAGAAGAACAGGGAGCCACTGAGCAGGTGAGGTGATCAGATGGCCTGCCTAAAATCATGTGAGACTAAAACCAGCCTGGGCACTGTTCCTGCAGCCACATTATCCATCAATCCCTCCTTTGTACTCCTCTTCCTTCTTGGAACACATCGAGAGGCACCACTTTCCAGCAATTTCTCAGCACCAGCCACTGCACACACTGAAAGAAGAGATTTAAGGAGACCTGAGGGTTTTCTGTGTATTTAGCAAACCACCAATGTTTTCTGTCCTACCAAAGTCACTGCAAGGGGAGAACCTGCACTGAGAAGGAACAACATGTTTCTGCAACATCAACCCTCAGCTAAGAGCAACCATTCATTCACTTGCTAGCAGTAACAAAAACCATGATGTGTCCATATTTGGAGCCAAAAAAAGAGCAAATTAAGTCTTCTCATATTCTTCCCGTGGAGCTAAATAACTTCTTCTACATGTATATGGTTATTTACTATAACTTTACTTCATTAGTGTTAAAGACTTTATGTTAAATGTTGTGGGGCTTTTAAAATGGGACAAATTTCTAGGCTGTAGAAACCATAAAGGCTTGCTTCATCAAACACATTAAACCCTATCTCTATCTGATTTTAAAAAAATTGTGAAGCACAAATTATCCAGAGCTTAGCACTCAGTGTCTCTTCCTTGGCCTATAAAGTCAACAGTTATGGTGTTAAAGTTTAATCAATCCCATAAAATGTTACTCAGAAAGTGACCCTGGTGTTATGGCTGAAGTACATCTCCTACATTAAAAAGCACTTTCGTGGAAGCCAGAGCAGTGTTATTGAAACAGAGAGCTAATAGGTATCTGGATGAGGTTATGAAAGGGAGGAGAAAGTAAAGGAGAGCACTGGGAAAGGCAGTTGAAGGAGGAAAGTAAGAGGAGAGGAAGGAGAATTTATTTTTTTTTTTTTTTTACCAGTAGTTCTCCACAAAGCTAAACCTAAATACACGAACATTCAGGTTGAAGTATAAGAAGCTGTTTTGACAGTTGCTCAAAAGCAGGGATTTTCATGAATTTCATATTAAAGCCAGATGCAATTTTCACAGTCAGCACAGGAAAGTTACAGCAAACAAGAGCAAAGGTAACATCAGTGTAGACAGACAACAGGGCATGACTGATTCCTGCAAAGTGTAGGCCTTTGGATACTGTTAAGATGAAGTTAATTAAACTATAACTTCATCAGAACATTATATTTGCTGGCAAAAAAAAAAAAAAATAAAGCCAGAAGATCAGCAATTATTGTCTGTGAACATCCTTTCTGACCATTATCATCCTGACTATTGATTCACTTCCTAACATCCAGCTGAATTCCATTGCAACATGCAAGCACTAGATAGTCGGCCTTGCCACATATTCTATTTCCTGTATGTTCTGGGTCACAGCCAGCCAATATATATAAGGATATAAATATCCTTCAATATTTATAGCATGGTACACAACTCTGTTTGGAAAGTGTCACCAGTGAAGAGGATGAAAGCACATAAACTCTTCTGAGGGAGGTAATATGGCTTGGAATCAGAACAGTCAGGCCTACCAAAGAGTATAAAACTGCACAGTGAGCTGCCAAACCTCTGTATTTCACCCAGCAGAACTTGGACTCCACCACTCACACTAGATTCATAAAAGTCTGGCAGATTTCAGGTCAATATTGTTAACCATGCTGAACCTTTGGTGTGATATTTGATGTCTTCCAGACCCACATCCAAGCATATACAAACCGCTGAGATTACCAGAGACAATCAGAAACTACCCAAGTTAGCACCTTACCAGAACTAGTTCTGTGTGTTAGATGTTGTGCAGGGAGGGCTAAAGAGAAGACAGAGCCTGAGGACAACACGGTTTTGAGAAGCAGCTGAAAAAAAAAGCTATTTTAAGAGGGAAAGAACTATTTCTCTTTCTAAGGCCTCTGTCTCCACTTAGCCCACGAGTGACTAGCAGTGTATTTGCAAACCCCAAAGAATACATTTTTTTGCTTACTACCTTTAATCAAGGCTCTGGAGCACAAGTCCTGTGAGGAGGACCTGAGAGAAGTGGGGATGTTTAACCTGGAAAAAAGGAGGCTGAGGGGGAATCTTATCACTCTCTATGACTCCCTGAAATGAGGTGGTAGCAAGGTGGGAGCCAATCCCTTCTTCCTACTAGGCAACTAGTAGGACATAGCCTCCATCAGGTTCAGGCTGGACATCAAGAGAAATTCCTTCCCAGAAAGGGCTTATTAAACATTGGAATGGACTGCCCAGGGAGGTGTCAGAGTCACCATCCCTGGAGGTATTCAAGAAAAGTCTGGATGTGGCACTCAGTGCCATGGCCTAGTTGACACAGTAGTGATCAAAGGTTGGATTGGTGACTTGAGAGATCTTTTCCACCTGAAATGACTCTGTGACACCTATGAGAATTTCAACTGACTTTTTTTTCTCAGGGATATGGATGAGGAAGAGGCCATACTTTGGAGATAATTTCAAGTTAGTTGCACCCTGAAGTGAGAAGGTTCATCTGCAGCATCAGATGTAAGGTGCTGGTATTTCAGCCTAGTTTAATCAGGGTAGTTAGGACTTGGTGTTTATTTAACTATTATCTATTTAACTATTTATTTAACTATTTATTACCTAAGCTTGATCTGGGCTGGAATTCACTACTGGTATTTCAGAGCAACTTCGACTGCAGTAAGGATTTTCATATAGTCCCGGAGCAGAAAGCAGAACAGCTCTCATCTGAAGGAAAGCCAAAGAAACATTAAGAATCACCCCTCTGCAAGATTCATACAGAAAACAGGGTTGGACAGCTCCCTCCACCCAGGCCCTCCCAGGCAGAGCCAGCAGCAGCCAGACTCCTGTCACAGCAGTTCTCCTCCAGAATCTGCCACAGCATCCAAAGAGAAGCATTCTGCAAACCAGCTTGAGTTACACCCCAAACAACCAAATGCTCATGATGAATTGTTTACAGGGAAGCAGATACCTGCAATGACTGGGATAAAAGGTAACTTTGAGGGCTTTGTCGGTCAGACTGTGCCTCAGCAACAAGAGCACAGCCTCAAGAGTAAATTATGGCAAGAAATGCAAATGTTTGCAGTTCTGCACAAGCTAAGCTGTAAAAGCCATTAAATGTTGGAACTCAGCTGAACACACTTGAATCTACCAAGGCATCAGAGTGTATCTTCCAGGCTCATCCAAATTGTACCAATCTGAATTCAACTTTGAAGCTCTCCGTTTAAACAATGTGGGATTCCTTCAAGTTTTTATAGTGTACAGAGCTGAATTTTTGACTAGTTTCATCACAAAATATGTGGTAATACAGGACATACTTTAATAAATGTAACCCTTTGGTCAGGAAGGAAATCATGGTAAGAATTCAGTAGTTACTTTTAAGCAGGACTCACAACTAAAACACTGAGGTGTTCTGTACAGTCTGTATACCTAAGCATGCCAAAACTAGCCTTGGACATTGCTATTCTTACTGCAAGGCAAAAATAATGAATAAATCAATGAGAAAAACCCATGTTATTGACTCAAAGGCATCAACTTGTTGAAGTGAATTTGTAGATGTGCAGAAGCTGAAGACAGCTTCTCAAGCCCTCAACTTGCTAGTGGGTCCAGATACTCAGAATGACCAAAGCTGCAAGGTACATTTAGCTTCTTGCATCCATTTTCCACTCTGCTGTGGCTTTATATTCTATTCTATCTCCCAGGCTATCTTTAAACAGTTTTAACCAGAGGTTTTTCCTCCCCATCAAGAGACCACTGGAAAGCCATGGCTGCCACCATCAGAGTTTTCCTTCAATATTTAAACTAAACCTTTTGCCTCATTTTCATCTTGTTATTCAGATTTTTTATGTCCTATATGAAAGAAATGTCTTTTCCCATTTTATTTTTTCCTGATGAAAAATATTTGTAGACTATGATTTCTTGCTCGAAAATGGATACTTTGAAAGGCAAACAGTAAATCATTTTTCTCCCTGCCATGTCTCAGAATAAGAAAAATAAAAATGAAGTTTTCTTCAAATAATTTCACACCAAAATAAAGTCCTTTATCACCATTTTGACTAGGAACATATTGCTAGTGAAGACATAGACAATATCCAGTGGGAGGGAGGCCTAGTATTTAGCAGAGATGCAATGAGTTATGAACAAATAAATAAAACTACAAAACTGAGATAAAGGTTAGTGTTTGAATCTCCCCAGCACAGAGGGAAGAGTTGCTATTTCAGCATTCTTCTGATCAGTCTATTCAAATTATGAGCTAAAAAGGGTTCCTTTTTTTTTTTTTTCTTGTTCCCTTAAATAACTTATTAGTTAAAAGGATGTGAATTAACTTAGAATGAATGTTCAATTCATATAGTAGAATCGCCATCATCATTATTACAGGAAGCTCTAATCATTACGCAGCCACTAATATAAGACATTCTGCTAGCTTGCCTTTAATGAACATGACTCACATTTCACTTTAATGATTCCTACAGCCCTGTCTCCTCTGAGCCTTCTGCTCAGCCATGGGGGAAGGGTGGCCTAAATACCTCTTTAAAGGTAAAGAGGGGAGCCACTTAGAGCAACTTCCCCTCTTTTATAGGAGACCACGCTGAAGAGCCTTGCAGAAATCTGAAGTCCTGAAAGTACCCAGGGCCAGCTCCTTCGAAGAAGTTTCCAACTGGGCTACCCAAAAAACTGGGACATGTGGAAAGAGTGAACGCCTCGAAGGAGCTGAGCCATCTGCAGCTTCTCCTCCAGAAGGGTCCTTCCCACCTTTCTCAGTCAGCTCCCTGTTTTCCACAAAGGAATGCAGCAGGTTAAGCAGGGCTCAGAGGGAAAGGGGCTTGCATTGGTGGCAATGCAGAGATGCCTCAAGTGCATTGTTCTATTCCCAAGGAGCCTGTGGGAACACTCCAAAGAGAAGCCTAGCACCTCACACCTTCCTATCTCAACCAAATCTCACCTCACCATAACAATATTGAGAAACTGGAGCTTCAGATTGCCTGAACAGTTGAAATGGTCCATTTACCTCCAGGTCGTAGGGTCTTAACCATCTTCACAGCATAGACCATTTCTCAAAAAATCCACCTCAGTCAATCAGGTGAGAGTCAGAAATGTCTCTGTGGCAACTATAAATTATTGCTTGAGAAACATTACTAATAACATCCAGAGATAAGCACAAAGTCAGCTCCTTGTGTGTCTGCTGCATTAAAAAAAACAAAAAACAACTCCACCAAACCAGTTTCATGGCATGAGGGATAAATAAAACTGCTAGTTTTCACAGGACCTCCATTACATTCCTCAGACTTTTCTTGCCACTAACTGTACAGTTGAACTGCAGACTAAATTTCACTACAAATTCTGTCATTTAGACAGAATCCTTCTCCTAATAACCTCACTGCTAGAGCCAGTGCTATGCCATGTGGGATCATAGCCTTCCCAAAGGATAAGGCTTCAATAGTTCAGTGAAATCAGGTTGTGGTTTTATAGATGGTGTTCACAGGCATAAATAAATTACTTCTTTACACACCAAGAAATGCTCCGTTGTACTCCTCAAAGAGACAAACATTTTACAGCATTCCTGAGAAACAGACAAAGGAAAAGCAGAGACAACTTCACGGAAGTTCCCTCACACCCATCCCATCCAGGCGTGATGTCTGGCACAGAAGCAGAGAGCGTTCAGACACGTGAAGCCAGGACTGAACAATATTACAGCCACTCAAAACACTGGCACCAGTCTCAGGGGGGGGAAAGATGTTGCTACTAAAACTGGTTGAAATGTTTAACATTACAGTTTTCTTCCATTTATTTCATAGTCTATTTTGTTTCCTTAACTTTTACAAACAAACTGCTTTCCTCCTGTCATTAAACTTAGAGGGGCTAGCAAAGTTAAATACCATTAACCTTCTCAAATTACCTAATTGTCCAGAACCTATTTAATATCCAGTCTTACAGGCAGTACTGTACAAGAACAAAGTTTGGTCCACTCCTGACTTAGAAGGTCAGGAATATCATTGAAACTCCACAGAGTGCTCCTAGCAAGGGACAGGGAGTGCAGTTGTCACATCAAGAGACTTGATTGCAAGAGAGGGGCAAGGAGAATTTGAGGAACAGCCCAGAGAACAAGAGGGGTCTCTGACACTGCTCTAAAGGAACTGAAGCACCCTGAGAAATGCAAGAGACTGTCCCTTCCCTACTCCCTATCCTTGCACATGACACTTATGCCCATGCTTAGTGACCCAGTTTTATTCTTCACCTGTTTACAGAACACAGAACATCCCTTTATGCCCAGTGTTCTTAGGAGATGCAGGGCTTTCCTCCTTTTCAGTTTTGGAGGACCATAGCTATTATTTCACACATTCAGCTCTTCTGCAGCTGCTTCCTGTCACTCCTTAAAACTATATAACAATCTTTTCTCTCTCTCTGGTCTATGTCACACAAGGATCTGTGGCATCACAGCTGAACTGTCCCTGGAAATGCTTAACATCTCACGCTCAAAATTCATCCCTGGTGTGGCTCAGCAGCTCAATCCATCATTACATCCTAACATGTGTGAATAATTTTGGACTGGGAATGGAACAACAAAGCCAGCCAAACCTACATTTTTGGTATGAAATATTGACCAAAGATCCCAGAATAAAACAGCTTCCTTTTTTGTTTTGATGATGACAAAATGAAGATCCTCCCCTCAGTACACACCTGTTCCTGGCACCCTGCTTCACATCTCTTACTACCAAGGATACAACCAGAACTGCTGATTGCCATCAGAAAGGCTGACCATCAGAAACTGAGGTACGAGTTGAGGAGCCTGCAAACCATCCCAAGGCAGGCAGTCATTGCCCACACAAACTCCCCGAGCCTTTCAGGCCAAATTCAGATATTTCAGCTGGTGCTGAACGGCATCTTTCTCACCTGGCTGCACAACAAGTGCCTGAGCCTGTGAGTTAGACTCTGACCTCACAGGCTTGTTCGAGTCTGCAATTATCCCAAAATGGTTTCTTGTCAACAACACACAATTTTCAATACATCACTTGCTTTTCGAGTCAAATTAACACTTCACAGTCAGATCCTGCCTCCCAGACAACTCTATCCTGATGGAGACTTCCGTGATTTCATTTCAAGGGAGGGCAGGAGCCTTCATTTGTGATTTTAGCTGCAGGGACAGATAGATAATGAACTGCGTAGATTTCTCCAAACCAAATATCACGTCCCCTGAATGCAGCTACCTGACAAAAGACATTAGACTGCAGGGGCTGGGACTGTGCTTAAGCTCAGACATGTATTGTTAAATGTGACATGCTCAATTTATCATTAGTTATGAAGTGAAAACGGATGAATACACATTCAATTTAGTTCAGCTGCTTTCTTCATTTATCACACTCTTTCATCATCCATCATTCTTCCCTGCCACCCTTTTGATTTGAACAAATAACACACTTTCATAAGTTTAATCTAATTAATCATAATTGTAAGGTAATGTTCCCTTAATGGAGCGTATATTGGGCTGTATAAAGTTTGTTGCAATTTTAATAAAATCTGTTCCAGATAAAAATCTACAAATGTTTTCAATGGAGCCAAACCCAGCCCTATCTCTCTCCCACTCATTACTAAGGTTGATGATGATGTATCAGTACAAAGAGTTGCTCAAGCATATTGTTCTTTTATAGAACCACTGTTTCAATAAATTGGAAAGCGTTCATCATTTTATGAGACAAGACACGCAGTTAAAAAAAGTTAATTGAAGTAGAAACAAATTAGAAAACCAACCAAAAAGATTTTTCACACATTATTGCTACGAAATACAAAATATTTGCTATCTTCTGAGTGCATCTCACACATCAAAGTCAGTATAACAAGGAAGCAGCTCCTTAGCAGCACAAACAGCATACAGAGCTGCTGAGTTTTGCTGCAGCTCTCCAACTGCAGGTAACCCAGAGCAGAGCCACTTTACAGCAGCACCACTGAATGTGTATATCTGTGCATCAGATCAAGTCAAGGAATTTTAGCTCTTCTCAGGACAACTCAGCTTTGTTCACTGAAATGTTTCAAATCATTACCACCCCAGATTTCATTTCCACCCCTCCACCATCGCTGCCTATGCCACACACAGAATTCTTCACCTTGTCTTGCTGGGAGTTTCAAAGAGTCATAAAACATGTTTGAGCATCTGGGTAGGAAGTGCTGTAGAGATCAATAATACTTATGGTGATTATTAATGAGCAATTTAATGTGATCATTATTAACACACATGGGTTCTTCATATCAAGATTAACATAACCTCAATTTGCTCACACCATAACACACTCAGTTGCATCTCTTTCTGCTCTTACACTGGCAATTATTTCTAAGTTGCAGTAGCAGAAACAGCACATTAGAAAACTGACTTATTTTCCCACTGACAGCCTTTCACATCTCTGGACCACTAATGACAGATGTCTGTCCTTTTCAAAATCTGGCTGAAAGATATACTTCTTCACTCCAGGGATTTTTGCCCGAGTCAGTGTCCTGGCCACAAATACTGCTGCAGAAGTATTGGCAATTTCATGCTCCACCCATCAAACCATTTATCCACAATGTAATGTCCATGTTTTCATTCTCAAGTGCAATTTTACCAGTTTTACTTCAGCTCCTTTCCAAACTAGTGAGAAATTTCCATGAGAGAAACAATTCTAACCATTACTATTACCATCTCCACCAAGCTGATGTTTCACCTGGTGAAGTTTCACCTGGACAGAGGATGGGTGAACAACCCATAAAACATCTATTCCAGCATCTTATTCTCATGCAAGTCACTATAGGATCCCTTCTTGTTCCATCAGGAAGGAAGGAAGACAATGCAGCTCTACAGAGCGTGTTCCCTGGTTTAGGTAAGGAATTGCAGAGCTTTTTCCTTCCACTTTGTGAAATGAATCTGTGATGGTTTCTGGCAGACTGTTAGACAAAATGTGATTGTGACTCTCCCTTGCTGCACACAAGATTAGAGCTGCACAGCTGCCAGTGCTCCCTTTAGACCTGGCAAGTTATTTCCCATACCCACACAAACAGGGGCGGAAAATAGGGATTTACTGGTTACAAAGACAAAAGCAAGAATAACAGGAACAACTTCATGTCTAACACAGACTTGCTGTGGCCAACTGCTGCTTTTAATAGCCACTTACTTTTGTAGCTCACCCCTTGAAATGCAGGAGTACAGGGTTTAATAATCCACCAAGGACACAGAACACCTGAGTAGGAATGCTTGGAAGAGGAAATAACACAACAGCAGGAACAAGCCCTTGTAGCTGCAGCTCTCTACAATAAATTCATTTGTAAAGGAGCAGGTACCCAGGAGAGATCCAGGGTCAGCCTCCTTCCAGATAAAGGCTGGTACAGAGATCTTGTGTGAGAGGGAAACTTCAGGCATTTAACACAATTCTGCATTCTTCTGAAAGGAAAAAAAAAAAAAAAAAAAATAGGTCTCAGCCAGCAGAGGAGAAGAATGCAATGCAAGCTCTTCTCTCAGGACAGGGGGCGTTTCCACCTCTTCCCAGCTGGGGGGATTCCTGCTGTAGTTCCCTTTCCCAGCTTTCCCTTTAGTCTAGTTCCCACAACAATTACGTGGGACAGTGAGGTTGCAATTTCTCCTCCTTGTCCTATATCCCTTCACTTTTTTTTTTTTTTTTTTTTAGTTTTTTTGACTCAGAACAGGTATATCTTCTAAGTTGCTACAGCAGCCAGTGCATCCAAAGCACTGCTACCAATTAAGTTAAGTACAAAGTATGAGATCAATTAATCATTCATTATCTTCACAATGCAATAGCTGGAGCTCCAGGGTAGGCAGTCCAATAATCCTTACAACCCCCAAGATACTCATCTTCTTCTAAGCTGATCATTCATTACCCAGAGCATATCAGCATAGAAAATTCTTCAATTTCCAAGGCAATCAGTCTAGTAGAAATGACAAGTCTTTGCACCTTAAGTCTGGTGCACTTTACCTACGTGAAGTTTAAAAGGCCTGTAAACACAGGTTTAATCAGTGCTTTCAGTGAAAGCACAGGAAAAAGTCCTACTGAGCACTTGGAATTCAGGTTCATTTCACAGCCTGGACAAAACCAGGCAATTCTTACAAATGCCCTGGTATGCACTAAGTGTTACCTGTGTCCCAAGGCAGAAATACAGAAGAATCCAATCCAAGAGACTTGTATGCATTGGAGAAAGCTGCTCTCAGTAAACTGAATGAGGCAGGAGCCCTCAGGCCCCTGGCAAATGAAAGCCTAGAAAGCTCACGTGCAAAACAGCCCAGCTCCTGCCTTCCTTGCTCTGAAATGAGCGGTGAACTCTGACACAGGACAAATAGCAAGATGGCAGCACAAATCACAGAAATCCCAGGGGGCACACGTCAGTTAACTCCTCACTAGAAAGCACTCAGACACAAAGTGATGCTAATTGTCTCGGGCTATGGTGCACCCATTCGCTTTTTTAGCAAAAAGGTATTTTACGAGGAAGCATCTCAACTTTACAGAGGAAGATTCTGCATGGGGGAAAAAAAAAAAAAAAAAAAAAAAAAAAAAAAAAAAAAAAAAAAAAAAAAAAAAAAAGATGATTCACTGCCTCCCTGCTCCTTAAAACTGGTCAGTAGGAAAGAGAAAAAACAACTCTATGGAAATGGTGGAGCCTGTGACCTTAGCTCTCTAAATAGGACCATCCAGAGTAATAAAAAGCATTATTTAGAGAAAAGTGACTGCCAAAAAGAGAACAACTTAGATGATGTAATGGGAGTGCCCAATTCAAAGGAACATGCTGGTCTGCACAGACTTTGATTTCCCACTGTAAGATCACACAGCTGTTTGTCCTGCTTCACTTTGCCCCCTGAACCTCTTTCCTTTCAGTCCCCAAACTTCACAACCTCCCACATGACCTTGTTCCCCAGTCAAAGCTCTGTTCCCAACATGGAAGTTGCTGCACAGGCCACAGAACAGCCAGAAGGTCTGAGACCCATCCTGCCAGGGCAAGGCAGGCACTGGG
The DNA here is from genome assembly GCA_027886175.1 of Phylloscopus collybita. Taxonomy (NCBI): domain Eukaryota; kingdom Metazoa; phylum Chordata; class Aves; order Passeriformes; family Phylloscopidae; genus Phylloscopus; species Phylloscopus collybita. Next base: position 8,112,945 of record JAJNNQ010000130.1, read on the forward strand.
GCTGGGCCAGTGGTGGAGGATGTCTATGTGTCATCCAGGAGTGGCAAAAGCTGATTTAGTGAGACAGCAAGCAAGGAAACAAGAGGTTTTCAGCTCAGACATCTGCAGAGAGTAGGGCTTGGAAAAGGGGCTTACTTGGTGTCCAGAAATGGCTGCTGAGCCCAGCAGGATCCAGGTGAGCCTACACAGCTCCTTGAGTGCCTAGGATCCTATGCAGTTATTACCTGGCTGTGACATTGCCACAGTTTGGGAAGCTTTTCAGAAGCAGAATGGCATTCAAAAGCCATTCAGACATCAGTTTTAAAGAAGCTTCCCCTCCAGTTCTCCTCCTTTCTGTGAGAGCTCCTTCCAGGCAGTAGGATTTAGAAGAAGTTTGCTCACATCTGGGAAAAGTAAAGGAGTAAGAATGATATTTCCCAAAGAAACCTGCTACAGCTTTTCTAAATAAGAGATCTCCCATTCAAACAAAACCCCAAGACAAAACAAACCCCATCTTTTGTCCAAAATGGAAAAAAAAAACAAAAACAAAAACAAAAAAAAACCTAAAACCTCAGAAGTTTCTTTCTTTCTGTTTTTGTTTTTTTTTGGTTTTGGTTTGTTTTTGGGGTTTTTTGAGGGGCTTTTTTTGGGGGGGTTGTGGTTTTTTGGTTTTGTTTGTTTGTTTTTTGGGGTCTTTTTGTAGGAAACTGATGACTGGGAAGATGATTTTTCTGCATATATCAGTGCTTCATCTGCTTTTCCTTGGAAATTAAAGGGGAGGAAAGGAAAAAAATCTTAGGACAGTGATTTCTCACATAGCATTTTTTGCTGAGTTCCTTCAAATTCAATTCTTTCTTGCAAAGCACATCAGAAAAGGAACTTTACAGGTCTTCCATGGAAGTTTCCCTAGTTTTTCCACCAACTCTCATGCAAAGAGGCAATCTCCCCAGAGTAAAGTGCACCCCTCTGAACATCTCCAAACTGAGAGGCACCTTCTTTACCTGAATAATAATGCCATGTGTGTTTTAGACGAAATAGTTGCAATGCTGTGGCTCTTTACTTAAAGCCATCAACCTCTCCCCCTATTAACCCTTCAGTAATTTTCTCTTCTGGCTTTCCCACCCCTGCAAACTCACATACCCCAAAGGACTTGAGGCCAGGCAGGGGTTGTGCCCTACTTATTATTGGCAATTGTGTCCACTTGAGTGCCCTCATTGAGCCAGGAGTTCTCATCCGGTGAAGCTGGTGGAAGACCCTCCTATTTAAGGACTAATTTGTTACAAAGAATGATCCCTTGCATTTGGTTGTTGTTTGCCCAGGGACTTCCTTTGTCATTTACTTGCTTGGTGCAAGGTATTTACTGAGCACTGCATTCCTGGCAGCAGCACAGAAACCACCTGGACTCAGTTCATTAGCGTTTAACATTATATTTGTAATAAGATCCACCACTTAAAAACCACCAGCAAACCTTTGCCACCCTGTTATGCTGCAAGCACAAGATAAGAAGAGGAGAAAATGTACTAAACATCATCTTTGTTACACGTGTGGCAATGCTAACCTTGCTGTATGTGGCCATTATAACCTTGCTTTCAACTCTGCAGAAGCAGCTCATAAAACCTGCCTCTGCCACGGAGCACTCTCTGCTCACACAGTGCTAATGTTTAATTAAATGGATACTTGCTAAGAAGAGCACAAGGAAGGACAAGTTTCCACTTTCAGCAAGACCATCACTCACACACATAACCCAGTGTTTCACATTTATGAGTGTTAAACAGCGCACAGTCAACACCCCCAGCTCCTGAGCTTCACAGGTGTATTGGTTCAACACAAGAAAACATTCCTTTGGGGCAAGAGCTTGAATTAGAACAACGACAACAACAATAAAAAAATCATAAGAATCTTAACAGCAGGTTACCATTCAAATTTTCTCAAGTAAGGGATTATTTTTTCCTTTGTTTCTCAACCTTTGGTTAAAAAGGTGTTTTCTTGGAATTGTTTAAAAGAAAATTGCCAGAGAATGGAGCTGATCAATTAAGACCCAGAAAAAAAGGATGTCATGCATATGGATAAGCAGGGAGATAGTGCAGGGAGAAAAAGAAATGGTAATGGAAGGATAGAAAAGGAAACGACTTGAGTGTTTCCTGTGAACTGTCTTCTGCATGTTGGCATCTTATCCAAGATTTTAAAAGGAGAGACAGAGTCTAGAGAGCAAATTTAGCAGTGTCTACTTGAAAGGTAAGAGTAAACTTAGACCCTGACAATTACTAAATAAGAACATAATTAATTATTCCTTCAACTGAATAGTCCTGAATCCTACCACAAATCAATCAGCTCTTCTTGCCTAAGAAGCTCTGAGTCTATTTTAGCTCAATGAAAACAAAATCAATGAAGGCCAATTATAGCCCAGCTCGTTAGAGTATGCAAATAGTGCCCCGTGGAGCTGAGCTGCTCTTGCTCTGGGCACTGGAGGGGGAACGAGCATCAGGCAAACCAAACGTGAGCTGGTGCTGGCACCTAGCTGCCTGTGCTGTGATACACCAGCTCATCACAGCTCGTTTGCAGGGGGATGCAAACGCAGCAGAGACCAACAGTGCCAAACAGCAGCTCTTCAGCAGCCTCCTGTCCTGGAATGTCAGGTGCAGGAAAGCTCACCAGTGTGTCTCAGACAGCAGATTCAGCGTTATTTACAAAAACGGGGCTTGCAAAGCTGTGGAAAACAGAGAGGTAACCTGCCTTTCATCATCTTACATCAAGAGGAAAAGGCATTTGAAGGAGCATATAAGAATGGTATAATTATAATATTAGTAATGAAATTGCAAGGTAAAGATTTCATCCAAGAGCCATCAGTTAAACCTCTCACCCTCTCAAATGGCAGCCAAGAGCTCTGGGTCTCCAGAAAAGAATTCTGGCTACCAACATAAGGCTGTAGTACACCACCACCCTGCCACCACTCTAATCTGAGCTTGCTTTTCCCAGCACCAAAACCATAGTGTTTCAGGAAGCTTTCTCCTCTCCCCTGTGAAAATTCATAATGCAAAGGAAAAGTTTGCCTAAATTTTCCTGCATGCCGTGCATGGTCCATATCTGTCTGGACACACAAGGCTACTGCAGCATGAACTGCTTTGAGTTCAAGCTCTTGTTCCTACCAGTGCCACCCCAGCCCCACGGGAGCACTGAGAGTGCTGACAGTGACTGTACACACATCCTTGCAGGATCCAAGCACCAGGCAAGTTCCTGCCAGACAGTGAGATCCATTTTCATGGATCCACAAAAATCTGGCCTCCCTGAGTCCTGCTCATCCTGACCAATTTCCCCATCATTTGTTCATAACAGACAGGATTATCCCTTTCAAGGAGCCACTTGCAGGAGCTGAGCTTCCCAGTTTTCTGGCTACAGCCCAAGGACATTTTTGGCCAAAAGCCCCCTCATAGTGGCTTTCTGCCCATGTAGTGGGACTCTGCCCTTGGCCTCAGAGCCAGCTTTGACAGACAGCTTCATCTTTCCGTTGGCTACCTAAAAATTATGATGTAATATTTACTTTCCTGCCACACTTGGCAGTGCTGCCAGGGCTTGGGGTAAACTACAGGGCAGCGGCTACAGAAGGATTTAAAATTAAATGCACAACTTCAGCAAGAACAGGGTGCCTCCAGTTTTTTTTTTTCTGGTGCAGAAACCTTCATGTTGCAGCATATTCCAGGCTTTTGGGCTGTGTGTGGTTGGGAGCTTTGAGTTTGTTTGTTTTTTCTTTCCCATATTGTTATTTTTATGTTGGTCATATTATAGCCAAGGGTTTTTTGGTTTTGGTTTGGTTTTTTTTTTGAAGCATCTTGAATAGAAACATGATTATGCTAAAGCATGGAAGACAAACCATTCCTATTTTTAAATCTTGACACACCTTCCCAGAAATGTGAGAAGCCAAACCTGGGAGTTCAAGGGCTCCAAACACTGTTGATCCTCACTCTCCCTGCATATCAGTTAACATTGATTTCTAAGTTAAATACAAACATTAGCATTTTTACCTAATTTTAGATCATTTAAAAAATAACCTTCCTATTTAAGTACTTGGGCCAGTTTTGCATTAATTGACATTTGGAGAGGAGGGAAGAAGCCACCCACAGAAATGACTTTTCTAAGAGAAGCTGGCTAGCCCTTTCCTCCATGCCTGCCAAAACTAGTGGCTAGTTTGAATATTGATAATCTGTTAAACCAATTAAACAGCTGAATATAGCTCAGTGAGATTCACATTTTAAAACAAACAAGCCTGGGAAAAGTCTTTTTTTTCTTCCAGCCTGGGAGCAGGTAAGAGGCCAGCCTGCGGGCAGGCCTTGCCTCAGGGCCGGGTCCCTGAGCTCCTCAGAAGCACAGTAAAAATCCCCTGTACTGACAGAAGTGGGAGCACAGCTAAATCCTGACCAGGACACATTTAAAAGTCCAAGGGCAACATTCCAAGCTTGAATACAAGCAAAGATTTTGCCCCTTTGGTGCATGAAGAGATGGTTGTAAGACAGCCCTGCATGGCTCCAAATCATACTGAGGTGACTACAAACTAAGGATGTCATTTTGCTTCAGCACTACATTTTCTGGACAGCAGAAGTTAGTTCTGCCATAACTTCAGCCCTTCCCAGATGTGTATTCTCAATTCCTGTGTTACCTCTAGTTTCACAGAGCTAGACCAAGCTCATGTTACTTCTGAGTTACTTAAGGACTGAAGATTTACATTTGGGCATCACCTTTCTCAAGATATCAAGGACAATTTCCAGAGATCTTTTAGCACCTGAAAATTAAAGATACAAGTTTTTTAACAAGTATTTAATTAATACCTACCAGGCACTGAACAACCCTAAAGCCTAAATACCCTACCTCACCCATCAACTCCTCCCCAAAACCTCAGATGTGTTTTTAACTTTCACCCTAGGCCAGCCCAGCTAAACAGGTGTGTTTGGGACTTCAGCTGGTCACTGGTTTCTTCATGTGGCTAACTTGGGAATCGGCACCCTCCTAGACAACATGATTCCTCTCCCTCCCCAAAAAGTAGTGCCACTATTATTGTTAAATGAGACAAGGAGGAAATTTCTGCAGCTCTCAAGAGCTCATGCTTCTGAATTCCCATCCTTTTCCCTGAGCACGAACCCAGCATTAGGAGTCGAGTGCACAAGTGGAAGTTTGATTGCAATTGCTGGAAAGGATTAATCCCTGCCCGGGCAGCTGACTTCCACAGTGCAATAATTAAGTGGAACCGTTGCACAAGATGAAGCATGAGGAAGGAAATTAGAGTGTGCCATGCCAGGGTTGTTTTGTGCTAGAGCTGTCCCCACACGGGCTTACACTCCATCACGCTCACTTTATGCAATGCTGTCAAGCATCTGGACTAATCCATTATCCCAGGATGAAGTGAGGAGAACACAGGGCCAATCTCATCGTTCTTGTTTGTAACTAATTGCAGGAGACAGTGGGAAAAACTCTGTGGGAATGGAGGTAGAAAGACAGAGCCTACAAGCAAGCAATATGAGACAATCAAAGCTGGAAGTACATACAGACATCATCCTGCAGTGATAAAACTTTGTGCCCTTCCTAAATAGCAGGCATGGCATTGCACAGCCAGATAGCTTTTAAAATAAAATAGATTACAACAAACACATGACACAAAATATAGAAAGGTGGAAAGTCCTGATGAGCAAAGCACTCACAGAAACCTGCTGCTGCCCAATAAAGCTCTGACTTATGTCAACTAGTCACTTCAGAGGCAGAAAGTTTTGACACTGACACAGAGCCCCACACTGAGGGTGGCAGTGCTCTGCTGGGAATGCCCTTTACTTGAAAAGTCAAAGAGCATCAAGGAAGACTTAACTGTAAAAGGCATAAATCCCCTCCTCCCATCCTAGCTAGGTCACCCAAAAGCCTTCTTCACTCCCCAAACCAACAATAAAACCAAACCACGAACCCAAATAAACCTCCATGCAGTCATCAGCTGACAGATGATCCCACCCAGCAAGGAAATTTCTTTCCTGCAGTGGCCTCAAGGTTCCAAAGCAAATTTCCTTTAGACTTCTGTGCAACTTGCTTTTACATCAGACAACTCTGGAATCAAAAGCTCAAAACACTGAGACAAGACATGTATTTAAGATATAGCTAAAAACCTCACTCCTAAGATCCATTCCTCATCCTGGATGGATGCCCCATGCCTGGAAGTGTTTGAGGTCAGGCTGGATGGGGCTCTGTGCAACCTGGTCTAGTGGAAGGTGTCCCTGCCCATAGCAAGGAGAGATGGAACAAGATGATCTTAAAGGTCCCTTCCAACCCAGACCTTTCTGTGATTCCTTAAGAACTGACATGACTCCAGTAAAACGAACCAAGCTACACTGGTAGAATGGTGTCAAGCCATCACACGACAGAGCAATTCACAGAAGGTTGATGGAGGAGGTACAACTGACACCAAGGAAGGCTTCAAGCATCAGCACCTTGTTATCTAAAAGTCTCTCATACCTTTTCTGTGCAACCTCCCAAGGGCAGCTCCACACAGCTCTGGCTCTTCTGCAGTTCCAGCTGGCTCCTTCCTGTCCCTAGCACAGCCACCTAACCCTGTCCCTCGTACAATGTCGTACCCTGTCTGTCCCTGGCACAACCTCCTGTCCCTCCCTCCTCACAGCACAGCCAGCAGACTCCAACTGACCCCAGCCAGCTCACTCACTCTTTATCACACCCACAGCTCTGAGGGCACAGCTGTTCCCACTCTTTGGTAATTAACACAGCTGCAATGTATCAGGGGCAAGATTGCCTTCAGCACCACCTCTCTCAGTCTCCCCACAGAAGTTAAATTCAGCTCTCAAGCTCTCTTTGAAATTAAACCCCCTACAAATTAGGTCTCCAAGACATGCTGTGTGCACAGAGTATCATCTGGTGTGTGAGAAAAACCAGGATGCAGTCCAGCCTGTGAACTGCACACTACCATAGGACAAGGACACAACAGAGTCTGCCTCTGGGGGGTGCTGGAAATTCTGGATTTCAGTGAGCCAGGTCCGAGACAGACCCTTCCCACCACAGAGATGCACAAACTGCAATCTGGCCACGTCTAGTTGAATTTCCAGCCTTGTACCATGCCTGGCCTAAGAAGAGATGTGGGAAACTGGCAGGAAGATTTCTCTGCACCTCCTCACTGAGCTGCAGGGCAGTCAGTGCTGCTGAAGCTCAGATACAAATTCATGTCCCTGCCCCAAAGGTGGCCACAATTTGGAAAACAGAGCCAAGCACTTTCCCGTTCCATGCTATTTAACAGAAATATCAATCTTATCTATACAATTATCATATCTTGTATCTGTCTTGTATTTAAAAACAATACAATTTTTCTTATTAGCCAAAGGGTAAGAAGAGGTCACACAAAGCATTACAGAGCCTAAAAGCCAGATATTAATTTTAAAAGACTGTAATAGCTTTGTGATCTGTGCAAAAAAAAAAAAAAAAAAAAAAAAAAAAAAAAAAGAAAAAAAAAAAAGAAAAAAATCATCATTATTCCAGATGATGTCTTATATGCACTGGCTTCTCTGCAAAATGAATTTACCTTTTCATTACTATTTACTGACTGTGCTTGTATTTCATTTATATGGATTTTATGCAGCAAAGAAGAGCCTCAGAAAAAAAATTAATAAAAAGATGGAGACAGTGAACAATCATTGGAGTCTGTATCTTGACTCCTGAGATCACAGTTCTGCTCTTTTTATTATGTACTTTTCAGAGAAACAAAAAAACCTTTTTCATGGGAACAAATCAGGATTGGTAATTGCATGGCCTCATTCTTCAGGGCACAGCAGAGCCCAAAAACACATCTGTGACAAAAACTACGAATTCACCCTCACTGCTAGGCTTGAGCAGCCACACAAATAAATATTAAAAACCCCCAAGACTTCTACTAGCTCTCAATCCAACTGCACAGCCTCACACAGGGCTGAGTCTGTTCTGTAGCACATACTGGCTCATGCTCCAGTGGTGTCCCTCAGAGGGACATAATGGGATCCTTTGCAGATGACACCAAACTGAGTGGTGCTGTTGGCACACCTGGAAAACAGGACACCTGAACAAGCTCAAGAAGTGGGCCCAGGGAGACTTTGTGGCAGCCTTTCAGTATTTGTAGGAGGCTCACATCAAAGATTGGGACAGACTCTTTGGTAGGGTATAGGACAAGGGGTAATGTTTTAAACTAAAACGTAGAATTAGACTAGAGATAAGGATGAATTTTTCTACAATGAGGGTAGCAAAATGCTGACACAGGTTTCCCAGACAGGTGGTAGAGGCCCCATCCCAGGAGGCATTTGAGGTCAGGCTGGACAGGGCTCTGTGCAGTATGGACTAGCTGAAAACATCCCTGTTCACTGCAGGGGGGTTGGACAGGATGGCCTTTGAAGTCCCTTACAACCCAAATCATTCTGCGGTAACACTGTACTGTACCACAGCTTCAATCAGAGCTTGCAGTCTAAGCTGAGGCACAATTACACATAAAATCAGGCTTCCTTAGTGCCAGTACTGATAAATATTTTTTGTTTATCCAACAGCTACCTAATGTCCACCATCTACAGAAAAATCAGAACAAGGAACCTCCTTCCAGAGCATTAGAGTACTAATACCTTGGAGAAGGCTTCACAGCCAAAGTCTGCTTTCATCTTAGTTGAGTCTCCTTTGGGTTCTTTTGGCCCTTTCCTTAAATATCTCAGTACAGTCTTGTCACAATACAGGTAGTCTGTAGCTGGACAGATAAATCTGGCTATAATAAGAAACCCAATTTGACTCTCCTAGTTCAATAAACAAGTCCCTAGGTGAACTTTCATAGGACAGATCTGAACTCAGAGACCTCAACCAATCCCTTCCAACCCTAAATGCAGATGTAGCATTGGCCAGGGAGCTGGGTGGTGTTCAGACCCAGACCAAACACTTGTCTGTGAGTTTTGAACTCTCTATATAAGAAGGTTCTGAGCAATAAAACAGCCTGTTTATCTCATGATCAAGAGGACACGACTCATGATTTCTGTCCCCGACCTATGACCGCATGTAACACTGTCTGAAATCATTTCCACTCCTCAAGCAAGAATTTGATAATATCAGTTCCTGAGAAGCACTAGTTAAAATAAGGAAGAGCAGGAATACATCACATTTGTCAATCTGACACTTGAAGTCTTCTCTGAATTAGACCAGATAAACATTGGGAGAAGACCTAAATCTTGACTACAAACCTTTTTATCAATCTGCTCAGTAATAGGGAGGACATGGACATTTTTGAGTACCTTCCATTTCAGGATGGGGCCAGGAACATCCAGAATCAACACTGAGATTTTTAAAACAAGTTTCCAAAGACTCTCAACTGAGGGTTTTGTTGGTTTTTTTTCACTAGCCTCCTTCATGCCTACGACAGCCTGCATGTATTTAGTGTATTAGAGGCAGAGCAACTTAACAGGACACGAAGGGAACCCTTGGCTATACCTACTGTGCTCAAGGTAGAAATAACAGATTTCAGCAGCAGAAAAATAATTATTAGCATTTGAATTGGATTCCATCACCACCTTTAAAACCACCTACCTGTCCAAGGCCTGTAGATTTCTAGCAGAGCTTGAAAGGGGCCAACCCTTCTCTAAACTCAAAGGTCTTTCTCTAAATCTAAACAAAAATGTGTACTTGGATTCTAAAATAAGAATCAACGCTCTATGTTGAAATTTAAACTTCACCAGAATTTAAACAGCACCAAAAACTTAAACTTCCAGTTCAACCACTGATTTCTTGAGCTATCTCTACTCATTCAACCCAATACAACTGCAACATTTCCCAGGTCTGTCAGGGAAAAAGAAAAAAATGCACAAAAAAACTTTCCAAAGGCAGTAGAGAAAGGCCTAACTGGCAGCAAGTCAAGTCACACCTTCTATGCACTGGCCCTCTGCTATTAGCCATTGTGGTGTACATTGCTGCCCTATAAAAATACTTCTCCTAAGTAAAAAATTAAAACACCCCAAGAATGTGGATCTCATGTCTGTAACAAATCTGGGACACAGTCCAGAACCACCTATTAGTTATCACCACTGCCCACACACAGCCCCTCTGAATACATTTTCAGAGCTATGTGAGAAGTCTGGGGATACACCGCCAAGAGTCAAAGAACACACAGGACTTTCTGCATAGCAAAGAAGCTGCTGCAGGTTCAAGAAACCTCAGCTCATTCACCTACATATTCTCAATTAAGAAATGACTGCATGATGCCTCTTCTCATGGCCAGTGCCACTCATACAGCTAAATCTACGCACTTCCTTGACCAATTCTCTCCATAATAAGGCAGATTTTATTAAAAATCAGTTCAGTGAATGTGAATGCTGACCACATGTAAGGATGCTGCCTTACTTGCAAGATGTTTATGAAAAGGTGTTTGTCCTACATAGCCAATAATGGTGAGAGGTGTTGGTTTGAGGACCAATTATGTCCAGTTCTCTTGGAACCATCTATAAAAGGATGTGATGGGTAATGAACAAGGCTCTAAACCTTCTGACTATTAAGTCACAGAACTCCCTTTGGCTTGCCAGACATTTCGTTACAGTATCATTGTATCACCTTGTCATTATCCTGTGACTTAGCAGGGCTTTTTGCCTTAAAAATCAGTTTTGCTCTAAGCAAGAAGCAAACTGCGGCCTTGGGAAGTTTTGCCAAAGCTCACAATCCTGTTGCTGTAAACACATGCACCTAACAGAGCATCCAAAAAACCACTGCTGTTCAGTTACTGATGATCAAACTCCAAAAGCAGGAAGAAAGCAGAAAGCCCATAAAATGGCTGTGAACATTCTCTTAAGAATCATATATTTAAACCTTCAACCAGAAGAATTCTTGTTCCATCTACAGAGAAATACATCATAGTCTCTACCTTATAAGAAGCTTTCAAAAATTATATATCCCAATATTTATACAGAGTATTTTTTTAAAATGTGTTACCTAAACTGTATTTTGTGTGTACGCATATAAAGCAGGCAGGCATGTTTTTAAAAGAGCTGTCCTTACAGCTTCCTATTGTGAGTGCAATCCAGGAAAGCTCAAGCTCACAGCTAATATCCATAAACTAAGACAAACACATTAATTAGCCCAAAGCTTGTATGACAAGTTCATCTTAGCAGTAATAACAACTCAGACCACAGTTGAACTAGGTTCACCTTAAGCAAAAACCCTTTGCTGTGTCTCACTTGTCTTACCACTCTAACCCTTTTAACATAAACAACTTCCTTCTGGAAGGCCTGCCATGCTAAACCTGAAAACACTTCCCTATATAATTGTTCTTGTCTAAATGCATAATGGGAAACAGGAACTCTTTTTCTGGGAGACTATGTTCTAACAGATTTTTAAATTTTGATTTACAGAACAGTAATTCTTTTCAGCATTAAATTTAATTTCTCTTTACTAAAAGGAAAAGACTACTTAGAAATGAACTCAGTTGTTTCCCAGTTAATTACAGATTCATTGAGTCTCCCTGATATGACTTCATGCTGTAATTTCAAGATAAGCCTACCTATCTAACAAGGACAAATACCAAGCCATCTATGTGCCTTAGAGTCCAAGAAGAGGGTGAAAAACCAAAGGAAGTCGGGTTAGAAATCTGTAGAACTCAAGTACAATTGGTCCTTTATGTCAGTGACTGAAGTTTCTATTATGCCAATGTTCTCACGAAGTGTAACTTTTTTAACTACATATATTTACAGAACAGTAGTAATGCCACACAAGACCCATTAGAAATATAGAATTTATTTCTCATTACATTCAGACAGCAATATATTGCAGATTTGGACATGCCAAAAGCTGACTTACGGATCCTATGTTTATAGTTGTGATGGCTATTGCTAGCCCAGGGAACACAAAATGTGATTCTGGAGTGGCTCTCTTGAGAACTTCAAGCCATTAACAATAATTTTTGCAGATGGGCACTCTTGACAATCCACAAAAATTCATCTGTCATAGGCTACATTATCCAACCCTTACTGTACCTTACCTTTACAGCTTCAGAGCTCAAGAAAGCAATTTCAACAACAACAATGGAACAGGGAGATTGAGGACTTGGCCCTTATCTTCCCTCAGGCAGCAGTTCTCAATAAAGGCAATACCACGTTATAAGGCAACCAAAATTCCTCACAGTCCATGGTCTGTGCTTTTGGCAGGGCAGCTCCTTTCCCATCCTGTAGGGTCTATGCAGCCCTTGCTTCCATTCCCTCCTTGCACATCCAGGTGCAAGCTAACAAAAAGGATCAATCTTACAGTTCTGACAACATCCTAAAGCTTGTTAAAGCCATCTACAACAAAACATCTGTGAGCAACACAGACTGTTTTTCAAAAGAAAAAAAAAAAAGAAGACAAATTTGGTTATGTTTAAACCTTTAAAGTACCATGAACAAGAGGTATCTTCACAACCAGTGTCCTGACAGCATCTGTTCAGTGTACTTCCCTTCATCCTTACAAACTCAGAAAAACTGGGGTGTTTTTTTCATCTTCTAACTCTGCAGGCAATTCAGCTTGGGAATACCAGGAGCTGCAGTGCATCATCACATGAAGATGGAGAGGGGCAGGAAAGTAAAAGAATGAACGGGGAGGAACACAGAGACACTGCCCTTGGCAGGCTCTGCACCAGCCACACAGAGAATATGCATACCCACAATAAAGGATTTTGTTGCTTTCTTGCTCTATTTTTTGTCAGGTTTTTTTTGTTTTAATTAAAAAAAAACACACAATATTCCCACTAAGGCTGGTTGTGCAAAGTTACTTTTCAAGAACCACCAATCAATCAGTCTGATTCAGTTTCTGCAGACAAGCTTCCTATTGATCCATTTCTCACTAGCATCTTGCTGTAGTTTTTCTGCTGTTCTTCTTTGAAAGTATCTTTGACTTTTGCTCGTTTCAGACCTCCATCCCTGGAACAGACCAAGAGGGAGCAGTAAACCATCAGGGCTGTTATGGCTATTGTTATCAAACTATGCATTACATTAAAATTCTACATTTGATTAAGGTAGATAATCTAAATTATTATTAGTAGTAGTATTAAAGGCTTTTCTTCAGAACTTCTGTAACATCCAATTTAAGCACATTTATTAAAACCTTCACCTTAAGCCACAATGCTTATGCAGTTCAAATTTTGAATTCAGCCCATTAAAACAGTCCTATTCATGTTGGTACCAGGCTGTACCTACAATAGAGATCTTTGGCAATCTGGGATGCTACTTGCCAGACTGCAGAGGCAGCCAATCTTCTGCAACACTACAGGTGTGTCTTGCCTTCTATTATTCAGAGCTGGGTCTCATAGGTGAATCTGAAGACCATTTACTTCATCTGAGTTCTGCTCTCAAGTTTGTGTCATAAGAAATCTAGGCATTATCCTGCTACTTACTGAGGCAGTACATGAGAAAGAGCAGAAAGCCTCAAGACTCGTTTTATATTTTGAGGTTCATCAGATTTGCCAAGAAACTTCACTTTTGCTACTTAATCTCAACATGAGAAACAACTGTGAATGGACCTACTTCAAAAGCATCAAGCCTTTAGATGAAACTCACTGCAAGCTACATGCTCCAAAGACTTTATACATCTTTTACTTCCCCATACGTGCAAGTGGAGTTACTCCACTGTTTTCCCTGAGTGGAATAAAGTGATGTTGAACGTTATCTGTCACAAAGCTAAGGAGTGAAGCACCTATCAGTCAAACTAACAGCAAATAGTCCACGAATTCTAACAAGGATGGCATCACTCACCAGGGGAGCTCAGTCAGTCCTCCTTGGCGAGCAATGGCTGACCTCACTCTGTTGGCAAACTGAACAGCATCTTCATCTTCCTTCAGGGGTCATAAATTCAACATAATCAAAGCAGAGAGAAGTCAATTGAAGCAGACTTTCATAACATTTTTTTATCTGCTGCTTCACCACATTAGCTCACAAGCCATTCCTTGCCATGCCAACATCACAATCTGATGTTCCCATGTGATAACAAGTAATTTTCCTCCTAGGGTGTTGAAATTAGGAGAAAGTTTTGCTTCAACAAGATGTAACATTATTGCTACTGTGAACAGCACTGCTATCCTTTGCATATTTGATGCACTGCTGATGTTACCAAGCTGCATCAGGAAAAACCAAGTCCAGTCATACATCAGTCAGCACTGACAAAAATTCAGTATAAAACTGATTTGGAGACATGGGGTGGGTAGAGATTTTGGGGGGAAAAGAGAGTAAAAGTGCACTTGCAGACACAGTCAAGGTCCTAAACAGCAGCAAGGCAACCAGATGCTGGATTACCTTTCTAACCATTGGTGGCAAATACCACACGTTGCAAACAATGGCCCAGCTGGTCATGATTCGCAGCAGATAGCTCACAATGTTGTATTTGCTGCTGTTCCAGAAGGCATCTCCAAACTGAGGATCATACTGCAATGGGTCATAAAAAACAATTGATTAAGCCTTTCCCCAGCCCATCACAGCCCCTCAAACCTGGGATTACATGGCAGAACCAGCAGCAGATGTCACCCGTTTGCCTGAACAGCTGAAAGAATTAAGTCTGCTATGAGCAGGATGCTTCCCTTCGGCACTGGGAAGGACTAGCTGGATTTCTCTTCCTTCCAGCTTTCTGCAGGAAGAAGCTGACCCCATCAGGGCCTACTAGCCAGGCTCTACAGGCCAAAGGACTTCACTTTAATTTCAGCCACTTAATCTCCAGGAGCCATCCACAGCATGCAGCCAACTGCCAGAGCTACTGTGTTTTCAATAGCAGCTGTATTGAGACAGCTTCCTGCCCCTCTGACAAAAACCCATCCCCAACTATGAAATTCAGCAGCCAGCTATTTCCACTTACTTTAATTGCAACAGGATAGATTGTCCCTCCTATTTCAAAGCTCCCCTTCTTGAACATCATCACAGATGTATTGTTTATGCAGGTGCCTGTCCAGAAGAGAAAGTCATTGCTTCACGCAGCCATTTCAGTACCACACAACATCCACATACAGGTCTTACCCATAAAGGGCCTGCTTTTGCTGCTTACTGACCTAAGCACCTCTCCCCTGCTTACTTTTAGCATTTGTCTTGTGACTGACTCCCTGAATGAAGCTAGAAGATGTGCAAGACAAAAAGCACAATGCTGAGGTTAAATCTGTAGGACAGCAAATTAATAATCTCAGGGCAAAATAAACAATCTTCCCTTTCTTCTGCCTGCAGCTTCTGCCAAGAGAAGCAACGTCCAGGGACAGTATTGTGTTGTCTCTGCATACATTCATCTTATATTAAAGATGAAAACCAGGAATGCCCTAACAAAGTTGAAGCCAGAGGTGAAGATAAATTTGAGCAGCAGAAGCCATGAAAAGAGAGCAGGGATGACATCTGCACTGAATGGAGATAAGTAGTTCAGCTTCTTACCTTCTGGAAAAATTAAGATGGGGAGCTTGCTTTTATCTGCCACGTGTTCCCTGAGTCTGTGGAAGCAGAAGGAAAGCTTAAAAACCAGCTCCTTTCCACTCTCCTTTCCCCAGGCAGGTGCATTAAAAATACCATTATGTATTATAGATGTATGAAACCAAAGCCTTTTACTAGACACTGATTTGTACTTGCTTCTCTTTTCTACAGAAACTGAAGGTTTGTGCCCTGCCATCCCTCAGGCCCCTGGAGCATTACATTGAGGCAACATCCTGTTTTCTTCCCTCTACATTATTTTACTACTGACTGTCAGAGAAGTCAACAATTACATGCCATTAAGCCAGTCCAACTAACTCTGACCAACTCAACCTTCAAGAAATTGCCTACATAAGAAAATAACTTATTAATGCAGTGGTCCATCCAGCCTCTGCTACTTAACAGCATATTTCTTAAAAAGGGGACTTCTAAATGCCTACAGCTTGCACTACTTGAATAACACTTGGACAACTTAGCAAAGCTGTCCTGCTGTGCAAAGGCCAATAGACCAGTTGCACCTGGCTTATTGAAGAATTGTCAAAATTGAACCTAAAAAGTTCTCTACAAATTAGGAAGAATTTTTACCCCTGTACTTTAGTATTCACAGGTATGCTTTTGGTGACATCCTGCAGAAAACCACTTTTGTACACAGCTTATATTCTTATAACAAGACACTTTGCCTCTCACTCAAACAAATAAAACTTTTTATTTTTAGTGGCTCCCAATTTCCAGTGAAACTGAGTCCGTTTTTTCAACAGAAAGCCAATTTTATCATCAGTGTTTGTCTTCAACAGAAAGTACCAGAATTTAAGTATCTTCTTCAAAATACACACCCGAATTCATCAGACATTAGTTATTATGCTGATGGCTTCCCAACTGAGATGCTTTGTGACAGTCTGCAATCCAAGCCTTTCCCAGAACCTTTGGTCTGAACTGTGACACACTGCACAAGCGTTTCAAGCCTTCCCTGGTGACCTGGGAACCTGACATTGTGACACAGTGTACTGCACACAAGCCCACACAAGCAAGCACACTCAGGTCACTCTGAGTGATGCAGTGTGCCACACACCACCCCTGCAACCCATCCCCAGCTCCAGGTCTTTGCCTGCCCGATGCCTCTCCGGCACACACCTCACCTTTTTGTCACTAGGTGGCGGTCCTTGATCTCGGAGCGCTCGAACCAGACGTGAGGACAGGCCTTGACCGTGGCTCGCTGGATCACGCCCATCAGCCCACCGTGAACCTGCCCCACCTGCAGGCCCAGCAAGGCACATCAGTATCTGAGACACCTCAAAGGCAGAACTTCCTCCTCTCCACCCCTCCAAGAAGATCCGACAAACCCAAATGCACTGGGAGGGTGCAAGCCAGGACTGAGCCACGACCACGGAACTGTTAAAATGCATTTGCATGAGAGAATCTAGACACTCACATGGAAGCCTATCTCAGGTACTTCAACAGA
This sequence comes from Phylloscopus collybita, assembly GCA_027886175.1. Lineage (NCBI taxonomy): Eukaryota > Metazoa > Chordata > Aves > Passeriformes > Phylloscopidae > Phylloscopus > Phylloscopus collybita. The sequence continues at coordinate 8,129,805 of JAJNNQ010000130.1, forward strand.
TGAAGAGCCTGGCATTGACACTCCGAGGGCAACTTCTCCAGCCCATAATATAGACTAATTTCAACACAATTTACACTTTCCCCCACTGACCAGTGCTCAAGCAAACATCTCTGCTGTGAAAGGTAACTACTAAATTCCACAAGCAATACCCCACAATCTTTCCCTCTCCTGGTCCCTCTGCTGTGGTTATCTTGCATCTCCTACCATTGCATAGCATCCATCATTTGTCAAAATGATCGCATCTATCGGGGATGTGTGGTTGGCAACACAAATTCCTCCTTTCCGAGGTCTGTTTTCCCTGCAATTACATATTTCTTTGTTAGGCTGCTAGTACGCTAAGCACCACATTACACACCAAACAGTTCCATGAAGCTGTCAGGTGAGTCAGCCTCTAGTGTGACATCACCTTGCAGCTCAGGAGAGAGCAGTCCCCGTTTCCAGTGGGATGTCACACACCTATAAATACACACTCACTTATTATGGTAATGGATAGTACCAGACAGAGCTCTGACGAGGATGCGGGAGCACGTCAGGTGAACCAGTTCGCTCAGGTAGTTTTTCACACTGAAAGAAACCAGACATCTGAGGCATCCTGGAAAGCAGCTAGACACACATGCAATATTCTCCAGCCTACTCAACACAACTCAGGGCTGAAATCTGCCTGGTATTCTGGAGCACAGAGGGATGTTCCCAGCTCTGCCACTCACTTGCTACAGCAGCTTAGCCAAGATACATCTTACCCTTGGCACCACCTAGCTAGGCAAGGCTGTCTTCTCTTTGGTGGGTGTTTTTCATCCCAACACTACCTGCCCTACAATGCCCCATTTGAGTATCTATATAGTGGCAGCAGGAGGAACCCATCAGAAATCATCAACCTCACTGCCAAGACTGACAAGAACCCAGCCTCGGCCCAAATTCAAAATGCCACTAAAACAAGGTCCACAAATTTGTGAGTGGAATGGACTATTGGTAGTCTGTTACAGGTAAAAATCTGTCCACTCCTAATCTTCAGCTTGTTTGCACTGATGCAATTTGGTGAGTTAATCCCTCACACACAGTACCTACCTGCTGTTTGGCAGCTGTCCCACCAGTGTTGTTCCCACAATCATTGACGTAATCCCGATGGCAGCCAGGGTAAAGCTGCAGACAAAACAGACGTTAAACCTAAGCAAGTAGCTTTGCTCACTGTAATAACACTTTCCCTCTTTAAAATGGAAAGGGATTGCAGACATTCAATTATTCCTCAGGTACCTGACGTATGCAGTTCCCTGCCCTATTGCCTGAAGTCATGGTGTAGCAAAGGCAGCAGATCAGATACTCCCATGCACACGGTGTCGGGGAGCTTTAGAGCTTACATTTATTTTGCCAATACACACGGACTTAGGGGAACCATTCATGGAAAAGACGACCACCAGCCCTACTCTACTCTCCACAGTAAATAAGGGCTTCTTAACATAAAAGGAGCCTTTAAGCAATTTAATATTTTACGTCTGCCAATGCTGCTTTTGGGTTAAAGAAAGCTGAGATGACATTTAGCAAGAAAACACAAACTTGCCTGTTCCCAGGCTGACAAAACCCCTCAGCACCAGGGCTTACCGTAGGGGCAGCAGGAAGCAGTAGCGCACTATCACCCCAATGACCCACACAACAGTCAGCCTCAGGCTGATGTAATGGAAGTTGACATTAGTCCTTGTGAGCAGATTCCAGGAGAGCAGCTCTTCTGAGGAAAATCGTTGAGTGACTTCATCTTCCACAATGGCTTCAAACCCTTTTCTGCAGAAGTAGAAAATGTGGGAGAATTCGAAGTCTGCTCCGTGCAGAAGCGTGATTTCCTTCTCCATAGGTGTTTCATCCCTTTCAATGATACCTTGGGAAGGAAAAGGGTAACCACCTGAGAAAATAATTCCGTGATGTAACAGTCACCCTCCAGACCACTTGTCACTCTGCATTACTCAAGGAGACAAATTTACTATCTGAGCCCCTCCTAGGACAGGAAGAAAAGCTGTGCAGCTGAACACAGCACATCCTGTGGGAGGACACTTCCAGCTCCCCTTCCTCACACCAACACCTTGAGCAGCAACTGTATCAAGTTCTGTTACCTATTGAACAGCAAGCAAGAAGGCAAACCCTTTCCCATGGTCTGGCATGCTCTCAACTCAAACTTTATCCAGGACTCCCTTATGCTTTCAGAAGAAATCAACTGAGACCTTGGACTTCCTGTGCTCTGTGTATTTAAGGGCATTCAATCTCCTTGATGGAGGCTTCCCTATTTCCATCTCTTGTCTGACAGCCACAAAGCTGCCAAAGCCCCAGACCACAACACTGTACATGGACCAGCTCTGAACCAAACACATCTCCCTGCCTTCACAGCACAAATATCTTCTGTCATTACAGGCAGACCACACTATTTTTGTTTTTTATTTTACTTAAAATCAAACAAAGAAAAACCCTCCAAAACACCACGTCAAAGAAAGCTGTGCCTAGCGGAGCCTTGATTTAGTTCAAGGTTAGTTAGTTAGTTACTAACAGCTGTTTCAGCTGAACTCTGACTACATAATGCCTGGAGAGAAACCTAGAGAGTTCAGAACTGCAGTGCAAACAACAAGTATTCCCCTTCCTCCACCAGTTTCATTTTTTAAGCTTATGGTCTGATAAGCACCAATTTCTCATCAGAGCTTTCAAAGGCAAGAACAAATTGTGTAAGCTAAACAAAGATCAAGTAGCTGCTTGGTGGTAAGCAAGTCTGGCTCCAGAAACTGATGACCAAAGAAATCTAGAGTAACAACTAACCAGAACAACCATCCCCTGAGACACTCAGCTTGGATTACAGAGGTCCAAGTTCAGGTTGCCACTCTGTCAGATACCCTCTGATAAATTGCATAATCTCTGTGCTTCCATGCTGAGACAAAAAAAAAAAAAAAATGGGAAAGGACACAGCACCCAATTTCTTCAAGCTTCTAGGCACTTTCCACATCATAGGATGGGTTTTTGTAGGAAATCTTCCTCCCAATGAAGCCTTGCCAGCAGAAAATCCTGTTATTTCCTGTGCCAATAATGGCAACGTTTAAATCACAAAAATCTTTATATCACCCATACATACACATGGGGTAACATGGAAAGCTCCAAGTCCCCCAAACCACTGAAATAAACACTAAAGAAGAATGGCACTGCAACAAAACCTATTGGCACCTTCAGCTTGGAACCTGGCACCCACAACTTCCAATGGCCACCTGACTGCATTGTCCTATCAAAAGCTTACAAATATAAACCATTAATATGGTACACCCAAAAAGCCACGTGCTCTTCAGGATCTGAATTATACACGCATGCATCACATCAAATATTTACCAAAATGGGCTGCACTTCTGTCATACATTAAACCCAAATCAGAGCTCATTTTTGATTCAATTTTTCTTGCACTCAGAAAATCTCCAAACTGTGAAATATCCAGGACTGTAGACCAACCTGTCTGCTCTGTGCTGCTGGAAACAGGCTGTAGGCAAGAAACCAGGGAAATGCCCCAGCACCCATCACACAAGTACCACCCCCTCTCTCCAGTTCCCAGAGCTGGGAATGTTTCCTCCTTATCCAGCCCTTATCCTTCCCCCTTATTCAGCACCACTCAAGCAGCTGGCCCAAACAGCTCCAGCTTCTCAGCTGAATCCAGCCCAGGGTTCAAGTTGATCACACTGCTAGCAAGCTGAGATAGCAGGGCTGTAATGCCTTGCCTCATCAGCCTGTGCTGTCATTGTCACATGACACCCCCATGCAGCAGCTGTCCCCCAGCCTTGGGACAGCTGCTCCGAGCCAGGAGCTCAGCAGCACGTGAAGGTATTATGAACAGAATTACACACACACTGCTCTGGTGATGCACGTAGTAGCCTTCTGGTCATCACAAGTCACATTTAACAGCCTTTAATCCCTTGGCCATGGGCAGAGCTGAGCTTGCCAAAGACAGCACTACACAGGAGTACAGCAAACATTACTCTCCACCAAAAAAAAAAAAAAGCCATACTCACTGTTTTTCTCAATACTGCAGCACAAGCCTCAAGCTCACATATTCCAGTCAACCAATTATACCAGGCTCAAATTTGACACTATCTACTTACATAGTAAGTAGACCTATCTAGTAGTATCTAGTAATTAGCCCCTTGGTAGTATCGACTTACGTATTAACTAGATACTACTAACATTTTTTGCACAAGCTTTTCTTTTATTGAATGTGATTTTCAAATCTCTTATTAGCATTTTTGGTTTTTTTAAACCCACCACCTTGAAGGCAGCACAGCCAGCACCCACAGAGAGCTGAGAGCTGGTTATTCAGCTGCAGTGAGATAGACACCTACCCTCCAAGCACCTGCTGAGCCAAGAGCTACCACTGGGTCCAGCACACACTGTCCTCTAGCAGAGAAGGACCTTGAAGTGACAGCACCACGTAACTCCCCACATAACTACATCAGCCAACATTCCTCTTGAAGTTATTCCTTATCACACCACCAGCAGCAGCACTGGCTGCCCCTTCTGCCAAGAGATGTAAAGCATACTGGATTTGATACTGCAGAGAAAGGTGGTGTCTTCTTAATCATGCCCACTTGGTTTTGGGTGGGGTTTTGTTGTTGTTGTTGTTGTTTTTTGTGGGGGTTTTTTTGTTTTGTTTTTTTACTGAGGGACACATTTTCAAAGTGTTTGGGGAGGACCATTTTTGCTCTGTCAGGGAACAGAAAAACTTGCCCTAGCACATACATCTGCTCCCTCCTATCCTGATCCACCTCCTAGTACTGGCTGTGTGGTCAGGAAAGACGTAAGAGGTGGTACACACATTCAGCACTTACACATGGGTGCGTACACACACACATTTACCTTTACCCCGTTTTAATCAACTACTCTGTAATTCATTATCAGCAGCAGCTTCTCCTCCCTCAGTAAATATTGTGCAATGCCATTGAGTCTCTCTGTCTGCTCATGTTCTGTCACCTCAGGGGACACATCTTACATAATGCACTGTTAGACCTACAACTGCCCTGGCCCTCAAGTACTTTCTTCCACAGCCAGGAACTCCTAGTCACAAGTCAGTTACACCTATGCTTAAAAAATTCCCAAGAGCAAGATATGGAGCACAGCTTGGCACTGCATTTCTCCCCATACTTTCTCAAGTAAAGAACAGTTAAGAGTACAGCTTCAGGCAGAAAGAGACACTTCCAGTGGGGAAAAGTTTAAACTTTTTATTTCAGATACACACAGGACATTAAAAAGGGCTTCAGGCTACCATTGTCATTGTGTATCCCCATCCACAAGGCTGATTGAATGTAGCCTGTATGCCATCATCTATATTAATTACCTCAGGCCATTTTTACTATCTCTAATGATCCTCCAGGCAGTGAAGCACACTCAACTTAGTGCAGGCTCTGAAACCACAGCACACATTAACACTACACATCCCACATATCCCTGGGGATAGCAAGTAGCTATTTCTCCTGCACACAGGAGAAATAGCTACTTGTATCTCTTTTTTTTTCTTTTAAAGATAGTTCAAAGAACAATCTACCAGCTAGGACCTCTCTCCCTTGACATCTCTTTACTAGAGAAGAAAAAACTATGTGTAAGAACCATCAGATGTCTAGGAGGATGACAGCTCCTACTGTGCAGCTAAAGTAGCACTGTAGGGTCTCTTGCCCTTTCACTGGCCCATGATGTGACAGGGCACCATCAGCCTTACAGGAAGAAAAAGGATTTCTTCCTGCATCACTGACAACCTGGGAAGTAAACATGTCACTGTCAATTAGCTGAAAGGACTGCCTTTCCCCACTTCCTCCCAGTAAACACCACAACATTCAGGACACTGGAGAATGATGAAGGATGTACTTTTTCTCAGCCACTTGAAAGTCAGCAATTAAGCAAGACAAGTTTTAATCTGTTTTCAGAGCTGCTGTGCAGTACCTCCAGTTTATTATCACAGACGCTGAGTTGCATCTGCTGCCATGGAAGCCAGCTCCATGCCTGGCCTGCAGACAGTGCAATCCCAGTGTCTGCAGTATTGATAAGGATATCCCTTTGGAGCTGAAACACACATACCCAGCTCAGCAATTCTGTCCCCTCTACTGGATCATGTTCACAGGACCTAACCCACAGGCTCAGGTAACAACTGACTTGTCTGCTAACTGGCAGGCTGGGCCGGCTTCCAGCTGTGCAGCCTAAGGAGGCAGCAGACAGAAAATGCTCACAGTGCTGCCAAATGCTGTCAAAACAGAGTAATTGAGTAACAAAACTGAAGCATTCAGGAACCAGGAGGAAACCAAGTGCTGGCTGTGATGCCTTGTTCAGCCTTCTTCTGTTTCCTGGGCAAACTCAGACTTCTCTCATGGCTCCAGAATCTTAAAGCCAACTCTGACCTACTACAGTCTACCACAACTCACACACAGTATGGGTTAAGATATAGTTAAAGAACTAATTTCAAAACTAGGCTAAAGGAAGAAAGGATGAAGCAACTTTTCATCTGTCTTTCTACAGACAGCGAATATAAATAGTTTGGCAAACGCTCAAATTAACTCCAGAGGGTAAAAGGTCAATAGCAGCAGACTGAAAAAAAAGACAAGTAGCCCACCACACCCTTTCAACTTTCAGACCTACCACAGAACAAACACTGAGCTTGGGAAAGAAAAGTGATGTCCAACAAACACTTAGATCTCTTCAGAGAACATTTAAGTGTACTCCAATGCTGTTAGGCCTGAGATAGCTGGCCAGCAACCCTGCAGGCACCAGGTAAAGAAAAATTTTAAGATGAAAATTAATCTCATATTTAAACATGAGAATTTCCATCCACTGAGAACGGTCTCTATCTTCAGCTCTACTTTTGTTAAATTTCATGTTGTTTCATTCCCTTCATTTCCTCATACCCTGATTTTTCAATGACTTGGTACAGGGCAGTAAAAGCAGCATTTTATTCTGCAGGAACTGCTTGCAAAACTATTAGATATATAAGTGTGCTGATTTTCACTTGGGTAGAGTGAATTTTATCCAGAGTGGCTGGTATGGGGGTGTGTTTTGGATTCGTGCTGAACACACAGTTGATAATATAGAGATGTTTTTGTTATTGCTGGGCAGGATTTACAGAGCCAGGGGCTTTCCTGTTTTTCGTACAGCCAGGCTGGTGAGGAAGTTGGGGGTGCTTGGGAGAGTGGGAGGAGACACAGCCGGACAGGTGACCCAAAGTGACCAAAGGGACCTTCCAGACCATATGGCATCATGCTCAGGATATAAAGTGAGGGGAAGAAGGAGGAAAGCAGGACATTTAGAGTGATGGTGTTAGTCTTCCCAAGTCACTGTCACCCAAGCTGGGGCCTTGCTCTCCTGCCTGCCCATTCATTCCTTGTTTTTCTTTGCTTGTGTGTGTGTGACTTTTGCTTTCCCTGTTAAACTGTCTTGATCTCAACCCAAGAGTTTTCAGGCTTTTACCCTTGCAATTCTCTCCCTGATGTCACTGAGGCAGCAAGTGAGCAGCTGCCTGAGGATAACCCATGACTTCCAGTGAGCAGGTAACATCCCCACCTCTTCTCCAGTTCTCTCATGCACACATCTAGCTGCTGCATTGGAGAAGGCCTCAGTACTCCACAGTCACAACCACAGTCTCATCACTGTGACTCCAGCCCCAGCTCTCACCATTAGCCGTAGGAGTCCGTGGCATCTGCGGCTGCGGCTTTTTGGCACCTTTCTGTAACCGGATAGTGGCCCACTGTTGAACAGAAAGAAAACGTTCATTTCACAAATGCAGTATTCACTTAAGGGAAAAAAAAAAAAAAAGTCACCAAAAAACCCCAACAGTTAGTCAAAGACACGTTGTGATTTTCAAAGAATATCTTTGCCAGGTAATCATCATTCACCTTCCTCAGATGTGTCCACAAACCCAAACCCATATACAGTTCTTACGAAGAAACTCAGAGTAATTAATATTAATTAGTAAAAACCAAGCCAAAATAACACTCAGTGCTAGTCAGTACTTCCCAACTCCACTTCCAGTCTTCAGAGAGCCAACTCAGTGCTCCACACCTGTTTCACTTCCAGTTCAGGCACACAGCCACCAAGAGCCTGAAAGGCCTCTGTCAGCCTTGCTGCTGCCACAGCAGCCACTGAGTCCAGGCTGCATGGAAAGCCCCAGGAGCTGAGCTAGACACAGAACACACACAGCTCATGTTCACAAAGCTGACAGACACATCACAATCCAGCCTGTCTTCTTTCAGAGTAGTTTCATCATACTGAAGCAAAAATACCAGAAAGTCCTAACTGGGTTAAGTGAAACTGAAGTCTGCACACAGCTGATTTCACTAAAAACCAAAAACAGCATTTGCAGTCATGGGAAGTTTCAATTAAATACAGACTCAACCCAGAAAGGATTGCACCCAAAAATTTCCCAAGCTGAACAAACCTTGACAAAGACATTTCCCTTGACTCTGCAACTGCTCATTTCTCACCATCTTCACAGGATCATAGAATGGTTTGGGTTGAAAGAGATCTCAGAGGTCACCTAATTCCAACTCCCTGCCACGGACAGGAACACTTTCTACCAGATCAGGTTGCTCAGAGCCCCATCCAGCCAGGCCTTGAACTCTTCCAGGGATGGAGAGTCCACAGCTTCTTTGGACAACATGTCCCAGTTGCCTTCTCTTCTCCAGACTGAACAATCCCAACTCTCTCAACTCTCATTTTGAAGCTCTGAGCACCAGAAAAAACAGGCCAATTCACCAGCTTTAGGGTGAGCTACAGAGAGCCCCTTCCCCTGCCTTGGGAAGGGCTGCCAGCTCACTGGAGTTAACCTGCTCTTTTCCTGTGGGTGGTCTGAGTGAATGAGATTGAAATAGGGAATAAGGTAAGCTCTTCTCTCCAGTGAGTGTCAAAGCTTCCCAGCTGCCCTGGCTCCTGCAAAAGCCTCTGGAAGAACCACATCAGAGTCAGGAGACTGTCTCATTTCCAGCTCTGATGAGGCTGGAGCCAGTTTAACCTGTTCTCAGGGCAGAAGGCTTTCTTGACCTCCATCTGACTCAGCTCCAGAGAGTTTTTATACAGCCCTCTATCTCAGGCTTCATTTTTACTGGGTTAACAATTATAATCTTTTTTCCACCCCAAAGTCTGTGATGTCAGAGTAGCCCTTCTGGCCTGAATCCTTCCTTTCCCCCAGAGAGCAGCTCTGTCAAGGGATGGACAGCTCAGTCAGAAAAGGCTGATTCGGTGGTTCCTCATTACCCACGTCAATTCCTCCTCCACAAGACTCCTTTCTACTTCTAGGAACACTGTTAAAATGGGCATTTTCAAGACAGACAGGTGACCCGGTAGAAATGAGCTCATATCAAGAGATCAAGATATTATCCTGATCAAATCATAATAGCTTAATCACTATCAAAGGCATATTTTTTAAGAGTATACAGATGATGCTTGGCCTGCACAGGAAGGACCCAGTCCCATGTTAAACCACATATTTTCCACCTTTCCCTTCCAAATGAGCTGTGGGACATATGGAGATGCAGTTCCCTTTTGAAAGGTCAGCATCCTGACTCATGGCATTATCTCCAGCAAATAACCTCCCAGTATGAGCCAGTACACTGCTTACTGTATCAGGTTTTGCTGAATCACAACCTACCCTGCCAATACAGTCACTCATTTTCTCAGTTCTGCTGCTGCTAAGGCAATAGCTCTTCCAGGAACTAATTCTAACTGTAGGAATAACTCTGTTCTTTCTGTAGTACTTCAGTACTTGAAGGAACTTTCTGGCTACACACCATTCTTAGCAGTACTGTGACCATAAATGTACTGGGAAATACCAAACCAAAACACCGTTCAAGGAGGAACCTACTCACAGCACTGTCATTTCATATTTTGTCTATGGAATGGATTTGGGGTGCAGAGGGACCAGCAAATACATTTACACAATCATTTCTGACCAGACTTGAACAGCTGCATTCAATGAATTAAAACCTCCACAAACAGTTACTTACTTCACTTATCACACAGAAGAACAAGAGCGTACTTGGCTAATGGTCTCAGCCATACACACCAGCAGAAAAAATAAGTTTTCATCTTTCAAATCCTCTCAAAGGCATAATCAAAACCTGGAGGAACACTTTCTTTGGTGCTCAGAAAGACAATGCAACACTCCCTTCAGAAAGCTCTTGCTACAGAAATCCTGCAGTTATGGGTTCATGGTAGACTGTGTCAAAGCCTGAGCCTCAGCACAAATCATGAGGACACAGGTTATTGAGACAGGCCTTTGTAATGCCCAGAAGCTTGCAACACCCCCCGTACTGCAGTATCTTTTGACATTTTGCTATGCAAAGGAGGCGGTGCAATCTTCCCCAAGCAGAGAAATTGCAGGGTCATGCAACTCAAGTCAGTTTCTACTGCTCAGATGCATTTATCAACCCCATTCAGAAAAGCACATTCCTTCTTCCTGAGTGCTCTGACCTTTGCTCCTCGGGTCCATTTAACTGCAGAAAGGTGCAGCAGCCCACCTGGGGGATGGGGGAATAGTGGCAAGAGAAGCCTGGAGAGGACAGTTCCCTTTGCCCTCTACCCGTGCCCTCCCAGGAGATGGGAGCGCTGCCAGGAGCCTGACACCAGCGTGGCATCATGTACAAAGGTTGCACAGAGCATTGCAGGGGACAGCTGACTTGTGCTCCACAAGTCAGTGGCTGAGGCAGTTTTCACTTCGTGCCAGGCCTCTCAGGGGATTTAAATGCACGTAATAAAATAGGCAATGATGAGAGCAGCTTTCCCTCTTGGTCAGGAGCATTTGGGCATTCCTAAGGATCCACATCTGCCAGATGACACAGCAAACAAGTCTTTGTCAGCTTTCTTCTTACCTCAATCCATCATCTTTCCAAAAACAATACATGTTCCAGCAACCAAGGAGCAAGAAATGAGAAAATTTTACTTAACATCTAATTCTTTCACGTATTCTCATGCATCAGAATTAAAGACCCTGCCATCAAAGGCAGAATCTTAACTTTGATCAAGTGAAAAGCTTGTTTATATCCAGGCTGGGAAACAAAAGAGACACCACCCACAGTAATGTGAGTAATCCCCCTTCCTTCCTGCCAGTCAGGGATATGCTAGTCAGCATCCATCGCTGCTTCAGCTGGTTCCTGTGCTGAAGGACAACGTTATGCTACAAAGAGCTATCACAACGTGAGCTGATCCATCCCACAGAGGGGAAAACATGTTTGTGTATTAGAGATCAAAGCATGAAACAATTGTAAGCTATAGCTTCCCTTCTAGTCAGGAAACAGAGCAAAAAGCAGACTGGCAAGTTTTTTGGATCTCTCAGTAACACTGGCAAAAATCTAAGTGGCTTCTTGCAGCTGGTGCTGAGCTGGCAGTCCCAAGGACCTCAGTGCAGACCTGTGTTTTCAGTAGGGATTCTTGAAGCAGCTTTGGGGAATAAGTATGAAACACCAGGCTCCTGAACAGATTAAGAACAGTTCTACAGTGGGGCTACTCATTGGACTGAAAATGTAAAGTTAGAAAACAGCATGATCCCAGAACTACAAACCACAAGTCTGATTTTGAAACTCTAGTATCCTAACTGCTGATAAGAAAGTAGCTTGGATGATTTAATTACACAATGCAGAATCTGATTTACTTTACTTAGGCAAGGAAAACATCAACCTTCCCCTGAAAAGTTCCCCCTCCTTATCCTAGAAAAGGCCTCTAATTTATCAACACCTTAAAAACAAAATCCAAAGCGGCCAAAAGATCAATTTCACTTACACATCACTTAAACAACTGCCACACATAGAGGACCTATGTAATACTTGGGAAAGATAGTTTTCTATTTGGCAACTGTCTCATCTGGAGTTAGAAAGGGCTTTTGATATCTCTTGTAAATGTGTGATTTACGCCTCTGAGGTCTGACTATCTCCAAAGCCAAGCATGACATGTTATTGCATGAAAGCACCTCCAGACATTCTTTGCTGGGATCAAAAGGCAAATCATTAGGAACACCTCAGAGTGTTGCCCTGTTCCCCTAAGAAATGGGGCTTAGCCTTTCACCTCATTTGCCACCCTTACATCACCTCTGACTTAATGTTTGACGTTTTTCAGAAGAGAGAGATGACTGAAATCTGCAACCACATGGAGACAGCCCACTGTCTGTTCCTCTTTTAAAGGCACTGCCTGGTCAGAGACAAAAGTTTATGTGCTGGTCTAGGTGAGCACTCCTTGGAATCTCTCCAAACCTCAATAACAACAGAAAGATTGCAGAGCACAGTCCCACACAATGCCACCTTGTTTAAACAGCAAAATCTGCACACCAGTTATTGGGTTGTTTTGTGTGAGGCAAGAACACCACCACCACCACGAGGAGCAATCATTTCTGAGTCAGGGCAAAAGGTCCTCTCTCATCTCCTGTGCACTTCTCATTCTGATAGGACACCCTTGGCACTGCCTCCAAGGAGCTTCCCGAATTCTCCTGCACAAAGGAGTTGCATAGCAAGTCCTTCCTGGTGGACAGGTATCCAACGAGCAATTAAAAGTCCAGCTTTACAGGGTAACACCAATGGCATCAGCAAAAGGAATGCCAAGCAGCTTCTTTTACAGCAGCTTCACAAACTTACTTCAAGGCAAGCTCTGAATACAGCTGCTGTTATTTTTTAACAGCACTTGCTAATTAACAGTGTTCACATGCTGTAAAATGGAGAGCAGTTTCAGACAAGAGCTGTTGATCTGGAATATGGTGCATTAATTACTGATGCAACCACAGCAGAGGGTAACCCCCAGCCCTGCCAAACTTACTGATCTGCAAGGACTCTTGATTTTTAAGTCTGTGCTAAGCATACATAAAGGCCTTCAAAGGACTGGGGTCTACATTAATACAGGGTGGGGATTTACTTCCAAGATTCTGCACAAAATTTGTTAAAATACCATTCCAAAAGTCAGTGTGAGCCCTGTAAACAAGGGTGCATCATTCACATCAGGCATGTCTCCAAGACATGCTCCTCATTACCATCTGAGCTGGCAGCTTTCAGAGCTCTCGGATTCTCCTCTGCCCAGCAGTCCTTGAAGGATACCAATTACTCAGACAGAGGCCTTCATTGACTCTGTGCAATGACATTAGTCAGCAAAGCTTGCTGCCCAGGCCAGTGAGTTACACAAGCAGCAGTCAAAGCCCACAGTGATTCATCTATTTATCAGCTTAAGTCCTCTCCTTCTCCCTTCCCCGCCCTCACACACAATCCTGATGGTGACTCATGGGAAGAAGCTGCAGCCTGGCATACCTAGGACAGGAGTAATAGTCCATCCCACCTGCCCTGCACAGAGGCACGGACAGGTCCTTTTTTCCTGACATCTAGGTCCGTTCGTATTGCAAGGTGACCTGCAACACATGGAACTTGGGCTTAACCTCCAGCTACAGAACAATACTACACTCCTGTCTAGCAAAAACACATTCCCTACAGGCAGCACAATAAGGTATCAGAAATTGCTTCTGTTACAAGGGGCTGCTGTTAAACCCCGACGGATCAGTTACAGAACATAAAAAACACCTACAAGTGCAGCATCTGCTGTGCATTACAGCCAGCAAAACCAGCCACACAAGAAGCACTCTCTCTGCTCACTGCAAGCCCCCACAAAAAGCCTCGAGAGATTGGGGAGTGCACTGTCATCAACAAACCATTAGTCCAGAAATAGACAATAATGTGATGTTAGTTAATAGCCAGGTTGTTTGTTTCCTGACACAAATGTGACCTAAAGACCTCACCTCCCTCAGGCTTTCCTGTTTCTTAATATTTCACAAGTATCATGCACTGCACAGTTTAAAAAACACAAGGAATTTTTCCCATTAGAAAGGGCAAGCAGGGCAGTCTGCACACAGTGTTGCTGACAACTCTACTGTCTCAGGCAGCAAGGCACACCCTCCCAAAAAAACCCCAAAGTATTTAACAAGGTGAGCTGCAATCCATCAAGCAGAGATCATCACTTTAGGGGCTCATTGCTAATGCCAAATGTACAGACACAGAGGCCAAACCAGTCCTCCAGATTTTCTACAATCTGATGGAAATGGAGAAACTGATCGTCTGTGAGAGTGGCTGCTCTATGGGCCCCAGTGAAAGACAAAGGACTTGCTGAAAGGCTGGATTCTCCACTGCTTGGCAAGACAGCTCCAATGGCATGCTTGCAGGAGCCTTGACAGCCTCAAATCATATTAAGAGCTCACAAGAGGCAATGGATTAAGACAGCAAAAGCGAGAGCAAGAGATAAAGATGCACTAAATTTAAAATCGGAAGCTATCTGTTGATGTTGAAAAACAAACAGGGAGCAATGCAGCATGCTGTGATGACTGCAAGAGACAGCCCCCCAGAACTTCAGCAGTAGGGAATATTTCTGTGGCAAGTGAGTTCACAAGCATCAAGACAGCAGGTGACTAGTCCACACTAGCTCCCTGTAGGAGCAAAGAGCTGCTGGAGATCTTTCTGCAGCAGTACTCCCACATTTTAAAAAAAACCATACTAACATGGTGCCAGAAATCCTTCTCTTAACACTGGAAGGAAAGCCACAGGCAAAAATGAGCAATCTCCTAAAAGTTTGCTAAGTTTGGTAAGGAAATTCAGAAGGAAGTTAATGCACTTTCAGGAATATCCACGTGATGTAGGTATTCCTAAAGGCTTTCAGACAGCATGTGCTCTGCCTGCTGTACTTCTTTGGCACAACTTTCTACACTTTTTCCCTTATCACATGGAAAAAAAAATACAATCACATAGGAAAAAATATATCCACATAAAGCTGGCAATCTCTAGTGCAATACTTAAGGGTCAAATGCAGCCCAACAGAAGCACATCCTCATCTGTACACACTGCCTTTTGCTGAGCAGCATGTGCTTGCTGAGGCAGCTGAGCAGAGAGAAAAATCTATTGTGCATCGACTGATGTCCCTTGTCAGAAATGTCAGATGGTCAGAATACAAAAACACTTTGTTCCTAAAAGGAACCTTCCCCTCCCTTTTCTCGGATCATGCTTGCAGCACTGGGAACAAGCTTTTGCCCTCCTGAAACACGCAGAAAAAGATTTAATTTTTTTTAATTGGCAGGAAGAAAATTCAAGCACAAGCCCCCCGTCACCTTCAACTTGCTCCATCCCACAGCCTACACAGCAACTGAACACTACAGACTCATTCTTGGATGTCTTGTTTTATCTGACATGACCTAAAGAGGCATCACAGCAGACTGCAGAACTGTCCCTGAACTACGGGCAGACTTGGACCCTCAAAACAGATTGACTCTCATAAAGCAGACGTTGTAACCTGAAGGAAGCAAACCACAGTCACTGTGTCCTTTCACTACGCCAAGACACGGGATATAAACAGGCAAAGCTAGGGAGCAACTGGGTATCAGCTGGGATGCACAAACAGCTACCAATTTGCAGACAGTTCCTGTAATCTGGCCCATTAAAGAGGCAACAAAAGCAGCAGCATCCTGACTGGACACTCTGCAGGTGCAAGAGCCCACTCTCCTCCTTGGAATAGAGGGGAAAAGGCCTGGGGAGACCCGGGGCTGGGAGCAGAAGAGGAAGCTTAAGGAAGCTATTAAGTTAACATTGCCAAAAAGGGGCTCAGCCACCAGAGACTGCAGCATCCTGTGACTTCACAGAGCCAAAAAACTCCTCTCAGGAGAAAACGTGCACACTCAATTCAACATCCCAGCTAGCAGCACATTTCACTGTTAACACGATAGCTGTTAATAACTATCCCTTACAAAAAGAAATACACCTTTCCAAATTATTTAATAGCCTACTTCTTAAAAGTTTGATATGCAAGGATAGAGTACTTTTCCCAATATTACTCTGATTAATATCCAGTTTAGATATTACACGTCTTCAGGTAATATGCAGGCGCTGCTTGGACCTGGCTGCAGACAATCGGCCTCTGTTGGGCTTCTAAACAAGACAGACCTGTGAGCCAAGAGGAGACCCCCCACAATAAACCACTTCCTTTCAGGGATTATCCCCATGCAAGCATTCTGAGGACAAAGAATTCACAGGCAAAGCAAGGCCAAGTCGAGATAAGCAGAAAACCTGGCTGGACTGAGCTTCTTCACTCTCACACAGCAAGTCCATCTTAGCTGACTCTCCTCAGAACACTTTCCAGTTTTTCACTGCCTTTTCTTTTATATATACGTTATCTTATATCACATCTATGTCCAATATAATTATGTATTAATGTAATTTTTAATATATTGAGCAGCATGCAACTCCGGAATACCTAATGCAAAAGTAATGGTAACTCAGAAAGATAAGTCATTGTTTCCTCCCTTAGGCAACAAGAGAGCTCTCACAATTAACCATCGTCAATATCCCGTCAGATACTTCTCCACAATTTTGCCCAAAACATTTTGAGTCACCTCTTGTTGCAACACTTGATGTCACTAAAAAAAAATGGTTAATGATCTAGGAATAAAGAATGCAAATTGTGGTTATTCACAGGTGAAGGCAAGTTATCCAAACAAGACTATCTCACTAGGCCATCTGGGTTGCTCCCTCAAGCCAGGGTGATCTTTACCTCCTCAACTTCTGCTATTCAAATCCTTTTTTCCACTAACAACTGCATCCTCTCTCCTCAACAGTTATCCTGATATTATTCACAGTCCCAGAAAGTACTTCCAGCAGATTCATTCTCACCCAAAAGCCTTACAACATTTTAACTAAGACATATTTAACAAATGCGGGATTTTATTTTTTTTTTTAGCCAGGCACTGAAGTACATGAACAAGGCTTGCCTGAAAACCTCGAGGAACAAGATGAAATTAGGACAAAATCTACTTTCCATAGTCACATACTGATGTATATTGCACGGCCACTGACGGTGCTGTGAGTCATTTCACTTTTCCTCCTTATAGTTGTTCGGTTTTTTGTTTTTGTGGGGTTTTTTGAGATTTTTTTTGGGGGGTGCCCCTCTTCTTCGGAAAAAGCGCAGTAAATATTTAAATCTGATCACGTCCAGCAGCAATTTAAAAACACTCCTCCTCACCACTACCGTGAGCTTCAGAAGGAGGGTTTTCACACGCGTATTAAATATGCCCCAGATGCAGAAAGCAGTTCCTCTGCGAGAAACCGGCTATCCCTGAGAATTTAGGGGCAGATGGCAACTGAGGTGCTGGCCAGGCTCAGCGTGGATGGGAGCCGGTGTCCGTGATGTTCAGCACTGCCGGCACTTCCCAGGGGCGGCAGCGGAGCCTGGCAGCCGCGGCCAGCACGACCCGGCACCGCTTCCCCCAGGTGGAGCACAGCCTCGACAGCCTCGCCCAGGCCATGGTACAGCCTTAGGTAACAGGGTTTATTCCGCTCTCCGGCGGCTTCAAGGGAGAGCGAGCACTCCAGAGCCTACACAACCACGAAATTAACACAGATCTCCAGGTTTGCCCCAAGGGCTTTAAGCCCGAAGCCGCGGCCGGGCAGAGCCGATGCCAGGCGGGACGTGACCCACCCGCTCTCATCTACAGGAGGAGCCGGGCGGGACCGGAGGGGCCAGATGGGACCGGAGGGGCCAGGCGCTCCTCGGGGACATCCACCCCCGCACAGCCCCCGGCCGGAGGGAGCCCTGCCCGGCCCGCCCGCCCCCCTGGGCCCGGGGGAAGCCAGCGAGGCGCAGCCCCGCGGGGAGCGCGGCGCCGGGGACACCCTCCTTCCCCGCCTACCTCCAGCGTCTTCACCAGCACCCACATATAGGCCTCGGAGATGCCCAGCGAGACGCCCAGCGCCGAGGGCAGCACGATGAGCCCGAGCACCACGGCCACCCACACGGCGCCCACCTGCCCCACGGCCCACACGACCTCCATGGTGGTGGGCAGGGCGGCGCGACGCCAGCGCCGGCAGCGGAGAGCGGGCGGCGCCGCCTCCCGCCGGCCCTAAAGGCCCGCGGCCGCCCCGGCCCGCCCCCGGCCCGCCCCGCCCCGCTCCGCCCCGGCCCGCCCCGCCTCGGGGGACCCTGCTCCCGGCCGCCGCTCCGCAAGGGCTGGGCTGGCGCAGCTTCGGAGGCTGATGTGCCTGGGGAGAGGACGCCCGCGGGGCGGGGAGCAGGGGAAAGCGGGCGGCAGCTGCAAGCGGGTGAGCGGGCACGGAAAGCTCCGGGGGGAGGAACAAACGGCTCCGGCGGGTGCGGGCCGGAGCGCAGCGGGGGCTGGAGAGCCGTGGGGAGCCCGAAAGGAGCAGCGCCGGGAGCAGAAGCGAAGAGGAAAACTGGGCAAAGCTCCTGAGTCTGTGGATGTCAAGGAGGACAAGGACAAGCTAAAGAAAGGAAAAGGGGCAAGGTCTGCACTGGCCCGCCTGTGCGTTCTCGTGGTTTGAGCAGGGAAGAGGGATTCACTGAGGGTCCAGCCCCCAGCCCGGCGTTAGGCCGGCTCCAGGAGAAAGGAAACTTTGTGGCTAGTGGCCAGAGGAGGGTTTGCCTACCCGGGCCTCTGCACAGCAGTCCTACAGCGCTTGGCGTGGCACAATCCATAGCGAGAAAGCGGTGTTAGCAGAAAAAGGCTGAAGAGGGGTGGCAGCCTTGACAAAGCATCCCGGGGTAAAGGGAATAACATCATCTTCCGAGAAAAAGGCAGTCAGCATATTTTCTGCATTCATCTTTCATAACAGTTTCCTAGAAATGGGACGTTTGGTGTGCCTCTTTTTATTTGAGAGATCAGAAATATATCTGAGAGCCAAGTGCTTAGGATCCAATGTAAAACCTGAATTGGAGTCCAAGGCCTAAAGAACTATTTCCAGGAGAGTCGTGTGGACAAGGGCATTGCTTTCTGGCTCTTATTTTTGGCTCTGGTATCTGTCCTCTGACTCTGCCTCATCTGGTTAAATAATTTCTCTGAGGTAGAAGCAGGATGATCCCTGATGAAGCCTCTAGACAAAACAACCACAACTGTCCAGCTAGATCTGACATTGCCAAACACTTCAACATCTTCATTCTTCGAAGTGATTAGTTATGATCATGCCCAAAAGGATCAGTGCCCAGTTAGGATCAAGGCCATAACCTGTCAGTGCCATACACATGGTAATAAAGTGCTCTTATTATCTGCACTTCAAGAGGTTTTTAAACATTACAAAGATGTGTGGATCTAAGTCAATTAAAAGTGCCCAAAGCCTAGAACAGAAACAAATCATAAGAACACTACTTTCCAGACTGGCTGATATTTATAACACACACATGGGTAAGATATTTTAATTTTGTATTGTGTCTGTTGCTTCCTGAGCAGAAAGTGATACAGGTTTTTCAGTACTTGTTTGTGAATTTTCATCTGGGGTGCAAACGGCAGAGGCCAAAGGCTTGGTTGGTTTGTTTTCATCTGGTGTTAAGGATCAAAAGTCTTCATCCAAAGGACAGATGTAGCCCACGCAGCACCAGTGGATGCTGTCCAGATCCTGAGGAAAACAGTCCAGTATTCACAGTAATGGGTCATACAGCTTTGTATCTCCCTGACATTTCAGTACCTTCATTTAGACAGACAGCAGCATCTAATGCTGCCTTCTGAAGCAGGAATTGCAATACAGATAATCCTGTGCAAGGCCAAGTGTTGCCTTGTGGGTTTGCTGAGAAAACGAGCCTTGAAAACTGAAAATAATTTGACTTAGTCCAGATGCTTGTTAATCTCTGCTTTAGTGAAATGGCACACCGTATGTCAAATTGGATGGTGTGTGGCAAATTCCTGAGTCTCAGAAGGCTGAAATCCATCAGTGTACCTGGAGAAATGAAAGAAAAGAAGATTCTGGAGACCTCTCCTTGTAATATTCATCACACGGAATTAAGACATTGTTGGGGGTTTTTGTGTTTTTTGGGGTGGTTTTTTTGTTGTGGTGGTTTTTTGTTTGTGGGTGGGGTTTTTTGTTTGTTTTTTTGTTGTTGTTTTGTTGCTGTTTGTTGTTGTTGTTTGTTTGGTTGGTTGGGGTTTTTGTTTTGGTTTTTGGTTTTGGTTGGTTGGGTGGTTTTTTTGTTTTGTGGTTTTTCTGGTTTGGTTTTTTTTTTTCTGCAATAGCCTGGCTATTGGACCTGCTGGCACTGTCCTCAGGTTCCATAAACAAAGAGTAGGAAGGGAGCAGTCCCTACCAACATTTGTGTTTTAAGAGCAGGGGAAGGTGGCTGGGTTGAGCCCTGCTCTCACTACACAACAGTGGGGAAAACCACTGTGAAAATGTATTGTGACAGGAGGCAGTTTTAGGCACAGGCAGCCATCCCCTGTGAGCTGAACAGCACCAGGACAGAGGCAAGACTCACACATTAACACACACTCTTATTTATTGCACCCTGGCTTCCCCTCCATGCTTGCATGAATAATTCACAAAGCCATTAATGTTAAATGGGGAGAAGAAAAAAATCAATTCTGTTATTGAGTTGCTTGAAAAACCACCTTCTCTGACTGGGGCAGCAGGAAGGAAACATGCCTGCTCATCCAGCAGCCTCCTGGTGACAGCTACTGCCAAAGTCCTGTCATGACTGTGCTGAAGTTCAGCCTTGCACAGATCTTGTACTCCCATCAAAGAATAGTTGGCTGTTAACTGCAAAAATTGTTGACTTATTTAAAAAAAAACCCAAGCCTACTTGCTCTCTTTACCAAGTGACCTTTGCCTTTTAAAGATAAAGCTGTTACAAACTGCTGATCACCTATCTACTGACAATTCAGTTTCAAACTGATTACATCATTACACTTTATTTGTTTGTACTGTAATCTGTGAGGGCATAAAGTTTCTCTGCCTCACTTTTACCAGTGAACCTGTTTTCCTAGGAGACGAAGATTTTTTTTTTTTGTTCAAGCACTAAGACCATACTTTCAGTATGAGTAAGATAGCATGATTCCATTAAAGATAAAGAAAGAATTCCAGTTTTAACAATTTTCCATGCTTTAATTTTTTCAAGGCCTATTTTATGCAGAAAGGCTACAGTTAGTCATGTTTCTAGTGGAGCATTTTCCAAAAAGAAACATCCCATATGAGAACATACCAGTGTGGCTGTATTTGGAAGAAAACATTTTCATATATCCTTATTTTTCAATTTATTTCACAAAGCACAGTGCATATCAAAAAAGCTGCAGTTGAAGTGATATGCTTCAAGTTTACCTAAATCGGGGGCTCCAAATGGATGCAAAAAGTTTTGTTGTTTTTTTTTTTTTCTTTAACTTTGTGAGAAGTTCCTGAGATTCTTAATTTTTGTCTCGCTAATACTAGCAATAGTATATTTTCATGTCTGTAGCAAGAATATCTTTATCGTGCAAATAAACATGACTGTGATATAACACATGCTTTTAATGTGGGTTGGACTGAATCAAAGACAGAGGGAAAGGATCAGTCTTATGACAATGCTTTTCTAAATTTTTTGGTTGTCTTTTTGTTTTGGTTTGAGTTTTTGGTTGGTCTTCTTTTCTGTGTTTTTGTGGTTTTTTGTTTTTTGGGGGGTTTTTTGTTTGGTTTTTGGGGTTTTTTTGTTTTTTGGGGGGGTTTTTTTGTGTGCGTGCGTGTGTGTGTGTGTGTGTGTGTTTGTGTGTGTGTGTTTGGGTTTTGGTGGGGTTTTTTTGGGTTTTTTTTGGCCACACTTATTTTATCCCCCATAATTATCAGTACCTCTCAAGTTTTGGTGGTATGGAATATGGCTACAAAATTTGGATGGGGGAAATCTTGTAAAACCAACCTGGGAAGAGAGCCTGTACCTCATGAGGCAGTCCCAGTCTCCCTTTACTAAGTTATTGCATGTGTTATTGGCTTCTGGTAGGTCAGATCTAATAAAAAGTAGCATTTCATTTGTCTCCTGTCACTGGAGCCGGGCAGCTTCAGAATATCAAACCATTTCATCTCATGTAAATATCAGTGGTTTATTGCAAGTAAATAGGGTCAGGGTGGTTATCCCAGTGCTCCCTTTTATCTTGTGCTGTTGAGGAATGGCAGGTAGCCAGCAAACCACTCGGGGGAATTCTGCACTCTCTCGTCTGTCTTCTGGCTGCAGGCAGGTCATGCTTTCTCTCCACCACTGCATTTGCTATAACTCACCGTAAAAATTGATACCTTTTATACAAGGAGTCAGATGTTTTCAGCTTCACTTTGTATCTTAAGTGGAATTTTACTGTCTGCTGTCATGGACTTCCAATTCTTATTACACTGAAAATAAATAGAAGTAGTTTGGCTTCCAACACAGCCTTCGAGCCTGGCAGTGTGTACTGACAGAGCTGCAGCCTCGTGTGCTCTCTCCAGCAACAGCAAGGGCTTGTCAGCACTGTGTGCTTCATGAACACAGCACCCAGACATGCCCCACCTCAAACTATTTAATTTCCATAGCTTAGAAATTTAGGTTTCTAGGAATTCATCAATCCAGCTGCATTTAAAGCCAGGTGACCCAGCAGACATGCTAGAATTTGTGACACCAATACAAGGAGCAAGCCACGAGGATGGCACCTCCTTTGGCTGTTGACCACGACCTGGTGGCCTGGATTTCTACTGCATTGAGAGAGGAAACAGTGAAGGAAAAAAAAAAACCCATGAAAGTACTATTCCAGTATTATTCCAGAGCTCCACGACCTCCTTAATGACTGAAACTTCCAAGGCAACTAAACTAACCACTTAAAAGGGAACTTTTTTCCATTCACACCAGGATTTTAAGGAAGGACAAAACATACTGATAGCCAGTAAATTAATTTACCTTTACATCTTGGTTTTTTGTTTGTTTTGTGGTGGGGTTTTTCTTTTTGTGGGTTTGTTTGGGGTTGGTTTTTTTTGGTGGGTTTTTTGTTTTGTTGGTTTGGTTTGGGGTTTTTTTTGAGTGCCATTAAAGCTTGCACTTCCCAAAAGTGCATTAATAAGGTTGTAGTTCTCATGGCAGTTTAGACACACACAGAGGTGTGCCAGTGCCTGCTGCTGCTGCACAGTGTAGTCCTCGGGCTCGATGCACCCACCAGATCCCCGTGTTTCCCCAGTGTCCCCAGACACTGCAGCATGCAAAGAATAATTAAAAAGCCCAAATGTCTTAAGGCATTAAAGGGATAAAAATCAGCCTCGGCTCAAATCTAACAAGAATGTAACTTTTATATTGATCTCTCTCCTTCTAATCCCTCGTAGGTGGATTTCTGAAAATTATATTAATAAAACACTGGACTGAGGGGTCATTTGGAGTGTAACAAACTTCAATTATTATTTCATTGAATGCATGTACATACATCTTATTAAAAGCCATAAATTATATGAGAAAAGGAGACTGCCCATAGCCACATATGAGCATTTTAGGAAAAACATCTATTACATAATTGATAAACTCAGTATTTAATGTATGAACTAATGAATGCTTACAAAAGAGGCTGTTTAACAGATGTCTGCATAAACTTAAAAGATAGTTATTAATAACTATCTCTCATAAAAATAAATACACCTTTCCAAATGATTTAATAACCTACTTCTTAAAAGTTTGATATGCAACAATATAGCACTTTTCCCAATATTACTCTGATTAATATCCACAGTTTATGTCTTTCACCACATGCATCTTTCATACTGTCAAATAGAAATACCAGGGGATATCAACTGATGTCAATAATCCACAACTGCACACAAATCATGACTACTGATTAGTAAAGCAATTATCATATTAAAAGAGTTCAACAGGGCTCAACATACTGTAAAATTAGGAATCAGTCAATACCACAGCCATTACCTAGAATAGCATTGATTGGATGTACTAAACGTGAGCCTTGATGACAATTGATCACAATGAACTCTGCTCACAGAGGAGTCTGGTACACTAATTGAGGAGCCATCCTTAAACAGAATAATAAATAGAGGAGGAGGGGAGAGGAGAAATGGCTACAAAGCTAAGGTGCTGCCTGTCTGTGCAATGAAACAATAAAAAACCAAAGAGCCAGGAAGGCCTCTGTGTGCTGGATGACCACTAACTTCCAAGCCTCCTTTTCCAACACTAAATGAAACTGTGAACTCCTCACGGGTCATCTCCACAGTCTGTGCTGGGAAACCTGCTCAAAGGATTCTGAACAACATCTCAGCAGAAACATTTCCAAAAGAAATCCCTGCTTGTGTAACCAAAATATGTTCCTTAGAGTGAGGAGCTACCCAGGCGGCTTTTCTTGGTTTTGTTCAGGGCAAGCTGCACATGGAAGAATTTGAGTGAAACTCAATTGGTAAGTTTGGCACTAACAGTTTGTAATTCTCACTACAGCTCAAGGAAATGCATGGTGGTAGAAAACAAGTTCTGATCATCTTCATTATCCTGAAAACTTATTGTGAAAGCATTGCCAGCCCCAGATCAAGATTGAACAGCATCAAGGTAGTGAAGAAATTCATCCCACAAATGCAAAGTGTGCACTACCTCCAGGATCATCCCAGGTTTGTCACCTCTACTGAGTGTTAAAATACAGGAAAAAAAAAAAAAAAAAAAAAAAAACAAACCTTAGGGGTTAGACCCCTACCTGATTTTGAATGAACTAAAGGACAGAAGTAGTTCTGACGTTGGTTTGTGACAAGGAAAAGATGGCCTAGAGAAACCTCACAGAGCAAAGGCTGCTGAAACTTCCAAGTTTCGTGGGTAGTAAACCACGACCAGCGTTCGAAAACGCAGTGTTTGGGATATGCAACGTTATTGCTACGTTTTCATGGTTTCCTGCAAGTGGGAGAGAAGGCTGTGCGAGGAAGTTTGCTACCAATGACTGGATGCCACCAGATGGCCCCCGTTGCTCATCTCTTCTGATGCTCAGCGGTGCACCGTGAACCAGTCGGGCAAAGCCGGAGAGGAGCATTTAAACGTTCCCAAAGGTAAGACAGCGGCAGAAAAAGACATTCGGAGCCAAGGGAATAAAGGACTTGAGCTATACTAGTCAGTACTGCAGGCACGTTACAGGGAAAGATTATTATAACAATGAGCACACTGCCTGAGTTTCATTGTGGACCTAAATGAGGATTTCTAAAAACATATCTGATTTTCCATCCACACAGCTGTTAAAATAGTGATATCTTCAAGAAGCAGCGGCTATTTTCATTCTCTGCCCCACCCACACAGCGAGAGGGAGTTATTTCATTTGTTGATTCCAACCTACATTTATTTTCAACTCGTGGCTCATTTCTTTAGGAGGCTCAAGTTCAGGATGAATGCACCCTGGACCACTGTGGTTTGTTTCAGTTTCCTGCTGCATTAGTGCCACAGCAACAGTCAGCATCCCTCACATGCTTCACGCATAGGTACCAGCTAGCAGCACCAAATTACAAAGCAAGGCTACCTAGGAATGTAGGTCTTCCCTGCACTTGTTAGCTGTATCATATTTAATTTGGAGATGAGGTCATCCAGTCAATTAAAAGAACAAGGCTCCTTGGTTAAGGGCAAATACATTAAATGGTAAACAATGGAGGAAATTTGTGCTGTGGAGGAAGAGAGAGCTCACAGGCTTGTCCAAAATGATGGTACATCTTGTCTATGTCATTTGCACAGCTATCAGATAATAAATAAATTAAAAACTAAAACAAGCAAAAGCATTTCTTACACTGACAGGGTTTGAGGGTTTTTTGTTTTTCTTTCCTTGACTGTCTTTGTTTTGGGCATTAATTGCCTGACCCACCCAAATACTCCACTTGCTTCCATTTTAGCCTATCATTTGTCACAAATGAGCATGAGACCATGCTGCATTCGATCCTGCAAGGGCACATGGTAAAAGAGAGGAGCTCTATTAGTTCAGAAGCTTGATTCCTGCAAGACTGGTGAAAGATAAGAAAAGAGGAATAATACAAATGTAAGATCCTTGATTGTGAAAAATAAGCTGTTTGTCAGCTTCCCACTCATATTGGTGTCATAAGAACATGTTCTTTTTTACTGTTACCATGCCCTCCCATGGAGGAGGAAAACACACTTATCTGTGGAGACCTTTTGCATAATAATCAATTCCTCCATAACCTTGGCAGTCTAAGGGCAGAATACAATTTCAGGTAAAAGCAATTGCCAAGGCCTCTGCTGATGTATTCTGTATTTCATTTGCATTTCAAGAGAAAAGAAAGGAGGAGGTAGAAGATAGGTAGAGAAAAATAACACCAAAAATCAGAAGCACTTCTTTAAAGCAGGGCAAGACAAAGTAGTTTCTATTTCAAGTCAGATTGGCATTTTCACCAGCAGCTAACAAAGCACACTCCACTTGTAATTGACAAGTTCGTGGGTTCATCACTTGCTTTACATTTCCTATGAAGTGGGTATGTAAGTACCCACTTCACAGAGTTTTCAGCTTGTTTTGCTAAGACAGCCAAAAAATGGCTGAGAAAATACTGACAATCCATCCTCTCACAGATGACAAGTAATACTCATACATTCAGAGGCCTGAGCTTTACTTTTACACAACTTGGAGTCATAACTGTAATAAGGATCACACATTCCAAGGCTCCTCTTGATGAGCTGGAGAAGTGTTGCAGGACAGGAAAAAAAGGCACATCAATCTCCTAATTTCTTACAGAAGCAGGAAATTTTTCTTCCATATTTATGTCCCCATATTTTCCTGTGTCTGGCCTCTCTTTTTGCCTATTCAGTCTCCCATCTTATCTCTGAGAAGGAAGAAGGCACACAGTAGTGTGGGAAGAATGCTCTCAACACTTTTCTAACTGCAGTCTCTGTTAGTAACACTCAGAAATCAGTCACACAGAAAGAAAATCTCCCAGTTCTAAACTCTGGCACACTGAAAACATTTGAGAGTTATCGGGATTTGCAATCACATTTCTTCACAATTTTATACCTAGAAAATAAACCAACAGCTTAAACAGCCATGGAAGCACATCTTACTACAGTTGGGAGCAAGTAGACCTGTTCCACAGCAGGAGAGCCTAAATTTTCCTTACTGCCTGGTGGTTCTCCTTTTAGCCTGGGTGGCTAAAAGCTGTGCAAAAGGCAAATTCTCCTACTGTTTACCCATGACACCAGTACTTTGACTGATCCACCAAAGAAGCTCACATACCTGTAGCAATGCCAGGCCTGGCCACAGAAGAGGAGAGCTCAGCTCCATGCTACCTCTGCACCATGCAGCCTCAGGGCAATTATCACTTCTGGTAGCTGCTCCACTGGATGTTGTTTTTCTAGACTCTCCAGGGCTGGGCAGAGTTGGATCTGTGCATCTGTCCCTCTGTAGGATGTATTTGTGCTCACCAAGACTGATCCTCTGTCTTTTCTGAGACTTCAGCCAAAGGGCTGCTGTCATGTAAACATTATTAACTGTTCTTACTGTGGTCTGTCTTCAGAGTGATGCCTTAGGAAGGCTGACCTGGAAGAGAGGCTGGACAGAGCTAGAGAATAAAGCAAATATTTATTAAAAGGCTTCCAGGACCCACCCTGGGCATTACAGGAGCCTGACCAAGGCTGCACCCAGGGTGGGTTAGGAATGGCCACACAAAATGGCTCCCTGATCACGAGATTTTACATTTTTATAAGTTTTGGTGCATTTGCATATTGGGGTTTAATTGTCCAATTACAGCTGCAGGTTGTGAGGTCCCATCCTTCTTGTTCCTCCCTTCAGTCCACCCTTGTTTGTGCTTTTGGGCTGAAAGTTGTCCTTGGTCTTCAGCAGGAAAGGATTTGTTTTGTCTACTTGTTCTGTGAAGAGAGCTTACTAGCACTTAACATGAGGCTCAGAACTACATCCTTAGAAGGTACAGAATCTGAAACTATGAAAGCTAAAATCTAAGGCATCAAGAGCACCTTGGCCAAAACAGCAGCTATTTGTGTGTGTGTTTCATTAGGGACATTCAAATAGTTAAAGATCCTTCCATATGGGAGCTACTTACCAGGAGAGCAACTATTTTATACCAATAAATACTATAGGAGATGGAAATATTCCCACTGCATACACCTTAAGTGCATTTGCTCTGTTCCTGGAGCATGAGCTTGTCAGAGGCCACATCCTGAGCCTTCACATCCAGTGGTAACACAAGCAAGCAGCAGCTATCCAGAAATAACATCAGCAGAGGACAGTGGATGTCACATCACAGGTTTTCTTTAATTTGTGTAATGCATACAAACAAACTCAGAAAGGGATCTAACAAAACCACAAGGTATGATTTAAAAACACAAGATATTTTCTATGACACTGTCCTTGGCTGTGATTAATTTACCTCAGCTTCAGACACCCAGGCATCAGGGACATGCTTCCCTGGACACTGTTCTGCTCTTTGTCACAGCAGGAGACTTTCTACAATGCCATCCCTGGTCTTGTGACAGGGAGAAGAAAGTCAGCATCTGCTTTTTCCCTCTGACATCTAACACTTCCTCTCCAACATGCAATTCAAAAAAACATATTTTGGTGAAATGCTTCATGTTTTCTGACATCAGGAGATCTATCTCTAGAGCAACATGGTTACTGTGGCTCACAGGAATATTGCTAGTCTAAGTCCCTGAGAGAGTCTAGCAGTACAGAGGTGGTTTATTGTAAGTAACCATTTAAGTCCTCAAGGTATTGCAAATATTTTAAAGCAGTATTTCAATGAACATAATTTATTTTACTGAATATTCTTCTCAGCATCACGGAGAATTTTATTAGCATATTTTATGTTTTCCTATTTATAAAATTATAGCACTTTGCTTTAAATAAGGATATCTCTTTACGGTTTCCCTGCTATGTCACATGCAAAATATCTTATGGGGACAGAAGGAAAACATAATGGGTTTAATATAAAACCAGTCTATTTTTTGGTAGAGATAAGTCAGGGATAAAATAAATAGCATTTAACAAACATTTCTGTTTCCCACAGATCCATTTTCTACTATTATCTGGCAATATTTTTTCTGTTGCTCTTCCTTGAAAGACTCTTTGACCTTTTTCCTTTTCAGTCCCCCATCCCTGAAAGATACAGAAAAGAAACAGCCTTATACACACTTCAGGGTCAAGGCAGGAAAACATTACTATATTTAGACTACATAGTCAAAGCAGTTTCCACTCTTAATGTTGACTTCTGTAAGACAATGCTAAGCGATTTATACAGCCAAGACTTGCCACACCACAATGCCCTTCTTTTAACCCAGCATTTAACAGGCAAATAATTAATTTTCACCTGATACTGCCTGCTGTCTAGATCCACCTGCCATCTCTGTTTCTCTCTAGCCACTATATTATTCTAATTATTCTAATGTAATTGTTCAAGTAACAAAGTAACATTTTCTAAATCAGTAAGGGTGATGGACTAAAGTGCAAACAAAGCAGGTTTTAAAGGATTCCATGCTAATGTTTCAGAATACAGAACACCTTTAAAAACAATTCCAGAGGTGTTGCTTCTTACCAAGGAAGCACAGACATTCCTGCCCGAGCAGCAATGACAGCCTTGACTCTGTCAGCAAAGTGAACAGCATCTTCTTCTTCCTGAAAAAAAAAACAAAAAACAAAAAAATTGCTTTACAGCATAGACATTTTCTCTGTGCCTCACTTAAAGAGATAACTTTTGTCAGACAGCAGGGATTTATGCCAGACCCACAAGCTAAATGTGAGCAGCAGGGCACTTCCAGCTGATCCTGGTTTGCAACTATTTGGTGCCAAAAAGAAGTACATGGGAGGCTCTCTGGTCTGGGACAACCTCAAACAACACACAGCCTGAGGTCCCAGGTCTGCCCAGAGCATCAGGGGATGCATCCCACATAAATCCATGCTCACTTAAAATTAAGACTATAGTGTTGCTTCCTGGCCTTTGTCCATTAAGTTATCAATAAAGATTGAGAACACCTTGTGTAGTAATGCAGAGCTCCTTCCAGACAACATTTCACAGGCACTTTCAAAACATACAAAAGGGTAAACACCTCTTTGACCATCGGTGGCAGGTACCACACATTGCAGACAATAGCCCAGCTGGTTAACACATTAAAAGCATAGGTCATCATGGAATGCTTTGTGCTGTTCCAGAAGGCATCTCCAAAGCGGGGGTCATACTGGAAAACAAGAAGAATAAGCTGCCTTGGTTTAAATCACATAAACTGCCTTTTTTTTTTTTCTTTTTTTTTTTTCTTTTTTTTTTTTCTTTTTTTTTTTTTTTTTTGCCACAAAGTCACAATTCGACTTATTAAGTAAGGGGCAAATCTAATCAGGCCTCTGGAAAGCATCAGTAAATTCAGACTGAAGCTCCAGCATTTGTTACAAGTTTCTAACAGCTAACCTCTACAAGTAATGCATGACCCCAAACTGTGACAGACTTGTTGAAACATCAACGCTTGCAAAAGATTTATTCAAAACATAAAAACTTGTCATGTATAGATATGCTGACTACAAAGGCTTCCTTGACAATGCTCACATCAGTTTTAACAACTTCCATAAGATCAGGCAATATTATAGTTCCAGAAACTAATATTTCCATTATCTAGAGTGACCTGAAAGACTTCAAACTGCCTTTATCCTCAGAGCACGCAAGAGCCAGAACAGAAATGATATTTCCTATACTGCTTAAAACCACAAGCTTCTGTCTCTTGGGGCTTATTCAGTACTTTATGCACACCAACCAAACATAACCCTTTTCTAGGCTTACACAGGAACAGCTTCTCTGACGTGAGAAGTGTTTGCAAACAATCCTTCCACGTTTGCAAAAATGCAGTTACAGTACCTTGATTGCTACTGGATGGATGGTTCCTCCTACCTCAAAGCTTCCCTTCTTAAACATCATTACCGATGTGTTGTTAATGCAGGTGCCTGGTCAGAATTAAAATAGATGAAGGCCTTAATCCACTCTGAGAAAAGTACCAGGAAATGAATCCTAAACTGTCTTAAGGAGACTTAGTTGTTAAAGATGAAAGTAAGCTTTAGCTCTGGAACATAATCCCAGAGCCTTGTATGTCTTCATTATGTTATATGCTAAAGCAAATAAACTGCTATAAAACTGTTGTAAAATACTAGAACCTGACTTTTAATATCTCACAAGGGCTAATTAATTCTACAAACTAAAAACAAACACCTCACTTCTAAAGACTGGACATAATAAACTGCACTCAATGGCAAGAAGTGAGAAGAGCAATAAAATCAATACAGTTGCTTCCTACCTTCTGGGAAAATTAAAATGGGTAACTTGGCCTTATCTGCAATATGTTCTCTAATTCTGCGGAGAGAAAATAAAATTTTAGTGGATACTTCATATTTATGTTTGTCCAAGAATCTAAACATCCATTACCTCTCACACAGAACAAGAAAAGCCCTTGATCAATTGCCCTTTGCCCAGTCAGTCGCCTCAGCTGGAATATGTTCTGGTTTCAGGCCCTTATCTCAATATTTCTTGCTAATTAAAAAAGTAGATTTTCTACAAAGCTTCAAGCCAAGTATGAAGTTCCATTTTACCATTTTAACCAGAGAATGGTGGCACTTGAAGCGTCTGAAAATAACTTTCCAGATTCCAGCTATGAATGCAGTCAAACTTTTCTTTAGACTGAAACATATTCCAAATTCCCCGTTTTCATGCTTTTTAGGTTCACAACATCAGTTTTACATGTATCTAATGATTCTCCACATATAGTTTACTGTCTTGCTACACTTGCTGCATCACTTAAAACCACAAATACCACCACTAAGCAGATTCCTGACACTGAAATCTGTCATTTTCCAAGACAACTCTCTTTCCTACATCTCTAAGAGCACGGAGCTCCTCTTCAGCCTGCATTAAAGAACAAAATCAAAACACCACCAAAAAAAAAAAAAAAAAAAAAAAAAAAAAAAAAAAAAAAAAACCACATCTGATGACAAAAAATGACCACAGTGATGACAAATTACCACACCTGAGCAGTCAGTGAAGCAAACACCACACTACCTTACTTTTTCCTCACCAGGTGACGGTCTTTCATTTCCGAGCGTTCAAACAAGACATGCTGAGAGGTTTGCATGCAGGATTTTTGAATAAGTCCCAGAAGCCCTCCATGTACCTGGCCAACCTGCAAGCCCAAAAGAAACTTGTTACAATGCACACACACTTAAATGATTAAATTTTAAACACAGATGCAATCATTTCTAAGCTTATTGAAAAATTATACCAATCCCCTTGGTAAAAAATGTGCACACACCTGCGTGCATCTGGTTTTTGGCAGTTCAGAATGCAAGTTTGAATGCTGTCAGATCCCAGTCTTTCTACCAGGAAGTTTATTCTCTTACCCAATGCTACATCTACAGGCATCTCAACATTACTGATATTTACCAACTGTCTTGTTCATACCAAGGAATAGCATCCATCACTGGCCAGGATTAGGACATCCAGTGGAGATGTGTGGTTGGCTACACAGATGCCTCCTTCCTGTGGTTTGTTTTCCCTGCAATGACAACCATAAAAGTAATTAGTTAATATTTATTCTCCAGGCTACAGACCCAATCAGGTGGCAAGCACTGAAAAATATCTGAATGTCTGAAGACAGTACTACATCATCTACACACACCCTGCCAATACACAACAGGAAACACAGGAGGGCATGTGAACATCCTGACAGAGTCTGGATGATCCAAACAGCTTTTTGGATCAAGTTGTACCATCATCAAGTATCCAGGCAGTAATGGAATAAGAATCATACTCCAAAAATTGAGATGTTAAATACTGCAAGGAACAAATTCCAGGCTAATAAAGGCAAGGTGGCAGCACTCACCTGTTGTGGAAATGAACAAGGCCACTCAGACATCGGACACCTAAGGTGGCACATATCATCTGGACCTGGTTGCTCAGCCAGCGTTTAACTCTGAAAGAAATGAAGCCATAGATACATTTCCAGTCACACATGCAAGGTAAACTCTCTGAGTTACCCCTAGTTGCTACTACAAAGACCATACTAAGGCTCACACTGCATGTCTGCTTTCAGATGCCATTGCCATAACGCTCTCTCACAACAATTTTACAGGAGAGAAAAAGTCACCCCATGATAGTCCACATTAATCCTCTGGACTCCAGCAGTGTTCCAACTACTAGTTCAAATCCTTAAACAATTACAGAAGAAATTGAAAGAGCCCTCAGCAAACACCTACCTGCCATTTGGAAACTGTCCTACTAGTGTAGAGGCCAACACCAGCAACAGGATGCTGAAAACAGACAAGCAGATGCTACAAAGTAAAATAATCTTAATTAAATGCCAAGAAGTAAAACTGGAGGAGTAAGCAAGAAGGTATTCTTATTTGGCCCTTTGATCCACTTCACAGTGCTTCCTTCCAACATTAATAGCATCTAACTAGCAACAAACCACTAGCTAACTAACAACACAAACCCCTTTAATCCAGCTTTGCTGGATTTTAAAAGCAAATTAATTACTAATAAAACAGATGGAATGTGAGAAATGTACTTTTTTTTTAAAGGCATATTTGAGTTTAGATGGCTTCTTGGAAAGGACATGCCAGGTTCTCCCTCCTCTGCTAGCCACCAGTATATTATTTCCCAACTTCTGTAAAAAGTGCCACGAAAAAGGATCCCAGCGGTGTCTGTCTGGCTCACCGGAAAGGCAGCAGGAGGCAATACCGGATCAGGATGCCAGTGACCCACACTGCAGCCAGTTTCCAGCTGACCTGGTGCAGGTTGGCATTGGTTCTGCTGAGGAGATTCCAGGAGAGCAGCTCCTCGGAGGAGAAGCGTCGAGTGACTTCATCTTCCGCAACTGCCTCGCAGCCCTTCTTGGAGAAGTACATGACATCAGCAAGGCTGAAACATCCTCGGCACTGGCCAACAACCTCCTCTTCCATCGGGGTCTCATCTCTCTGGATGATCCCTGCATGAGGAAATGAGCCTTCCTTCCACATGGTGAAATGAACAATACGGATTCCAAAGGGAGTAAAATACATCTGCTTTTTAGGAACAGCTCTCCTCCTACTCAAGCCCCATAATGGCATTGCTGTGCCTCGTTTATGTGCTGACAGTTCATTCCACAAGTCACTTCTCTAATCCTATGCCATATAAAGCCCCTAAATTTCTGAGGAAGGAGAAAAAGATTCCAATCGAGCTGCAAATAAAACCTTGAGCACAACACCTACTTCATTGTCATTTACCAAGTAACATAGGCACCCACGCCTAGAAATGTCACCAATACACTGCCAAGATGGCAGATCCCTCCTGGTGCCCTGACTCAAATTCAGGCAGAGTTTGTATGATTGTTGTTCTTGCTGCTGTTGATTAGCTTTAGTGTTTCCCAGCTGTACAAAACACCTTCCTCTGCATTCTTTTTTTCTTGGAACCTTCTATCTTCCCCCATCCCTTCTTCATTTCACTTCACTACCAAGAAACTTGAAAGTGCCTGGATTTCTCCCCCCCAGACATACAAAGAATTACACAAACACATAGTGCAGGAAAAATGACAACACATTCTTGCTCTGCTACTTGTAAAATCACATCCCATAGGACAGCCATACAGCAAGTCTCAGATATCTGCTGAGGTCACTCTTGAGACCAGATCCTTATCTGGCTGTTTACAGTGACTAAAATTCTCTTGGCTCATGGCAGGTAACACTTGGCTTTTTTGTTTGCCTCCCCTTCCCCTCTCCCCCATTTTGTTGGGGTTTTTTGTTGTTTGTTTGTTTGTTTTCAGGGGGTGTATTGGTTAACATTAAATATGCATTGTAAAAACACACTTAATATATCTTGATCAACCTACCTCCCCCTGATCAGAATCACAAAACTTTCCTCCATCTGCACTTCAGTAAAACCTTCAACTTCCAGGAAATCATTAGACCAGAATACTATTAGGTGACAAATCAAGCAGCCTAAATGACTAATGACTAAAAATGGCAATACAAGTAAAAGGATAACTATGAGAACTTAAGCCACTCCACTTTGGTCAAAGAAGAAATGTAAAATAGTTGGGAAAAAAACTATTTGGATTTTATTCTTATGTCTAGAAAAGAGTGCAAATTGTAACTATGATCCATGGGATGCTGCAAATCTTTTACTTGAGAGACCTTGGGTTTTTTGCATGCTAGGAGTCACAGGAAGCAAAAGATAACCATGCAGAGCCATGTCAAGCACAAAGAACACTCATTCCTCCTGGTCCTGTAAAGAGAGAGCTCATGGAGCCAGAAAGTAAAAAACACTTATGGAAACAGTGATGCTTGACAGCAATTGTCAGCTTGTCTTTCTATACCCATACTGGTGTCTAATTCCTTTTGTTCACACAACTCTATCAGAGGTTATCTTTTTTATAACATGCTTATGTAGGTTTGTAACTTCAATGGATATTTGCTCATCAAACTCCTTTCTAAGCAAGATTGCTAAATAGTTGCCTTTTTACAAGATAAATAGTGCTGTGTCCCCTTCATCCAGAGATCTTACCAGTGGAGATTAAATTTTCAAGTGCCATCGCCTTCTGCTTTTTTACTCCCTCCTCAATCTGCAGGGTGGCCCACTGTTCCCAAAACAAGAAAAGTAGATGTTGATGGTTTTCATTTCATCATTACCAGACATTCTGTAATTACCTCAGGTGAATTGTCTGAGCCTCTTTTACCCCTGCCAGGTCTAGGATTTTCATTTTTCAAATTTGGCCTGAAGGGTGCCCTGCACGCCTCCTGTTTCATTTGTTACATAGACTACCTTTTGCCATTTCCAGGAAAAATTGTTTGGCTCAAACTTCTTTTCAGGACACAGGCAGTTGTTCTTTTTCTGGGGGTCCAACAAATTACTGAGCTGCCTATGAGACTCTAGAAGATTCAATGTGTCCAAAACTCTCTCTTCTCCAGTTAGCTTCAGGCAATAGGATTATACATAATATCATCACTGACATTAGAGACATGCCAGAAAAATGGATCTGAAAAATGGATTTAAAAAGTGGATCTTAAAGAATAAAAGAGATTACCTCAATTTTGAGGGCATTCAAGTGGTCTCTGTTAACAGAAAACAGAGCTGGCAACACCTGGTATCAACAGTATTTCAGAAGGTAGCAGCTTTGGTAACGAGCTTTCACCCCTCCCCGTATTTATTTTTTTGAGCTAAACCATTTCTTCTCCTTGTATAGAGGATCATAAAACTCTCCTTTAGCAAAATCAAATATAAAAACATGCCTGATTTTTGAAGTTTTCCTAGTTTGGAATGTTTTCATCATACATACATAGACATATAAATAGTAGTACTAAAACCTGGCTGTATTTATGACAAGGTACTGGGCCTAACAAAGGGCACAGGACGCCTGAGTGCAGGCTCTGCTCATTATTAAAAACTCAGTGACCTACTCCATTTATGCCTTCACCTGCTATTAAGGGTTCCCATCTACAATAGATAAGGATAATCTATCTGCTTCATATAAACTCTTGCTAGACACTCTAGTATTTCCCTCTAGCTGACATGTGCAGTCACACAACTCACCACAAAGCTGATCTCAAACAGTCTTCACTTCATTACAACATCTCATGTGCATACACCAACCAGCTGTTTGCCACCCTTAAGTTTTGCATGCTCCTCTACCAGCTCTTTCTGTAGCTATTAAAGTTAAGTCAGTAACAAAATGGACACTTTGCCTTGACATAATTAGGACATTTCAGCAAGCCTTAGCTGACCTTTTTTTATTTACCAACCATCATAAAAGAAAAGAAAAAACTGAATGCAGAATAGGCTTTGATGTGGTATTTTAAACTCCACACAAACCATCTTTTATAACACCTCAAAGCAAACAACCCCCCCCCCGCCCAAAAAAAAAAAGAAATTAAAAAACCAGCACCACAGACCATCATCTTCTCTATACTTCCCAATTATTCTCCTGAAAAGGTCATCAGGTACATCATCTCTCTCAATCTTTTGCAACACATGGAGAGTCACTCAGAATGGTGGAGCCAGGGGATGTCATGAAAACAGCAGCCCACACACTGAGAAATGAAAGAACATACAGAACAGGTACAGGAACGTTGCAAAAGAGAGTAAAGGCAGATGTGGCAAATTTAACCTCTTTACAAAATACTGCTGGTCCTCATCCCTTCCCCAACATCCTTTAGGATAGTTGCATGGCACAAGGGAGGAAAAAGTATAAAATATAAAATATTTCAGACTGACAAATAAAGCCTTCTGCCTTAGTCTCTGCTTTGCTGTCTCCTGTCTACCACCCTTATCTTGCCTATCATTGTCCTCCTACATAAAAAAGCACCTGTCAGCTGGCCAGCATTGCCAGAAATGAGCTTGCTCATACTGTCCTGAAGGATCTGGAATACCTCCAGGAGGCTGGCTTTTGATTCCCAGATAGAAAAAGGGTGACAATCACTGATCAAGCCAACTCCAAAAATACACATGAACTAATCTAAATGAGCAAGACAAGTCAAAACCAGCGAAAATTTATAAAGCTTACTAGTAAATGATAAAATCTTGCCTCCTAGCACAGAGAAAGAGTGAGGCAAAAGTGGCAGACTTTAACTAAATAGTCAAGGCTACAATGGCAGTGTCCAAGGAAGATGAGGAAGAGCTTTCAAAGGCTGAACAGTTACCCAGGGCTCATTAGCTTGGAAAAGAGCTGGCTGAGATGGGTTAAGACAGGCATCTACAAAGCCTGGATGGGCACAGAGCAGGTGCTTAAGGAACAGTTAACCATCTTCTCTTCTACTGCAAGAACAAAGGTTTACCATGGGAAAACTTTGGGCAGAGTGTGTGAGCAAGAAAAAAGGCAATAGATTTCCTCAAATCATCATGGGACACGAAATTCTCCTAACTCATAGCTTGGCATGAGAGGCTGAAGCACAAGCAGTGAGGAGGGAATACAGCTGTACAGTCACCCAGGTCTTTGGCTTTCAGTCATTGAAATTCAATTGAATTGACCATGTCAAATTGAATTGACACCTGTCAAAGCCATCTGTCTGGGTCAAACTCTGGATTAATTAACTCTGGAGTGGCCACTGTGTTGTTCTGCATTCAGTAGCATCTGTATGCGTAATTTGTTTTCAAAAAATGAAATAAGGCTTTGTGATCACCTTTGTATTGCACAGTATTGAGACAGAGCTGTCACGCTGGTCTTTGTTGCAAAACAGTAATGAAAGGATGTTTTAAATACCTTACAAAAAAACACAGATGTTGCAACTAACACAGAATTTAAGTATTAAATGTAGCAACTTCATTCCTACGTTTGCTGACTGAATGAGAACTCGTGTTGTGCTTTCCTCACTCCCATTTCTGAAGTGATAAGGACACAAGGAGTCCAAACAACACACAGTTGATCCCACCTGGAATACTGGATACTTGACAGCTTAATTCCAACAGTCCATTTGTTCGAGCTTCCTGTAATTAAATTCTAAACAAAATGAGGGTGCCCAATACTTCATTATGTTAGTTACTGTCTCCACAAGACAGGATGTGAAATACAATGTGGAACGTTCATTTTCTGAAATCTCATGTCTTGCAGGATTTTTCATCCCTTTTCCCTTTCAAGCGCAGCTCAGCACTCCATTTTTCCATACTATGTAATAATTCAGTTTTGCTTCTCTCCCCATATTTTACTACCTCTTCTCCCATATTCTCACAGAAGGCTTTTCTAATCACTCATTACATGAACTTTTCTCTATCTTTTCCTCATGCGTGACAAAGACTTTGGGGCAATTCCTCTATGTAAAGTCTTTCACTACGGTGGCAAAGAGAAGATTGGTAGGTTTTCAGCACAAACTAAAATCACCATCTAAGATCAAGTATTTGTGAACTCTTTGTCAGTGGTTTCTGCCTGGCCTCATCTCCCCTTGCCCATCACAAACACGAACCCAGACCAAACGGTGTGAGTGCTACACTCAGTGTCTGAGAGGATGTGGCTGTCCACCCTCAGGCCGTGAAAAGGACTCACAAATCTCCTGGCTGCTCCATAAGAACTGATGAAATGGGCTGAGAAGGGTTTGTTTGGGATAAAAGCACAAGTATAATTGGTTTGGGTTTTGATGGAGAGGCCAGCCAAGGATAACCATGTATGTAAAAGCACAGCAGTGCAATTTTTCACCAGCTGAAGTGTCTGCAACATCTGCCATACTCCAGTAGGAGCTGACAGCATACGAGCTGCCTCTGTGTACAAGTGAGCTCTCAAGGCAAAAACTACTCACAATTTTTGGCTGGCTGATTTCTTTTTCTCAAGAAGCAACAATGCTCCAACTTCGTACACAAGCTCAGTTCTTGTAAAACTTCAGAATATTTCCTGGCAAATAGAGCTGCAGCTGTTTAATGTGTTTCTTTGACTTTTCACAGAACTCTGAGAGCAAGGCATGGATTTCATCCTAGCAAATGTATCTTCTTTTGCCATCACTGGAGCAACATCCCTGGCACAGCTTTGCTACTGTTTTCATCTCCAACAAACCCCAGGATGGACAAAACTCAGAGAAAAGACATTATTTACAAATAAGGGTTTACAAGCATATGTGAAAGAATAACCCTAACAAAACCCAAACCACGTTCATCTTTATCATTTCCAGAAATATTTGAAGGGTAAATTAAGGGTAATAATAATAATAATAATAATTAGGGGCTAACAGATATGCAATTGAGAAATTACTGTATTGGAGGTCTTTTGCTATTATATTATCCATATGTCCTCAAAAAAAAACCCAAATAAAAAACAAAACAAAACAAAACAAAAAAAAAAAAAAAAAAAAACCAAAAAAAAAAAAAAAAAAACAAAAACAAAAAACCACAAAAAAAGCACCTGCAAACAAAAACAGTCACCCCAAATTTTCAAACCTTGGATCTCGCTTTTATAAATTTTTAAATTTTCTTTCTAAAATAACAAGTATCTAGATTCTTTGATGGAAAAGCAGCAGATGGTAAAAATTATTTCCATACATGATTACATCTTTGTCATTTGTTCCAATCACCATTCATAATGCTAAAACACTTCAGTGAAATCAAGAAATCAAAGTGACTTATCTCATCATATGCCACCATTACTCATTTTTAGTGATAGATCTGAAAATTTTTTTGCTCCCAACAAATTAAGTAAGGTCTAAAGACACACTTCCTTTGAAAACAAAATATAAAAAAAAATATTTTTTTGACTTTGAAGTCCTTCAGTCTCCACTCTTCTATTTTTTTCAAGTTGCCAAACATGGAGGGAAATAAAACATGTTTTCCCTCTGCTCAGCTGTAAGAAACAGATATAAAGAAACTCCTCAGGTGAGAAGTTTTCTATTCATTTTGCTGGTCCACACAACAGACTGAGCCAAATGCAACACAATGGAGAGAGCAGCCATAGTGCCCAAGGTTGGATTTTTGCTGAAGCATCACCCAAGTTGTTTGGCACTTCCTAGAGCAGTGATATTCCTGCAATATAGTCAGTAGTGTGCTAATATGTGACTAAGCATCTTCAGCATTCCCAGCTCAGCTCTCTGGGAAGGCATCCTGTTTCACCATTCCAGAGGACAAGAGGAACCGCAGATGGTCTCTGTGCATTATCCCATTAGCAATATTGCAGGAAAACACCATCACAGCTAGAAACCAGTCAGCACCTCTCTAGGCTTTCAATGTCTGCTTGTTCATACCTCAAACAAGCCTGCTTCAAAGCTGACTTATCCCAAACTGCAATTTTGGCTGTATTCTGGTGAAAAAGCCCCAGGACTCCAAGAAGAGGCCCAGCAATTCCATGCACAAGATTTAACCCAGCATTTTCCAGTCCTACCCTTTCTTCCAAAGAGCCTATTGGGGTACATTACAAGCAAAGGGAACCTAAATATCCCCTCCATCCTTTCTCCCTCCCATTTCCCACCAAGACAGCTCTTAGCTACTCTTGTGGCACAATGAGAAGTATTTGGCAATACATCAAAGAAAAAACCCATTGGAATTAATTGTAAGACGAAAACAGAGGAAACTCCTTTTTTGCCCACAAGACAATTAGGGAACTACTTTGAACAAAAAGAACAAAATGAGCCACCCTAAACAGGAGTGCATGGAGTTGTGCTGTTCCTGTTATTGGCTGCTGTGGCAACAGGGAACTAGACACAAAAGGCTGATCACATAACAATTAACTTATTTATTTTTCTATACATTGATTCCTCCACATTGTGAGCACGGAATTATCATGCTCACAACCTGTTACAAAAACTGTGGAGAGAAAAATACTTAATGTGCTTTACGAAAGAGAAGTGCCTTCCTACATAACACACACACTGAGTGGGCCAACTGTCTCTTGAAGTTGGGAAATGCACAGGGAAAAAAACCCCAGAAATTATTTTGATAGCCACCAACTGCAGCAGCAATGCTGTCCAAAGACAGGTTTGATATGAGAGTAGCTCTTAATTAGGGTAGGAATAAGAATTTAATTAGCATACCACTGGCTGATTAAAAAATATTTCACATATAAAGGCCAATATTACATACAGCCACCTCAGGCAGTCATTGCCTGCTGACATCAGTATCTGAAAAAAAATAAGTAACCCCTACATTTTGCAGTCATGTGCACTATGCTAAATGATGTTCATACAGCTGAAGACAGATACTGATCAGATACTGACAGAGCTCTTTAATCAGTATTAAAACAAATAGAACAAATTAACAACCTCCCCCAAACCCACAAACAAACACCCCCCAAACAACAACAAACAAAAGAGAACACAAGAAGAATAAAAGACAGAATTGGCAAGGTAAGATGGTCATGCTATTAACTGTATCACACTGTTACAGACATGTTCTACTGCAAAACAGATTGCTCCAAGGGCTTAATAATAATAATAGTAACATGTTTTCTGCCACAAGTAGAAAGTATATTCACAGAAAGTAGGTTTATATACCAGAGGCACCAAGTTAATCTGTTGGAAATATGACAACTGTTCAAAGATACTATTCAATATGACAATTTCGCAGCACCTACTTCTGGCTAATAAGGGATATCAAAAGTCAAACTTGAAAAACTAAATAGGATTCTGGCTTACAAAAAGCCCCACAAATCTTTTACTAATAGGAGCATGATCTTAGCCATGATCTGTTTCTCTCTAGAAAAGTTACACTTTTAGAAGGTTGCACACAGACTCCTTTAAGTCTTGTACAACAGAACTTGTAACTGCTGGATCCCCCAGATTTATAAATGAGCAAAGCAAACACAGAGAATCAGTGTTCTTACCTGGAATATTAATTCCATGCAATTAAATTTATCCAAATAAAACCACTGAAACTTATATATATCTAAAATTCATGTTTTTATTACTTACCAACTCCCACAAACTAACAGATCTTTTTCTTTATACTTGACTTGTCATGAGTATTCAGCTTGCATGAAACATTCTAACAAGCATGAGCTAAAAGAAAGTATCATGGAATCTCTACTTTAACCCCAAAAACCTCAAACCAGTAGCAGATTATAAGACAGCACATAACTAGATACCATTAAAGACATCCCTCAAAATATTATCACATAAAGTAAAGCTGCAAACAACACATGCAAATTAATGGAATTTTTTTCTTCCGATTTTTATGGCATTTCTATCAAATGTACAGATATTTATTTTTTTATTAAACACGCCCTGCAGCAAACACATACCTTTTGAACCCACTTCTCAACTTACCTCTAACATTTTAATTACAATTTTCACATAGAAATGAGAAATCCCCAGTGACACTCGAAACATCGAAGGCAACAAAACTAATGCCACAAACAAAACCATCCAGACAGACAAAACCTTGCCTTCTGCAAGGCCATGGCCTTCTCTATTTTCTTCCATGTTTGCTCCTCCAAAATGCCAACCAGCTGCCTTTCTGAGAATATATGCTCATCTGTAGTGGAGAATCTAGTCAGCTTCAAGAGACAGAGGCAAATAAAAATTACACATTCTAAGAGCCAAAGCTGTCTCTAGGAGAAGGCTGTTGCTCACTGAAGACTGACACCACTGATACTCTCAATGATAAGGTAATTTCTACCCTTTGTCCCGCCCTAACTCCACCCACTTCCTTGTAATTGATAAGCGTTTGCTCACCGGGGGAGAAGAAAGAAAAAACATGATAAGTAATAATATATGTTAGATAATTAGATGCTGCCAATAAGGAGCTTTGTCAATGTGACAACTGGTTTTCACAAGGTGTCCTGCCAATAAATTACAATACAGAACTAGGTGGGTGTGTTTTTCAGACTGCCTAAAATCTCCTCTTCTAAATCTTATTAATACACATGAAGCATTTCTCCAACTGATGTTTGCACAAATCTGTGACTTCTTCAGTCAGATTTTCTATTTCATGGTGAGATAACTGCCTTGTTTTGAACAAATGAATGAAACAGAAGCTTGAGGTGCAAGTCAGCCTTTTTCTATTTTATTTTATTTTTTAATAACATGTATGAAATGAAGATGCAAGTTTCAGCAGGTAAGGATTGACAAGACAATAAACCTGCTCCCTCCACCATATCCCTATCAGAAATTTGCCAAAAAGCCTGTATTACAGGATTACAAAACACACTGTGGTGAAGTAACAAGCCATCTATCTTTGCACCTCTTCAACTACAGAACTGAAATGCAATTGAAATGCAATAGATAATCCTCTTTCTCCTTCTAGCCTATCAAATTTCAATAATTTAATTCAGTATTTTTTAGAAAATACCCAGCTCAACCTCTTACAGCCACCCCCCTCCTGCCCCTTTTTGTGCATCACAGATGACACAAAGGTGAATAACTCTAGAACCTCAGGGGAGCCTACCAGTTGCTCGTTTACAACCTTCCCACAGAACAAATTAACCAGCCTTGGTGGAATGACCATTTAGGGCACAACTCCCAAGACAGAGACATGCTGGTCCACAAAAGATCTTCCCTTTGCCAATACTTACATTGCTGTGTTTGTCTGAAGCTGGGGCTGTCCTTTTAAAACACTCCCATCCTCAAGTACCATTGCTTGGTTTGTGTTGTGGAGCAGCTGGATTGCTTTAAAATGGCAGCAGCCCCAAAGATGTAAAATGTGCACCCAACGCTGTCCCAAAGGCAGTAAGGGAAGCACAGCTGTCAGAGGGGGCTGCATTGTTGTATTCCTCTGGGGAAATGGTTTTTCCCCAGAAACCCCCTAAAGCCTGTAACTACTAGTTTAACCCTACCTTTCCCCTATCTCTGACCAATTGGCTCAGTGTCAGCTATCTGTCCTGAGACAGAGAGTCTAGATAAACCCATGCTCTTCCCTGTTTGGGCTCTTTGCCCCTGGGACCCCTTCGAGAATAAAGCCTTGGAAATACCCTGAGGTAAGAGCCTCTTTTGAACCTTTTACCCTATCCCCTGAAATATTTCCCCCCAAAGCTCCCCAGAAACTGAGCTAGCACAGGAGCCCAGGGGGGTGGGCAGTGGGGAGTACTGCACTGCATCACCTATAACATAACCTACAACACCAGGCCCCCAGGCACCAGCATGCAGACTCCTGACACTTGCAAGCCCATGTGAACCCACGGCACGCTTCTT
Source organism: Phylloscopus collybita (assembly GCA_027886175.1). NCBI lineage: Eukaryota > Metazoa > Chordata > Aves > Passeriformes > Phylloscopidae > Phylloscopus > Phylloscopus collybita. The sequence continues at coordinate 8,174,047 of JAJNNQ010000130.1, forward strand.
GTGCCACACAGTGAGTCAAGTAGCCTCTGCACCTTCAGATTTGCTGCAGCATGACATCCCTCAGGTCTTTCAAACTACATTGCAGTCTTTTCCAGCAATATAACTTCTCCTTTGCATCTTTCCATTACTTAGCTTCTTTACCTTCTCTCCCCCTTGCTGGCCGCCTTCCAAGCCTTCTGTATCCTCTACGAAACCTCACTGGTTTGTTTTTCAAGTGTTTCTGCCTTCCCAGTGGCTTTTTCTCTCAGTGGCAACCTTAAGCCTCTCACTCTCCACCCTGCCGCTGCCAGGTTCACCATAAAGACTATTTCTCACCTGTCCCGAAAAGGAACAATGCTCCATTGTAAAACAGCTTTGCTCACCCGTTTTCTCTTTAGCTACCATTCCTTATTCTCCTTCCTGGTCTCTTCCTCGAGTGGCTTGCCCAGCTAACACACATTTCCTATCGTGGCCTGTGGTGAAGAGCTGGACAAGAGGGCGTTGATGCACCTGGCAGTAGCTGTGAATAGCTGCCATCAGCCTCGGCACAGGGGATCGGTATGCACTGTCGTCTGGGTGCTAAAAAACCCTGTGGGCGGGAGGGTGGAGGTAATTTCTGGGACCTGGTTTGAGGCCGGAAAGGTGGGCAAAATGAAGTATTGCAAGGAACAGGAAGATGTGGCGACTCGCTTGGTGGGATGCCTCAGCAGTAAGTTTAGGCACACAAGACAGATCATCTCTTAAAAGCGTAGAGGGAAAGACAGACCTCCCTAGCCTGGGTGGGAGGAAGAAGTTTCCTCTCCTGAATAAGGGAGAGTTGGTTTTCATCCTGTGAAACCATATAAAGAAAGAACTGAAGAGTTTCTAGTAGCCTCTCTATCGAGGTGGTCAAACCATCCAGCCCAAAGGTGCTACAAGATCCATATGGCCAAGGCTCCTCTTACATTTATTCTTTGCTTTATCCACTTCGTACATCCCAAAATAATGAAAACCATTTCAATGCTCTTACTATTCTGTTACCATTGATGTCATGTGGTTTGGAGAGAAAAAGAAGCAATCCAACACACAAACAAAAAACCTGCACCTTAACCACCCAAACTGGGAATGACAGCAAAATCAAGGAGATTCTGCACGTCAACCTATTAGCAGTATGGAATAAAAATTCTAATTCAATGGAAAATCGTCCCAAAGCCCATTAAGGAATGAACCCGAGTACTGGAATTTGCCCAGTCATGACTAAGGAGTCCAGTCTTGTTAAATTTCTGCCAAAAATGGCTGCCAAAGCTTCTAAAGCATCTTTCTGCTCTTGAGACCATGAGCATAAAAGCAACTGAGACACGGTGGTCTCAGCACTGTATGTCTTAACTCCAAAGCACTTGAGACTGCTATAGAAGTGAATATGGATTTGAATTTTATCTCTGTCTTGAATGAAGGTAATGAACTTGCCCATGATGTGAAGAAGAAAGGAAATTCTTTATTTCTCCAGGCAATTCATAACATAGCTTCCTATTTTTGGTCAGAAATTTGGCACGGCTTTTTGCACCCCATCACAATAATTGATGTATTAGTATTAGTATTATTAGTATTTCTTCAGGAGAGCCATGAAATGTGATTTTTGTCAAATCCCAATGTAAATAGATAGGCATCCAATACTAAGCTGAGTAACTACAGTATATAATGTGGCTACGTACGTTTCTTCAGCAAAATAATTTCTTTCAGAATTAGTTGTGCCATGCACTGACTAAACAGAGATTCTGCATGTCATCCTTCTGCCCTTTTTGTTCCTCTTACCAAGAGCCAGCCTGCTACAATCACATCTGCTTTGAAGCTGTGAGAAAGGCTTTATCCAGAAGTGGGAAGGTATTGCAAATAATTCAAATAAACTTGCAGCAACAGAATGCAGGACTCATTTGTACAGTCCAGTAAATAATAGCTGATGAATTTGTACCAAATAACCACAAGCACTTTTTTATGATGAAGTACCCCATATGTCAGGAAAACCACCAGAAAATGTACAAAACTCTCTGTCCATTTGAGAGAACAGAATTAACTTAGAAGAAAGAGATGTGGGTGACACAGGAGGAATCCAAGAGCAAAGCTCCCTTAAATTTAACAAATCTCAAATTGACACCCACAAGCATAAGAAATTCACTTGAAACAATTCCTGAGCTCCTAGGGAAATGACTAAGAGATGCAATGGGCATCAGCTGCCTACTCTAGGTTTCTAGATCCCTTGAGGTCATTCTACTAATTTCATGTTGCAAAACATTGCCTGTTGCCTAACTGGCAATTGTCGGAGGGAACCGGAATTACGACCCATTTATTTTTTCAGTGCAAGAAGAAGCAAAACACATCACTGACCTGTGTCTATCTGTAGTGCCTCACATGGAAGGGTTAAATCAGGTATGAACAGCAGTGTTTATAGACTAAGCAGGTTCATATGCACTGTGAGCAGACAAAAAACTGCAGTGGGAGCTTTCAAGAAGTGTCGCTATGGTTTTGCCTTCCCTCTGATACACAAGGGGAACACAGCCTGGAAATAACACTTGCCATGGTCTTCAAAAAGAAGGAATCACACAGTCACAGAAATTTTGGCAACCACTCTTTCCAGGTATGCTTCCTTCCTGTCCAACACTAAGCATTCCAGTGACTCCAAGGGGATCTCAGGGGAGAGTTTGCAGCCTGCCTTTCACATAAGGCCTTTCTTATCAGACCACCAAAACATCACATGTCCCAGCAGATACTGCTTCAAAGCAGTTGGCACATCAGCTTCAGCCAGGTGGTGCTTTAGATGCTGAAGTAACACACTCCCTAAGGATTAACAAAGAGGTTTCTACCTCCTTTCTACCTGAGGCAAATGACAATGATCATGACTGTCAATCAAGGCCAACCTTCTATCACTTGATCCTTTTTATAGGAAATATAATTTTTACCTGTTTGGTGTAGCAACATTGTCAAAAGCTGCTTGCATCCAGTACACAGAAGTACACCCTGACATTGCCATTAGGCATGGGAAGGTGTTGCTATTGCTATAATTATTCTTCTGACTCCAGCTGTAGGGCTCCCTGGTATTTCTCTGTGAGTTTTGCCATGCTACAAAGCAGACTGATCCATTTAGAAAAGCCTTGTAAGTCAATGACATAGAGTCAGACAGCAAACCTGGGCTGATTTACCAGCATCACTTAACATCCAGGGGTACCAGGATTATGTTTTGCAGTATAAGAAAGTCTTCAAACAGGACTGATCAGAACATTCTACACCCCAGTAATTCTGATGAGAACTACTAAGAACATCTCTTTTTTTTACTAACCTTTAACCAGCTATAACAACAACGAAAAGCCTTTTTTGGTTTTGCTCATGTCTTCTCAATGTTTCAACCCCCCATTTATCAAACTCCTTACCTGATTGCTACTCAAGGGTGCAATAATCTCTGGTAGTGTTGTTTTGATATTTATCAGGGCTGAGGTTCATGCTTTACTTGTGGAAAATCCTCCAAAAGGCCAGAATAACCTTAGGGGTCACCTATTGCATGGTAAGCAGTGTCAGGTGCTACATTTATTCATGGAAAACACACTGTCTTCATGCACCAAAGTGCAAATACGTGCTCCTCTGCATTCTCACTCTAACTGAGCTATGTCTGCTGCTCTTTAGGTCTCTACACATTCCCTCTACACCACCAAACAGTGGAGTGTGTTTATATCTGACCACAGTAAGACTGTGCTACTTATGCTTTGTCTTTGGCCATTAACAGATGAATTACAAAAACACTGAAGATGTATCTTTAGCTACTGTATCACTCACTAGGATGACTGTAACAGACTTAGCTCTGACCACAGAAGCATTATTGTTTTCACACAAGATAAATTCAACAATTACAGAAAGTTATTTATTGTATCCTATGGCTTATGACAAGCTTGAGACTTTGTATCTCCAAACAGAGAAATCCACTACATGTTCTGATTACATTTGTTGGCCTCAGCAATGCATAAGTACCCACAGATGTGTAGGCATTGCATGGCTGTCAATACATCTCTCATATATTGTCCATATAAGTCTTTTATAGGGTTTGTGTATCACTGACACTGAATGCAATAAATTAATTTGTCAATGCCTAACACTTAATGCTTTGATTAAATGCATACAATTTTCTCCCAGCTCTGGTTAGGAGTGGAAGCACAGCACAGGGTCCTTCGTGAGAATTCCTGAATTAGGCCAGCATTTCTTGTCCAATTTCAACATTTTCTCCCCAAACAGCTATAGAACCTTGTCATATCATCTGTTCTTGTTGTCTCTGCCCCAGCATCATGGTCCATAATGGAATAACTTGTTATAATATATCCCTTAGATGTGTTGTACTTGATAACCATTTGTTTAATACCCCATGGTCTGCATTGCAAGGAATGCATGCTAGCTCTTTCCCATCAACCTTGTCCATCATTCTGTACCATCCAGAGACTTGTCATCCCCTTATTCGGGGATCTAGATCATTTATGAGTGTGCTAAGAAATGAAAATCTTACCTGGTCCCTCTCTCCACTGTAACAATAGTTAAGAACCACCACAGTTTTCCCTTCTAAATACTGGCATCATGCACATATATTTTAAATAATACTTAAAGAATTTTATTTAAATGTAAATATGCCAGAACTAACCATTCTCCTTCTACATCCTGAAAAAAAAAAAAAAAAGAAAAAAGAAAATGAAGGGAAAATAAACTGCACTGAAATTAATTGCATTAATTTTATATGCAACCTTAAAAAATATATGTGAGATCTAAAGGGCATGGAAATACCTCTTGAAAGACCACAGGTCCATACATCCTATTTCAAGAGTCACAAAATTAATGTCTAAGGCTAAGAATGTGCTTACCTATAGTCCTGATGAGGGATGAAGTCAAACATTTGCTCTCCTGAAGTAAAGGAGTAGAACTCCTGAGGCCTTTAGACCAGATCTCTGATCACATTTCAGAGAATGTTGTCATTTGTAACTCTCTCTTCCTGAAATTGTTTTCTAGGGCTTTCTCCTGATATGTCAGGAACACCTGCTAGAATGGGGAAAAAATGTTACTACAAGCATTAAAAAGAAATAAGATGTGACAACTCAAAAAATACAAAGCACGCATTCTGCAAACAGCCTATATCTGAGGAAAAGTGGTACAATTTACTGCTGTCAGATCATTATTTATCATCATCATTTTATTACATCCTTATCAAATTTTATGAGGTTATTAACTCAGAAGATTTCTCCCCACAAAGAGTACCTCCATACATACTCACAACTGCATGTCCTCTTTCAAAAGGCACAGCCTTGGTATGGACAGGAGCTCAGCCCGTGCCATGCCTTTTCATATTGCAGGCTGGCATGACACAATCCTCCTGCCCTGGAGATGGGAGCACAGCTTGCCCCACCCACACTCCCAGTGGGACGATGTGGTTTAAATGCTGATGTTTTGGTGAAAGCATCAAACTAAAGCAAGTAGTGCAGTTCAGTGAGGTTCTTCCATCAGCACAGATCCTGCCCTTTGCCCCAGAGCTTGCAGGCACAGGAGCAATGGCTGAGGACAGGATAGCTTGATTCATCCTCAGGAGAAACCCTTGAACTGCCCCTAAATTCTGCATTCCTTGTATCCAGTATGGGCATCCTTCTTCCCAAGCTTTCTTAGTCTCCCCTGGGTGAGATCATGGAAGCACATCCAGCCTTAAACCTTAGAAAGACAATCCAACCAACAAGTAATTTGTCTTTCTAACACATGAACATCGCTCAGGGCTTGCTTGTTAGCTTCTATCTTACTAGCTTGCTAGTCTTAAGCTGCACCACGCGAGGTTTTAGTTGAACATTAGGAAGAAATTTGTCACAGAAATGGTGATTAGACAGCGGAATGGGCTGCCCAGGGAGGTGGTGGAGTCACTGTCCCTGAAGGTGTTTGTGGAAAGACTGGACTAGGTACTCAAGGCCATGGCCTGGTTGACATTGTGGTGTTCAATCACGGCTTGGGCTTGATGATCCCCGAGGTCTTTTCCAACCGCACTGATTCTGTGACTGTTTCACGGATTAAATCTCCCTTCTTCCTGACCAGGCGTGAAAGCAGACAAAGACCAAAGAGCAGAGAACATCCTCTCTTGAGAACATTTTTCCAAAGTCCGCATTTTGCAGCTGAGGAGAGGCCCCGGGCCGCGCTCCCTGTGGGCCGAGGCCGGGCCCGGGCGCGGCGCTGCCGCCGGCGGCCGCTGGGGGCTCCCGCCCGCCCGCGCCCCTCCCGCCATTGCCGGCATGGAGGGCGAGAGCACCTCGGCCCTGCTCTCGGGCTTCGTGTTCGGCGCCCTCGCCTTCCAGCACCTCAGCACCGACTCGGACACGGTGGGTGCCGCGGGACGGCCGGGCCGGGCCGGGGGGGGAGAGGAGGGAGGGGCGGGTCGCCCCCGCCGCGCTGCAGCCGGGCCTCCCCTGCCCGGCCCTGCCCTGCCGGGAGAGCGCCCGGGCTCGGGGCTGTCCCGCCCCGCCGCGCCCGGGAATCGCTTTGTGTGAGGGCGGCGGAAAAAAAAACCGTGGCTGTTCCGTGTCCGAACGAGGCGAGCGGCGGCTGCAGCGCCGTGTCCGCCCCGGGCCGAGCGCGGCGCTGGCCGGGCCGCCCGGCCCCAGCCTCGGCGGGCACCGCACGGCCCCGGGCTGCGCGGGCTCCGTGAACACGGGAGCCACCGCAAACCGACCAGCACACAGCACTGCCGCGCTGGGCTGGGGTTTTGTGGTGGTTTTTTTGTTTTGTTTTGTGTTTGGGGGTTTTTTTTTTGTTTGTTTTTGTTTTTTGTTATTGTTGTTCCTAACTGCAGGCTAGTACTGAAAAATGAGTGAGAGCCCACTCTGTTTAAAAAAAAAAAAAGAAAAAAAAAAAAAAAAGATAAAAAAAAAAAAAGTTCGTCTTGACAGTATTTTTCCGCCCCTGAAGACAGCGCTTACACTTAATATTAAAGAGAAAATCATGACAGTATATGCTGAGTTGGAAGGGATCCACAAGGAACGTGTAGTCCAACTTTTGGCCCCGCACAGGACACCCCAAGAACACCACCCCGTGCCTGTGAGAGTGCTGTCCAAAGGCTTCTTGAACTCTGCCAGGCTTTGGTGCTGTGACCACTCCCCCGGGGAGCCTGTCCCAGTACCCAGCCACGCTCTGGTGGAAGAACCTTTTCCTGACATCCAACCTAAAGCTCCCCCAACTCAGCTTCACGCCGTTCCTTCGGGTCCTGTCACGGTCGGTAGAGGGAAGAGATCAGTGTCTGTCGCTCCACTTCTCCTCTCGAGGCAGCTGTAGACTGTGAGGTCTCCCCCTCACCCTCCTCCAGGCTGAACAGACCAAGTGACCTCAGCCACTCCTGCTGTGGCTTCCTCTGTAGACCCTCCCCCCCATCTCTGCAGCCCTCCTCTGGACACTTCCTAATAGCTTTGTATTTTTCTTACATCGTGGCACCCAAAACTGACAGGGTGAGGCCGCAGCAGTGCTGAGGTGAGCAGGAGTGTCTAATGCTACTGCTAATGTGATTTTTTTTTCCCCCTCTTCCCCTCTTAAGGAAGGCTTTCTCCTTGGAGATGTGAAAGGTGAAGCCAAGAACAGCATTACAGACTCACAAATGGATGACGTTGAAGTTGTCTATACAATCGGTTAGTGTGTCTGCATTTTTCATAGCCTGCTTGGTTTCGGGGCAGTAAGTGACAGCTTTCAGTTCTGAGGGACAGCACTCAAAACTCTATGGCAAGATCAGAGCTCCCAGATACTACACACTTCACTGATGTAAAAAAAAAACCCAACCAACCAAAACCACAGAGAAGGGTTATTTTGTAACATTTAAACTGCTAAAAATGTACAATTTTATTTAAAAGAATAGTTCTTAGTTCCTTGCCAAATATCTTGTTACATTAAACATAACTTAGGGTTTAGACCCATGGCTACATCACAAACTCTCCTAAACTACAGTAGCCCTGGAAAAGCTTGGTCTATCAGTGATATGAACTGTAATGTGTTAGCATCTATTACCTCATTTGGAGCTTATAAAATTCTGTGTGTAAGGCTGCAAGCTCTTTAATAATTTCACTATGCAGATGCCAGATGTATTTTTCATTATCCTCTTGATGTGATTGGAGTGGATGTACACTGAGTAACTCAAGTGAAATCCTTCACACTACATACTATTCCTGCACCCAGCAAAAAGGAGAAAAATATAAAGTACCCAGCTTGATTTTTCAGTCAACAAAGTAGAAAAAGAACCAAAAAATAGTTTATGTAAGTGGTTCCCTTTACATTTGACGAAATTAATTAGAATATATTTTAAAAATATTTCCTTTCTTCACCTTATTTTATGTTAATGCATTTAATTTTAAGAAATCATATAGAATTATTTCTTGGTCCTTCATGCATACCAGTTGCATGCTGATCACAGCACGCAGGAGAATACACATCTTGAGCTGATGAACCCAGAGTAATATTACTTTCTCTCTTTCCAGACATACAGAAGCATATTCCATGCTACCAGTTGTTCAGGTAAGAATCTTAAGTAAACAGGTATTGAAAAGTTAAAATTAACCCTAACCTGAACTCTTCAAGAGTTAAACTTATATTGCCTGAGAAAATCACCCAGCTGTAACTACAGTAGCTGTCTCAACCTCTTGGAATTACAGATGCAAAATGCCTTATGTTATTCCTGTTTTGGTTCTTTATGTCTTTTTGGTGTTTGTCTATGCCTATAGAAATAGAGATAAAGCACCTTCTGGTGAGCTATGATACCATATAAACTACAGAACTATGTCAATACACTGAAAAAAAAAAAAAAAAAAGCATTCCATGCATCCTAATACCTCACCCTTAAGTAGAATTAAAAAAAAAAAAAAGTGAGATGATTCCCAGTATGCTAGAATTATTTTTCCAGTCCAATTTCTTCCCCTCTAATTGTCTTAATTTTCTTCTAGCTTTTATAATTCTGCAGGAGAACTGAATGAACTTGCCCTGAAGAAAATACTATCAGGCTGTAAGAAGGTACTTTATTTTCAAATCTAAACCATACTGAGGAGCTCACTCAAGTTTTGGAGGCTATTCTGGATACCTCTTGCATCAAGGTCTTTTCTTTTTTCTTTTCTCATTTTAAACCTTTTATAGCCCCTTATGCTGCTGGTCAAGGCAGCTACATCCTTTTCCTCCTTAAAAAAAGGCTTGTCTTTGACTAGGGTTTGCCTGTGTATGTGTGACAACTTTATTTTTAATTACTAATTTCTCAAGAGAACACTTCAAGGATCCCAAAGGAATTGCACCGATTTCCACCTTAAGATCAGCTGAGGTCAGCTCACAAGTGGATAAGGACTACTTTGTCAAAAAAAATTGAGTCTTTTCCACAGAACAAAGTTTTACAAGGGGGAAGTAGAAGCCAAAAAGAAAGAAAGAAAACAAAACAGAAGACAGCTTGCAGTTTCAGCTTGAACACAGCCTCAGAAACAGACCAATACATCACATGGTTTTGAAGGAAAGATGGGAACCAGGCTTAGAAGTTTTAAGGGTTTCAAGTTAACTGCTTGACTACGCACTTAGTAGCAAACAATTCAGACATGACTTTGCACTGAATGAAACTTGCTTCAATGTGACACTCAGGGACATTGTGATTCCACAGTAACTGTGAATTTTCTTCTGCCTGCAGAGTGTAATAGGATGGTACAAATTCAGACGCAACACAGACCAGACCATGACATTCCGGGAAAGAGTTCTTCATAAAAACCTGCAGTCACACCTATCAAACCAGGGGCTTGTGTTCCTCCTTTTAACCTCTAGTGTGATGACAGAAAGTTGTTCTACTTACAGACTGGAACATGCCCTTCATCGGCCTCAGGAAGGGTAAGGTCTACAGCATGTGCTTAAAGTTGAAAGTTTCTCTACTTTGTTGCAACTGAGTCAGTAACACTGTTTATTTTACCTTTGAAACTTAAACTTTTAATAAGATTATTCCTTATGTTGCCAGAGCCCAGTTGAAGGCTTACCCTGGAAATCTATTCTGGGATTGCCCTTTTTATCTGTAGTGCCAGCATCATCAAGCAGACACTGTCAGTTTATTCACACATAAGCTGCTCCTGATCAAATTGTTTTATGTACAGGACTTCAACCATACCTAGTGTTCATCAAAACATTTAAATTGGTGTTAACTTTATCTTCAGAGATATCCTGCTCACAGGCTAGGCTTAGCAAGCAAGTGTTGCATTAGTGTGTGTTGTAGTCAGAAAGGGAGGAAAATTATGGGCATTGCTCAGCTTCTGGTTGCTCTTGGAGTTTGCCTTTAGCCTCATCCATATGTGATATAATACATTTAGCAAGCATTAACTGTACTGTAACCCTCCCCTCAGACCCTGAATTAACCTTTGGATATTAACAGATCATGTCTTCATTCTTATGCATTTTAAGTCTTTTCCAGAAAGTACCCCTGGTGGTTACCAACTTGGGCATGGCAGAACAGCAAGGTTACAGAACAGTGTCTGGTTCCTGTGTCTCCTCAGGTTTTGTGAGAGCCGTGAGACAACACAGGTACAACACGTGCTGTATTTACTGATAGCTGTAGCTTCCCACTACCATAACTACACTTAACCTTTCTATAAAAGCATCTAAGTGCTTTTGAAAATGCTATAGCCATACATTGGCTCACTTGCTGACCTGTTTTCTACAGTTACTTACCATTCCAGCACACTTGGATATGAATTCAGTCCCACATTTTGCCAGGAGCTGTCTGTCTCAACACAGGCACCCGGCACTGAAGCTAAAAACTTCAGTGCCAGGTGCTTTACTTATTAAAGCTCTTACTAAGTAAGTACTGGGATCACTGACTTGCAGTTATGCAGTTCTACCCTTGGTCCACAGGTCAGAATTTTTCCTTGAAGATGGGTCCCTACAAGAGGTTCATAAGATAAATGAGATGTATGCCACCTTGCAGGAGGAGCTGAAGGTAAGCGGGCATGCCTGCCTCACCTTTAGCAGTTCTACAAAACCAAGGCAGCCAAGGGCTACAACATCTTGGCTGTGTTTTCTCATGCAGTGCATGTCCAAAACACGGACAAACTGAAAGATCAGCAAGTTCCATTTACTGTGCTGCACACTATATTCTGAAAGCTGAGGATTTAAGCTCCCATTTGATGGAAGTACAATGTTTAATCCTAAAGTCCGTGAATAAATTCTCACAAGAGGATTATCTTGAAGGAGTACTATCTGTAGTTTCTTAGATCTCTTTTGCCTAGATGAGATCAAACAAAACATCTTGCATCTCATTCAACAAAAGATTTAAGTTATCTGACAAATCCACCTCCAAATCATTACTTAAGCTTTTTACTAACTTGTGTCTAACTTCACCATGAGTACCTTTAAGGATTTTGCAACAATTTTAAAGACAGCTGCTGTGAATACTGTTAATCTGATCAACACACTCTTCTTCTTGCAGAAAATATGCATTACAGTAGAAGTCAGTGAACGATCTGTAGAGAAACTCTTAGCAGAGGTGAGCCAATTAAAAGAAGAAATAAAGAGGAAAAAGCAACAAAATTGTTCAGGTAAGTTAACCAAGTGTGATGCAAACCTTGCCCTTTCAAAGCTGACTCAAGTGGCAGAAGCAGAAAACACTTCTGAACCTGAGGCAGCCAGAACAGCAGTGGTGCAAGAGGTTCTGCAATCCTGACTTTGGTTTTTTTTCCTCAGGAGAAGACAAAAACCGCCCAGCAGAGCCAAAGGAGAATGTTCTCCTTTGTCAGGCACTGCAAACCTTTTTCCCCAATTCTGGATTTCAGACATGCATTGTTTCCTTCCAAGGCCAACAGATATTCAAGAACTGCTGTAACGTAGACCATCATATTAATGTTATGGACAAACTGACTCTCATGGTAGAGGAAAGAGACTTCACTGAAACTGAAACAAGGCACCTCAACAAGCGTAAAGTCAGGGGGGCCACAACAGTTTCAAAGTCATTCAAGAAATCCAGATCGCTGCAGCTTCACCAAGAACCACTTCAAGACCAAGAGGACAGTGACCAGGAAAGGAAGCTTACACTGAGCAGCACTGAAACAGATGAGGATATGTTTGAAAAAAACAGAGATGCAAATGAATACCCACACTCTCCTACTTTCTGATCTGTAAGATGACTTGACACCAGAAGCTGCTGCTGGTGCATTCCCGTGATGTATCCATCTATTGCACTGCACAGTTGTATGTAACAGGGCATTTCTGCAGGTTGGTTTTTTTCCCCCAGTGCACGAATCCTGTTCAACATCAAGTCCAAGATGACATTCCCTCACTTTGCCTTTCAGAGTTCCATCTGTCTTCTCTCTCTCAGGGTTCAAAGACTATGCTACAGGATGCTATCAGTCAGATAAGCATGTCACATACTGCCTCAGAGTGATCCAACTTCAGGCTGCTGGTGAAGAAGCAGTGCTGCCCTCCTGATGCAAGGAGCATCAAATGAATTAGATAATTGTTAATTACCTAACAGAATTAGCTGTCTACATGAACTGCCACAGTTTAAATACATTAATTTATCCTCAGGAAACCAGTGCTTGTTTACTTCTCCCCATCTTACAACCCAGCAAGGGAAAAAACAGCCACCTGGGCTTTAGCAAGACCGGTGAGCAGAGGAAGGGGTCCATACAGCTGCCAGTCTCTATTATTGCTTTAATCTTCCTTCAGACAATACTTTCAGAGACTTCATGGAGAAAAACAAAAGAATGAGTGACATCCACCCCTCAGTCAACCACACATGATGCCAGCAAACCACATTTCCAGCAAACGAGTGTATAAACGTGGAGCAGTTTTATTGTTTATTTCTGTACAGTGTATCACTCGGGATACTTGATATTACATAGCTTGGGGTCTGTGAGAAATTGTGGGTTCTTAAACATAACTGGCATAAATCCTGTTTTAAAAAAAAAAAAAAAAAGTGGAGGTGTTCTTAGTAGAAAAGTAGCCTCGAATTAGAAAACTCCAAAGCAAAATCATACTTACCAAACACATGAGCTCTTTTAATGGCTTTTGTAATTTCCTTCTGCTTCTTGTTGCACAAGCCTAAAGAGATGAATTCTTTTCAGCACTAAGCAAGTCATTAGAGGGTGAAAGGTGCATTACTGACAATTCCCTCTAGCTTTGATTAAGTCTTTCTAGAAAAATGCATGTGTGGTTTTCTGTTAAATACAAAATGCATACAATTAAGGGGTATTTTAATTCCTTGATGCAGGCTACTAAGTCAGGGGAATACTATTACAAAATGCATGGAGTTGGGGTTGCTAGTTGCTTTCAGAAAGATTGCTGATGCACAGTTACTTAGACTCAAAAAACATTATTATTAAGCCATGTATGATGTCATTTAATACTTCACATACCTGTGATATGCCTGCCGTAAATGGAGCCAGTGTATGGAGAAACAAACTGGGAAAGAAGCTATTTAAAATTAAGAAAAATCAAAGTCAGTTTAAGAACTTATTTTTTGAGCTTTATGTTACTGCTTGCACTCTGTTTTCCATTTTTTCAGAACTCAGTTCTACCTGAAGAAAAAAAAATACACCTTGGAGCTAGACAGTATTTTCTATGGAATAACTTCCATGCCTTGTGGCAGCTGAATTGTAACCGAGGACTTTATTTGTTAAACAAATAATTAGCAAAGTTGTCACACATAATTAGCAGATTAAGCATCTTAGCACAACTGCATTATTTGGCCCTTAACCTGCACACATTCTTACTCTTAAGCTTTAAACCCCTACACATACAAATGGATTTTTTAAATTATTATTTCCTACACACACATTTAAAAAGAGTAAAAGAGGTTACCTCCATCCAAGGACAGCAATTTTCAAACTCACCTGCACATTCTTATAGTCCACATTTATTCCACATAAGACACATCTCTTTGGAGGGTCTTTATAGGGGTTCTCCATTTGTATGGGCTGAAATCAGAGAATTATTAACATCTGTAAGCTTCAAATGAAAATAGAGAACATTTGTTACTTTTAATCCTTTGATGGATATTTGTCTCAAAACCAGAAGAGATATTTAGTGCACCACTGAAATTTTTCAATAACTATTAACTCCCTTCTTGGTCCCTTGCAACCTAAAAGACTTTTCACAAGTCAATAGCCTTTTATATGTTAGTAACAATGACACTAGCAACCATTAAATCATTCAGTAAGATAATGCTTACACCTTCTACTTGAAGTCAAAATCTACAGAAGCTGGTAGAAAAATATTTCTGTCTGATAAGTCCCAAGAATTTATTTTATTTTAAATAATTTCAAAGCAAATGACCTGAGTAAGCTCCTGTGTGCTCACACATTTTCTAAAGAGAAAGGTTCAAAAATACCTCCCCAGGACTGAAAGCTTCCTCAAGCCTCAGAATACACCCAGCACCAAATTCTTACAAAACATGAAAGGCAATTTTTCACTTTTCACAGAACAGTCGGGGTTGGAAGGGAGTTTTGCAGATCATCCAGTTAAACCTCCTGCCAAGGCAGGGTCACCTGGAGCAGGTGACACAGGAACACGTCCTGTGGGGTTTGGAATGTCTGCAGAGAGGGACAGTCCATGACCTCCCCGGGCAGCCTGTTCCAGTGCTCTGCCACCCTCAGTGTAAAGAAGTTCTTCCTCATGCTGAGGGGAAACTTCTTGCGGTTTTAGTTTATGGCCGCTAGTCCATGTCCTGTCGCTGGCTCCACATCCGAGTTACTGAGACAGCAGCTTTGACAGGCTCTAGTTAAGATATTGGAATACAGATCCGTGGGGCCTTAACTTCCAGCGCCCAATGAGCTCCCTCTGCGCTGCGCTCCCCACAACGGATTCGGGCTCTGAGGAGCCCGAGCTACACAGCGACCAGAGCACAGCGTTCCCAGCCCCTTGCGGAGGGGGACCCTCACCTGATCCGAGCGCTCCGCCTGCCCCTCAGGCTGCCCCTCATGCTGCAGGCGGCACGGCCGCGCCCACAGCGCCGCTGCAAGGGAGAGAGCGACAACAGGGTTGGCGGCGGCGCGGCGAGACAGCGCGGACACGCGAGCGGCCGCTCGGCACCGAGGGGGAGCGGGAGGGACGCACCAGGAGCCAGGCGCTGCCAGGGCCTCCGCGCCGCCACGGCCCGCGCCGCCATCACACCCGCACCGCGCGCCGCCACTTCCGCCCGCGCGTCACTGCCGCCGGCCGCTCGCTGGCCAATAGCAGCGCCGCCTTCCCGCCTCGGGGCAGGCGATTGGCCGTGGGGCGGTCCAATGCGCTTCCTCGGCGGGCTGTTGCCGGAAGTCCTCGCTCCCGCCATGGCGGCCGCGCCTCCCCGGGGCGGCCCGGCGGGCTCTGCCCGGGCCCCGCCGCGGCCCTGAGCGCCCCGCGCCGCCTCCGCGCAGACACGGCCATGGCCGAGCCCAGGCTCGCCGTGCGGAGGAAGAGCCGCTCCAGCTCGGAGCGCAAGCGGAGCCGGGCCCCGGCTCAGCCCATCGCCGCCAGCTCGCCGGTGGCTCGCAAGAGACCGAGCCCTGGTGGCGAGGGAGCCGCGGCGGAGGCCCCGGTAGGGGATGGCGGGATCCTGGGGCTGGTGGCGAGGCGGGGGAGCTCCGTCTGGGAGGGTGGCCTGTGTCTCTTTGTATGAGAGGGTATGATGCTGTTGGGCTTTAGCTTTAAAAGAAATTCATCTCTATTATCTCTCCGCGCAAGTATCCCCCTACTTGTAGGATATCCGTTTCACTGAGTCAGGGCATTCCTTCAGAACCCAAGCTGTGTTGTTTTTTATTTTTCCTCGGGCGACATCAGATAAAGTGCTTTTGAGTAAAGTTGGGGCAGACTTAGGTGACTTGGCACTGATGTTTGTGCTCTGCAAGTTCTTCTGCCTTCTGTGGTGTTGCCTCAGGGTGTTAATAACTGCGGTTTCGTTTTTGCAGTGCACTAACGATAGTGAGGAGGATATGTTTGGTGACTATGACAGCTTTTGTGGAAATGACTCATTGATGGCTCAAGTGGATGATATTGAACACAAATACCTGCAGGATAAAAATTTGGATGTGAAAGCAGCTGGAGAGATTGTACTCGGGAACCTCCAGTCAGGAGCTCACCAGAAAGATCAAGACAACGTTTCTGCTTCAGAAAATGTGGTTGTCCTTAAAAGTGACAAAGAGGGTGCTTGCCAAATGCGTGACAGTGACCCAGCTGCTGGCAGTCAAGAGTTAACTGAGTCTATTCTAGATGACTTGCCATCATCACAACTTCTGTACTTTGAAGAAATGGATGAACTGTCTTCTGCTGCTAGAACATCTCCAGTCTCAAAAGGGAGGGAGGAACGTGTGAATTCTTCCTCAGACAAAATCAGGGACCCATTGACTTTTTATGCTGGTGCTGAACACAGGAACAGGCCTACGGACTCTTCTTCACATTCCAAGTGTGTTTTATTTAAAACTGAGAGTCTCAAAGATCACCTGAAAAGTGCCATGACTGGAAATGCCAGAGCCCAGACTCTGCAGGTCTCCAAGACCAAGCAGCTCAAAGAAGCTGTTTTATCTGAAGAGATTTTTGTGGCTAAGAAAGTTATTGAATCTTCTTCTGTTGATATAGGCCCTTTTTATGGATTACCTAGCAAGGTGAAAGATTTATTCAGACAGCTTCGAGGGATTGAAACACTTTATGGTAGCGTAACCAATGGTCTGTTGGGTAAAAAAAGAATTGCTGGTGGAGTATTGTCTGTTTCACCCATTATATTGTCAAAATGTGTAAGGTAATGCTTAATGCAAACCATGTTGGAAAGTAGTTGTCCTGTTTTAGGAAGTGGCTGTTTTGGTGTTTTAGATGGATGGAATGGCTGGGTGGTATCCACCTGGATTGCAAAATACTTTGGAAGTCACCGTCACTGGAGGCTTTAAGTGCTTTTTTTGGGGGGGCATTTTGGTATCAACTCATGTGCCCCTGGGTTTGCTGATAGTTCCCTTTCCGTTTTGCAGAGTGGCAGCATGATTGCTTGATGCTGGAATCCCTGCAGCAAAGGAGGAATTTGATATACTCCTTGCCAACCAGTGGTGGGAAAACTCTTGTAGCTGAAATAATAATTCTCCAAGAATTACTCTGCAGGCAGAAAGATGTTCTGATGATCCTGCCATATGTTGCCATTGTCCAAGAAAAGGTCTGGATACAGTATTTCTGGTACTGCTTTGTTTGATATGAACCTTTCCTGATACGCTTTGTTTGCTTGCTCGCTGGTTTTCAGCAAGGTTTTTGTGAATATACACTGGGAAGTGAGTGACCTCTCCTAAATGCTGCTCTGAGGGTCAATAATTTTGCAATGGAACAGACACAAATCATGAGGTGAAGGTGTTGGGTTATGAAGTAAAGGGTGCTGAATTTTGAAATAATGGCTTTTTGGGATGTTTTGTTTAGTTCTGCAGCCTAAGAACTTGCTGAAGAAGTGATCTTGAAATAAAAACTAACGTTTTCTGGTGTAAAGGGAAAGTTAAGTTTTAGAGAGCAACTTCATCATATGTGTAAACACTTCAAATCTATAGCTGCAATAGATATTCTTAGCTAATGTGTTTTCACTAATTCAAGCAGCTGATTGTGAAATGGCTTGGTTTTCTGTACATTGAGTTCTTGAGGCAGCTCCAAAAAATGGAAAATGAAATCCAAAATGAGTGTGAATTTGTTCTCTAACTGATTTTCTTTTATAGGTTAGGGGTTTATCGAGTTTTGGGATAGAATTGGGTTTCCTGGTTGAAGAATATGCAGGAAGTAAAGGACGATTTCCACCAGTCAAAAGGAGAGTAAAAAAATCTCTTTATATTGCTACTATAGAAAAAGGACACAGCCTGGTGAACTCCTTAATCGAAACAGAAAGAATCTGTGACCTCGGCCTGGTTGTGGTTGATGAGGTAGGCCACAAGGTGTACTCACATTTATCAGATGCAGCTTCTTGTAGAGTTCTAATAAGCAATTATTTAGGAAGAAGCAGTTCTTCTGCTTGGTTTTGCTTTGAGTGTTCATCATGAAAATTACTTTTATCTTCTCTGTTCTGAATTGGCACATAATTCTGTAATTCTGGAAGTTGCTATTATATATATATATATATATATATATATATATATATATATATATATATATTTTTTTTTTTTTTTTTTTTTTTTTTTTTTTTTTAGTGAAGCATTTATTGCTCTTTCAGAGTAATAGATTTATATTGGGAGGTCTGCTGTGGTGGTGGTTGATGGTGAATTCCTGCATAACAACTTGTCATTTAGAAGTCTCTTAATGGGTTGTAAAAAAGCATACAGTATTTTATGTATTTAATTTTATGGAGTGTACTTTCTGAAGCCTAGAACTTAACTCTTAGATGTGAAACCATGCAACTTTGTCTCTGGTACCAATTAATGACTCAGTGAAACATTGACAAAAAAAGAAAAATACCAAGTAACGTTTGGCTGTGGTGGGGCTGAGTTGCACTACCAAGGATTGATTGTGGGGTTGAATAGCATGTATAATGTCTAGCAGGGATCTTAATTCTTGGAATTCTTCAGGCTGACTGACTATACTTTGGCACTGTAGCTTCTAAACAGAGGTCAGCTGAAGCACTAACTTCTGGTTTTTCTAGAAGCTGGCTGCTAGGAATCTCAATCTAAACTTTATTTTAAGTGTTGCTTCAGCCGTGTTTTGTTTAAAATTGCCTCAGGCTGGCAAATACAAGGATCTCCACACTGACTGTTTACTTTCAGGAGTTAACTGTTTGTGTCAGTTGTGGTCAAGTTAAGTGGAAGGTAAATCTTGCTGTCTACATGAGTCTGTTTTTCTGTGATTCTTAAATGCTTTCTAAGTGAGGTTATCCATCTGAACTTAACAATCCAAATTTTCATGAAGGATATCATGAGGAAGTCCAGCAAAGACAGTTCTGTAGTATTTTTTTAGGTCTATATATTTTGGAGGGGTTTTTTTAGCAATAACCCTCAACTCAGTAGCATTCTTGCCTTTTCTTTTTCCCTTCTGTGCACAGCTGCATATGCTTGGGGAAGGAAGCCGTGGAGCAATACTGGAAATTACTCTGGCGAAAATTCTTTACACCAGTAGTAAGTCATGGCTACAGTGAATGTCATTAATGTTTTGTGGTTGTGGCCTCTCTGAGGGAAGTCACACTCTCACTTTCTGGATTTGTGCTGCTTTTGAAAAACATGGCATGACTCCATGTGTTAAAAGCACTCACTCATTTAAGTGTTAATTGACCCTCTAAAATATTTGGATGTTTTTGAAGCTCTTTTGATACTTTTCTGTGAAACCCTGAGTACTGTCAAATGTCTTCCACTTATTTTTAAGAGCCCTTTGGGCATCCAATTAAATGCTTCTTTTTTTACATTTTAGTCTCAGTAAGTATTTTGTAACTTAGCATTACTTCTTCGTGAGTTAGTATTTCTTTAGTAGCAGCCTTTCCCTTCAAACCTGTTACTTTGGTGTTTTGAAAAGACTAATGATGAAGAAGGAGTCTCATGACTTCAATACTGAACAGGAGTGTTAAAAATTGGTAATGTGACAATCAATTCATCTCAGCTTCTGTTTTACAGAAAAGACACAGATCATTGGCATGAGTGCAACGTTAAATAATGTTGGAGACCTGCAGAAGTTCCTACAAGCAGAGTACTACACTAACAATTTTAGACCGGTCTGTATACAGGGTACCAGGAACTAGTAAAGATATTTGCCTTTAAAATCATAGTAAATCTGTTTAGGATTGTATCACAGCTTTTGTGCTTAATTGCAGAGTGCAGTGTATGACCTGCTATTGCTCTCTGATTGCTAACAGTACAATAAATGGCACTATGCATTTCTAAATAACAAATGCAATAACCTTTATACTGCTCTGCTAAGGCATTTATTTCATTTTAACTTAAGCAATTCCTAAATTACAGCTACTGTGATTAATCACTGCTGTCCATTTGGTGTAATTAGAATCTGTACTGCTGGTTCTTGTATGCTGTCAGGACTGCATGGTTTATAAATAATTCCTGGTTCATACAATTTTGGCGTTCTTCATTATGATGCCTTGATTTATCAAGGCAAATAATTAAAGCAATCAAGTTCTCTTAAAAATTCTAGAGCACATGCTTCTGTGCAAGTATGTGTATGACATGTGATGCTTAGAGAAAAGCTGTAGCTGTACATCAGCAATAGCTTTAGAGAAAGCTGAGTAATTTAACTCAAGTTTCTCTTTGTGGTTTCTGTCTTGCCAGGTAGAATTGAAGGAGTACATAAAGGTACGAGACACCATTTATGCAGTTGACAGCAAAACAGAGAATGGCTTTGCTTTTTCACGTCTCCTTAATTTCAAGGTAAGAACAAAGTGCTTATAGTTTATTTGAACTGTTGTGAAATGCATTATTTTACACTGATTTACTTACAGACCTTTTACTAGAGAAATTACTTAAACGTGATAGCTCATTCATTTGTGGTACCCATGAGAAAGATGTGGTAGGCTTTGGGAAGGAAAAAAGCCTTAAAATACTGAATGTTTTACTTGACTGTCACTCCTTTTTGATTCCTTGTGGTGGAGGTTTCTTCAGTATTTTGACATGTGAAGAGTAACATGTTTGAGTATTCCAAATACTCAAGGTTTTATGTTTGGGGGTAGATTTTCTGAACAGTTGATCACTCTCAGACAAAACTGAAAGAAGATACATTTGGGGGGTTTTGCCAGCTTACTACTGCCTTGTAGGGATTCAGTTCATCCTTTACAAAGAAAAATATGTCTAATGGTGGACTGCCAGTATCACAAGTGTTGCTAAAAGAAAATGAAGCATTAAGGGAAAAAGCAAAGATTTGTATATCCATGTACCCCTCAAGACAGATGTCTTTCAAGTGAGGATTGGGTGAAGAGCTTATCCTGCAACTTCTTGGAATTGCATCACATTAAACCCAATGGGAGTAGTCAAGCAATGGTTGACAACAAGCATGGAGTATTTAAGTTATGACTTAATTTCTAAGTTTAAATATTTGCCAATCTGTACTTATTGCAGTATTCTAGTAGTCTGGAGAAAGCAGATCCTGACCACATCATTGCACTGGTTACTGAAGTTATTCCTAAATATTCCTGCCTAATCTTTTGTCCCACTAAAAAGAATTGTGAAAATGTGGCTTCAATGGTGTGCAAATACCTCAAGAAGTAGGTTTTTGTCTTTTTTTTCTTTTTTTTAATTGTATGTGAAATAATTGCTTACAATTTAAGATTTATTGTCATCTAGTTTGCAAGTGTTTTTCCCTGGTGATTAGAAGTAAATGCTTTGAACATGGAATCATATAAAGTTGCTAACTGCATAAGTGATAGCAAACTGCAAAAGACTTATTAAATATTTTTAAAAAAAAAATTCTTATTTTTATACCAAAACAGTTGAAAATATGATTGTCAGAGGACAAATACTAAAGAGAAGAAGGAAAAGCATACTAAATTAATCTAACTTTGTATCCCTGGCTTCTGGAAGCTTAGAAAACAAACGTTTTTCTCTATACCCTGGTATTTGGTCATGTGCTTTGGTAGTCAGTTGGAATATCTCAGTTCCATACCCACTCTGGAAATCTGAGTTGTAAAACCAAAGCAGCCAGTATTTGGTCCCTTCTGTTCCTGTGTTTCCAAACAAGAAAGATTCTATTGCAACTAAATCAGCCTCCTGTGTATTGCTGTTTCAAAATTACTAGAAATAACTATTTCTCCAGTTTAGATGTTAGAGGAATTGATGGTGAACAGAAGTAGACAGTAAGCATGTCTCTTGGTTTTTATTTTCTTTTTAGTTAATGATTGATCAAAGTCTAAAGAAATGCTTTTCCTCCTCCAAGAGAATTTAGAGCTCACAGGGAGAAAGAAAAACAAGATCTCATCAAGAACCTAAAGAGTATTGGAAATGGAACTATCTGTCCCGTTTTGAAACAAACAATCCCTTTTGGTATTGCCTATCACCATAGTGGCCTTACAAATGATGAAAGAAAAATCATAGAGGAAGCTTATTCTTCAGGTGTACTATGTCTGCTTGCTTGCACAGCCATTCTAGCTGCTGGAGTCAACCTGCCAGCTAGAAGGTTAGTAGCCAAAACATTTAGGTTTTGCATTGATTTTTTGCTTTGTAAAAAAAAAATCTTTAATAAGTTGGAAATCTCAGTGGTATTTAAAGTGGGTTTGTGATTTTACCAGCAAATTGGAAGTATAAGGGATTTTGTGTTCAACTTGGGACACAAGACTGTGCAGTATTTATGTAGGAAATGTGAATCAGGAGGAAGTACCTCAGAGTATATCACTGAAGAGGACTTGCCTAAATGGATTAAGGAATTTCAAATAAATTGAAAATTGGTTTAGTGGTTTTAGTAGTGTTATTCAAGAGAACAGTGGTTTTTTAAAATACTCTCCTAAGAACAGTGTTTAAATTGTAAAATAAACCTTTTTTAAGGAGTTACAGTTGGAATGTGTTTTAACACAAAAGTGTTATCTTTTTATATACAAGTTCTGATGACAGGGCTGCTGTACTCTGTTTGACCAAAGATTGTTTGCTAAGAATTCACTTCTGTGTGCACATTTAATACACCTTAAATAGTTTAATACTTCACTATTGATTTACACATCTGTCCAAAGAACTGCATTTGATTTTTATTAGTTACGAGGTAAGGGGCACATAAAAAGAATGAATTTGGATTTGTAACATTTTGTTGCTGCTTTAGTAATTTGAATAGGAAGCATAACTTATTTAAGACTTCTTTGCAGGGTGATTCTCAGAGCTCCTTATGTTGGCAATGACTTCCTGAAGAAGAACCAGTACAAACAAATGATTGGCAGAGCTGGTCGAGCCGGTATCGACAGTGCTGGAGAAAGTATTCTCATAGTGCAAGAAAAAGACAAACACTTGGTAATTTTTACAAAGCTGTTGGTAATTTAAATTGCTGGTTTAAGATGGTGGAATAAACAGGAGGAGCCAAGCTGCCTAGCTTAATTTTTGTTCACTTCTTAAAATTTTAAGTATGTAGAAATACCTTTAAACTACCTTTATGTGGCTTGTTTTCAGATGGGAACTGTAAACTTTTGATTTTTACCCTTATTTTCTTTACAAGCTGAATTACACCTATCAGGTTTGAGGGGGTTTTTTAAGTGTAAAAGTAATGCATTAATATACCTCTGTACTAATATATTCCTTACCCCTTTTAGGTTCAGGATTTAGTTCACAGTCCTTTGGAGAATTGCTACAGCAATCTTCTGCTGGAGTTGACCAAGGGAATGCAGAGCCTGTTGTTATCTTTGGTTGGACTGAAGGTATCAGTTAACTTTTCTCTGTGAGCAACTGAAGTGCTTGGAAGTGACAAGAAAATGTCAGCTGTTGATTCTGTAGAAAAAAACAGACAGACACTCAGGCTTGCAAGTTCAGAACAGCTTTAATCAAGTTTTTGTCCTTAACTGATTAAATCTTTTCATTTATCTCACTTAATAAGTGATCATGTAACACAACAATTACCTTACGTGTAAAAGCAAAAATTATATCTGCCTTATGATACAATAGAATATTTATATTTCTGTTTCTGATACTTGATTCAAAATACAAATAGAAACAGTGGAAACAAGTTAAGATGATGCAGTAGATAGAATAATATAACAGATGGAGAGCAGTCCATCAGATCCACCACCAAGTATCTATCATTCTATTTGCTGGGATGTATTTCTGTGGAAACACAAACTCTTTATTCAGGTTTGGGTTTTTTCCTGTTTTATTAAATGTGTTAAATCATAACTTCAAATATACTAATCACTTCCCAAACTGGTGCAGATAGCAGTTACCCATGAGGAGTTGGACAATTTTATGTGCTGTACATTGCTGGGTGTTCAGCAGCAGCTGGTGTCTGAAGAGAAGAGCCTCTCAGAGATAATTAAAGATGGGCTGGCAAATCTAATAGAAAAAGGACTCCTAAAAGGAAGAATATCTGAGAAGGACCACAATTCCAAATCTACACTGGCAATCACACCCTTGGGTAAAGCTACATATAAGGGTAAGGCCCTTTATTATTCTTGTTATTAAACTGCTATGAAAAATAAGTTGTAGAGAAAGAGTTTTACTACATGGTGTAGTGGACTGAAAATGGGAGTGAAGCAGCACATGACTGAATGTGATGGGAATGAAGTGTGATAATATTGATCCCACTGGGAACAAAGCCAGAACTGTACCCCTAAAAAAAGGCTTAAAGTCTTGATCTAGTGGTTGTACTCAAAGTGGCTCAGGACCTTGTTTTACAATTAATTGTTATGAACAGGTTATTGTAAACAGAAGGATTTCTTGGAAAGCTTAAGAGGGAAAGGGAGTACATGACATGTAGACAAATTGTAATAAAAAAATGTATCAGGAAGTTCTGTTTTCCTGTCGTATCATAAAGATTTTGGGGTGTGGAGTGTAATTGAAATAGGATGAGTTTGAAGGGTTCCTTCAATCTACAACATTATTGCAGGATTTCAGTAAAGCCAAGGCATTTCACAAGCACTTCAAAACCACACAGAATGAACGTACATGAAGATAGGTGACTGCCTCTCCTCAGCTTTGCTTCACTGCTCATGTTAGGTTAGAACAGTTATTCAGGTTGCAGATATTTCTCTCCAGTTCAGATGGCATAACAAGCTTTTGTGGAAGGTAAAGACAATACTGGTTCTATGTTAAAATGTACTTCATTTATCTCTGTGCCTGTTTATAATTGTGCTTATTCTTACCCTGTGTGCTTATTCTAGGCTCAATAGACTTGGCATACTGCAATCTCCTGTACAGAGAATTAAAGAAGGGTTTGGAGGGGCTGGTTCTCGAGAGCAATCTTCATCTCCTGTATCTGTCAACTCCCTATGATATGACTTCTACCTGTAGCCCAGATTGGATGATTTATTTGAGACAGGTGAGAAATTGCTAGCAAACATGCATTGGGGCACTCAGTAATCCTGTGTATTCAATTTGCAGAAGGTTTGCACCCATAGGATATGAAGTGGGGTAACAATCTGATGGCAAATATGCTATTTTTATTTTTTACTGGGGGAGCATTAAAATCTATTTAATTCTGTTAAAATGAGGCATTTGAAGATGGGCAGTTACAGATAATTCAAACCAGTAGGCAAAGAAGCTTCAGAGCTGCCTGTGACTGGTGACTTGAGCACTACTCTATTGATTATATATAGAGATACTGAAAAAACATTGTTGCACTGTAAATAATACATTTGTGTTTTCTATAATATTAAGAGAATTAAATATCTCAAAATTCTTTATGAAATTTTATTTTAGTTCAACCAGCTAAGTGCAGCAGAGCAAAAAGTGGCAGATATTGTGGGAGTACCCGAAAGCTTTATTACAAAAAAGGCTTCTGGTCAAGCCATCAGAAAGGTAGGTTGGAGATTTCTCATGCCTAAGATGACAGTTTAGTAATTTCATTTGATTATTTACAAACTCCAGGTTATTTTTCTGCTGGAGTTCTTTATTGCTGTTCTGGTTATTAAAGTTCTTTTAATCTCGTTGGTTGGTTTTCTTACCCTTAATGTCTTTGCGTGTAATAGAAAAATGTTTCAAAGCTGTGAAGGGAGTAGAGATGAAAAGATTTGCCTTGTAGTAATACCAGAACATCTGCAGTGTGATGGCTCTGAATTCTAGCTTGTCTTATTCCTAGAATGTGGACAATGCTGTGGTGAACAGGCTCTACCTGACATTTGTCCTCTATGCCCTACTGAAAGAGACCAATATATGGAGTGTTTCAGAGAAATTTAACATGTCCCGGGGATATGTGCAAAATCTGCTCAGTTCTGCTGCCTCCTTTGCATCCTGCCTTCTACATTTCTGTGAGGTACTGTGGTACAAGAATGTAAAGAAGCTCTTGGGGTTTGGTTTTGCAAAATCTGGAGTTTCGTTCTCTTACTTTTGGAACTGAATGCAGGTGTGGTGTTTCACCTTTCCTGTGCAAAGATGTTTCTTCACCTTTCCTGTTCTATGTTATTTTTTTCTATTGAGCAAAGCATGTTCATACAATGACATTTCTGATAGTAAAAGCAAGCTTTATGCTCTGAGAATGTGAAAATACACAAATTATACAGGGCATTGATCACTGCCAGTAGTGTTGGTGCAATAATTGAAATAACGCATTGCTTATCCTTCAGAATTGCCCCAGCTTTGGGATGTTCAGCTGAAGAATGCTGAATATACCTCTGCAACCCTCCTGAAAGAATGACTTAGAAATAATAGTGCTTCCCCCATCTAATAGCCAAATATATGCTTGTTGCCATAGCAGGGTTCTGTCAGTTGTATTTCCCAAATACAGAACTGTGGAGCTGATTTTTAGCAATCTTTGTCTCTGCAGGAGCTGGAAGAATTCTGGGTTTATAAAGCCTTGCTGACAGAACTTACCAAGCAGTTGACATACTGTGTTAAGACAGAGCTCATCCCTCTGATGGAGGTAGCAGGGGTTCTGGAGGTCAGTAAACCTGGCTGGATGACACTTTGCAATGTTAACTTGCGTGCTGAATGTTACTGTGCCATTCAAGTGTATCTGGAAGGCCGAGCTAATTTGTTACTGGGAATTCATCGTAATTCAGCAGATATTCCACAACAGGCTGGAGGTTGGGGGAAAAGTGATCTGTTGAGGAAATGGGAGCTGGAGCCAATGTTTTTCTTCTGGCTGCTGCCACAGCAACTATGAAAATACTGTATTTGGACAATAATTTAGCTGTATACTCAGTTGGAAAACAGAGTCCAGGTTTCTTTTGTGGTAAGGATTCTTCAGTTCATGGGAGTGAAGAGGAATAAGAATTTACATATTTTAGTTAGAAGATCCTTACAGAAATATGCAAAGTCCTGTTGGGAACTTTGGCTTTGGCAATCACTTGCAGTACTGCATGTATTTTAAATGAGAAATGTAACCAGCCTCTGAATCAAAGACTCCTATTAAAATAAAAGCTCTTTGGGGGCTTCAGTCCAAGGTTCTGCTCTTTGCAAAATGATTTAACTTGCCTGTCCAGCATATTGTAGAATCAGTTTGTCGGAAAACCATTGAATTTAGTGGCAGTGAGGTTTAATCTGAGAAGCTGAACAAGACAGACACCTCCAAAGAATGTGGGACTGTCATTCCTGTCAGTGACAGTGAATGCAGAAAACATGATAACAAGAGAAGACAGCAGCATTGGTATCATCTAGGCTCAGAGAAAATAAAGGCAAGTGGGTTCCTAAGAGCTGGGTAAGATTGCTAGGGTGGCAAATCTTAGTGGTAAAGCTGTGCTTTTGGGCTACAAAGATTCTCAGTTTCATGTTAGAAAAAGAGAATTAGGTTGATTTGCACAATGAAATGTTTGAGGTTGGTGCAGAGATTGGCACTTACAGTAATTCTTATTTCCTGTTCTGATAATCTAACACAATTTTGTACTTTCAGGCACGAGCAAAACAGCTTTACAATGCAGGGTACAAAACTTTAGCACACTTGGCTAATGCAAATCCAGAAACTCTGGTGAGGATGATTGAGCACTTGTCACGACGTCAAGCCAAACAAATCGTTTCATCTGCAAAGGTGAGTTAGAAACAAAGCTGTAAAAACCTGCTTCAGAACTCCAATACATCAAAAGTGGATGTTTGAATGACATTAAAGGGGAGGAATTCTGTTTACTACTAAAGGCATTAGTGGATGTTTGTGATCCAAATGTTGATCTGGACTAGGAATAATGGGTTGTGTACAGGATAGTGCCAAGTGGTGCTGCTTTCCAGAGGGGCAGCAAAGGGCAAACACGCTTGACAGCCTGTCTGATAGCTGAAATGCTCAGTTCTGCCAATATCTCAGGACTTACCTTACAGAAGTTCTAGTGGTAGTTTTGACAAAAGAAAAATAGGATTTGTAGGGTGGTAGAAATGGTAACCAACAAAGTCCAGAGTTAACTTTGCCTGTTTAGGTTGCTTTTGTCATGCCCTGTTATTCTTTCCTGTCTTTTCCATTTTGAATATGCAGATTCTGTAACAAACACTGAGTTGTGTCTAAACAAAAAATATAGGAAGTACTTTATCAAGGGATGGCATTCTCTCTTTACCTCCATTCATCATCTGCTGCTGCAATGGTATTGGCTTCATGTTTGATTCTACTAAAAGAGCAAGCTCTTGGTGAAGTAAGGGAATGTCCAGAATAAAAGGATGGGTGGTTGGTGTAAAAATAAGGCAGTCAGTTAGAAAGTTTTGGTTTGAACATTCTCATGAGGTAAGCATTGAGGGTTGTGCACTTAAAAGTTCACGTCCAGATAATGTTTTTGTAGGCTTCTTGTTGCTTTTTTAGTTTGCTGCTGTGGGAGCCAGAAGAAAGGGATATATGCAGATTCCTTGTCTACGTCAATGACAAATCTAGCAATTTACTCCACTTTCATACTCAGACACTAAATTCATGGGGTTTTCTCTAACTGGAAAGTTAGAAGAGTGCTTGCCTGGGGTCCTGTTCTTCTCCATGCCAGCAACAAACAGTTCAGGGCAGTGGATTAAACAACTGCTGATATCAGGAGTGCTGTAAGTAAAATGCTGTAGTAAGAAATTTCAAATAAAGGAAGAAGTTGTCAGCTTGGCAGGCACAACTTAAAAATGTTTATTCAGACATGGAAAATAAATGTCTAAGGTTAAAAATTTTCCTTAACAGTTCCAGACAAAACAGTTCATGTTCTGTAAATTTGGTGTATTACATGATGGCAGAATCCAGAAAACCATCTGTGTGGTGCATGAATCTTTGTGTGATTGCTTTTATATGGGTGTACACTTATTGGCAAAAAAATGCTGGTCCTTTGAGGAAAAGCTGCTGCGGTCCTGGGAGCAGCAGCAGAAGTCTTTTACAGACCCAGGTGCAAGTTTGGAAAGAAACATTGATGTTTTACTCTGTCCAAGAGTTATAGCTAATGCTTGTATTTGTTTTCTAATTTTTGCTTCTTTGTTTTTTTTTCTTATAGATGCTGCTGAGTGAAAAAGCTGAGGCTTTACAGGAAGAAGTCGAAGAACTCTTAAAAGTGCCAACAGATATCCCAGGGACCCATTGATTGTCATGAAGAGAAGTCATGAATTGAAAATTTGGATTTTTTTAAAGTTTTTAACTCCCCTGCTTAAAGCTGCTGTAATTTAATAAATATTTAATGTCTTTTGTATACCACAATTTTGAGTGAGTTCTGAATTCAGAATGTTTCATGGAAAGTTGACTTCATTTGAAGGTTTGGATTATGAACTTCTTGAGCAATAGGACAGAATCATCTTCACTCATTCCTGGTTTCATACACAGGAATGCTTTGGGAATTGGAATGTCTACTTTGTGTGTACTTCTCCTGGGAGCTTTTGCTCACAGCTGACTTAAATAATATCTTTGCATATTCCCTTTAGGACACGTGCACTTAAGTGAACTACCCCAAAATGCCTGCTTGCAGATTCTCTGTAGTCTAAGTTTAGCTAATAAATGGAGCTGCAATTCATTACAAAGAAGTTGTCCCAGAATTGTGCAAGAGGTTGTAAATGATGTCTAGTTTAAGCCTTTTTTTAAAAAATGCAGATATCAAATTCATATTCAGCCTCTGGCAATTCCCTGAGGTAATTCTTTCAGGATGCCTCTGAAGCACTCTTTCAAACAGAAAGTTTACTTTTTTAGAGTTTTTTTTTCCTTGCTTAAATGTGAAGACTAAATAAAGATGAAGTCTTAACTGACATCTCAGAAGCCCTGTGAAGTTCTGAGAGTCCATGGGCATGTGTCAGTTACCCTAGTTAGGATTTTTAAAGAACCTGATTTGCTCCAGCAAAAAGTTAGGCTTCATGAAAGTAGTTCTGAGGATGCCTGAACCTTCCTCACTTGGGACACAGTAAACTTCAAAGCTGGTGTGCAATGGCCTGCACATTAAGAGAGACTTGAAAGGTGGGGCAGCCTGCTGCATTAAATTACAGAATCATAGACTGGTTTGGGTTGGAAGAAACCTTAAAGATTATCTCATTCCAAACCCTCTGCCACAGGCAGAGACATTTCCACTAGACCAAGTTGTTCAAAGCCTCATCCATCCTGGCCTTGAACACCAGGCATGTGGTATCCACAGCTTCCTTGGGCACCCAGTGCCAGTGATTCATCACCCTCACAGCAATGAATTTCTTCCTAATATCCAGCCTAGATACCTCTTCTTTTCATTTAAAGCCATTCCCTCTTGTTCTATCACTATCTGCCCCTCTAAAAAGTCTCTCTCCCTCATTTGTTATAACCCCTGGAGCTTTCTCTGTGCTGAACAACTGCAGCTCTCAGCTCGTGTTCATAGGAGAGGTGCTCCAGCATCTCCATGGCCTCCTCTGAACCTGTTCCAACAGGGTCCATGGCGTTCTTGTGCCAATGTCTTGGGTTATGGAACTAAAAATGTGTGTTCTATTCCATCTGCTGAAAGCAGTTGGAGAATTGTTCTTCTTTACTCTGGGAGGAGGGGCGGGGGGTGCCTTTTGATAATAGGCCAGCTGTTCAAACCAGGTAGGGCAGTGTTTCTTATCTCTTTCACCGCCCAGGGGGGTATTTTCTGCTAATGGACCATTAAGGCACCCCTAATAGCACACATCCCCAAAATAGACTGTCCACATTACATCATCCCATTGTGAGATGCTCCACCCAGTGGGGGGAGCCAACCATTCCTACCTGGATAAAACTGAGGCACAGGAACAAGAAAGGATCCAGCTTCACCCGATTCCTGGAGGAAGACTGGACCCCTTCTCACTATCACTGGACCCTTGTTCTACAGGATCATCTCTGCTCCACCAGAACCACATCTGCCACTCCAGGAGGACTTTTGGACTGCTTCCAACACCCTGACCAACAGGGTGTCAGGCTGTAGCTCTGACTCTGTCAGGGTTTTCCAAGATTGTTGTTTGTTTGCTGGTTTGGTTGGGTGGTTTTGTTTTTCTACTACATTTGTATTGTTAACATTCCTAGTAAAGAACTGTTACTCCTATTCCCAAATCTTTGCCTGAAAGCCCTTAATTGCAAAATTATAATTTGGTGGGGGGTGAGGGGTTTACCTTCCCCATTCTAAGGGAAACTCCAGCTTTCCCTGTCAGATACCTGTCTTTCCAAACCAAGACAGCCGACAACCCCGGATCTGGACGCAGTGTTCCAGGTGGGGTCTCACGAGGGCATGAAAGCAGTTTGGAATTACGGTAGCCAGTGTAGTGGCACACCTAAATATGGCATTTCTGTGTAAAGTTTGGTCTCTTCTCAGTAAAGGAAAAGTAAGATAAACCTTGGTTAAACTGGGGGCTTGATAGGTTAATTATGTTAGGGTTCTAGAAATAACCAGAAATGTTTTTAAATCCAGTGGCGGTCTTAGATGTTGAATGCTAGACAGAAAGTGGTCATGGTGAAAAACTGATGAAAATACCAATATTCTCCTGCTCATTTTGTTGTTGTGTTAGAGAAATCATAGGTAGCAATTGAATAAATTCTTTATAAGCCTTTATTTGGCATAAACATGCCTCTAAACTCATACTTGTGATACTTCGTAGTGGCATACACCGTCTGGCTAAATGCAATATTTGACTGCATTCACTATTAAACCAGCACTTTTTAGAGGCAGTGTGATTCATTTCCACTGGTACACTGAGTGCCCACAGGGGAATCATGTTACTGATATTTAAGTGCCCAAGGCACAATTGGATTTGAAAACATGAAAAAATGTGAAGTTGGTCCTCAAAGGCAGAAGCAGTATTTGCCATGACTTGAGGCTATTATGTAAGTCTGTCTCTTAATGCCTTGCCCTTTTAATTAATGTATATTTTTGACCAAATGATAAATAACAATAAATTCTCTATTGGTTATTTGTGTTACATTCAAAAGATCATACTCACTCCAGCATAACCATGAATACATATCTAAGCAAGTGATATAGTACCCACATAAGAAAACACAGCTACCAAAATAAAGCTTTATTGGTATTTGGTGGTGCTTTTTCAAAGTTTGGTACAGTTTTGTGTGGCTTTGCAGTGAAAAAGAACCCCAGGAAGTTACTATAAAAATATTCACTCTGAGTATTGAGTTACTGCAACAACAGATGCTATGGAAATAATCCATTAATTGCTACATTTATTACAGAGCAGTTAATGAGCTAGTAACCTCTGTCACAATTCTTTGCGTGATGTTTGTACTTGCATGCTAATTAAAGTGTACCTTTTAAGTATTTATATAGCAGAGGGGAACAGCAGGAAAATACCATTCCTGCCACTTGCCAAATGTACACTCTATACATGACCATAACACCCAATACTGCTGCAAGATCCAGTTGTGATGAGATACACATTTAGGAATAAAGTTGAGTATTCCCTACAAATGCCAGAGCTCCTGTGAAAATGGTAGAAAAGGCTGGTTTGAAACAAGAGAGTGGTTTTAAATCTGCATAAAGCTGGTCTGGAAAGAAGAGAGGTTGGCATTTGTTGTTTCTGCTGTTGTCTTTACATAGGCTGTGCTCTGCCTGGATGGATGAGTGCAATTCCCCTAAGGCCTTCTCTGTGACCTTAGAGAGTGTCAGAAGTGAAATGAAGCTGCACTAATTTGCACTGAAACTTTGCTATATGTAGCTTGTCTTATTTTCCTGAAACCAAGCTTATTAGGCAAGGCAGTAGATGTATTTCATACTGCTTTTTCTTTCTGCAGTATGTCCTAACATGTGATTAAATGCTTTTCCTATAGAGCTTTCTTACCTGGGCTTTTCCCTTGGAAAAGGAGAAAAAAGGGAATAGAACAGATGCTGCTCATAGTATTTTTGTGCTGCCAGATGATGCTTAGTGCTTCTGTGTCAAGTACAGTACTGGGCTGATTATATATATTTATATATATAACTTGCAGGTGTTGGAATGGGTATGCATTAGTTTGGTAAATGTCTGCTATGGGTGGATGTGCTATGGGAAAACTTATGCTGAGAATGGATTCAGGATACTTTGGAAAGCAAGTATTTCTCACTTGCTTCAATGAGATGTTTTTATCCTAAGGCCTGTGTTAAAGGGGAAGAAGCAGCATTGATGAATTTACCTTATTTCTATGTGATATGGAATGGAATCTAATGGTAGATACTTCAAAGCTAAGCAGGTCATAAAAATATGCTCTCTTGGATGTTCCTGCCAATGTCTTCATGACCCACAGTAAATTGGATCAGAGCTATTGTGTGTGCAAGTCTGTTCAGGTGCAGAGAAATGTTCTGACCTAAAACCTCAGAGCATATTTCTTAGTCTTTATTTCTGTTCACTCCACTTTCCAACTTGCCCACATAGACCAGTTCTTGTGTTTGTGTGATTCCCTTCCTTCCCCTGAGTCATGATTCCATGCTTTCAGGAACCCCTGTACTGAAACTGTCTGACACTTCCTGAAAACTTCCTGAAAACTTCCTGAAAACTGTCTCCCTGGAAGGACTGGTAAGAGAGCCAGGCTTGGGGTGATGTTTAGCTGTTAATTTTCATTGTGTGAGTGAGACCTATTGTGTTCCTGTGTTCTGGAAAGCTGTTTCCATGTGAGTTAGTCCTGCCTAGCTCTCACTTTGTCCTTCCTTTTAAAGCTTTGTTTCAACTTTGCGTGCCTATCAAAGAGAACTGCTAAAATCCAGACCCAAGGTGTCATTTCCATCTCTGAATAAACAGTGTGTGCAATCTCAGGCTCCCATAACCAGCTGAGCTCAGAAATAAAACCAGCAGGGAGTGCTGAGAGCTGTGTGCTGTGTCAGGACAAGGTCTGGCTGCAGGCTTGGGGCAGGGAGGAAGGATAACTCACAAAACCACTCTGATAGGCATCTCTGGTTTTACACTTTCCATGCTTTCTTGCTTAGCCTTAGTTTCACCTTCCTGAGGCTTTGTACATAGAAACAGAGCAGTATTCTGACACAGGCCAGCTCTGTTCATCTGCCCAAACATCTGTGTCACAAGAATTGCTTGCCTTTTGCACAGGCAGCCCTTCCCTTCTGAATTCCCTTAATATACACAAGGTAAAGCAGTGACATTTATACCTATAGATATCTCAGTTCTTGGTGCTTGCCCAGGAACAGCAGAAGTGCCCCTGTTAGCAAGAGCATGGTGCTGCTGCTGTTAGACAGTTGAAATTCCTGGAAGGTTTTATTTTTAGTTCTTCCTGGTTATAAAAACCTAGTCATCACAGGATGTCTAATGGCATTCCTGAGAGAAGCAGGACTGCCTGATAGGAGCTGCAAAACTGAAGCATCTGAATGTCACAAGGCAGGGGCTAGACTTTGTGTGGAGTAAGGAAGAGGGATGCTTGTTTAGAGCTGGCTTCAAGTAACACTCAAGTGGGCTTAAGCCTAGTCCTAGTTCTTAAATTCTCCCCTTGCAGCTCACAGGGCATCACTCAAATTCTGCCCTAATTTCCATAAGTCCAAATAGATCTGTACTGAGTTCCCCTACCCTGCAATATTTAAAATGTATATAAAACCATGTGAAAAAATGCCCAGGCAAAAGCTGCCACTTCTCATCAAGCTCTTGAGCTAATGCTGGAAGGCATTGTTTTCCAGCTACAAGGTTTCACAGGCTGATTAAAACACAACATGTGCCAGAGTTTACATACACATATCTGTACACAGCAAGTGATCCCAAAACATAGCCTTGACCATTTGAAATACACACCTTTTCTGTGAGAAAATACAGCAGTGGCAGTGGACCCAATGTGTCTCTTCCTAAAGAAGAACATGGAGGAAATTAAGGCAGAAATTGGGAATTCCAACAGAAAAAAGCTGTGCACAGGCTGCATCTTGCCTGAGAGCTCCTGAGCTCTCATGCATGACATTTAAAGCAGTGACATTTATACCTATAGATGTCTCAGTTCTTGGTGCTTGCCCAGGAACAGCAGAAGTGCCCCTGTTAGCAATAGCATGGTGCTGCTGCTCTTAGACAGTTGAAATAGTAACAACTGTAACTATTTTTATTTCTACTAACAATAGTAGAAATAGTTAAGTAACAACCTTAACTAGGCGTGCAGCAATGATTG
The DNA here is from genome assembly GCA_027886175.1 of Phylloscopus collybita. Taxonomy (NCBI): domain Eukaryota; kingdom Metazoa; phylum Chordata; class Aves; order Passeriformes; family Phylloscopidae; genus Phylloscopus; species Phylloscopus collybita. Next base: position 8,208,994 of record JAJNNQ010000130.1, read on the forward strand.
TTCACATACTGAAACACATTCTTACATCCTTAGTCTACGCACGAGGCTGGGTAGTTTGTTTGGTGCTGCAGTCGTCGGCTGATAGATGAGTTATTCCTCTGGCAGAGAGTCACCCCAGCCCTTCCTGGGGCGTAGGCACATAATTGGTGCTGCACCCCCAAAATGGGAAGCGTGACCCTGACTAAGATACCGGGACAGTCAGAAGTGTCACTGATGTTTCCTTTCCGGCAGGGCCGTGGATGTGCTTATCAAAAACAGAGTTAATTTGGTCAAGTTCTGCTAGTTCCGGTGGAGAGTTGCTTCATAGTAAAAAAATGTGGAGCAAGCAGGAAGAGGAAGGGCCAGGCAGGCGAGCACTTGAGCCACACAGATTAGTGCCCCAACTTGGGTGCGTGTGGGAAGCGCTGCACCCAAATACAGTAGCGGGATTCGCTGCCTGTTCCAGCTGACAGCTGTTTTCAAAACAGACTTCCTAAGAAAGCTGGATGCCTCAGGATGAGCTGGCGCAGGTGGGAAATGTAACGGCGGTGTTACAAATGTAGTTGTCTAAAAACTCTGCAAGTGTTTCAATAGTGTGCATAGAAACTTAAAAACATTCTTGCAGTCCAGGAAGCAAACTGTGTTCTGGGCTGCATCAAAGGGAGAGTGGGCAGCAGGTCAAGGGAGGTGACTCTCCTCCTCTACTCCAGACTCCATCTGTGTTACTGCATCCAGCCCTGGGCTCCCCAAAACAAGAGGAATGTGGACCTGTTAGGAGGCCACAAAGGTGATCAGAGGGCTGGAACAGCTCTCCTTTGAAGAGAGGCTGAGAGAGCTGGGGTTATTCAGCCTGGAGAGGAGAAGGCTGCAGGGTGACCTTAGAGCACCTAGCAGTACCTGAAGGGATGACAAGAGAGCTGGAGAAGGACTTTTTACAAGGGCATGGAGTGGAAGAACAAGAGAGGAATGGCCTTAAGCTGTAGGAGGGTTGGTTTAGACTCAACGTCAGGAAGAAATTCTTTACTGTGAGGGTGGTGAAGCACTGACACAGGTCGCCCAGAGAAGCTGTGGACATCTTATTCCTGGAAGTGTTCAAGGCCAGGCTGGATGAGGCTTTTGAGCCACCTGGCCTAGTAGGAGGCATCCCTGCTGATGGTGTAGGGTTTGGAACAACCCAAGCCATTCCATGCCACAGAGCCATACCTGCTCCGTGGCTGCAGCTGGCTCTTCACTGACAGGCCTCCCCAGCAAGGCCAGCTGCTGCCAAAAAAGGAGTTTTGCTACAGACTGGACTCTGCAGGGAGCAGACCCAGAGCCTGGCTGAATCTTTTTTGTAACAGCAATTCCAAGTTTCATGCCTCTGCAATTAGGACACACACTTGTCCCAACAGTACGGACTGTCGCAACAGTCAGGTTGCAGCCTGACACGGCTGTGTGCTGCTGGGACTCAGTTTCCCGCAGTGAAGGCAGCAGACGGGGTCGCAGGCTGACATCCCAGCCCTGGAGCGGCAGCGTTCAGTCTGTAGCCATTTTCCAGCCCGCTGGCTGTACACGGAAATGCCCTCGGGAAGGACGAGATACTGGAGGAGGCAGCTGCAAGGCTGCGAAGGTGTGAGCAGGAAAGGAACCAGCTGGAAACACAGGTTCATTTTGCAATGGTTGAGGCGTTTGGGTAACGCTGAGTTTCGGGTGTCTTGCCGCTGATTCGAGGCTCGAGAAGATGCTGTTGGAGCCCTTCCAGAGGGTGGGGAAGGTCCAGCTCACGCCAGCGCGGTTCTTCACGGCGGGGAGCGGAGCGCTGCAGCCCCGGGCCCGCCTCCGCAGGGGTGGTGCCGGCGGCGGCGGCGCGGCGGGCCGGGAGCGGAGGATGCTGCTGCCGCTGCTGCCTCTCCTGCTGCTGCTGCCGGCGCTGGCCCAGGGGCAGAGGGTGGCGGTGCTGCGGCTGGGGCTCCGGGGCAGCCCCCGAGGGGAGGTGAGCCCGGCTTTCCTCTCCCTCACGCTGGATGCCAGCCTCGCCCGGGACCCGCGCTATGTCGCCTTGCTCAGGTGAGCCGCCTCTCGCCCAAAGGAGAAAGGGTCTTGGGGGAGCGGGCCAGCCCGGAAAATGCACTGCGGAGCGAGCTGGGGGGAACGAGGAGCCCCCCCATCCCCGGAACTGGGGTCGGGGAGAGGCTGCTGGATCCCCTCTGCTGCGGGGTTCACTAATTCCGCCCTCCCGGGGCAGAAGGCGGTACCTTCCGCAGGTGCGAGCCGCGCCGCCCCGTTTGTGCTCGGGGAAGGAGCGGCTGGCCTGGCTGGATGCAGGGAGCCAGCTCGGGGATAAGCCTGTGAGAGGAGCTGCTTTGCCAGCAGGGAAAAAAAAAAAAAAAAAAAAAGGAGAAGGAAACGGAGGGAATTGTTGTTGTTTGCCCTCGAGAAATGGAGGCTTCAGGATGCCCTTTTCCCTCTCCACAAGTATTGGAAAGGAGGCTGTAGTGAGGTGTAGGTCAGTCTCTTCCAGCCAACAAGTGGCTAGACGAGAGGAAATGGCCTCGAGTTGCACCAGTGGGGCACCTTTTTCCTCCTCATTGAGCTGGTGAGAAAGGTGTCACCAGCTTTACTGGAAAGTGCTCAGGTCTCCAACATCGAGCCCCAACTGCACACCAGGTTCAGCCTGAGGCCAGCCCTGCCACCACGAGGAGTCGGAAGTACTTGGTGGCCTCTAATCTGCTACTTGTCACCACGGAGCAGATAGTGCCTGACGTGCCCAGCGCCCTCCAACGCCTTGCGGTTTCCCCCAGAGAAGGCTGGGTGTCAGTGCTGCACATCCTGCATGGGATGGGGGCAAGTCACAGTTATGTTCTTTTGTACACCTGCTTTGATAAAGCTAACACCTGTCCCAGTAGGGACTCTTAATCTCCCTTGGGTACAAAGGCAATCGCTTTGGCTGCAAATTGCAGTTGGGGCTGATGATATAAAGTCAGTTTTGTGCCCAGCTTCTCAAAGGACATTTATGTGTTGGTGTTGCATAAACAAAACCAAAAAATCTTGGGGAGGAGGATGTTTAGGACGAAAAAAACCAAGACTGTTTAAAAGTTTTGCCATTCTTTGCCCCCGGGATTTGGCTCCCTGCCCATGACCATGTTCCTTTAGGCATGTTCTCCCTGACCCTCCCCTGGCTCACTTGGCCATCAGCATCCCTCTGGTACAGCACAGAGGGCTGGGATGCAAATCCCAGCAAGCCATCAGGAATTCTCTGAGGCTACTGGGTAGTCCCAGGTCACCTCCTGCAGCATGTTCCTCAAAGTGCTTGCCACGTTTACCCTCTACAAAGTCTGCACAAATATAGTGGTTTTCTGTTTCTCGGCATTCCCTCCTCAGCAATTCCAAACTGCGCGCCCTGGCAACAGCCCTGTCCCCAGGCTTCCTGAGGTTTGGTGGCACTGAGACAGATTTTCTTATCTTTGATCCCAACAAGGATTCAACTTCAGAAGAAAAAGCCCTCTGGGAACTTCAGGCACAGCAAGGTAAAGTGGGCATCGATGTGTTAGGCTTGAAACCATCCTGGGTTTAAGAGGGTCTTTGACGCAGGCTGAGGATGCAGCAAGGGCACAGCAGCAGCACTGGGGGCTCCCCACAGGGTCAGTATTGTGATCATCCATGGAGAGCAGATCTGTGGGCCTTCAGCATGGTTTGTGGGAGTTGTGGGAAAGTGAGAAAGGATGTAGGGGAACTTGTGTCCTTCCTGGCATCTGCTGAGACTCTCCTTTTGCTGCCCTCTGCTCCCTGCAGCAATCTTGGGAGCTGCCCCACTGCCTGGGAGGTAGTCAAGTTCTGCTCAGAAGCTGTGGCTTCATTACGAAAATTAAGCAACAGATGGAAGAAATAACCTGAGGAGAACAGAGTGTTCAATCTCTCTCCCAAAGCCAGAAAGCTTGCTCTCCTGCTGCTTTGACAGGGCAAGTGCAAACCTGCTGGACCCCTGTCAACTGCTTGAGCTCGGTATTTTCTCTTTGAACTTAGCAAAAGTGCATAAACTGCAAGAGGTGTTTCAGATGAAAAAAATCCTGTATATTCCTGTGGCACATAGCACAGTTGTGCAATCCTACCCTACTGTATGACCCGCGATGCTCAGTTTTGAAGTCAAGTGGTACTTTTCCCCTCACAGCACTTTCCTAAGTAGCCACTTCCTGTGACTCTGGCTCGTGCCTTCCTCTCTGGTTATGGCTTGTTCCTAGTTTGCATGCCAAGAAAAAAACATGAGCTTTGAAGGAAAAGTCTTATGGCTTCTGCCAGTGAGCCTTGGAGGGAAGTCAGCACTTTCCCCTGCACAAGATGGGCAGTGCAGGAAGCATTGCCCTCTTCCTGCCCCCAGCAGGGTGGGTCATGATCCCTGCCACACCACTGCATGCCAGGTGGGCTTATCTGCTCCTCAAGCCTATGCTTTGTCAGCTCACTGGAACAAGGGCTCGCTGGCTGTGGAGGTGAGGAGTTAATTCCTTCCAACCTTCTTCTGCCCTACAGAGGCTTGTGGCTCGAGACCTGCATTTGCTGCTGTTGAGAAGGTGCTGCTGGCCCAGTGGCCCAGCCAGGAGAAGCTGCTTCTTGCCGAGCAGAACCGAAAAAAGCACAAAAACACCACCATCACAAGTAAGATTTAAACAGGGGGTTGCAATTCTCTGCCCCACTGTAGAAGGGCTGTAGGCTGTTAAGAGAGGAAACCACTGAAAAAGCCACATTTCACCCACTTAGAAAAATATTCAGAGAACTCTTTTCCTACTGTTTGCCACCTCACATTTAATAAGTATTCAGCTGCAGGGGTTGGGAGGTTCTCAAAGCTTGCAAGATGTTATGTAGTGAGGCCTGACCTCTTCTGTCTGGCTTGGGAGAATTCGGCACATCTGCAGCATCAGGCTAAATAAATACAGGCAGTAAAGATTATTTCTTGGCCAGAGCTCAACTAGCACGCTCTAACCTTGAGATAAACGTCCCTCCCTTCTCCTCTCTGCAGAAAATACATTGGATATTCTCTACAGCTTTGCAGACTGCTCAGGGTTTCATCTGATCTTTGGACTCAACGCCTTGCTGCGGAAAGGTGGCTTGCAGTGGGACAGTTCGAATGCCCAGGCACTGCTGGACTACTGTGCTTCCCAGAGGTACAACATCTCCTGGGAGCTTGGGAATGGTAAGTGCTTGCTGGCCAGGACAGCCATCACAAAAAAGAAAAGTACCACTAGAGGGTATGGACTGTTAGATGTTTTGGATCATTGCACATAAAGGCAAGGTGATGTTTTATTAAGAGGCATTAAGGTCTTAATCTGCGTAGGGATTTTACAAGAAGACACAATGAATGGGCAAATTGAGATTGTGTTGCTGCTCCTGCTGTGGCTTTGAGATGCGGTGAACGATGGCCCACGAGGTGCAGGATGTCACCTCTGGCTGGGACAGAGTGCTGGAGAGCAGCACGCTGTATCCCCTGAGCTTTTGGTTTCATGCTCACCTTCAAATATCTCACCCACACCATGCCAGATCAGGCAAAACCTTAGAGGACTGGTGCTTCCCATGTGGATGCAGCCGCCCTATTTTGTGCCCCAGAAACAGAGTGAGGTGTTGATGTGCACGTGTCTTCCACAGAGCCCAACAGCTTCAGGAAGAAATCTGGCATCCACATTGATGGCTTCCAGCTGGGGCAAGATTTCATTCACTTACGCCAACTGCTGAATAATTATGCCCTCTACCAGCATGCCAAGCTCTATGGCCCCGACGTCGGGCAGCCCCGAAAGCACACGCAGAGACTGCTGAGAAGGTAGGGGTGTGAGGTTCCAGCAGCACTCCCTGGGCTAGGGCTGTTGCCACGGTTTGTGCCTGCCATGTTTTGGTTTCTGGGAATTCTGTTCCCAGGACAGAACTGCTGAACAAGTCATGCTATTTTGTAAGCTAAGATGTTTTCCACGCGCTTTCCCATGGGAGGGACTTTGCGTGATGGTCTCTTCAAGTGACCAATGGTTCCAGGAGTCCCTACCTCTAAGGGGGTGCTTTGTAAAAAGGTATAAAATAGGTTTGGAGAATAAACCTCTGGCTCCTCCTGTGAGGAGTCCAGCAGCCTTCTGATGAACTCGCGTCTCCTCCTTTGTGTCCGACAGCGACATAGGGCAGGTGTGGAGAATTGTGGCTTGTCTGCCTCTAGATGCAGCAGGCATGAAGAGACTTCAAGGCAGGGGTTGAACAATTTTTTTTTTTTTGCCTTGATTGATGACAACTAAAATCTTGCATGCTTGAGTTCAAGGCCTGAGTACTCAGCCAGGTGAAACTTAGCTGCTGGCAGTACATCAGTGGTCCACACGTTTTCCCAGTGAGCGCTGGCTCTAGGGTTGTGCTAACTAGGGCTTTTAGCCTGAGAAACACCTATATGTTACACAAAGATCAATTCATCCTCCCAGCAACCTGCTGAGGCAGCCAGGCTGCCCAAAATCTGCTTAAAAGCCATGGCTAGCCTGGCCCCCAAGCATTCACCATCAGTACTGCCAGCTGTGGGGAGAGGGGAGGGCTGTGCATGGCGTTGCACTACTGGGAGGGCCATGACCCATCACTGGTACTGCTAATCCCTGGCTCTCCACCATTCCCTCTGGTTGCAGCTTCCTGAAATCAGGAGGGAAGGTGATTGACTCTGTCACATGGCACCAGTAAGTATCACTTGGATACCATTGTCACCCTGATTACTGCCTCATTTTCTTTAAAAAATGTCAATTTGAACAGAATTATCAATCTCAACAGGTAAGAGAAGGGTGAAATGCCCCTTTTGACAGTTTTCTGGGGGCCTCTCCATAAATTTCTCTGTTCAGAATAAGAGATGAATTGAGGGAGCACATTACAGAAATGCTGAAGCCTCCGAAGGGTCTACTTGGCACAGAGACCCAAAAGCAGCATTGGGGGGTTGTCACATAAGCACAGCAGCAGGGAATGCAACAAGTGCAAGATGATAATTTTGTTTGCTCTATTTATGTCTAGTTGATATAAAGGAAAAGCCCTGCAGTTCTGGCTGACCTTTGTCCATGGAGAAGTGCCAGCACTTCCTCCTGTTCCCTTGAGTTTGTTCTCTGAGTAATTTCAGGCTCTGTGTGGGTAAAACCCTCAGGTCCCACATGCAGTGCAAACAGCCCTAGCACCTGGCCCTTTGCAGTGACTTTGATTTGTAGATTTAAAGTGCTCACCGGGGCAGTGGGGTAAACTGGCCCCGGGGCCATGAACTCCACGTGTTTGAAAGTCATTTCCATGTGAAGGCAGTTTTCTTTCCAGAGTCAAAAGCAGGACATTGACATGCAGCAGTCAGACAAGAGAGGGAAAATATGCACATACTTTTTTATATATATATGTATACGTACATCAATTATGTACGTATTTCTGCTGGAAAGGCATGAAACATGTCCTTTCCCCTTCCTGGGCTGCTCTTTACTAATTTAAGATTATCAAGTTATAGCTTCCTCTTGTGGCTGGAAGGCTTCAGCTACTTTTGGTGGGACTGAGTAATAGCAGGATGAAATGCAAAAACCACAGGGATCCCAATTTATTTGGACAAACCAGACTTAACAGCTCTTCTGCTCATGGTGGAGGGCAATCTTCATGCCATAGGGATACCTGCATTCCAGCTCCCTCCAAGTGGCAAAAATATTCCAGCAGATGTCCAAAAATATCACAATATGTTTAATATATAACTGGACAGATAAAGCAAGTCCGACATAGGAGTGTCGGACTCCTCAACAAGAGAAGATTCACAGAAGCTGGCTCTTGGTGATGTTTTCCCTATTCTAAATGAGTAGATGCAAACAAACCTATTACTTCTGCTGGTGGAAATTTCTGTATTATCCTGCCTCCACTGAGGTAATTATATCTGAAAGGGTAATTTATATCCCTGAAATACAAGTGACAGACCTACACATTTGGAAAACCAAAAATTAAAAAGCACTGACAGAAAAATCATGGTGTGGATAAATGTACCAATCAACTGAATACTTTCAGTGATGTTTTGGTGGTATTTTTCCCTAATTTTGGCTATGTTTTTTTCCCCCATTTTCAGTTACTATGTGAATGGACGGAGTGCAACAAGGAGGGATTTCTTGAGCCCTGAAGTGCTGGATACCTTTGCCACAGCCATATATGAAGTCTTGGAGGTGCCTTGTCCTATTCAATCATTCCCATGTTCAGTTACCAGGGGGTTAGCAGAGAATCAAAAAAACCTCACCATTTGTTACTAGCAATAAACAGGGATACTCAAATATTAAGTATATATATATTTTATATATATATAAAAGTATATATAAGTTTATGTATATTTAAGTATATATATACTATGTATACTTATATATACACTAAATATATATAAGAATACTCAAATAGTCTGATATTGTATATTAAAAATATATAAAATTAAAATTAACGATGCTAACAATAAATGAGCTCCAACAGTTTGCCATGCAGCAAACATGGTGCCAGGTCCTTGCATCACACACCTACAACATTCTCATTTATTGATACAGTAATTATTCAGGGATGTAATTTATGGTTATCCCATCCTCCTGTTGCCTTTTTTTTTTTTTTTTAATATTTTGAGATCCTGAGAACTTTATAACTTAGAATATAGTTATTCTATGAATAACTAGAATATAGCTATTCAGCATGAGAAGAATTTTATGGGACCTGGACTTTAGTGATGTTTGCCCTGTTTTACAAGGGTGGCAAGTTTGGGTTTTTTTCAGAGGGGATGTAAATCTAGTCTGTTTGATCCAAATTTCTGTGACATCCCATCTCCCTTAAACGTAAACATCCTAAGTAAGCCTTTGGCTAAAGCACAAGATTTTGTTTAGTTCAGTAGCCAAAAAATGAACTGTCTTCTCTTTCTCTTCTTCCCCAATGCCGCACTGGCCAGATTGTTGCTCGGACTGTTCCAGACAAGAAGGTGTGGCTGGGAGAGACCAGCTCTGCCTATGGAGGAGGAGCTCCCAGATTGTCTAACACTTATGTTGCTGGCTTTATGTGAGTGCTGTGTCCCAGGTGTGGGGAAATGACATATCTTGCCAGCTGAACAGGGCTGCCCCACAGGAGGAACGTGGCTCCCTCAGGCTTCCCGGGGAGGGCGGGCAGTTTCTTTCTATCCTGTAAGACATGATGACTTCTTATCAGGGCCTGGTGGGCCAGCAAGTCAAAGTCTGATAATGACAGGCAACTTTGTTGCTGGTGTGATGATTTCTCTCAGCCTTCAGACCTTTGGCCAATTCAGAAGAATCTGCTGCCACTCCTTGTTTCCACCACCTACAAACTGGGGAGTGGAGCAATTGTTCCCACCAACTTCAAGAGGTGGTCTGAAATGATTTTTTTATCGTAATCAGTTAAAAGACTGGAAATCAGTTGTGTACTTTTAAGGAAGTCAGCATCCCACAGTAGTTTTTTGCTTTCCTGCTGGTTGGAGAGGGGCAACAGGGTACAGCTGAGGTCAGCACGTTCATCTGCGTGACGTTTGCCTCATCTTTTGGCAGGTGGTTGGACAAACTCGGGCTTTCAGCCCAGCAGGGGATTGATGTGGTGATGAGACAGGTTTTCTTCGGGGCAGGGACCTACCACCTGGTGGATGCCAACTTTGAGCCTTTGCCGGTATGTAGACAACACCCCCTGCTCGCAGCTCTGCACAGGCAACACCGGCTGTGGTAGGACTGAGTAATAGCAGGATGAAATGCAAAAACCACAGGGATCCCAATTTATTTGGACAAACCAGACTTAAAAGCTCTTCTGCTCCTGGTGGACGGCAATATTCATGCCATAGGGATATCCACATTCCAGCTCCCTCCAAGTGGCAAAAATATTCCAGCAGATGTCCAAAAATATCAGAATATGTTTAATATATAACTGGACAGATAAAGCAAGTAATGACATAGGAGTGTTGGACTCCTCAACAAGAGAGGATTTACAGAAGCTGGCTCTTGGTGATGTTTTCCTTATTCTAAATGAGTAGAGGCAAACAAACCTATTACTTTTGGGCACAAACAAACCTATTGGGCACAAGTCAGGCTGTTTGAACAACGCCTGTTTTTGCTTGGATGGCCACAGGTATCCCTTGCACCTAAAGTTATCTCGTGTTCCACTACAGGTTAATTAATGTATTATTGCATATATATGTATGCACATAAGATATTTACTCCAGCTGCAGGGGTGCAGCCACTCTTCAGCACAGCAGAAGCTGATCTGTGGGACACCGTGCTCTGCTCTGTACGCAGGAGCTCCTGGAGCTCACAAGGCTTTTCTGGATGGCCTCTTTTGGTTTGACTGCTCCTCAGCTGAGTGAGGAATAGTTCATAAACAGAAGTGAAAAGAGATATTAAAATCAATTATCTTGCACGTGAAAACCAGGCCAACATGAAGTCAAGACTCAAGCATTATAGGTCGTGAGCATATTCATCCTACAGTGGTGGCTGAAGGATAATTAAATTGAAATATATATTTAGTGTAGTTTGATTTATTAGGAAATAACATTTTGCTGTGATGAGATTTCATTATATGAATTATACTTTGTTGCCCATATGGCACATTTCTTTGTACTACTAGCACTTAGACTGGGATGAGAGGACAGCATCTGCCTTTTTAGCTTTCCTCTCATTTTTCTGCTGCCAAATTGTGATTTTTCACAGGTGGTCATAGAGCCAGCCTGAAGGAAAACCTGGCATCCAGGGATTTTCCATCCTACTTGCTCAGCTGCTTCCTATGCCAGAGGCTGCATCATCAGGCTTGTGGCTTTGGGCTTTTAATTCCCTCATTTAAAATAGATTTAATTCGGATTGAAACTGTGTGCCTTGTTCCTCACCTGCAGGCAGTGCAGACACTAATCAAGCCAATAATGCTTCAGAGGCAGGGAAATCCAAACCCAGGTGCATCAGTGTAGTTAGCACAGCAGTGTCAGAAGGGCTGCACTTCCTTGCAGAGGGACTGAACATGAAGGCTGATAGGAAAAGTAATTTCCTGGGATTGTGGTGAGTCAGAGGAGAAACACAACAATTTTCCTACTAAGAAAACCTCAAAGACAAAGAGATGAGCTGGGAGAAGTTCTTTGAAAGCCTGGAAAGACCTGGAAAAAATGAGTCTGCACTGAGCATAATCCTGCTGTGAGGCATTATCCTGGGGTGTCAAAGTATGCCCTTGTGCCTCAGGTTCAGAAATCAATCCTGAGACCTGTTCAAAAGTACAATGTTAATGAAAGGGGTTAAAGTTTAGGAGCTTCTTCCTGGTGTTGCACCTGTGCCTTAGGTACAAGCTTTCCTGCAGCAAGGGCAGCTCACACCCCTACATTCAGCCCCGAGGCCCTCTGTAACCTGCAGAAGGGCGTTTCCAAAATGCAAACAATCTCTCCCTGACAGAGCTCTGGGAGTTCTGTATGAAAGGGGAAAATGACTCTAAGGTACCTTGTAAACACAGCTGCTCCCAGGCAGGGCTTCCCTTTTAGCTATGGTGTTTGTGTGAATTTGAGTAGATGTGGTGAAAAGCTTGGTAAAACAAGAAGCTGTGGGGGAAAACCCTTTGACCTGAGTTTCAAAATGAGGGTTAGATTAAGCACTGTGTGCAGCAGCTGGCACGTACACAAATGTTTCCATGTGTGTTTGTGCCTCCCAGGACTACTGGCTCTCACTGCTCTACAAGACGCTGGTGGGTACCAAGGTGCTGCAGGTCAGCCTGGAAGGAGCCGACAAGAGGAAGCTCCGTGTCTACCTCCACTGCACCAACAGCCTCAAGTAAGCCTTCAGAAAGGGCAAAATATCCCCAAAACTGAGCCCAGAGCCACCCCCAAGCCAACGAAGGCCATTTGGGACAGTGCAAGGTCACACTGATTATTCTGATCCCTCCCATCACCTTCTCTTGCCTTGCAGCCCAAAGTACAGGGAAGGGGATGTGACGCTGTTTGCCTTAAACCTCTACAACGTTACCCAGCATTTGGAGCTACCGGATTACCTATCGAGCAAGCACGTGGATCAGTACCTCTTACTGCCTCATGGCAAAGAGAACATTCTTTCCAGGTTAGTTGCAATTCCTCCAGTCTCTGTGGAAGACTGTGAGTAGGCTTAGATGGTCTTTAAAACTTCAATTTGCAAGGGGGAAGAAGAGGTTACCATTCAGTCATCTGAGTGTTTTTTTCAGTAAGATCTGACTTGTGTTAAATTAGGTCTCCTAAACTCAGGCTGCTGAAAGCTTGCTAAGTTATAAGGACATTTACTTGATGTTAATTTGGAAGTTTATCCTAGCAGGCTTCAGTGCTCTGGACCAGCTGCTAAAGTCCTGGTTTTTTGCTGGGTTTTTTGGTTTGTTTTTTTTTGTTGTTGTTTGTTTGTTTGTTTTTTGTTTGTTTGTTTTTTGTTTGTTTTTGTTTTGTTTTGGTTTTGGTTTTTTTGTTCATTTGTGGGGTTTTTTTGGTTTTTTTTGTTTGTTTTTGTTTTTTGGGGTTTTTTTTGTTGGGTTTTTTTTGTGGTTTGTCTTTTTGTTTGTTTGTTTGTGGGGTTTTTTTGGGTGGTTTGGTTTGGTTTGGTTTGGGTTTTTTTTGCACAAGCACAGGTATACTGCTTTCTCAAGTGCTGGCTCCTGATTCACAGCAGCGTGTTCAGGTTTTGTATGTTTGGTGGGGTCTTTTTGTTGTCATTGTTAATGAACCCACAAAGAAAGGATCTGCTCTGCGGGCATAAAAGAATATTAATATTTTCAGGAGAAAAAGCAATTGGAATTTGTCCTTTTCAAAGCCTGTTTAGCTGTTGGCCTCACTGGAAGAGAAAGAAATGTACTTTGTAATGTGCTTGTGCCACCACTCTGAAGGGCCCTTGCAGTGGGAGCGCTGCAGATGCCTGCGTGCCTGTGCCTACACACACATCCAAGGGAAGCTTCGTTTGGCTTTGGGCTGAGTTATTGTTGACACTCAGGCCCAGAGCAGTTTGGCAAACAGAGCACAGCTGCCCAAACAGCCTCTCTGTCCCTCTCCAGGTCTATTGAGCTGAACGGCCGCGTGCTACGGATGATGGATGATGAAACGCTGCCAGAGCTCACGGAAAAGCCCCTCGGTCCCGGCAGCCTGCTCGGCCTTCCAGCCTTCTCCTACGGCTTTTACGTTATCAAAAATGCCAAAGCTCTCGCTTGCATTTAAGTGGTCAACACACACACACACACACACACACACACACACACACACACACACACTCTCTCTCTCAGGATAAACGTAAAGCGTTTGGCTAGTAGGGAATTCTAATCCTAAAAATTCCTATTTCTACCACAGGATTTAATTCTGGGAAGGGATGCAAATGTTGTAGCACTTAGTAGTACAGCTCTGAGCTGGGAAAAGCATAAGGTCCCACTGAGTAACTGGTACATGAAAGATCCCAGGAGAATTATCCAGTTAGAACAAGACCAGGCAGGGGCTGGTTTTGCTCTTGATCCAGCCTATCACTGTGCTTGAGCATGGAACCCTTCTCCACACCATGCAGGGAGCTTCTCACACTGCTTGGGGCTCTGCCAGCCCAGGCACTGCAACCTCCCCTCTCCCTCTCGTTTCTGCAAGCACAGCTCTTAAAGCAGCTTCTTCAAAAGCTTGCCTTCAGAAAGGATGAGCAGGGTTTTTATTTGAGCTGTACAGCTGTGACTTTGCACCATGTGGGGAAGCCTGAGAGGGGGTTGTGGTTGCTGAGGGTATCTCGGGGTGGAAAGTGTGGACATGCAAAGCAAATCGAGGTCAGGGTGCTTGCAGGGGCAAAGGCCTTGCAAGAGAAACCAGATCCTCTACCAGATTTGGGGAAACGACACACATTTTTCTCAAGCTCGGAGCGTTCAGTCACAAGATGGAGCTGTGGCTCTGTGCTTTCCAAAGGCAAGCTGCTGACGCAGGGAATGCAGGCTGTTCCTGTAGGGTGGTCTACCCCTGCCATCACAGACTTCATCCCTGCAAGGAAAGGAGAGGAGCCCACCGTGCCCTGGCAATAACCCTCTGTGCTCAGGGGCCTGCACAGCGAGGGCTCGTCCTGCAGGCAGCTCGGCTGGAAAGGACTTCCCTGAACCTATGCACACGTAAAGCTCTGCTTTGCCCTCCCTCATGCACTCAGGTCTCTTCTGTCCTCGGGGAAATGGGCTAGGAAAGAGGCTGAGGAAACCACTCACCCCTCAGCCACCAGAGGGACATCAGTGGCCTTAGAGCATCCTGGGGACAGGACTGCCCAGCCAGGCTGACATCCTTCCTACTGGGGAAACGGTGACTTTGGACAGAAATCCGTGTTGGTGGTGGCTTTTCTCCCCAGCTGTGCCTTCCCCGTGCACACCCTGTTGCAGTTGGCTGTGCCAGCAATAGCTCCCTGCAGCACACAGGCTGCTGGCCCCCCAGGGTGACAAAAAGCCTTGGACAGTAGCTGTGGCCTCCTAAATATATTTATTTGCACCTACTTCTCTTGAAGGTATGTAACCCACACCCTTATGACGTATTTATGAGCACAGCAGAGGGGAACAATCCCACACTACTGTGCTTCCCCTTTTAAGCTTTAAAAAGATGCTACCAGCTACCTGGGGTTTAATGCAGGGCAGGGAACCTTTTTTTAATGAGGGGAGTTTCAAAACTGATGTACTTTTATAGCTGTGATGAGAACATGCACATTAAAAAGTTTATACTTGAGTTCAGTGTGTCCAAGGAGTGTGTGCCTCCACAGAACAGATGCATTCTGTGAAGGGCTATGAATCAGGGGGTAACACAGATCAGAAATTAGGAAAGCTGAGTTTGTTTACATTGTCCAAGTTCCATAAGAGAAGTAAAGAGAGTGTAAGAAGGGAAGTCTTACATACAGTCAATATAAAGTTAATAATACATTATTATTATTTATTACATAAGTTAAACTAAACCATAAAGTTATTATTTGCCTGGTAGCTTCTTTTTAGAACTTTTCTAAAAAAATTGTTTATCCCAACGCTTGTGAGTTTTGTATTTGAAGATTTTAATTAAAGCGAGTTACACCGACTTCTGACAATCTTCTTTTTTTTTAAGACTCCTTTTTGACGTGCTGATACCAGGACACTCCCTACTTTTCTTTTGGTCGTAACTACCCGGGCTTTTTTTTTTTTTTTTTTTTTTTTTTAATCAACAAGAGTTCCCAAGTACACAAAACTGAAAGAAGTCCTAGGCAGGTTGGTGTGTCTCAATTGTGTTTGCCCACCAGTTCGGAAGCCCTCCACCCAGTGTGAGTCAGACCCCATACATATGCTGGCACACAGGAACTACCAGGAGGGGCCCAAGGATGTTTGCACATGCAAATGACAGCTGCTGCCAACCGCGTCTCTCCTTCTCTGAGCCCTGTTCTTCGTGGTGGGGAGGGGAGATTTGATTTACAGCTCAGTAGCCACCTTTCTCTTTGCAAAGTGTTGCACATCAAGCTAATAGCTACTGTTAGCTCTATACACACGGAGTAAGAGGGATGTAAGTGCAGGAACGGGAAAGATGCTGGATCCTAGCACTCCAAGGAAGCTATGGTCTGAAACAGAGATGAACATCACCCTCACAGGATCAATGCCTGCCCCACCCTTATCTCTGGGGCTTTTATTCCTGCGTGAATGTTGCAAACTTTGAGGAAGTGAATATGTGTGTGTGTACACTTACTGGAGAACAGGAAGAATCATATCTCACACTCATTCCAATTCACTTTTACCCTTTTGACTCTGGAGGTCAGATTACTCATACTGGATCTGCTGTAAATCAGTTCCTAAAAGTTGGTGTGAATTGCATCACACTTTGGTACAGGGGGTCATTTGGTGATAATGAACTGATAACCTCCTTACAGTCAGGGACACTCTGACCATCAACTCAGATTTGGGCTAAACAAGACAGCTGGGCTTTATTAGTCTGAAACGAGCTATTCCCTAGATTATCTTTAAGTGAAGGGCCAGGCCACTTTATTATGAATAAAAATACAGTGGCAGTAACTGTAAAAGTTCACTTTGTAAAAGTTTACTTTTCTGCTCTACTTCCACAAGCTCCTTAAAAATTTTCTGCAGACAGTCCAGGGTTTCCTCACCAAATCACACATAAAAAAAAAGCACCTCAAAGCAGTGTCTGTAGAGGAGCATCCACCTGGTGACAATCAGAGCATCCATGCCCCTAGGGACATGACAGGCAGAGAGGCTTCGAGGATTCATTGCCAGGACTCACTAGTCCTACACACTTCAGGTCTGTATCTGAGTAAAGCCCATGATGACCTTATCAGTGTGAAATGGAGCCTAGATTATTAGCTACTCTTCATCAGAGTTGAGTAACTCTTTCCTTTACGGCCCTGCACAAATTGTTTTACTGCTGAGGGGTACTGCTCATTAAAACAATAAACGGCAAAACATTAAAGTCACTCCTCCATCGCATTTATATTTCACTTCCTCCTGCCCCTCAGCATCTCAGGAAATTAAAGTTCAAAATAAAGTTTCATTGTTTTCTACCCGTGTGTGAGTCGTTCAAGCTGAAGGAAGCGTGTAATGTAAAAAGATTTATTACTCTACAGGGGCAATGAACTCCCCCAGGAATCTTTCAGCAGCAGATCTGGAGACATTCTGATACTGAAACCATGGCATTGCAAGACAAAGGTTTTATGGCTCTGTCCTCTGCTCTCTGGTTTGTGCAATAACTCATAATCTGGTGTTACAACCCTGAAGGTGAGGTGACTGAGGTCCTTGTTCATGGGCCCCTTGGGGTGGGTAAGAGTGAAATGACACTTGAATGACCGGTGTTTATATAGAGCAGGTTTAGTTTAGAATGGTGGAAAGGAGGTATGCAGCTGTTTTGGCCATTATCTATAGAAATACGACAACAGGAAAGTATAAAGCTATCATTTAAGGAAATAATAAGGAAAAGAAAGAGAATGGACAAGATAGTGGAGAGGGAAGTTATGAAAGGAATGACAAGAATGTGTCTTGACAAACAGAGTCTGCCTACAGGAAAAGCTAGATACTGATAGGTGAAAGAAGCAAAGGGAGCAACGGTAAGTAAATAAATTTCAGAGGAATGTTACTAATTGACAGACTTGCTCATCCAAGGCCATGTTAAATTCCTGGACTTAAAGATACAAAGAAAGAAGGTGGGAGGGGGGAGGTGCTGTGCATATTAGAAGGGGATACATATTAGGTGATTCGGGCAGCCTGTACCTCTCAAGTACCTTAGTCAATGAGGAAAGCAAGAGGGTCATGCAGCCAGGGAAATAGGATTAAAAGGAAGCTACGTCCTCCAAAAACTTGAGGGACGCCAGGGGAATGCCCCATAGCCTCTCCTTTAGAGGACTTCTCTGTCTCCTTTTTGGACATAAACCTCTGGTGCTGTCAATTTTTCTGCACAGATAACACTACCTGTGGACCCAGCAACAAGACTTGATTGATGCATGGAATTTTCATGCGGGATAATCGCAGTCTTGATCCATCAGGGGTGGGGGAAGCCTGAAACATGAAGTTCAATGGGTTAATACACAGGCCCAGGTACCTCCCCCGTAGCTAAGCAAGGTGGGTTTGTTGTGAATAGCCCACCTGGGCTGTTCTTAGGCAGGTCTGAGCTTTCCCAACACACACCCCAAGCCCTCTCCTCCTCCCCTCCGGCTCGGCCTCAGCCAAGCGCCCGCTGCTTTTGCAACTCGCTGATTGTTGGAGTCACTATCCCTCAGCACTTCAGTCCCTCACACCGGCGGTGGGAGAACTAAGTGAGAAAGGGTACAAAGATACAAAGGCCACATAGGAAATCTGATTTTTTTTTTTTTTTTAATTACCTAGAGTGAGGAATATCTTGGAGATCTCCATATCTTGGAGATGACCCGTATGTTAAGAACGCCCACGTTACGTTTCGGGCACGTGGATTTGTTTCAACACGCCGGCCCCACAGCCCGGCCCGCCTCAGCCCCGCCGCGGGGCGCCTGAGGGCGCGGCGCATGCGCAGCGCCGCCTGACCCCCGGCCCGCCGGCAGCGGGGCGGCGCTAAGATGGTGGCGGCGCTGCTGGCGCGGCTCTGCCGGGGCACCCCCGGGCTCCGGGGCACCCCCGGGCTCCAGGCCACCCGCCCGCCCCTCGCCGCCGCCGCCGCCCCGCCGCTGCTGCTCCGCCGCCCCTCCGCCGCGCCCCTGGGGCCGCGCAGCTTCTCGGCGGCCGAGCTGGTGCGCGCCGCGCCGGCCCCGCTGCAGCCCTACCTGCGGCTGATGCGGCTGCACCAGCCCGCCGGTGAGCGCGGCGGGGAGGGTCGGTGCCCCGTGCCCCCCGTGGCTCCCCGCTGCCCGCTGAGCCCGCCCGCGGGTTCTGTCTCCCCGCAGGGACGTGGCTGCTGTACCTGCCGTGTACCTGGAGCATCGGGCTGGCGGCCGCGCCCGGCTGCCTGCCGGACTGGCGCATGCTGTCGCTGTTCGGCGTGGGAGCCGTGCTGATGCGGGGCGCCGGCTGCACCATCAATGACATGTGGGACCGCGACTATGACAGACAGGTAGGCAGCGAGCCGCGGGGCAGGGCTGCCACCCTGCAAGGGTGCCACCCCACACGGCAAGGGGGCGTGGCTTCACACTGAACCCCAACCAGAGGGTTTGGATTAAATATTAGAAGTAAGTTCTTCGCCCTGAGGATGGTGAGGCACTGGAAGAGGTTGCCCAGAGAAGTTTTAGGTGGCCCATGGCTGGAGGTGTTCAAGGCCGAGTTGGATGTGGCTGCGAGTGAACTGGTGTAGTGGAAAGTGTCCCTGCACTCAGCACGAGGTGGTCATTAAGGTCCCCTTCCAACACAAGCCCTTCTGTGATTCAGTGAACCGAGCACATGCCCACTCATCTCCGTCATCACAGAATCAACAGAATTTTTAGGGTTGGAAGGGACCTTGGGAGATGATCTAGTTCAACTCCCTTGCCAAGGCCAGCTCACCTAGAGCAGGTTACGCAGGAACGCATCCAAGTGGGTTTGGAATATCTCCAGGGAGGGAGACTCCACTTAACAGATGCTGTTTTTTCTCAGCCAAGCACCAAGGATCCTGAAGGCACTGAAGTACATGAACATCACCGGTGATTCCTTGCTGAGTGCAGGCTCCAGGTTCAGGAATTCCTCCATGTTTCTGTCTGAGATGCACGCAATTAATTTGTCTTCATTTCCTCCAAAAGTATAGAAAGTATTTTGTTTCATATAACATTTCTCTGTCCAGGACTGTAATAAGTCTTCTAGAATACACGGAGGTGACCCTGTGTAAGATAAAATACATGCTGTTGTCATCTGTAGGCAGTTCTTGAAAAAGTTTATTTCTCAACTTTATTTTCCCTGACAGAACAAGCCAAGTAACACTTTTTTGCTGCAGTTGCTAGTTACAATCTATCCAAGAACGAGGGGGTTTTTTTCCCTTAATTTTAGGAGCAGTGTTTCCTTGTATTGTGAATTTTGACTGTTCAGAGTATCATGCCCAACCCTGAGCTAATCCCTGTCTATTATGTTATGTTTTTCCTTTATCATCTCCCATTTGTTCAGAAGAAGGAAATAAGCAGTGCCCAGTGTCAGATTTTGAAAGGTGCACCAGGGCAGGCTTGGAGGGGAACATCCTGCTGGTGCGGCACGGTTTGCTCCTCCTGTTTTTCTTTTGTTCCTGTATTGCTCCCGTGGTTTTGGGGTTTGGGTTTTGACCCTGCAAGATGCAGAATAATGAGCCAATCCGGTATGTGGAGTTCTTAGTATGGCTTATTTGTGCTGTTGTGGAGGCAGGGAACCAGGATGGGGTTTATGGCAGCTTTGGGTGCTTTAGGGTTTGGAAGGTGTCAACAACTATATGTGCTAAAC
The DNA here is from genome assembly GCA_027886175.1 of Phylloscopus collybita. Lineage (NCBI taxonomy): Eukaryota > Metazoa > Chordata > Aves > Passeriformes > Phylloscopidae > Phylloscopus > Phylloscopus collybita. The sequence continues at coordinate 8,228,761 of JAJNNQ010000130.1, forward strand.
AGATTTGATCTGGGGGTGTGATAAGTAAGAGGGAATTTCAATATAATGATTAAATGTATGCATTATGTGATGTAGTCAGATGGAAAGTTTTAAAAATTGCCTTCACAGCTTTTTCTGTGGTACCTTAAAAGGCTGCCTTCAACACAAGTGCCACAGGGGCCAGGCCAGCAGCAGGATGTTGGCTGGTGTAGGTGGTGGTGGTCTGGGGTTTAGATTTGGTGTTACTGATTATTTGGGACATGCTTTCTTTAAGTGAAACATCCCACGTTTGGTTGCACTGTGCAGTAGAATTGGTCACAGGCATGCTGAGTGCAGTTTTAAACTCAAAAAGCTGTATTTGGTGTTAACATAACCTGATGCCGGAGGGGGAACAAGCAAAAAGAGTTTATTTAAATTCACAGTATTCAAACATAGGCAGGAGAGTTTATATGTATGTAATATTCTGTAAAAAGTTGGATTTTGAACTTCCTTGAATAGACTTGACACCATCTTCATCAACATGCACGATTTCATGGAATTGTTAGGGTTGAAAGGCACCTCTGAAGACCATCCAGTCCAAACCCCTGCCGAGGCAGGGCCACCTGGAGCAGGTGACACAGGAACACGTCCTGTGGGGTTTGGAATGTCTGCAGAGAGGGACAGTCCATGACCTCCTGGGCAGCCTGTTCCAGTGCTCTGCCACCCTCAGTGTAGAGAAGTTCTTCCTCATGTTGAGGGGAAATTCATTAATTTGGGGTGTTTTTTTGGCATTGGTCACCTTTGGCAAGTAACTCACTATTCATTTGTTTTAACTTTTTCCTGATACTTGTTTCTTTCTTCAGTTTACCTTGTATGATTTCTTGTTCCAGATAGAGTTTCTAAACTCCACTGTATCCCAGCTGGGATTGAATTGATTGTCTCATTGAATTATTAACTCCACATCAACAGGACTGGATTCTGAAAATGCCATTAGAGAGAAACAAAAGTAACCAACAGAATTAGGGCCCTTTCATTTCTCTTCAGAAAACAGGAAACAAGCATTGTAAGCTGCCCATCAGTTACAGATGTACCTGGTGGTAATATTATTTCCATTTCTTAGGTTGCAAGGACAGCAAGCAGACCCCTGGCAGCTGGAGATATCTCCACTTTCCAGTCCTTGGTTTTTCTTGGAGGGCAGCTCAGCCTGGCGCTCTGTGTGCTTCTCTGTCTGAATTACTACAGGTGATGTATGAGTTAGCTTTTGGTTTTTAAAGTCTGATTCTGGGTCCTGAGTTAAGCACAGAGATTTTGAGTGGACGAGGTGTTGGGATCAGAGGGAGGAGGTTATTAGTCATGGAATTTTAGTTGAAAGGAAAAGAATTAGATCAGTACTGTGTACAGCTCTTGCAGTGCTACACTACATCTACTGATCTTTAGCCTGGCAGACAGTAATCCTCTTGGTATTTTTTACAGTATCATTCTGGGAGCAGCCTCTTTATCCCTTGTGATCACCTACCCTCTGATGAAGAGAATAACATACTGGCCACAGCTAGTTCTGGGTGAGATGGAAATATTTTTTTCTGATTTTTTTTTTTTTTTTTTTTTCAGCTGTAGTTTTTGGTGTGTTTTACAAATTAGTACTTGAGCTTTAGCAATCTGACTTTTTATAACTTTACATCAAAATAGAAATACCTTACAGACAAAGCTCTGTTGTGCCACAAGCTTCTTAATAACAGGCAGCAGAGTTGATGTGTGGCTTTGGGTGTTTTTTGGTGGGTTTTTTTGTGTTTGTTTTTTGTTGTTGTTGTTTGTTTTGGTTTTTTGTTTGTTTGTTTTGTTTTGTTTTTTGGGGTTTTTTTGTGTGTGTGTGTGTGTGTTTTTGGGTGTTTTTGTTTCTTGGGGTTTTTTTGTTAGAAATCAGTTCCTTGTTCTGATGGAGTGATAGGAGGAAGAAGAGTAGGGAGAAAATAAATATTTTTCATTTAAGAATGAGCTACATTTTTGTGGTTATTTCAAAACCCTTCTTAAATACAGATTTGTCTGCGTTTAATAATAGTAATAATAATAAATACAGCATTTCAGTCTTCAGCTTCTGAAATAACTCCTGAACAGATACTGATGGTGTTTATGTTTTAGGCTGAGCTACTAAAACATACCTGTGTATAAATGTTCTCACATTGCAGCTGTCTTCAGGAGTTTGGTTTTTTTTTACCAAAAATATCATTTTCAGCCTAGAAGTATCATAGTTGGCTGCTGTGTACTGTTTTGCAGCCAGTTATGCTGACATCTTTTGTTACATTGACATCTGAGCATTTTACCTTCAGACCTGTTGTTTGAGTATTCTGGAATAGTTCTGTGCAAATGTTTCCCCACACTAATGAAGTCAAATCCAAATTAGGGGAAAATGTGAGGTGTATGTGTTTTTCTTTGCATGTCCAGAGTATTTAATCTCAAATTATTTGTATTTATTACCTGCCTGAAAATAAGTGGTAGAAAAATAGTGTTGTTGGTATTACACAAAAAGCTGCTGATACGATACGCTCTCAAGTAATTCATATTTAATTGCTCCTGGCATTCTTGTAATTTCTTTTTTTTAAATTCTCTTAATGCTTTTAGGACTTACATTTAATTGGGGAGCCCTTCTTGGCTGGTCTGCCATCAAAGGGTCGTGTGAGTGGTCTGTGTGCTTGCCCTTGTACTTTGCTGGAGTCATGTGGACACTGGTGTACGACACCATTTATGCACATCAGGTAGGGTAACAGTGAGACATTCCAGATGCCTGTGCTGAAACACACAAGTTTGTGGGTTTTGTTTACAAATTTGTCACCAAACAGCAGAACTAGCCTCTTGCAGTTCTTCACCCTCAGCTGAGCTGAAGCAATACCAAAGAAGTCCCAGCCCTTCGATGTTTTATTGCTGTTTGCCAAGGTTTTACAAATCGGGTGGAAAGTACAATGCCCTTTGTGCTCTTATGCTTTTGCATAAATAACTTTGTAAATAGTGCAAATAACTTTGACATTGATATTAACTCTTGGCTGCTAAAGCAGCTCTAAGACCAACCTTCTAGTCTAAATGTTAATGTGGGGACCTACAACTGCCCTTATATTGGATTCCTAGTAAGAAGAAATTGGAAATTTAAGCAAGTCCCCCCTTTTAATTCTTCTTATGCAGTGGCACTGGGTTGTAGATTTTCATATGGCAAATCATTCTTTGATTGCAGGATAAGAGGGATGACATCATGATCGGTGTGAAGTCAACGGCGCTGCAGTTCCAGGAGGACACGAAGCAGTGGCTCAGTGGCTTCAGCCTGGCCATGCTCCTGAGTTTGTGCCTGGCAGGGATGAACTGCAGCCAAACCTTCCCCTATTACTCAGCTGTGGCTGCTGTAGGGGCTCACCTGGCACACCAGGTTTGATGGATTTATTTGTTTATTTTTTCCATGTGGAAGTTCTTGCCAAGAGGTCAGAGGGCTTTTCAACCCCACCAATTCATGAGCTACCCATGAAAAACAGTTCCTGTAAAGAGAACTAAAGTCTTCTGACAATAAGCTTGGTCTTCTTAAGTACCTTTTGCAGACCTTTTAATTGAGGAGACCTTCAGTCCCGACCACAAACAGTGGAGCACTGAGTTTCAGTCTGTTCATAACCAACAAAAGTGCTACACATTAAGCTGTGATCTCAAGGAAAGGGTTTTCCCCTCATTGCCAGCAGCAGCTGCTGCTAGATCCACCCCAGTGTGCTGCAAAATACTGTGGTGTTGACTCTTCTGAGTCAGCTCTTGCAGTGTCTGCACACATAGTAGCAGATGTTAATATTATAATTTTATTTTAATTGACAGTTCTAAAGAGTTCTCTTTATAGCAAAGAACTATCCAGTCTTGTAGGTGCATTCGTTTAGAAATTTTTATGAATAACAGAAAGAAAGAAATTAGCTTTGTCCATAAAGGATGCAGATAGGATCTTTTTCTAGACCTTGTTCTTTCTGCATCCCAACAACTGTGTTACACAGTCTTGTAGTAAGTGACAAGTCAGTCTATTCAAATATTAATTGCTGGTCTTGATAGGTAATCTTGATAGAGGTTTGTGTATTGCAAGTAGTAGAACCAAGTCTGAGCAGTTAAATCTGTGGTAATGTGGAACTTTTTATAAAGCACCTTGGTTGTATGTTGCATTTTAATGGGTGGAGGTCGTGCAGGTAGTGGATATTAAACATATCTCTAAGTGAGGGAATTCTCCTGGTGATGTAGTCTGGCATTCAGCCACTGCTTTTGTAGTGGTTGTGCTTGGAAACGTATGAGGGAAAGAATACTACATACACTGCGTCATCCTTTGCAGTTTGAACTGTCAGAGAGCCTTCACACTGTAGTTTTGGCATGAATGGAAACCACTTTTAAGGATCTTTATAAGTGAGGATGCAGACTAGTGAGTGTAAATGATGGAGGATTCACTGTCGTGTGGACTGCCAAAGTCTCAAGAACAGAACTGCCCTGTGTACCACAGAGTAGCTTCTTTTTGAGCAATTATTTTAATATTAGTCCTGCTTAAACATTTTCATGTTTATCTTCTTGTTCAGAATTTCTGATTGTGTCCTTAACTGAGTTTAGAAAGCTGAGTAAAATGTTGGAGGACCAAGATTTCCTTGATTCACTGAATTTTTTCTTGAGGCAGAGGAATTTGGGTCACGACGGTGTCAAATTATATCCCTCTCAAGAAGTGCACCAATAGAAAAATAACAGCTCTTACTTTCCTTGTGTTTCTGAAAGAATAGCTTGGCTGCTGTAGAGTTTAATTTGTCAGTTCAGTGTTTCAAGTTCCCAGTGTCTGAGGAACTGACAGGTTCTTAAGGGTGTGGATCACAGTATATATTTTAGAAGCTTGTGAAGAGTATTTTTGATTATTTGACCAGGACCCAGCCCTGATTTCTCTCTACAAACACAAATGAAGCAGATTTCCTGGGGAAGGTTTCACTTCTCTCAGTCAAATACTTTGTTTTGCCTTTTTCAAAGGCTGAAATGCAAGGTTTCAGGTTTTAGGGGCTCCTTTTCTGTTAATCATTTCACTCATTTTACTCAACATTTCCTCTTGTTATCGTTCTCAAAACTCTTGCACCAAATTTTGGGTTTGGGAATATTTTCCAGTAAATTTGCTCTTGCTCTACGTAAGCCAAGCCTTGCTTCTGGCTGCTATTGCAAGTGTCCTGGTTCTTGTTTGGGAGGAAATTGCATGCACTTGGCTAAGAGCAACTGGACTGAAACGAGCCCTGTGTGGCAAGGCAGGGCCTGGCACTTCCCTGTGCTTTCCAGTAACCCTGGGTCCCTGCTGGCTCTCCAGTGCCTTGTCTCTACGGAAGCATGGAACAACACCTTGCAGCAGAGAGGGAAAAGTTGTGGGGGTGGCTCATTTTTATTTAAAGTTACATTGAAGAATTTGATGGCAACCTACTAAGGAAAATCTCAAAGAGACTTATTTACATGCCCAAATATTTTTGCTCTTTTAAACATCAAACCAGACACACCAGTAACTGGGCTGTTTATATTGCCTTCCATTGAGGTGGTCTGGGAATCATGTTCACATGAGATCCTTGATTTTTCTGCTGTATGCTGAAAAAAATCTGTCAAACACAGGTGCCAGTTATCCAAAAAGAAGTTTTAAGCGCATAGTATTCCTGTTTCTTGTGGAGAACAAGAACTAAGGGTAGACTTTCAAGCTAAGAATGATTTTTTTGAAGTTGCAGATCGTGTTGTGTTGTGTCGGATATTTATGAGTTTGTAGAATAATCGTTCTCTAATGTTGTACTGTGCTCTTGCAGATTTACACTTTGGACATAGACAAGCCTGAAGACTGTTGGAAAAAATTTGCTTCAAATCGTACTGTAGGAATTCTGCTCTTCCTAGGGATTGTGCTTGGAAATCTGTGGAAACAAAAAGACTTAAAAAATGTAGAAGAGACTTCAGAGAACAGATATTTGAAATCACTATACTGATGTTTTAGTCTAACTGAAGTGTAAGTATTGTAAGAAGGAAAGCACTTTTAATATAAATATAGTTGCTTTATATTGTTTATTTATAAAAGCTGGTGGAAACATTCTTGTTTCTGAAATCATGCAACTGAGATAGTTCTACAGTGGAAGTTTTGGTTATCTGGGAATAACTTCAATCTGCATAGAAACTCCAAAAAATGAAGCTGCTCTGCTGGTCATCTGTAGTAGCAGCAAACTTCTGTCAAGCTCTGGATACTATGAACCCAAGATTTTATATGAAGCAGGTGTCTCTTAGTGACAGCACGGGGAAAAACGCAAAATGAATTTTGGATGTAAATAAAATCTGGCTGTACATGTTTGATGGTCTGGTTTATTACAAAGGTAATTTTCAGTTTGAATTGGAGCTTGCTGCATGGAAGAGTTGCAGTAACTGTTTTTCTCCTGGGATGTCTAGGAGCAGTCAGGACTCCTGAGTGTGTGAAGTGCACAGTAAGGAGTCAATAGAGGAGTATTTAAGAAGATTTTCTGCTCTTGCTGTGATTGCTGCAGCAGGTGCTTTCCATGTGAAAAGGACAGGCTTCTGCAAAGTTGCCTGCACAGAATCAGCCAAGCTTGTTTGTCAAGAGTGATTTGAACACAGACCAAGGACTGAAAACAAAAACAGAGCAGCCCAGAACTGTTGCCAAGTGTGTGTGAGCAGTGGTTTGACCCTGAGCTACAAATTTGTCGTGCAAACTGTTGGCATTTTTTTTATTTTTGTTTTTAATTCTGCTTGTTTTGATTTACGCCTACCGGTTTTATTTGTAGTCTTACAGGAAAAACTTGTTTCTAGGAGGATGCCCAGAAACAGTAAAAATAGCAAGTGCAGGTTAACTGAATGGCCCTTACACAGAAGTTGTTTTTAAATAGGGTTTATATTCTGGGGTGGAGAAAGTATTAAGTTGAAGAAAAGCAGTTTAATAATGAAAAACAATAATGAGTTATGTGACATAGCTGCATTTTGTAGAGGGCAAATTTGATGCATCCAACCTGAACTTTGTTTATTAGCCATTTACTAGTAATTAAAAAGTCTTGTAAAATAACTAGTATGGATCAGTTTCTCAGTACTAGTAGTGTTACTTTAGTGAGGTGGTGGCAGACGTTAGCAATCTGTTTTTAACATGGTGAAGTGTCTTTAAGTAGCTCAGATTTGGGAAGAGCTCACATTTTATAGTGCCTTTGAACCTTCTGGTGTCCTTTGATGACTCTTTGTCACAAGTGTTTGTCTTAAAATGAGAGGAGGAAAAAGGTAGCGCTAAATAGAATATAAATTAAAGTTTCAAAACAATCCTCATGCCTGGAACTTGAAAATCATTTCATCTTTTCTGTGAGAGTTTTCCAAATTCATCCCAGTTTCACCTTGCACCGATAAGATATAACTCTGTTTTTAGGTTCATTGCCTGAAAAACAGAAAGATCTAGGTTCCAGGCTGTAATACTGAGGATATTAAATTCCTGAAAATGTTATGATTAATACAAGGAAATGAAATAATTTTTAAAGTGCAAACGAGGTAAAGGCTACCGAGGGTGTTAATTGCATGAGCATTTTGTGGTTAATACACAGAAACTAATAATTTTTAAAGCATAAAAGAGATAAAGGCCAAGCTGCTTCCTGGCTAAAACCTTCCTGTTTGGATCTGCTGGCAGATATATGTGCATCTCCTCTTGTCATTGCCAAGCTATTCTATTCCAAATCTTCACTAAGACACTCTGCTGTAATTGGATACAGTTCTTAAAAAGATTTCAAATACTCTTGTCTCTAAGCATCAGCTTTTTATCAGCGTGCTTTTGCAGAACTCAACATCCTCTGGAAGTTTCTTCTCCACTATCAAACCTTGCCTTTCTCCTCCACTTCCTTTTCCAAGTATTCTTCCACAGGATGCTGAGATAACAGATGCTTTTTTTTTCCCCGGCAGCAGGAAGGTCAAATGTGCCTAACAATGGCGAACTGAAACACTACCAGTTGCTCAGTGAAACAGAAAGTTCTTTAGCGAGACCAACCTTTGCCTTTGTGTTGCACTTTGTAGAAGGGTGTGTCAAAGCAACGCCGGCTCTTTGTCCAGGATTAGCCCTACAGAAATAAGGGTGCTACTCCTCGGGGGATAAAGGGAGAGGTTGCCAAGTGTCTCGGTTTGGAAAGACAGGTTTCTGCCAGGGAAACTGGGGTTCCCCTAGAATGGAGAATGCAAACCCCTCACACTTCGCCAAATTATAATTTTGCAATCAAGGGCTCTCAGGCAAAGATGCTGGAGATAGGAATAACAGTTCTTTACTAGGAATATTAACAAATACAAATGTAATAGGAAACAAAACCACCCAACCAAACCAGCAAATAAACAAATAAACAACAATTTTGGAAAACCCTGACAGAGTCAGAGCTGCAACCTGACCCTGTGATTGAGAGTGATGAAAAGCAGTCCAACAGTGAGTCCTTCTGACGTGGCAGACGTGATTCTGTTGGAGCAGAGATGATTCTGTGGAAAAGCAGACCCAGGAGTGGTGAGGAGGGCGTCTGGTGATGATGATGAGGAGGGGGTCCAGGAATGGTGGGGTGGAATCTGGTGAGATGAAGTCCGGCCTTCCTCCCAGGACAAATCGGACGAAAAACTGGCAACTCTCCCGTCCGTGAGTCTCCGTCTATCCAGCCAAACTGCCTGCTCTCCTCCCCGGCACAGCCAGGGCATGAGATGTATAGAAATGCAGATGCACCGCTCTGGGGGGAAGGCACAGGCTGGGAAAGGTGCCAATGGCCTATCAAGATGAGGCGTCAGGCCCCCAAAGAGATAGAAATAGGATACACAAAACACGGCTCCACAACCCAGGACACCAAGGCATTGGAAGCCTGCGGAGCGGGGCTGGATCTTTGCCTTAGCAGCCTGCTTTGCACAGGGGCACACGGAAGCTCTCACACTCCCCTTTCCCCGGGAGAAGGCTAGTTAGAGGAGGGTCAGCCACGGCAAACTCTGCCTGCCTTCTGCTCTTAGTATTTCTCGGTAAATGCGATGCCGTCGGTGGGAGGGGGGTCAGGGTTTTCCCTCCCTCGCTCCCTCCATTCCCAGGCAGGTGCTGCAGGAGCTGTGCTGTGCAAACAGCCCTTGCCAGCCGGCCTGGCTGCCAGGGAGCCTTGGCAGCACCAGCACAGTAGGTCAGGCATCTCGCCAGCCACTGGTGACACGACCTGGAAAAAAAAAAAAAAAAAAAAAAAAAGCACTCCTTTCCTATTTCCACTTGGCAAAAGCTAGGAGAGGGACATTAATTGATTTCTAAACACTTCACAGTGCAAATACCAGGAGAGAGGCTCCCCGTTTGAGCTTCAAAAGAAAGCTGCCAAGAAAAAAAATGTGCATCTTAGCCAAGAATGTACATCGTGGATAATGAGAAGTGTAGGTACTAGCTGAAGGCTCCTGGTATACTGAAGAGGTGATTTTGATTTTCCTGCAACACTTCCCTGCATTTTGTGATGGAGGCAAAAAGCCAGACCAAGTTTTAACACAAGTTTTTTCTAGATGCAGTATCAGAATTACAAAGAAAATAGCAAAAAACTTCATCGATTTTACAGCATTTTTCTTGCCCTGGGTGATGGTGTTTAAAAAAAAAACCCAAAAAACACCACTTCCAGGCAGTTGTACAGAAATGGTTTTGTCCGAGCAAGGCAAAAAGAGGTGCAATAGACTTAAAAGAAACCAAAGCAAAACCAACAAGAAAAGAACAGTGTTCATGCCAAGTTCAATGCTTCTAACAATAGAACTGTAATTTCTGAGGTGGAAATCCCCATCCTAATGCAAAACAAAATCCAAAGTCACCCCTGAATTCTTACACCTGCAGAACACTTTTCCTCCAAATTGCAGAGCTTCTTGTCTGTGACAGGTGCACTAGTAAGGAAATATACCTAATACAAAATAAAATAAATAAACAAGATATACCAAATATAAAATCAACTGCTTAAAGAACAGGACCAAGCCTGTAACAGGTTGTAAGGACCGTGGGGGAAAGCAGTGGCCTGCCCATTCCACGGGACCTTATTTTTTTCCTGCACTGATGTCAAAGCAGTTCAGCCCTGAATGTAAAGTGTCTCACTTTCCACAACTCCCTGAAAGGACCTTGTGGCCTTGTGGGGTTGGTCGTAACAAGTGACAGGAGGAGAGGAAACAGCCTCGAGTTACAGCAGGGGAGGTTTAGACTGGATACAAATTCCTTTGCTGGAAAGGTCACACATTGGAACAGGCTGCCCAGGGAAGGGATGTAATCGCCATCCCTGGAAGTGTTCCAAAGGTGTGAGGCTCTGGCACGTGGGGACACGGTGGTGAGCATGGCAGTGCTGCATTTGTGGTTGGACCCATGGATCTTAGAGGTATTTTCCAACATAAACGTTTTTCTATGATATAATATTGAAGGGAAATAATTTTATTTTCAAGTTATCCATGTTCAGTGCTTGACCTGGCAAGCAGCAGCACATAGATAACACCAGGGGACTGCTTTGAGGAGAAACTTCAACACTGTTAGGTGGCTGCTTAGTAGAAAAACCTGTGTGCATTTTGTGTTGTCCCTCATGCTGCAGCACAGCCAAGTATTTTTCAAACAGATTTTCGGCTTCATCAGAGCTTATTTTCCCCAAATTCTGTCATGCTATTAACCACTTTTTCAGGGAATGTGTGTAAATGGAAATAAAAGTACTTGAGAGGAAAATGGAGGAAAGCACAGACTTCATGTACACCATAACATGCTTTACTGTTGTGCTTTAAGCATTTGCTGGAAGGCACCTTGAATTTACTTGCTTAGAGTTGGCCTGATCCCTTTTTTCCCCACATGCGTGACACCACACAGTGGGTGCAGCAAAGCAGCAAAAGAAGGATTTGGCAGATCACAGTAAAGTGTCACTTTGACTGTATACATCAGATGAGGGATGGGGGTTTCCTGCCTGCCTCCTCCTTGGGAGGAAAACACAGGGCAGAAAGCCAAGGCTGTGTGTGCACAGGCTGTCCCTGGAGCTGGTGGGGCTGAAGTTGCTCTTGGCTGGTTAAAGGACAGGCTGAAGGTCTGGAGTGCAGTGTGTGCCTCCTCTCCCAGGTAACAGGTTATAAAGGTTTGGTTGCTCAACCCCAAGCAGGACTCTGGCACCTATAGAGTTTCCTCTTTTGTTGTGACTTTATCTGATGAATGTGCTCTGCTGAACCACTACTGGCGGGGTTTTTCTCATGTGCTGGGTAGGATGGGGGAAGTGTTCTCTCACTCCTTCCCATAAGCTGCTGTGCTGCCAGGGTTCCTCTGAGATCTTGGGACATGCACACAGGGAAACCATCCACATGGGGCAGGTGCAAAGGCAGCAAGTGTTGTATCTGCTGTCTTCAGGTTTGCTTGAGAAATCGGTGGCAAGAGGGGAAGTGGGAGGCAAAAAATTGCCTTCAAGAATTTGGGCTGCTCAGTGCTGATTTGTTTGTGCCACGTTAAGTCAGAAAAATGGAGGTAAAACAGCTGGGGAGCCTCCATCAGAGATTTTAACCTACCCTTCCATCAGGGTGAGCATGTTAAGTCATGAGACTGCCACAGAAAAGCAAAGCTCTCCTCTGAAGAAGACTTTTGGTCATGTACATGCAGCAGGTGTGGAGCCATACAGCTTCCCCATCTTGCAGGTGCAACACATCACCTCTGCTCAACTGGTTCAACTCTCTCAGTACCTTCTCCCATCTGTCTTAAAACACATCATCATTATTATTATTATTAAGTAGTAAAGGCCCTTTTCAATCCACAGTACAATTTATTCTGCTAAATAGCATCAATACATTAAAAAAAGAAAAAAAACCTTCTCACCCATCGAATACTATTGCAAAGTGTGTTGAATGTCCTTCTGCCAGTACCTTGGTTAATGCTGGATCAACTTCATGACACATGGTGTGTAGCTGTGCACTCAGCTCCTGCTCAGGTGCTACAGCAAGGACACCACGTGTGCCAGACACAAGGGACAGCAGAAGGGAAGGTCCATCATCCCCTGCATTGTTCTGGCAGAAGCTGTCAGCGTGGGATAAAACTGCCATAGAAATGGCACTGAGCATACGTCCAAGCTGTAAATTAGCCATAGGTCAGCTTACTCCAGAAAGCCTCTGGAGCTGACCCAAGAGCAGCTGAACTGCTGAGGTTCTCCTGCTTCCCACCACTCTCTGGCAATGGGGACAGGAGATCCACATTTGCACCCTCTGGTACTTTTGCTTGTGTGCAGGTGCAACACAGTGAATTTTTGAGTTAGGCAGTTAATGAAGCAGCAGACTACAAAATATATTAGTTGGACTGGTCTTTTTGTTACAAGAGGGTTGATTTGTTGATTTTTACTTTATTGGTTTTTTTACCTTGTGAGCTCCTGAGATAAATCTTGGTTCCCAGAGGGCATTATCCTCTAAATCTGAGTGAGCTGGAGAAAGAGTGGCACCACTGAAAGCATGAAAACGTAGCAAGCCATAGGCTCAGACAGATGTGTGATGTCTTTCTCACACAAGATGTGTGAAACACCTTGTGACAAGCCATTGCCAGCACTAGCATGCCGTTGCAGAGGGATTTGAAGCCACTTCTGCTACTTGTGTTTAGGTCTGACCAGCTTGGCTAAGAGCTGCTGCAAAGCTGGTGATACCCTTGGCCCTGGCTGTGAGCTCTACACTGTGTGCTGGACCTTTTGTGTCCTGTGGCACAGGGGGTTCAGGCCCCTTGCCCAGACAGCATTGCAGGCTCCCAGTCACAGCATCATTTTCTGTCTGATCAGCCACCCAAGCAGACCCTCTCCACCGCCTGCAGTGTCCCTGGCGTGGGAGAGATGAGGGATGTGCAGACATGGGAGCAGCTCTCTGCTTGTACCAACTGCAATGGCTTCAGTTTCAGTGAGATGTGCATCATCTGACCCTCAGTTGTATTTGTAAGGGCTGTGAAAATTTCCCCTTGCACTTACTCAACTCCATTCTCCTGCAGCTTTTACAGTTGCAGGTAGTTAGTTCCCTTTTGCCTGAGCCATTTCAAGCTGTGAGAGGGAAGCAAGGTTTGTGGGTAACGAGCTCTTCCATCGAAGCAGCAGAGACACCTAGAAAAAAAAGTGAAGTTTCTGATTCAGAAGCCCTGCTCCATGTCTGAAACAGAACCCTGAGACTATTACTGTAGACACTCTGGAAAGGACTGGTGGGACCAGAGCTTTGGAGAGAGGCCCCCAGGCACCCTCCTGTGCCAGGCAGCCCCCCTGACCTGCACAGCAGTGGGATTCATGGACCATCTGTGAATGAACATACCTCTCACCACCTGAGACACCTTAGTCTGTGTAAATAGCACGAGGCAGCGTGCTGGGGAAGGAAGGAAGGTTTGCTCATTTGTGGCCATGTTTGAAGCTGCAGTTTGGACTTGTTTTAAATGGTACAGGGAACAGGCATGCACTGTTCTGTGTGAGTGGCCCAACCTGGAATAAATGAACTTCTGGTTGTAGCTGCTCCACAAGATATGGTGGTAGACTGCATAATCCATACTTTGTTCTTTGCAGAGAAACCAAAAAGGTGTTAAGGGAGATTTTTTTAATCTGTGCTCCCGAACCTTCATCAGTATTGCGTTTACTGTAGTACATGTTAAATTGGGGAGTATTGATTTCAGCAGAACTTTTCCATTGTCTTCTTGGAAATAACCATGGAATGGCTTTGTTTGGAAGGGACTTTAAAGATCATCTGTTTTCAAACCCCACGCCGTGGGCAGGGATGCCTTTTACTAGATCACATTACTCAAAGCCCCATCCAACCTGGCCTTGAGCACTTCCAGGGATAGGGCATCTACATCTTCTCTGGGCACCCTGTTCCAGCACCTCACCACCCTAACAATGAAGAATTTCTTTGTAATATAATCTGAACCCATCCTCCTTCAGTTCAAAGCAGTTCCCCCTTGCCCTGTCACTACATGCCCTTGTGAAACGTCGCTCTCCAGCTCTCTTGTAGTTCCCTTTAGGTACTGGGAGATGCTCTGAGGTCTCTTTGGAGCCTTTTCTTCTTACCACCTAAAAAAAATTAATGCATTTCAGCTTCCTGTTTCCCTCCTCCCCAGCAGACTCCTAGGCTATGAGCCTCATCCAGCCAGCTGGTGGGATATCAGGCATCTTCTCCTCTAGGGAGAATCTGCTGATCTACAACTTTTTGCAAACCTCAGTTTCCACAGCCTATTGCAATAGGCTGTTCTTACACAAAATACCAACTGTGCATGATCCAGCCAGGGAGTGGCCAGGGAGCCCCACTGTAAAGCAGGAGCAGACACACTAAACTTTGGACCTGCTGGAAGCCAAGGGAAGCATTTCAAGGCATGGCTCCCTGTTTTCTCAGCAGCACTACTGCTAAAAGCTCCCTAAATCCCAGCCTGTTGACAAAGCTGCCATACTGAATTTTAGCCTGAACTTCTCCTTTCCCCACTCTTCATGAGGGTGAGAGAGAAGAGAATCTCATCATCAGCACTTCCCATGGGATGCACTGAACTTGACTTGCTCCTGAGAAAGCAGCCACCCAGCTCCTCTCCGGGATCCCTGCACGCTGTGTGCGTCCTGCTGGGAAACAAAAAGTGCTGTCCAAGTGCCACGGATTCTCCATGTTATAAATTTAAAGAGCCAATTCCATCGAAAACGATTTATTTTGCCAACAAAAAATTTCGGACAGAGAAAATCAACAAAGCAAACGAGCCAGGAAACAGTGCCAGCACTGGGTGAAACCACGAGTGCAACCTCTCTACCGCGTTACACTCCCCCTGGTTTCACCCCGACCCGAGCCCAAGCTTTATACTTTGTCTGGCAGGGCTTACGTGAGTCCGAGATTTCTATAAGTTCTTTTATCCCTCGGCGTCTCCGTTGATGAAATCTGTAAAGCAGGGTCCAACTTCTGAATGGGTTTCTTGGGTGTGGAAGGTTCCTCCTGAGTACCGCCTAATGTCCCAGGTAAGATATCATCTCAGGGCCATTAGTCCTTATCAGGTGCTCAGCATCCTTGTCCAGGTTGTTCTCCTTCTATTGCACCTTCTATTGTTCTCCTTCTGTGTGCCTTCTATTGGAATTGTAATTTCTTTGTTCTCTCCTCCAGAGACTGGGAAGGTTCTCCCAAAATTTTCCAAGCCCTCTGCCCTACTGGGGGGGCTTTTTGGCTTTCTTAGAAAAGTACATTTTATTTTCTGATTTATAATAATAACAACATTATGGAAACATAAACTTTCACCACAACGACAGTATTATGAAAACATGAATTATCATTCGGCACACTCTACAAAATGTGGAAGTGCGTCCAAAACTGTCATGAGTTGCACAGGGCATGAGTGGTTACATATTTGGGGCATGTTAGTGCAGAAACTGTAAATATTAGTGTCTCATAAAGGGAGATTTATGTGTGTGTGGTAAGCATTCAGTTAATTTTACATGGCTTGTGACAAGCACTTAGGGTATCCACCTAATTTTTTTGGAAAACCTCCATGTGGGGTGTATTTTCTAAGAAATGAAAACCTAAATGTCTGTCCTGATTGAAGTACATCATTCAGAGCTGCTCTCTCCTAAACAGCAACAACGTGTAGGTAAAGTTAAGGAAACAAGACAATAAACATGCAAACATCTTTTTATAAAAAGAGCAACTAATCCTGGGAAAAAGGAAAAAAAAATTACTGTTCTGCATGTGTTAAGTCTGGTTGTAAGTACAGGGCACAGCTCTTAACTTCCTCCTTCAGGTTGCCTCCCACCCCATTGTGTTTCTGGACTGCTGGGCTGCCAATAAGAACATCTGAGGGAGTAAGTTTCGTTTCATCTTTGCCAGAGCCTCTTTGTGCAGGGTCCCGGCTGGAGAGGAAGCCTGCACTGATCAAGGCTGCTCACCCAGGTTAGTTCTCTAACATATTGGAAATGGAAATATTGCTAACTTGTTAGCCTGGGAAGAGTGGGAAAATAGCATCAAAGTGGGGATTTTTTTTTCTCTTTTCCTGTTTAGCACAAAATATAAATCAAACTATCTGGCAAATCCTACTTGGGAAAGCGGAGGGGCTTTAAAAAAGCTGTGTACAAAAGCTGGATTATGGAGACTTTACCTTTGCTGGCTGCTTTCTGATACTAACACAATTGTATAAATGTGTTGAAGGAATCTGACTGGTACTTAACTCTCTGTTTGAAGTGGGCTGCCCTACCAGCAGCTCAGATAGTGATGGCTTTTGATACCTGGTCTCCCTATGTGCTTGCTTCTCCCTTCAGTGGGGTGAGCTGCCGGCGGCAAGTATGCTTCAAATTTTTCATGATTGTTTCAGCTAGGAGAGGAGAAAATAGGTGGATAATACTCGTGTAGAGGGCACTGTGCCTTTGTAAAAGTGTCGAGAGATTCACCAAGTGTCGGTGGCACTGCGGTGGGCAGGCAGAGGGGAGCTGTGGGCAGGCAGAGGTGTTGCACTTCCCTCTGGACACGCACCTGATGCCACCCCCAGCTGCAGCCAGGAGCGGGATTCCTGGAGAAGCACACATTACCCCAAAGGATGGAGAAAGAAGGTGCTCCCCCTCCCCCAGCATCACTCCTTCATTTGAGTTTCTATTCTGATTTCTGAGCTCAGAAGCAAGAAGAGGAGGAGGAGGAGGAGGAGGAGGAGGGGGAGGAGGAGGAGCCCTACCACCCAGTAGGGTGGGTCTGCCTTTGTCGAATTGCTGTTTCTAACGAATAAAATAAACCAACCCAGCTTATAGAGAAAAAGTCTCAACAAATGTGAGCAGGCAGTTTATCTTATCACAGAGAACCTCACCCAAGCCCAAACTTTCTTAGAATTGTTACCTAGAAATATTTTGTGCCTTTTTTTGTTTTGGTTTTTCTTGGCTAGGGAATTAGAAGCAGAGAGGAATTGTTCTTGTTGCTAGTCTTATTATTATCATCACCATCTTCATTATTATTATTTTAGACCTGAGGCTTTTGAAGGATTACTTACTTGCTTAACCACAGGAAGGTAAGGAGAGGGTGTCAGGCTTCAGACATCAATACTCTGCCTTTCTGGCTCCCTAAGTCAAGAAACCAGAGATATGAGTTTTCTATAGTATCTCTCTTGTGTGTAGCCTGGCTTTGCTATGAGGAAGTGAGTCCACAGGTGCTTCCCACATGCTCTGTGCCCATGCCAAAACCATCTCGTGTAAAACACGCCGAGTCCAGCAACTGGAATGCCCAAGTCACTCCCTTTAGCTTGGGTTCACTGCCCAGCCCAGCTCAGCACAAGGGGAATGAGCCCTGTCTAAGCACTAGCAAAGCCTTTATGGGGTGGAGCGGGGAACATCAGTGACCTGATGCTATTTTGAAGGCTGGATAAAACAGTAGATAATGCAAAAACCTTGAGGAGAGAGAAATGCAGGCAAGACATGGGTGTGCTCTGTCACCTCCAGCAGCAGCTAGGGCGCTGGGCAAAAGGCAGCCTGCTTGGGGGTGGTAGCCACCAGCTTGGTTGGAGGTTCAGACCGACCACAGCTTTGTCACTGACTACCCAGTCTCTCTTTCAGAAGAGGGCCCCAGGAATGGCTGTCCCAACCGTTGTGACCATCCAGCCGCAGTACGGCGGGGCCATGTCCTCTGTCTCCAGGTGCACGTGGCAGACAGGCCTGATGGACTGCTGCTCCGACTGCGGCGTCTGTGAGTGCCTGCCACGCGCTTCCCCTGCCTTCCCTGCTGTGCAGCCCGGCTCTCCCAGCTGCTGCTCGGGTGGCAGAGCCTCCTCAGCCAGTGCTGCGCTTCTCCTCCCCTGCCAGGCTGCTGCGGGATGTTCTGCTTCCCCTGCCTGGCCTGCCAAGTGGCCGGGGACATGAACGAGTGCTGCCTGTGTGGGACCAGCGTGGCCATGAGGACCCTGTACCGCACCAGATACAACATCCCGGTCAGTGCTGAGCCTGCCCCTCACCCTGCTGCCAGCCCCCGAGGCCCCTCTCTCTGCACTCAGGGGAGGGGCTTGGGGCAGAAGTGTCCACCTGTCCATTTCCACTCGCCCTTTTTTCCCCCATTCATATCCACCTCAGCTGCTGCTTCCCCCTTTGCGCTTTGGAAAGATTTGATATAACTGTGGGCTGACTGTAGAATAGGTGAAGCTGGTTACACAGACAAAGGTCCATAATCAGGTTTGGGAGAAAGGTGGACAGTACCTACGTGAGGGTGTTTCTTCCTGCAGGGGAGGTGGTTGCTGCCACCCCAAGTGCGATTCAGGGGGGCTTAAGTTCTCCTTGCCCAAATTGTCTGTTCCTGTGTGCATTTTTCTTCCCGGTCGGAACCTCAGAAGTCAAAAGATAAGCAGCTATCTGCAGCCTGCACAAAGGGCTCCTTCCTTCCTTTTCGTGGTGATTGTGGTTTGCCAGCCCAGGGCTTCTGTGTTTTCTACTCAGGATGCTGCAGCCTGCAGCTGAGTACAAAAGAGTGCTTGACCTGGAATGTGACGAACATTTTCTTGGCTGGAACGTGGTTTCTGGGAAGCCTCTGTCCCTAACCAGTTTCTCCCTAACAGGGGTCCATTTGCTCTGACTTCTGTGTCACCCTGTGTTGCCCCGTGTGCTCTGTTTGCCAAATGAAGAGAGACATCAACCGCAGGAGGGAGCTTGGCATATTCTGGTAAGCTGGGAGTGCTGGTGCTGCTCCATAAAGCTGCTGTCACATGCAGCCAGGCAGATTCCCAGAGCCTCTCCTGCCAACATCTTGACACCGGACAAAGTTTGCTGCAGTGGGGAGATGGCCATGGACAGGTGCCAGGAGTGACCTGTTCTGAAGCAAAATGCCACTGGGGATTTTGTGCAGGGTGGAGGGGCAAGGACTGGGGGCACACACAGGCTGTGGTGAGGCACAGCCCCTGTCCCTGACACTCCTATCCCATCCTGTTGCAGATGCTGCCATCCTTGCTGCATCCTTGGAGCTGCCTGGTGCCCTGACCGTTGGGAAATGCACTGTGTGAGGCTTGCCTTCATTGCATTTGATTTTCCTAATTAACTGCAGAAATAAAGTGTTGAGTTTGTCTTCTTATCTCTGTGTATGTCACTTTTGTATGTCACTACCTGAGAGCACCCATCCTTCTCCTGCTCCGTCCATCTCAGCAGCCCCTGGTGTAGCTGAGATTTCCCTGTGCCTGCTGCAGAGGAGAGGCTTTCACCACTGCTATTTTGTTATTGGATCAGCTTTTAGAAAGGATATTTGATACACTGAAGTGTTGCTGTAGGACATGAAAGAAAGATGAAAGACTCCAAACATTTCAGAAGGCAAAGAGCATAGAAAAAAAGGCTTTATTGTCTAATTCTCCCTACCTTTTATAAGGTGTTCCAATACAGACTTAACATAATTGGTGAATAGGAACAACACCTCTCTGATCCCATTGGTTAAACTAGAGAAACAGCAAAGCACCACCTGGAGAAAGATTGTTTTGGGAAAGGACAGTTGTTTACCAAGACCGTTTTGAGAAGAAGCTTTCTTGAGAAATTTTTACTTGGGAAAGGTTAGCAGCTGTTGCAGGCTAAAACTGAAGGAGTCATGTTGCTCATCCAAGTTGCAAAATTTGGGAAAATGACTGCTGCTGCAGGGCAGAGCTGGGTCTTCCTGCAGGCAAGTGACTTCTGCAGGCCACCCAGCATTGCCCCTGCTGTGGTGGCCCAGGAGTCTGTCCAGGGCTGTTGGTCAGTGTCACTTTTCCAAATAGAAAGGCATAAGGATTTGGGGCTGCCTGGCACCAGCTCACCTCGATTTTAAAGAAATAGGGACCCTGAGGATGAATTCCTCCCCACCTGCAATAAAAAACCTGGCTGGGTCGTGGGTGATCTGTGTCCTCCCCAGGGACAAACAGTGCCATCCTCCATTACACAGCCCATCTGTCTGCACATTCCCATCCAGAAGGTGGAGGTTGCACCCACCCCTCTCTCCATTACTCTCAAGAGAAATGCTAAAGGACTTTTGATCCCTACAGATATCTCCCAGCTCCATTCTTTAAGGAGAATGTGATTGGTTTTTTGTCCCCACTCTGCCTTCACTTTCACCTTCACCTTCACCTTCACCTTCACCACAAAACTTTTGAATAGCAGGCATCCATGGCTCCATCCATGCTGCAGGGTGGGTGGGTGGGATGGCACTCTACACTGCTTAAACCTCAGATGATCCCATGGATGATCCCTGGCAATGCAGAAAAGTGCATTTTTTAGCCTAAGAGAGGCCACCCCCGTGTCACCCAGCGCAGTTACAGTCGGTTCTTGCAGATACTCAGGTTTGACAAAGGAAAGGTGCTGCACCTCCAGCAGCACACAGCTTAGGCAGCACAGAGCCTGGAAGCAAACTGCCCTTCTCTGGAAACCTCTCCCACCAGGGCTCTGGGCCTGGAGAACACCCGGGTGGGGATAGGCAAGGGCGGGCAGCAGGAATGCAGCAGGGAAGCTGTCATTGCGGAAAGCTGCACCTGAGCTGGCATTTGCTCTGTTAGTCAGAGGGAGCAGAGGTCATTTGGCAGAGCCCATATAAAGCATGAGAACCAGGAAAAGGACACTTGCCTGCTGGGACAAGGACAGCTTGGAAAGCAGGTATGGCACAGCTTTGCTTTGGTTGTGGTATGGAAACTGCTGGTGGCTGAAGGGGTGATGCTGGGCAAGGGGAAGGGCTGGAGACAACGGTGAGGTTTTCTGCCTGGAAAACTGCCTCAGGGTTAACCACAGCATGGTGGGTGCTGCAGATGGCATCTTGACAGATGTGGGGAACAGAGGTAGGGACTGCAGTTTTTACTGCAGTTTTTACTACTGTGTTGCTCATCTGTGCACATATAGTGCCTGTAGATGCTGCTTTATGACCTTGGCTGTTGGTGAAACGTGGTTGCATGCACCTCAGGATCCTCTTGTGCCCATCAGTCATTCCAGCATGGCTGTGATGCCATCAGGCTATGAACTGCAGAACTGTGATACATTTGGTGTGCTGGGCCTGGGCCATCTCCCAGGGGGTGAGTGTGGGGCAGAAGCTTCTCCAGGCTGCTGCCTGCTCCACACTGCAGCCTCCACCCATGCAGGGATGTGGTGTGCTCATACCTGGGGAGGGGAAGAGGAAGCCTGACTGGAGGGATCCTGCCCCTAAGATTTCTCTTGCTGCTGCTGCTGCTCCTGTGCACACTTCTCCCTGTGGTCTCTGTGGTCCAGCCTGCTGCTGGCCATCCCTGTTGCTGCATGGGAGCCCCATGCTGGGCTTACCTCTGCATGGTCTGCCCATGGTCTGCCTGCTCCCCTGCCCCTCCTGGTTCTTGCTTCTTAAATCATGGTGTGCCAAGGCTTCCTGAAGGGGCTGCTGCTTTGGCATGGCTGCCAGGAGATGTTTGACTGCAGAGGCAGCTGGAATTACCTGGGATCTCATGGATGAACAAACAGGGACAGCTGGCCAAGGCAGGGCAGGAGGTGTCCAGAGAAGGACGGTGAGTGCAGTGTCCCCTGCTGCACTCACAGGTGTCTCAGATAGGGACAGCCCAGCCAGAAACCTGCAAAAGCTCAGGAGCAAACTGCATGGAAATGTTTACCATCTTTCTTCTCTCTTACACCCTATTCCAACAATCTTTTTCCTCTTCCCGGGACTACCAGGAACAAGGGCTGGCCCTACAGCAACAGGCTGTGTCTGACAGCTGGGATGTGTCTGTAAATGCTGGGGAGTCACAGGAGCTGCCAGCAGAGCCATCAGCCCTTTGCCACCTGCTGGCATTAGTCAGTACAAAGGCAGTGCCACGCCCGTGCCACCCTGATGTGCCTAATGAGCTCCGTGGCACCATCAGAGTGCTGGGCACAGTAATTGTTCCACCCCGTTTCTCCTGTTGTTTCATTCTTAGCTTGGTGTAAATGTGCACTTCTGATGTGAAAACAATCCTCTTGGAGTGCTTGAAGTAGTGGGGCAGAGCTTGGGCACAGGGCAGGGAGTGTGTCTGCATGGAACTTCTGTGAGAATTCTGTGTATCCTCTATTATTTGGGTTGTTTTGTTTTGTTTTAATTAGAGCTCCAGAAAGAAAAGCAAGAGTGGCAGAAGCTGGTGCTGTGCCTTGCAGGGGTGGCAGGGAGGGATGGAGGTGCAGGGCCAGGTGGAGTTATTACATTGGTTGGGTGATTTTTGGGATGGTGCTGTGGAGCAGGAGCTTTCCTGCTCTCAGAGGATGCAGCTGAGGAAGGATGGGATGGAGAGGAACTCCACAGGCCATGGTGACCCAACAGGACTGAGGAAGAGGAGGAGGAGGTGCTGGCACAGTCAAGTGGTGGAGGGACAGTGACAGGGCTTAGGGTGATGGAAAGAGATAAGGAAAACCCACTGCCTTGACAGACGCTAAGAAGGAAAGTGAAGAAGAAAGGGAGAGGGGAGGCAAATAGCCTCAGATTCCCACAGAACAAAGCAAAGATTAAGATGATTCCTGAGAGCTTGGGGAGGATAGAACTGAGCAGTAGTAACTTTGGGAGACTGTGGTCATAAAAACAAACAAAACAAAGCAACAAAACAAAAAACGCAAGCCAAAACCCCAGCCCAAAATGCAGACAATTTTATGCAATGTTACATAATTTTGCAATGATGAAAGATGACATGGAGATGAGAAGACAGGTTTGAGGTGTTGAAGCACTGCAGTTCTGATGCAGAAGGGCCTGTTTTCACAGAGGCATTTTACTTGCATAGGCACGGGATGATGTGCTGCTGCCTTTGGTGGGAGACTGGTTTTGTGGGAGGCTTTGCTTCAGCGGGTAGTGGCATCTGGCATTCTAGCAGAGCTGTGCCCCCCACTTTGTGGTGAGGGTGGCATTACCCTGGCAGAGGGGATTCCCCAGGGAGCTCTTTCCTTGAAGGCAGCAGCTTGGGCAACACGCCCACTTCAGAAACACCTGCAGCATCTTCCTCTGATTTTCTCTCCAGACCACAAACTGCCTGCAGGAGCCTGACCCCGTGCTGGCAATGGCCTCTCAAACTGTGATTACGGTCCAACCCCAGTTTTCAGCTGCCCAGCAGCGGGGGGAGTGGCAGACAGGGCTGATGGACTGCTGCTCCGACTGCGGCGTGTGTGAGTACTGCATGTCCCTCATCCCTCTGGTACTCCTGGTAAGGTGCTCCCGGTGTTTCACCCTGCACCTCCTGCAGCCTTTCCCCTTCT
This sequence comes from Phylloscopus collybita, assembly GCA_027886175.1. Classification (NCBI taxonomy): domain Eukaryota; kingdom Metazoa; phylum Chordata; class Aves; order Passeriformes; family Phylloscopidae; genus Phylloscopus; species Phylloscopus collybita. Next base: position 8,251,833 of record JAJNNQ010000130.1, read on the forward strand.
GGAAGCCCTGCTCCCGTGGGTACTGGAGGCAGAGCAGCTCTTGCCTGACATCAAGAGCCACAGCTCCGGGCTGGCTTTTCGCCCTTTCCCCCGTCTCTGCACCCCTCAGCCCAGCCCAGGTGTCACTGTCCCACAGGTCTTTGTGGGACGTTCTGCCTGCCCTGCCTGAGCTGCCAGGTGGCCGGGGACATGGACGAGTGCTGCCTGTGTGGCTCCACCGTGGCCATGAGGACGCTGTACCGCACCAGATACAACATCCCGGTCAGTGGCCAGCTCAGGGCCCCAGCTGTGGCAGCAGCCACGGGGTGGGTGCTGGGGTGGGGGCTCCGGGAAGGAGAAAGGGGTGCCCAAGGGGAAGGGCAGAGGCAGGGGAGTTGCATGGGCATGCCAGCAGGCCAGGAGTCAGGGACACATCTGCCTCACCACTGTGAGCTGGAGGTGATCCCGGCACACACTGCTTCATCCCAGTCCTCGCTGGATACGAGCAGCAGGCTGCTGCGGGGCCCGGGTGAGCTGCCATGGGGCGCCCACGGTATAGAACAGGAAGGCTGGGAGGCTAAACCTTTGGTGTGGGAAGGGGTTGTTCATGCAATGCCCCGTACTCCACAGGGCTCCATCCTGAACGACTTTTGCGCCCTCTGGTGTTGCGGCCCATGCACACTCTGCCAGCTGAAGAGAGACATCAACCGGAGGAAGGCGATGGGCATGCTCTGGTGAGCTGGGGGTGCTGGCGCTGCTTTGTCTCGCTGCTGCACACTGATGCTTCACAGTGAGCCACCACCCAGTGGCTTCCCGGGGTCTCCCTTTGGTCTGACACCTCCAGAGACAGGGTTGCTGCAGTGCCGGAGCAGCATTCGCTGAGGAAAGGGTGACCCTCATCTCCTATCCCCTTGCAGATGCTGCCACCTTCAGTGCACCCTGCGGAGCCACTGCGGGCAGGAGCTGCTGCTGCCCGGGATGTTGCGACATGCACCACGAGGAGTTTGCCCTTGCTGTGCTCCACTCCCTCTTCCCGGGGTAAAGCCAGCAATAAAAGCGTTGTCTTCCTCCCGTGTGCTCTTATTTATGTCTCCGTGTCTTTCTGCAGCATCAGAATCAGTGCTGTGCTTTTCTAGGCTGTGTGGCCAGAGGCATGATGAGGTTGTGAGGTGAAGGGGGCTTTCTCTTGCACACCCACACTGGAATGGGGCCAGACCTCAAAATTTAGTGAGAAGAAGGTAAAACAAAAGCCAAATCTGCTACAGGAACAACTTCTCTGTGGACACCAGCAATGTGCAGAGCTGGTGACAGCTCTGCCCACTGCTCAGAGAAGCCCAAGAGCACTGAACCTGTCCCTGCTGATACCTGAACTGTCCCCAGCACCAAGACACAAGTGGGGAGTGATGGGATGCTCTGGGATTCCCAGTCATTTTGCTTTCCCCACATAAACGTTGTCAAGAGACCATCACATGGGAGTGGCTTCTCTGTGGGTCAGAGCCCTGCAGCTCGTGGGTGCTGGGTGTCATGTGCTGTGGTGGAAGAGCTGGGACTCAGGGGTGCAAGGCTTTATCCAGTGCCTGCCATGGTGGCAAGCAGGCAAGACTGGGACTAGGGTTGCTCTGGCTCAGATTGGTTTAAGCTTTACTGCCTTGAAGAGAAAAAGGTGGGGTTTATGCCCAGAGTGGGCTGCAGGGTGCCCAGAGTCTTTGTCGTGTCTGTGCTTCTGTGCTGGCACCTGTAGGACAGGACGGGGATTTATTCAAAAATACCTTTTGCACTCCGTGAAAAACATGATCCACTTTCATGTAAAATTTATAAGTTTAACAAAAATAAAATAAAATAAAATAGACAGTTAGGAGACAAAAAACCAAAGCTTTTTCGGCCGAGGTGCTGATACCAACAAGATCAGCATCCTGCCTCTTTTTAGATCCTTTGTTTTAAGGACTTCTGTGTTACATATTTAAATAAGCTAATACATGATTCAAGACCCCCCTTAAGTATACAGTTTATTTGTGGGATTCCATGCAGCCTGGAAGGACGTTGTAAATCTGTCCTCAAAAAATTCAGACCCTAACAAGGCTCAATTGTTCTTTACCTTTAGTTCAGGAATTCCAGACGTCCCTTCTGTCTTTTACCTAGTTGAGGAATTACAAAAAAAAAAAAAAAAACAACAACAAAACCAACCCCTACTTTGTTACAATCTAAGAATATTCATTTATCACATTTTTCAAATCCTATTAATAAAAGAACATACAATACAACCTTCCCACATTACACACAAAGCAATCATCTTACTGTATGCAAAAAGCCAACTCCAAAGCATGCATTTATAACACACTCCCTGTTTTCACCATCACAACTCCTGCTGCAGTTGCCCCGGTGTGAAGGGGTGAGGCTGTGCTGCTGCTGGCTGCTGTAGGTGTGTGTTCACACACACAAAGACGTGCACAGAGAAGCAGGAGAAGGCGGCTTGTGCTGTGAGAGCTGGCAGCGTGCCTGCTGCGGGGACAGATGTCCCGGGTGGCCACAGCCGTGCTGGGTCACCTCTGCTCCCTCCTGGCTGCTGGTCCTAAATCCCTGCCACGTGCACCCTGCCAGCAGCAGAGCAGGGCTGGGTCTGAGCCCCAGCCCACAGCACAGGCAGCTGCCTGGTGTGAGGTGGTCCCAGTTCAGCGACAGCCCTGCTGCTGCGGGAGCTCGTGGGTGTGCTGGGAGCACTTGACATTAAAGGCTTCAAAGCCACACAGCCAGGAGTGCTGAGGTCCCTTCTTTCCAGGGACAAGTGAACCCTGTGTCCCCAGCATGGGGCTGCTGCTGCAGGCCCCCTGCTCCCACCTCTCCTCCCACAGTGATGGCTGTTTTGGGCTTCCCTGACAGTCACTCTTGCTTGGCATCCTACGTCCTAGATTGCCTACTTGGCCTCCTTGCTCATGGAACCTCCTCCCCGGGTCTCTTTCTGTCCCAGAGCATGCAGGGGTCGGTCCATTGGGACCAGGGACCAAAGCCATGAACCTCCACAGTGAGCCAGAAGCAGCCAAGAGGCTGCTGAACAGCCACAAGGACGCAGAGGTTTTGTTTCTGTGAATTTCCTTGTCAGAAGTAACTACAAATGACCACTGCTGAAGCAAGTACGTACTCACCTGAGTGCATTATTCGAGGTGCTAGCAGCAGGACCCTTGCCAAGCTGCTGGCAGCAGCGGGCAGGAGGGACAAGCCTCTTGTGGCAGGTGACCCACATCACGGAGCTGCACAAGCCCGAAGCTGCTCCCGCCCCTATCCCGGTCCCTGAGCCGGCGGTCCCTCGGCCACTTGCTCCCGGTGTTCCAGCCTCCTGGCGCACACAAGGAGGCGTGACAAGCTTGGCTTTTCTGCAGGGACCCAGTTCCTTCCGCGGGATCCCTGCAGGCTGTTCCAGCGCTGTGTGCCAGGACTCCGCACTTCCCGCTCCGGGAGCACCGGGATTCTCGTGCTGAGTGCCGCTGGGATGGCGTCCGTGTGTCAGGGATTTCGAGGGACATTTCAAGGGACACGGACCTGCCCACAGCATCCCCAGGTGACGCACCTCGGCATCAGCAATTCCCGGCTGGAGTCAGCCCTGGGCTGGCGTCATTCCCCGTGCCCCGCCACCACTTACGGCAGGAACAGGGATATTTCCCTGGTCCCGAGGCGTTTCTGTCGGTAATGATAATTCTGTCAGTAATGCTTCCTTTCCTGCTCGAGGGTCCTACCCTGTGCCTGTCCCCCTCCCCTCAGGCCCTGCCAGCTTGCTGGGGCCGGGATGGTTGCGGTTTCCCAGTGATGCCCACCTCGAGGCCGGGATGGTTGCGGTTTCCCAGTGATGCCCCCCACCAGGCCGGGATGGTTGTGGTGATCGTTTTCCTTGCTGGTGCTGAGACGGGTCCTTCCTGACACAGCCTTGCCCTTGTGTCCTCACGGGGCTTTGTTTGCACAGGCCGTGCTGAGGAGGTGCAGCAAGGAGCCAGGAGCTCACCAAGCCTGGGGGAGATGCACAGGTGGCTACCTCATGCAGAGAATGGATGAGGGGACATAGGAGGACACAGGAGCTGCAGGCAATGTCTGGTGAGTGCCCGAAATGATGACCAAAGAGCCCCACACCCAGCCGTGCTGTTGAGGGGCTCTCTCGCTGCTGGCCAGGGTGGGAGAAGCCCAGCATAACCAGGAAAAGCTCACTGTGGGTGATGGATAAGCACTCGATCCCCTTTGAGGGCTGGCTGGGTTGGTTCTGTTCCTGCTGCCTCTCCTGGCACTGTATGAATATGGCTGGGGGACAAACGATGGCAGAGGTGGGTCAGCACCATGTGGGGAGCTGTCACAGCAACTCCCCCCAGACCAAAGCACCACCCAGGAGGTCTGTGCCTCATGTTTGGGGGGCTGGGAGCTTGGAAGAGAGTTCAGCAAAGGTGAACCAAGAGTTGTCGGGGTCTGGGCCAGCTGCACCCCATTGCCAGCAGTTCTGTGTAGTGCTGGGGACAGCCCAGTGTTTGTGGGTACAGCTCCTGTGCACACAGAGCGGGGGAAATGCACCCTGCTTCACAGAGGGGTTTGGGCAAACGCCCTTCCTGGACTGCCCTTCCGGGAGAGATGTGACTCTCCTGGGTAGGGAGGGGGACAGGCATCTCCTGAGGCCTCCGGGGTGTGCTCCCAGGAGTTCTGACTGACTGGTGTCTCTCCTCTTTGAGGTACAGAGGAGGCTGCACTGCCTTGTGCTGCTGCCTCACCTGCAGCCACAGCCTGTGGCTCCTCAGAGCAGGGCTGCCCACAACAGCCAGGCTCACCCTCATCTCACTTCTGCTGCCAGGAACGGGGCTGAGAGACCCTGCACACAGTGAGGAGCAGGTCACATGTATTTAATCCTCAAGGGAAGAGGCCAGGCTCCTTGCTGGGTAGAGCTCCCTGCAGGGGACAACACATGTGGCTCCTGGGTGACAGACACCCTGGCTCCAGCTGAGAGACACCCCAGATATTTTGGATTAGAGATGCTCCTGGTTCTCACAGCTTTGACCGATGAATGCTCCAGCTGCTTGCAGCTCAAGGTATCTGATGCTCTAAGTGATTTCAACTCCTGCATCTTCCAGCTCCAGATCACGGTTCTAGCTGCTCTGCTGTTGAGGTACCAGATACCCTCCTCAGGGTTAGAGACACTTGGATTTCTCTTGAGTTTCAGGCCATTCCAGCTCCTGGGCATGGCATGCTAATTACAGGCCAGGGATGTTCCACTTCAGGTTGTTTGAAGCCCTGAGCTATTTCAGCTCCAGCACACACCAGAGAAGAGATGCTCCTACTGCTTCCAGAGGCAGGAATTAAGTCTGGGAGGTCTTTGCAAGCAGTCTGAAAGGCTCCCAGAAATAGGAGACAGCCTGGATCACAAAGCACACTGTTGAGGTCTGAAAGGCCTCCAACACTGAGTCCTACTATCAACCTAATGCTGCCCTGTTCATCACTAAGCCACATCCCCAGCTACCACATCTACACATTTTTTTAACATTTCCAGGGTTGGTGATTCCACCACTTTCCTGGACAGCCTGTTCCAATGCCTGACCACCCTGTTCCAATGCCTGACCACCCTTTCCATGAAGAAATTTCTCCTAACAGCCAATCTAAAGCTCCCCTGGCACAACTTGGGGATGTTTCCTTTTCATTTCCTCTCATCCTGTCACTTGTTTATCTGGGAAAAGAGATTGATCCCCACCTCTCTACAAACTCCTTCCAGGGAGTAGAGTGCAACAGGGTCTCTCCTAAGCCTCCTTTTCTCCAGCCCAAACATCCCCAGCTCTGCACTGATCCCACAGGGACATGAGATGATGCAGTGAGGCATGACCATGAGCATCAGATCAGCCACTCTCTTAAGCTCTTCTCTCTTCAAGGCCAATGCAGTCTGAGTGTTGATGCAGTGGATGGTGGTAAAAGCACAGCTAATGCAAGCCCCTCCTGAAACAGCCTTCCTCCTTTTCCAGGGAGGTTTCTCTACCTGAAACAGCCTTCCTCCTTTTCCAGGGAGGTTCTCTGGAACCTTCTCTTGGAGGTTTCCAAGAAGCTCTTTTGCTGTTCCTTCATTTTTTGGTGCAGAGCAGCGGTGGTGCTGCCCGCATGAAGCAGAGGGAAGTAAACCAGACCACCAAGCTTCACCTCCCACACTGCTCCTAATGGACAAACTCGCTGCTATTTCTTTTCCTGCCCCGGGCCTGGCCCCTGAGCAGCTTTGTGTCCCGGGAACCCGTGCAGCGTGAGCCGGGAGAGCGAAGTGTCACTCACTAGAGGGCACCAGGGGAGAAGGATGCTGAGCGCTCCGCTGGCTTCGCTGCTGCACAGTTCAGCACATGCAGAGGGAACAGCTCTTCAGCACTGCCCCGCTGCTGCTGCTGCTGCTGCTGCTGCTGCTGCTGCTGCTGCTGGTCCACAGGCAGTTCCCACATTTCTGCTCCGGCACAGGATGACAGCAGTTTAGCAGTGAGAAGGAAGCACCTCAATCGCCGGCACACATTAGAACAGCCATGGGTGGGTGTAAAAACTCTGAGGGTATCTATCAAGCTGTCCTTGCCCTTGTTTGTGTTCAGGACATTTCACAGAGAGGGTGCAGCGCTTGCCATTGGGGTGCTTCAGCTGGGACTTGCTGCCTCGAAGAAATCAGAGAGCTGGGAAGGAGGAAAACGTGACTGCAGACATGGAGAGGTGTTAGAATAATCTGGTGTTAGCAGCTTAAGGGACTGTTGTGTTCACTGAGAGGAAACAGAGCTTTTAGGTATTTCCTAGGTATGCTAATTCTCAAGTATGCCAAGTTTTGGCCTGCAAAGCAAGGTAGAGTCAAAACACCTGTAGGACAAAGCAGGGTTGTGGAGGATTATAGCTCTAAGCCTAAATTCAGGAGGCTGGAACACATCAGTGAAACACAGCTCACTTTGAGCAGCAGGGAACCTGCTAGGAAACCTCCCGCTGAAGTAAAATGTCTGATGTTAACATCTCAGTGATTTAACTGGTACTTTTCTGGGGCACAGCTGAAGTCCTTTGTTATAGGAATGTTAAGCCTTACAGAGGAAAAGGCCCATCATGTTATTTCCAGGGCTAATGAGGCAGACCTAATGATGCCTGAGAGGTTTGACACAAGCTGGAAGTGCTGCACAGTACCATGCCAGCCCGATCTGCAGCTCAGGGGAATTCCTGGTGAGCGTCATGTTCAGCAACATTAGACCCAATGTCTACATCCCTTCCTTGAGGTTCATCACCTTGAGTCTTTCAATGACAATTACTCATACAGGATGTGTTTTCTTCTCCTCCTTGTAATAATTTTTTTTTATTATGTTTTAAGACATTTCCTCCCAGTGCTGAGGTGAAAGTGCAGAGCCTCATTCAACCCCCAAAAAAGAAGGGGCAGAGTCCAGGACCTCACCTTGGCTGGTGTGGCTGCTGCACAGATTTCACCTTTTGTTTTGGTTAATGGGCAGCTGGTGGTGACCTTCTGCCAGATTTAATATTTAAACAGCACAGGCAAGCTACTTGGAAGCATTGTCTGATAATGTGATACCTCACTCACAGTGTGTTGTTTAACATCTCAGGGCTTATGTGTTGTGACCAAAGGTCAGCTGCATGTAATGGGTGTGCCTCATATCTGACCAAACACAAAACAGAGGCGTGAAAGGTTGAACTCCACGTTTAATTGGTTACCAACATGAAGCAATCCTGCCATACACCACCGCTTTGCCCAAAGATAGATGAGGAAAAGTTTATGAGCACTTGTCACGCATTCTTATCTGACAAATAAGCACCTGGGACAGGCATGGCCTTGGAGACAGTAAGAGAGAAAAAAATTTATTAGGGTAGAATGAATTACTGAGTTTTGCTCTCCTGAGGGCACGGGTTTTGAGCCCTGCAGCAGTACATGAACCTTGATCCCCTTGGGAGCCCTGCAGCAGCAAAGTCCAGGAGACACCAAAGTGCGCTGTCTCTCCCTAATGAAATCTGCAATCTTATCTCTGAGGAATCATGTTCTTACAATGCATTTCTTTTACTACTGATTTGGATGTGAATGGCTCCGTATTATCTTTTTATACAGGACAACTAAACCTCTCAGCAGCTATCAGAGTTGACAACAGTCCCTTCAGACTGTGTCTGTTCATGCGTCCCATTCATGTGTCTAAGAGAAAAAACTTCCAGTAAAATTAAATTGCTCCTGGCCAGCTCCCAAAACTGCAGAAAGGTTGAATTCCTTTCACTCAGTATTTCAGACTTTAACACAAGCATCAGCTGGGACTTTCCTTCAGGCAGTCCACTCCATGCCTGAAGACAGGAACAACTGTGAATTGATGCATTCACAAACAATCTCAAGGATACCTGTGCCCACAATTAAAAAAAAAAACCCAATTCATATTGGCTCTTAAAAGTAGACCAAATATCTGTGCAAACAAAATAACCACAGTTTTTCTTCTCCTTTTGTTGCTGTTTTTGTTTGGATGGTTTAATCCTGAGCACCAGTCATGTTGAGAGCAACAGCCACCTCTCTCTGCACCCTGTGCAAGTGCTCTGGTTTTTCCTAACTCAGAAGAATATCCTGAGTTGGAAGGAACCCAAGAACGATCATAAAGTACAACTACTGGCCTGACATAGGACAGTCACAAGAATCACACCATGTACCCAAGAGTATTGTCCAAAATCTTCTTGACCCCTGTCAGGCTTCCCTGGGGAGCCTTCCCCACTTCCCTGGGGAGCCTGTTCCAGTGCCCAACCACCCTTTGGGGGAAGAAATCTTTTCTAATATCCAAGCTAAACCTCCCCTGACACAACTTCATGCCATTCCCTGGGGTCCTGTCACTGTCACCACAGAGAAGAGATCAGTGCCTGCCCCTCCTCTTCCCCTCACAACGGAGCTGTAACTGCAGTGAGGTCTCCTCCCAGTTTCTTCTTCTCCAGGCTGGACAGACCACGTGCCCTCAGCCACTCCTGCTGTGGCTGCCTCTCAAGGACCTGCACCATCTTCATGGCCCTCCTTTGGACCCTCTCTAATGGTTTCAAGTCTTTTTTACACTGTGGCACCCAAAGCTGCCCCCAGCACTGGAGGTGAGGCCGCCCCAGAGCAGAGCAGAGCAGAGGGGACAATCCCCTCCCTTGCCCAGCTGGCCATGCTGGGCCTGGTGCCCCCAGGACAGGGTTGGCCCTCCTGGCTGCCAGGGCACTGCTGACTCACATTCAGCTTCCCATGGAGCAGGGCCCCCAGGGCCCTTTGCACAGCGCTGCTCTGCAGCCTCTCATTGCCCAGGGTGTCCCTACAGCCAGGGTTGCCCCAGCCCAGGTGAAAAATAAAGCACATGTCTTGGTTTAAAGTTCGTGTGGTTGGTGATTTCCCAGCCCTCCAACTTGTCAAGGTCCCTCTGCCTTCAAGGGAGCCAACAGCTCATCCTAGTGCAGTAATTTCCTTAGTACACCTTTGGGTCCTGCATCCAAGATGCCTGGGGGTAGCCCCCACCTGATACTACAAGTTACCTGCTGAGGTTTCTGGCCCAGGCTGCAGATCAGCTCCCTGAATGAGATAACAGCAAGAGATGTCTGCACCTATTCAGTCACGTGTGCACCTTCTCAAATGCCACTGCATTTTCACTAGCTAATATAAATACACTAGAGAGTTAATTATTATAAAATTATTGATAAAGGAAAGAACAAGGTCTCAGGAGCATGGTTTATGAACAATTATATACATACCTATCCCAGATTACAGCTACCTTAAAAATCTGCCCCTGTGGTCTTTGGTCCAGGAGAGATCTTACAGGCAGCCCTGATGTTTAATAATTAGTGATGAATCTTGCTAGGAAAAAGAGATGATAAAAAAAAAAAATCATGATTTTAAAAGGAAACCATCCATAACATGTCCTCTTCTGCATCGTCTACCAAGGAGAAAGATGGTGACTCCACGGGCTCATGCATTTGTCAAAGCTCTGACGGAGCCTTCATGTGAGATGGTGCCAACAGAACGGAAGGAGTTCATTCAGCATCCCCCAGAGTTTGCCCAACCTCATCTTTTGGGTTATTGGAAGCTACATGTGTCCTGGAAAGCAGAACTGCATCAGGGAGCACATAGGAGTGTTGTCTGGGTTTTTGCTGTTCTCCTCTGTCTCTTTAAGAGAGTTTTCTAAAGTTTTATATTTAGCCTTCTGTGTTTACTTTTTGCAATGGAGTCAGATACAAGTTTATAAAAACAACCTTTTTTTTTTGTTATTGTAACAATCCAACAAGGCTTACATTCTTCTCATAAGGAGGAGACTGTTGATGGACTGTTGGGTTGCCCAGTGTGGCTGAAGAGGAAGATTTTCTTCCTCCAATCCACGGTCACTGCTGGAATTCGATAAATATTGGAGTTGTAAATAAACCTCCTCTTTTCTGCCTTGGACATCGCAACGTGTGGGTGTCATTTCTTTGTGTCATGTGTGACAGAGGAGAAGTGGCATGCCTGTCACTGATCCTGCTCCCAGTTAGCACAGCTCCTGGGAAGCTGTGCCTGATGCTGCCCAGTAACCAGCGCTCCTACTCGGTATAGCAAAGGCTGCCTCCCCTTTGCTTCCTTCCAGGGCACCAATGTCATACCCACACAACACCGTCCTGGGCGTACACTGCCCAGCGCTCTGATGGGCTCAGAAAAGCCTTTGCATTTTTTTGGAGGTACATGGAACTGAAGGAAAATACACCCGTCTCCAGGACACTGGGAGAGAAGACACGACAGCCAGCTGAGCCTTGTCTCTCATGCCGTACTGGGATTCATGCCGTACTGGGATTCATGCCACCCTGCCAGCTTTGCTGCAAGCCTCTGCAGGTGGAGGAGCTCTCCCCCTCCCAGTGTCACCGCTGCCGGCGTGGTTGGGTGGCGGCAGCAGCTTACGACTTGTCCGGCTAAGAGGACAAAAGGTGAAAGCAGCGGCTCGCCCCGGCCCTGCCCTCCCCACAAAGGGAGGAGAGGGTGGAGACTCTGCGGGCTGACGAAACATAGGGAACCCAGCTGCCAGCTCGTCCTGCGGCAGATGTGACGATCCGGCTGGCACCGCCCAGCCCTGCTAGCGGAACCAGCCCAGCTCCTACACGCCGCGCTCCTCCTCCCTTCCCTGGATCCTGCATCCCTCCCGGAGCCTCTGCCACCTCCTCAGCGGCCCCGCAGCGCTGACCCGGACCTGCTGCTGGTGGGTGAGTTGGCAGCAGCTGTTCAGCCCTTTTACTGAGGCAGATTTAGCTCAGTGTGGTGCCACTGCTCTGGAGTGATACTCGGCAGCTGTTTTCCCTCCGACAGCCGAGGAAACCGCAGCGAAAACACTCGCCTGCCTTCTCCCAGCTTTTCGGGGGATTTTATTGGGAAGGCAAGAAGTCAGTGAAAATAGGCTTTATAAAAGGCGGGGGGGAAGCTTCGAGGCGTAAATTGAAGCCAGTAAAAAGGTGAAAAATGAGAAGTTGTGTTTTTTTGTGGGAGCTGCCCTTCTGGGTGTTCCCTCACGCAAACGCGCCGTGGGCTGCTCGCTGGGTCCCCAGTTAACACACAGGGCTCTTTTCATGGAAGGCAGGTTACAAATCCCCCGTAAATCGGCTGGCAATTAACTTACAGATTGCCTGAATCGCATTATCCTTATTTACTAAAAGGGGTTTAGTCTCCCGCACGTGCTCCTGAGAAAGAGGAATGTATGGTCCTTGGCCCCTTGGCATCCCCACAGCCGTTCTCTGGTCAGTCCACATCCCTGGAAACGGCTGGAGAAGGGGGGACAAAAGGCATACCTACAACTTCTGAATTTATATACATCCAAAGTCCAAAATACACAATACAGTACTGTTTCAGCTTGCAGGCTGCAAGACTTAACTTTGTACCCACTGAAAACGAGAGAAATAATGGCACACTCAGCTGTGGTTTCTCTGGCAAGTTCAAGTATTGCGAAAAAAGAAAATGACTGTTTTTAAAGAGGGTTGGGGGCAGCTTCCTTTAGAAAATTATGTAGCTGAAAGCTGCTTCTGTCTCTAGAACTCCTCCTCCTCAAGTAACATCGATGCTTACTCTCTATAGAGATAAAATCTATTGAGTAACTGCCTGGCTGTTCAAAAATGCAGGTCTGAATTTTGCTCTTCATAATTTTACTACCCTTCCTATAGCGTTGCTCTTTAGTATTGTGGGTTTTTTCCTATTTGAACTACAAATCCCTCTGGTGCCAAAAGTTTTGCAGGAAGACTACAGGAATAAATGTTCCTTAGCTTTTTGTATAGACAGTGTATCTTAAAGCACACAAGTACATTCACTGAAACTGTTTGAAAGACTCCAAGTATGGTACAGTTGTGGTTCAAGTATGTTTGAATCAACTGAACTTTGTAGCACGTTTTGTTGTTGTTGTTTGATGGCTTTGTTTGTTTCCCTTGTGTGTGTAGGAAAAATGAGACTTTGTGTTTTCCAAGTCTCAGCAGAATACTCAGGAAAGTGACTGTACTGGGACCTTCATTTTATATGCATTGAAACAGTGGGCAAAGAGATTTCTCAGTTGTTTTAAAGAAAGTAGTTTCATTTTGCCATCAATAAAAGGTTAAATCTCTAGATCCAGTACTTGGTTTCCTGACAAAATTTTCTGAGACTAAATATCTCCAAAGAAAAGGATTTTCTATTAGACCTGAGCTGAAATTATGCTGAAATCTGTGGCAATAAAAATATTTCAGAACTATTTGGCAAAAGAAACAAAATTTGCAAAATTTCCAGAGAGTTTATAATTTTTTTTATTCTGCTGGATGCAAAGTGTAGTATACCCAGGGTTGACATGATAAGGATATGAAACACTTTATTGAGATCAACAAATACTTCTGAATGCAGCAGGCAGTACGTGTTGACATAGAATCTGCTCATTTCCGATCTAAAGTAAATATTTGTAAGCCATTGGCAATGAAATCTGAGAAACTTCATTTGAAATTTGCATAGAAATTGATTAGCATTCATCTTGGTTGTTTCTTTGTCCTGCACAAGCTCTGACTTAAAATGTTTTATGGCTGTATGTCGCATTAAATTCAATGAATTATTTTTAAGCAGATAAAATCTGCAATATTTTAAAAATTCCATTTGTGAGGACCAATTGCAGACAGCTGACAATTACATTAGCTGTGAAGGAGCAGGACCCTCTATTTCTCTGGTGAAGTTTATTGCTAGATAAGAAATGGGAAATTTAATTTGTGAAAAACCAAACTGATTGTCTCACTACAACTTTTTACACCACAGTGAAAAAGAGGAATCCAAGAAAAGAAAATCAAATCAAATGCCTAATTTCAGCACGTGTGCATCATTTCTACTGTTAGCACTGCATCTTCTCCCAGCACACTCTCAGCTGAGATCCAAATGGCCACTCTTGGAGGCTTCCACGGATCACCCAGGCAAAGCCCCTGTTGGTGCTGGCCCTGCTCAGAGGGAGAAACTGAGTTTTGGGGCTTCCTTGAGCCCATTCCTACCAGCATGTCCAGAGCCCTTCATCCTGCCAGCCCAAGGAGGCTGCTGTGGTGGAGAACTTTGCAGTGGCTATGCCCCTTTCAGAAGAGAGCAGCCAACACAGATCTCACACAGCAGCAGTAACCACTCCAGCTCTCAGCAAATGAGCATTCTGCGGTTTCTTTCTGCAATAAATTCTAGCAGCTCTGAAAGTGTGAAATGCTATTTTCAGTACTAATGTAATATTTGAAATAGATGGTGTTTTTTTTTACTTTGGTAAATGACACTTTTTTATGAAGGCAGGAACAGAACACAGGTAAATCCATGTACCAGGCATTCCACCTGCTGCACCCTACCCTGTTCCTGCCAGTGGCACAAGCACCCTGCAGCCAGGAAGGGCTGTGACAACTTAAAGGAGAGGTCCAGTGAGACCTGAATCCAGTCCCTCCTCACAGCTGCCAGTAGTTAATGCTTTCCCAAGGGACAATAGCAAAGAATGTTGTTTTTCTCTGGAAATTTCGGTTATCAAGCCTTCCTGAACTGGAAATCTCCTGCTGACAGCTGTATTAAACAGCCATTGAGGGCCTGTTGGCTGTGGATATATGTAATTCTTCTCATGCCTGATTTAATTATATAGCTTCTACAAACATTTTTACAAGGATGTGTACAATTTCATCATAACTTGATAGATTAAATTTGACTAGGACAGACTGTCTGTTCTTAGGAATGACACTGTAAAAGCAGTGTGATCCTTTACGTGTGAAAACAGTTTCTGATTCTCTGCTTACCTGTCTAGTTCAGTCTGGAAGAATTAGTTTCTTTAACTCCTAAAAGAAAGTTTGTTTCCTGAAGAGCATTTCAGAAATTTCAGTGCAAGTGTTGAGCTAGGTTTTTATGCTGGTCTTTGGAAAAAAAAGATCAAAAATCCAGTGAAACAAAGAAAAATGGATCCATTCTGTTGATTATGCGTGAGATCAAACTCTACCCCTTTTTTTTTTTATCATTTGCTCAAAATGTTTGCATCAGTAATACTGGAATATTAAGCTGACAAAAAAATGTGATCCAGCAGCCTTAGAAAACTGCCAAGATAAGGGCTTGGGTTTGGGTTTTTATGTGACCATATGAGCCTGTTAGATTGAACAGCCTTTTATTTTTTCTTCCCCAAGGCTCCTTTTTACTAATGGCTTTCAAATTCCTTCAGCATGTCTGAAACTCTGACTTAATTTGCCTCCTTTCTTGCTGTAAGCAGTGTAATTGTGCTGAGGAAGGGGACTAGATCACCCCAGAGCTCCCAGCTGCTCATCTACCCTCTTGATTCCCAAGAACTATTGCATTGTTAACATTTCACACCGTGACAATTCAAGTAATTAGACTCTGATGAGTCAACGTGTTATATAAAGAGCCCAGACCCTGCCTTTCCCTCAAATGACCCTGGAGGAAGCACAAAGGGGACAAAGGTCTGTGTGCACGGGGACAGCCAGGGATGCTCTGCTGTGCAGGTGAATGACTCTCCTGGCTGATGAGGGAGGTGAGATAACTTTGATTATTCCACCCCTACCTTCTGGTTTTCTCGTGGAAAACAAACCCAAGGAAGAGAACTACTTGGCAGCAGCGTCAGCTTCCACGTTGCTGTATCCTTGGCAAAATTATTTACATTAATAGAACAATTGCTGCCTGTGGCCAGGTGCTGCTGCTGAGGGGTAGTTGGACGGGGAGGATTCTGTGGGAAAGATCCTGGGGTTATGCTGTGGCAGACACAGCCACTTCCAGCTGCTGAGGCAAAGCTGAGTGTGTCAGTGATGCTGGTGGAGCCTCTCTGGAAACATGTGTAAGAAAGGGCAGAAGATGTTGTTCAGCAGCTGTGAGAGAGGAGTGAGAAAATGTGAGAGGAACAAACCCCAGAGAAGGAAGTCCAGGTGCCAGGGTAGATATTCACCTCAGAGAGTGGCTGGGTGGGCAGCTGTGGTTCCCCCAAGGCCAGCCCACCCCAGCAGACCATCAGGGTGGAGGAAAAAACTCTTCTATCTCCCTCCCTCTGGCAGCCCCAGCTCCTCATCAGCTTTGTGGCACCTCCAGGTCTGAGCCCACAGGACCCAACCTTCCTGTGCAAAAGACAGACTCCTAGATAGGCCTCTTCCAGGCCCACCGTGGGCCCTGTGCCCAACACTGGGTCCAAAAGACACACCTTTCCTCTTCATGCCTAACCAAATCTTCCCTTTCCTATGTCTCACTTCCAGAGGAAAGATGGCAGAGGACCAGCCACACCTCTGCATTCAGATGTCAGAACCTGGTACAAATGGCATTCCCAGTGGAATGCAGCCCTCGCCAGGCTTGCCCGGCAGGGCGGGAAGCGTGCTCACCTTCCACAACATCTGCTACCGTGTGAAGACAAAGACTGGCTTCCTGTGCTTCCAAAAAACCACAAGAAAAGAAGTTCTGAGAGATGTCAAGTAGGTATTTAAACATCCCTTTGTGTAAGTTTTGTGTAAGTTTTATTTCTGTCTGGAGAGTTGACTTTGCTCGTGTCGCTGAGCCCTTCAGCACGACATGCAGACCAAGATTTAGCAAAACCATTTGTACGTGTGGTTGCTTTGTGCTTGCTGTCAGCTGTGCTTAAGCCCAGGTCCTCCGTGCCTGGGCTGAGCCTGTACATCAGAGAGCTCATTTCCCTCGGCCCTGGGGGGACAGCCCTCCTGGCTGCTATCAGCACAGGGCACACCAGCCAGCTCTGCTCGCTCTACACTCCCTGGAAATCCTCCCACTGAGCCGGGGTGTTCACCTGAGATACCAACAGCCTGTCCTCCGTGGTTGTCTCCTTCCCTCAGGCAGCCTTGGGAAAGGTTAATTTTTTTTTTTTTTTTTTTTTTTTTTTTTTTTTTTTTTTTTTTTTTTTTTTTTGCTGGGCGGGGTGTTAACTTAAAAGTGTTTAACGCAATATAAGTGAGAGTTAGGTTAACTTTGAAGAGATGTAAAGGTTTCTGGAGTTCTGGTGTTTTGTTGTTGTGTTGTTTTGTGGGTTTTGGGTTTTTTTCCCCAACAGGGAGCACTACTGCAGTGAAGCAGCCATGTCATTACGGCCTTTGTTCAATAATCAGGGAATAAAACTTGCCCATTCACAGTTCAGTAGTTAAACTCAGTGGCAAGGGCTCATACAATGTGCCATTCCAAGTCACCCATGACTTTCAGCTCCCTAACTCCAATTTCTGTCATAAATATTTACCCTTTTGTATAGCTCTATCCTGCTCTTTGCCCAGGGAATTTCCACACCTGCTAAACATGAGCTATTAAAGGCTTTGTTGCTTTCCTCAAAAGCCATGTGTTGTGGTACCTCAGTTGACTCACATGGGTCATTTGTGACATTTACCATCTGGCTTTTGAGTTTCATGGGGCTTTAATGTCAGACACAAAGAAACTATCAACTGCATTTTAAGTACAGACAAATCCCTAGTTTATTCTGCCTACAGGGACTATTATTCTCTCTGTTGAGAGAGAATAATACCTTTAGAACTGAGTATGGTAAAGCAAGTGTGTGCTTCTCTTGTAGAGATCCATGTGGTAAAAATACAGTACAGGTTTTGCTACATTTTAGCCATATTCATGTTCTGTCTTCATTATACGATGACTAGTTTTTCTTGAATTAGAAATAAAAGTTAAGGTGAAGTCTGATCATAAATACTGCTTGGGATTAGGCAGTTCCATTAATTCCAAAATTAATGGGATACAGAAAGTAGTTGTACAGGTAAGTTACACTGGCCTACCAGCAGAAACAGGCAAAGAAATGACCCCACCCTGTTTTGTAAAACCTACCTGTTTTGTCTTACAGTGGCATCATGAAACCAGGACTGAATGCAATTTTGGGACCCACTGGCAGTGGTAAATCTTCGTAAGTGCCCCCTTCGCCCTCCACAGAAATTACACCAAGGGGAAAATGAAACTATGCACCTTTAGCAGCAATGGACTTCTCTTTCAGAGAAAGATTGAGGTTTTATTTAGGTCTGTGCAAGTCTCACTGCTTTCTGAGAAATGCTTGAATTCAAAAAGACAATCAGTTTATATGAGAGAGGTGAAATTCAGTTTTAGTGCACACTTTGCTGACAGTTGTTTCTCATACACCTTTCTGGTAATGTGTAACCAGTTTGAGGTTAAACTCAAATTATTGAAAAAATGCACATGAACCTGCACAGATCTCATTTTCTTAGGAATCCAGGACAGAAGAGACTCAATCCATGAAAGTTGCTGGGGTTTTTTCTAGATTGCAAATGTTTAATGTGATCTGCTTTTATGTAGCTCTTTGTTCCGTGAGTTGGGCTTGTGTTTCAGAGAGCTTTGCCTCCTGCATGGTTATCTGACAAAGTAACCAACTCTTCCTTTAGGCTACTGGACATTCTGGCTGCAAGAAAGGACCCCCATGGGCTCTCTGGTGACATTTTGATCAATGGAGCTCCTCAGCCTGCCAACTTTAAGTGTACCTCCGGGTACGTAGTACAGGTAAGTAATTTTTATCACTGTGGATTCTCTTGTAAGAAGTTGCTGCTCTGTTGCAAATGCCTTCCCTTGATCCAAGAATATAAGAAAACTCCTTAAAATTACATCATACAGAAAGGTGGTCTCTCAAAGCACACGTAAATCTCAATGTCCCACAAGTGACAGATTTCCTTTGCAAGAGACAAGCAGGTGGTATCTAAAAACCTCCCCTCCTTCCTCCTCTGACAAAACAAGCTGAGAACACCTTCACCCTAACCCACATGGACCCAGCTTCTCTTTACCTTCCCTCTTTTCTCCCTGCTCTCACCTGTAGTGGGCTGAGGCTGCACTGGCAAACACACTGTGATAATGACCTGAGCTGTAGGTCAGGTCCCTTCAGCCCTTCAGTCTCTCCCTCAACACCTCCAAAAAACCTGAATAAGGTAAGAATACTTAAGGGACTGTTTTGAATCCTTTGCTGTTTATACATTTTTATATCATGCATGATGGAGCCTGTTCCTGTACGGCGTTGCTTTATTAATTAAGGCAAATATAATTACGTGCATGAAATCCACGCTCTGCTAAGACAGAGGCATTGAAGGTGCACCTTACTGCATGTTCTGCTGCTACTGTCCCTCTGCATGCAAGGACAGCACAAAACATAGGTAGATGCAGTTCTCAAGGGAATAATTAGAAACTGCTGAGCAACCACCAAGTATCTACCCTTTTTTTTTTAAATGAAGGATGATGTGGTGATGGGAACCCTGACTGTAAGAGAAAATCTGAAGTTCTCAGCAGCACTCCGCTTGCCAAAGTCAGTGAAGGAACAGGAGAAAAATGAGCGAGTGAATCAGATCATCAAGGAACTGGGTTTGAGCAAAGTGGCAGATTCCAAGGTAAGACCTGTCAACATGGCACTTAAACCGTAGTAAGTGGTTTGTTCATTAACCAAGTGGCTCACCACGGCAGATTAAAAAAACAGCAAACTTCTACAGGCTGTGTCAGGAATACAATAATGAGTGACATTTCTGCATGGAGACCTCTACAGACTGTGCTGGTGCTGCTGTATGGCATCACATTGCAGGGGAAAGGTGAAAGGGGAAGCTAGAGGTTGGAGAAAAAGACAAGACCTCAAGTAATATTAACATTAAGAACAAGGCTGTGTGTGAGATAACACTTACATGTTTCTGAGAGTAGGGCCAGCATTCCTTAGAACTCTCCCCAAATACTGCCATGTGGGTAGGATGCTGTTTGCTCAAGGATTTCTCTTTGGGCCAAACAAGTAAAGTTTCTTGCTTTTTATCAGGTTGGCACCCAGTTCACTCGTGGGGTGTCTGGAGGAGAGCGGAAAAGGACCAACATTGGGATGGAGCTCATCACGGATCCTGCCATCTTGTTTTTGGATGAGCCAACCACGGGACTGGATGCCAGCACTGCTAACGCTGTCCTGCTGCTACTGAAAAGGTGATGGCTTTGGAAACAGCTTCCCATCCTCAGCACTCCACTCTGCTACACTTCAGTTGTGTTAGACTTGAGTTGCAGTTCGAATGAGCAAACAGGGAATTCAGAGGTGTAGTTATTTACCAGTGAACCAAGGATGTAAATGGGGTAGGAAAAAAACTGTACAAATTCTCTCTCTGCAAAGTGAGAGTTCTTTTCTCACACAGACACTGTAATATCTAAATATTTTCTTTTTCCCTTTCTTCTCCCTTCTCTGGCATACCAAGTTACTCAGACTTCATCAAGACTTAACTGAACTTTCAAATGCTCTTATCTAAACCCTGAATCAGCTTGCAAAGCTGACGCCTCTGTCGTTCTTCACATTCAGGATGTCAAAACAAGGAAAGACAATCATCTTCTCCATCCACCAGCCTCGATACTCCATATTCCGACTGTTTGACAGCCTGACGCTGCTGGCTGCAGGGAGGGTGCTGTACCATGGCCCGGCCCAGCAGGCCATCGAGCACTTTCAGTCCCTTGGTGAGCACAACTTCCAGCAGGGCCAACCTTTGGTTTGCACCAGCTCGAGCGAAATGCCAATAGCTCTCGGGCCAGAATCGGACACGGCGTGTCCAAGCAAGCCCAGCGTTTTAACAGGCTGAGCGTTTCTGTGGGTGTTTCTCCTCTTGACCCACATGTGAATTTGGGTGAGAAGTTCCTGGGTGCATCTTAATTAGAGAAAGCCCAGGCTAGGGCTGGGAAGAGCACACTGCCAGCTGTCACCTCGTTTTTGCTGACGGTGCAGCCCAGCAGCGCCACTCATCCCTCGGGAAAGCATGGACTTCCCAAAGGCTGCCATGCCTTTGGTGCAGGCTGCTCCATAGGCAAGATGTGTGGCTGTGCTCCTGACAGCCAAGCACAGCCCTTGGCCAGTCACACAGCCCCACCCAGGGCTCATAACACTGTCACCACAGTGTCACTGTCACCACAGGCTACCAGTGCGAGCCCTACAACAACCCCGCCGACTTTTTCCTGGATGTCATCAACGGAGACTCCACCGCCGTGGCATTGAACAAGGCTGATGAAAGTAACACAGGTATGAAACCCAGGGCTGAGTCACCTTATCCTAGCATGTGTGGGAATGGGAATTCAAAAAACTGTTTTGGTAACTCTCAGCACAAAGGAATAGCCTCTTTTGTCTTCAAGGCAAACCAGCTGAAATCCTGCAGAAGCAGAGATGATAAACCAGGACAATTGTTCCTGCTGAGGACATACTTTGATGCAGTTATGGCTTAACTATTTTACCTAATGGAACAGTTCTTCTGCTAGGAAATTACTGTTTTCCTTCCTCTGAGCAGGGTGGGAAGGGTAGAGATAGGATTCCACTGCTCACCTGGTGTTTCCCTGAAGTTCCCAGCTTAGGCAGAAATTACACCCAAACTAACGAATCAGCTCTCACCTATTTTTTGGGGCATGCTTTCTCATACTTTTCTGCTGCCACTCATTAATATCTTGCTGTCTTTTCACAGGAGTGAAAAGGCAAATTAAGTAATGAATACACTGAGCGCCCAAACACAGTTTCACTGTACCTTTACCAAAGGAGCAGCCATCATTTTACAAAAATGCTCTGATCAGGATCTGGCAAATACTATAGCTGGCATCACACGTTGTATCTGTCATTGGAAAAGCTCACATTGTACTATAGTTAAGAAGAAAAAGGGGGTCCAGTTGAAATTTATTTATGACCAAAGTAGACACATGCAGGATTATCTGGATCTAAAAGTCTGGAAAGTCCAGGATTATGTCATCAGATCTGTGAAACAGATCACATACAGAAACCTAGGGGGAAAGGGGATGTAGAAATCACTTTTTGATTAAAAGCCATGTTGCTGCCAGGTTGCAACTCCCTGGGCAAACATGGGTTTGCCTGCTCAGAGAGCTGTCAGGCTGCTGCCCGTTGGACAGGTTGCACAGACAAACACAGAGGTTTGTTCTGATTTGTACCGACTCTTTTTTACTATGGGGCTTAAAATACTTAACTCTGCTATGGGGCTGGCTGCAGTGAGTCACTGGAACTATGTGTGCATCTTAATTCTTCTTTAATTTTAATCTTTTTTTAATCTTTCCAGCAGAGAGCACTGAAGAACGCCCTGAGTATGACACAACCTTGGCTGAGCAATTAGCAGAGAAATACTCCAACTCTGCCTACTACCAAGAAACAAAAGCACATTTAGAGAGCATTTCTTCAGGAAATAAAAAGAAAACCAAAGGACTTTTCAGGCAAATCACATATGCCAATTCCTTCCTCCACCAGCTGAAATGGGTGTCCAGGCGCACGTTTAAAAACCTGATAGGAAACCCTCAGGCTTCCATAGCCCAGGTAAGGCTATTTGTGTCTGTGATTTTGTGGTATATGTTGAATTTATTTGGCTCCTGGATTATTAGGTAAGTCACTGGGATGGTTTTGCTTCTGGATATTTTGACTGCAGTAAGCATCTGAAGAAAAAGTGCTCAGGGTCTAGGAGTCTGGGGACAGAAGGTGTCCTGAATGCTCCCAAATGTGCAACTGTTCAGTAATAAATTCTGGACTACTGAAAGACTTTGGGAGGCAAGACCTGTCCCAGCTGGGCATTCTGCTGCTCCCAGCCAGGAGCACATTATGTGCAAAGTAGTTTCACACATTTGCTCAAGAACATTCTTTAGATTTGACTCTAATTGTCCAGGCTTGGCACTGTGGGGTTTGGCCTCAAATCCTCTCCCCCACCAGGAAAGGTTAACAGACTGCATTGGCATACTTAACTTCAGCACAAAATGAAGTGCTGGCAGTTGGCTCAAGTGCAAAAATATTTTTGCAGTCTCGTAATGTGTGTGTGCTGTTTGGTCATTTGACTGATTATATTGGTGATGATGTCTTCTGGATAAGGTGTCATGAAGTCCACAATGGGGTCCAACACCCAACATGAAAGATAAACACTGGCCCTGTTAGTGTTGTTTCTTCTGAAGGCACCAAAAAGTTTAGACTCCTTCAGAGCTGCACATTGCTTTCAAAAATGAAGCATGTGTGGCTGGCCTCTGCAGAGTGACTAATCCTCAGGAATTACCTAATTCATGGGCCAAACTCTGCAGCCACAGCACCACCAAAGCTCCCACTGTAATTCTCAGCAGTTCTGGAGAGGCCAATAGAAAAACTGGCCTGTAGCCAGGGATGTAAATTGTATTCATCATGCTTTATATAACTGAGTGAATAAATGGCTGGTGTGGAGTTAAAACAAGTCCAGAATCCCTGAGGTTAAAAGGCTTGGAGTACGTGTGTGTGCCTGTATGTTGATACTATAGAGATCCTTAATAATTGCTTTGTAAAAGCTTGACCTTGTGACAAGAATTAGGCTCTCAAGAACCTCCTCCACAGCCCAAGGTCAATGGTCCTGACTTGTTTCTCACAATCTTTTTTATCTCCTCACCCTCATTAGACCTGGATTTGTCCAGCATTCTTTTAAGGGTACATGGCTCATTAAGCCTTTTTTTTTCATTAATCTGCTCCAAATTGGTCTTGAAATGATCCCTGCTTTCCACTGCAATGGGCTTAGGAGCTGAATTATCCCTGACATTTGCTCCCTTTGGCAGGATCTTAGCGAGAGGGTACCAGGATCAAGTACTTTATGGTGCTAAGAATCCTGCATTGCTGGGGCTTAAAAATGACAGAACTGCCTGATACCATCAGTTTTCCTGAGCTTTTTGTCATTTGCATTTAGCATTTAAAAAGTGTGAGGCACACACTTCAGTCTTTTAGGTGACAGACTTGAGGCAGCTCTTATCTCTGCTGTTTAAATAGTTACAGACTGCAAATATCAGCATATCTCTAGCATCTCATTAAAAGCAATCCCATGAGTAAGATGTATGATAGAGCCCAGTAATTACACACTGTGGAGCATGAAAAGAAACTGTCATCCTTATCCTGGCAGTCAGGAAAACTTTTGAAACAATGAGAATGATATTTTCCCTTCTGTTTTCTTTTTTTTTCTTTTTTTCCTGTTTAGCTTCTTATTACAGCTCTTCTGGGACTGATTGTAGGAGCTATTTACTTCGGACTTGAAGAGAACTCTGCTGGAATACAGAACAGGTCAGTCAGTCTAGGTAATGGATATTCAAAAATTTGATAAAGCTCCCTTTCAAGGAGCTTTATACCTCTTCAAAGCAAATGCTTCCCTTCACATCAGTAAGGGCAAGCCTGTGTGACTTGGAAGTGAGGATGTGATTTGGTTCCTCTAGCAAGATTCCCTGCAGAACTGAGAGGGTTAAAATATACAGACTTGTGGCTACATAAAGGCGGGTTACTAAAGCTGTAATCTTACAACAGTTTCTATTCACACACTTGAATTTACCAGCAGTAAGAGATTTTCAAATTTTGCTGCTCGGTGTGTCATTTGACAGCCCTATGTACCTGACCTGACACATGAGCTTGCCACTATGAAGCCTCTGGGTTCTTAATCCTGAAACACTTCACAGTGTTTGTTCAAGAACAGCCCAGTTTTAAACTGAGTAGGAAGTGCCTTGAATTTTTGTGGAAAAGGTGAAAACTACTCACACTGTTTATTTGGTTCCTCACAGTTTGCAGCAGACAAATGCATCACAATCTGAGAATCTTTAACCTGTCAGGAAATTACGTTAAGAAAAAACCCAAACCACATCCCGTAAAACCTCAGCTGATTTTCTATCTTTGGACTGCATCAGAGAATGTGCTGTCATTGCATGCCAAAACTAATTTTCAAAAACCGATTTTGTACCACATCTGTGTCAGGCTTGTTACAGACTCAGGCTCATAGCCAATACTTTCCCCATGGATTTTGGGATGGGAGGTCAAACACTGCCAAACTTCAGGCACTGCAGGTGGATTTATGTACTCCCTTGTGGTACCACTGCATTTACATCCTATTTTAAATAACAGCTTACTGTTTTGCTCTTTTGCAGAGTGGGTGCAATGTTCTTTCTGACCACCAACCAGTGTTTCAGCAGCGTCTCAGCTATTGAACTCTTCATTGTGGAAAAGAAGATATTTATGTAAGTGAAACATACAAAAAGGTTACCAGGTTCTGCTGTTAGACTGAGTTTTTCTGACATGCTGAAAATGTCGTTTGAGTACAGCTAGTGCAGAATTTTCAAATTATTTCACTGATAGTGCTCATCGCAAATGTGTACTCTGTTAGTCTGCTAGTGAGTTGTCTGCAAACCCCCTAAAAGGTACCTGGGATTACAAATGGCTCAGAGTTTAAAGTTATTGAAGCAGGAAAAAACCCCTTGAATACTCAGTTTTGGCATTGATTAATACATTTGTGACTTGCTAGTTGAGGGCAATAAATATCATCTAACTGGGTTCTTTAAAGCTATGCATATTATGCTGTATAAAATATAAAAATTATTCAAACTTTACCCTCTCTGTCCCCATGACATGACACGTAAATTTACTAAAAATTATGTGCACAAATACCCACCTTCATTTGCATATGAAAATGTCACCAATTCTGTAGTGTTTAGGCTTACTGGAAAGTTGCCTTATAGCCTAAGTATGAAAGATTTTCTTCCAGTTTGAGCTAGAATTCATTTGCCAAGAGGTGAAAAAAAAAATCAAACTGGTTTTTAGTGGTTAAATTTGTAACGTGCTGTACCTATCCCTGTGTTCCAGACATGAATACATCAGTGGCTACTACAGAACATCTGCATACTTCATAGCAAAGCTAATGGCTGATTTAATACCCATAAGGACTCTGCCCAGCATCATCTTCACCTGCATAGTTTACTTCATGCTAGGCAAGTATGGTCTCCTATTTGTGGTCTCTCTTATTGTTGCAGAAAAACTCTGTTGTTTTCTACAGAAAAGATGCAAAGATTTAAGCATTCATCAGAGAATCTGTGGCGTGTCTCATCTCCTCTGTCCCTAGAAGGAAGCCATCACCATTACTATATAGTTTTGATTTATTTATTCCTTTTTTTTTCTGTGGCCTTCTTGGCTTCTGATGACTTTTATAAGATACTTTTCCCATCCTTGCAAGAAGACCTAAAAGAAAAGGTTTTGTTTTAAGATCTTAACACTGTGTGAGTTAATACCAGCTTGTTGGCTTTGGTCTGAGTTTTTTTCCCTAAGAAACAGGAAACCAGGTCACATCAACAGGAGGCTCTCAAACTGTGAAACTGGAATGAAGCAGGCCTTGCTGCTGAATCCATAGCCACCTCAAGGTTGCTAGGTTCTTTAGGAGAGCTCTCTGCTGAAAACTGGTGAAATGCTGTGCAGCTGCTGCTCATGGAAGTGCACTAGAAGTTTCTCCTTTGATGGACAACTTGCAGCCACTTTGGATGTGTGAAGCGCAGTACTTCTATACATTCTGCCCTCTTCAGTCTCACTGCAGTTTTGGGCATACTATTTATTCACCCTGTCTTCCACTGTCAGGACACATTAGGGCTGTCACAAGCACCACAGCAGTCTTGGGTCTCAGGGACACAGCCTGTGCTGGCAGACAAGGTGTAATTTGTAAGCAGGACACGCTGGGAAAGTCAGGACAGCGTCCAGGTTAGGGCAGAGCTTTCAGCAGGATCATTCTGAAACCCTTCTTGTTCTGATCTTTAAGGTTTGAAACCAACAGCAGGAGCCTTCTTCACGATGATGTTCACCCTTATGATGGTGTCCTACACAGCCACGTCCATGGCACTGGCCATTGCAACAGGACAGAGCGTGGCTGCTATAGCAAACCTGCTCATGACTGTCGCCTTTGTTTTCATGATCGTGAGTAGCACTCCTCAGTTCTCTAGACTGGGCCATGAAACCCCAGAAATGCTGAAATCCAGAAATTCCTGCTAGCACAGGGTTCAGCTGAATTCTGCAAAAAGTTCTCTTGGGGTCAGCACATCCTGATTTGTCTGCCTTGAGTATCCTGATGCTGTGGGGTGGAATATTGTGATTTGTCCTTCAAGTGAACAAGAAGTGGGGGGCTGGAGGGGTGGGTGTGAGGAGGAGTGTCTCCTCTGACTCCTTCTCTTTGGCTCTGGCAGACAGAAAACTGCCTGGAAAGTAGAGATGCCACTTAGGGCTACATTTCATTCTCTCTCCCTTAACTTTGTGAAAGGCAAATGTCTCTGGCTGAGAACATGACCTGCAGCCCCCTACTTTCTGAGACCACTAGCCCAGCTGTCCTCCTGGGCTGCAGAGCCCACCTTGGGCATGTTAAACCGGACAACACACAGCCACAGTCAGGAGATGGGCACCTTAGATGAGACAGAGCTGAGCCCACAGCCAAAATCCATGTTGCCCTCAGACTCAGGGCACACAGGCAAAACCTAGAGCAGTCCCACACTGAGGAGCAGCAGCAAGCTCATGTGAACCCACGTGGGATCCCCAGACAGGAAGCACCTGGGTTTACTGCACAGGGGAAAGCATTCCTTGGTTTGGGGGAAGGACCTGAAGTTATGGTCCAAAGCTTGGTAACATATAAATCCTTCCCTTTTGTTCTTCTGCTGGAAGAGTTTCTTCCTCTGGGAATGCTTTCTCATTCCTTTTTATCTGAAGAAACAAAGTCAAGAGCTAGAGAAGAACACATGATAAAAGCAAGTAATTTGTAATCTGTTTTTGTATGTTGTGGCTTTTTGTGATTTCTTTTTTTTGTTGTTGGTTTGTTTTTTTTTTGTTTTGTGTTTTTGTTTTGGTTTTTTTTGTAATTGTTGCCTCTAGATTTTCTCTGGGTTGTTGGTCAATCTCACAAGCGTCCTGTCCTGGCTCGCCTGGCTCAAATACTTTAGCATCCCTCGATATGGAATGACAGTAAGTGCTCTGATTTCCCTTAACAAACCTGGGAATGGTTTAGCTAGAAAGGAATGTCTTTAATCATGATAAAGAAATCTTCAAACTTGAAGGCCTAATGAGCAAAAGGGAAGCTAATTAAGTACAACAAGCTCAGAGTGTTGTGCAGTACCTTGAAACAAGAAGGGCTTCTCATCAACCAGCACCCGCTGCTGTTTAGAAGACCTCCTTTCAATTTCATGTAAATTGAAAACACTCATATGAGAGACACAACTACTACATCTGCTGGGCTTCAGCTGGACAGAAGTGTTTCAAAGCAAAGAACAATGCTATCCCCACCCCGCAAAAGTAAAAATCTTCTATTCATCTTTTCCATCAATCAAACAAAAAAACCCCACAAACTTGTCAGGATAAATCTT
This sequence comes from Phylloscopus collybita, assembly GCA_027886175.1. Lineage (NCBI taxonomy): Eukaryota > Metazoa > Chordata > Aves > Passeriformes > Phylloscopidae > Phylloscopus > Phylloscopus collybita. The sequence continues at coordinate 8,279,353 of JAJNNQ010000130.1, forward strand.
TTCTCCTAATTTGTGAAAATTTAAGTCAGAGTGACATTTTGTTGAGGAATTTGGGCTTTACTATGCCTATGCAGAAACAGTCTGGCCAGGGGGAGGTGGTAAAGCCTGTAGTGGTGAATGCTTTACCAGGTGTGTACAGGCTGTATACATTCCTCTCCTAAAAGAAAAAAAACCAAAAAACTGACCTCTGCTACTCTGCTAAAAAATAGGGATTTGGCAAATATAATAGTGATACCAGCACATTTTTAGAATTAATTTTAATTGCATTATATCTCAGCTTATTAATGTATCACTCCTTTACCTACTGATTTCTGTTGTCATTTTTTTTAAAATTTATTTTAAAAGGCTTTACAGATCAATGAGTTCACTGGTCTGAACTTCTGTGGCAGCAGTAACGACACAGTTTCAAGCAGTGACAGTATATATCGACAGACAGGCCAGCTGTAAGTATTTTGGTACCCTGAAATGAATCCCACCACCAGTGACTTCAGAAGTCCTGGAACATCAGTCTGAGTACCAGAGATACTCACTGATGACCACAGAATCTGTGAGTTTTTACATGGAAAAGGAACCTTTGACTGGGTTTTCACATTCTGACTGCATGGAACATTCTGCTTGTTGCCATATTTACTGTTTGTAACGCTTGAAATATCTGGCATTCTGCTTCCTATTTTTCCTCAAACTGTATTTAGTGAGAGCTATGCACACACACACAATTGCACAGCCTCACAAAATCCATTTCAGCTTCCTAAGTGGAACTGGAGCTACAAGAAAAACAGATTTACCAATGGAAAATCACCCACTGACATAGAGCTGGTGTTTGCCCAGCCTACTACACACATGGAACCACACTAGAGATCCCCCATGATCCTGCTGACCGGTTTATGAAGTGGCTCAGCTTACCAATGTGTGTGTTTTGTCTGTAGTATCTGCACTGGAGAGGAGTATCTGAGGAGCCAAGGCATCGAAGCCAGCACCTGGGGCCTGTGGCAGAACCACCTGGCTCTGGCCTGCATGACAGTCATCTTCCTTACCATCGCCTACCTCAAACTGCACTTCATGAAGAAGTTCTCCTAAAAACAGAGGGAAAAGATGAGATTCCCACTGCTCAGTAGCTCGCTGAACTGATTGTGCAACTGACTTGATTATTTTTAAAGAGACCTTCCTTTTATTATCACCTACCTTTTACTCTTCAGCGACATGAACGCCATCCTTGTGTATGAAATACTTACTGTTCCTTTACTCTGGCAAAATGTCTAGCACGGCTCACTCCTCTTTGCCACAAAAAAGTGGCAAAGCTCTTGACTTCTTCAGGATACTATTCAGTCTTTCTGCATGTTCTAGCTATGAACTTGTCAAGCACTGTATCTAATATTTAGTGGCTTAACCTGAAAAAAAAAATTAATTAGCACTTACCTTAACCAGCAAGTTATTCAGTCCAAAGTATGCTTATCAGGACACCAACACAATCTCAGCTGCTTATATCACAGGATATATGAGACAGAGGCAAAATCCCTTCCATCACAGTGCCCTTTTCTATTTAGGAATCATTACTGCTCTACAATGTATTTATTGATGCCATCAAGCCTTTCTTGCCACACTCAAGTGGTAGAAGCACTGTTTTTTTTTTTTTTTTTTAAATAAAGGTGTTCTTACTTACAGTACCTGAGCAATGCATGAGTCCTTGTCCTGAAATTTGTATTTCCTCTGCAAAACTGCAAGTCATCCTCACTGTCCCATTCGTGCTGCTACCATGAGCAGTTCTGAGTCATTTTTATGGTGACTAATTTCAAGTGCATGACTGAACAGGATGGTAGCACCTTTGTAAGAGTCCACAGATTGCAGCAATCCCTTCCTGGCAGACCAGCTTTTCCCTGGCCACGTGCAGCAATTCTAGCTAATCTCCTTCTTTATCTGCAGAGTCATGCATAGGAAATGTATAAAAATTCATAGAAGACAGCTTTACAGCTCTTTCTTGGGTTGCTACTGTTGATCTTGTTGCTCCTGCAATGTTTGCCCCGGTTTGTGTAGGTCATGAGAAGAACCTTCCAAGACCTTATTTCTGTAAGAGAGTTAGAAACATAGAACACCTGAACTGGAAGGGACCCACAAGGACCATTGAGTCCAGCTCCTGATCCTGCACAGGACATCCCCAAGAATCACACCCTGTGCTTGATAGCATTGCCCAAACACTTCATGGACTCTGGCTTGATGCTCTAACCACTTCCCTGGGGAGCCTGTTCCAGTGCCCAAACACTCTGTGAGTGAAGAACCTTTTCCTACTGTCCAGTCTAAATCTTCCCTGACACAGATTCAGGCCATTCCCTCTGGGTTCTGTCACTGTCACCACAGAGAAGAGCTCAGTGCCTGCCCCTCCTCCTCCCCTCATGAGGAAGTTGAGGACATGAGGACTGAGTCGAGGTCTCCTCTCAGTCTCCTCTTTTCCAGGCTGAACAGACCAAGTGACCTCAGCCACTCCTCACGTGCTTCCCCTCCAGACCCTCCACCTTCCCAAAGCCTCTCTGCCTTCACTTTACACCACTCCTGGAGAATGGTTGTAGTTCTGCCTACTGGGCAGCTCACATAGGCTGGAAATTTAACATCTTCATACCTATGACATTAGGATTCACGTTGATCTGAACACTAATTATTGTACTGTTTTGTTGGTAGGATGTCGTGCTGCTGGGGAAAACAAAAGCTTCAAAGCACAAAAGATTGGCAGAAAGTATTCTGTAGCTTTAGCTTAGCCCTTTTTAAGCAGAAGGAAACGGTGAGGAGATAACAGTTATGTGGTTATTCCAAAAAAATGTGACTCCAGGTACCAGGTACCACAAAGAAATGAAAGTGGAATTTTTGCTTTTGGAAAATCATCCCAGATTTTAAGATACAGAAATCTTCAGTCCATTTAATTGCAGCTGGTCCTAATAATTTCAACAAGTTATAAACGTGATCACGCAGACTGTGTTCCAGTCGTCAAAGAAAATAATTTTAGTATACAGCAGTGGTTTCTGAGAAAGGAAATAATCAACCTAAGTTGAATTACTCACATTTTGAACAGATTTTCACACTGTATTGCACAGATAATAGTCACCACAAAACTCCTAAACTTTTTTTGCTTTCTACTACATATTTCAGCAGCTGGTCATCTATAAGAACGTATTTACATGAAAGAAATAATTCTTCCACTACTGTGCAACACTTAACTCTGTAAACTCGTAAAATTCTATACCTCAGTTGCATGAATTACAGTAGTAGTCATGTCAGACTTCTCTGTCACACTGTAGGCTTTAAACTTTTATTTTTCTCTTTTTTGTCCAGCACTGCACTTTACATGTTCTAGTGAAAGGTGCCCCTGCCCATGGCAGGGGATTTGGCACTAGGGGAATCTTTAAAGTCCCTTCTAATCCCCAAATTCTATTATTCTGTGATTTACCTGGTTCTCCCCTTTAGTTTGGGACAGGTTAATACAACAATGTTGGTGGCACAAGCCAGGAGACACATCATCCCTACAATAACTTTAACAGATACTTTGACAAGCAGTGTAAGCAGGGGGGAAAAAAGAATATCAGGAGAAGGGAAATGAGTCCAGAATCCCTGAGGTTAAAAGGCTTGGAGTACGTGTGTGTGCCTGTATGTTGATACTATGGAGATCCTTAATAATTGCTTTGTAAAAGCTTGACCTTGTGACAAGAATTAGGATCTCAAGAACCTCCTCCACAGCCCAAGGTCAATGGTCCTGACTTGTTTCTCACAATCTTTTTTATCTCCCCACCCTCATTAGGCCTGGATTTGTCCAGTATTCTTTTAAGGGTACATGGCTCATTAAGCCCTTTTTTCATTAATCTGCTCCAAATTGGTCTTGAAATGATCCCTGCTTTCCACTGCAATGGGCTTAGGAGCTGAATTATCCCTGACATTTGCTCCCTTTGGCAGGATCTTAGCGAGAGGGTACCAGGATCAAGTACTTTATGGTGCTAAGACTCCTGCATTGCTGGGGCTTAAAAATGACAGAACTGCCTGATACCATTGTTTTCCTGAGCTTCTTGTCCTTTGCATTTAGCATTTAAAAAGTGTGATGTACAGAACTCAATGATTCTGATTATATCACTAACTCGACTGAAAGGGTGTTTTCATGTATGAGAATTCCTCTTTAGTTTGCTTACACTTTGGCAGCAAGTGATTTAATCTGGACTCTTGGAAACTTTTTAAAAATACTTACTTTTAGTTAGGTTTTAGAGTATTCAATCCAGCTGAAGGTTTTTCTTTACATCCTCCTTCTGAACGACTTCAATTAAAATGCATCACAAGCTGAGGGTTGTTACTTTCTAAAGAGCTGTTAAAGTCAAATTAGTTTGAGTGAAACTTTATGATAAAAATCTTATAAAGATACCACTTCTAAATTTTATTTCTTTCAGTACAGAAACTAAGGTTCTGATACTTTCTGTGCCAGTAACTGAAAGTAATTGCTTTTTCCTTGTAGTGAATGTTCATGAAGACAAGAACAGATAACAAACTGGTTAGATACAGCTAATACATCACCCCTGTTGAAGTGGTCATGTCCTAGGAAGAATATTTAAAATTTATACAGGTTTGGAATGCCATAATTCAGAGAAGCCTGAAAAAGCTCTCTATTTATTTATTAAGAAGAAGAAGAAAAAAACAAAATGCAACCTAATGCTAAGAGCAGCCTAAGGAGTAAACCTGTATTAATTGAGAGCTCTTAATATGCAGAGGGGCACTGGCAAAACTGAAATCACAGGTATTCAATTTTACTCTTTTAGCTTCTTCTTTTTGCTAAAAATATTTAATAATCAATAATATCAATCATTGGAGCAATTCTTCTGGAATAAAGAATTATTTCAGTGGAATGTGAAGCAGGTCAGTAAGCCTGGTGGCAAGAGCAGCATGAATGGCTTTTGATGAGGAGGCAGAAGGCTAATCAGGACCTTTGGCAGGATCAATTTCATCTTCAGATTTACTGCCTTATCTTCAAAACTGATAGTGAGTTGTTTAATTAATTCTGTAACTTATTTACACACACCTGGACAGCTGCACAATATAGGCTGCTGACTTTTCAAATGACACATGTAAAAGGCCCATGACACTGACTTGGGGATTGTGACTTATTTTTCACAGTGTACCAAGGGTTTATAAATTGTATTTGTTCAAGCAAAGATTGAACAAGTGCCTGAGGGCTTGCTCCAGGTCTCACCATGGGCCTGCATGTTTTACTGATGAAGCTGCTACAACTGGCTGGATGCTTTGGGCTGCATTAAAAATGTCATCATCTTTCTTGACTTCTGGTAGATAAAATAAGAGCCTTGTAGGCTGCACACTAACCACCTGTAAGGAAAGACATTTGTTTGATTCGGGGTTTCCAGGAGGCATTGAGAAATGTGCTCGCAGAGTAGCATCCCACTAAAGCAGAGAATAAATCAATAAAAAGGTTTGCAGTTCTGTGATATTCCAGTACAGAGGCAGGATGGAAAAAAAATACCGTAAAAGACAGAAAGAATTTATGTCAGGTGGACACTGGAAGCTGACAAACAATAATGATAATGAATATATCCACTAGAAAAGGAAGGAAGAATTAAGATAGCAACATCACAAAAAAATTCTAATGATGTATGTCTATCTCTTGTCCTCAGAGACTACATAGTTACAGATTAAGAGCTCAAAACAGGTTTCTTTACACATAAAAACAGATGGGTAGACTCAAGGGCAGCCTAACCTAGCCTGCTAAAATAAGTAAACCCTGCTTCTCCAGTTTCATATATTTCCTTCGTATTTCAAGAGTAATAATCTTTGCCTCCGTAGGGTTTTGAATCATGTCTGGTTCATTCTCAAGGAAGCTGCCTTGCCAAAAATCTTAAGTCACCCTGCTTCTTCAAGTACACAGCACAACACTGCAATTACTCCCTCACACCCCAGTACTCTGAAACAGCCACCTGCCCTCTGGTTGTTTTTCCACTGACCCAGAGGGCACAGAATCAAGTGCTGAGGGTGCAGTACCCTGCTGTGTAGGGCTGCAGACAGGCACTGCAGGTAACCTGGTGGAGATTGCTTCTGGGGGCACACCAGCATCAGCCCAAGGTGAGTCCAAACCCCCTCAAACGATCCCTGTTAGGGATCTGTGGTTCCATATTTTCAGTTTGCAAATTTTCTCTGGGATGCTGGTAAACACTGCAGGTATTCAAACTTTTATGTCCTGGATATAGAAATTTCAGTATTCCTTGCAACAGTGCCAGGTTTTCTGCACACTTCATAGGAACGGTCTTCTAAAAGAGAACATCATAATTTGGAAAATTTAAAAAAAAAAAAAAAGTGAATAGGTTTCTCATATTAGCTAGCAAATGCCATTTTTGTAAGCATCAGCTTGCTGCCCCTTGAACATTCAGGGAAGTGCAAGCCCTAACTTTGTGTTCAGATGAGTCTTTTTACACAAAAGGTACACAGCAGGAGGAGAGAGTATAATCTGATAAAGTCAATAATAGCAATGCCAACAAAGACTCCTGGAGTTACTCCCCTGGGTCTTCCATGTGACACACTTCTACTTGCTAAGTAATCTGTGATTGTGGTTCTTACAGTCATGAACAACTTCTTTCAACCTGAATATTTCCCTCCTTTTTAAGAATTAGTTCTCTTTGTCAGATAGATCTTATTTTCATCTTCCTGTGCCATAAAAAAAAGGGAGAAGTCTCCTGAACGTAAACGCTTTTCCTCTCCCAGTCCACATCTCTCTCCTCTTCTTGCTGGGCATGAAATTACAACCAGTTAAGACAGTTTAAGTCCTTGTGAAACCTGTTTCTTCACTTAACTGTTTCAAATAACTGAGCCAGGAAACACAGCTGGCCTTTATTACACAGCTGTGGCATCGCAGGAACACTGAGAGAAATGGAAGTTTCTTCCCAGTGCTTGCCAGCTCTGCCTTTCTGCAGCACAAGGCTTCTTGTGGCTGCAATCTTCCTACACACAGACATCTGAAACTGGGGAGTTGGGGAGCTCAGTCTGACAGCATCCATCTCAGCTCCAGGAAAAGCTGATGGCAGTACAGAAGTGTGCTTGCCTCAGACTTTGGAGTGATCTGGTAATTTCAGGTTTAGCCTGAAAGGAGCATTCTTTTCCTTTGAGTGTTTCTCAGAGTTTACATCACACCACTCTCCATGCAACAGTGAAAAGCAGCAGCTGCCTGAGCAGCACACAGAGGCATTTTTGGCACTGTTATGTTTTTATGTCGAAAATACTTCAAATGTGACTTCCCAGAAAACAAAGCCTAACTCTTCTCACTGGAAATATTTTTTTTTTCAAAACTAGAGGTCTTAGAAACTGAACAGGAGGTAAAACAAATTCTAACTCTGTAAGAGTTGAGTATTGTTGATTTGTTTTTTATGAATAACTCCTTAATAAGCACTTTGTCCCCTGTGAGTCTCTGCTAATCTTTAACTCTTTCCATGACTTTACAAATGAAATTGCTGGTCTCAACTTTTGTCCAAGTGTCACCAGCAAAACCAGCAGTGGCTGATGCAAACTGTCATGATTGGTCCTTTGGCAATCTTACTGCATTTATTACTAATGACTTTTTGAGAGCCACACAAACCCAGTACACTCCCCATATCCCAAAACCCTCCTTGCTCCGTTGCTGGCACCCCACTGCTCCAAAACACCTGAAGGCTGTAGGAAATCTGCTCTCACACTTCATCCAAATCCAGGCTTGCTACAGAAGGGTTGCTTTTTGCTGCTCTTTGTCTCCTGGGATGCAGTTTCAGTCTCCCTGAGTATTCCCTGGAGTAGAAACAAAGCAGAAGAGCTGCCAGAATCCCCAGTGCAAGGAAAACTTGTGATGCCACTGCTGTTTTAGCATTACTGGTGCTTAAGGCAGCACGTTTGTAGCAGCCCTTTGGTGATAGCTGAGTGTGTTTTAAGGCATCAGTGTGAGGTGATACAAAGAAAACACAACTCTTCTGAATGTCATTCTGTCACCTGAACCATTATTAAGCTGTCACTCCACCTTTCTGTACCTAGTTTGCATGATCAGTGCTTAAAACCTGGAAGTCCTTGTATACAAGTGACAATTGCTTGCAGGCCTTTTTATCATAACCTTTTCCTGAGTTTTTTTTGGCCAAGTTTTTCTCCTTGTTTAGATTTACTGGAGAAGAATCTTGGAGTATTAAAGGCATCCAAACAACGCCTGTGGACATGGAAGAATTACACCAAAAAGCTCTTATTCCAAATATGCATCTCAAACTCTACTTCCTGAAGAAATTTTCCAAAATCACCTATGTTACAGCATACACACAGTAGTAAACAAACAAACAAAAATTAAAATTCCCACTTCCCACACACTGTGACTTTTACAGTGCACTGACTGAAGGCTTAATATACTTCATAAATTCAGTGTGCATGTATTTCATTAAAGACTGAGATGTGTTTACATTAATCATTCCAGTTTCATTAATACAGCTATCCAGAGAGAACTATGAGTCTATGGGAGCTTGGGCTTTCCAAGCCCTATTCAAACTCTCCAGATACTGTAGTATTCCCTCCTGAAACAAGGGAAAAAATAAAGGGGAATAGAGAAAAAAGAAAAAAAAAAAACACCTTAAATTACACAGCAAGTAATGAAGAGACAGTTACTAGCATTGGGAGCTGCTACCTGTACGAGCAGAAAGCAGACCTGTGCACTTGCAGAAACACAGATCTGAAATAAAGTGCTAAAAAAGGACTCTTTGGGCAATGAAGCAGTAGGATCAGCCCAGTCCTCTGTGCTCATTTACAGCCTCTATTCCCTTTATTAGGTAATCTGAGAATAAGGTGTGAGATGAAAGTAACACAAATGTTGGATTCTTCACGTTTCACCATAAACAAACCAAGTGTAGGCACAATGTTTGCTTTGTAGATTACATAAAATGTTTATTAGGAAGTAAAGTGCTCAGTTTTACAGATCAATACATTCTTGATCATTGTAGAAGACTTGCATAATTAACAGCTTCCTAATAAGACCAAACACTGTACATTACTACGCAAAACACTGTAACTTTATAAGCCACAAATAATACTATAACCTAAAACTGAAAAACACATCACTAAAATGTTTGTAACATTTGTCAAGTGGCAATGCACTCAGTGCAAGGCCCACTGTCAACACACATGGCTACCCCATGGAAACTTTTTGCACTTCAAGATGAAGTTTGTTATCAAGTAACGACACGTTACAGAAATACACACACGACAAATACAGCTATTAATGCAAACATTCCCATGATAAACATGTATGTACAAATGAAAGGTGAACTGAGTGACTGAATTTACATTTTGAAAGACACTTTTTCGACACAAATATAAGGGCAAGGCTCTGTATATTTAAATTGCTTTGGTATCCTGTTTTCTATTTTCCTTGCACACCAGCTGGCCATGTGTACAGCTGGTGCTTCTTTTTGGTCTGTTTGTTTACAGTCAGAAATGCAGTTCAGCACTGAAAAGCTTTCCTCAGAAGGGTTTCTGAGGTGTAAAACCCTTCAATTAAGGCAAGAGAGAGCTTAATCTGAATGCCCTTGTCCCACACAAATGCCCTACCCACTGTGCTGTGCACTGTTTTGTCAAGTTCACGAGGACTCTTGTGAAAGGGTATGAATTTCTTCCCAATACAGGACAAAATAACCCACACAAGAAGCACAGCCTGTTCTCCTCCATAATTCTGTTCCCAAAACACAGCTACCATGAACTTCCAGTACTGAATTTCCCCCTTACATTAATTAGGTTGCTGTGCGTACGGTCTCTCGTAAAATTAAAAATGGAAAGGTGTGAATTCTATTTCGTTTTAGCAAGTTCCCTGGTGAGAGGGAAGGCATTCTGAGCCACTGCTCATCCAGGCAATGCCATTGCAATAATCTATGGAACATGGAAGCTTTGCCTAAGCAGCACTCCCACAAGAATGAAGAGATAACAACTGCTTGTTGAAACAGAAGGCACCAACATAACACATACTTCGTTAAACTGGCCTTTTTTCCCTCTGTATATCCTACTAGTAACTGAGATGTGGTTGATTATGTAGCTTTCCATTTTCTTTCTCACCAGCTCTCAGTCTGCAAACACCAGACAGCTGCCATCTTCAGGAAAAAAAAGCACAATTGACAGTCTCCCTCCTAAACCAGCATTCCAGATATGGAAACATATTGCTAGGCAAAACTCCAAACACTGCCTCAGTGCTCTCTGTAGGAAACCAACAGAATTTCAGTGTTGCACGTCCTTTCAAAAATAAAGCTTCTATGACACTAAAGCAGAGGGAATTAAATACTAAAAATCAGTGATTATACTAAAAACACCTTCCCAAAGGAATCCTGTGTTGTACTTCAGCAGAAAAGTCTATGTAGAAATGTACCTAAATAATTTTACAAGCAGTTCAGTTAAATGTAAATACAGACCACATAGTTAAGATTTGATTAGAACTTCACATGGCACATGATCAGATTTTCCCAACTTTCAGAAACTTCTCTGCCCCTTTCCTTGTCACACCCAAGGAAAATCTAGTGTTTTTCAATTTTGTGTGCTTTTAAATAAAGTATTTTATGCGAAGTAGCTGTATTTATTATCTAAGAACCTCTGGAATGTTTATCCCAGGAATACTTAAACCATTAAAACACAGCATTAAAAAATGGGCACTTTGCAACATAGCTGAAAACTATTGTTAGTTGGGTGTGAAGAAGCAGTTCTCAAATATCTTTTCTGAAATGCTAACTTTAATGCATTCAAATGACATAATTCATTTCTACCACAGAATTATGTCATTTACAGTTGTACAAGCTAAGTGCGCTTTCTTCTGCTTAAAGAAACGTACCTCTCAAATGTACCTCTCAAAAATGTATTCTCTCCAAAAAGAATATTTTAAATTAAGTAAAATATTAGTATACCGAGAATAACTCAGGACAAGTAGGAATAAGTATTTAAAAAAAAAAAGTGCTGTTTTATCTGTCAGCTGTTACAATGAATAAGACAAACTGATGCCGTATTATTTTAAAATTTGCTTTTAAAAGCCTTTAAGAATTGTACTTTCCAAGAGGAAGCAGAAAATTAATAGCCTTTTTTTGTGTGCCAACCACATTATTTTGTCTGAGGCTTGCTGCCCTCATGCAAAAAAAAAATAAAATTATGGAATCAGATTTCCATCCTGGTAGATTTTGTTCCACCTGATACCCATTCGATTTCCTGCATTTTTGATTCCAAGGGTGGCACTGCCACTGCTGGCATTACACATGGCTGAAAACGATTTATGGACCGAATATTTTCGAATATTTTCTCTTCCCCACCAGTGAGGGACGTCCTCAGCGACCTGAGGACGAGCGATCAGAGAGGCCTGAGCGATCCGAACCGATCCCCTCACGCTGCCGAAGGGCCGGCTGGGGCTGGCTGAGCACAGACCCACCTGGGCTCACCCACAAAGCTGAAAAGCTACACGTGGACGTTGTTCCCCGCTGTACTCCCTGCTCCCGCTTCCACGCCGTCCGACTGGGAGGAGGGCGGGCGGGAGCTGCGGGAGCGGGGCTGGCCGCCGCCGGGCCCCAGCGGCGTTCCCAGCCGGTGGCTCATCTGGGAGGCCGTGTCGTCCGACTCCCAGCGCTCCAGCTCCTCTCGCACCAGCCGCTCCATCTGCTCCCGGTGCATTTCGCTCTCCCGGCCCAGCCTTTCATCCTAAACACATGAAAAGGCACCGGCTGGAAGTGCAGCTTCCCAAAGCTACGCAATCACAGGGAATTCTTATACCGCTCGGGTGTTTCCATAGGCCTAGCGGGGAAACGGCTCCCACAGCAAATTGTTTTATTTCCAGGGATGAAATGCCCAGCACAACTTGTATTCCACCTGACAGATTTTTAGCATAACACATTTCTCCTACTGGCCGCTTCCAAAGGGCCCTTAGGGAAGAGAGAGTGGAAGGGGAAGCAGTAGCAGTCAGGTAACGCTGGTGACAGAAGTGACCTACTCCCACCTGCCACACACAGCCTCAGAAGCAACAAAGGAGAAGAAGAGCAGATGGGGCTGGATCCCATAGACTCTAACAGACTAGTCCACAAAAAATATTGTACTAATCCCAACAGACACCAAGGGATGGAGGAGCTGAGTCACCACTGCTGTCCAGATCACAGGTTTAAATGGTGGCACGGGCCTGCTGTAAGACGTGTTGTCGTATCTGAATCTTGAACCACGTTCCCAAAATTTCATGGTTTAAATTTTGTGTTTTCCCAACGCCTAACTGAAATCACTCATCCACTGCCAAAGCACCCACCTCCTCTTTACCACCACTCCTTCAATCCTGCCAAGCCAGGCAGTAGGATGAAGTGCCAACAGGAAGGAAGACATGCAGGTTGTGACCAGACCACAGACAGTGAGTTTCTTACCTCTGTCACTCCATCTAACAGCCTTCCCAAGACATCTCTCCTTTTTAGCTTGGCCCTCTCCATGGCTTCCAGCTTGACGATAACGGCGTCGATCTTGGAGACGATGCTGCCGATGGAATGCTCCATGCGATCCACCCGCCGCATGAGTCTGAGGGCAACAAGTGGGAGTGGGAGCCTCAGTGACCTGGACATTGCCCAGTCAGCAACGTCCTGGCATGTCAACACACAGAGCAGACAAGGATGAGACACCACTGTTATCCAAGCACGCCTCTGGCTTCCCACAAACCAGTCCTACCGTACAGGAGGGACAAGGTACACCAGAGCAAGGAAGTAGAACTTCTCCCCAAAGCACATGGGGAAAAAAATCATGCACTCTGCTTTCACTGCTCTTAGAGCATCATCACGAAATTTTGTTGGTTCCAGTTACACAACTCTTTATTCAGCTAGTGTTGCTGTAATTAATTAATACGGAGATCTACCACTTCGGACAAAATACACACTCACGAGTGTGAGTGTGTAATCTTCGTCTTTTAACCTTATTAAAAACAACCATTAAAGTTCTCACTGAACCTAAAATAAACTCAAGGGTCTACTACTTAAAAAAAACCAGAAAAGTCTTTTCTGTCAGTATTGTAACATGACCCCTTTCTCTAACTTTTTAATGACAAGGTTTTAAGGACAGGGGTTTTGTTGCTGTGTTTTTTTGTTTGTTCTGATTTTCTATGTTCTAACCAACTCCCATGAGGCTCTCTAAGGCAATTCCACTTCAGATATTATTTGAAAGCTACTAAAAGGAGTGACTTAAGCAAAACAAAATCCTAACACTTGCTTTTATTAATAATTTGATTAATATCAAGGAGAGAATACTATATAACTCAAAGAAGAAAGCCCACAATAAAAAAAGAAAAAAAAACCAAACAAAACACCACCAAAACCCAACATGCAGATTTGTCCCCCTCAGAAGGATAAACTTACACTTGGAACTCTTCATAGGAAACCCCACTAGAGCTGCTGCCCCTCCTCCTGGAGCTGTGTCCACTGTCTTCATCCTCATCCTCCTCGGAGTCGTCCAAGCTCCGGGGGAAGCTGCGGCTGCTCAGAGGACGTGGCAGAGAGCTCCTGTCCAGGTCCAGATCCTCCTTTGTGAAAACACAAGCCAGAGAGAGAGAGAGAGAGAGAAGATGTAAAAACTTTCACCTGTACATGGGTGTCAAGGTCAAAGAGCTCCTGTCCTCTATCCGCTCCCCTGTGCCTTTTTACAGTCTTGCTCACGCAGCCAGGAATGACAGCAAAAGTGAAGGGAGACAAGAGGGTTTTTCTGAGCAGGAAACCAGCATAGGGAGCAGACTGGCAGACACTGCTGGTGGCATCCCACTCCTAATGCTGAGCTCACCCTCTCTTTCTCCAGGTCATCTCTCATCTGCTGATGTTCATGCTCTGTCAATTCCTGGTCGCCATCCTGATCGTATTTGGTAAATATTGCTTCAATCTCTGCATCTGTGTGCCCTTTCCTGTAAAGACAGTAAAAGCAGTTCCTTTAGTTTCCATTTTTCAGGTGCTGAAAGAACTCTGTGTATTAGGAAACATTTCACTTCAGACAGACTTTCATCCTCAACTCCATTCTATAACTCCTTGATTTGTACCCCTGCCTTGGACTCCTGACTGTCCACAAACTCCTGCAGTGGTCTGACAGCAATATTACCACTCCCTCAAAGGCCTTAGGTCTCTGCTTCCTCAGAGATTTCTGTGTTTTTCTCCCCAAAACACAGAAATTCAAGGAGGTTGGGCCCCAGAGCTCCAAAACCCTTCTCTGGTGTGGGATGCCAACACCAGCCATAGTGCAGAGAAAAATACTCTGGTGTGTGTCTTTACCCATGTTAGTGTACTTCTGCTAGAGGAAAATCACATCAAAAAAGTTAACATCACGTGTCCCTGGGGATACCACTCAAGGTAAGAAGTAACAATGCCCTCACCCTTTGAGATCCTGCCGGAGTTCATCAAAGTTGAGTTTTCCTCCACCTTGTCTCAGGCTTTCTGAAATGTCATCAACAGTAGTTTTCTTCAACTTAAGTTTGATCATGGCTTTGTTGTAGCCCTAAAAGAGAAAGTGAAGTTTTGTTGTTTTTCATGAAATGAGATCTCTAATAACCACTGATTACACAAATCAGCTACTGTACAATCTCATTCAGTGTGCTCAGTGTGATCATTCCAGGCAAAGTCTCAGATGACTGAAATACACTGTGATGGGAAGTTTTCACTGATTAAATTTACCCCCAGCTCAGATTAATTTATCTTAGCTGTGTACTGTCACCAGCTGCTGCCAGCTTTACTTTGTACAGTTTATATAGTATTTTATGAAATAAGTTCAAATGTGAGGAATAAGATGTCAAACAAACAAAATATTACATTTACCTTCCTGATAAGGTCAGACAATTCCATTTCTGCCTTCTGTTGTGCCATATCTGACTTGACTTCAGAGTAGGTATCGTTGATAATGGCCAAAAACATGTTCTGTTCATAAGAGAAAACAAAAACGTTGAAATTTGAAATTTCAACAAGACTGAGCCCTACTACTCCTATGACCTTCTTGTGCAGACCTTTACATGAATTTTCTTTTATAAGGTCAGAAGAAAATGGTCATGTGTTTAAAAAGAAACTAACATCCCAAGCTTGATATTGAAATATGTGCTGCAGTATAACAAATTTTAATCAACATCACTGGTTATTAACAGAACCGGAGAATTACTTTCCAGAGAGGGTTCACAGCTACACACAGCAGTGGCAGTAAACCCTGCAAGGCCAAAATTATACACGTAACAGCTGTGAATTAATCCAGGCAACACAGCTGGCAACAAAAAATGCCTGAGGAATCAAGTTAAACTATTCATCCTGTAATAACCAGCACAAACAAAAGGTTCTTATCTAGTTACAGCTCTGCTTGCGTTTCAAACGAAAGATAAAATCAAAAAGCTTAATATCAGACACTTGGCATTTAGGGAATCAACTCTGAAAAGAGCTTTTTCTTGTTCAGAGCAAGGAGAAAATATTGGTTGGTCTCACTAACCTTGTGCCAAGCATTTAACTTAATCAAACCACGCCGTCATTACTGAAAGTTTCCTGCTGGACATGGAGCAAACGTGCCTGAATTGAAAATTGCATGCCCATGTTCAAAAAGAGTTACTAAATTTACTGGCATGTTCAATGTAGAAAGGCAGTGCTATCCTCTGTTTCCTCAGGGACTTAAAAAACGTGCTTGGGAACAATCTTTCAGTGCTGGATCTTCATGCATTCATGCCCAGCACCAGAGAAGTAAGAGGTAACTTGACAACTGTTGTGCTATTTTTTGCTGCTGTTTTGCCCATCTTTAAGAGTTGGTGCTTTCTGCCCATCTTCCCTAACTTAATTTCCAGGTCTCAGACTGGTCTCAAGGGACTTGCATCAACATTTCATTCTGGCTAAATGAGAGCTTGTATGGATATTAAAAAAACACACAAATTACAGTGAGTATTTTGGATAACCTGCTCTGACTTCACCTTCCAGTGCTTTTTTGTTGCCCCTTAGAAAAAAGATATTTTCTCTTACTAGACACTAGACTGTTCCTCAGGAATGTGTGAGGTGCTACAAAGCAAATAGGAAACCTGCTTTAAGTGAACCTTTGGCACACAGTAACACATATGCTATTTTCCCATTGAATCCTGGTCCATCTCACCAAACACTTAAATTTCTCACAAAACACTTAAAATTCTCTGCTTCCTTACTAGTGAACATCCAAGATGAAGCCTTTTCCCACAAATAAAATCTGAATGCCATTCTCCCTCATCTCAAATAGTAATAAAGAGCTGCACTAAGTAAAAGGGTCATCAAATAACATTAAAAATGATGATGACCACAGGGCTGCTTTAGAACCACGCTCTTGCAGCAGGCAAAGCTGTGTGTGGCATGCAAGAACAAGGCTGCTGTAAACACAGCCAGCCACACATTAGAGCACTTCATGAACCAAGAGACTGCATGGAACAGTACAGCCACTTTTCACCAAAAGAGACAGGCTTGCTGTGTACACCAACCAGCCACTATTCAGATTTCAGAAATAAAATAAATAACAATAGTAATGAATTAAAAAACCACAAGGTGGAGCACTACATGAGAATGACAACAAACATACAATGCAAATCAATTTTAAATGAGGGGAAAGAAGGAAAGAGTGTAGTGACCAGCCATGTAGCAGTCAGGCCCCTTCATTGGGCCATACACTCACCATTATCAGAAAAAGCCCCAAAAGTAGCAAGAGGAATCAAAGGACAAGAGATGCAAAACCAGCCACTGACCCACCCCACATAAACAAAATGTACATACCAAAAGAATGAAGAACATAAAGAACACAAATGTAGTGAAATAAATGGGTCCCAAAATTCGATTAGCTTCTTCAACCTCTGTGAAGTTGAAGTCTCCCAAAATGATGCGGAATTGAGTAAATCTTAAAAAACAAAACACATCCAGGAGTTGAAGAAAATATTACTGGAGTTGTGCAAGGATTCTCAAACTATTCTACTCTAGCAGTGTGACTGATGGGCTGCAGATAGGTCTGCACTGTCGTAACACTTCTATCAGGGACTGCAAAAACAATTCATCAAGCTCATCTACAGGCATAACCAAACTTACAGCAAGGTGCCACACACAGAACAAAACCATGGTGGTTACCTCTGCCTTTTGGTCACAACAGGAAGCAGAGCAAACTAACAATTATTACTGTGAAGCTCTGAGACCCACTCCCATCTCTCTCACACACACAGAACCCCAACCCTCTCTCTCCAAGCTGGAAGAAGTTTGGCAATTTACAGCACCATCAGCATATTTCCAGTTCCTTTGCTTCTCTGCAAGAAACTCTTTGCAACACTGCCCTGGTGTAAGGGAGCAGGGGAAATCAGTGACTGAACAACCTGTTAATTGCCTCAGCTACAATCAGGTCATGCTGCACCAAATCAACCAAGGAAAAATTGATTAGCAATCTTACATTAAGTCCTCTCTCTCTGGATTCCAGACACTTATAAATTTTGTGGTTGGCTAAAATGGACTCGGAGTCAAGCAACTATGAACACTCTCAGGAACACAGCCTTATTATGCATCCAGCATTTCACCTGGTTCAGCTTTTAACCACCGAACATGCAGTCATTGCTTTGTCTAGGAATGTAACCAACTGCTGTAAAAATCTTATCACACCAACCCTGTCACTCTTAGCTCACTGCTCTGATTGTTCAATCTCACAGCAATAACACAGAGATAAAAATGTTATAAAAATGTGCTACCAGCTTATATCAGCAGCGGTGTGCCCTCAGCTTATCTGCTCAGATGGATGTCACAAGATTTGCCTCTGATAAAGCAACCCATTCACCAAGGCTCCAAAATCTTCTTTGCAGTTTTTATACCTGTACTTACATGCAGTCCTGGAAAGTGCTGAAGTCATCAATTTGAGTGCCAAAGACAAGATAGGCCAACTGAGCATATGCTAAGAAGATAATAAAAAACATAATGGCAAAGCCAATGACGTCCTTGACGCAGCGAGACATCGTGGTGGATAACTGGCTCATCGTTCTGTTGAAGTTGACAAATTTGAAAAGCTGTTAAATGAAAAAAAAAAAAAGAAAAAGAAAAAAGATGAAAAGACAAGGAAGACAATTTCTCAACATAATTGCTCTCCACTCTTTTACATGAGATGTCCTACTGAACATGACTGGAGACAAAGCAGTACCCAGTAAGAATTACTGACTTATCAACTGAGGAATAATAAAAACGTTTTGTCTGCTGACAAAACACAAGCACTGACCACATCTTCTAGACCTAAACAAGAGCTGACTAAACCTGTGGCAAATTACAACTTTGCTTTTCATCTGCAAGAAGTTGTCACTGTTCTGACTTTCTCACAACTGACTTTGAGCAAACCTCAAATAATGTGTCTCATGAAATTCAGAATGTTTATATTCTAAAGTTAGAACAAGGATGTGTCTTGGAATTACCTTAATCCAGACAAAAAACACAGTGACTGCAGCAATGTTGTTGAACTGCATTTGCCAATATGCCAAGGGCTCAAAATTGGGGAATGAGTTCTGATCTTCCAGCAGTTTCTTCAAGAGCATATCAACAGTTGATGTCCTATAGATGCTAATTCCTATAGCTACCACAGACAGCTGAGGACAAAAGAAACACACAAATTTACAAAAGGTGATTAGGGTTTTATAACAACTTGTTTGAGACATTTATGTCAGATAAAGTTAAGATATGAGCAACGCCATGCATTCCACAGTAAAACCATTACAGTCCCGGGCTACAGACAAATTGTCTGGCAGTAAGATTAGGAAGTCATTTCCTTGCCACAGGTGAAGAACAAGACAACAGTGACACCTAGCAGGATTAGAGGAGTGATGCTCTGACAGAGAAGAAAATATAAGGAAGGGAATATGATAACTCAGACAAAGGTAAAAAAGAACACAGAGCAGAAAGACAGCAGTAGCCAAAAAGGTACTACAGTTTCTCCAGAGCACAGAGACTGAGCAGTATTGCCCAGAACAAGCAACAATAGAGAAGCTGCAGTTCTGCCACAGAGGTTTCTTGCCTTGACTTCTGCAAATGTGCTGTTCATTACTGTAAGTGAACACTTCACCACATACAGAGAGTTGTAAGTACATAATCCTACATTTAAACAATGCCCCTCAGGCAAGGCATAAACATAGAATTCTGACCTTTTGTGTGAACTGAATTTTACACTCACATTTGAATACTCTTTGCTGACTGTAACAGCAAAGCATCTTTTCACTGCCAAACCATTAAGTGTGAAAAACAGCACACAGTTCATGTAAACATCCTCCTAAGCAGCCCTTCATGCACAAAGCACTGTGATGCAAATATGATTTCCCTGGATTACAAATCCTGGCTTCAAGACTTGAAACCTTTGATTCATCCAAGCCTGAAAATACAAATCGAGTGTGGGACTGGAACTGCTTCAGCATTTCTGGCTTTGTATACTTTTGGTAAGCACAGCTTGATCTGAGTCCAGAGAGAATTATATTATGCAGCTTTATATCCAAAGCTCGTATTTTCTGATGCACTAAGATTACTGATGTACAACACTGTCCACTTAACCTAAACAGCTGCTAGCACTCTACAATTCTGAGGCACTTCTTCAAACTTGGTATTAGCTGGTGAGTATTTAATACCACGATAAATCTCCTTGTGGTTCTTTGCAAACATATTCAAATCCCAGTCCCATTCCTCAAAATGTAAATCACTTCTATAAAGCAGATGATTTTCTTACTTGAAAGCCAGGGCAATAGCCTGTACCAGATATGTAGAAGAGAGGACAAGTTTACCACCTCCAATAAAAGCTAACTCTGTATGAACAAAAAGGGTGAAAAAGCATGATGGACAAATACTCTAACTCTGCACCAGGTTGAAACCACTGAAGACAGAACAACCAACTTTTGCAAAACATACCGACATTGCAACACAGACTAAAATTGTCACATCCAGACTGAATAGCCTAACAGTCTGTAAGTATCCTTCCCAATGATGGTCCTATACCTTAACACCACAACAGGAACACCGAGTAATTCCTGTCTCCCACAAAGTGCACTTCAGAAAGCAATTTTAGCCAGATTACAAGGCTTACTTACCACAATGATAAGGATATCAAGGCAATTCCAAAGACTTTTGAAGTAGCGCAGCCTATGAATGCGAATCTCTAAGACTTCCTCCACCATATAATACAGAACAAAGAGACAGAAGGACATTTCACAGGCTGCCAGGAAAAAATCAAAAGTGGAGATGTAATGAATCAGCCTTATAGGCTGAAACTGCCAAGATGTAATCAGGCCTCCAGTGGCTGGAAACTCCACTAGCAACCTGCATTTAAAAAAAAAGCAAAGAAAAAAAGAATTTAATTTAACCAGAACTGATGAAAAGCACTACTAAAAGACACTTGGGTTCATTTGCATAATTATCTAAATAATAGAAACAAACCCACATATGATTCAGAGAAGACACCACACAAAAGTTGTAAATGTGACCACACTCAGTTCTGACTAAAACTCAAAGCCTTTCAGGAACAGTGAGGAAACAGAGACAGAAAGATTTGTTTTCACCTGTGCCTGTTTCGTGCTGTCTAAACCAAAGGCTGATGCTCTATACCCATGTATTTACTTGAATAAGCCAACTCTCTGGAGAGATCTCCTGCAAACTGCACCCAAGACATGGTGACACCAGGAAAGCCACTCCATGGGGAGTCTCACTTCTTTGACAGGCAGGCATGGCACTTCAGTTGTCTGTCCCCTTTACACAAAACATACACTTACCTATGTCCCCAGAACAAAGCCATCACAAGAAAACCCCACAAGCCTACAACCCACAGAGTGCAACTGAACACTGTCGCGGTCCTGTCCATACCTGACCACGCAGAACAGGTTGATGTTGGCGTTGTACACAGAGAAATCAATGAAGGCTGCTCTGGTCCCTCTGTCCAGCCACAGGTTCTTCTTCAGGCTGGCAATCTGCAGAGCTGTCACTTCTCTGGTCCTCGAGAGGTCTTGGTAATAACCAGCCCCGCTGTATGTGGCTATCAAGCCCCAGTGGCTGCTCCCATTCAAATCCTTCTCGTTGGTGTATGTCCAGCTAGTTCAGAAGTGAAAGAGAGCACATTGGTCTTTCCAATTTCAACTTACAATTAACAAAACACACACACTAACAAAACCTGACCAAAAAACGTGTATTAGTTACTTATATGTGCTTCATTCAAGGCATAAAACGAAGTTATATGCTTCAAAGTTTTGCTGTAACCCCTGAGAAAGAAGCTACAAAGTTCCTCTGACTGACACCCTAAAATTAAGACAGGAAGATGGGTCACAAATATACTGGAAAGGTGTGTGTATCTACAGGAATGCTACGTACGCAGTTCCATTCCGGAGTCCAAAAGGAGCAGTATCTTCATTAGCTACAGAATAGACATCATAGCAGTCTTTGATTTCATCCTTCAGGTCTTCAGGTATGGAGCACGAGCCATTTCTGACTTTCAGCTGCCGAATGCGAGGCACCCCTAGGAGCAGGTTCTCATAATAAATGAAGCTTTTGTTTTCTGCCATGGTTTTGTTGTTGTACCACATCTCCCAGTAAAGACCATCCAACAAAGGGCCTTCTGTGAACTGGGGAGGATGGCAGAATTTTAGTTTGCATGCTGCCAGCACTGTTTTCGTAGATCTTCATTCCACAGAAGTGTTAGAATTGCAGTTAGTAATTTTTTTCACATAAGACTTCACTATTACCTGTCCTCCAAAGGCATCCCACAGACATGCCCTACCCCGCCCCATCAACATTATTTGAATTCTAAATTTTTGCATAATAAAGGCCTACTTTGTTCCATAGCTTTGACATTGTGCACACAGATCTTCATGCACAAGCCTGACCCCGTTAGGAAGTAAGATCCTGCAGGTTACATTGATGGTTCATGACAGAACCAGTGAATCAGAGCAACAGGGATATAAAAACGTGGGTTTAGATTACCTTCCAGAAGTCATCCATTGTGGACAAAGTTTTGAAATCAGTTCTCTCCGTTTTTGACACAGGTGTTTCCAGGAAAAGCTGTGACATAACCCTTGTATAATAGTACATACTGGAACTCACTGTCCCATAAGTCACTGCAGAAGATTTCGTAAGGAGTGAGAGATAAAGGAATGAGGGAAAGAGGAAAAAAAAAAAGAGAAAAAGGAAAAAAAAAGTACTTTATTTGTTTTGAATACACAGGTTGTACTTGCACAGATTTTGTAGTGGAACTATTAAGCTCCAAAACAAAATCCACACCAAGCAGCATTTATCTGTCAACTGTGATCAAAATACAAAAAGCAGTAAAGGTAGACTGACCAATCAATTTAAAATGCTCTCTTCTCCTTCTCACACCTCATTCTATTATTAATGCTTCTACCAAAGTTAATCTCAAGGAAAACAAAGGCAAAATTCAGCAGCCTGAAGAGAGGCAGGTAGTGCCTTTTTGGGTGGCTTGTGCTATCCAAGGCATGGATGGAGAACTGGCACAGATGGCACTAAGACCTCAGGACAGCTATGCCGTGTTTGAGCAGATGATGACAGTCAACCAGGATAGTGCAGGGCACTGGGAATGACATGGATTAGGCAACGAACCTCCAGCACAGGTGTGCCTTCAAGAGAAACTCCCCACAAAAGAATAAATGACTGTGTTACTCCTTTTCCTCACACAGGGCCAAAGACACGGCTGAGGGCCACAGAGCATAAATGATAAAATTATGTACAAAACTAAGATGGGTTGAGGAAATAGTTTCTGGCATGGGTATTGTCACCACCTGTAAATACTTGAACCACTATATGGCTAAAACTCAGAGGAGTCTGGAAGACTAGGCCTACACTGAACAATCACTGTCAGTTTTGGCAATTTTGTAACATTTGTAAAATTTTTGCTTCGCTTAACAACTGGAGACCAAGAACTATTTTTAATAGACTGCTGCTGAGCACATGGAATGTATCCCATGACTGTGCAATACCTGGATTCTCTCTAAATGTGTGCTCTCCAAACCACAAGAGAACAAGAAATGCCCACAGCCTTCAGCCTGCCCTGGGAAGCACTCTCCTAGGACCAGACTGACCTGCAGTTACTGCTTATGTGAACAATAAAAAGGATGCTCAAGAAATACTAATGAGCTAGCAATGTCTCTAGATTTTTAACACTCAGTGTTTGTTCTTTATTCTGTTAGCAAAAATCTTTTTCTGTAGCAAAACAAATAGTTAACAGCCTGTTAATAGTCAAACTTCTCCTGCTGAAACAAATTTCACTTTATGGCAAGCCCCTCACTGCTACACTTCTTCAGGTGGTACAGTGTGCCACCCTCAAGCAGCCTTGCACTGCTTTGTTCACAAACCTGCTCAAGCTTTCTTAAATGATTCAGGAAGGAAAAAAACCATGATATTTAACGGATAAAGACACCTGCAAAAACAGTTGTGTCAATGGTATAAAATCTGGCTTTTTAGTAATTCTGCTACATTCAAGTAGAGCAGACTTGCTCTCAGAGATTGTCTACCAATTTTTGGTTTTGCCTTTGCTTTTTCGCTCCAAGAATCCCTCTCACAAAAATTTAAAACATCACCTTGCTCTATTACAAACTGATCATAAATGGCAACTCAAGTGTCACCAACACTTCAGCCTTTTAGGGCAGAACTGCCCACACTAAAAACTGGAGACTTGAAACATACTGGGTTTCTAAACATACACTGACTTAATGTACACATTTTGTAGATTTTCTCCCTAGCAAACAAACAAACCAGATATTTTGTAACTCCACAAGAAGTTCTTCCTTGTATTGTAAATTGAATGCTACTCTGTGTTCTTTAGTGTTACAATACTTGATATGGTATCAAAACAAATGGCACAAACCACTGAAGTCTCAGCTGGGATCTGTACATCTGTACCTTGCTGATGAACTTCAAATGTGGTGATTTAGTTCAATTCTTTGTCCTAGAGGACTAACTCCTCCTCCTCTTTACCATTTCTGCTCAGTGATTTCAAAAAGTGTAGCAGAAGTATTACACTGCAATGTGGTACTTACAATAAAAAAACGCTCTCTAAAAACAAAACACATTATCACCCTGCCTAAAGATCCTCAACTTGATAAGGTGCAGAAATTGTAGCATTTTCAGTCTCATGCACCAGTCCACGTGCAGAAAAAAGAGAAATATTTGATTCCAAGCATTTGCCTAGACATCTGCTTGTTAATTCCTCTCCCACATCAAACGACCTTCCTTCTGGACTCTCAACAGGCAGGCAGTGCAGAACTGGATGCCCAGGTGCTGCTGAGCAGTACTTACAGACACACAGCACCACCAGGAAAACCATGTACGTGACCAGCTCCCGTAAAACGCTCCTCAAGTACCGCTCTCTGCTGGTGTTGCTCTCTTCCATCAGTCTCGTCCCCCACAGACCTTAAAAGGAAAAAAAAAAATATATATATATATATTTATATATAATGATGTGCACAGATGTCTGGTACAGATACACAAGTGACATACGCTAAGTGGTGCAGATGGCTTAACTTTTGTCATTGCTGCAGGTTCTTCTGTGGGTTCTAAAGTGATCTAAGTTTAAGCAAGAGGAGCTTTGCTGGCAGGCAGAATGGGGGCTGAGGCAGTACTAACTATCAATGAGATACCATAACAATTTAGGAACATCTGAGCAGAACTCTATCAGAATCTGTGGAAGATGGGCAGAAGAACTGTTGCTTAGAACCACATGGAATAAAAACAGACACAAGGATACAGAGACATGCACAAACAGCCATCCTTCAAGAAATGGAAGTGCAGTGCCTTGGTATTTTTTCTTTTAAACATGAAAATCATTCTTCGATGAATGAAAATTCACATTCATTATTGAGCCTTGAGGAGCAGTCTTCATTTTCTACATGAAAGGAGGATACTTGAGTCAAACACACTTTTAAAACACCAAATCATAACCTTCTCCTCCCAGATAGGCAAGAGACAGCAGGGAGGTTGGTGAGCATTTCTGCATGGCTTCTTTCCCTGCACAACAAAGAGTTATCAATTAAATGGCAGCAGCAGCCTAAATGAGCAACTGCTGTCCAACTTGAGCAACTGCATCAGCTGAACTCTTTCTGTTTGTTCCTTGCTTCATATAATGCTTGACATTCTCAAAATGACAGGGAGAGAAGCTCTTGAACTTTGGTGATCCCTTCTGAATGGGTAACAGAAAAGGATCTTTTAAATAGAGTCTCTAAAAGGAACAACCACCTTGAAACAAGATGCAGGTAGCAACCACCATCCTTATTTCCTATGCTTAGTACAGAACAGAAAAAAAAAAAAAAGCTGGGAACAGCTGCTGATGCTCAGACTGTTCCCTTCATGGAGCTTCTCTTCATTTAAAACTAAAGCAAGGCAATTTAACCTTAGTTTCTGATGACAGAAAAAGCATTTAAAACTAAAAACTCACTCCTACAGAACTGCAGTAAACTTCCATCCTTTTCAGGTGTTTTAAACAGCCAACCTTTCAAAACATCCTTTACATTCTCAGTAGATGGAAATGCAGTAACCTCAAACTCCCTAGGAAAAATCTTGGATCCATCAAACATACCACAGTAACTTGAAATGGAACAGTAACAAGGGACAGCCAAAACACATTATAAAGCTGACAATGAAGCATGAGCTCAGTCAATCTGCAACCACTGCTGTAAGACTAAGACAAAGGGCCTGCCTGTTGCAGACTTTTGTTTGCTAACAGAGACGGGAATAAGGAACCTCTTCCTTCTACCTGCATAAATGAGAAAAATAAAATAATGTGCTAGATGTTTCTTGAAGCCTTTCAGCTACCACGTTTTTAAGTTGTGACATAAACCTGGAAACTTCTCTTTCACAGGCACAGCAAGCATTAACAGTTTTAGCATTAATCTCTGTTCACATGGCTTAATTAGTAACTTGGGGCCTTCCCTAAGTGTCCGCCCCCAAATAAGAGAGCTGTTTCAAAGCTGCTCTTTAAGGCCAAGTTTGAAAATGTGCAGATAAAGACTGGAACTTTACTACGCTGCACGCCAAATCCTCCCCATTAGGTCATTCTTGAAGACAAAAACACAAATCCAAGAACATTTACAGAGTCAGTAATAATAATAACAAATTCAGCCTCTAGCACAGCACTACGTTGCACTAGCAACCCTCATAATAAAGGCAGGAAAACATTATGGAAGAGAGGAAGAAAAGGCTGGAAAAGCCAGTGAGCTAAGCTGGCGAGAAAGCCAAGTCCTGGCTGTCAGCATATTACTCACCAATAAGAAATGTGGTGAGCAGAAGCAGAAAGCTTCCAAACTCAAACTCTGTCATATTAGACTCTTATTAGTAGTCAAGTCAGCAAAGAACAGAAAGTTACAGCAAAGAAAAAACCCAACCAAACAGCACCAGGAATCATATAATGATCTTTGTGCTAAATGAACAATGAATGTGCCCATCAGCTAGCTTGGAGCCTTCATCAGCTGTTATATTTTTACAATATACATATATGATCCCCCTTTTTCCCTTATTAGGATATTGATTTAGATGCATCAAACATAGCAGAGGTAAGCAGTGCTGGATC
The DNA here is from genome assembly GCA_027886175.1 of Phylloscopus collybita. Lineage (NCBI taxonomy): Eukaryota > Metazoa > Chordata > Aves > Passeriformes > Phylloscopidae > Phylloscopus > Phylloscopus collybita. The sequence continues at coordinate 8,305,879 of JAJNNQ010000130.1, forward strand.
TGACACCTGCTGCAAGCAACAAAACTGTTTTGTTTCCTTATATACGTTTGCTATTCATCAACTTTTTGACGGAATCTGCGTACTTTCATCAAATAAATCCACGACTAACAGTTGCTCATACTCATTTTGTATGCAGCAGTCTTCATGAAAAGCAACAATTAATGAGTGACTGGGAAGGGTATTTCGTACCTTCATTTAACAATAACTAAGAAAACCTTTCAAGAAATGTCCAGGACACACCAGGGATGATGCACATGAGGACTTGACAGCACTGGGTGACCAATAACAGCTCTACAGGGCAGGATTTCCTTTCCAGCCTGGCTCTGGAAACACACCTTGTTTCTAACCATCAGAACTCCTGGTAATTTCCTCTTTAACAGAGTAGAATAGTCAGCCCCTCTTCTCCTCTCAGCATTTGAGATATTTGCTGAAGAGATCTGTGAAACTAGAGGAACTACAGGCACTTCACAGACACTCGTGTTAGAATCTGACCAGAATCCACATAAAGAAAAACCTAAAATACTGACAGTCTGAAGAAGCTGACTTTCTATTCACTTAGTAATTCCTGTTACAGCTTCCCCAACAGTTGCAATTACCAAAATCCCAGTACTTTAAACCCTCTCTGCATTTTTCTTTCCTAACTCACAGCAAGCAAAGTGCAAGCTGTCATTGAAGGTCCTTCAATACTGAGTGGCACCTTTTTTGGCGTGGTGACACTGTCACTTGTGACATCCAAAGGATTATTCCCTCTTGTTGAATTGTGCCTAGTGAGATGGAATTTCATTAAATAAATCTATGCCAACTTGCCTGTAGTCCTTGGAATAAAATGGAATGCACCATTTTCTGGTCAGCCATGGAATGTCAAGAGAACTGTGGAATACTCCTTCCAATAGTAAACCCCCAGTTATCCTTCAAGTGCCCTGTGATCATGCCAGGCTTGCAACCAGCCCTTTAAGCTGTGCTGCACAGGGATGACATCCCTCAGAGCAGGTGTTCAGAGAAGGGACAGGTACTCCATGCCAAACACAGTGCCCTGCAGCACCTCCACAGCACCCCAGGCTCACCCAGACATCCAGCGCACCCAGGAATTTATGGCAACGTTCTCAGAGCCAGAAAAGGCTCTGTACAGTAACTTTAGCTACACTTGCCTATAGAAGGAGGTCAGGAACCAACAGAAACTGATTTGAGTGCCACTGCACAAATCATGACAGGGGTGCAACAGGAGGGACACGAGCCAGGTCACCACTAAGTCACTCTCACGCTCGCCTCATCTACAAACACTGCTGTTCTTCACCACAGCTAAAATCATACACAGGAGACTCCTTCTTGGCAACTACTAAGATGAAGGGGGCACCTGAACTTAGATAAAAGCTTTTACAAAAGGACTTAACTTTCTCCATGTGAAGCAGCTCTTTTCCTAGAAATTACATATCTCAGCAACAGGCTAAAGCAAACACACCACTGGAGATTCCGAACAGAGCACTGCCAATTCATGCACAACACAATTATTACTGCTAGTTTTTTCCTGGCTGTTCTGGTTTCTTGTCAATAAGCAATTTGGGTCATTGAACATGGTCCCAATAAAATCTGCTAAAAAGAAAACATGCTCTATTCCATAATCTCTGCAAGTCTGACTTGCATACCACTAAGATATTACGATGTTCAAGAGGGATTTATTTTGGTGCAATACAGCCGAAGACACAGAAATTGTTACAGCAAACAATCTTTGAATGCACATGAAAATCAGAGAAGGTACAAATCCTTGGTTAAATTCAAGTTTGTTTTGATAGTTCCACTGATGCTGTGGCAGCTAGTAACAGTACCATCTACCAATTCAGGAAATCCACATTTCAGAAGAACAATCTTTATTTTCTAACCATGGTTTGCTTTTTCTGCAGCTGTGTAACTACAAAAATTTTGCCACTTAAACCAGTGCTCTGTCTAAAATCCTCGCAGTTTGAAGCTGACATTTTGAGCTTCTCTGAAAAGAAAGGAGGGTTTTTCAATGTGCTCCCATGACCTTAAATCCAAAGGACTCTCCATCCAGCATTCTCTCTGCTGTTGTCAAATCAACCCTGTACAAGGCCAGCTCAGTAGGGAGTTAAATGTTTTGAATGACACCTTAAATGTGCCCTTGATGTGTGCCCAGTTTTGCTTCCAGCTCTGTCTCTGGTCACCAGCTGTGTGACAACAGGCAGCTCTTGACTGTCAAGGGCAGCACCAAGGCACTGCACAGCACTGCAGAAAAGAAAAAGTGATTCAAACACCCTGCCAGCAACCCACTCCAAGTATCCCATGCTATCCTAACCACTTCTTCTACTGAATGGGGGATGCTGAGAAAGAGAGAAGCACAAATATACTGCTCCAACTCTCCAAAGACCTGGTGCTGGGGCAGAAAGCCAAGGCTGGAAAAGACCTCTGGAGATCATCACATCCATCCTGTGACCCAACATCACCACATCGACTCGACCATGGCACCGAGTACCACATCCAGTCTTTCCTTAAACACCTCCAGAGACGGTGACTCCCTGGGCAGTCCGTTCCAATGTCATCTTTTCTGTGAAGAAATTCCTCCAATGTCCAACCTAAACCTCGCCCACGCTGAGTGTTTTACACGGAAAGCAGCCAGAAGTAAGACCTGGGAGGCAGAGAGGTGGGAAAAGCAGCGCGGTGTGGCTGCGTGTGCTGCGGGACGGAACCGGGACGGGGATGGGAAGACGGATGCGCACGAAGAGATGGGGACACACAGACACGGGCAAGGATGGATGGAAAAGGACAGGAGCAGAGGAGAAGGAGGACTACAGGCAGCTACAGAGGAGAGACTCCAAACATCTCTACAGCGCGCAGGAAGCGGCACCCGCGCCCGGAGAGCCGGGCCGGGGGTGGGCGGAGGGGCTCTCTCACCTCGCAGTCTCCGCGCCAGGCGCTTGGCCCAGGCCGCTCTGCGGGGCGCGGCTCCGTCGGGCGGCCCCGGGAGGCGGCCCGGCCCCTCGGCCCCGCCGCGCCCCGCCGGGCCCCGCCGCGCCCGCCGCCCGCCGCCCGCCGCGGCCCCCGCGCCGCTGCCCAGCGACGACGCGGCTCGGCTGCCCCACTCCACGTCCATCTCCAGCACCGGCCCCGCCGCCGCCGCCGCCGCCGCCGCCGCGTCCTCCTCAGGCTCGAAGCCCGGGTTGTCCCGGCTCCAGGCCTGCCGCGAGCAGGCGGAGAGCGGCGGCGACGGCGGGCAGGAGCCGGCCCGCGCCGCCTGGCCCAGCCGCTCCAGCTCCAGCTGCTCCCGCCCGCGCCGGCAGCCGCCGCCGCCCGCCATCGGCCCTGCCGCCGCCGCCGCCCCTTCCCCGCCCTCCGGCGGAAAGCCCGGGGTACGGAGGGAGATGTAGTCGCCCTGGCTCCCGGCGGGAGCGGCGGCAGGGACCTCCTTCCCGCCCTCCTCCTCCTCCTCCTTCCCCCACGCCTCCCTCCCCTCACCAAGGCAACCCCGGACCGCCCCGGCGGTGGCGGTGCAGGGGCCGGCGCTGCGTGTTTGGAGTGCCGCTCATCCTCGGCCAGAGTACCAGGAGGCCTCGCCAAGAGCCTGTGCTGGTTAAATTTGTGGGGAACAGCGATGTCAGCTCATTTGAAGCAGAAGTATTAAAGCTCCCCCCGCCCGGCCCAAGCCCCAGTGAACGATTACGCAGGTACAGGGGGTTGAGGTTTTATTTAATTCCCGTTACAGCAAAACACCGCCCGGCAGCGCAGGGAGCAGCTCGCCCGCCGTGTCCCACAGCCCCCGCCGGCACAACCCCGGGGGCCACGGACCGCCCCGAACCCCAAAAGTCACCACGCGAACTACATTAAAACAAACTGTTCCCCGAAATGAAGCTACTCCCCGCTTCCCTTAGGTAGGGCTTGAAAAATAAAGGTAATATTATTTTTGACTCTCTTTAAAGGGTGACTTCGTTACTTTCGATGCTGTGACGATCTTGAGAATCCTCGGCACTTTCCAGGGTTTGGTTGCTGATATCGTCAGAGAGCTCAGCTGACACGCGGTCCCGGCTCTCCCTGCTTTCCACACTCGGCTGGCTGTCCCGGCTCTCCTTGCTTTCCACACTCGGCTGGCTGTCCCGGCTCTCCTTGCTTTCCACACTCGAGAGGCTGTCCCGGCTCTCCCTGCTTTCCACACTCGAGAGGCTGTCGCGGCTCTCCCTGCTTTCCACACTCGAGAGGCTGTCCCCTCGGACAGCAGACTTGCTGCTGTCGCCTTCTGCCTCGTGGCTGTCGGATTTGTGCCAGCTGTCGTTTTCCGAGCTCCGGTCACGCAGATGGCTGTCCTGCTCGCTGCTGTCCCGCCCGTGGCTCTGGTGAGACCACACCACCTTCCTCAGGGAGCTGCGGGAAGCAGAATCCTCCCGGGAGACAGAGCGCTGGCTGTCTGCATCCATGTAGCTCTCGTCTTCCTCGGTGGCATCATAGATGAGCTGTGTTAGAGAGCAGAACAAGAGCCACTGTCACTCCTGAGGAACTGCTCCGCCAAGGGCTGCACTAACGCAGGCTGCTCGGGCTGCGGGGACGCTCACAGCCCGCACGATGAGCCTCTGCCCGGAGATACTCTGGTGTTTTATGGGGTTGCAAGAACCTTTCACAGTATGAGAAACTCTCATTTGCTCCTGGCCGCAGATTTCAGGTGTGCCAGTACATCGTGACAGTGCACACTGCCGTTTTACCCTCCTGCCCCGGTGCAGCCATCGAGACCCCCCGATCTGTGGTAACCACAGGAAGGAAATGCATTCCTTCACTTTTGCCTGCTTTCCCCACCCCAGTTTTCAAAACCAACTCCCATAAAATGCCATGTCCATTTTCAAGTTTAGCCCCCATTTCCAAGAACCTGGGCGCCGCTGCTCAGCGCTATTTACCTTTTTGTTAGCTTTGTGGAGTTTGATAGACTTCACCAGTGCGGCTTTTGCCCTCAACAGTGCGGCTTTTGCCCTCATCCTGTAGCCCACACTGTCACCTCTGCCAGCATTGTCTCCCTGGGTGAAAGGGAAAGTGGGGAATGGTTCAGTTACTGGAATGTCTGTGGGAAAACTCGTGACAACCTCCTCGGATTCATCCGTGTCATTGGAATCATTGTCATCGTCGTCATCATCATCATCCACGTCTTCGTGGCTCTTGCTTGACACATCAGGAAAGTGCTGGAAGACATTTATCACACATCAGGCAAATGTGAGAGGTGCAGACTGGTATCTGTGCTATTCACCCAGGGCTCAGGCACCGTTGAGGAGCTATGTGCAGGCATTGCACTGAGTTCACCTCAGCCTGCCTGGAGTTTTATTTTGGGAGAGATGTTACTGCAAGGACCACACTTGAGGGAGGAAAACTGAGAGCTGCTGCCCTGCGTCACTCAACTGGCGTGTTGTCCTTCAAAACACTTACCAGTTGTTCTGGGACATCCACGCTTTCTTCTGAAGAGTAGAGGGTCTGAAAGCAACACAAAGCTCAGTGTTAGTACACAAAGGCACATACAGTGGAGATGATCAGCATGTTGACTATTCTTTAATCACGTAATCATAGCTTGCAAATCTTGGCATGGAGGGATGCTCTGCTTTCTGTTCCAGTTAGGTGCCTGTACCTGCTGAGATGATGCCAGGTCACTCTGTGGGTGCTGCTGACTCTCCTGAGACTGAGAATTCACGTGGTCATTGTGGTATCTGTGCAAATGATGGCCCCTGGAGTCCTTCAAGAGAAAATAAAAGGGAGGGGTTAATCCTCAAAGAAGCAGGCAAAGCTGCTGCATCCCAACCTGTGTTTTCAGGCAGTTGTGGCATCTGCAGTACACAGTCCTTCTGTCTGGGATGTGTCCTCAGCTCCTCATTGCAGTAGGAAGAGGACTCAGAACAAGCCATGATCCCAGATGAATATTATACCCAAAAGATATAGAGATGTGCCTCTCTCACTGGTAGAGCCTGGGCAAATTCAGATCAGTTTCTCCAGCTTGTATTTACTGAGTGGGATTTGGAGTTATATCTAACAACCATTGCTTCTGCTAGTTCTTAGGCCCTTTCTGGAGGCTGATTTATCTCCCATATCATGAAGACTCTAAACTAAATGCAGTAGCTGGTTCTCAGAGCCAAGAATTTATTTTACAAGGGTAACAGCTGGCAGTGGGTAATAAATTAAAGAGCTAAATACAAGACTGAAAGCAGTTTGCTTACATCACTCAAAAAACAATAGGGTATTGAATTAAGGTGCTCTTCCAACACCAAATATTGTCATCCAATCCACACTAATGAATGTGGTTATAGTAATTTGGCCATGCTGCAGTCCCTTTCCCTTTTTAATTAACAGCTAACAAGTTTTTCACTAAGAAAAAAGTTTTCCACTGCTGGTCCAGAGATAGAACTAATGAAAGTCCACAACCAGGATGTGTGACACAGGAAAAAGTCTGTAGATATCAGCAGCTCTCTGCTTTGAAACTGGCTCATAACAGCCAGGTGAGGACATGTTCTGCAAGCATCTACAATCATAGAACAAGTACCAGAAAATGTGTTTTGGACAAAAAAATATCAAAAAGTACCTATCAAAGAAAATTAACAGAAAGGCAAAATGAGCTTACATATTTTTCTTCGGAGCTGGCAGAAGTGGCATGCTGCTTGGATTGGATCACCTTGAAGGGAGAAAAGAGAAAAAACATTTATCAGTATTTCTCGCTGATGTACAAAGGAAATAATGCAAGTGCTGGGGATGGTGTTTGTGGTTTACTCACAGGCCATGCAGAGGTGATGCTGATAAGGCATAAACACAAAACTGCCACCTTCATTGTGGTATTTTACCTAGAAAATATTTTGGAACACTAAGTCAATAAAGTAAAATACCCCCAAAATACTACAGGCTTTTCCTTTATCCTGGTGTGCTTCACTGTGCCAAGACCAGGTCCCTGCCATGGATTCAACCTGCCCATGCTAATTTTATTTCTTCTATCCTCCATCACCACCTCCCACCCACCTTGTAATGACTTGGCAGCTCAAAAAGCTACAAGAATTTTGAAACTGAATGCTGAGGAGACCTGAGTAGTGGTGAGAAAAATCACACTGAAAAGGAGAATTGACTCCTGGTGTCTACTGACTTGCACAGGCAAAAGAAAAGCTCTGTAAAAACTGTTATAAACATCAGCTTTGGTTTATCTTCATTTAACACAGTAGTTTTAAAGAGGCAGGTAAAGGCAAACAATTTGTATTCTCTTGTCAGCTATTTTAAAACTAGTTTTTAGGGTTATTAACTTGAGTTGCTGAGTAAAGTCAGTTTCATATGAACATAAACTGCTCTTATTGATAGACCTGCATTTCCCCCTCCAGAAGTTTGAACAAAATAACGTGTGTTTCCAAACAAGACATTAAGTGAAGTAGCTGCTCCCATAGCTGCTCACGTTGCAGCTTTAGTAATTTAATAAATACCTGTTTCCTGCTGAAATTAGGAGAGCTACAGTAAATTTCAGTGCTTACTGACCTGTTCCCAGAGTAAGGAACATCCCTGAGACTTTAAGCCAATTTACTGATGAACAAGAGTCATTCAAAACTTTGGTAAGTGGCAGCAGGAAAGAAAGCTGGCTTGGGACATTTAGAGTGCATTAGTAAGGCTGGCCCTGAGGCAGGACACTCTAACAGAGGTATTGCAGTTTCAAGTTTCACAGAGAAGTGTGACTGTCCCATCCAGTCAGGATTGTGCAGCACAAACCGTGTGAGCCTGCCAGGAGAAACAAGGACACTGCCAGGCAGTGGTTACATGAGGAAGAAAGCTTTCTGTGTTCAAGCACCAGCTCTGAGTTTCTCGTGCATGATTCAGTGGCAGGGTTTCCAGTAACCTTCTCCCAACATCTATCAGCATGGAAATTTAAAATTGTGATTATGTGTAATACCTGGCATTGCTAAAGCAACCTTGCTCCTATAAAAGCACACCTTTTTTTTCCACAGAGAAGTAGCAAACATCCCTGCTCAGTGAAGCAGTTTTCAAAGGTCTGCTCAGTGTTTCCTAGGCTAAAGCTGCAGATGGATTGGCACATGTCAGGTAAAAAAAAGCAAAAATAAAATAAAGTTACCTTTTCTGGTGCTGAAGGAGTCAGCCACGACAAGAGCACTCTTAGTGATCCCAGCAGCAGCTCCAGGCAGTTGGCTCCCAGCACCTCTGGCTTTCTCCCCTCGTCCCCTGCTGCCTGACATCCCTGAGCACCGGGAATTTAAACCCTGTCCCAAGCACAGCCACCAATCCCCACCAGGCGGAAAAAGATGAGGTCATGAGGCTCCTGGCCACTGTCCTGCCCACATTCTCCTACACTTCCTCTTTGGCTTTGTGGCTTTTGAAGCAAACAAAGACCATGCTAAGGTTAAAACATTACTTATGGGCGAGATCATTAACCAGCAGGTCTGTTGAATGCACAGTGTTTGGTAGAGTGTAGGAGGACTTCAGGGCACGTCTGTTCCAAAAAGCCAGAGCCCAGCTTCCCAGAAATCTTTTGTGCCCTGTTCTGCAGGGGGTAGGAATAGCTAATGTGTGCTGGAAGAAATAAATCTGAACATAAAATTCACAAATGAGGTGTTAATGTTTCCACAAAGTTGTAGATTCACTCTCCAGGGCACACATGGTGCAACAGGAATTGCAAAGATGTTGCAGAATACGGCCTTTTGCATTTTTTGGTCTGACCTGGGTAAAAAAAATAAATAAATTTGTGTACTAGTCGTCTCAGTAGGCATTCTGCATCCAGAAGCTTTTTTTGTAAAGGTGCACAAGAGCCAGTTGTCTAATTAAAGAAGATTGGTTTATCCTTATGAGGAATTATGAGGAATTCTCACTCCTTTTCTATTTATTTGTATTCCAACTGTCTCCTTTCTCAGGTGGTTTGGTCAAGTCATCTGCTACAGCTGTCTCATGCACCAAATCTGTTTCAGAATCCTTTTCAGGGACCAGATGCCAGGTATTTTTCAAGTTTTTAAAAAAAAAAAGGAAAAAAAAAAAAAAAAAGCAGATATAGCTCCAGCATGAGGAGCACCATGACTGGCATTGGGAAGCAAAGAACATCATGGGATGAAATTCCATGCCTGCTATGGAGCAGGGCATCAGCCCTGCTGATGGGTGACAGATCTGTTGTGGCCTCTCTTGGATGTCCATAACTTTGGACTGATTCTGCCCCAGCTGGGATGTGCTGGCGCACTCTCAGACACTCTTCCATGTGTTGTGCCTGTAAAAGAACAATGAGGTGTCATTCAAACACAGGAAAACCTTCCAAACAGCCCTCTCAGAGGACAAAATATTTATAACTGTTTCAAGGTGGTTTTCTTGCTTCTCATTTGTGACAGCCAGCTGATGCTTGCTGTGTCCTTAGTCCAGCAGACAACAGAGAGACCTGTTTGCCCCAGCTCCTGTTACCAGTTGTCCTGTGTTTACTGTCACTTCTGGGACGTGTTTAGAGATGTCAGGAGTGACATACCCACGTTAGCTCAGCACCTGCCCTGACTTAGCTGATTATATTTTTGAGCTGAGATAAGCAACAGCTGGAAGTTCAACTGAGTGTACTTAAGAGAGTGTTCTAATATCCCAGCAGGAAACCTGGATAAAGACATGGTAGATGGTGTATCATTAGTAGTTCTGACTGTGAGGATCCACCTGAGTGAGGACCACCCTAGCTTTTAGTTTTGAACTACGTGACCATTGTTATATGGTAGCTCAGGAAAGACTTTTCAACCAAAAAAAGCCTTCAGCAGCTAGGGCTTCAGCATCAAGGTCTTACACAGATATAGACAGATTTGCCATCTCCCATTCTATCTACAGCTCGGTGCTGCTGGATACCAGTTTGCTGAAGGCCCTGGATGCAGACACGGGACTCCAGCTGGAAGTGGGTGCTCTTTCAAAGGGTTGAACACCACAGGGTAGCTGATACTTACTTAGTTACCAGGGTGGCTTCAAAAGGCCACTGCTGTTGGCTCCAGGGAACCCCAAGCCAGGCCCTTAGGTAGCCAAGTACATTTAATCCCAAACACCAGTCCTGACCATCAGTAAAAAACAACTTCCATCTGACAGAGCAAAAATGGAGGCAGAATGAAGCCAGTGGCTCACACCACTGGATGTGGGACTGGGTGTGCTGTGTGCTGCTCTCCTGTCCACACCCTGGATTAAATTTTAAGCCTGAAAAACCTACTTTCCCTGCAAACCATTCATCAAGAGGCACAGAACTGAAAAACAACGTTATGCTCAAAGATCCTCTAGAGCTGCTGTCTGGCCAAAACCAACACTTGCAATCTGCATAACGGTGTATTACTGTGTATCAGACCGTCAGGAAAATATGTATGATGTAAACAACCCATTCCACCAACTTCAGCAGCAGTTACCAGTCATGCTGATGGAGCCATTAGAAGCAGAGTCCTCCTCCAGTTTGTTACAGACATTCCTGTACAGGTCAATTATTGCTGTGGCACCTCAAGGCAAATGTTTTGCAAGAACCTGGAATTCTTGTCTCCCAGCAGAGTCTCTGTGTGACCCACCCCCCCACCCCCAGGGAGCCGTTTCTGGCAAACAAGTGGTATTTCCATTGTGCTGGGAGATGACAGTGTTTTTGAGTATGTTGCCAAAGCTATATGGTGGATTTTGTAAGAGCTAAGGAGCAACAGGGATGTTTTGCAGTGATCCAAAAGCAGGATGAGAAGTGACAGCTATTACTAAATGTTTTCACTCTCTGCAAGATTAGCCTGTACAGAGCTGTAGTATATTTAGCACTTGTCTCATGCCTATCATTATGTGGTTATTCCTTCTGTAAATCATTTTGTCTAGCTGAGAAATCCTTTGCCTTGGTAGGATTTGTGCTTCTTGTTGTCTCAAAGATAAGGAACCGGCAGGGCAGAAAGCGGGGAACTTTCACCGTTTTCACTTCCCACATTAAAATCCTTAGTTCTGGAGAGAACACTTGTCTGCTGGTGGCACAGCAGAAGCAGCTTCCTTGGATTTGTACAGGTGGGAGGGTACATGATTCTGGCTTTTTAGAGCTGTCAGGATCTGTGCAGAGCATGACTCTGACTGTAATTTGTTGCATGTAGGTGACATTTTTCTACTTGTCTATGCTGTCAAACAAAGCTTTTGACCACAATTCCTTCCATCCTGGGAAGGATGTGTTCCTGTGTTGGAAACATGTGGTTAGGCTGTCATTTTGTGTTGTCAGGAAGCTGTATCAGTGCCTCCCTGTGCAGCCCACCTAAGATCCTGAGCTAGGACATCATTGTGATGCTCAGTGATACCTCTGGTTGATTTGGGAAATCCCAGCCTGCCTGCAGTGACCTGTAGTGCTCAGTCAGCTTTCAGGACAACTGGCTTCTGCTGAGTGTTGTTCACCCAAAAACAAGTCTGGAGGTGAACATGAGCAAAGACTAGATGGCAAAGACTAAGACTGGAAGAGAGAGGCTATCTTCTTTGGCAGCATTAAGAATGCTATAAAATACTGTTTTGCTACTAGAATATCCCCAAGAAAAGCAGACTTAGGAAAGACAGCTTTCGTGAAAGACAGATGAAAAGCAAAACTTTCTTATATTGCTACCATAAAATGCTCTTTGGAAGCTCACTATATCAACCACTATTCCTCCCAAAGCTATTACATTTTCCTAATTAAACTTTCAAAAGTGAAGAAAAGCTTACATACAGCAGTGGGTAGACTTAAAACAAAACCTTCTGCCTCTTAAATATACTACACAGACCACCACAGTGTTTGTGTCCAGGCCCAGGGGAATATTTGGCATGCAGAGGAGATATGGGTGTCAGATCTGTTTGATAAAGAAATTACACCAGAGATTTGCTCCCTACATGTGTGAGCAGGGCACCCTAATAACACATGCTTTGCAGCACGGCTGTGTATCCTTTCCTTTGCACCACTGGGAGCAATTAAAGAATTGCTCTTTCCCAGAGTCGGCCCCAGCAGTTCCTGGAGGAGTTGCAGAACTCAGCACCACACTGACCTAGAGCTGGAGTAGGTGACAAATTGGGACAGAACAGTGACTTTCTGGGAAATAACCCCACCACCATAGGCTGACAGCATATTAGGAAGTGCCACTGCCTGACACATAGCACAGTCTTTTGGTCTGTCCTTATCTCCCTCTGCTCAAAGAGAGCCCACTCATTTGTCTCTGGCTTCTGGGACTAGTCACTACCTGTTCCCATTTTCAAATGGCTTTTTAGGAACAGCTCTGGAAAGTGAAGAAAAAAATTAATATTTGGGAAACTGCCATGCAGCTGTGTCTCACAAATCCTGGAGGCTGGACAGCCTCAGTCAGATCCCAGCTTTCAGAGAGGGAAGTGGATGATCCTGCAACAGCATAAATACAGTCCAGATGTCCATAATTTGCTAAAATGGAGCCCCACTGATGTCCTCTCCCTTGACTTTTACAGCCAATTAGAAAAAAAATCCAGATTTTTTTTTCTTGTTGAAATTCATGTATTTTAATACTGAAGTCCATGCAGCAGCAGGAATTAAACCAGCACAGAAACATTAGGTTACTCTCAGGTCATCAGAGTTACCAGTGTGAAGAACAAAACACCAGCTCTTCAGTGCTGGGTTTGTGGCTGTGCCTCAGCTCTGAACTGACAGGAGAAGAATTGCATTTGTTTCCACTGGAGACTAACAAACACAATAATAATCTGAAGTACTCCTAGAGACAAGAATGACCAGTGAAAGAACATAAAGTGTACACTATGTTTTCATAACTGAACCATTTCTTAGTGTATGTAACCCTTAAAAAGCAATTTTTTGAGAACAGGAGGATGAGGCTTTCTCATCACAATGTGAGCTGAGCTTAATCTGAAGCCTGAGCACTGCTGCAGAGATAACACTGCAGGATGAAGGAAAGCGTGCAAGGTGTGTGTGCTTAAATCCCATACATGCTCACATGCTCAGCAGCCATCAAATTGCCAGCTCAGGGCTCACAGTCTGAGTGCTGAGGGGAATTTGACAGTAGGAAACAGCTTTACAGAGGATTGCTTCTCAGACAAGCATTGCAAAAACTTCGTGACAAGTTGTTTCCCTCTTTCCCCCCTGCTCAGTTCCCTGTTTCCAATCCTACTGCAAAATCTTCTCCTCCTACTGAGGCAGGACACTAATGGAAAAATCTGAATACGCAGAATGAGCGTGGAAAGAACAGCATCCTCTCCCTCTGCATTGTGAAACTTGGAAAGTCACAAGATGCCTGTTCTCCCGAGTGCAGGGAGTTTTGGCAGGGCCCAACAGGAAGGATTCTGCACACTGCACCCCTCCGGCTGCATCTTCATGAAGCTCTGCTGGCTGCACACAGAGAACCACCCTTTGCTGCAAGAGACAGAGCAGGGCACAGCAGGACAGAGGAGATGTAGACAGGGCCAGCTGCTCCACAGCCGAGATGAGCACCACAAGAGTCCCAGCTGCATCCCGGGAATGCTTATCACTCAGCAGCCTTGATTTCACGTTCCACATTTACCGTGCTGGAGCTCAGGCCACATTTCCACACCCGGCCGCACAAGGATGGCAGTGCCAGGAGCAGGCAGCCCAAGGAAGCTTGCTACCGATCCCAGGGACAAACCTTTCACGAGACACACTTTCTGAGAGCCTGGTGGAAGAGGCCAGTGCAAAACAGATCACTTGGAGGGGTGCCGGGCGTTGCGCAAGGCAGGGTTCCGCCCCGCGTGTCTGTGGTTATCTGGACACAAGGCATCTTTTCTGCAGCAGGTCTGGAGCAGGGGAGGCATCTGCTGTTTGCATGTTGTGACCCTGTCAGTAAACCTGACCTCAGACACGGGCTTGGCCACGTATCAGGAACCCGACAGGTCTCACGTGGCTTCAGCTTCTGCCGTGAGCAGTTTCCTCAGCTGCCAGCCCAGGGCCGCTGCGGTCTGAGGTGGGACGGCTGCGGAGCTGAGTCAGTGTGAAAGCAAACATGTCCCAGGCCCTGCGCCCTGGGGAGTGGGAGGAAAAACCCATCTGTGGCCCTGGTGTAGGGAAATTAAAGAGTTGGGGACTGGGCTCGGGGAGGAAGCTGTTTGGCCAAGAAGCTGATTTGATTTTGTGGGGGAACCAAAATTCAGCAGGCTGGGGTCAAGGCCTCTCCGGCCTCGACTGAATCACGGAGAGATTCCCCGCAGCTTGCCCAAGCCTGGAGGTGATAAGGCTGTTTTCCCACAAAGCCTATCCAGGTGGGAGCTCTGTAGGAACCATCCTCTCCACTGCAGCAATGAATCATTTTGGCTATGGCTTGGAAAGCCAGAACATCTCCTGCATGTCAGTACACTTCTTCTAATTAGCTTTGGGGTCACTACCTCTTGTACAGCAATAGAGAAATCACTCAGAGCCAGCAATTTCTCCTTGTGTTCTGCATATGAAAGGTTTTTTAATGAAATGTGAAGTAATAACTCACATCTGACAGGTATTGCCATCAGGAAATCAAAGGGGATGTTTTCTTATATGTATTTTTCAAGAAAATAGGATAAATTGATAGACTGAATAGTGCAGATACAAGTGTCTGGAAAAAAGTAGAAAGGTTTCTTTTCATTAAGCACAGAAGCACAAAAAACATATTTGGCAAATCCCTGCTCTCCCTCCTTGCTTACCGGCTCTCTTTGGATGAGAGCTGCTCTTTTGGAAATACACAGTTGAGAGATAATCACATCCAGATTTAGGAAATAACATTTTGCACATAATTCATACTGGCTACCTAGACAGATTATTGGTTGAGTGTGTAGCTATAAATTTGGCAGAGTAAATGGCAAACTGTGGTTGGCATATGGACACAAAGCAGGATGCAAACTGCAGCTATACATTAACTAGAGGAAAGGAAAGCCTAAGAAACTGAATTAAGCAGCAGGATCTGAAGAAAACAATAAGAAGGGGCAGCTGACAGGGCAACTAACTCTTGAGGAGCATATGCAGCATCAGAGCTCTTTGCATTAGGAAGAACATTATCAGTCAATAAATAACAATCCAGCACTGCTATTTTGCTCACTGAGTCTTGTTTATCACAAAGAAGTCAAATGACTTCTCCTCACCCATGGAAAATCTGAACACAGAGGATGACAGGCAATTTTGGGAAGCAACATCCGTTCTGTATGGAGAAACTTGATCTGCTGTACCCAAAATAGCTGCTGTTGAAGCACAGACTAGATCTCATCTCAACAATTGATTAGGCAAAAAGGAGAAAGCTTGACTGCTGGTTGGAGCTGAGTTGGTCTCACCTCAGGCAGCAGGGCAGCAACAGGGCAGCGACACGTGGGCTGAGCCAGGCTGGAGAGCACAGATCTCAGGGGGCAGGTTGTCAGCAGATAACTCTGTGCCCTCTGCAGGCCTGAAAAGCATTTTTTATGTACCCAGTCCCTGAAGGGAGCACTACAGGAGCTCTGGCACCTGCACCTTCATAGGCACTGACGCAGCTGCATCCCACAGGGGTCTGCCACACCCCGGACACATCCCACTTCTGCTCTACCCTAAAAGTGCAGGCAAGGGCATACTACACAGCTACATTATCCAGGCTCCCTAAACCCACCCACCCCCTAAAAAATCAACAGCAAAGGAGAGTGCTGGATCACTCCAGCAAGTCCCAGTGAGATTATTCCTAGTCTTCTGATTCAGGCTGAAGTAAAGACAGAAAGAGGAAGGCTTAATTTCAACAAATATTCACTGTCATGGAGATCTCTTTTCCTCTCCTCCAGGCAAAGAAGCCAGGCTGATAACACTGGGAATTTGTATGTATACCTTCCAGTCTTTCAGGTCAGCAGATTCATTCACCCTACCTATTTTCTAGGTAGCTGCTCCCCTGAGAGAGAGAGAGCAGGATGACCCAGCTGCAGTCCCACTGAACAGAGACTTTTACAAGAGGAAAGGGCAGCACCAAGTCTCAGAGCAAGGGTGATAGAAGAGGGGTTGTCCAGGGAATATTATCCATGGCTCTCTTTTGGGCAGTGCCAGCAGTGTCATTGCTGGGGTGTAACACTGCTGCTTCACAGGTAAGTTACAAGGCATCCTCAGTGGCTTGTCTGGGGTCTTAAGATGATAGGAATAATGTAGATTTTCCAATAATAATTTAAAACCAGTAGCATCAAAATAACAAGAAATGCAAACTACATAGCAAGATTTTTTTAAAGTAGCTTTTCATTTAGTTTTTCTACACACCTGCCCTTCCCACACTGATGTTATAGAATGTGACTTCAATAATTTTCAGCCAAAATAGCATTAATTATGGCTCTTGCAAAGCTGCTGTATGGACACAAGATTTCTCTTAGAGATCAAACAGTTATCAGGTCCTGGTTTTGGGTAAACTATTAAATATTTTTTTTTAAAAAAACGCAGGCCACTCTAAATCTTGACGTAAAAATAATTGCTCATTTTGTTTATCATCTCCTGGCTTGATACTGTTAACAAATGAGATGAGGCATAGATGCCTAAGAGATACTAAAAGCTCAGCCTGAACTGCAGTTGTACTAGCATTTCTCTTAGCATATTGATTTCCCATCTTTATCACCATGAATATCAAGGAAAAATACAGAGGAAAATAGAAAGAAAGAAAAGAAAAGAAAAGAAAAGAAAAGAAAAGAAAAGAAAAGAAAAGAAAAGAAAAGAAAAGAAAAGAAAAGAAAAGAAAAGAAAAGAAAAGAAAAGAAAAGAAAAGAAAAGAAAAGAAAAGAAAAGAAAAGAAAAGAAAGAACCACCAAAACACCAAAAAACCACAAAACAAAACAAACAAAAAACCAACCAAACAAACAAACAAAAAAACCCACAAAACAAAATCATCACCAGCCAAGTAACTGTGTGCTGTAGGTTTTAAATATCTTTCTCCAGTAGAGAAAGACTTCAGTGAAGTTTTCCTTCCCTGTAGATTTCAGTGAAGAGCAGCTCTGCTTGCACATAGACAGGCTGCACACTGGAGGCAGGGAAAGAGAGAGGCTCTTTTAATTACGTGGGCTACACAGATGCTACAAATTGAAGCTTGGGACAGCAGGGCTGCTCCCCTCTCACCATGAGAAGACCTGCTGACAAATTAGCCTGTCTGCTTCTTCCCTGCTTAGCAATTAAAGGGGGCAAAGGCAAGCCTATGGTCTCCCTTATTCCATGTTGGAACAGCTGCAGGGGTTATCCAGGGGTTCCAGGTCAGGGCTCAGAAGATCTTTCCTGGAAGGCCAACAACTCCCCTGGGCCTGACAGACTAGAAAAGTCAGTTACCACAGTGCCCAGATGATACAAACCAGAGGATGGAGATCTGTGGGTTTTAAACCTTAAATAAGCCATCTTTTACTCTGACCCCCCTGCACACATCAGACTGAAGGGCAAACTTCACATACTATTGAGATGATCACCTTGCATTTGGCCAAATGCAGTTATCCCTCCTGCACTGGGGTTGTTCTGTGTTAAGGCTACTTTCCATACAGTCATGTTGATGAGCACCACCCTCTTGTAACTCTAAGAATTAAATTATGCACAGGCCTTTGGATTTCCCCCTGTGTTTTGTGGCCAGAGAAGAGAGATTCAGGCCATGCACACAATTCAGCCATGTATAAACACAGCAGCCTGGCTCACAACTATCAGTTCTATTCCAGCCCCTGGTACCCACAAGTTATATTCTGATTTTAACAAGTGATAAGCCTGATGGCAGTGCTGGTGAGGTTTTGCCAGCACCCTTAAGCTCACAGCCAGGAAAGCCTCCTCTGAGCACTGGCTTCTCACCCTGCTCCAGTTTCAGATTTTACTGCCCAAGAAGTCTACTTCACTGTATGGCAAACCTCTCCGTGACTTCTAGGGAAACAGGAGCTTCCCCAGCTCCATTAGGCTGCATGCACACCCCCTGGCTTTCTGGAAATACTATTTCTTCTCCCAGTGATCAACTCTGAAGGACAGCAAGATGTCACAGTAGCTGAACCACTGATGCAAAGTGAACTAGAAACACATGGGTGCTAAAAAATTTTTAAAAGTGACAATATTTCTCCACTCCTTTCTCAGTGCAATACAATGCACTCTCATTGCTCTTCCTCTGCTTTTCCTAACTTCCTAAGAGCACCTTGGTCATCATGCAGGGCCTGTGCCAAGCAGGAGCAATCCTTGTGCAGGTTTTCCAGCTCTTACTCTCCAGAAAATCTCGGGGGCGGCACAGGCCCTACTCTGGTAAGCAGCGAGGCAGCAATCGGGCTCTCCAATGAAAACAGTCCTTGGTTTATTTGTTTGGGTTTTTATTTCGACATAGTAATCTCCCTACAGGCGCTCTAGGAAAGCACAAGAGGAATGTTTCTTCTGCGAAATGTAATTAGCATGGTTTTCTTCCTGCTGCAAAGTATACTTGCACAGATAAACCAGCACAGGGGAATGGGGCTATTTTGGGTGATGGTTTTGTGCCGAAAAATACTGTGACGAGTTTGGTTTGTCAAGCTGAAGACAGGGCAGACGTCTCTCTCCCTTCCTGTTTAAGCCAGTGGTCTGGGAAGGGCTGCTGTAACCTATAATGACGGTCAGCTCACCCAAAGAAACTTGTTTCCCCCAATCTATAAACGCAGTTTTCTGAAGGCTGAACATATGCCAGGACATGCACATGCTTTGTGATCCTGTGTGACACGGCAAACCCTGGTCTGATTTCAAGTTGTGTTAAAACTTACACAAAAATGCCTCAGTTCTGACAAACCTGCTGCCTTTCAATGCCTGAGAGGACCCTACAAGAAATCTGGAGACTAACTGTGCAAGGGTATTGGACAAGGGGGGACGGCTTTAAACTGACAGAGGGCAGATTTAGAATGGCTATTAGGAAGAAATTCTTTACTGTGAGGGTGGTGAGGCACTGCCACAGGTTGATCAGGGAAACTGTGGAAGCCCCATTCCTGCAAGTGTTTAAGGCCAGGTTGGATGGGGCTCTGAGCAACCTGGTCTGGTGGAATGTGTCCCTGCCCAGGGCAGGAGGATTGAAATCAGATGGCCTTCAAGGTGCCTTCCAACCCAAATGATTCTAGGATTCCATGTACTTTCTCACACACAGCTCACATGAAGGTGTGGAATATCCTTTCAAAGTCAAAGAAAGGAGCCAGACCTTGCTGTGCAAAGGCGTTTCCTATGAACCTGACCGAACATGGGATCATCTTCACATTTCACTGTGTATCTGCACTTGCTCTTCAGGTGGCAAAGCACTGAAACCCATACAGGGCTGAGCCCCAGGAGCTGCTGAGAGCAGTGGAGTGTGGCACAGTGGGACTGGATGGCTGCAGCCTAGGGAAGCAGGGGTGAGTCACCTCCTGGCTGGAGGTCACTTTACCCAGATGGGCAATTCCCTGCAACGTGTCCCCACATGCAGAACGTATAATCCAAGGCGGAAACAGGGGACAGAAATAACAAATGGTTTGCTTTCCCCTGCTCTCCATGCCAGGTCAATCATTAAACACAAATGAAAAATTACATTCCATCAGCACAAACCCTCACTAGTAGAAGCAGGCATTTGCTCACTGAACTTGTTTGGATCTGGGCTCTACAGTCATTACTATAAATCTGTGCGAGCCAGTGTACCTTAAAAAAAATCAGCTGCTTTGTCTCTTATCTTCTTTATTCACTGCAGGAATATACAAGTGAATACTCTGTCCTCCATCCATAAGACAAAGACACTGCTGCACAGGTGGCCTGGCTTAGTAAATCACTGGGGACAAGCAGGCAACAGCTTTGCACCCTGAGGAACTGAAGGCCAGTCAGTCCCCCCTGGGGGCCTGGAAAGATCCTGGAGCACATCTTCCTGGAAACTATGCTAAAGCACTTGGAAATTAAGGAGGGTGATTGGTGACAGCAAACGTGGCTTCACTAAGGGCAAATTATGCCTGACAGATTTGGTGGAGTCCCACAACAGGATTACAGTGTTGGTGGACAAAGGAAGAGTGACTGACATCATCTGCCTGGACATGTTCAAAGCATTTGGCACTCCTGCACAACATCCTTGTTTCTAAACTGGAGAGGTGGGGTTCTGATGGATAGACCACTCAGTGGATAAAGAAGTGACTGGATGGCAGCATGCCAAGTTACAATCAACAGCTCATTGTCCACATGGACGTCAGTGATGGGTGGTGTCCCTCAGTTTGGAGAGGCACTGCTTAACATCTTTGTGGCACACATGGACAATAGGATTGTGTGCAGAGCCAGCAAGATTGCTGACACCACCAAGCTGTGTGGTGCAACAGGCACACTGGAGGGAAGGGATGCCATCCAGAAGGACCTGGACAGACTTGAAACATGGAATCTTAGGAAGCTCTACAAGGCCAGGTGCAAAGTCTGCATCCAAAGCAGTGTGGCCAGGAGGCCAAGAAAAGGGATTCTGTCCCTCTACTCCACTCTGCTGAGACTGTGTCTGGAGTATTCCATCCAGCCCTGGGATCCCCAAGATGAGATGGACATGGAATTGTTGGAGGGAGTCCAGAGGAGGTCACAAAGACAATCAGAGCACTGGAACACCTCTCCTATGAAGACAGTCTGAGAGAGATGGGGTTGTTCAGCCTGGAGAAGACTCAACTCCAGGGAAACCTCACAGCACCTTCCAGTACTTAAAGGGGGCTGCAAGAGAGCTGGAGAGGGACATTTTACAAGAGTACATAAAGGACAAGAGGGAAATGGCTTTAAACTGACAGAGAGCAGGTTTAGATTAGATATTAAGAAAAAATTCTCTACAGTAAGGGTAGTGAGACACAGGAGCAGAGAAACTTTGGAATAGTGTCCCTGTAATTGTTCAAGGCCAGGCTATATGGGGCTTTGAGCAACCTGGTTTAGTGAAATGTGTCCCTGCCCATGGCAGGGGGTTAAAACAAGAAGGTTTTTAAGCTCCCTTTCCACCCAAACTATTCTGTGATGCTGAGTTAGAAGGCTTTAGGAGCACACATGACTAAGCATACATGGTATATACACACAGCATGTACTTTTAAAATTAATTTTTCTAGATATCATAAGATAGCTAGTTATCTATCAGAAGTTACCCCCCATCCTGCTGGGAAGGTGTTAGGGAGTTGGAAAGATGACTAAATATTTTGATTACCAGGTAATTGTACAAAGGGCACTTCACAAAACCTGAAGGTATTCTTGAATCAAATTCCTGCTAAAAACCAGGAATCCAAAACCTGTCTCCTCACAGGTGTTCCACGATGTTTCAGCCCATTCAGTCTGGTGATTTACTCTGCCACAACATAACATTCCCAGCTACAGCTCTGCAAGGATTTCCCAGGCTCCTGACCCTTCAAGCAAGCTCTTAGAACCAGATTACTCTTCTGACCCTGTTTGTGAAACCTGTGAGAGGATTCATTTGTGCAACCCAGGGCCACGATGGCCTGGGTGGTCCTTGTCTGGGCAAGTGGCAAACACAGGCAAGCAGCTGCAAAGGAGGGTGAGGGTGCCTGGCACAGCTTGGGTTTAGCATTCACCTGACACTGACAGCGGTCACTGGGATTGCCACAGGCTCACAATCACAAGAAGTCCTCCCCACAGCCTGTCAGGGAGCACAGAAAGACTTCTTCAGGAAAAACAAGTGGGAAAAAGGCACAGAAAATTTGTCAGGCCAGTCACAAAGGGGAGGTGGTTTAAGCAAAGCATTGTGTGCAAGGGTTCTTCCTCAGGCACCCCCACCCACAGGCTCTGTTGGCTTGTAGCTTCTTGCAGGTGCCCATCTCTCAGACCAAACACCTGCAGACTTTGGAGAATCAGTCTGGCTCTCAGGAGGAGCTGAGGTCCAAATTTCCCCTTCTTGTTTCAAACACAAGGAAACACACGTGAATTCTGAGTAACTTGAGGGGTGGGACAGACTGCTTTGTTTCAGTGCCATGTAAAACTTTTAAACTGGAATTTTCCAGCAGCATTCCAGTGCCAGGCTGATGATTTATGAATCATGTTCTGTCTGTCACATCAGCAAGGTGCGTCAGTCCCTGCAGAGAAGAGTATTAAATATCTCTGCTGCTCACTGAAATGAGAGCAGGTTCCAGCCTAGCAGTGCTCTACTCATAAAAAAAAATGGGGTGAAACTCACACCAGGCACTGGAGAACGTCTCTCCAGTATAAGCTGTGCCTTCCTGGGGGTCTTTAGTGACAGCTTGCCATTGCAAGACAGAACAACCCCAAGTAAAAGTATTTCTCAGGAACACAAAGGTGGGATACCCAACAGCATCAGAAGAACACAAGTAGCTATCAGTGAGTGCTTTTATATGAACTGAACTGAATTCTATCAGCACTTTGCTATAAACTATACTGGAAACTAATTCCTGTATGGTTTCTGCAAAAAGGAGAGGCAAACAGAGCGAGCCATGCCATGTACCTTGACAAAACCTCCCCTTTGTGCCTGGCATGCTGACAGGTCAGTGGCCTTTGCAGAAGGCTCTGAAAATACAAATCCTAAGTGCAGAAAGAGTAAGAAACAGCATCATCATTACCCTTCTGATCCAAGGGATTGGTTAGCAGAAGTGGAGGATCAAGCAGAAAGCAAACAAGCTAAATACCTCTTTTTTTTCCAGCTGATTTTCACCTCCTGGAGAGCACATCACAGTAGCTGTTCTAGACTGTCACCTGTACACAGTCAGCTGTCCCACACTGAATTGTTTACAGCCTCAGGGCTTTATCTGCCCCTGATAATGTCATCTTTTACCTGTGCCCTTTCATTTCTTATGTCTCTGAGCCCTTAAAAACCTTTTCTGTGCTCCTCATGGCTATTGGAATTCTTCTGCAAGCCCTGAGAAGCAGAGTAGCTCTTTTGAAAACAGTCTGATACAGCAAGTCCATGCCAGAGCCCAACACAGCTCTGCCTCCTGAGCCCAGCATACCTAGGAAGAGGCCTCCTTCCTTTCCCCTCTACAGTGCCCTGGATAAGACTCTGACATGAAGTTGTGTACTGGTCATTTTGTCCCTGACAGCATGGTCTTAAAACCATGGAGAGACACCAAGGCTAACACCTCGGCTGCTGCTGAGGCTTTTCGACCATGGGGCTGAAGTATTTTATTGCTGTCATTAAAAATCAAGTGATTTAATCTCAGTGGCCTCCTAGTGCATGCCTTGTTAACTAAATCACATTTTCTAGTTAGCCATGAACTACCAGGCTGCATTCATGCCTTTAAACAAGCAGTACTTTCAGGGACTAAGTGTGGTGCAGAGCTTGCTGTGCCAAACCCTCTGGCACCTTCCCCTCCTCTCAGGTGTGCCAGAGCTGGCTGCCCAGACAGCATGACCCAGGACAGTGCTTGACCACAGGCCTCAGTCCCTGGGGCATCAGCCCTTTGATTTTCCCCCTCTGGAAGAGGATGCAGCAGCCAATGCAGAGAGAATTACATTTTCTCCCCCGCCACAAAATTCCTCCGGATGACACAGACACCCTGCAGTTTCCCTCCACATCCCCGTGTGGAGAAGCACAAGCCCACATCCCAACAAACACCTCCACCCCCCAACTCGGGGGAGGTTTCTCTAGCCCTGAAAACCCAGGCCTGGGCAGTGTTTGAGCTGCATGGAGAAAGGGCACAGATTAGTTTTTCCAGTGACCATAGCGATGCTTTGCTCTTTTCTGGGGTCTGGCTTTCCGTTTCAAGTGGCCCAGAGCCAGGCAGCACTAAGTAAGCAATAGCAAAGGTATAGCATAATTCCTGTTAGAAACCTACTCCTGGCTCTGCAAACAGGAAGCTGAAACTTCCCCACCTTCCTGAGGCACTCCTCCACAAAGGCCCTTTAGGAGGACACACTGGTTAGGGCAGGCAGGACCCCACGGAGGCAGGGAAAGCATACAGGGCTTACAGGGAGCGGGTGTGCGGGGTGGAAACAGGGAAGGAATGGAGACATCCTCCTCCACTGGGAGAGGGTAAGAACATGTTAGACCCTGTGCACCACAGCATCTCACCTTAAACACACTTAGCACCCCCGCAACAGCCCCAGCTGGTGACTAAGGGGGAAGGCACAAGGGAGGTCAGAGAAAGGCAGAGTTTCCTGACACCCGTTCATTTCCAGGAGCACTTACTCATTGCTGGGAAGTGCTGAGAGCAGCAACTGCTCCCCAGAAAATCCCATCTTGCCCCCAGGCATGTGTCAGAGCCTGTTTCCAGTGACCCATGAGAGCTGGGAGGCCACAGCAGACACTGGGTCCAAATGAGATGACAAAATCATCATCATCTGATTGTGACTCACCTCAAGCAACTTAGTTTCGGGCAATTAGCTTGGAGACCAACATCCCTGCCTGCCTGTCAGTGATTTACACCCAACAACCCTGCCTGTTAGTGATTTGCATCCAGAATGCCTTAACCTTTGGGCACAGGAGCTGTCTGAAAAAGCCAGGGAGTTTTTTCAGGGAAACTCATCCTGAAGGGTCCCTCCTTAGCTGCAGCATGAACCTTCCCCTGCCAAGGGGAGTCAGGACCTGTATCAAGTAACCCTCAGGTCTTCAACGTCAACTTTCTCATCACCAGGGTAGCAGTTATTTACTTTGTTACAGGGGACTATTTCACAGCAAGAACCATTCCTTTGCATTAATGATCTCAATTCAGATGCATTAATGATAAACAGGAATAAAGGCAAAAAATTTTCCAGGCAGCAAACGAGACTCCAAGATATGCCAAGCCACGGCAGCGCTGGGTCTCTTGATGTTCCCCCACAGCCTTCCCTACAGCATCTTCCTTTCACTTCTGTTCTCTGGCTCATTTCAAAAAGCATAAAATGAGAAGCATAAAAGAACCCGATACAATGAGTAGGAGACTATTGCACAAAATTGACATCCAAGGAATTTCATTAAGGAGTCCCTCGACCTCATTTTGAACAGTCAGAGCAAGGAGCCAGCACCAGTTTACTCAGGTAGGAGCAGAAGAGGTGAGCACTGACAGAGTGCAGAGCAGGAAAAAAATGAAAAACCAGGGTGGAAACACAGGGCGGAAAAGGCAAGGCTGGAGAAACAGCAATGGGAAAAAAGGGTTGAGGGAGAAAATGCCAATGGGGCAGGAAAGCCAGAAGGCTGAGAGGGGAGAAGGCTTGGAGCACAGGTAGCTGAGGAAACTGGGCTGGAAAAGGGGGAGAGAAAGCAAAATAATGAAGTGGAATCCACTCCATAAGGCTGAGCCAGTCAGTCAGAGGCAGAGCTTAAGCAGAGGGAAAGAGCATGGCCCCAAGTCTCCCTGTCCCCTCAGCACCACACAAGGTTCTGCACAAGTCTGTGGCAGTGGTCCCTGCTGGGACAGGTTTGGCAACACCTGTACTGCATCAACTCTGCTCTCATGAGCTTGATTGCTTAATTAATATATTATCCCCAAGAAATCAACTTTGCAAGCCCTGCCTTAAAGCTTGGTGTGATCTGCACAAAAAATTTAGAGTGTTAACTGCTGTTTGTGGCACAAATCCTGGTGCTCATGCAGTGCTCTGAATTTCTATAGCTTCCCTAAGGGTGTCCTTATTACTGCTGGCATGTGCAGCCTACACTGCCATCAGGATTCTGCTTAAATACATGTCAGCTGCAACTGTTTAATCCATTTTCTCCCAAGGTGGAGAGCAGCAGTGCTGGCAAAGACAGAGGTAAAGAAATGTTGAGAACCTCTGCTTTCTCAGTGTTGCTGGTGATTAACTCACCTCTCCTTTTTAACAGTGGGCCAGTATTTCCCTCAGGTTTCTGCCTGTTGTTAATGTGTCTAAATAACCTTTTCTGGCAGTTTTCAACATCTCTGGCCAACTTCAAGTCAAGCTGAGCTTTTGCTTTTCTGACAGCATCTCAGCAGTTTCAGTAGTAGGAGGAGACACTCCTCATCAAGGATGTGGGATTATGACCTGACCAGGACAAAATGTGTTTAACATCTGATAGCTGATCCACATCATCACTTCTCGCAGCAGCATCCCCTGCTCCCTGCCAGACAATCATTACATGCTTTTGCTAGGTTTCTATATATGCTCTTTTCTGTAAATTTAAAGAGGACCTTCCCTTCCAGTAAATTACAGCTTTCCTTTGGCTTTCAGGCCAGTCTGCTGCTCGTGTTTTCAATGCAGCCCGAGCTGCTTGTGTTTGGCTTTTCCGAGATGCTGACTGCAGAGAAGGTTTAGCAGTTTAGTGGTTGAGTGGCTGGTACAACAACAAACCTACAGATTTCTGATCCAGAACACCCAAACAACACAGTATAGAGAAACAGCCCAGCTGGGGCCAAGTATACGTGCTATTGCATTACACACCCCCGGTGTTTATTTACAAAGCAAGCCAAGTCAGGCTGCCATCCCTCCTTAAACGTGTACTTTTCATACCCAGAAATTGTCCTTGGATCAAGTTTCTGGTGGGAGGAGTGTGTAAAGCAGCCCTGCCTGCAGGATCTGTGGCCAGCAGGCTTCTCCAGCACATCTTCCCAGAGGTGAAACACAGGTGTGAAGGGCTCGTCTCCAGCTCTGAGACACCTGAGACATCTGTGTCACAGGCAGAGTGGGAGCTTCAGGCAAAGTTTATTAGAGAAGCCCACCCATTAAGTCACAAGGTGTGGAAAGAACCTCCTTGCTTTTTCAAGTCCTCAAAGAGGAGCCTAGTCCTAGTCTGGTATCCAGTCTTGGGCCCCAGACTTTGTCAATGGTTTATGCCCAAAGGGTTATGCAGGTGTAATTGAGCCTTTTATACAACTTTGTCCAGCAGCATTAAGGGTGGCAAACCAAATATATTTATAAAAATAAAGTGAATGATTCATTTAAATTGGTTGCAATAATGATAATGGTTTTAGAGATAGGGCTTAATCAGAATTATTTACAGCACAGTAGGTAGCTACAACTACTAGGATAGTGCATTGGTTTTGAAGCAATATCGAAGCAGTTATAACAAAGCAATTATACTGAAGCAATTATGCTAAAGTCCTTAAGCTTACAGGCTTTTTAGAAGGGGAGGAGCTTCACAGGAGCTGGCAGTGCTCCTGTCATCAGCTGACAGTCATCAATGGAAGGTTGTAACCAGGGGCAAAACAAGGAGCAGCTTGGGCCGTAAACAAGCTGTCTGGATACATACAAGTTATTCTCAAAGAATAGAGCTGTCTTTGGATGTGTGCACAGCCTGCTGCTCTTTCAACCTTCAAAGCACTGAAATAATGACTTTGTTAGCAAAACATCCAGCCAGGATTGTCCCAAGAAACAGAAGTCCCCGCACCTCAAGCAGTGCCTGTTTCCTTTTCCCTATAAAACACACACTATCACCAGAACTACAAAGCTCATGCCTTCAGCATTTCCTGCAAAAATCATTGGCTACAGTGTGATGAAAAGAATGTGCACTTCTGACTGATCAAACCAAGGGTTTTGTTTCCCCCTGTTAAAAGAAATTTGTCTACCAGCAGAATCCAACATAGATGCACAGACTTGATTATACTTAAATCAACTTAAATTTTATTTATAATTAAATTCAGAGGAAACAGAACCTTGTACAAGAAAAACTGTATACACAAATAAAAACAACCCTTAGTACCACCTATCCCCCAAAATCCACCCGAGACTGTCTTGAAAAATAGAAGTACTTATATATAAATGGGATGGTATTTTCCTGGAGTGATATCTGTCCTGCAGGTTGGGCAAAAGCTGGCAGTCTGAAGGGCAAAAGGGAGGCACTGACTGCAAAAGACATGGCCACACAGTGTTGACAAAATCAGACGTCCACTTTGCACAATCTGGAAGAAAGGAAATCACAACAGGATAGAATCTGAGTTTGCTGCTTTACTGGAAGCAGGCAAATAGGACCTGGAGTATCTGCAATCTGCCAGTTACTGCTGAATGACAAGGAACAGGTAGGTCTGGGAGTGCCTCCTTGGCAAGGGTTTCTCCCTCTATGTACACCAACAAGAAGTAACTTCTGGAGCTCCAATGCAACTGCTTCAAACCAGCATCCCACATCAGCCAGCTGGGTTGTGGAGCTCCCCTTCTGCCCCATTCCCCTCCCACAAAGCTGGAAAAGTGACAATAGGTGGGTCCTTACCTGTGTGTAAAAATCCATGCAGATGGGGCACCTAATAGTACCTGCTGGCCAAGCCCTAGAGAGAGCAGAACCAGAAAGAACATGAGGCTGTTTGTGTCACCACACATCGAGGGCCACTGGCACATAAAATGTCACATAATCTCCAGCTGCACTGAGCAGCCATGACACATTTCCCTTGGAGAACCCTGCACATCCTTAACACCCTCAGTTTTAAGTTGTATGTAACAATGAGCATGGGTCTCGCAGAGGAAACAGCATCTTGGTTTGCATTGGGAGAAGGAGGCAGTCAGGCACCCTGCTCTGGGATCTGAAGTATCAGCAGCCTCCAGCACTGGGTGGTCAAAGCATGGCAGCATTTATGTCCAGCAGGTCATCAGCAAGGGCTTTGTAACTAAAGCACCCAGCTGTCCTCTGGAAAGTATCAGTTCTGAAATGGAACAAGGCCTGATACTACAGAGTAACACTGCAGACAGCTCTGGCAAGAGGGACCCTTTACTCAGTGTTAAGTGCTGCTCTTCAACCTCCCCTAAAAAGAGCAGGAAGGTGCATGCTGTAACAGAGTCTTGAGATCAAGGGGAAAAAATATATCTTTTTTATAGTAAGTTTTCTCCTGCATTGCCCTTCATAATCCAAAGCACAGCAGCTTTATTAAAACTTGGACAGAATTTGTCTGGCTGCTGCCCAGTATTTCCTTATCTAATGGCACTACTAGAGCCTGGCATGAAAATAAAATGTAATGCATTGTGAGCTGTGGCCTGTGCCTAATCACCCTTTCTTGCTATACCCCCAAATTTGTATTTAAGGCTGTGTGCAAAGCTTTCCATCTGCCTTGGGCTAAGGTAAAAATGGTATCATTTAATCATCATGCAGCATGGGATGTGGTCATCATTGAAAGAGGGAAATAAGTAGAGTAAGTGAAGGTTTCAAAGGTAAAACAAGTTTATAAGCGGTAAAACATAGTCCTGTCTGTATGAAAAGCAAAAGGCAAAATTCAGTGTCTGGCAGGTCATGAGGCATACGTACTCTGAACTTTCAGTTTCATCTTCTGATGAATCCCCTTCTTCAGATGCTGAATCAGTCACAGACACATCATTATCTGTTGCTTCATTTTCATCACTCACTACAGAGCTGTCCAACAGCAGCTGGCTGCTTTGTTGTTCACACCCTGCAATTTCATTTCAGTAAGTTAGATCTATTATTTACTCCCTCTCTGCTCAGAACTACCTTTTAAATGAGTTATTAAAAATGGTCTGTAACGGTTCCTATTTGAAATGGCCCCTATTCAGCTGGGTTAAAAACAATCTTAAACAAATTACTTTCCTTAAATATTGAGGCTGAACCCTTCCACACATTGTGACTATTCTGCTACAGACCAACACAAAACATTTGCTCTATTAACCCTACAAACAGCTGAAAATGTTACCCGAGAGAGTCTCAGTGTCATACACTCCTCAGAGTTATACTACTTGTGAACAAATCTGCCTTACAAAGGGAAGCTCCCTCACACAACTCTTATTAAAAGGGTCTGCTGTGGTCCTATGGTGTTAAGGTAACGTGAAAATTATAACACATACAGTTCAAAGGAGATAAATTTTTAATGGCCTGGTAACACCCAGAGGGTGAGAACTGTTGTTTGCTTTTTAGTTCTCAGAATACACATGCAACAACGGTCTCTGCAGCTCCTGTGTTCATGTAACAATAATCCAGCACTAATCAATTAAAATTACAGAAAAATGTACCAGATTAAAATTCCTTTCTACACAAGTACTGAGCAACAATTTCTGTTGTGGGGATTTTCCACAGTGTTTGATAGCAGCTATCAGACACAGAGAGGGTCTATTTTTTAAGAAGACACTGGCCAGAGGCTTTAACACTGTTCTTTGCCTTTTGCTAAATGCAGTTTCAATCCATGCTGCCTGAGATGGCTGGAAAGGGAACAGAAAAATTAATGATTATATTTATAACAATTCCATTGTCAATGTTAAAATGTAAACTCACCTTCAAAGAGCTTGCATCAGTGCATATGGGAAGAGAGAAAAAAAGAAAATACAATTAGAATTTGGTGTGCAGCCCTGGTGTTACACACCAACACCAGTTCAGCCAAGCAATTACAACAAACAGATCAGATGAAGGCTATTGCTCTCTAATTTTGGTTAAGAACATTAAAAGTAGTAGCCAAATATCTGCTGGGTTGAAAACAAATAAGAGGTTGCTGCTGGTTCTCTTCCCGCTGCTGGAATAGGATAGAAACACAGGCAGCTTCAGAACCCTCCTCCCTCCTCCCATTCCAGTTTCCAAACTGGATTTTGGCTGAAGGTGTTTCTTTCCCTCAATTTTCCCCAAACAGGAAATTTCATATTGGATGGACTGAAGAAAAGAAGAAGAACAAAAACGGAACAGGGATTGAGAGGAAAGATTTCCAGTTTGCTGCTCCCATTGGCAACCTAGGCAAATAGAACCCAAACATCTGCAAGCTCTCAGCAGCTGCTGGAAGAATGAGGAACCCACAGATCTGCCAGTGCCACCTTGGCAGCAGTGTCTCCCTCAGGGTGCACCAGCAACAAGTGACTTGGAAGGACGAGCTACTTGCAGCTTCAAAGCAAGGGCTGTGCTTCAAGCCAGCTGCCCACAGCACCCCACACAGGCCAGCTGGGCTGTGCAGTTCCCTCTCTGCCCCATTCCCCTCCCACAAAACAGAAATGATGACAATACATGGATCCTTACCTCTGAGAACTCATCCGTCCAGGCTGGAGAGCTGAGAGTACCCAATGACCAAGCACTAGAGAGAACACAAGCAGAAAGAGCATGCAGCCATTCATTTCCCCATGCAGAAAGGGTTACTGATACATAAAATACCAGGAATTAAATCATCCCCCACTCTGATTTAGCAACACCCCAGCCCAGCAGCACAATAATACCAAAAACTCTTATGTATTGCAAGCATTTCAGCACATCTCATGCAATTATGGAAGACATATTCATTAATGACTTTATGAACAGAGAAGAAAAATTTCTGCTGGATTTTGCTAGGATTTCTTTTTTTTTTTAAGTAGTTCTCTTCCACACAAGCCACTATATTCTAGGTCTGAAATTTCTGCATACTATCAAGCAGAACCCAATTTTTGCCAAAAGACTGTTTCTACTCCATGTCAGAAATCAGACTTTAGAGAGACACTTTATCTCTCACACACCTACTGTTTGTTCCTTCCTCTTCATCACTTCCCAGTTGCATGGCTGAATTATCTGCTGCTCTGGAAACAAGTGGGTGCTGCTGGTTTTGCTCCAGCTGCTGCAACAGGGTAAAACCAGAGGCAGTTTAGGAACCACCTACACACCCTCCACTTTGCTCCCCCAGTTCCATGACTGGATTTGGTCTACACAGGTTTCTTTCCCTCTTTCTCCCCCAAAATGGGCAAATTCAGCTGTGATAGCCACAAACACTTGCTGGTAGATGAACAGTTGCTGAAGAAAGGAAAGCACAACAGGGATTGGGAGTAAAGAATTCCAGTTTGCTTCTCAATGGGCAGCAGGCAAAAAAGACTTGAAATATCCTCAATCTGTCAAATGCTGCTAAATAATGAGGAACCCAAAGATCTGGTAGTGCCATCTTGATAAGGGTTTCTTCCTTGATGCACATCACCAAAAAATGACTTGGAAGGATGTGCAGGTTGGAGCTTCAAAGCAGGGGCTGTTCTTCAAGCCAGCTGCCCATTAGCCAGATGGGTCCCATAGCTCTCCCTCTGCCCCATTCCCCTCCCACAGAGAATGAAAGGAGGATGACATGGGGATTCTTACCCATAAGAAGCAATCCTTGTAAAGCACACTTCTTAGGGGACCAAAGAGCCTTGTGACAGAGTGAACAGAACAAGAAAAGTATAGTCATTATTTTCAGCACACAGCAAGGGTTACTGATACATAAAATGTCAGAAATTATGAATATCCTATTCTGATCTAGCAACATCCCAGCCCAACAGAAGCTCAGTCCAGCAACACGAGAATTCTAGGTACTTTTATGTACTGTACACATTTCAACATATCCCAAACCGTAGTGTAAGATACAATCAGTAATGGCTTCACTAACAGAAAAGTTTCTAATGGATTTTATGGGGTTTTTTGTTTGTTTATTGTTTTTGTTTGTTTGTTTGTTTTTATTCAGTTCTCTTCCATACAGGCCGCTATATTCCAGGTATGAACTTTTTGAATTAAACAGATTTGAATTAAACAGATTTTGATTAAACAGAACCTAAAATCTTGGCAAAAAAAAAGTTGCTACTTGGTCAGAAATCAGACTTTGGAGAGACACTTTGTCTGTCACATACCCATCATAATCCCGCAGTTCTTCATCATCATCGCTAGCCAGTAGTGCATCAGAATCATCCAGTGGTGTGTAGTGAAGTGGGTAGTCCTGGTTCTGCTCCCACTGCAGGTGGGTAGAAAGAGTAGCAGCTTAAGGAATGTCAAAACCCTCCTTCCTTGCTCCCCTGTTTCAGTTCTCTATCTGCATTTAGGCTGGATGCAAATCTTGCCCTCTTTCTCTCCCAAACAGGCAAATTAGGTTGTGTTAGCCATAGAAATACCGTATCGGGTGAAGAGCTGATGAAGAAGCCAGAACAGGAATTGGGAGGAAAGAATTCCAGTTTGCTGCTCTATGGGTACAAGGCAAATAGAACCCAAACATCTGCAAGCTCTCAGCAGCTGCTGGAAGAATGAGGAACCCACAGATCTGCCAGTGCCACCTTGGCAGCAGTGTCTCCCTCAGGGTACACCAGCAACAAGTGACTTGGAAGGATGAGCTACTTGCACAGCTACAAGGGCTGTGCTTCAAGCCAGCTGCCCACAGCACCCCACACTGGCCAGCTGGGCTGTGCAGTTCCCTCCCTGCCCCATTCCCCTCCCACAAAACAGAAATGATGACAATACATGGATCCTTACTTCTGAGAACTCATCCGTCCAGGCTGGAGAGCTGAGAGTACCCAATGACCATGCACTAGAGAGAGCACAAGCAGAAAGAGCATGCAGCCATTCATTTCCCCATGCAAAAAGGGTTATTGATACATAAAATACCAGGAATTAAAACACCCCCTACTCTGATTTAGCAACACCCCAGCCCAGCAGCACAATAATTCCAAAAACTCTTATGTGCTACAAGCATTTCAGCACATCTCAAGCCATATATAAGATATATCCCTTAATGGCTTCATGAACCAAGAAGAAATGTTTCTGCTGGATTTTGCTAGGATTTTTTTACTTAGTTCTCTTCCACACAGGCCACTACATTCTATGTCTGAAGTTTTTGCACAGAAATAAGCAGAACCCAGAAACTTGACAAAAACCTCTTCCTACCCTGTGTCAGAAATTAGACTTTGGAGATGCACTTTCTCTCTCACGTACCCATCACTATCTCTTGGTTCCATGTCATCATCACTTGCCAGGAGCACAGTTGAGTTATCTGCTGCTCTGGAAACAAGTGGGTGCTGCTGGTTTTGTTCCCACTGCTAGAACAGGTTAGAAACAGAGGTAACTTAGGAATCACATGAACACTTTCCACCCTGCTCCTCTGTTTCAGTTCCCTGACTTGATTTAGGCTGGAAGTGTTTCTTTCCCTCTTTCTCCCACAAATGGTCAAATTCAGTTGTGATAGCCATAAAGTCTTTGTATGAGATGAACAGCTGCTGAAGAAAAAAAATCCACCCCCAAACCCACTCTTATTTTTGTAGAATTGGAGCTGGGTCATACAGATTCTTCCATAAAGTTCAAGGCTTTTCTGGCATCACTGCTGTGTGTTTGTGCTTTGCCCAGCAGCAGCAGCATCCCAAAACTCAGGGTATAAACTACCCTGTGGGCTGGATCTTTGTGAAATTTGTGAAATTACTAATCAAGTTCTATTTATTACTCCACTTCTTGGAGTAATAAATAGAACTTGATTAATAAACTTTAAACACTTCTTGGAGTAATAAACAGTTTGTGCCCAAAATTGTTGTACTACCGTTTGTACCCCAAACTGTTGTTTGTACTGCAGTTGTGCTTGGTACCTCAGTGACAGGAGTACCTCAAACCAATGTTGCAGCTAAACACTGCATATTTGGAAAGTCAAAGGCTTCCTGTCCTTTTTCTTTAAATCACTGGCCTACATCTTTGGTATCTCTAGAATAGCTTCAGCTTTAAATTAGCTCCTTCTGTTCCATTATCCATGATTGCTAAACATTCTCCCCAAGTTTTGAAGCAACAAGGTCTTTTTAATCACTCTTCCACTCTCTGTAAGTGATACTCAGAGATGCTGATGCATTCTCAGGTGCATTTGGAGT
Source organism: Phylloscopus collybita (assembly GCA_027886175.1). Lineage (NCBI taxonomy): Eukaryota > Metazoa > Chordata > Aves > Passeriformes > Phylloscopidae > Phylloscopus > Phylloscopus collybita. Next base: position 8,340,077 of record JAJNNQ010000130.1, read on the forward strand.
TGATTGGGAGCTCTGTCTAAAGTAGGTAGGTCAGAGCTGTGCTTCAGCCCTGAACATCAGACTGAACTTTTAGATGCCTGAAGACAGGCCTGGCAGCAGAAGAGAAAACTAATTTGGCTGTGAGATGGAGAGAAGTGTGTCATTCACTACTTACCACAACACTACCAGAGTCATTGGCAGCTGGACTGATGTCTTCAGAGTCAGGAGAGTCAGCTGTGACACCTATGAATCCCTCACCAGCTGAAAACCAGAATGTTAGAATCAATATCAGAAATTGCAGAGGAATGAAACTGGCAGCCTCAGAGGAACAGGCTGAGGTAGGATTGATCTGTGCCCTGGGTCTCTTCTTTCCAGGAATATTGTTCAACATTTCACTCCAGCTTTGCTCTCAACAGTCCACAGGAGAGCATTGCTGGCCCTGTCCTCTGCAAGAAAGAGTGGCTGAGTTCTTCACACAGTTCTGCTGGATGACAGCAGCTTGCAGGAGGTACACACCAACATAAGATTCATCTAACATAGGGGAATGTTTATCACACAGGAAAAAAACCCAAAAAACAAACCAAACCAAAGCTGGAATCATAGCAGGTATCCTGATTTTACAGTACCAAATTGTACATGTTCCCTTGAGGGACAGGGCACAGCTAATGACAACTTTTCCTTATCTGCTCCCTGGCTAGGAGATCCCAAACTTAGTTTGCCACCTGTGTAGTGGCAGCTGGGCAGCTGGGGCAACTGCCAGCTCCTCAGAGTAGACATTCAGGTGTTTGAGCAGCACTTGGACCTTTGCTACACAGCTCATCTCCCACTAATGCAAATGTATCACAGCTCAGTAACAAACCCATGTGCTTGTCAGGAGCCTTGCTGTTTACAGATGCCATACTAGGCGCTTCCTAAAATCCCAGGTTTCCCTTCCTCCTCACTAGAGGGCCTGGAGACTGGCAAATGCACTCATTTGGCTGGACCCCAGCCCTCCAGAAGCAGTTTCTGTCCTTACCAAACTCAAAAGAAAGTGTTCCACTTTCTTCAGAGTCTACCGGCTCTGGCTCTGAAGCTCCACCTGTGCTAGGAGCCAGCAGCCTGCTCCGTTTCTGAGCTTGACCAGAATCATCTGCTTCTCCACGGTGCTTTTGCTGATTCTAAGAGAGAGCAAAGCATTAGCATTTTCTGTGGGAGTTAGGGTAACATGGCCCCCATTTTTGCAACACCAACGAAACCACGAGGGTACAGAAAACACTCATGCAAAGGCTGGAATATGCATCATATGGTCCTATGGGTCATTCCTCCCCGAGTGCATGGCATCAAGGAAAAGGGGTCCCCTCCGATCTCTTACCAGCTGTCTCACCAAGAATAAGGCTATCCCAAAGGCTTGAAAATGAGGACACTACTTCATGATTTTATCAGGTCATTGTAAGCATTTCTGAACTATTGCTAGCACCCAGAAAGATTAAAAAATCTTCCTTCTCCCAAAACATGAAGTTACATGAAGTCCTAATAGGCTTCTGTTCCCATGCATTTGCCACAAACTCCTTAAATCCTTTCTGGAAGTACCCCAGAGAATGTGTTTTAGGAATCAGGTTTGCATTGAGTAGTAAAGTACTCACTGTGCTCATGGTGTTTCATGACCTAAAACCACTGGAAGAGTAAGCGGGACAGGCACCAGAGAAGGAATGTCAGAGAAGCTACAGCAACCAATCCCTCAGATTCCTTTAGGTAGTACACTGCTACAAACCCCTGACTTCTAGAGGTCAAAGAATGATGTTCTTCCAAACCTACCAGAAGAGAAGAGAGGACATTACCTGTCTGGAATACCTGTTTGTTTAAATACCACACCTGCTCCAGGATTCCCATCCTTGGGTCACCAATTTCTGTGCAAGTTCAGTACTGGAGCCTCAGATACCTGCATCTGGGCCAGAAGCCCAGAAGAGCCCCTCAGCATCAGAAACCTTCTCAAAAATAATCTACACTTAAGGGTGTAGTCAGTCAAGTGTTTTCCTCATAAATGTCAGCAAATCACCTTCTGTTCCCAGTGGGGATGGAGAAGATGGGCATTACGCAGAGGAGATGGACACTTTGCGTCTCCTTCCCAGCAGAGGATCCATCAACTGACCCAACGGACCCCAGGTCACCTGGGAGCCCTGGGATGGAATCCATGTGGTAACAGCTTGGCTGTGGCAACATTCCATTAACAGACCTCTTTGCACCCTCCTGGTGTCCCAGAATGCCCTGGAGTGGAAGGGAACTTTGACACCAGCTGGTTCCAATCTCCTCCCATGGGCAGAGACACCATCCACTGCATCAGCGTGTGCAGGACCCCCACCAGCCTGGCCTTCCACAGCTTCTCTTCTCCTTCGTGTTCTTTAGTGTGTGGCTGAAAACTCTCATGAGACTGTTTTAACTTTAATCCCTAGTAGATAGAAATTAAAATACAACAAAGAGATTTTTGGTGTTTCATTGGTTTGTTTTCGAAACTGGCATAAGTAACCCTAAATTTCTTGTTTAAAGTCTCTGAAGTCTTGAATTTTTCAGGTGTTCAACTATTCCTCTGCTGAGCATTTCACAAGAGGATTGGGAGGAGATTTGTTCTGCTCCTGGGGACAGTGCCTTGCTCTTGAAGCCTTGCTTCGCTATGAAAGGCAACTCAGCATGGAAAGTGAAATTAAAATTCATTTTTTCTTCCAGCCAGTCAGCCACTGGACCTGAATTCAAAGGGCTTGGCTGGCACTCCTGGGAGTGGCAGCAAACCCATCCCAGACCAGCTGGATACAGGGATGCTCCTCAGCCCCTGGTGCCATGGGTGCTCTTGGGTGTGGGGAGGATGGTGGAAATTCATCCAGTGCTGTGGATAGCATACGGATATTTTCAGCTCACACTCTACACGGGGAGGATCATTTCTTAAAATAATTTCTCTGTTGATAGAACTGTTGCTATTAGGTAACTGGCCAAGCTTTGAGTGTTTAAAGATGGATGGGGGTGACTTTCCTCTTTTTCTCAGTCCTGTGTCTGGAAATTAAAGCAAAGGCTGGTTTTGGTCATCATACTCACATCCTTCATTTCTCATATTTGGTGCCTGGCACAAGGTACTTACTTATTCATATATTAAATAAGTATTTGGAATTGCTCTAGCACCTTAGCATTTTTATTTCAAGTATTAAATCTCTTTTAGGATTTTTATTATCTAAAACTCTGCACATTGGACATAACATTTTTGGAATGCAGGAGTGTTTAAACTGAGATGAAGCACAAGTGGGTTTACTGGCATATGAAACATCCCACGTGTTAAAGCAGGGAGCCTGTTCACTCACTCTACAGATACAGCTGAGGCTGGCTGAACGGGCTCAGGTCCACTTGTATTTTGGGGTGGAATTGGATGGCTTTTTGCAGGAATGTGCCAACAGGGATAAGAGAGGAGGGAGCGCTGAGAAAAAGGGGGGTCAGCTTTTAGTAAGTCAAACACTTGAAATCTGTCAGGCTTGGTCTTCCTCATCACTGCTGGATGATGGCAGCAGGGGACTGGGAGACTCTACTGTAAGGCCCAACACTTTTCAATTAAAGCCACTATTGAAAATATTCATCACTTGGTGGTGGGAGGGAAGTAAAGCTCCCACCCCTTCTCTGCACCTTGCAGGGAAGCTGAAAAGGCCACATACCTGTTTTATCTCCCCCCATGCAGGCCAGCTTTGAAGCAAGGTGTAAGATCTCTGAAACACCCCCTGCCATTCCATTTCATGACAGAAGAAGTTTGTATCTACCAACTTCCCAAACTAAAAAGGTTAATTATAGTCAACAGCCAAAGCTGAACCCAGACTGACTGGCTTGGTATATTAATCACCTGGAGGAACAGCATTGAGATTTTCACACAATGGCTATGGTGTGCCAGGATTTTTTGGCAGGAGAAGTTTTTTTCCAGAGAACCTCAGGAAGTGAGAAACCCACAGTTCACTGGCCAGGGATTGTCAGCTCTCCCAAATCAGGGGTACCCTGATGATCACAGCAAGGTCCATAAAGTAATTTAAGAAGGGTGAATGCAGCATATGATGTTGTTTAATAAAGTATCCAGCTGCAAGGCAGTTGCTCCCCAAAGAAACCTTGCAGACTAGTCCCTCTAAAGCCACTACAAGGATGCAGGGAAATAGGCAAGAATTACCATAAGAGGCCCCCAAAAGAATATAATATTGGCTAAAAATATTTTTTTACTAATGTCACTGAGATTTGCATTTTACTCCACGCGTCAAAATGTGCCTTTACTTGACTATAGCAACGGCTGTGACTTCAGATTATGTTTCCCAAAGTGTTTACAGGGAAGTGCTGGTGGATGGTCTATTAGAGGCTATTCGGAGTAAGTAAAAGTATTTTTGAATCCCCCCTGATGGCAGTACTGTGTGGCTTGTTCTGCACAACTAAAACCCAAGTTTCTTATTGCTGGGGCTGCTTTGCACCCTCCTCAATTGCAGCAAGTGCTTCTCTTGCCAAAGGATGGAGGCTTTGGGGTATCCTCCATCCTCCAAAAACCTGGATGTGCTCAGGTCCCCTGCAGTTGCCCAGCCTTGGCTGCCAGCTTAGGAGTAGGAAGGCTGAGCACTAGGAGGAAGGGTTTGCTGGGGATGTGCACAGTATTTCAGTCCCTCTCAGTCCCTGGTCTTTGGCATGGGATGATGATGGATCTCACTGAGTAACTACAGCAGGTGAGGAGGAAAATCATTATTGTCTTGTAGCCATGCTCCTTCTCTTTTGAAAGCTGCTGCTTTCAGCTTCTTCCTCTGGCTGTCTGCTTTTGCCCTCTTCTGAAAAACCATGGTGTTACAACAGGGAAGGAACCCTTGCCAGTCCAGGCAGTGCCAGCTGCCACCCCACAGCCAAGAAAACATCTGAGAAGAGCTATTTGTGATGGGCACCACCTGCCTCCCTCCGTACAGCCAGCACTGAGCTCTCTTGCTGAAAACATACCGCTCGAAATTATGTTTGAGTGGTTACTCAAAGCACATCATTAGTTTTCAGCCTTCTTTTAAAAAGCATTTTAGCAGCTCTTTGCAACCTTGCTGGCCTGAAGCAGCAGTGTGTAACCATACTTGCCTGGCCACATGACTACAATTAGCATTCATAAGAGTATCTGGGATTTTTAGGGACAATTTATTTTTTGTTCTGTACCCTCTGACACTACATATCACTCTTCACGTGGGTTCACACACGTACAGGGTGGGATGAGAGACCCTAAATCACTTCAGCAACAGCCTCTGCTGTCCCAGTGTGAAGAAACACCTGTAGATAAATCACCGCTGCCCTTGATTAAAAAAAACAAAACACAAGGAACATAATGTAATTTATTGAAAGTCTAAATTAAATCTTTCCTCAAAAACACACAGCTCAGCAGAGCCAAAGAGCAAAGGGCCACAGAAGACCACCTCCCTGACTTGGTGGCTACCTCTAGCCCAGCTGTAAGCTTGCTGCTTGAGCATGAGGGGTTGGCAGTGTCACCCTGCCAAGCCCCACCCTGCCAGCCCTCACCTGCTCACCCTTCACTGCAAGGAAACCCCAACTCCCCGCTTGCTCCAATACTCTGGGAAAAAAAAAACCTTTCCTAGGGAAACTTGCAGTTTTTATGTTCAGTGGCCACTTGTGCTATTTGGCAGGTGAGTTTTGAAAGAGCAGGGCCAGGCAACGTCGTGGTGCTGAGCAGGGGGCTCAGGGTGAGTGTACCAAAGTACTGTGTTCTGCCAGATGTAGAGCCAGTCAGAGCACAAAAATTCCAGGTGCTTTAGCAGCGACTGTGCAAGGAGGTAATGCTGTTTGATAAATGTATGCCATTTATACCTGAACTAACCAGTTTTATACCTGACCTCGCCATTCAGGCAGAGCTCCCCGGGACCTGAGGGAAGCAGTGGGACAAGACGGCAGCAGTGCCCACGCCAGCGTCAGGCAGAGCTGGGCATCATTCGACAGGCACAAAACATTCCCAGCAACAAGCTTTTCATTCCACTAGATGGTGCCCAACCCTCGCTTAAGGATGTTGTTAAATCCTTTGGACAAGGGTGTGGTCAGGACCGAGGATGGAGGGGCCTGGGCGCTACGCCGGGGCTGCAAACTCCTTCGTTCCAACCCTGCCAGCGGCGAGACCCCCAAACCACCCTCTTCACTTGCCAGGCAGTCATGCCGAGCCCTAGATCCCCAGAGCATTGCCACAGTCCGTAAATCTGGGGGTGGGATGTGCCGTGGCAATTCCAGGGGTGAGTCATCCAGCACAGACTGGCAGCAGCCCTGCAACACCTTTCAGTCTGAGCCGGGTGGGCCAGCACAGGAGGTCCGTGAGCCCTTGGCGGTCTCCTGCATGCTGCCCCGAGCTTGGGAAGCTGCAGGCAATTCCCTGCTGCAGGCTGCCTGAATCTCCATGTCCCTGCAGCACTGGGACCAAGCTGGATAGAGCAGCATCCTCACAGACACCCAGGGCCTGATGTCCTGTTGTGGGCATGGTGGGCACGTGCAATTTTTGACTTTTTCTGCTGCAGAGCTTGAGCAGTAGCAAAGCAGAGTCCCAAGAGCTGGTGGTAGCTGGTAGCACCTGTGAGACACATGCTGTCCTGGTGTTCCAGCATGAATCCACTATGTGTGATCCCTAAATATCAAGTTGCTGCAAGAAGCTATGGATGTTCCATCCCTGGGAGCGTTCAAGGCCAAGGATGGGGCTTTGAGCAACCTAGTCTAGAGGGTGGCATCCCTGCTCGTGTCAGGCAAGTTGGAACTGGATGATCTTTATGGTCCCTTCCAACCCAAACCATCCTGTGGTTCTGTGTTCCGTAGCAGGATCTGCCACTTCCCTGCATGCAGGTGTGCAGAGGGAAGGGAAGCAGGCACTCTGTGGGTACTTCCCTGACATCGTGGCTACTCCTGGCTGCTCCCTCCCACCCGTTCCCTGCATGGGCACAGCACCAGTGGTGAGCCCCCTCAGCGTGTGCTGAGGCAATACCTCTCCCCTTGAGGATCAACACCTCTTAGACTGTGCTGTTCATTCTGCTGCTCTGCTGAACACGCCTGTTTTAGCAGCTTCTCAGACAGAAAAAGCAACCTGCAATTGCATAAACAGTGATTAACTTTGGGCACCACCGACGACATGGCTCCAGCGTGTCCGAAGCCCAGCCTGGCCTGTGTGCGGGGGCCAGGGGCAGGAATGGTGGTGGCACAGCCAGAATGTTACAGTGCTCCTGGAAGCACGGTGTGTCCAGGAAATCATCAGGAGGGCATGACGGGGACTTCTTGCTGGGGGAGGTGGATGAACCGAGGGGGAGGATGCTCTGGGGGCCTGCCTAGCAAGCCCAGGGAGGCCAGTGGCCCTGGACAGGGTCTGATAGGGTTTGATACCCCAAGGCAGGGATATGTGGGACTTGTTGGCCAAACTGCAGTCCCACAGGAGATGGCAGGGCCAGGGATGTGTTTGGGCCAGAAATACCCTTATGCCCAGAGACCAGCCCACCCCCAGCCCGCTGCTTATGCCAGAGCGACTGCCTCAAATCCCGTTGCAAACACCAGCAAGAGCAGATCCTCAGGTACAGAAATGCCTTTATTTCTCCAGTAGGCTGGAAGTGAAACCGCGAGGACAGAGGCTTTTTTCTCACTGCTTCTTTACTTGCTTCGCATCAGTGCACGAACACCGCTACCCTATGCCGTGTAGCATGGCTGCTGTTCCCCGGCTGCCCAGCACAGCACACCCGTGCATTCCGGCTGCTGTGCCATCTGCAGCCTCCCCCCAGATTAACAGCAGATTGCATGAACCAGTGATTTTTGGCTCCTGGGCTGTGAAGCACCGTGTGCCCCCCACCCCCAGCCACCCGCCTCTCACCCAGGCCAGAGCAGAGCCCGCAGCGGGGGATGCCGAGGGGGAAAAGGCGGCGTGTGGGACCCCAACCCCGCCGCTGGAGCCTGCCGGGGTGGATAGCGGCCGCGCCTCAGAGGGGCCCCTGGATCCAGCGGCCCTGGGGGTAGCCTGGCGATCCCCACCCTGAGGGCTGCAGTCCCGTCTGTCCGCTCTCGCTGTGGCTGCCCCGGTCCCCCTCGGAGGACTGGCTGCTGTCGGCGCTCCCGAGGCCGGGGTAGGGGCCGTGAGGGCCGCCGCCCGCCCCGCCGAGGCTGTAGAAGGCCCGCTCTCGGACGTGGAGCTCGTCGGCGCGCTTCACCTGGTCCAGCTGCCGGCTGCGGCCCAGCGTGGCGATGGTGCCCGGTGCCCCAGCGCCCAGCCTCCTGCCCTGCTGCCCGGGCAGGCGGCCGCCCCCGGCCCCCGGCGCTGCTGTGCCGCTCTCTCCGCCTCGCCCCCGCTCCCGGCCCCTGCCTGCTGCCATGCCGCCCGTGTCTTGCTCTGCCTGCGGAGCGGGGCTGGCCCCTGCTTTGCTGGCATGCGAGCTGCCCCCAGCATCGCCATCATAGCCGCCAACACTTGTCTGAGCCCCGCTCGGCGCCCAGCTGCTGGGTTTCCCACTTGGGGATGGTGCTTTGTCCTTCCTGGGTGCCTTGTCCAGCCCTGCTCCCCCTGGGCGGACCCGCATCCCTGTCCCGGGCCGTGCCCCCACACGCGGGGGTCGGGAGGTGGCTGTCCCCACTTCCCCGCTCCCTCCTCTGCCCAGCACAGTGCCCGTGCCCGCCTTGTGGCTGCTGGCTGTCACCCACGGGGTGGTGCGGCCCCTCCCAGTAGTGGCCGGGGGGATGCTGGCCCCCTCGGCTGGGACAGTGACAGCCGCCTCCATGTCATCCCACTGGCGGGGGGTGGTGGTAGCCACATGGTCTGGCTTCCCCTTGGACCTCTGCCCCTCTCCTCTCACCTCATCATCATCTTTCCCATGGATGCTGGCCCCTGTGGGGATGGTGATGTCACCACTAGTGACTCTCCAGGGGGCAGGGGTTACCAGTCTTCTGTCAACCCCAATGGTGGTGGCATCTTCCTCATCCTCTCCAGTGAGACGGCCGTCCCTAAAGCTGCTGGTGACGCTGTCCCCACGGGTTGGGGTGGCTGTGGTGGCATGTCTTTCAGGCTGCCTGCGGGCAGGGATGCTGTCATCCTTGACACCACTGGGTGCTGCAGTGATGTCCAGCCTGGAGAGGGGGCTGCTTGTTCCCACAGAGGGGATGCCGTCATCCTCGCTACCCACTGTGGCACCAGCCTGGGTGGTTTCCTGCTCCCCCACATGGATGTTGGCCCTCCCAATGAAGATGTTGACCTCATCATCTTTGTCTGGAGAGACCTGGGTGAAGCCGGTGGCCCCGTCTGTGCTGCTACGGGTGATGGTGACACTGCCTGAATCGGGGACGTACGCGTATTCATCCACACCTGCAGCATCCACTTGGACATCCTCCATCTTCTCGGTGACAGAGGACGAAGCGATGCCTCCTCTCCCTGTACCCTGCTTAACACCCTCCTGCCCTGGGCCAGAGACAGTGGCCTCCCTGCTGCCCTCACCCCCTGCCCCTCTGGTAGTAGGGGCCCTCCCCCTCCCAGGGGTCACGGCTCCCTCCACTGGAACCCCCCTGGGGGCACCGTCATCCCTGTCCTCACTCCTGGCACTGGACCTGTTCCGCACCGCAGCCTCCCCGGGGCGTTCACCCTGAGGGAGAATGGGAGCACCACCATCCACTTCCACCACCAAATCCAGATCGCCGCTGCCCTCTGAGCTGGATGGGGTGGGCCCGGTGCCACCCCCGCTGCCACGGGCCCGTGCGCCGGCGCCGGGGCGAGGACTGTCACCGTCCCTGCTGGTGCCCGGGGTGCTGCGGTTTTGAGGCCTGAGGACAATCCCATACTCAATCACTTCAGTGCTGCTGTTGTCGCTGTGCTCTGGGGCCGTCCCAGCCTCCGGTGGCTCCCGCCTGGCATTGTCCTCGTCCAGCCGGTGGCTGGGGATGATGCTCTGGTGGTCAGCCTCTTCCTTCTGTGCAGTACACACAAGGGAGAGGTCAGGGTGATGGATGGCTGCTGGGGGCACTGCAGCCAGGCCAGGGTCCCGCAGTGCCCCCTGGCCACCTCCTCACCTTTATCTGTGTCTGGTTCCTCCGCGTCGAGAATGAGTAGACATATTTGAAAATGTAGAAGCCGTGCTTGGCATTGCAGCCTTTCAGAAGTATCTGGTGGGGAAGAAAATAACCAAACCCCATGATTTTCTTATTAATTGCATTGGCAGGAGTTTCCCTTTCTGTGTCTGGCACTGCAGTAGGGTCCCAGCAGTACCCACAGAGGGCCCAGGAGGTGGCAGAGGGATACATACCCGGTGCTGTCCCACACAGTTCCCAGCAGCTCTCCCAGGCAGCGGCGGTGGCACCTGTGGGCAGCAAAACACAGGCAAGAGCTGAGGCATCAAACACTGCCCCAGCATCCAGGCAGCTGCCAGTGCCCATTGCTGGCTACCCATCCTGCCCAGTGTTCAGGGAAGGGTGGGAAAACTGCATTGATAAGCCAATAATTTCCCAGGCATTTCCTGGGGTGCTGATTTAAAGACAGCAGTAGTAGGAAAGGTCAAAACCCCATTTCCAGGGTCTGAAAAGTATTGTGAATTTTGTTACAGCATGACTGTACTGCATGCTAGCTTTCATAGGGTATTGTTGGTCTGCAAATAGACTTTTCCTGGAGACTGATGCAGAGGATTTTATTGCAGAGCATTTTTAATACACAGCACCATTGCTCACAAAAGAATGCTCCAGCTTCCTGCTTGGATCTGCCTGTGATGGGAGTCCAGAGCTGGTTAACTGGTGGAGTTTCCCAGTGTTTACTGAGGTACTGAGCAGCAACCTCTGTGTCCTCATGGCTGGGTTTCTGTACATGCTTGCAGGCTTCCAGCTCTCCCTGGCATCTTTTGCTGGGTCTTGGCTAGTGCATCCCTCAGGGTTGGGGGACCTACTGGTGGGAGCATCCTGTGAGCCTGACAGAGCCATTTCAGGCATTCCCTACATGCCAGAGTGAGAGACAGCCCCATGGAGGGGAGCCCTCTTTGATTTCAGCAAAACTAGTCACTGAAACATCCCAAGCCCAGCTGAAGGGGCAGAAACACACCCCAAAGTATTGAATATTCCCAGGTTGTTTCATTGTTTGTGAGCAGTATCAAAGGCCGGATTACAGCTCTGGTTACACGCATGGTATTAACTCCCTTCTGTGCCCCTATCTGAAAAGCAAATCTGTGCTGATTTATTGCCTTCCCCTGGGCTGCCCTGCTACAGACTGGGTTGTGAGAGCTGGCTCTGGGGGGTAAAAGACACATGGGAGGGGCCCATCCCTCAGGGCAGATGGGATTTCCCTCCTCCTTACCCTGACAAAAAAGCAAGCCTTTTCTAGGAGCAGACTTTCACTCTAGCTGTCTATTTAGTACAATGAGCAACAGTTATGCAGGACAAAAATGGCTGCTATTACATTCATCTTTGTGTGCCCTGGTTTTAGTTAAACCTCTCAAAATTTCAAATTAGGAGAGTTGGAAAATAATTGGGCACCCCAATGACCACTGTTCCCCACACAGGTAAGATGAGCATCCTTCCCACACCTCCCATCCTGTGGCTTGGCTCAGGCTGTTTGCAAGCCAAAAGCACTGGGCAGATCCCAGATCCACAGAAATCCAGGGAAGAGGTACAGCCACCCAGACGGACACTTGTGCAATGCCCTGATTCCTAAACTGAAGGGACATGCCCAGCCACCTCAGTGCTAATACATATTTGTCTTTCTGGGCTCACCTCTGCTGTTCACCTTAACCCCCTCCCCAAGCAGCAGAGGTGGTGTACACAACCACAACCCATGTTTTCCCCTGGCTGAAAGCATGCCAGGATAGTACATCTCATGCTTCCAGCAGTATGCTGGTTACCCAGGAAAAGCCATACTCACAGGTGTGGCGAGAGCTGTGCTGAGCAGGCACAGGCACAGGCAGATGAGGGATGTTTGCATCTTGGGCTGCTCCTGGAGGCACAAAGTGAAGCATCGCTGCGGTTTGTCTTTTGGGACTTGTGGCCCTCAGTAATCCTGGTGAGCAGCAACCTAAAATCTCCCGTGGCAGTAGGGTTTTCAAGCCACCCTGGCTTTTCCCAGGTATTGTGGTTGCCCTTGGCACTGTGCTGCCTCTCTGCATTCCTTGCAACAAGGGCAATGCTCTCACCATGTGCTTAGGGCACGGCTGGCAGCTCCGAGTGGGTGCCCTGACACCGGCCGCTGAAACTTCCTAACTCCCTCTGTCAAAGCAGCTTGGGTGGATATTCGCAATAAATGATCCCCCAAAGCTGCTGTAAGCTAAGATGTTCATCAATCTGAATTGAGAAAGCAGCAGGCTTTCACAGCACTGATAAATGGCAGGAGGCAATAGCTCCATTGGCCAATAATTCTTATTTCACCCAACCACCCTTGCTTGGGGTTGCAGGTCCATCCCAGAGACTTTTTTCAGCCATACCAGCATTGCTACAGGAAACCCTAGAAGCAAATTATTGCACAAGGATCAGGAGTACAAAGCAGTGTAAGCTCAGGAGATGTGCATAGCCAAGGATTGGGATGTCCCCATCCCCACTGGGGCTTGCCCAGAGTGAAAGCAGGAGAATCCCTGCTCAGGGACAGCAGAGCTGAAGGGCTAGGGAGAGAGAGGGCAGGAAGCTAGGTAAGAAGATTACCTTTTCCCGTCAGAGGCAGGTCCCAGTGGCAGACCGTGGAGCCTGTGCCCACTTTGCTGAAATTTAAAGTTGGCCCCGGATGCGCTGAGCCAATCAGCTCCTGCCCAGGGACATTTGTCAGCTCTGGCAGCACCCGCAGATAACCAGGGGGAGTAATTTCCAGCTATAAATGTGTTTGTGGTAAAAGACAGCTATCAAATGTTCCACCTGGCTGGATAAACAGAAAGCACAGTTTATAAATATCTGTTCTGAAGGCAAAATTGCTCAATGATTAGCGCAGATCTTAGTGTGGCACATGTCCAGCTTGGTTATTGATAAGAGGGTGTGCGGTGGGTCTTGGCTTGCTCACCGTCACCAACATGGGAAAGCTGGCAGGGCTGCAGGAAGGGCAATATCCAGAGCCAGGCCTGGTGCTGGCCCTTTGGCACTGAAGGGCAGCGTTGGCCAAGCTGAGAGCCACCACCATGCTGTGTCTTCTGACACACTCTTTTTGGGTTTCAACCTCAACCCCTCTGAGCTGAACCTCTGCAAGTGCAAAATAGAAGAGTGGCAAAAAAGAAAAAAAAATAAATTTTTTTTCATGCACTGCTTGCACAGGTCCCTTTGAGCCCAACTTCATTACGAAGAAGTGCTACAAGGGTGTGCACAATGTCCAAACCCTCCTCCTGCCCACCTCCACTTTTGGTGGCATTGCTGGCCACCTACACGCTAGCCAAGAAGGGTGCCCACTGCTGCAGCCAGCCTTGGCTCAGGTACTCACTGTGGTGGTGGTGGTGGTGGTGACAGCAGCTCCCATCCCACTCCCCACTCTGCCCTAACCCAAACCCTGCGAGCTGGCATGGCTGCTGCATTATTCACCAGGAACGCTCAAACCATCAGCATCCAGCCTCAAGCAGGAGCAAATCCTGGAGCCGGCAGGAAACTGACCCTTGCCCACCGGCCAGGGAGCGGCAGTCGGATGCACCCCACAGGGCAGCCAGCCCACGTGCCTCGGCTCCCGGAGGAGAGCCTTTGCCAGATGCCTGGGGGGCTGACGCACACGGGACTGGGCTACATGCCCTGTGGGAGCGGGACCCGGCCCCTGGCAGCTCCAGGGCCCTTTGTCCATGCCCAGTTCCCTGACGTCTCTGGGCACCCCCTGGGGATGGGGATGATGGAACTCTCGTGTCCCCGCACCAGCCATGAGTGCACGCAGGGCTCCCTGGTGCCGCCATAGGGATTTGTCCCCGGGGGTGCCCACGCTGCAGGCAGCACCTCCTGCCTCCCCAGAAGCTGCAGCCTGGCTTTGGCATACGGAAGAACTCTTTATACAATGGCCAGCAGCTTGCTGCTGCAGGAATAGACTAGTTCTGCAGTTGGACCTGCATCAGGAGCTGAACTCAGGTTTCCTTCCTAGGAGTGCAAGAGCAGCAGGGTACCTGCCATAAACTGTGCATGAGGGCCATCACTATTCCCAAATGGTGGCATCTGCCTGGAACTCAGTGGGATTTGTTCTATCCCTGTCCAAAATGCAGATCACCAGTTGGCCAGGGACACACTCCTGTTGGGAAGTGGCCCTGAGCAGGGATCCTGAGGACTCCCAGCCAGGCATCCCCAGCACTGATGGAGGAGGGGAGTGGATCACTGTCACTGTGACAGCCCTACCTTGCTCTGGGAATGAGGCTATGTGGCAGGGACATTTTGGGCTGCAGTACTGGTGTTCAAGACACACATCCAAGTTGCCCAACCTTGTACCCACATACCTGGTGCAGGGATGAAGAAGCAAAGCCTTCATTACAGGCGTGTGCATCTACAGCCAGTAATGCACAGAAAGAGAAATTAGTGGTTTTACCCTTATTAACATTGCCTGGTGTGTGGTCAGGCCATGGGAGGCACATTACCAAGGAATGGAAGATGTGGTAAAGATATCACTGCTCGTGTATTGGAAATGCGCATCAACTTTACATAAAACATGGCTGTAATCCCCCAGCAGCGTTCCTAAGAGTGCCCTTTCATTTTTCAGAGGGGACTCTACAGAGGCCTTTGAAGTTAGACTTGCTATTCCTCCCTTCTTTCATGTGCATCTGAGCTGGAATAACAAGATTCAGCTCTAAGCATCATGGGCAACCGTAGCCCCTCAGCCCCTCACCAAGCGCTGTGCTGCCCCACTGACCCCAGAAAATCTGGCAGCAAACCTTTTGTCACCAACAAGCTCAGTTCAGTTGCTTTATTTCATTTCATTTCATTTCATTTCATTTCATTTCACTTTGGAAGATATATTAAAAAAAAAAAAAAAAAAAAAAAAGCCTAGGATGGAGCCAGTGCACATGGCAAGCTGCCTGGCGTCCCCTCTGGTGTGCGGTGGCTCCAGGGAGCCTTTGGATGCACCTTCCTGAGTGGCTGGGGCAGGCAGGGACAGCACCAGGGCTGTACCCCCTGCTCACTGGTTGTAGTAGTAATCCTGGCCATAGACATCGTAGCCGTGCCCTTTGTAGTAGCCGTACTCATCCTCGTAGGCCCGGTAGCTGTCCCCGCGCGCGTACTCGTCCTGCTCCGCGTACCCGCCCTCGGTGGTGCCCTCGTCCCCCCGGCTGTGGTCCATGGCTGTCACGTCGTATTCCCACAGCTCTCCAGCTGTGGTGGCGTCTGTGGTGGCGTCTGTGGGTCCCCCGTCATCCATAGTGGTTGCCTGGGTCAGACCCTCTTCGTTGGTGGTGCTTGCGATGGTGGTGGCTTCAGTTTCCTCCTCCTCCTCTTCCTCCTCTTCCTCCTCTTCCTCTTCTTCCTCTTCTTCCTCCTCCTCTTCCTCAGCTTCACCAGTGCCCTCCTCAGCCACCACAGTGCCGTTGCCATGAGGTCCAATACTGTCTGTGGTATTGGTGCTTGTGCCATTGACACCATTCTCGTTCTCATCTACTTCTTCTTCCTCCTCTTCCTCCTCATTCTCATCGCTGTCCTCATTTTCAGAGTCTTCTCCCTTGCTGGCAGTCCTCTGCCTGATCCCTTTCAGGATCCCTTGGCAGCCCTTGCCCTGGCACAGGGAAGACAGCACAGCATTACTTGGATGTCAGGAGGCTGCAGCTCCATGTGGAAAGGGGCAGGTATGGGCACAGCTGAGCATCCCCCCACACCTTCCAGGGCAGGACTGTAATTTTGGGTACCACTTCCAACCCCAAATTAATGCCCAGAGCTTGATCCAGCGATGGGTATTTCCCCAGCAACCCCCCAAGCAGAAAGAGGGTGCAGGGCATCCCATGGGTACAAAAAAACATGCAGTGAACAGCCCCTTCCCCATGGGTGCTCCCTCCAGCTCCCCAAACTACACCTGATGAGGGGATGTGACGTCTCCTCCCAGTGCACCCTGACAGTCCCCAGGGGCTGCTCCAGCAGGGTGTCCAGCTGCCTTGGTGCCAGCATAAAATGGCTCCTGCAGGGACAGGGACAGGGCAGGGGGTCAGCAGCTGGAATGGAGTGCAGACCTCCCAGCAGCCAGAGGGGTACAGAGCATCCACACACAGCATTTGGGCATTGCTCCGAGTTCCCTGCTTTCCCACGTGTCTTGTTCCAGGCTGAAATGGAGAAGCTGCAGCAAGGCAGCTGGAGCTGTGCAATTAAGTGGTGGTGGCTGGAGTCGGGTGTTCCCGTTCTGGCTCCACGTTTTGCTTTGCAAAGCATCTAAAGGTTTTCTTCTGAAGTCGCCTCCCCCAGTTTCCAGTAAACAAAGAAAGCCACAGGCACACTACATGTGGACACGCTGCACGTCATGTGTGGATGGGCAGGGAGTGTGATGGCTCAAAGCCAGGCGTGAGCCAAAACCCCACCAGCCATCAGCCATCAGCAGTGCTTGGCCCCAGAGATCAGCAGCAGAGAGAGGCTCTCAGTGGGGTGCATGGCTAAAAAAAAGGTAAGGAATAATCCAAATGCAAGCAGAGCCTGGTGCAGCCACTGAGGAACTGGTGGGGCAGTTCACCCAGTGCCCAGCCTGGGAGGAGGAGCTTGTTGCCACCAACAAATGAGCCCAGCCATGGCAGGGAGACCTGAGGTCAGTGTCATCACTGCCCTGGGCAATCCCTGCTGCTCCCAGGCCAAAACCAAGGACATCTACCCTAGCATTTCGGGCCACCTCAGACCTTGAAATACTGGTGCACCTGATGGCAGAGAGAATCCAGGCTGCTCTTCTCTCCAATAGGAGACCCATCAAATTGCACAGTGCAGCCAGCTGTGCCAGTGGAAGCGATGCTCCCCATCCAGCAGCCAATGTAACAGTGCTTTTTACATGCCTGTGACTGACCTTGGGGCCTTTCAGCACAATTCCTCTTGCTGACCACCCTGTCAGTGAAGGCACATCCCTGCATGGGAACAGCCACTGCTCTGGTGCCCTTAAAACAAAAAGGGCCCTCCTAAAGAGCAGCTACATTAATGCACACCACTTAATTTCTTCCTGAGAAATGAAAGGCCACCTTTTGCTGTCCATCCCACTACTCAAATATATCCCTAGAGATTGCAGTGGTAGGGGAGACAAACAGGTAAAATGGGGAAAATTGCAGGGAAGTGCCAGGGCTGGCACAGGGGACACCCCATGCTGTATCCCAAGCCCTGACAGGCCTCTGAAGCGGGGTTTAAAACCAGATTCCCTGGCTTTCACTAAATAACTTTTCAAAAAATTAAAAAATAGAAGAGTTGATTAGGCCTGACACACAGGTTTCTAAGCATACCAGATCCTTATTTCAAAGCACCTGTGTGCCTGAGACTACTGGATTATTTTTGAGCATTTCCAGCCCGATAAGACACAAAAGAGCTTTGTAACCCCTTACATTTAATTTTGGACCTGAGTGGCTCTCGCAACTACAGAGGTGCCCAGCAGACAGGAGCAGCTTTACCATCTGACTGGCACAAATTTGACTTTCCCAGTACAGCATCAGTTTGTGTCACTCCACAGACACACATGCAGAGCATAACTGGATTTTTCCATAGGGATTTTTTCAGTGCTATAGGGGCTGCAGACTCTGAAAAAGGAAGGTAAGAGGAGTTTCTAACAGCACCTTCTTCCTTGTGTGAACCTCCCTGCTTCTGTCCTTTGGCCTGTCCTGCTCCTTTCTGAGCCACTGGAAATGGAAACCCAGAGAATTTGTCTCAGGGTTGTTTGCTGCAACCCCCACCCAGGAAGAAAAAGGAAAGCAAAAGGAAATAATCAACAAAAAAACCAACAAAAAACCAGTAAAATAAGCCTCAGAGTAGAAAATCCAGTTGTATCCAGAGTGCAAGTCTGTGGGCGGTCAGTGACCACAAATGCTGATGAGCAGAGACTACAAAACCAAAGAAAGTTCCCAAATTCCCGTATTTGTTTTGCAGGCTGCTGGTTTGCCATACTCACCCCCCCTTCCTCCTCCTCTGAGCCATCCCCCTCTTCCTCGGATGAGTCACTGCCCTAAGAAGAGGGAAAACCAAGTTGGAGGCGGCTGGAGGTGGGTTCCCAGCGGTGTCACAAGCACAGTGCTCTGTGCCCAGGCCCTCAGGCCATGCCAGCAGGGCACAGACCTGTGCCCCCATCTCGTTTTGCTCACAATCTCTGCGTTTGGAGGGCGGAGAAGCAGCAGCAAGCCCTCGGGAGCACCCACCTGGTACCGTCGCTGCGGGGGATACACGTAGATGTATCTGTACAGGTAATGCCGGTGCCGGCTCTTGAAAACCTGCCGGGAGAAGGAGGGGGGAAATCCCATCAGCCTGGGGCCTTGGGCACGGGAGCCACCAAAATGTGCTCTCCCTCAGGATCAGCCCCGTGTGGGACTGGGCACATGGGGTGAGGGAGACCCTACCGCGTTCTCCTCCGAGTCGTCCAGCTTGGGTCGCCTCAGCCAGCTCTTGACCTGGGGGAAAGGGTGGGTTGGTAGGAGCTCCACC
This sequence comes from Phylloscopus collybita, assembly GCA_027886175.1. Taxonomy (NCBI): domain Eukaryota; kingdom Metazoa; phylum Chordata; class Aves; order Passeriformes; family Phylloscopidae; genus Phylloscopus; species Phylloscopus collybita. The sequence continues at coordinate 8,358,563 of JAJNNQ010000130.1, forward strand.
CCAGCCCCGGCGAGGCCGAGGGGTCCCCCCGGGCCCGGCACTCACCGAGAAGGCGCACGCCATCCCCACCAGGCAGACAAGCACCAGGACACTCCTCATGGCTGCTGTCTCTAGGAACACCGAAACACATCGAGGGCTTGCTTTTTTTTCAGCTAGAAGGCACCAAGGGCACTCCAAACCATCCACGTGTCTGTGTCCACGTGGATGAGTGGGGAGAAGAAAGGCTGACCTCCAGCCACTTCTTAGTGGAGTCACCCAATCCCTCCAAAGACCAAATACTTATTTTTCCTTTTCTTTTTCTCTTTCTCTTTTTCTTTTTCCTTTTCTTTTTCAAAGATCTGCCTCAACTTCCATGAATACATTTTGTTTTTTTCTAGAAGCCACGAAATACCAGAAAAGCAAGTTTCACCATGTAGTGGACCTAAAGCTTTCCTGGAGCAGGATGACTTATTCCTGCTTCCTCATTGCCTTTGAGGGAGGGGAGAAAGCCAAGCCCCACTGGAGATGCAACAGGAGCAGCTGGGAGCACTGCCCACTGCAGCCGCCCTCCCATAGCTTCAAGACCTGCTTGGGCTCTGCCCAGGGAACAGTGCTCCTGGGAATTACACCACAGAGAGTTTAACCTCACTGAGGAAAAACAAACAAGCAAAATAAGGGAAAGAATTGGCTTCTACAGCCTGCCATTGGCAAAAATAGCAGTGGCAAGACACCAATGCAAAGAGCCCCCGACAGGCATAGCTGGAGGGGACTTGGCTCTGGGCAGGTCTGAGCTGCACACCCAAAGCAGCAAAACACAGCCTGGCCTCCTCCTTCAAGGAGCAAGGAGCACACCCAATACTCCCAACAGCACCCCATCCTTCCCTCAGGGAGCAATGCTCCCAACATCCCCCTGAGCTCAGTCAGGTGCACTAACCTTCCTTTTTCCTACCCTTCCTCTGCCTTAAACCCAGTATCAGCTGTGCTTATAGGGAATTGTTATTACCTTTATCTGTGCTTGAAGTTTCCCTACTTTTGTTTAACTCAGGCTAGAAAACAAGTGGCCGCAAGCTTCCCTGACCTCGCAGCAAGACTCTGGATGCTCATCCCCTCCACCCAAGCACTTCATGAAGCTACAGACCCAGGAAAGGACTGAAAGCAGCACCACATCCTGCCAGCAAGCTGAGCACCCCCCATCTCCCTGCAAAAAGCAGACAACCTGACTGGGAAAAGCAGCAGCAGCAGCAAGCTTACCCTGCCCCGGCACCAAGAGCTACCCACGGAGTCAGCCAGCACAGATTTCCTCCCGCTGCTGCCCTGCTGGGATTTAAGGTCTGCCTTTGCCCCCTCCCAAGCCAGTCACCGCCCTTCCCGGAGTGATGCCAGCCCTCCAGCACGCACCAAAACCCCTCCAAAGCTTCAACGCTGGCAGATTTTGGTGCACAAACATAGCGCCCCGCGCCGCTGCCAAACCCAGCGAGGTTTGCGCTGCGCCGCTTAATTGAGGGTCTGGCCTCAGATGAGCGGCTGGGAGGCCGAGGGTATAATAACACTCTGGGTTTTAATTAGAATAAATATTTGGAAATCTGTTCCTAGGGGGTATCCACCTCCCTTTTTGGGAAATTCTGTCACTGTTTTTTCAAGCGGACAAAAAGACCAACCTCAAAGGCCTGGCTCCACAGCCACTTGGGCAGGACCGTTAGACCAAGAAAAAAAAAAAAAAAAAAAAAAAATTCTAAATCCAAACAAATCCCTCTCCAGCATGCCAGCAGAGGCCTTGGTAAGGACAGAGAAAGAAAAGGGGACCTAGATACAGGTGTCATCAGAGCCATTTCTGCCACAGTGTTGCTACACAATGCGTGTCTGTTTTGTTTCTAGTGCCCGGCAAACTATGCAGACCCACACAGGGGCCAGCCCAGTCCCCTGCTCTCAAAAATCAGGCACTGCTCAGCTGAAATCTGTGTGTGTCCCTAGCAAAGCAGAATAGCTGCCTGAGGGAGGGGGGGAAATGAAAAAACCCACCCACATGTACCCTCAAATCACACTGGGGACCTTGGTGGCAGGATACAGCAAGCGGATGCTGCCCCCGGCACCCACCTCTGCAAGGACGTCTTTTCTCCTTTACCTATATTTATCATTTCCTGCTTGGATTTCAGCCACCCAGCTCTCCAGTGCACCTCTGCTCCCTCTTTCCCAGATTTTTCTTCCACTCCTCAGCAAAGGCCCCCAACCTCCTGCACTTCTGGGCTGCAGCAGTTCAGGGAATGACTCCTCACCAAATGCAGCTTCACTTCCCACAGTGGCAAGGAGAACTGCAAATCCCTCTTGATGCTTTCAGCCCTACAGCCCTAGGAGAGGGAACAGAGGTGCTGAAAAATAAACCCCTTCAGGCAGGTCTGTAATGGTCAGCCTAGCCAATGGTAAAACTATGGTTATTTGGGACAGAAAGATCCACTTTGCCATGAAAGACCTGAATGTTTCTTCTCCAAATTAGAGGCACAAACAGCCTCACCTACATGCAAGGGAGGCCAGCATTGACAGGTACATGATGAGGAATTGATAATTGCTGATGGAACACTATGCACATTAACTTGTTTCTGGGGAGGGAGAGGTCCCCCATAGCCCCCCAAGGACCCCTGGCAGCAGGCTATGCCACATGCCCACCATGCAACCCCTGGGGCTGCAGGGCACAGCTGCCCCATGGGTTTAAAAGCCCTTTGTGTCACTGTGAAGAGTCCTAATTATAAGGGAGGCCTGGAGCTGGCCATGGCTTTCAGCTGACGCCTTGTGCCAGGAAAACCCACACACACACACACACACAAAAAAAAAAAAAAAAAAAAAAAAAAAAAAAAAAAAAAAAAAAAAAAAAAAAAAAAAAAAAAACCCAGCCATGCAGTTTTTTGATGCCAACACAGCAGCCTCTGATAAAGAGAGAGATCAACGATCAACATTGTGAGGATTCCCATTTACCCCCATCTCTGTTGGGATGGAGCAGCTGGAGGGGTTGCCCTACTGGGGGAAGTGCAGGGTGTTCAGGGCAGAGATAGCCCTGCTTCCCATTGTCCCCTGCTGTCCTAGGAAAGCAGTGAGCATGTGCCCGGCTCCGAGCTTAAAATTTCATCAGGGCTTGGGAACAGAGAGTCCTGGTGGGAGGCGATTTTTAATGTAATTAAAGGGCTTCTGCTCCAAGCTGCTTAAAAAAAAATATGAAAAACTGACTATAAAAACACATATTTCACCCAAGATCCCTAAAAAGCACCAGCATAATTAACGTGTGCCCAAGTGCCTTGTGCAGCCAGCACCTATGTTTAGCTCCTGGAGCGGGTGCTGCCCGGGCAAGCCACCAGCAGCAGAAACCTCACCGGCACCATGGCAGGAGACCAGTAGGGAACTCGGCCAGCACATCCAAAACATTTCCATTTGAAATTTATTTTTTATTATTGCTTTTAAAAAGCATCACATGGCAGGCTTGGAGCATTGGTCTGGGTCTCTTAATGCTTTTGCAAGCACCCCGTCTCTCCAAGGTGGCAGGGCTTGGAGGGATCACCCCCTTTGTCTGAAAGGAATCTGTCATTAAATATGATTGCAGGCTTTGAAAGCTTTACGAAAATGATCTCACCTTGCTGGAAACAGAACATAGAACAGCTTATCTGCCTCCAAAGGATGGGGTTTTAACCAATGTGGTCTAGCGGAAGGTGGGGTTTGCGCCGGCCGCTGGCCGCAGCTTTGTGCTGCTCCTTGCACCCTGCTAGGGCACCCTGTATGCTTTGGGTGTACTTGCCTGAGCCCCTGGGGATCTCAGGGTCAGAGTGTCCCTGTCCTTCTCAGCCTGAGACGGCTCCTAAGTCCAAATTTAGATATTATTTTTGCAGGGCGGTCAATGAGCAGAGCAGAGCGCTCCTGTCCTGCCCGGGCGCACTGCGGGGCTGAGGCCGAACCGTCCTGTTTCCACGCCCTGCAGCTATTCTGAAAGGAAACCTCAGGGCCAAAAATAAGTAAAGAAAACAAAATCAGAAGGACACTTTGAGCATGGTGGGAAGAGAGCAAGGTGCTGCTGCAGCCAGCAGGGAAAAGGGCACCCCCTGCCATGCAGCTCAGCAGGCAGCGCACCCCCCAAAACCTGTATAGGGATCACCTGAGGCAGAGCTTGCCCTGGCTTCCACCTCTCCCCATGTGCCCTCAGGGACAGGAGTGTGTGTGTCACGGTCACCAGCTAGGGAGAGAAGTGATGAGCAAGAAGAGGGAGCAACAACATATGTGTAAGGAATGCCTCTCTTTCCCCTTACCTCTGAGAGCACAAACACAGCGTCAGCTGCACACACAGCTCGTTATTCTTCTGCCAACATTCAAATTTAGAATAAAAGTGTGAGGGGAGAACATCTAAAATGCACCTTGTATCAGTCTCCATTATCAGTACACATCCTTTATGTATTGGCCCTCTGCAACTGAACGTTTCATATGATTTTCCTTTTTCTCTGAGCAGAAACCAGCAAAAGGAAATAAATTCTATTCACGTGCCTGGCAAAATGCAGGCCAGGAGTAGCTCTGTAATGTGAGCACTTTGAAGCACCCTGAACTCTGGGAACAAAAGCCAGCAAATCACTGAGGCTAGGTCTCAGCATTATCACAAATCCCAGACTCACCACCACCCAGGCCCTCACACGTTTGAGCAATATCTGTGTATTGGGTCTCCTCAGTTTGTTTGCTTGTTTTTCTTTTTTTCAGGAACAAGAAACACCTCATCAGCCAGAGTAAGTTACCAGCTCTGGTCCCCCCACCTGTGTCTGCCTCCATCCACGTGTGAGAGCTCTCAAACACATCTTCAGGAGAAAAAAGCCAAATAACCCCCCCCAAAAAAGCTTCATTTTCAGGAGGCAAGTAGGAAGATAGCCTCTGTTCATTGCAGAAGTAGCAACCAACAGCCTGCACACCCAGCTCAGGAACTGAGCTCTCTAACAGAGTTAGATCAGTGACCCTGGACCTTCAGGCATCCGGATGGAGCAGAGGCACACTGCTGCTGTGCTGCACTGGTGATGGCTGCCTACCTCCCTGCCACTGCACACGCTGCTCTAACTTGGTAAAACCCCTGAGTCTGGGGTTAAAAAGGCCCCACTTGCAGCAGTGTGCTGTGTGTGTCAGCAGGAACTGCTGCCCTTGCACTGGTTATTTGTTTTGTGTACAGACATGAGTTGCAGAAGAGTGATATGTGTGTCCACATATCGTAGAATCACAGAGTGCTTTGGGTTGGAAGGGACCTTAAATCTCATCTAGTCCCAACCCCCTGCCATGGGCAGGGACACCTCTCACTAGACCAGGTGGCTCAAAGCCCCACCCGAACTGGCCTGAATACATAGAGAAGTGTCTTCTGCAAAAATTACCTTAACACTCAGGCACTCATTTCAGTTTTTTAAAAGGTGGCCTTGGAAGTTTTCACACTGTCGTGAGAAACTTTTTGCTCTGCAGGTGAAACAACATCAGGTCTAGGAGAGAAAGGGCAGGTGCTGCCTCTGCCCCCAAGTGCAGGTTCAGCCCCTGTGTTCAGTAACCTGATGCCTTCTGCTAAAACACAACAGCTCTTTGCAGCTTTGCATTTCAGGGTGTGAAAACAGGAAAAAAAACAGAACTGCAAACCACTTGCTCACTCTGCAGCTTTGAGGTTTCCACCGTGAGTTTGGGGAGTGCAGTACAAGAGGATTTAAGGTTTTCCATCGTGATTTGGGGGGGTGCAGTACAGGTGGATGCTAACACTTGCACTTCACTTGTACCATCCTGTGGTGCCCAGCTCCTTGGGGCAGTGCTGGGGGGGACCACAAAACTCCCAGGACATGGCTGAGCCAGGGATGGGAAAGTTATTTGCCATCAAAGTGCATGGCAGTAAAGGGAGCTGGAAGAAAAATTTCCTACGAGCATTGAAAAGGTTTGTAACGTTTTGGGGTTTCACTGAGGTCAAATGCTGTTTTCCCACGTCTGGGATATTTCTTTTGTTCAGATTGATGGCCTTGGTGATTCCGTCAGAGGTTTTCCCTCCCCATTGAAAAGGGCAGAGAAACGCAATCCAACTCTCCTGGCCCCACTGTGTGCTTGGAGAGGAGTGGTTCCCACCACAGAATTCCATCACAGGGGGCACAGAGGAGACAATCCCATCAGACCTGAAGGGAGTTTACAAGAAAGAAGAGAAATTTCTTACAAGGGCTTGTGGTGACAAGACAAGGGGGAGATGACTTCAAGGTTTAGATTCAATACTAGGGAGAAATTCTCTGCTGTGAGGGTGGTGAGGCACTGGAACAGGTTGCCCAGAGAAATAGGAGGTGCCTCATCCCTGGAAGTGTTCAAGACCAGGTTGGATGGGACTCTGAGCAACCTGGTTTAGTGTCCCTGCCCATGGCAGGGGGGTTGGATTGAGATGGTGTTTGAGATCTCTTCCAACCAAGACCATTCTGTCATTCCATCATTGTTTCTTCCACAGATATCCCCATTTTGCTGAAGACAAACACAGGCCAAGGAAAAGCCCTCCAGCCAGCTGTGGAACTCAGATCACCACAGGAAGTTCGGGAAATTTGTCTGTGCTGTTAAAAAAGCCACTGCTGGATGGAGAGGTGGTCTGCAAGTGCAGGGGTCTCTCTCTTTCTCCCACCAAATCCAGGAAAATAATGGGGTGGAGTAAGTACAGCTTGTGTGCCGTGGCTGCCCCAGGTTCAGCTGCCACAACCAGGCTCAGCACTGCTGCCTCCCACCATTTCAGCCACACCAGCTACTTATTAAAAATAGAATTTTTTCTTCTTGGAAAGGACAAAAAAAACCCCCAAAAACAACACAAGAAACCTTTCTTTTAAGATGATGTAAACTCATGTTTTCAAAAACCCAAATGGATCCAAAAATACCTGCTTTAAACCCCAAAGCTGATTTCTGAGTAAATCGCTGCATTCAGCTCTGGAGGCCACCCCCAATGCACAAAGAATGTCATGTGGGTGGATAATAAAAGCATGCATTGATGTGGGCATTTTTTATCCCTGCCTAACCCATTGGGAAAACTGACCCTGACAATTTCATCACATAATCATCCTGAAACTGGAGGCAGGAACATCTCCAGTGATGGAAGAGCCTGTGGCCGACCTTCCCAGCTGCTTTTCCTGCCAGCCCAACAGCAGAGAGCAGCAGTTTTCCCCTCCAGCGCTCACAGTGCACAGACACACGGCACAAAACCCAAATATATAAACCCTTAAAAATGCTTTAAAGTCCTCCAAGAGAGCATCTTCTGGTCACACTCCCTCTGTCCATCCAAAACCTCACCCTGTGAAGTCCTGCCCTTCCAGATGTCAGGCAGGGTGGCCCTACTCATTTGATAGGGACAGCCCAATGCCACCAAGTGTCCCCCAAAACCTTGCAGGTGCCCTTGCCAGGCTCTGGGCACATCCCTGCACGGGCCCAAGAGGAGCAGCTCCCTCTCTGCGGCCAAGCAGGAGGTTTTCCCAGAGAAGGGCACTGCCCAGGAGGGACGGTCCCGTGGGAAGCTGCCCTGGCAGGACCGGCAGGCAGCAGTCAGCCCTGGCAGCGCCTCCCCGGCTTTTGGGGAGCAGCCAGCCGGCGGGAGGCGAGCGCCGAGCCTTGCTGGCCAGGACAGGAGCGCGGCGGCCGCCCGTCCCCGGGGAGGCACCCACGTGGAGGGGACCCACGTGTGGGGCAGCACAGCCGGACACCCTCGGCCCTGTTTGCCAGGCACCCCTGCCTCCCGCTGGCGCTAAACCCAAAGCAATCCGGCTTTTCTTTCCGTGCGTGAAGAAGCGAGGAGGACGGGGACACGCAGCGCACTCCAGAAGCACTCCCGCAGGGATGAGGATGGACACGAGGTCACGCAGGGATGAGGATGGACACGGGGTCACGCAAGGATGAGGATGGACACGGGGTCACGCAGAAATTTGCGGGAAGCGGTTTCACCCCGCGCCTGGAAGGTCTCAACCATGCTTCTCGCAGGCTGGGCTCCCTGCAGAGCTGCACTCCTCCCCCTGGAGGGATCCGGAAAAAAAAAACCCCGCTGCATCCCCACCCCCGGCAGCCGTCGCTAGGCAGAGATCACCTCCGATGGCCCCCGGGATGTGAGCAGCCCCGGGACAGAGGCGGCACCAGGACGTGGGCGCTGCCGGAGCGGCAGCACCGCTTGCTGGTCACGGCAGAACTCACAGCCCTGCTCACCCCGCAGCCCCAAACACCTCCCTGCCACAGTTTTAAACCACGGGACCCAGCCCTCCTGGCTGCAGCCAAACCCCCGCTTGCTGCCTTTCACTCCAGCGGTGGGGCTGAGCTCCAGAATTTCGGTGCCCGTGACCCTGAGAGGCATCACTGCCGCCACAGCATCCCCAACTATTCACACAAGGGCCAGGTCACAGCTGAGGTATTCACCGGGGAGTGGGGACTAGTGGGATGGAGGCTCGGGAAAGAGGCTCATTCCCGAGGCAGCAGCGTGGGGAAGCCACCAGTTTCAGAGCTGATGTCATACAGAAACAAAAAAACAAAAAAAAACAAAAAAACAAAAAAAAAAAAAAAAAAGTTACACAGGGCGAAAATTAAAACATAATTTCTATAAAAACCAGGAGCTGTTCAGCTCCCAGCCTCACAGTGGAGGAAACAGGCTACAAATTAAGTGTGGTTCTGCTATAAGTAGCAGAAAAATTTTTATTTTTCCTTTCTTTTTTTTAACTGCTGCTGGAATTTGGTTCTGCAGTTCTCAGCAGTGATATCCCTGAGACTGGACAGCTGAAGGGAATGTACCTACTCAGCCTGACCCCTTGGAGGCTGTCCCCTGCAGAGAAAGCCACAACTCCATGCTGTAAATTGCACAGTGACACAACAGCCCAAGGCTGCACCCATCAGTATCAGCAGTGCCCACTGCACTGCTTGTCCTGCACATCTGAACAGGGAAGAAGGGCTTGGGTGAGATTTCAAATAATGTGATTTTAAATAATGTATTGTTTACTTGCTGATACAGGAGGAAAAAACCAACCAAACGTCACACAGAGTAAAAGAGACTTTACTCATAACACCTTTTTCCTGCTCACCTGCATCTCTGCTGCAGGGAACCTGGTACCATGGGCCACCATGGGCACACAGAACCAGTGGCCCAGCAGAGTCCTCATGCCCTGGGACATCTTTCCAGCACCTCAGGAAGGTGCCCGTGACCCTGAGAGGCACCACTACCAGGAGCACAACCCCTGCTCACATTGCAGGAGGTGATGGCCCCAATATAGCAGAGCCCCAGGTGCAGCTCACTGGGGTCATCAGCCAGATTTTCCACCCTACTGAGGGTTCACCAAGGGGCAGGGGTGGCCTTTGGGGCACCTGGAAATAGAGGGGGTGTGAACACCCTCAGCTGTTGCTTTCCTCCTCCTCCTGGCATGCTGTGACCCCCCACACAAATATCCTGCCCTTTGCTTCCCACTCCTTCTGATCCAGCCCCAAATTGCAGACCCTGACACACCCAGGAGAAAAAAACAGCAACACCTCAAACCACACTACAGAGGAGTTTGGTGGTTTTAATGGTGATTAAAGAAATCAACAGGGTACATTTCGGCTTTGAAATACAAGTGCAAAAAGGATACAGTATAATGTTTTCTGTACATTTCTTACAAAAGAATAAAAATATTACATACATCCCATCCCGAAGTGGTACTTCACACCCTGCTGCAGCCATGCACCACGTGTGCACACCAGCTGTAGCTTTTCCTTTTTATGTGCTGGACATGGAGTTACTGGAAAGCTCCAGCTGGAGTCTGGGCACGTGTGCTCAGGGCAGCGGCAGGTTCATCACAAGGGATGAACACAGGGACCTTTCTGCCCAGGAGTACCAAGCCACCACTGTGCCCCTGGGGCCAGTGGGCAGCATCACCCTGCTGGCACTCACAGCTGCTCTCCAGTTTGGTACAGAAAATGCCTTTTTCTTGCTGTGGTTCGGCGTTTTCCCCCTGCCTGGCAACCCCTTCGCTCCCCGCGCAGCGTGCCCAGGCCTAGCCCCGCCGAACCCCGCCGACGCTGCTCTAACCACGGCACCTTCCTGAGAAGAACTCACCCAGGCTACAGGGCAAATAAATTAACCCCTCCCCCTCCCCCCCGCAGGTCCTGCAGCCCGCTGGGGCCGTGGGGCAGAGCTCAGTAGCCGTCCTGGCAGTCATTGTCGTCGTAGTCGGCGGCAGGCCTGTGGCGGAGGGCGCCCAGCCGCCGCTTGCGGCCCGCGCTCTCCAGGCTCTGCAGGGAGCTGTCGTCCCCGTGGCTGCTGGACTCGCGGGTGGCATCCTCCTGGGAGTGGCTCTCCGCCTCGTCGTCATCATCATCCTCCCGGGACTCGCTGTTGTCGCTCTCTGTGGACCTGCTGTCCTCACCTGTGTTGTCCTCTGGGCTGCTGTCGTCCTCCGGGGACTCTGGGCTCTCAGCTGATGTGCTCGGCGCTGAGTCATTCTCATCCTCCTCTGACTCCTCCACGGTGTCCTCTGGGGACTGGCTCTGGTCTTCGTCATCTTCCCTGGACTTGCTCAGTTCACCCTCTTCTTCCCTGGACTCACTCTCAGGCGTGGACAGCACGCTCCTGTCCTCATCGGAATCCCAGTCCTCCTGCCCTTCCCAGGTCTGGCCGTTGCTGTGCTCATTCAAGGTTCTCACCACCTCTGGGGTCTCCCCTGGCTCTTCATCTGACTGCTCATCGGTGCCCTCCCTGGACTCACTGTCCTCATCCTCCCTGGAGGGGCTGTCCTCCCCATCCCCATCCCCATCCTCCCTGGAGTGGCTGGAGCTTTTTTCCTCTGACTGGCTGTCCACAGGCTCTTCTGACTGACTGTTGTCCTCCACGGAGGGGCTGTCTTCTCCAGAGTCACCATCCTCCACCTCGGGGGACCTGCTGTCCCCCTCCTCCCAGCGGTGGGAGCCAGCCCCCTGGGCACTGTCCCAGCTGTTCCCCAGGGCATGGGGGCCAGCGTGGCGCATCCTGTAGCTGCTGCCCGGGCCGTCGAAGACAGAGGGGTCATCCCCTTGCATGGCTTCATCCTGGAAGTCATAGCTCTCCTCCTCCTGGCTGCTGCTGCTGGCCCCCCCATGCCCGTGGGTGCGCCCAAAGCCGTAGCTCCTGTAGCGCCGGTGGTCTGCCCCGACGCTCTCGCTGCTGCTGCTGCTGCTGCTGTCGCCGTGCCCCCCGCCAGCCCCGGCGTCCCCACGGCCGGCGTCCTGCTCCTGCTGCCCGGCCCCATCAGCACCAACCACGTAGGTGGGGCCTTCGCCCCTCTCCTCTTCCCCGTTGGCATCCAAGGTGTCGTCCCCACTGTCGTCCTCCTCGTCCAGGAACCCGCCGCCGTGGGAGGGAAAGGCGTTGGCTCCGGTGCCGTAGCGGTCCGCGTGGTCGCCGTCATCAGTGTCACGTGCATCCCCCTCCTGTGGAGGTGACAGGCAGATGAATGCAAAGCCAAGCACAGCCTTGACCGGTGCCAGCTTTGGGGCCAAGGGAGCTCTCCTGGCAGAACAAAACATTTCTCTCCACTCACTCACTCACTCACCAGGAAACCGAGGTCGTTCCCGTTGTGGGTGCCCATGTCCTCGTGGTCCACCTGGTTCACGTGCTGAGCCTGCCCAGCTCGGCCTCCCACGTCTTGGCCACTGAGCTCACCCAGCTCCTCATCCACGGCATTCCCACCCATCAGGTCCCTGGTCAGGGCATTTTCCCCTGTCTCTGGACTGGCAGGAGGATGTCTGCCATCTCCGCCATCCAGGTGGTTGCCCAGCTTGCCGATGTAATCTTCATTTGCAGTATCCTGGGGGCAAAACAAGGTGCTTTTGGTTTATTAAACACCAACCACAGCATGTTTACTGCTGCTGCTGCAGGACCTCACTTCCGAGCCATGCAAGAGCTCAAGACTTTTTTATTTCTTGCATCTCAGCCCTTTAGTTATTTCTGCCAATACAAAATAAAATGGTAGCTACCAACAGAAGGGCAGATCAGAAAAGCCCAAGCTGGGCTAGTTCAGGGCACAGAAACTCCTTTTTCAGAGCCAGCACAGCAAAAAGTGCCAGGTGAACTGGGAGCTTTCTCAGGGAAGCAAGTCAAAACAGGGTAAGACCAGCCCAGCTTGAGAAGGCTGAGCAGACAGACAAAGCTCAAAGACCCACAGAAGCAGCAGATTCCTCCCAGGTTCCTGGTCCAAGGATGCCTGCCCAGGGCTGGCTCCCCATCCCAGACTTACTCCCCGAGGGGCTGCTACCTGTGGGACAGGGGCACCTGTAGCTTACCTCCTGCAGGGCACTGGGGTGAGTGGGTTCATGGCCAGGCACCTAAACACATCCAGGAGACATTTGATCAGCGATCAGTGTGCCTTGGCTGGGCAAAACCAAGGGGTTTGGGGTGGGACTGTCAGTCCAGGGGGTACTTACAGGGTGAGCACAGGCCACGGCCCAGAGGAGCAGCACCAGGAACGCAGCCCTCATGTCAGTCGTGGTCCCTGTGGCTGCAACAAGGAATGAAATAAATGCAGGCTAGAGCAAAGCCTTTGCATGTGCCTCTGGCTGGAACTTGGCCCCACAAAGCCCTCCCAAATCACAGTGCTCAGCCTGGCATGTCATCAAACACGCCAGGGATTTGTCCTCGTGCCACCTCCTGGCATCTCCTGTGCAGAAACCTCCCTTTAGTTTGGGATTTGAAATACCCAGCCAGTACTGGCAGATTTTTTGTCTAAGCATCATTAAAGAGCAGGAAAGCTCTCCTGAGTTTCCTGTTCCCATGGCAATGTCACCACCCAGCTGAGCTCGGTGGTTGTGACAGGAGCCTGCACCTCAGATGGGCAGCACTGTGAGACCACGGGCTGCAGAGCTGCACCTCTCACAGCCACGTAAAATCTCCCACCATTCCAAAGTGGAGCATCCCAAAGAGATAACCCCACAGGGAGCTGCATCTCCAGAGCCCTCTGAGTGGGCACTCCAGCAGCACTGCTGCCTGGCAGGCAGGTAAAGCAGTGGGGGCTTTCCTCCAGCTCTGCTCCCATGTTCCAAGAATTTTCTCTAAGCAGCCCGGCACCTCATCCCTATGGGATACACTAACCACACTGAACATCACCCTGCACCCAAAACACACTGGAACGAGCACACTTCTGATTCCTTCCCTGACAAAGCAACACCTACAGCCCAGCTGATGAGCCTCTTGCTTTCAACCAAAACCTGTGAGGAAATCTTCACCCCCCCCCTGCTCCCAAACGTTGCCCTTTTCCCCTCCAGGCAAGGCCAGCTCAACCCAAAGACACCAAGACCTTTACCTCAAGGTGCGACGCAAGCTGGAGCCTCCTGCGGCGCTGGGGATGGGATGAGCCGGCTGCCTGTGTTGGAATGCTGCGGGCTGTGTGTCCCAGGGCAGGCATTTAACCCCTGGGCAGTGCCAGCCCCGGCCGGGGGCAGCCAATGGCACCGCCGGGCAGCGCTGCTGCGCCTGGAGGTGTCACCGGGAACCGGCCTCCCACGCTTCCTCCCTGGCCTCCGCCAGGACGCCGGCCCGAAAAAAGCTCCTTGTGGTCGCAGGATGACGAGACGGGCTGGCAGATAATGAGGGACTGTGCTGGCCCTGTGGTTTTGACTGCTAAATTTATCCCGTTCACACACTTCCCGCCGTGACACACGCAAACAACTACGGCGTCACCCACGCCGAGCGCTGGACCCCAGCCCGGGGATGGCATCCTCCTAATGCCTGCACTTGGGAGCAGAGTCTGCCCTGTGCCGTGGGCCAGGGTGCTGAAACCCACAGGGACCATTTCCCTGCCAGGTCCCAGCCTTGTCCTGTACCTTGGGGCAGGAGCACAAAACCATCCTAGAAAGAGAGAGTACTTGTCTTATTCTCATACCCACACAGGCAGTCGTGCCAGGAAGAAGGGAAATACTAAGGGGAGGTGTACAGGGAGCATCCCACACTCTGCAGCGAGTCTAGCATTCCAGTGCTCCTTCCAGCTGCTGGACAGGGAGGGGATGAAACCTCTGCTCTGGAAAACTCAGGCCACAGTATGTGCCTTGGGGCCACGGACAGGGCTGCAGCTTTGCCAGCATTCACAGGAGATGCTGGCACTGTGAAATAAATGACTGAAGGAACCTTGGGCAAGGTCAGGATTGAGCCAGGGCTCTGTAAACTGCAGGTTATCTGAATTGTAGAAAACGGCATCCAGATAGCATGCCTTGTGCTGGGCAGAGCATCTTTTGAACCCAGACCTGACAGTCTGCTGCTGGGTGTAATTTCATCCTCACAATCTCCAGCTGTTTCCACCCCACCCCATTACCAGCCCACAATCCATGTGTGTCTATCCTGTGAGGACTGCAAGGTGCTGAATGTGATAAGCATCAGTTTTCGCCTTCCTCCTGCCCCCCATGCAGGGAGGCCCCAGTCCCACCGTGGCCCCACTGCTTTATCCACAGCCCCTTGGCCTCAAGATGGTCACCATCAAGCCACACACTCTGGTGCCCATACCTTCAGCAGATGTTTTCCCTCTTCTTCCCCACCTGACCCCTGCTGCAGATACCGTGGGATGTATTTTCCTTTTGACCTATGTCAAAATTATACCCCTGTCCCCAGCCAGATATGAGTTCATGTTGCCAACCTTTTTTAGACACCTCCAACAATTACCATGTTTTGTTGCTTTTTGGTGGTTTTTTTTTTTGTTTTTTTTTTTTTTTTTTTTTTTTTTTTTTTTTTTTTTTTGTGATGTCAAACCTGCATTTAACTCAGCCCCCAAGGATCTGGTGCTGCCTCATGCCCAGGTGGTGCAAGAAGGAGATAAACACCAAGCTCTGCATGCCTGGCTCTTTAATAACACAGGTCACCCATTGCCCCACCAGCCACCACCCCAAGGTCACTTCCCCCCTTTCCAGTGGCCCTGAAACACCCAGAGCACCAGCACAGCCAGGAGTGCTCCCTGGCAGCACCCCAGCACAGCCCACATCCCTGTAATCGCCGACAGCCCTGGGTCCATCGATGAGATCTGTCCCCCAATTCCCTTCCAGAGACCATCCTGGAGCATTAGCCAGATTGCCCAAGCAGATCTGCCCGTGTTTTGCAAGGAAAGGAAACTCCAGCCCACATTGCTGCAACCTTACAATTAACCTGATAGAGAAAAACTAATATTAAGGATTTTTGGTGTTACATCAGAGGTGAGAAATGGGTTGAGGGTGGGAGCAGCAGCTGTCTGTTGTGTGTTTTAAATGCCACTGGGCACTACCCCAAGTCCTACCCCAGCAACATGCTCAGTCCCTGGAAGGAAGATGGGGAAAACCTGGCCAGGCTAAAGCTGGCACCCTCAGACTACCAGGGAGGATGTGGCTGAGTCAGAAATGAGAAGACTGGCAGGGCTGGTAAGAAGATGCAGGAATATCACTTCTCTGTTTGATAGTCTGGACTGCGTGGTGTTCATGAGAACAGAGGAAAGAAATGAGTGCAGACAGCAGGAGGGATAAGAGACACCAAAGCCAAAAGAAAAGCTGGCACTACAGACAGCCAGCTGGTGGAGGAGGAACATAACAGCTGCTCTCCTCCACTGATTGAGACAGCTCAGCATCAAAAACTCAGGAAATAAATGTTGTTCAAAAAACCACTGTTCCCTCTTTTTTTTTTCTAGTCGAGGGAATTTTAATAATATTTAATAATATTAAAGTTGCTGGTGCACTTCTCTCCTGAGTAGACCTAAGGGTTTTGACAGCAGCATCAAAAGGAAAAGGATCAATGAATGAACAGGAGCAGGGGAAACTAGGATGAGAGCAGGACCCAAGGCACATACCCTCAGCACTCATCCAAACACTCAGCACCATCTGACCTCCTTTTGGTCAGATCCCAATCCAAACCCTTTTCCCCCACACTTTCTGGTGACAGGTGTTATAACTCAGCTTCATTTTGTTACCTGAGTAGATATTGTCTGTGTTTCACAGCATTAACATGACACGTAGCCCAGCAGCTAATTATAACATTTTAGGTGTTTGATGAGCAGCACTGATATTCCAGCTCCTCCTGGGAGCAAGCCTCAAAGCTACAAATGCTGTGACATGGAACTGGCAGTGTGTTTGTCACGGCACGGAGGCGAGCACAGGTTTGGTTTCTGCTAAGCCTCTAAAATTTGCTACTTCTCCCTGCTGGAAAAAACCATCTCACAGGAGCCTGAATCCAGGGGCCCTGAAATACAGACACACACACGGCACCTGCTAATGCTAGACCACTGCACAAGACCAACAGCCCCCTCTCCTGGCCTCCTGTCAGCACAGGAGGATTCATTAACCCACCATCCCATGTCTACCATGGAGTTTCCTCTACAGCCAGAGAAAAGAGAAGAAAACTTTGAAGGCACCAGTAATTTGCCCTATTTCAGGCCTATTTCAGACATCACAGACTGTTTGAAGTCTCTGTGATGCTGTCAAAGGGAGATGCTGACCTTATCCTACTCACAAGATGCACTGTGCCCTTTCCCAAAACCTATGCAAGGCAAGCTCCCCAAATCCCTCACTTCCCACCTCCTGTGCCAGCCCCACACTCTATATGTCTATTTCTAGCATTTTCCTACACATCCTACTCAGAGCAATGAGCTCCAGCAAAACCAGCACATGGCCCTGGTGGTCTGTGGGGATGAAGGCTCACAGGAGTTGTACCTGCTCTGTGCCACTTCTGCCAAAGCAAAACACATGGGGCAATGACTGCTATCCACATCATGCCCTCTGCAGCTGGAGCTCATGGCTGGACAGGAGAGTTGTGCCATCCCTGCCAGATGTGTGTGACTGGATTGTCAGGTCCTATAAATCCACGTTCATCCTTCAGCTTGGCTGAATTCGCTAATTTGAGGCTGCGGTGTCATCAGATGTGGATAAGGCTGTCTCATTTCTGCCTGGCCACTGCAAGATCCAACACATCTTCCTGCACACGAGCACTACTGCATCTTGCTGCCCTCAAAATGAGGGCAGGGGCAGATGCCCAGCTCTGCCTCACAGCAGAGACCACTTGTGACAATGCTTCCACAGCTACCAGGAAGCTCCAGCACCTCTCAATAGCTCAGCACTGGCAGCAGTCATCACAGAGGCACTAGTGGGTAATTACAGCTCCTAACATCTCACAATACCTTTTACAATCACTTCCAGCTCACAATCCAACTCTTGGGAGGTGGGAGCAGTAAGTATTTGTCAGCCACAGGCTGGAAGTGAAACAGTAAGGCAGCCGTAGTATGAAAAGCTCTCCGCAGCTTTCACCCTGTGCTTGCTCCCATCCAACTGGAATTGCAGAGATCCGGAAAGCAGCGTGGTGTGAGTGCTCTCAGGAAGGAAAACACAGCAGTGATCAGGGGCCAGCCTTGCCCCTGATCACATCAGTGAGCTGCTCAGCGTGACATAGGGGCAGCTGTGCTGTTTGTGCAGGTCAGGTGTGTGCCCGTCTCCTGAGTCACAGCGCCCTGATTTCTTGTTGGAGGGGGAAAAAAATCGTCAGAAGGAAGTGACTGATGGAAATGATTGTATGAAACAGGCACTGCAGGAGAGCAAATGGGTAATGCGGGGGCACAGGCTGCCCAGAGTGGGCAGAGAGGTCAGGCCAGGGCTGGCAGCTTGAGGGATGAAGATGTCTCTGTGGAACACCAGACCCTCCTGGAGAGTGGTCAGCACTCCTCTGATTCCTGTACTGTCATTATGGCTCACTCAGGCTAAATTTATTGCTGCTCGGGGTAGCTGGACAGGAAGCATTACCACAGTTCCCTGGGAGCCTGGAAAAACTGGACTGACACCATCAATGCAGCTCTGAGCAAGAGATCATCAGCAATTTGGTTCATACCTCCAAAGGACATTTGAATCCTCAAAATCCTAATAACTTTAAAAAAATAAGGAACAAAAAAAAAAAACCACCAAAGCCAACCAAACAACTAACTAACTAACTAACTAACTAACTAACTAACTAACCCCCTCAAAAAAAACCCAAAAAAACCCAACAAAAAACCCCAACACTACCAAAATCCAAGCAATGCCAAACAACTCACAAAACAAGGGAAGTCTCAACCAATACAACCACAGAAAATAAAAGCAGACCACATCACACATCTGGTGACTTTCATTTGGTTTGCAATTTAACTTTTTATTAACTATTATTATGTGAGTGCTGTACCCACAGCTCCCACAATAATCCATACTGCACAAGGGTCTGTACAACAAAAATCCCATAGAAGCTACTCTACTTTCTCCAGGAATATACATGCTTATGTACGATAAACTGCTTTTCAGCAAGAAGCAAGGATTAAGTCCAAGGAGATGTTTCTTGGTTTTTCATAGTTTTGTAGTTTTGGGGGGTGGGGCAGGCCAAGCTGAAGCAGTGTAAGTGTGTTCTGAATATCAGAGCAGCAAAGAAAAATCTGGAATTGCTTTCTGGATGTTGTTTCCCTGAAAACAACACGTGGGATTGTTGGTGACAAACCTCTGTAAGCACTCAGCCAGCAGCCAAAACGCTGGTGTGCACTTCCCGGGGAAGCTGTGCACAGCTGACTGCCAGCACCCTAAAGTACAGCTCAGGAACATCACCACAGCACCTGACAGCAGCCACCCCTGACCCTGAGGCAGAGATCTGCATTTCTGCTCCACTTTCACAGGGACTGAAGTAGGAATTGAAGCTGACTGCTTTTAAGACCTACATTTATGAGATCTTCAACTTATTCCCTCAGTAACCAATTCACCAAATTCAGATACCAGACATAAAGGCTGGATCCAGCCTTCACTCTTAACACTGTGATGATTTTAACAGTCTTTGTTGTTTAATCTATTGATAAATAAAACTTCCTAACCCCCCCAGCCCCTCGCCCTCCCCAGCTGTTCCTTGTATGATTTCATACCAATCACCTTAAATGAGCAGCTGTAAATGACAGATGAATTCTTACACAACAGCTTTATTCTGCTGGACAAGTGTATTCACAGTCTGTTAAACTTCCAGCAGAATTCAATGGTACACCTCAAGGCAGTTGCATATGTGTGATTGCACATGCCAATCAGTACCATTTGACTCAGCCTAGTTCCTTTTCACTATTTCTGCTGGAATACCCTCTTGTTACTCGGAGTTTGTTTTTTTTTTTTCCTGAATGCTGAATGCAGAAAAGAATATTGCACAGGAGGTAAGAAGCAGGAATCTTAAAAAAAAAAGAGCTTATAAGAAATGAATACTGGATAAGCATTGACCCTTGTGCACAGGGTTCGATTTTGCACAACCAGTCACAAAGAAAAAGCTGTGAAAATCTGTTTGATATGCAAACAGGGAGGAGCAACGCAAACAACTGAGAGCAAGGTGCTGTCTGGGGAAGCAGGGTCGAGGACATGTGCTGCCTGTTCCCTACCTGCACAGTCCCACAGCAGGAGCAGGAACAGGAACACAAAGCTCCCCTCCAACTTTTTTTTTTTTTTTTTTTAGAAACTTCAGGGCATCAGTTATTAACCAAAGCTTTCCTGAGGCTTTCTGGTGTTTGTGACTCCTGACGTGCCTGCGAATTCCGGCCCTGCCTGCTCCAGTCACGTACGTAACTGTGCTGCGGGAGCAGGGCTGCTCTGCCCAGATTAATTACATGGTGCACTCTGTGGCTTTCTACCAGGAAGTGGCATCACCACCTCTGTCTTCCGCCAGGCTCCTCTCCAGGAGCAGCCCAAATGGGAATGCAAAGCCATGAAAGGACTTCCTTCGTCTGCCCAACCATGCAGGAGCAGGAGGATCCCTCCAAGTGTCACCCCAGCTTATGTGCCAGGGCATCCTTTACCTTCAGCGGGGTCTTGGCACTCCTTCCTGCAGAAATCAGCCCAGAATCATAAAAGCTGATCCATCTCACCCATCATCCTCTCAGCACCGTGGGCTTGAGCACATAACTACCCAGCCCACGTTCAAATCTCGCCTGTGCCCACAGACATCATCTCTTCATATGACTAATGTGCTCCAGCAGGTAAGCTCAAATCTTTCCAGTCCCTCCAACAGAAAAATAAATGGAATAAAGGGAGCTTTCAGTTTGATTCACTTCCCCCTTTTTTTTTTTCCCTTTCTATGAAACCAAAACCCAAAATAAAGCCAGTGTGAGCTGGCTGAGCATTAACGCAAACAGTGGCATCATCAAACCCCAAGCAGGTTGTGATCTCTTCCAGAGAAGCCATTTCCCATTCACAAACCCAGCCCTTGCAGTGCTGTACCAGGACAGCCCCGCAGCCAGCAAGGGGCTAGTGGCCATGATCCCATCACAGTGGTGCAGCACAGGGAATTGCTCCATGATGGAGGTGTGGGATGTGGCACGGAGGGGCCAACACGTGGGAGCAGGAGTTGGGCATGGGCTGGGCACTGCAGACCCCTGAGTGATGCACAGCTCACCAGCACTTGGGCTGAAACTTCTGCCTTTAGGGGATAACAAAGAAAATGAGTAGCATTATCAAGAATTTTACGTGTAGAAATATTCCAAACTATTATCCTTTCTTTCCTTTTCTGTAACGATTAGATCCTGAAGTGGTGGCCATGGAGATCTTGCTCTACACAATGTGGGTGCTGCTGACAGCAGCACAGGCTGTTCCTCAATGGCTTTGGACCTCAGGAGAAGAATCTCAGGGGGAAAGCAGGACACAGCCAGGGATCTCTGCAAGGTGGTACTTCCACACAAGTGCTTTGCTTGCTCCCAGTTTGGGTCCTGCTTCCTTCTGAGCACAGGGAGACAGGCACCCGTGCCCACACAGGGAGAAGGTACAGCATCCTTCTCCTTCCCACTACCTCATCCCGTGGCAAAACTATAATTTGATTCCTGTCTCCTCAGCTATTTTTGGATTTTTCAGCACTGAAATTAGCATAACTCATACAGACAGGAAGTTGTTGCTACAGCACTAGAGAAGAGTGCTTGGAAATGAAAACCAGGCTTTGATTAAAAGAATTATGTCAAAAACAACTTTAATGAAAAATACCCCCAAAAAAGACCAATGAAAAGAATTGCTCTACTCCTTTACTATCACTGAATTCAGGCAAAAGACAATGGGAACAATTCTATAACCACACTGTGCAATTTACCAGGAGTTTCTGCAATGGAAAAGAAATAAAGTACGTTCTTTAAATAAAAGTAAAGAACAAGAAAATTCAACAAACAGAAATTGAAGTTTGACTATGTGAGGCACATCTTGAATACCAGGGTATAACCAGACATGACAATCTGGAATCATCCAGGAAGTCTTCACTCAAAAAGTAATTTGGCACCCCTACAAAAGAGGTGAGACAGATCTCTGTAAAAATCCAAGGAGCTCCTTGAGGATCAGACACAAAATTTAAACCAGCTACACTGAGCCCTCTCTAAACCCAGACCTTTGCCTAAAGAGGAAATGAGCCCACGTAAATTCCTTCTGAGTTCCTGGTGCTGGGGAGCAAGAGATGAGGGGCACCATATGGCAAGGGTTCTTTCTTCTCTCTCCTCACTCCTCCCTTCCCGACAGAAGGTCCCTGCCACCCCTGGAAAGCAGGAGAGCACCCTGCTTATTGCCCTCCCAGCTCACCCATCTCATTGCCCCTTTGTTCCCCTCTCCCCAGTATAAATCCAGTGCCCTGAGCGATCCCCAGCAGGCATTGAGACCGCAGTGAAAGCCACCAGCCACCCCACCACGGACATTTATCTCCCCTCAGCGTCCTGTTCCCCTCTTGTTCAGTCGATTTTGTTTTGAAACAAACACCTCTTCAAATACCTTTCCCATCAGAAAACTGCAACGTGCTGGGCGTGGATTGCCTTCTAAAACGGCTCCCATCAGGTCATTCACAAGTGGTATTTTTAACCCCCCGGCTGGCCCAACAACAGACCTGACAGACATCACACCCACCCACCCACAGCCCCGTCTTGGTCTTGCCAGAGGCTTCGAGACATCACACACGCAGATGGCAGGTTTGATAGGAGCCTGACCTTCCTGCTGGCACGGATAACACGCCATCCTCACTATTTATTTCTATCTGAGGAACAGGCAGTTGCACGGAGCTGAGGATGCAGGCAGCAAGGGGAAAAACCTGAGGGAAGAAGGGAGCAGTCACCCAGAAGCTGGGGACACAATGCCACGGGGAGGGTGCCAAAACTCTCCTGTGATCTGAAAATCATAAAAGCATCTGCCTGATTCAGAGAAATGTCTAGCTGCCCTCAGCCAAGCCAAAATGCCCTGAGAGCTGCTGTCTCCAAGCGCCCAGGGGCAAGAGAAGCTCCCTGAAATGCTGACTTGGAAGCAGGGTAAGAGAGGCTCAGGAGCAGGACGGGCTGGTTTAAGTGTACAAAATCACACTTGGGTTTTCCTGATTCTTGAGGAGGGCAGAGCCAGCCTTAGAGCTGAAACATGTCACACACTATAAGGAGTATCAGCAGAAACAGGACCATGACAGGAGAGGGTGACACTCCATGCTAAGACCACTCTCTTCCTGAAATAACAGGAAAATTGCAATGTTTCACAATCCTTGTCTCCTTAGGGACCAAGGCTTTGCTGCCTGTCACAGAATCACAGAATCACTTAGGTTGGAAAGTATCTCAGCAATCATCAAGTCCAACCCATGACCAAACATCACCATGTCAACCAGACCATGGCACCAAGTGCCACATCCACTCTTTCCAAAAACAGCTCCAGTGATGGTCCAATGTCCAATCACCCTTTCTTGTGAAGAAATTCTTCCTAATTTCCAACCTAAACCTCCCCTGGCACAGCTGGAGGCTGTGTTTTCTTGTCCTGTTGCTGGTTGCTGGGGAGAAGAGACTGACCCCCACCTGGCTGCATCCTCCTTTCAGCAGCTGTAGAGACTGGTAAATTCCCCTTGAGCCTCTTTTTTTCCAGGCTAAACACCCCCAGCTCCCTCAGCCATTCCTCAACAGACTTGTGCTCCAGACCCTTCACCAGCTTCACTGCCCTTCTGCCAACAACAAAGATCACAGAACTCAATAAATAAACAGCCTTGACAAATTCCTTTGTTTGTCTTGACACCCTTTTTACATCAGATTCCCCATCAGAAGCAGGCCTGGCTTTTTTCCCCACTTATATTTGCTTCATGGTGCTCCCAAACAGCTGCAGAGCCACTTCCCGGGGCAGTAAGGTTGGAGATCCAATGCAATGGCACCCATGCATGATACACAACTTGGTTTTTCCCCTACCCTAAGATTTAAATCCATCTACACAGGCAGTTTAAAGGCAAGTGCTCAGCAGAACATCAGAAACAAGGAAGGTGGGCCACAACAAGCAGTCCCTGCTGCATGATGCTTCCCCAAAAGCCTCTGGCCGTGCTGCGTGTTTGAAAGGATTAAGTGAAATAACAAACTGCTCTTGAGACACACAGCTTGGAGACTGCACAACCTGTACAATTCTGTGTTTCCAGCAGAATTGCTCTTAAAATCCTCATGCTGAACTTTGTCTCTTTGCCTCGTTATTAAAGCAAATGCACACTTCAACAATAAAAATAAAGCACGTCGCTGCAGCCCCAAAGAACAGAAGGGTACAGGTAGGATCTTTCCAGGTTTGAGCCATCTCTACCTCTTGCTGCCTTAAGGACTCTTCCTGCCGATTTTCCTTCCTCTTTTTAAGAATTTGGTCAAGAACAAATTCTTGTTTGAACAATATAGACCATTAGCTGAGTCTGTCTGGCTAAAGGGCAAAAATAGCCATCCCTCAGTCTGAGCTTTAAAATAGCTCCTCCCCAACGGGACTGAAATGTGCCCCGGCTGGGCAAGATGTTTATTTCTCTCCCTCCTTTTTAAACATCTAATTTCAACCTATGCAGGCACTGTGGTCAAGCATGACAGAGCCCAGAGCAGCAGCTCTCAGGAGACAGGATGAGAGTCTCTAACACTCTGACTGCATCACAGACAAAGCCTGATATAGCAGCAGCACAGGGGCAGCCGTGCCAGAGCCTTGCACCCATTTGGAATCACTTCCCGGGAAGCTTGGCTCATTCCACACATCCAGGCAACAGGAGTTCTGCCTAGCACCTCTTGTCTTCCCAGGCATCATGAAAATCACAGACAGAATTGCATCCAGAACAGCATTTGATGCAGATAGAGCAAGAAATAAAAAGCCACGATAGGGTTTTTATTTCCTGAAGGGTTGGAAAAGTCTGTGTAATAAAAGAATTGTAATGTGGAAGTAAGCAGAACTACTGCTGTATGGAATAAAACACTGCTGATGGAGGGCTCCTGGATTAGAGCAAAAGATAAACTACAACCACACTGTCTGTATTCAAGAGAACCTGCTTTTAGATGCAGAGCTGACCAAGCAAACACATGGGAAGACTTTTAACTTGGTGTCTCTATGATTTTGTAAAAGTTTCAAGTGATAAGCCACACTTTGTGAGATTTTTCACTAAAAACTCTTGGGAGATAACTCAGTTTCAATATACTCATCAGCAGCTCATGTGCATTTATTATTATGCCCCAGAAATGCTTGCTAATCTCAAAAGGGCCCTGTGCAGTGCCTTTAGAGTCAAAACAGACCCTAGAGAAGGGCAGCTTTTTTTGACTTTAGAGTCAAAAAAGCTGTGCCAAAACCTCATTTTCCAGAGCATAAAAACTTCAGTCCAAATTCAGCACAAGGAGCTTCCAGAAGGAAGTCAAGGCTTCTGTCTTTTGAGGAAAGAAGAAAGGAGTAATGCAAGTAAGTAACTAATATTACTTAGTCCAGAGGTTATAACTTATATTTGTCTATGTACACACCTATATATATTATATTTACTATAATTATCAGTGATTTATTTTTGGTAGATAAGTTAATTTAGAAAGAAATACATGCAAAAATACTTGGGGGCAAGCTTCCTGATCAGAATCTCTTTTATAAGATACCTGAAGAGCCACAACTGATCTTCTCCTGCCTCCCCAAAAATAAGGCACATCAGGTCCCCCCCACCTCCAGTATTCCTTCGGTGTTGCACAACTGAACAGAGCTGGTCAGAGGCACCAGCTCCCTCCCTCCTAAGCAGTGTCTTCAACCAGTTTTTCTCCCTTTCTCAAGAAAACTAAACTCCCCATGAAATGCCTGTAGGGTCCACATGAACTCTATCAATTATTTCCAGTGGGAAAGGACAAGCGGTACTTGCCAACATTTCCAGCAGGAGTTGCTACAGGTTGTCATCTTTTGAGAATCTAAATAATTTATACAGTTATCTAAATGAAGGACATTTCACAGGCTCATGAAAGGCTTCAGATGCATCTTTTGTCAGGGAAGTTACACTGAGACCTCCCTAAATTTGCTGATCATTCAATTCATGGGGAAGAAGCAGCCAGGGATGTGCTTAGAGCCCTCTCAACACCACCTGGCAGACTGTGATCTTTGCCACCTGGAACTCCACAGCACACACACATCAGAACTGACAGCGACCAGACTCGAACTGTTTCATGCCTGTCTGTTGTTTTGTGGTTGGTTCTGCTGGGTTTTTTCCCCTCTCTAGTAAAAAGAGAAAACACACAGACACATAGCTAGGTGTTGTGTCGTTGATATAACAACCAGTGGATGTGCACAGTTTCTTTATCTACACTAAACCACTTGAGTTCCACCTTTTCATTTTGGGGTGAAGCATATTCGATGGAACAGCCAAACTTTTTTTTTTTTTTTTTTTTTTTTTTGTAAATCAGAACGAGCACTGATGTTAAGATTTACTTCACATTTTAAAAACCTAGAAGCTGAACCCTGGTACGTGGTCTGGAAGCCGACAGCTCAACACCACTCTCTTGTGGGCAGAGATAAGAACCCTCTGGCTGAACTGAGCATGCAGAGGTGCAGACAGCTCCAATAAAAAACAAATGTCTTTTGAGCCTAACTCTGCCTCCCCCACAGTCGGTCAGACCCACAGATCTTTGCTGCCAGAGAACACAGTGCAAGAGAGGCACATTAATAAATGTAACGCAAAATCCTCGGAGGTTTTGCTCTTCCTCCTTTGTTTAAAGTGTCTGTTTAGCAGCTGTCACAGTGAGACAGATAAAACAAATTTTTTCACCTCCCTGTACTCATCTGTCTTCTTCCTTCTACGTTTAATCTTTCTCTGTTGTTTGCTGCATATCCTCCCTTTCACTGAGCTCAGCAGCTGCCTGCCTCCCCTCTTCCCCCCACACAACATCTCAATGGTGAGAGAATCCCTAATCCACCACTGGAAAGGTTTCCAAAATGCCCACTGCCTGCCACAGTGGGACTGGCTGAGGACAGGAGCAGTAGGATTGATGGCTCCAAGACAAGCTCAGGTCTCCTGGTGACATCAGAAAGCCACCAGAGATCCCCTCAGCCAAAGCATTTTGTCTTCAGAAGCGAAGCTGGAAAAGCTTGGTTAATGAAGTATTTTGCAAATAGGTAACAGCTCTGATAAGCAATGTATAATCCCTCAATATCCTCAAAACCAAAATGTTTCCTCTCCACTGTGCTCTAAGTCCCAAGAAAGCTGTTTAAACACAGAAACAGGCAAAGCCTACAAATCACTTATAGTTTTCCAATAATAACCTGCAAACTCCTACAAATTTCCGCTTCAAGTTGCTGCACTGTTCTTCACAGTCTGGCACTTTTTTTGTGAATTAAGAACTTCAAGGCAATGTTAATAGCCATTACCAGAAAATCATATGACAAAAAGAGTAAATATTTGGCTACCATAACATTAACATTGCTATACTTGTCCTAATTTCTAGGCAGCCACCTGAACAGTTCCCTTCTGTCAGCTGAGAGTCCATCCATGCCTGGAACACTGAAAAATCACAGCAAAGCCATGTATCTTTGATAACTCAGTAAAGCTAATCTGATGGCACAGCACAGCACAAACCAAAGTTTTGAATAGATAAAACCAATCATCTTTTCAGCATGCACAACAAAAGAAAAAAACAAATGGGAAGTTCTGAAATATGCCCTCTCCTTTCAGACACTGACTGGCTGACAGACAAGCAGAATTTCAACTCCAGTAGGCATGAATTAGTTTCCAGGCAGAGAAGCAGAGATAAAAGAGAAAAGGATTTAAAGAATTTCTCATGGGCTTTTGTCAAAGGGGCTTTTTTTCTGCTTGGTCTACAGAGTGAGGGCTCAGCTCTGATTTCAGGCTCTTTTTTGTTATTTTTTTTATTATTATTATTACCTATAAACTTCACAGTGGGCCACATAAAACATGGTCAATTTTTGTACATTTCTTGCTGTATCTTGTCTATTCAACACCCAATGTCTATTACCTTTTTAGGTGAACAGAAGCCAGTAAAACCATAACTTTAAAAAGAACTATATTAAAATACCATCTAAAGTGACTGAACTTCCAGCATTTTCATTACAGTTCTTACCATTCACACACTTCATTTCATTTTGTTTCAACCTCTCTTCCAGTCATGTCAACACAATATGCAAAGTGTCCTCCTTAGGAAGAGAGGATATTGACAGAAGGAGGAATTTGGGGCTGGACCTGCTGCCTTTATCACTGGAAGTGCCTCTGCTCTTACATTGATGCATCCCCTCCACTATCTCTGGACAACCTCCCAGGAAGTATTCCAGTTCAGGTGGAGCATTTTACGGAGTAATGAGGGGAAAAAAAAAATAATAATAAACTGATTAATGTTGCAGAACCAGAAGCCACAAAGGCTCTGCTGCAGAGGCTCATGGAGGTTTCCACACTCCTCACCAGCTCGCTCGGCAGACAGGCAGCACAGCCATGGCAACAGCTCCCAAACAGCAATCTCCTCAGAGGTATGCAAGAGCCTCCAACCAATACTGGGTTTCACACACCTAATTTAGAGTTTCTACCTTTTTGCAGGCTTACACACACCCTGTGCAGCGTGCTGAAACAACACTGGGCAGTTCAGCAGGGACTGGCATCCCCTGTGTTCCACTTTTCCCTGGGCTCACAGTGTGGCTGCCCCAGCAGATCCCTTAGTTCAGCTCTTCTGGGAGCAGCTGATGCAGCAGAAACCCTTGCACCGGCTCCCTTTGGCTCCCCTCCCTGCAAAACACTAAATATGTCCTTCCCACACTGGCCCGGAGCCCGTGAGCACTAAATTGTCTTTCTGATTCAATTAATCCACCAGAATTCCAGCAGCCCATTGCCCCCACCCCGTCCCATGGAAGCCTAGGATTCCTTGTTCCACCAAGACCCAAAGAGTACCATCTTCCTCCACTGAAGCTTGCAGCACAAGGCACTTGCTGAGAGGGGCTGTTTCAGACACCAAAACACATCTCAGGAAAAGCAGCAACATCTTGCAAGGCTCAAGGATCTCCAGGACATCAGTGGAGGCCAAGAAGGAGCACCTCTTCTACTGCTATGGTACTGTTTCTTCTTTATTCTTAATTAAAACTTTAGAATGCTTTATATCTAACCCTCTGCAATTTTTTTTTGCCACTTACTGCGAAATAGCTGAAGCTTTCATACAGTGTCATCTGTTTTAAGGATAACACATTTCAGATGCTTATGTCTAGAACAGAAAGAAATGTCCTTTAGTAGAAGACAATGTGTAGCTACTGTGTAGAAGAAGACAATCCTTGTTTTACCACTGGAATAATTATTTTTCCAGTGATCCTGCAAAACAGTAAAGCATTATGGCCAACAAGAGCCAAGAAAAGTACACACCTCCTTTGGAACCATACAGTGGTCCAGCTGAAAGCCAAGGTGTGACCTAATTTCCCAACACTTCAACAGTCTCTTGAAATATCAGTTTAGGAACCTTAGTCCAATAGAAAAGGGCAAAAACACAGATTCACCTTCTTTTCTCACACTGGAGAAGAAAGAGACAGAAACTCTGGCTGGTCTTGGAGGAACCTTTCAAAAATGTGTTGGCAGACCTAGTGAAAACATGGACCAAACAAGGAACCCATGAAGGAAATGTAGGATCTGGGAGAGGACAAAACCCACAACTAATATCAAAATAGTTCTGCCTAATAAGTAAATCTCATTTTGATCCTCCTCAAATTAAATCAAAGCAGCTCATTTTCACTTGATCCTGTCCTAAATAACAGAGAGCTCTGGTAAAAAAACAAATCAAACAACAACAACAACAACAAAAAAAGCCCAAACTCTAAAAACTCAGATCAAAACAAGTAGAAAATAAAATTAAATGATAGAAATGAAACATAAAAGATTAAACAATTACGTGAAGTTAATGTGAATGGTTTGTTAAAAATTGTTTTAGTTTGTCCTGGAATACTTTGGGTTTGGTTTTGATCTTTCTGCACTCAGCCATCAAGGAGTTATGCCTGATGGCTTTTGCAGCTGTAAAACTGGCAGCCTCAGGGGGATCAATTCTCATTAGCAGCTATTTACTGGTACAGAGTGAGTGAAAGAGTTTTAATACTTCAATTTTTTGTTTCTTATTGTGATCTCTTCTTTTACTCAGATCAGAAATCTATCTCAAAACCTGCCTTTCAGTTTTGTGTGTGTGCACACGTGAACCAGCATCTACACGTAAAATGTACTTGTGTTCTCACAAGGGCTTTTGAAACAGACCTGGAAACAGGAAATGTGCTATACCAGTTGTGATTTAAAAGTATCACACTTGGGCTTTTATTAAAAATTCATGTCACTGATGAGTATTCCAAGTGACTGCTGGCACTATTAGAATGGCAGCCCTCTAGCCCCCTTGCCATGCAAAGCCAGTACCCCTAGTTAGCATTGCTTGCTCAACAACCCAAGGAGCAGAATTGTCAAATTCTTCATTTCTTGGTCAAAAACCCCATCACAGTCAAGAAACTTCACCTTTTGGCTAACCTACAGATTCTTCTGCAGAGTATTATGATTTCCTTTTCCCAGGGAGATGTCTCCTTGCCCACATTTTTTAAAAAACAGCTTCTTGTGTAATTGTTACTTTCTGACAGTACGTGTTTACAAAAGCTTGCTTTTAAAAATGCTTTTCTGTAGGACATATTTGGAAAATAAAGGAAGAACAAAGTGCCTTCCCACTTAGTGTCAAAAAAAATAAATCTCACAAATCATCATAGGATACTCCAATCCGTGTGGTCAGGTTTCCCTAATAATTCAATACTTATTCGAGACCAAATATTTAATTCAAGACTTATGCTTCCTATGGGCTGCTGTGGGCTTGCTGTTAATGAGAAAAGAAAATGTAAAAAGCCCTGTCCTGCCACCTTAACTCAGATTTATTCCAACTACGTTTTCATTATTTGAGCAAAGATGGTAGAGGCAACTTTTACAGACAGAGACAAGCCAAATTAGAAAACTGCAATTATAAATAAAATACAACACGCAGAACTTTTCATTTGTAACTCTCAAACCAGTTTACCAAAACAAATATATATGACAAATAAGAGTTTTAAAGAAGGAAACTCAGTTAAGTGATATGCCCAGATCTGTGTTGCTCACCAGCAACAGAAAAAAATGGAAATCGAGCCTACCTGACATTCAAATCCTTCTTTCCTCATTCACTTGCCAGGCCTCCAAAAAGCACAGTATGCAGTTTGTAGGGCTTTACATGAAATTGGATTGTTGCCCTGCGTTTCTGACAAGCTGCCTGCATAACCCTGAGCCTAACAACACTTGCCTTGATCTGAAGTGACTGCCCATATCCAGCCCAGTGAGGCATTTTGCATGTGCTCATTAATGGCTTTTGTTGTGTTCCGCCTTTCCCTCTGAAAACATCTCAGACAACTAACTGGGAATGCCAAAGAGATAATAGATAATTAGTCAAGAGGTAATTTGGAGACTAACTGCAAGAAAAAAAATGGACTGCATACTAGATATACCCCACTAATGAGTGTCTTGATCTTCATTAAGGGAAAGATAATGACTGATACTAAATGACGTTTAACTGAGGGGTCTTCCCAAAGTGTACACTTGGGGTGACAATTTCCCAGAAAACACAGGAGCAGGACTGCACCCAAAGCAAGGCTGCACCCATTTTTTCAAGCAGCCTGGGCAGCACTGCTGAGCTTGGAGATCTGCTGAGCTTGGAGACCTGCTGAGCAGCCTTTCACCACTTAACTCTTCCTACCAGATGCAAAGGGGAGCAGCCAGGAGACACTTCAGCTGTAGAGATGCCACAAGCAGGCACTGCCACAGAGTTCAACAAAAAAGAGGCATTTTTCACAAAAGGGTATCTCAGAGGGGGGGGATAAATACCTACAAGTGTTGGTAAGTATTTCACTACTCAACCTATGTCCATTCACAACTGTGCCTCTCAGTAACACCCACTGCAGTTTGTGAACACAGCCTACAGCTTAATCACTGTCAAAGAACTGAGACTAAAGTGCCCCCCAGTTAAGCTGGTCTCACATCTGAGCTTACAGGACGCTGCACAGCAATTTTGTGAGTCCCCAGATTTAACAAGTTAGGGCAGCCACTACATTGCTTCCATCAGTCATTTCTAGGTCGTTATACCCAAATCCTAACTTGTTTTGATTTCATGTTTCTTGCAGAAAGGAAACCTCTAAGCCATCTCTGTACCATTAACTATTGTCCTCTACAAGATCTGGAAAATATGAAGGCTGTAGCTCTCCTCATTTGCCTTGTAGGACCAGTTTTTGCTATTCCAGTAAGTCTCATCATGCTATTATTACCAGGCACCTAATATTCTATGTTATCCCATTGACCTATACAAGACTTTTGTGGACGTGCAGATGTTCATATATTTGTCTTTTTTAGACCCATCCTGTAAACCACAAGCTCAGAACTCACAGACAGAAAACTCCAGAAAAGGTACTCTTCTTGTTTTTTAAGCAATAGGAAGTAACTTAACATTATTCATCTTAAATATAAAAAAACACATTAGCACATACATACTGGTTGGCAAATTGATTTGTGTTAAAAAGTTTTAGGTCCTCTCACCTCAAGAATTAGCGCCAAGTATCTCATGCCCTGCATATTAAACAATTGCAAACAGGACAAAATCTAAAGCTCAAAATGGAAGTTTCACTTATTGACAAAATTATCTTAAATGAAACCCCACGTCTCACCATCACCCATATTTGTACAAGTGATAAGCTCCAGTGACAGTCAAAATGGTTATCACAGATCCAGCACAGAAGGAGGATGAAATCCTCCATTTATCAGACCAGGGGATCATATGCAGTCACAAATATGTAAGAATTTTAGCCACCATATGTTTCATTATTCACGGTGCAGACACAGACACAGCTTGTCCTGGCAGAGAACTCCCTGGCTGATGGGCCAGATGCCCTGATGGCAACGAGACAGAGGATTTCACCAGCCCTCCCTATGCCACATATGTGTGCTAATGACAGAGCCCACAGTTCTACACTCATGCTGACCTAAATAAAAATTGCTTTTTCTTGCACTGTTCTGGTGAGGCTTTGTGGCTCAGACACAATGGATCTTGGCTCCAAGCCACTGGGTGTTCCAGGACTACTAAACTCAAATCATGCTCTGCAGCAAGAGATTCAAAATCCCAACTCCTATGCTAACCATTTTTTCATTTTTAATTATAAACTATATCCCACTCTGTACAGCTTTCCAGATATATTTCATATCAATCAGGATGGTGCTTTGCACTATGACAAACAAAAAAATTAACTTTTCCTCATGAAGTATGCAGCAGAGGAAATGGTATAAAGATTAGTTTGTAGCCCACAGCTGTCTACCAGAAACAACACACAGAAGACACTGTGCATCAAAACAAAACCTTGCAAGGGCCAATGAATCATCAGTCCCAAGTGTGTGCATCATCTACCAAAGGCCAGTTCTCCCCCACAGTATCTGATCACAGAGAGGGACTGAGATTTGCCCAAGTTCCTTCACCAGCACCTGAGTTCTCAGAGTTACACCAAGGTGTAACAGACAGCAGCATCTGGAAGCCCTGTCCAGGCACACCTCTGCAGGACAGGTGCAGGACAAGGCTTCCCATCAAGACATGAGCCAAATCTTTCTGAAACTGCTGCTTCAAACACAGGCACCTGCAACAGTAAATCTTAAAGACTGTTTGGCCTTGTGTTTTCTGAATCTGTAGACCTCTGGAAAAGCTCCAGTGAATTTCTGTTAGAAATTTCTGTTAGATTCATCAGGAGCAAGCATACAAATTTCCCCTGAAAATGTTGGAGCTGGAACTGATACAGTGAATATAGCTTCCTGGTACTATTCCCACATCAGCAAGGATACCAGGCAAAAGACAAAACTGCAAAACCATTAGGATGCCACTTTGACATTAGGAAATAGGATATAGCTGGTCTAAAAGAACCAAATTAATATTTCCAATCCTAGCTTAAAAAAAAAGTATAGAAGCATTTGTGAGTAGAGTGTGTGTTTCCAAGCAGTCATGAGACTGCCCAAACTAAAGGAAAAAGCTATTCCAGCCACCTGGATGCTGAGAATGACCACTCTTCCCAAATTAAACCTCTCAAAAAGCTTTAAGAAAAACCAGCATCAAGTGCTATATTGCTGTAAGCGGTAAGTAGCACTGGACATCCACAGGAGTTGTTCAGAAACACCACACAGCAGCAGAAAGGTAATTGCTTCAGCAAGACCTGACAGTCATTTTGGCACCTGCTTTCTCCTCAAGCATTTGAACCATTTCCACTGAAGGTACTACTTTTGCTAGTGGCTTGACAGATTAAGGAAAAAAAAAAAAAAAAAGGCACTCAAACATCTATTGTTGATCTCATAATTGTCAGGACACACAATAGTTCCTGGTGACTTCAGCCAGTCAGCAACGATGTATCAGACTCAAAGTGGATGAATGTATGGATTATGAAATCAATGCAGGGCACCCCTCAGGAATTACTATCAGGACACCTCGTGAAAGGTGCCCTCTCTTCACCTGCTCCTCTCTTCCCAGGTCCCCTATTTTTCCCTTATCTGTGTAGGAAGTTATGTTTTGCATCCCCCTTCTCTGAGCTAAGTGATAATTACTGCAGCCTACAAGTGCCTGTAGTCATGACTAAAATACTAATTAAACATTTTGAGATTTCACAGGACACCCATATGCATCTGTCTCTGAAAGAGTTGTACAGACCTCTCCAGAAAATCCAGCAATAAAAGAAGGGACAGATAAACAGATTTTCTGAGAAAGAGAGAGGACCCAGCTGTGAATTTCATGCTCGGGGCTAGATTAAGAAAAGCACATAAAAAGAAAACAAATAAAGCCAGTGCCATGCTTTGCAATACAAGGCAAAAATAACATGGCACCAACTTCAAATAAATCCTAAGAGTTATTAATCTGTTCTTTTTAAATTTTGTTTTTAAAGAGTGAATATATTCATCCTGAAGCCTCAAAGGAAGAGAGCACAGGGTATGTAGACAAGGGGGATTTGCTGCCCACTCACAGAAACCTAAAACCAGAGGTGTCAGCACCAGGCACTGAAGACAGCGATGAGCCCCAGACCGTTAGGAAACAAGGAAGAACTGGGAGCGAGCACCAAGTGAGGAACAGCCTGAAAAGCATTGATTTCCTTGCTCTGCACAATAAACTAGGCTTGGCTTCTGACAACCAGGAGAGTGACTCTGGGAGCAGCGGCAGAGGACAGTCCAGCTCCGAGCACGACCAGCTCAGGAAGCACGAGAAACACGGGAACACGGCAAACCGGCACCTGCCGGGCCACGCGGAGCACCCCCGGGGTGCTTTCAGCCTCCACCAGGAGCACAACATGTGGAAATACAACAAAAACGCTGTTGGCCTGTCTGAAAAAACCAGTGAAAGCGCTGGAGAGGAAAGCATGGAAGAAGAGGAGGAGGAATGGGGTGAAGAAACCGACTACAGAGACACAAAGCAGAAAGGCCACCGGAGACGTCAAGGCGACCGATACAAAAGACAGCAACAGGAGAACAGCATGCAGTCGGATGAACTGCTGAGAGGTGCCAGCCAACCAGCCTGGAAAACCAAGAGACACAGCGAGAAATTCGACCTAGGGGATGAAGAGAGGGAGAACAGGAAGAGGAAGTCCTATGAAGAAGAAATCTCCCTCTCTCAAAAACCCCATAGTGAATATCAGGATGGTGAACAGCAGAGTCAAGAGAGAAAAGGCAACATTCAAGTGAACTATCAGAGTGATCATGACACAGTGGTGAAAATACAAGACAGGGAAGAGAGTAGTGATGATGATGGTCACGACAGTGGTGACATTGATGGTGAGGAATATCTCAGCAACACCTGGAAAGAAGCAGCCTATGAGGAAGAGGAGAGAATCCAGAGTAACAACCAGGAGAGCACCAGTACTGAGCCTGAAGGGGAAGGAACCACTGAAGATGACACTGCAGTTGATGGAGAGACTGAGGATTACCAAACTGCCAAGATTAAACACCTTGCTCACTCTGAACAAGACTATTATGATCATGAGCCACCTGATGCTGACAACAAGCAACAACTAAAAATGAGTAGCTCTGGTCAGAACATGAATCCAATGGACAGTGAAGATAAGGTAAATTACCTTTAAAATAAAACTTGAATGCTACAAAAAGGGGGAGAGGGACTAGCTCGAAATTTAAATTTCTGGAGGTTGAAATCACCTGTTGGAGAAAAACAAGTGACTTCTTAATATGCAGAAGTCTCATCTCCCCTTGTATTCACTGTTCCTCTGGTTCATGCTGTGTCACTGCACCCAGAGCACTTAGGTGAACTGGACCAGAAAGGAAATGAACACCATTCACATCAGGACTCCAGCCCCAACAGGGGTGTAATGAAACAAATAAATACAGATACACAGATACAAAACCTGAAACCCAGTCTCCAGCTTACTAGGCCAGCCTGTTCACTCCTCTCTCACAAAGATTTTAAATGCTACTAAACAAAAGTGAACAGCTTGGAAAGGCAGGACTATAGTCCACAGAATAATGATAAGAAACTCAGGCCTTAATGAGCTCCCATTACTCTCTCTGTCTCCCTCCACCTCCTACTCTATTTTTCCCCCAAATAACAAGAGCATGGTAATACTACCAGAGGCTTTATGCTTTTCTCACACATTTTGCATAGCAACCTCTCTCTGCTGAAAGCAGAGCAAACTGCACCTCAGTCAGCTCTATATTTGGACCCCAAAAATTTGTCCGAGTATTTTTTTTCCCCCAAGATTTACCAGAACTTTCTGCTTATGCCTCTGTGACTGTGCAGGTTAAGACTACAGGCAGTTCCCATGGTGAGATGGAAAGTGTCAGCAACAGGAATGAGGAGGCTCTCCTTGGTAAGCCCCAAGCAAAAGCTGTCATGTAACTCCCAGCTCTCTGCAGCTGGGGAATCTGCTGCTCTGCATTTCTTTTCTGCCTTTTGCAGCACAGGATTTCACATGACTGAACTGTGCTTGTGCCTAATCCTGTGCTCCCAGCGAATGCCTTCCATACTCCCTTGGATTTAGTAATTTGTTTGTGAAAAACATTTGTAGGCAGTGCACAAATTTTTTGTGTCAGTTGTACAGAAATGGGGATTACTTTGCACTGAGAGCTTTCAGCTTCAAAACAGTAGCTTGAATTCAAGTAGGAGTGGGACAAAGGCCAGTGCTTGATTCAGCAAAGACAGATCGGATATGTTTCACCAAAGGAAGTTGGAGGTGAATGTCAGTCCCTACAAACAAACAGCTTTTACAAAAAAGAAAAAAACAAATTCCCCATCCAATTCAAACCTGGGACTGCTAGAAGTCTCACAAAAATCTTTATTTCAAGTTTAGCTTGTTTTATTCAATACAAGATCCAGCTTCATGACAAACTTAGAAATGCATTTGAACTTCTTGATGAATATTGGGCTGTATTGTTGCTTTGGCTGTCAGTAGCATCTGACAGACACTTGGCTTTATCCCATCACCTCCTTCTTTCCTGCTAGGATTGCCAGACACATGTCGGAACTTCCACTGCAAAAGAGGCAAAGTCTGCCACGCAGACAAACAAGGGAAACCCCACTGCATTTGCCAAGATCCTGCTGCTTGCCCTCCCACCAAAGACTACGAGCACGTGAGTATCCCACCCAGTGCACAGGGCTGGGAAAAGCCACCTAAAGAGTTCACAAGATAACACATTCCCCTGCTATTATTTAGAATGACACGACCCTAAAAAGCATGCTAGTGAGTTTGAGTGACTCCAGTAATTGCAGAATTAAGTATAAAGCACCCAAACTCACCGAGAGTGGCTTGAGAGCAGTACGAACCCACGTAACTGCACAGTAACTGACTTGCTTCACTCAGTCTCTCAGGGGTTGTACCTTTTCCCTGTCACTAAGGGTTCTGCATATCCATACGGTGTTTTAGAGCACATGCTGAGTGCAGACTGAGTGAAATAATCCCACAGCATCTCAGAGGCTATGTTACAACCACAGAGTTGAACTCAAGCGTTGCAAAACTGGGCGTACAAGTGCGGACATCTAGTCCTCATGTGGGCACACAACCACAAATAATTCTGGTGCTTCTGGCCCCGTGCACTCCCTGTGGGCACTCACCACATGTTAACGATGCTTTTATTGCTCTCATGCCTCCGAGTGACAAGGAATTTTCTCAACACAGTGGCGGGGTGGTGGTGTTTGCCTCCTCTAGGTTTGTGGTACGGATAACAAGACTTACGATGGCACATGTCAACTCTTTGGCGCCAAATGTCAGCTGGAAGGGACAAAAATGGGACGCCAACTGCACCTAGACTATATGGGCTCCTGCAAATGTAAGCTTGTTTTTCTTTGAAGAATACACCTAGGTATAAAGAACCAGTAGCCTCAACCCATCTGCCAGCCCCAAATCACCCTCCTTCCTGTAATCTGCCACTTGTGCATCGATTATCTGCTAACCAAGACCTTCAAAACCCTAAACATGGTTAAAAAGTATCTGAAACCTAGACACCTCTCCTGTGCTTACACCAATTTGCTGTTGACCTTACCTTCCCCCTGCACTGTCTTCCATGTTCCTACTGCTATAGCCTCTGAAGATTTTTGTAAATCCTTGACCAGAAAAACTGTTTGCAGAGAGGTAATAAATGAAAATGTCCATCTCAAACCCCCAGGGAAAACAAAAAAAAAAACCCCAAAAAACATCAACCAGACTTAGATGCTAAATGCAGAAGTCAGGATCTAAAAGCCAGGACTGATTTCCAACCTCTTTGACTGCTGCACATGGTAGGAGGAAAGTGCATTCCCAGACAGAATATTCCTTTGCTGTCAAAAACTCTGCTTTCATGCAACTGACTGATTAGAGCTTCACTGCACAACTGTGCTCAAAAGCTGCACAGATTTATGAAGGTTGTGGCTTGCACAACTGGTTAAGCATGTGCATCAAAAAAATCGTAGATTTATAATTGAACACATCAGGTGCATTTGCAATTTTATGTATTAACAGCTCCATCAATTTAATTTTAACTGGAAGTAGATCTCAAATCTCAGAAATGATCTAATGGTGACTTAGCAGATGAGTTGTTAAGGAAAGCTTTTCTCTTTGGCACAGACATCCCCCCCTGTACTGATTATGAAGTGGATCAGTTTCCCCTCCGGATGCGAGACTGGCTTAAGAACATCCTTATTCAGTATTATGAACGTGACATGAACACCTCTGGGATCCTCACTGAGAAGCAAAGGAATAAGGTCAGCAATCCTTTCCTAGTAAGAGCATGCAGTTACATGGACCAGCCCAGAACATCTCATACTAAATAGCACAAATTAGATGACTTCTGAGATGGCTTATTTCACACCTAAACATGAGTTGCTTGCCTCAGGACAGAAGATGTGATAAAACTGATTTAATTTCCTAACAAGATAAGGCTGCTGCCCCCCTTAACCAAGTCTGACAATTAAGCCACAAGAATTTCACTTCCTTTCTAGTTACTGCCAAAGGTGACATGGAGAGCAGCAAAAATGTCCTGGACAACCTGAGGCAAGCTTTTCATGCTGCATATGGTTGCCAACACTAAAATACATTTCCCTAGTGGTATTTTATTGTCAAGCTTCATTTCTCCAAAACACCTTCTTGCCAGATAGCTCCCCGCAGGACAGACCTTCATCCTGAAACAAAAAAAATAACAATTTCTGTATTGAGTTCAGGTCAAAAAGATCTACCAGAACGATAAGCGCCTTGTGGCTGGTGACCACCCAGTTGAGCTGCTCCTGCATGACTTTGAGAAAAATTACCACATGTATGTGTATCCTGTGCACTGGCAGTTTCACCAGCTTGACCAGCACCCTGTTGACAGGTAAAAAAAAAAAATACCTGTGGTTCAGTTCTGATTTTCTGATTAAAACTCAGGCTGTTTTACTTTTCTAAACACCTCGAGTGATTCTCTACATACAAAACCAGTCCCTTAGCTGTTAGAAGCCTGTATCAACCCCCCTCTAACACAGAACTTTTTCCCTCATTGTTTTCCTGATCATATCCCAGGTCAGAATCTGCTATCCTCTTGCCTTGCATGATCATTACACATAATGATCTACAGAATACAACATAAGCTCTACACTGTCTTAATACCTACAAATGCTCTCAGCCAGGAAGAATTCCTGTTATTACTGAAGCTAAGAGCAACAGGCTAAGTACAAAGGACAGAGCCCTGGCAGCAAAAATCCTCTAGTGAGGTACCCATAGCTTTCAACTAACGCCACAGAGGTCCCTCAGTTTAAGGAGCAGTCACAGTTCAGGGGAAGCTTCCAGCTTCTGATAACATGACTCAGATTTTAAGCTTTTGGTCATATCACCCAGTGATGGGATCTGTATTTCCAAGTTCAGACCTTCAATATCTCAGGACAATCACACCTACTGTTTTAGAGCACAGTTAGGATTTTTTGCAAGCTTGATATCCTGAGCAAAACTCCACAAGTGATGATTTGTGAGCAAGTTGCTCCTTACAATACTTGTAATTACTATACAAGCAATACTTGTCCCAGGAAAAAAAAAAATGTTAGCAGACAAACATGCAGCAAAAGTTCATTTAAGTGCTAAAAAGCATTTAATGCTAAAAAGCATTTTAGTTCATCAGGTATTAGACATCTTTATAATGACCTGGGACACATTCACTACAGAAGCACCGTAACAAAATCCACCGGGGCACGCATGATAAAGCCATCCTTGTTGTCTTCTAGCACCTTAGATCAGCTTTGATAATCCTGCTGGATGGAAATGCAGCTCTCCATAGCTGTCCTTCCTTTCAGATTATTAACACACTCGGAGCTTGCACCCCTGAGAGCCTCCCTTGTTCCCATGGAACACTGCATAACCCGCTTCTTCCAAGAGTGCGACGCAGACCAGGACAAACTCGTGGCTTTGAAGGAATGGTGCCACTGCTTTGGGATTAAGGAAGGTAAACCTGAAAGAAGAGGCAGATGTACCTGACAGAATGCTCCCACCAAGAACATTATTCAGACCTCAACGTAAGGCAGAGACATTGTAAGCAGAAGCCCCTGGCTGCTGTGCCGAGAGGAAAACAGAACACTAATAACAAGGGTGCAAAAGGTCAGCAGGGTTAACAGCATAGCACAGGTTAATCCCAGAAGAGTTACGGGACAGAAGGCATTTGGCCAAATAAGCAGACTGAAGAAATGTGTTCAAAATCCTACTAGCAAGCCCCTAATTTTAAGCGGAGGCTAATTCTGGTCAGAGGTCAGACACAGGGAGCCTTTGCTCTTCCCAGAATTTTTCCAGCTCTCCTGATGACAGTTCACCAGTCACGAAGGAGGAAAGCTGCAAGGAGTTATCTTAATACACGTATACTTCTACCAGTGATTGCTCATTCATAGCATCAGGCACTTTATTGAGTGATACAGCATAAAAATGTCTCTTTGGCATTAAATGTTAATAATATTTTCTTCTTCTCTGTTGCAGGGGACATAAATGAAAATCTCCTTTTCTGAGCCTGGCTGAACAGACTCCCAGTACTGCACTAAAATTGGTGAATCCTGCCTACTTCTATAATTACCAGCCTAACAGCTTTCAAGAAAAAAAGGTGGAATAAGGTTCACTGAATTCTCATCAAACAACCCAAGTGCAGAAAAGCTCTACATTTATTAACAGCAGAAAAATTTAACTACTTCAAACGGCTCATAGCTAAACAACCAGTGTTTCCCCCCACATGTATCCATGATCTTTCTGAACCAATAAATACTACT
Source organism: Phylloscopus collybita (assembly GCA_027886175.1). NCBI lineage: Eukaryota > Metazoa > Chordata > Aves > Passeriformes > Phylloscopidae > Phylloscopus > Phylloscopus collybita. The sequence continues at coordinate 8,399,455 of JAJNNQ010000130.1, forward strand.
AACCTATTGACTAAGTTGTTCACAAAACTCTTCAGTAGAATTATAGAATGTAGATTTTACCACCCATTGAAATGGGACCTGTTTCCTTTATTTACTGTATTGTCAGCTTAACACTGCATAGAAGTCTCAAATAAAATAGAAGTCTCTTGGATATATGACTTTTGTCACAACTTTGTCAAAGAACATTCTGTTCCTTTCACCTTTGCCCATCTTTTCCTCTCCTCAGGAGAGGCACAATTTAAGCATAAAAAAAAACCCAGGACATGATGAGATCATTCCTGAACCCCCATAAATTTGTGATCTTAAGGTAAGCACTTCACTGAAAACACTCCAGGCATGTTTGCTTTAAGAAAGGCTATTCCTACAAAGGATGATCAGCAAATACCTTTCACCTAAACCATGTCACCTCTTCAAAGAAAAGCAGATGGGAGTAAGAAATGATACTTTGACAGCTTAAATATTGGAAGTCCCATCACTCCCTGCTAATTTGTCCTTGAACTAGCAAAGGACTACAATTGTAGTCCAATGCCAGCCTGATGCCCTGGGATACAAATGAATTAAGCTGTGACTATTTTCAACACAAGAACTTCTTACACAAGCCAGATATTACTTCCCAGCAAAACCAGTTTCACTGCCAGGTTTTTTTTCCCATAATCCTGATTTATTGCTCACTTTGCATTCTGCAACAACACACAGCAGTGTGTAAATAACTCAATTTGGAAGGGATGTACAAAAGCACATTCTCTATGCTAGTTCCACTTGGAAAAGGTCCTTTCTCTGGAACTTCAAATATGTTGGGGGAGAAAGCAATTTTTGCACCACTTTTCTAGCCTGGCTGCAGCCCATTGCTTATCTGCTCTTCCTGCTTTTTGTTTAACCCACACAGAGTTGGGTGGCAGAAAGCACAGCTCTCAAACTGCATGTACACTGCCAGTACACAGCTGGCCTCAAAAGGTAATGACTTTAACCCACAAGTTCCCATTTCTTCAGGAAAAAGAATTCATGCTGCCTCTCAGTTTGCAGCTTCAGTAATCTGAGCTTTATCACCTGAGTACTCCTCCAGCATTGCTACAGTCAGACTATCTACAGTGAAAAAATAAACAACAAACATTCCTTTCATAACACATTTCCACTACCAAGCCTGTCAATCCTTCAAGGATTAGTAGGGGTTTTTACAAAACAAAAACCTGTCTTTTTTTCAGCTGAGAAGTAAACTAATAACCCAAAACATCTGAAGAAGGCATGATCCATGACATTTTACGGTTTTCTGATGCAAGCCAGAGTATTAAAAACTGGATATTGAGACTGCAGATCCACACTCCCTGTGACCCATAAGAAGGGTCTCTGCTCTTGTGGTTCATGCTTTCAAAACTGCACTGCTGGGAGTCTGCCCTGCATTATGCATCACAGCACAGAAGATACCAGATGGGCAGGAAGAGGTGAGCAAGGATTGGAAATAAAATTAATACCTCTTGGAATTACCTTTTCCTTTGAAAGGAACATACTAATAACTCTGCAAGAATCCCAGGGTTTCCTGCACAAACACCCATGACTCCTCCAGGTTTCACTAGCTAATTGGGGGGCAGGGGTAGGGTTGAAAAGGAGAAAGTCCTAAATCCATCCATTAGTTAAGCAGGATGTGGATAAAGTCTCAACAGTGCATGTACAGTATTGTTACACAAGGTAAGTCCAGACCATGACACTTATCACCACCTTACCTCAACACAAGGATCAAAACTCCTGAAGTCCTCAGGTATCAACATCGACTTTCAGCTGTCACTGTCACCAACTCCTGAGAGTGCACAATTAACAGCAATTGATTAAAAACACAGGGAGAAATGTCAGCAACTGTTGTGCAGCCCCTGTTAGCAGCACAAATGCCACAGAAGGCCTCCATCAGCCTCCTGACTGCCAGTTGCATCAGCTGAAGGGTAAGAAACCAGCACAATTTACAGGATTACACTTTAAGGCTGCTCTCTCCAGTGATTCTGTTTATGCTGCAGTCTCCACAATAGCTGTACTGCCATAAGCTGTGGGAAGAAAAGGAACCTCAAAATTCAGCTCCTCAAACCAGTCACGAAGTTGCATCCTCCAACAGTTTTCTTTTGACACAGAGGCACAGTCACACATTCAGATTTGAATCCCAGCCACACTGTAAACTAAAAAAGTAATTAAATGTGAAAAGTAATCTCTCAAAGTAGAAAATGACTGCAAAGATATGTTAAGTGAAGTGACTCAGAAAAAAAAAATCACTTTATTATGCACCACTTAATTTAAGTCATTATTCAGGTTATCCCACAAGTCTCTCATTCCTTAGGGATTCATATTCCTGCAAAGGAATCGGTGCAAAAATACAGAGCCTGTGAACTACCACCAGTCAGAATGCCAGTGCTGCCATGCAGACCTGCAGACATTATGAAACAGCTGCAAATAATGAAGCCAAGAAAGCAAAGCAAGAGCTCCACATTCTTCTCATTTCACACTAGCTAAGAAATCAAAAGAAGCAATCTGAAGTCTCCGAAAATGCCTGTTTATCACTGTCCAGTGTTTTTCCCAGCTGAATTTCACAGAATTTTCACTGAGGATGACAAGGACATCTGTTTCAAGGCTGCAAAATGCATTCTCCTCTCAGAGCCTGTCAGTTCCAAGTTTCCATCACTCGTGGCACTCAGAGGCAGGCTCCTCACTCCAGTGGGCTCCCCGTTTCTCAGTCACCAGCCTGATGAAGTAGCTGTGACTCGCATACAGCTCAAGCTTCTCACTGATGTCAACCCACTTCACCACTCCAGCATCGTCACCTGCTTCCAGAGGCAAGTTATCCATTGTCTCACCTGCTCACAAAACAAGAGTAAGAACATGCTATGGCGTCTTTTCTTCCTCCTTTTTCCTCTCTCACATCCTATTAGTTCTGCCCTTCCACAATGCTGCTTCACAGGCAGCAATCTTCAACTGCTTCTCAGAGAAAAATCAACTAAATCTCTCATTGATTCTATGCCAGAAACCCTTTTCATTCCTGCACTATTTTAAGGCAAATCTGAATGGCAGAAGTGTCACTGTCACTGCTCCTAGGGTATCACCAGCAGCATGAAAAGTTACTGGAAGCCATCATGACAACATGTACTTATTACCCCAAGTTTGGCCAACACATCTGCCTGGATTTTTGTTTCTTTGCTTAACATTTGACTGCTCCTTTTCTCATGTACTACTCTACAGGGCAAACTGAATTCTGAAACTTATATACACTTACAAAAAAAAAATTAAAATTTTACTGAATGCCTCAAAATAAATAAAAAACTAGTTTAAGAGGGGATGCATAAAGGCTTCTGAATTGCTTTTTTTCCCAAGCGTTCATTCTGTTTTTAAAAAGAATCTCAGGATTTCGTAGACAACAACCAAGGAAATGCTTTCCTATTCTGTATTGGAAACAGAGGTCAGAGATACACTATCTCCAGTGCTTCTGGGGGCTGATAAATCTGGGACCAGTAACATGTGAAACTTCACAACTGGCACCTACTACCCAAAATTCCGAGGAAATGTCACTGCATGAAGTCTCTGGCTTGAACACATCAGAAGCATCTAAGTTTGATTTATCCTACAGGTGAAAAATGGGAGTCCAAGAGATAATAGATCAATTTAAGAGTCTAGTCCCATATTTTATACCTGACTTTCATGCTCTCCTGATTTCATTGCCATTCTCAGCTCAACAATAGTCCCAATTTCAAACCAACACATGGAGTAAAAAAGGCAACTCAGAGCAAGCCTGGAGATATTTACCTGTTTCATCATGATAGTTCACAGCCTCTGTCTCCATCCAGGCATTATCAGTGTTACGAGGGTCATCCACATACCCTCTGTACACCTACATGGCCCCAAACAAACCAGAACAAGCTCAGTGTCACAACAAACAAGGTGCAATCAGCCATACTTTTTTCTTTCCCTCTGATACACTTGCCCTCACAGTTTTCAACAATCCCTTCTATTTCCTACACTCCAAGAACATGAGCATCACAACTTATTTTTGTTTCAAATGCATTTCTTCAGGTTCCATACAACTGTGAGTTAGATGCTCAAGAGGCTACCACAAGAGACACAGAGCTCACCACTAAGTGCTCCTGGCTGAACAGCTTCTGGAGCTGCTTCTCCAATTTTGCTTTCTCCTCAGGGGACTTCTGCAGAGAGTTCAAGGCCTCCTCCTCAAATTCTCGCTTCAGGGTAGCAGTGATCTTCTCCCCTGGGTCCACCATCCCCTTAGAGGAGAGAAAACAAACAAACAAACAAACAAATACTATCCCTCAGATTCCACACATTTTAACTCCTGGCCCTTAGTATATTACATCCACCTGCATCACACATGTGCCATATCTGCCTCACCAGCAGGGAAATGCCAGCTGCCTCTGGAGCTTTGCCCTTACCCCTGGAATGGCCCACTCCCCACAGTCTCTCCTCTTGATGGCTACGAACTGCAATATGTTCTTGCCAGAAACTGGATGAGCCACTTTATTGCCACTCCCATCCCTTTTCCACCTGCAGAAGACAACAAACAAGAATATGTTTTGCTGCTTCTTGACACATGGGCCTGAAAGAGGAACAGCAAGGCACTGCCACCTGTGTGGGGACAAACAAAGCCGAGAATGAACAGTCGGGGCTGACTGACAGATGCCATCCAGCAGGATCGCAACCAAGGGCAGAACACTGAGGGTTTTCCTCAGCCAAAGGGGCAGAAAATGCCCACGAGGCACATTTTGCAGCCAGGCTGGTAGCACCAGCTCCTCTGAAAGCTCTCTGAGCTGCACTTGTGCCAATCCATACTACAAGGATGAGAAGGTTCCTGCTGGAACAGAATGGTCACACAGGCTGCAGCAGCGCCAGGACGAAGCCACAAGCAGCCACCCTCGCCTTCAGCAGAGAGCTAAGAACTACCAACAGGCAAAGCAAAATGCTGTCTAAACAAAAAAATAAAGCAAACACAATGCCAGCATTTACTTTCAAGGAAGCAACTCAGTAGCATCAGCATCCTTCTGGAAAGGTGAAGAAGTAAAATGCATCAGTATGGTTTTCCACAATGGTTCTGCATTCAGCATGGCACCTTCTAGCTCACACTTCTGTTAACCACACAATCTTTTCTGAATGCTTTGTGTAACATGGTTAGCATGTACACACACACATCCTGCTGGGAAAAGCACATCAAAACAAAGCACAGTGACAAAAGTGACAAAAAAAAGCATCCTAATCCCACCTCCTCCTATCATAGACTACGTCAAGTTAGTGTTTCTTACATAACAAAGCAGAATGGGCTTACACATAGTGAAGACACAAAGAAAAAGGCCATGAAAAGTAATATCCTGCCTAGAGTTGCAGAAAAGAAGCAAAATGCATGTTTTCTTTTCTCTACTGCAGGGTACCTGGCAGTCACCTGTCCCTTACCTGGTTACAACAGGATCAGCAGCATGGTTTGGTCCCCAGCGCCCCAACAATCCTCTGCCGGTGAGGCCAGTCCTTCCCGCTGGGTTGCTGAAATAAATGCCACAGTACATGACTCACACTCCTGAACTGCTTACAACTGGAAATTAGGCCAGCCACACCCGGATCCTCTGATCACTGAGGTCCAGCTGAAACAAAAGGGAGTTTCTTTTCTGCTAAATTTCCAAAACCGTAACACAGCAGTACATTAAACGTATTTATTTCCCCACGTTCAAAATATTCTACAAAAAAAAAACCCCAAACAAACAGCTGAACAAAAAAAAACCCAACAAAACAAACAAACAAAACAAAACAAGCTCAAAAAAAAAAACCAACAAACCCCAAATCAAGATTAAGTAACAAAAAAGGGAAGGACAGCAACACATATGTGCTTTAAAGGGCAAGAGACACAACACGTTTTTCTCCTTCGTCAATGTAGATCCACCAAACTAGATTCCATTTTTCTCTCTTGGCTTTGTCCTCGCAGGTATCGTGTGTCAGAACTGACAGACCTGTAAGAGCACTGGAACTACATCACTGAAATGAATACACAAGTGTTATAAATGCATATTTTGGAGTTGGCTTTTTGCAAATATTGAGATGAATGCTATACATATAATGTAAGAAGGTTGTACTGTATTTCCTTTTATTTGTGGAATTTAAAAATGTAATGAAGGTGTATTTCCTAATTGTAACAAAGTAGAGATGGGGGTTGTGGTTTTTTTATAACCACAAACCTCAAAATTTTTATAACTTCAAAATTAGATAGAAGCCAGAAGGGTCTGCTGGCATTCCTGTGCTGATAAAGAACAATTGAATCTTTATAGCCAAGAAAGATTTATGATGTCTACGTCGACACCCAAACACCAAGAACAGATAAAGAAGCTACAATACTTGAAGACCCTGGAAACTGATAAGCCAAACAGATGTTTAAATATGCATTAGTCTCTTTTGAATATGTAACACCAAGACTTTTAAATACCAAGAAATCTGGAATAGGCGGTGTGTTGCTTTGCACCTCAGCTGAGAGCTACCTTATTCTGCCTCCTTATTGTCTATTTTTATTCTATTTTATTTTCATTAAACTTATAAATTAATATAAAAATGAGAAATGCTGTTTTTCACACAAGCAAAAACCCCACACTCACCGGGGTCTCCCATTTTCGACCACGTACAAGCCATTCAGACTCTTCCTCTCCACTTCTCCATCTCTCTCGTTGAATTTGGGAGAAAAACCTTCATCGCTGCGTGGCAAATAAGAGTTTAACAGAGACAAACTGTAAAACACACAGGCTGGTATGACACCCATCAGACCAGCAACACCCCTTTGTGTGTGTTCACGAGCAGTTATCACCAGAACTGGAGTTGCAGGCCCTCCCTTTCCTAAAGGAGCTATGAAGTCCTAACCTTTTCTGGTTACAGTCCCTCTGTACTTAGTTCTGCAGAGAAAAGTGCAGAACTGAAGTATTTAATATTCCATCTCTCTCAGTCTTCATTTAAACGAAGTGTTTCAAAGGTACTTTTGCAAAGATTCGAGATGTAGAATCACAGAAACATTTTGATTGGAGAAGACCCTTAAAATCACCAAGCTCAAGGCCAAGGCCACCCCTAAACCATGCCCCCATGTGCCACATCCAGGTGTCTTTTAAACACCTCCAGGGAGGGTGACTCCACCACTTCCCTAGGCAGCCCATTCCAGTGCCCGACAAACTTTTTGGTGAAGAAATTTTTCCTAATATCCAATCTAAACCTCCCCTGGCACAACGTGAGGCTATTTCCTCTTGTCCTGTTCCTTTTAATTTGAGACAGAAGAGCTGACACCCCCACTGTCACAGAGCCACAAAAAAATTTCTGTCATTAATTCAACCTTTAACATTTCTTGAGTCAGAGTGCTCCTTTCAAAAACTACAAATACACTTTCTTTTTTCATGTTGCATTGTAACTATGAGCAAACCAACGAGTGTATCACCAAAATGTTCTTCCAAATTCTTAAGGAGAATTAGATTTTTATTCAGCTCACAACACAGAGAAACAGTTGCACAGCATCAACAGCAATCCATTATTCCCATCTCAATCATCAGCTCAGTAAAATTATGTGTCAAAGACCTTCACAACAAACCCAAACGACTCAGTTCTCTAACCACCACTGCCCTTAACCTTGACTTTCCCACATCACTGCAGAATCACACATCACTTAAGATCTTGTTAACTCAACTCATGCCTACTTCCTGCTTTCATGTTCACAGGGGAAAAGACCCACTATTCCCACTTACTTGATTTGGGGATCTGCCCAACTGGGTCCGGCCAAAACAGACTTTGCAGTGTACTCCACAGGATGATAATCCTTCCACTCAGTCAGCCAGCCCACTTTATCTTCAGGAACCTGGCTACGCTCAATGTGTGATCCTGGATATGGGGAGGTGAGAGCTTTGCTGTGGTGGAACTTCACATTATAACTGTTGAACATGTTTACAGGATGAAGACGGGACCAGCAGCTTGCAGATAAATTACTAAAAGAAAATAAAAGAAAACAAAACAACCATCTTATTCATCAGGTTTTAACCTGCTCTTTAATCCCCGATCTGCAAAGTACATTATAGCAAGTGGAATAGACTCAGCTCTTTCACAGAACCACAGAATCAATTAGGTTGGAGAAGACCTTTGAGATGATTGCGCCCAACCTCTGACCAAACACCACCGTGTCCCCTCGACCGTGGCACTGAGCGCCACGTCCAGCCTTTCCTTAAACACCTCCGGGGATGGTGATTCCGCCACCTCCCGGGGCAGCCCATTCCAACATCTAATGAAATCAGCAGAAACACCTCCCAATAGTCAACTCACGAAAAGCCTGAAGTTCACAAAAACCCCACCTCTTTAACAGAGACGCGGAAAAGGGCAAAACCGCCCTTGTACTTTCCAGTAATTACATCACTTTCAGGGACAGCCCCGCACCAAAGGGACACCCTGAGGGACACCGCACACTCCGGCGGGCTCCCCCTCGGTGGGCAGGGGGAGCACGGCAGCCCCGGGACCGCGGCCGGGCCATCAGGCGGCTGCTCCCGGCGGAACAGGCCGCCGACCGCCGACCGTGACACCGGGGCCCGCCCCGGGCTCCCGCGGCCCCGCCACCTCCACAGCCCGCCGTACCTGTGGGCCGGGCGGCGCTGGGCAGCGCCCCGGGCGCTCAGCAGGACGGAGAACGAGAGCACGGCCACCGCCCGAGGCAGCGCTCCGGCCGGCAGCGGCATCGGCCCCGCCGCCAACGCGCCGCGAGCGACCCCGCCTCAGCCTCCGCCTCAGCCGCGGGGCCCGGGCGGGGCGCTGGGCCGGCGATGCGAGGCGGCCCGTTCCGGGCTCCCGCTCCGGGCTCCCCGTTCCGGGCTCCCGCTCGGGGCTCCCGCTCCGGGCTCCCCGCTCCTTGCCGCCCCGCTCTGTACAAGCCGGCCCCGCATTGGCGGGAGCGGCGCCAATGGCAGCGCCCGGTGCCGGCTCTGGCTGGGGCGGAGCTCGGTGTCACGGCAGCCCCGCGGTGCCGGGAGGTGCGCTGGCGCTCGGGAAGGGGTTGGTCACACACACACCCGTGCTTTGGCTGCCGCTGGGCACCGCTCCCACGGCATCAGCGCTGTGTCCCCAGGCATTCCCAGGCGCATCGGTGGGCAAGATCCTGGGAGGGGACACAACCAGGCCAGCTGACCCAAACCGACCAAAGGGTTATTCCACGCCACATGACGTCAGCTCAGACATAAAACATAAGGAAAGAAGGAGGAGGAAGGGGAGGGAGGGCATTCGTTATTTACAGTGTTTGCCTTCCGGAGCGAACCATGTGCTTGCGGAAGCACTGCTTCCCACGGGGAAGCAGAGAATAACCTTTTCTCTTTCAGATCTTTTACTTTAATCAACTACCTTATGCCAACCTAGGAGTCGCCATTTCCCCCGTTACTTTTTCTCCCCCGTGCAGCCGGGTAGACGGACTGCCACTCCCGCTTGGAGCCGGGCAGACGGACTGACAGCCTCGCTCGGAGCCGGGCAGACGGACTGACACCCCCGCTCGGAGCCGGGCAGACGGACTGACACCCCCCGCTCGGAGCAGGGCAGACGGACTGACACCCCCGCTCGGAGCCGGGGAGACGGACTGACACCCCCGCTCGGAGCCGGGCAGACGGACTGACACCCCCCGCTCGGAGCAGGGCAGACGGACTGACACCGCCGCTCGGAGCCGGGCAGACGGACTGACACCCCCGCTCGGAGCCGGGGAGACGGACTGACACCCCCCGCTCGGAGCAGGGCAGACGGACTGACACCCCCGCTCGGGGCGCACCCGCCCCCGGCCGAGCCCCCGCACGCCCCCGGGCTGACCCCGCCTACAGACACGCCCCCGACTTGAGTCGCGCTCTGATTGGACGCCGAACCCCGGGGGCGTGGCCTCGGCGGGCTGTGGGGTGGGCGGCGGCGGAGCCCCGGCACAGTGCGGGCCCCAGAGGAGCTCCGGGAAAAACAATGAATCTGTTTCTGGAGCTTCTGCTGTTCCTGGTCACGCTTCTCTACTCCTACCTGGAGGCTTTTGTGAAGCTCTTCGTGCCCGTGAGGAGAAAGTCTCTCAGCGGGGAGCTGGCGCTCATCACGGGCGCTGGCCATGGCGTCGGCAGAGCGACAGCCTTGGAGTTCGCCAAGCGCCAGAGCAGGCTGGTCCTGTGGGACATCAACAAGGTGAGGGCACCCTCTGTCCTCACTCCGTGAGCGCACGGGGGATTGGGGGGCGGCAGAAGGGCAGCGCCACATGGCAGCCCCATCGCCTCCTTCCAGCCCGCTCCCGCCGGCTCCCGCTCGGCTCCTCCGGCTGGGATGCGGAGCGCCGGGAGAGGCTTTGGCCGCGCTGGCAGCAGAGGATGCGGGGCTCCGGTCCCGCGGGCGCTCGGTGCTGCTCGGGACGGAGCAGAGCTCCTGCGGGAGGGGCTCGGGAAGCTGCTGGCGGAGCCGCTGCCGGGGCTGGCAGAGCTCAGCCCGCTGAGCCCGGCAGGCTGTTTGCAGAGAGGAGCGGGTCTGCCTTCGCCTGTTCCCTCTGCGGCCTCGGCTGTTCCGTGTGCGTGGCCGGGAGGTGTGCTTTCTCTGCGCCCCCATCAGCAGCAGCGCGGTGCCGGGCTCTGTGTGAGCCCTCTGGGAACCTGTCTAAATGTTTACACTGGCCCAAGCTCTTTATTTCAGATGATTTGACTGGAATGCAAAAAAGCCGTGGCAAGCGGAGGATGGGCAGGTACAAACATGCAGCACGGCGTTCAGAAGGGATCCAGGCCAAGTGCTGGGTGCAGGTGCAACAGGGTGGGTGGGAGGCTGGGCTTCCTGTTTCTGACATGCTGGGTCAGCAAAGGAGTTCATCGTGAAGCTGCAAAACAGAACCCAGCCCACTAAAAACAAAAATACACCAAACCCGAGACAAGTTGAGTGAGAGGACGGATAAACAGGGAAGACAGTGTTGAACATTTTCAGTGTCTGTTTGTGGTACCCATTATGCCTAAGACCAGGCATTGGAGGGGTGGGAGGAGGCATGGCACCGCTCTCCCAAAGTGTACAGGGCTGCAGTGAAGCAGAGAATTGTTCATGTTCACTGGATGCAATGGGGGGATTAAGGTGTAAATTTAGCGACACCTGGCTTCAGAGCTGGGAAGCGGATTGTAAGCGTGGGTGTCAGCAGGAACTGAAATACAGTGCCAAGGGAGGCTGTGGATTCCACAGGATTTAGGAGTATGCTCCTCCAACCCAACTGCCTTGACAACAGGCCTCCTTCTTGGGGACTCTCAGCATTAAACAGCAGCTGGTGTTGAGGACAGCTGCCCAGTCACCCACCACAGGGACTGCTGAGCTGTCCCAGGCTATTTGTGACCTAGAACTGCACCGGTTCCCACTGGCATGGCCTTCTGGCACATGGGAACAGGGATACAACCAAGCCACTTCTGCTCTGGCTTAGCCAATTAATGTAATGACTTCAGGGAGTTTCTGACCTATGTGTATCAAAGGTCATTCTGAAAATAAAATCTTTCCACATCGTGCACTGTGGAGGGCACCTCTCTTCTCACACCCAGCATGTAAATACAGAAACACATGGAGCCAGTTTTCATACTTCAGGGTGTCAGCCAGGCCTGTGTTTTACGAGCTGTTTACACTCACAGTGCTGCCTGCTCTGCTGTGATAGGCACCACGTGCCTCCGTTCTGCAGCCTTGCTCTGTGTGCCTTACGAGGCCAAACACACTCTGGTTGCCACCCTGCCTTTCTGGCTGTCACTACAGAGAGATGCTGAATTTAAAGGCTGGAATGCCTGTCCTCACAGCAACCCCAGCTACAGCTCTTTCCCTGGGGAGCCATGAGCTGTTCTGGGGCTGGGCAGTGGTTGCCCAACCCAGGGACATCTTCAGCCTCTGCAGCTCAGCCGTGGCCAGGGCACAGCTGTGCAGGGTGCCTTTCTCTTTGCCCCCTGCAGCACGGCGTCGAGGAGACGGCAGCAGAATGCCAGAAGCTGGGAGCCACTGTTCAGTATGTGAAGGACAAAAAGATGGAGAGAGAGTATTTCCAAGAGCGTGGAGTGACAGGACACAGGGAAATGGTTCAAATTTCAAATCGAAAGAGAGGAGGTTTAGATTGGATATTAGGGAGAAATTCTTTACTATGAGGGCAGTAAGGCACTGGAACAGGTTGCCCAGAGAAGTTTAGATGCCTCATCCCTGGAAACGTTCAAGGACAGATTGAATGGAGCCATGAGAATTTGGTTTAGTGTGCTGCCCATTGCAAGGAGGGGTTGGAACTATGTCATCTTAAAGTTCCCTTCCAACCCAAACCATTCCATGATTCTGCAATTTCCTTTCTGGTAGTCACTCTTCACAGATCCAAACATTCCAGCTGGAATACCTGTACTCTCAACGACCCCAGCTACAGCTCTTTCCCTGGGGAGCCATGAGCTGTTCTGGGGCTGGGCAGTGGTTGCCCAACCCAGGGACATCTTCAGCCTCTGCAGCTCAGCCGTGGCCAGGGCACAGCTGTGCAGGGTGCCTTTCTCTTTGCCCCCTGCAGCACGGCGTCGAGGAGACGGCAGCAGAATGCCAGAAGCTGGGAGCCACTGTTCAGACCTTCGTGGTGGACTGCAGCAAACGGGAGGAGATCTACAGCACTGCAGACAAGGTGGGGCAGCAGGGGCACCTTTCCCAGCCGTGCTGGATTTCCAGAGAAGGCAGGCAAACTTAGAGAAGAGGTGTTGCACACAAATCCTGCAAGCCTTTGGAAGCTCCCCACTCCCTGCTGCTCTCTGGACACAGAGTGCTGTAGCACCTCCAAGATCACAGCCACTCTCATCCTATCTGCGAGGCTCCAGCACATCACATCCTGTTGCTAACTTTGCTCTCTGGGGTTCCAGCCTCTGAGGGAACACAGACAGCACTGGGGACATAGGAAACATTTTCTTGTACTGGCTGTGGTCCAGCTGCCTCAAAACAGTCTGTTCCTCCATGGTCCCAACTGTGATTGCACAGTCCACACTGTGCACAGTTTGTGGAACACAGTAAATACTGGAATTAATTAATGGGGAAGAACCAGATCTAAACCAGCCATTACATGCCTCTACTACTGCAAAGTTCCTGCCACTTCTGGAAATGTGGCACGATCTCCCTCTCTCTTAAAGATGCCCTGTTAAGAATTTAATTAGTTATGGCTCATCTTCCCCACCCCTGAATATTTTTTTTTTCCCTGAGTGACAGAAACAATTTTGGGCTTTTTTCTTCTCTCTAAAAGGTGAAGAAGGATATTGGGGATGTGACCATCCTGGTGAACAACGTTGGTGTGATTACAGCTGCTGACTTTCTCTCGACTCAGGACCACCAGATAGAAAGGATGTTTGAAATCAACATTCTGGGTCACATGTGGGTAAGGCCACTACAATCTCCACAGCTGCAGTTTGTTGGGAGTGTCACTGAGGAGGCATTTTCAGACCAAGCATTATTAGCAGTGCATTAGCAAATGAACTGTATCCTAGGGGCACCCAAGCAGACTGTGCTGGGAACCTGGAATGGCCTCTGGCAGATGTGAGCTGCCTGGTGACAGCCTCATCACAGCTACACTGGCCTCTGTCAGAGGTGTCCTGGGGCTGGCAGGCTGGGAGGCTTTCAGCAGCACTTGTCTGTGGCAGAAAAAAGAGAAGCCACAGGTTGATAAGTGGTTTATTGCATGTGCTGGGAGGGAGACCCTGCCAGCATTTCTGCTGACACCTGAAACCTAAAAGCAGCAAAGGAAAGATGTGAAAACCATCTCCTGTTTATAGCCAGCTGCTGAAACCTTTGGAGAGCAGGTTGCCAGCTGCACCACTGGTCACAGAGCAGCTCTGTCTCCCTGTGGCTCTGGGAAGCTGAGGTGCTGTGCAGCTTTAGGGATGGCTTTGGCCACCCAGTGGACGACATTGAGGGTCAGTGCTGAGAATGCCTGAGAAAACAAATGTTCTTCTCCTCCTTCCTGCCCCCTGCATTTGTGCCTCTTGGTTTAAATGACTTCCAAGACCACGAGAGCTTTTCTGCCAGTCATGATGGACAACAACTACGGGCACATTGTCACGGTGGCTTCGGCAGCAGGGCATTTCGTGACTCCTTTCATGGTAGCATATTGGTAAGTGATTTTGAAATCAGCTTGCTTCATATTTTTTTAATTTTAGTTGTATCTTCTCCATCAGAAAGTACCAAGTAATTGGCTCTGACTGAATCCTTGAGCAATGTTTCTATGAAGGAATAGTCATGTGACACATCTACTAATGAAAGACTCTCCTGTTTTCTCTCCCCATTGCAGATTTTTGCTTAACAAAAAAGGTATCCTCTTCCCTTCTCCTTCTAGGAATGTAGTAATTCTGTGATTTGTTGTAGTGTTATCAAGTAAACCCTTAGTGAGTAGCTTTTGATCTTTTTATCATTGTGACATTGACTGTAGAGTATAAAAACAGAATCATAGGATCATCAGGGTTGGAAGAGACCTTTGAGATCGTCCAGTCCAACCATCCACCCAGCTCTGCCACTGTAACCCCTAAAGCACATCATCCAGTGCCAGATGCAAATGCCTCTTAAACACCTGCAGGATGGTGACTCCCCCTCCTCCCTGAGGAACCTATTCCAGTGCCTGATCACCCTGACAGTGAAAAGATTTTTTTCTAATATCCCATGTGAATTTCCCCTGTCTCAGCCCAAGGCCATTTCCTCTTCTCCTCTTACTGCAGGCCTGGCAGCAGAGACCAAGCCCACCTCCCTCCACCCTCCTTTCAGGGGGTTGCAGACACCCCTGAGGTCCCCCCTGAGCCTGCTCTTCCCCTGACTAAACAAACCCAGCTCCCCCAGCCATTCCTCAGACATGTTTTCCACACCCTCCATGAGCCCTGTTTCCCTTCCCTGGACATGCTGCAGCACCTCCAGGTCCTTTTTAAAGTGAGGGGCCAGACCTGCACACAGCACTGGAGCTGTGGCCTCCCCAGGGCCCAGTGCAGGGAACAAACACTTCCCTGTCCTGCTGGCTGATCCAGGCCAGGGAGCCATTGGGCATTCTGGCTCAAGCACTTCCCTGTCCTGCTGGCTGATCCAGGCCAGGGAGCCATTGGGCATTCTGGCTCAAACACTTCCCTGTCCTGCTGGCTGATCCAGGCCAGGGAGCCATTGGGCACTCTGGCTCAGGTTCAGCTGCTGTCAGCCAGCACCCCAGGTGTCCCTTTCTGTCCCAAGCCATTCCTCACCCAGCCTGTAGCACTGCATGGCTCAGGGCAGAACCTGACCCTTTTTTGAGCCTCCTGCAGTTGTGTCCTCAGCCCACTGATGGAGTCTGTGCAGGCCTCCAGCAGAGCCCTCCATCCCCTGAGCACATCAGCACTGCCACCCAGCTCAGTGTCTTCTGCACAATCACTGAGGGTGCCCTCCATCCCCGTGGTGTCCAGGCCATCCATAAAGAGGTGAAACAGGAGGGCCCAAAGCAGAGCCCTGGGGAACACCACTGGTGAGCAGCTGCCAGCTGGATTCATCCCCGTTCACCACAGCTCTCTGTGATGGTTCTCACAGAACCATCCAGCCAGATTTTCACCCACTGGAGAGTCCACCCACCCAAGCTGCCAGCAGACAGTTTTTCTAGGAGGATGCTGTGGCAGATGGTGTCAGACACCTTACTGAAGTCCAGATAGGCCTTGGATGGACACATCCACAGCCTTCCCCTCATCTACTAGGTGGGCCACTTTGTCATACTAGGAGATCAGCTTGGTCAAGCAGGGCCTTCCCTTCACAAATCCATGTTGGCTGGGCTTGATCTCCTGGTTGTCCTGCATATGCCTTGTCATGGCACCCAGGATGATCTCTTCCATAACCTTGCCTGGAACCAAGTTAGGCTTACAGGCCTGTAAGGTTAGGCTTCCACTCCTGTAATTCCCCAGATAATCCTTCCAACCCTTCTTGTAGATGGGTGTTACATTTGCTCATTTCCAGCCAGATGGAACTTGTCCAGTTAAGCAGGTCTGCTGATAGGTGATTGAAAGTGGTTTGGCAAGTTCTTTCAAGAGCTCCCTCATTAGTCTGGCATGGATCCCATCAGAGGTCATAGACTTGTGAGCGTCTGATTGGCACAGCAGGTCACTAACCATCTCCTCCTGGGTTATGGGCCCTTCCTCAGCTCTCTGTCCCTAACTTCCAGCTCTGTGAGCTGAGAATCCTGAGGGACAACTGGGCAATATTAGAGACTGAGACAAAGAAGGTATTAAGTTCCTCTGCCTTTTCCTCATCCTCTGGCACTACACTCACTACCTTCTGCATTCAACAAATGATGGAGACAATCCTTGACCCTCCTTTTGCTGTATTTATAGAAAACTTTTTTGTTGTCTCTAAGGCCAAGTTCCAGTTGGGCTCTGGTCCTTCTAATCCACTCCCTAGTCTCCTCCCAAGTTATCTGACCCTCCATCTGGAGAGAAGACATTATTTTTCCCCCAAAGTTCCAGTGTGAGTTCTCTGTTTAATCAGGCTGGTCTTTTCCTCTGATCACTTGTCTTTCAACTACATGGGGATGAGCTGCTCTTGAATATTTTGCAATTCCTTTTTTTTTTAAAGCATATCCAGCCTTCCTGGACCCCATAGCCCTTCAGGACTGACTCTGTCAATCAGTGTCCTAAACCAGGCCAAGGTTTGCCCTCTGGAAGTCTAAGGTGGAAGTTCTGGTGCCCTTCTTTACGTCACACACTATTGAAAGCTCTGACATTTTGTGGTTCCTTTGCCCAAGACTGCCACCAACCACCACATCACCCACCAGTCCTCTGTTCAAACAAACAACAGGTCTACCAGGGAACCTCCTCCAGTAGACTCTCTTACCAGTTGTGTTAGGAGGTTGTCTTCCAAACACTCCAGGAACCTCCTAGCCTGCTTCCCCTCTGCTGTGTTGTATTTCCAGCAGACATTTGGCAAGCTGAAGGGCTGGAAACCATGAAACTTCTGCCAGCTGCTTGTAGAACACCTCATCTGCCTGTTTGTCCTGGCTGGATGTTCTGTAACAGCCTCCCACCAGCAGGTCCTCCCTGCTGACATCCCCCTGACCTTCTGCCATCATGACATCAAATTACTTTTCTACTTGAAACATGTCAGGAAAATCATGGTGCAGGCACCAAAAACCTGTTAAGACTGTGTCTTGCATCACATCCAGCCTTTTATAAAGGCAGTTCCAGCTGCAACAGCCTTCCCCTGGGAACATTCCTTCTTAGAGCAATCTTTTCCTAAGAATACTCCTTAGAGAGTCACTTACTGTCAGCAGTGTGAGAGCTCTCCAGCCAGGGATTTTTGGGATTACACTGCCAAATCCATAGCAATCAACAAACTGATTCTCTGGTTTTCCTTCCTTTGGAGCTGATTTAAACCTCAGGCCCACACCTATTTCCATGGCACAACTGAGGATGTTCCTCAGTTTTGCTTGCATAATGCTCCTCTATTTCAAAAGTCACACAAACTGTTACAAGATGCTCCTGTGTGGTACAATAAACAGTAGAGGGTTAATCTCCATTTCTACCCTGCCCATCCTTCTTAATTTTAGAGATTCAGGCTGCATTCCTTCTAAGAATCTTCTCTCATGCAAAAGAATAGAATGTCATCAATTGATAAGCTTCAGCTGCAATTTTCTAAGAATTCCTGACGTTTGCCTGTCTGTTTGCAACTAAAGTGCCTTCTTTTGAAATACCTGCTCTGCATTACAGAGTTACTCCACAAGTTTCAGTATCTAATCCACCACTACACTCTGGCACAGGCAAAGTTAGAATAGTCCTTGCTCCTCCTCTCAGCTGGATTATATTATTTGGAGCTTTTTGCCTCCTAGCCTTTACTCTATGTATATGATGGTTCAGGCCATTTGCAGTGGTAGAAAGGTGGAAATAGGGTTTCTGCCTTCTCATTTGTACTCTTTCCCCTCCTGCAGCTCAAGCAAGTTTGCTGCAGTTGGATTCCATAAAGCTCTGACAGAGGAGCTCTCTGCCCTGGGGAAGGATGGCATAAAAACAACGTGCCTTTGTCCGGTTTTTATCAACACTGGATTTGTCAAAAACCCCAGCACAAGGTAACTCTCAATCCTCTGCCTTCCTGTGCTTCCCTCTGTGCATCAAGGCACTGCATGAAATCCCCAGCTTGAGGCCTCTGTTCCAACTGGCTGTGTAACAACAGTGTGTATCACCGGCTAAAGAAAATCTGCAGTGTCCTTTAACCCATGCAATTGTTGATTTGAATTACCTGAGTTTCTCCCTCCTAGATCAGCTGGTACCATCCCTTTTTCCCACTGCAGCTCTGATGTGTTTGCTTTCCTGTGTAGGCTTGGAAAGATTTTGGAGGTTGAAGAAGTTGTAGAGGCTCTGATGGAAGGAATAGTGACCAACCAGAAAATGGTTTTCGTTCCACCACAGCTAAACATTGCTTTGCTTTCTGAAATGTAAGTACAAAGGAAAATGAAACAATGGTTGTGGAAACAACAATACTACCTGAGTATACAAGGTTCAAACTTGTAACTTCTGAGTCAGCAGAAGTTCCAGAAAAATCTGAGGACCTGCTGCTTGTTACTGTTTGTTTCTTCATGTCAGAACTGAGGCCACAGAGGCTGAGAATGTTCCTTCAAAAGGCCTTTACTGCTCTCTGCTATGTAGAGCCAGATTTATCCTCTCACACCACTTAATTATCCAGTGCAGCTGCTGTGCTGAGGAGGTGTTTTTACCAGAGCTGCAGCTCCAAATCTGGAATTCACATCCGAACAGCTAAGTTAGATTCCCAGTTAAATCCTGTAGTATCTCAGGAAACACTTGGTAGTTTCTTGTTTGCTAAACCAAAAACCAGACAGTGGGAAGAATATTTTAAATCTTTTTGCAACTCCAAGAGCTGCTTGTTGAGAGTGCAAGACTGCAGAAGCACAGGCAAGTCAAAACTGATGCCATCAAATCACTTAGAATACAAGGAGAACTTTGCTTTTTTTGTCAAAATTTAGGACAGGGCAATAAAGAGACAAAAGTCTTTAAGAGAAGGAATCTTAAAAGTGGAAACTGCACCTCAGCTTGAACATCCTTCCAGAGGCCTGCTGCTTTGCAGAGCATGGAATGTAATACACACCTACATCTGTACAAAATTGAACCTTCCTGTATCCTGCAGCAATATTGCAGTTCACACAGTGCCCACAGACACCTGGCATTGCAACTGTCCTAAAAGGCCAGGACTGGACTGTAATTAGCCAGAGAATGATTAGAGCTATAAACATAATGCCCAGTTTAAGACTTAGTCTCAGTTCATATGTGTACATGCATTCTGCTCCCAGACCAGCTCTTCCCTCACCTGCAGTGCCACTTTTCCCCATCACTTAAGTTTCTATCCCACTTCTTATTTCATGTTATTTTCTCTTTCAGGGTGTTCCCAGAACGTGCTCTGAACCTTGTGAAGAAGATGACCATTCCAAAGTTTGATGCAGTCATTGGGCAGAGAAGCACCCAGTGAAAAGCAAGAACTGATTCTCATTTCCCAGAGGCACCAGTGCAGACAGAACATGTGCTGAGCATAGTTCAGCTGGATTGATTCAAACAGAGCTCAGGCAGGTGCTTCCAGGTCACCATTCCCAGGCACACCTAAGGGCTAATCCCACACCTGCAGCTGGAGCACACCTGCATAACAGGGAGTGTTAGCCAAGCAGTGATGAGCTCTAGAAGGGCTGCTTTGAGTGTACATCCCATCACCTCTATCCCATTGTGCTGAGGCAGGCAGGAATTCCCACACAGCCCGTATTTGGGACAGCACAGCTGCTGAGCTGAGTGCAAAGGGATTGCCTGAGAACACGTTAATCTGGACTCACCCCTGAGCAAAAGCATCTTGAAAGAAGCAATTTATAGACGAGGTGGGTGGCCTGTTTCATCTCACTTAAAAACTTTAAGTTAAAAAAAATGTGCTCTAAGGAACACTTAAAAGTTTTCTGTGTGTTTGTAATGAGCATTACTGAATTTAATATTTGTATTATTGAAATAATACAGCCTTGTTTGTAATGTAATGCCTAATTACAACATCTACCAATTATGCATTAGCACCATCAACAACACTCCATATTACAAATAAATACATTTTTCTAACCCAAAGGTGTCTCTCAGCAATGAAAGTGGTAACCAGGTCCTGGCAAGGACAGTGGAGCAGGCGCTGCAATGCTGAAAGGATCAGGCAGAGCCTGTCAAACCCCAGCCCAGGCTGCAGGGATGAGGCAGTCCCCAGGCACACAGGGAAGCCACGTCAAGGTCAGTGAGGAACAGGGCCAGGCAGTGCAGCCCATGCATGGCCAGGGCTTAAAGGCAGTGCCAGGGCTGGGGGTGCAGGGGAAGGCTCCAGAGGAGCCACATCAGCTCCTCATCACAAGCCAGGGGCCTGCTCTGACAGCACAGGAGGTGAAACCCCCAAAGGTCTTTGGCCTGGGGTCCAAGAGAGCAGCAGCTGCTGACACAGGGGGCAAAGACCCCTCCAGAGCACAGAGGATCTGTGCACCCACTTGTGCAACTCCCACTGCTGCAGGCACTGCTGGCCCGCAGCCATCCCAGGCAGGCACATCCCAGGCTGGAATCTGTCCTGGTCCCCTGAGCCCTTCAGGTTGCTCTGTAAACAGGTTCTTCAGAAATGGGAGAGCCCTCGCCACCCAGCTCCTCCTGCTCTTAGCTGGCAACAGGTAGAAGCACTGTTGACAGCTGAAATAACACACAACTCTTTTCCATTTTGCCCATGGAACATTCATGTAACAGGACACTTCCCAGCCTCACCTCTTGTACTTCACGGTGCTGGATTCCTGCAGCTGAGACAGGAAAGGAAAAAAGGGGCTCTCGAAATTCAGGACATAAAAAAAAAAAAGAAGTTATAAGCCAATCAAAGACTACTCAGGCATGATTTCCATTTAAAAACCAAGCCAAAATGTGGGGGGTTGCATCCCTGCTTCTTTTTGAGCTGCATATTGCCCTCTTGCTACCACAACGGTTCTGTCACACATGTGAGACACTTGAAGCCACTTGATCTGCCTGGCTCTTTGGTTATGTTCACTTCCACCTGTTCTTACCTAGTGAGGAGTCAAAAAGGCTAAAAACACAGATGCTTCAAAAGTTCAGAAGACCTGCAAGAGCAAGCAGCATACCAGCCAAAATGTTTGTGCTTAGCACTCCCTGGAACACAAGGGCTAAATCAGTACTTAACTGATTTGTGGGTACTTGACAATTTTCTCTTGTATGGCTGCCAAACATTCCTAACTCCCCACCCAACTTAGCCTCTCCTAGTACCCACCTTCCACATTTCTTCTACTTCTTGACTTGAATCCTTGCTCAAAGGAAGGTCACAGTCCAGTGACTCCACAGAAAAAAAGACCCTGGAGAAAAGTCAACATGGGATGGGTTGGCCCTTGTCTTAGACTGGGGAAGGAATGGCTTCAGTAGGACACACCAGACAAGATGGTTGGCTTCTCCTGGCACACCATTCCCGGCATTCCCATTCCCACAGGGCACAACAGCCCTGTGTATCATTCAGATTCTGATGGCAGCATTAAACTGGAAGTCAAAAATCCATCCAGGGGATGACAGCGCTCTTCTGCAGAGTCTGGAGTCTTAGCACACTTGCTCCTAACGAAGGGGGACTATTGATTCCTGCTTTGCCAGCTCTAGTCCAGGGTCTCAGAGCCCAGAGGAGCTGCAAAAGGCTTACTGGGAAAGGCAATTAGTGCAGTACTCCGTGTGTGGCTGTGGTTCTGGTCTGTGTCTTCTATGGCTGCAAATCTTCTGCTTGGCATAAAGAAATATATGCAAAAGCCAAGGATTTCAGCCTTCATCTCCTGAACACCAGTGACAGAAGTGAGTCACCAAGCCCCCCAGGCTCCTCAGTTCTCTTTCTGGCCACAACACTCTGCTGAAGCTTGGCCCAAACTCTGGTCACACGTGGGTGCCCAGCAGGACTCCACGTGAGCAGCTTTCATGCAGCCACCTACAGCTAAGTCCCAAATTTGAAGAGCAGTACCTCCCACCCTGGTCTAGGACCCCTTAGGAGTCAGGTGAGTGACTCTGGCCCTGTGCTCTGCCTCCTGCTGAGGTGTCTCTGGGAGTTGGTGCTTCCATGCCCTCCCTGCCTCCTCTTCCTTGGCCCCAGCACTGCTGGAGCCCTGTGCCAGGAAAATGACAGCGCTGCTGAGCCGTGCAATTGGGGTCTGGCCCAAACACTGATGTGTTCATTAAGCAGAGAACCAAGTTCCAAGAGGGAAGTAGGAAGTGCCTGGCTCAGAATCTCTGTGCTGGAACTGACCCGGTCTCTCATGGACAAGGTGAGCTGCAGGCAAACCACCAGGACAAAAATACTACTTTTCAAAAACTGTCATCTGAACTGGACACAATTTTGGTCAGTTGTTAGATGCTTGTGAGCCCGTCACACTTCCCCAAGCCGTTCAAAAATATCCTTACATAAAATGATGAACATGACTGTGATACATCAGGTTTTCTAACTGAAAAACGAAGGAGTAAGGTCAGCAATCCTTTCCAGGGAAGGCCATGCAGTTGTATTGACAGAACTCAAAGAAACACCTGAAAGTACATTTCTCCTATTTCCTACAATAGGAGATCATTGTAGGAATGAGCATCATTCCTGCTCTGCTTAATGTTCTGGATACTCCATTACATGCAAGTGAGTCCAAGTGTGATTTAGACTAAATTAGATAAAAATGGCCCAATTCATGCAATATAATGCCATTTTTCAAAGGACTTGTGGAAACCAAGCAGCTGCAGCATAAGATGGAAGTAGGGTTAACCATGAGTATGGTTAACAAAACAAAAGACATAGTAAGACAGCTAGGCAAGAGCTCACCTGTGGAGTCCCAGAAGCTGAAAGGACTTGTCTCGTTCAGCTTTCCTTAGGGGACCTGAAAGAGGATGGTGGGGGACAAAGCCTGCTGACAATGCAAAGAGAAGCAATGGAAGGAAGGACCACGAAGAAAATTGCTCAAGGACCTCATGGTGCTGAGCGGCTCGACAGGCACAAAGTGCAAAAATTGAAAAGAATTACGAAACAGAGTTGAATGGAACTTAAGGTACTTTTGTCAGGAACTGGATGAGCAATTTTACTGCCATTTCCACCTGTAGCAAACGACAAACAAGAACACGTTTTGCTGCTTGCTCGATACAAGGGGCTGAGAGAGGGACGGGAAGGCACAGAAAACGCCCTAAAAGCCACACTTCTTTATCCACGCTCTGCAGGTCCTGTCAGCTGCAGGGCGAGCACGGTTCTGCCAGGACAGGTTGGAGTGCAGACCGCAGCTCCTGCCCAGCGCTCCCCCAGCGCCAGGACACGGCCACCAGCGCAAGGACAGCGGGAGCTCAGGACGGGACAGCCCCGGGGGTGGATCCTGCGGGAGCGGCCGGGGCCAGCGGCGCGCACTGAGACGGGCAGCGGATAAATCAACAACCCGCGCCCGCTCGGAAGGGATTAAAGTTCAGTTCGGTCCTCAAAAGAGTTCCGGGAAAAAAAAACAATGAATCTGTTTCTGGAGCTTCTGCTGTTCCTGGTCACGCTTCTCTACTCCTACCTGGAGGCTTTTGTGAAGCTCTTCGTGCCCGTGAGGAGAAAGTCTCTCAGCGGGGAGCTGGTGCTCATCACGGGCGCTGGCCATGGCGTCGGCAGAGCCACAGCCTTGGAGTTCGCCAAGCGCCAGAGCAGGCTGGTCCTGTGGGACATCAACAAGGTGAGGGCACCCTCTGTCCTCACTCCGTGAGCGCACGGGGGATTGGGGGGCGGCAGAAGGGCAGCGCCACATGGCAGCCCCATCGCCTCCTTCCAGCCCGCTCCCGCCGGCTCCCGCTCGGCTCCTCCGGCTGGGATGCGGAGCGCCGGGAGAGGCTTTGGCCGCGCTGGCAGCAGAGGATGCGGGGCTCCGGTCCCGCGGGCGCTCGGTGCTGCTCGGGACGGAGCAGAGCTCCTGCCGGAGGGGCTCGGGAAGCTGCTGGCGGAGCCGCTGCCGGGGCTGGCAGAGCTCAGCCCGCTGAGCCCGGCAGGCTGTTTGCAGAGAGGAGCGGGTCTGCCTTCGCCTGTTCCCTCTGCGGCCTCGGCTGTTCCGTGTGCGTGGCCGGGAGGTGTGCTTTCTCTGCGCCCCATCAGCAGCAGCGCGGTGCCGGGCTCTGTGTGAGCCCTCTGGGCAGCTGCACGGGTAAAAGACCTTGGCAAGCGGAGGATGGGCAGATCAAACATGCAGCACGGCCTTCAGAAGGAATCAAGGCAAAGTGCTGAGTGCAGGTGCAACAGGGAGGGTGGGAGGCTGGGCTTTCTGTTTCTGACATGCTGGGTCAGCAAAGAAGTTCATTGTGTCATCCTGAAGCTAGCTGCAAAATAGACCCCAGCACAGGCCCCCACTGGCACGGCCTTCTGGCACCTGGGGACGAGACAAGAGCAGAATCACTCCTGCCCTGGCTTTGTGAGCTGATACAGTGACAGAGGGAAGCTTCTGTTCTGTGTCAAGTGCAGTTCTATAAGAAAAGTCTCTGCACTGTGCACTGCTGTGGTGAGTTGACCTTGGCTGCATGCCAGGTGCCCACCAAGCTGTTCTATCATTCCCTCTTCTCAGTTGGACTGGGCAGAGAAAATAACATGGGAAATAACATGTAGGTTGAGATAAAGCAGTTTACTAAAGCAAAGCTGAAAGGCTCTGCACACAGCAGCAAAGAGAAAAAAACCCACCTTTATTCTCTACCTCCCATCAGCAAGAGGTGACCGCTCATGTGATGGGAGGTGCTTGCTCTGGAAGGCAAACATTGTAAATACCGGATGCCCCTCCTCTTTTTCCTCCTTTTCTTGGCTTTTATAGCTGAGCTGCCATCATATGATATGAAATATCCCTTTGGTCAGTTTTGCTCTGCTTTCCTCATCATGTCCCCTCCCAGGCTCTGCTGATGGGGTGGGGAATGTTGGGAACACAGCACTGATGCTGTGCCAGCACCGCTCAGCAGCAGCAGCCAAAAAACGGGTGCATTATCATCCCCCCACCTAGCAACCAGTGCAAAGCACAGCGCTGCGAGGGTGCTGTGGGGAAATGAATTCCAACTCAGCCAGGCCCAACACAGCCTGTGGCTCTTCTCACAGCCAGCATGTGAACACAGAAATGCACAGAGCCACTCTCGACACCTCAGGGTGTCAGCCAGGCCTGTGTTGCACGAGCTCTGTTGGCACTCGCAGTGCTGCCTGCTGTGCTGTGACAGGCACCTCGTGCCCTCTGCCTGCTGCTTACGTGTGCCTTACCAAGCCAAGCTCACTCTTGTTGCCACATTCCTAAGGCTGAGAGAGAATTGGGACTGTTCACCCTGGGAAAGCGATGGCTTCGGAGCGACCTCCGAATTGCGACCTTCGAGTATGTGAAGGACAAAAAGATGGAGAGAGAGTATTTCCAAGGGCATGGAGAGACAGGACACAGGGAAATGGTTCAAATTTCAAATCGAAAGACAGGAGGTTTAGATTGGATATTAGGGAGAAATTTTTTACTATGAGGATGGTAAGGCACTGGAACAGGTTGCCCAGAGAAGTTGTAGATGCCTCATCCCTGGAAACGTTCAAGGACAGATTGAATGGAGCCATGAGAGTTTGGTCTAGTGTGCTGCCCATTGCAAGGAGGGGTTGGAACTATGTAATCTTAAAGTTCCCTTCCAACCCAAACCATTCCATGATTCTGCAATTTCCTTTCTGGTAGTCACTCTTCACAGATCCAAACATTCCAGCTGGAATACCTGTCCTCACAGCAACCCCAGCTACAGCTCTTTCCCTGGGGAGCCATGAGCTGTTCTGGGGCTGGGCAGTGGTTGCCCAACCCAGGGACATCTTCAGCCTCTGCAGCTCAGCCGTGGCCAGGGCACAGCTGTGCAGGGTGCCTTTCTCTTTGCCCCCTGCAGCACGGCGTCGAGGAGACGGCAGCAGAATGCCAGAAGCTGGGAGCCACTGTTCAGTCCTTCGTGGTGGACTGCAGCAAACGGGAGGAGATCTACAGCGCTGCAGACAAGGTGGGGCAGCAGGGGCACCTTTCCCAGCCGTGCTGGATTTCCAGAGAAGGCAGGGAAACTTAGAGAAGAGGTGTTGCACACAAATCCTGCAAGCCTTTGGAAGCTCCCCACCCCCTGCTGCTCCCTGGACACAGAGTGCTGTAGCACCTCCAAGATCACAGCCACTCTCATCCTATCTGCGAGGCTCCAGCACATCACATCCTGTTGCTAAGTTTGCTCTCTGGGGTTCCAGCCTCTGAGGGAACACAGACAGCACTGGGGACATAGGAAACATTTTCTTGTACTGGCTGTGGTCCAGCTGCCTCAAAACAGTCTGTACCTCCATGGTCCCAACTGTGATTGCACAGTCCACACTGTGCACAGTTTGTGGAACACAGTAAATACTGGAATTAATTAGAGGGGAAGAACATGGCCAGATTATGTGGCTCCACTATGCAGTTCCTGTCCTGCCACATCTGGAAATGTGGCACGATCTCCCTCTCTCTTAAAGATGCCCTGTTAAGAATTTAATTAGTTATGGCTCATCTTCCCTACCCTTGAATATCTTTTTTTTTTTATTTTTTTCCTCCTGAGTGACAGACAAAATTATGGGCTTTTGTTTTCTCTCCAAAAGGTGAAGAAGGATATTGGGGATGTGACCATCCTGGTGAACAACGCTGGTGTGATTACAGCTGCCGACTTTCTCTCGACTCAGGACCACCAGATAGAAAGGATGTTTGAAGTCAACATTCTGGGTCACATGTGGGTAAGGCCACTACAATCTCCAAAGATACACTACCTCTGTCAGAGGGCTGACAGGCTGGGGCTGACAGGCTGGGAGGCTTTCAGCAACACTTGTCTGTGGCAGAAAAAAGAGAAGCCACAGGTTGATAAGTGGTTTGTTGTATGTGTTGGGAGGGAGACCCTGCCAGCATTTCTGCTGACACCTGAAACCTAAAAGCAGCAAAGGAAAGATGTGAAAACCAGCTCCTGTTTATAGCCAGCTGCTGAAACCTTTGGAGAGCAGGTTGCCAGCTGCACCACTGGTCACAGAGCAGCTCTGTCTCCCTGTGGCTCTGGGAAGCTGAGGTGCTGTGCAGCTTTAGGGATGGCTTTGGCCACCCAGTGGACGACATTGAGGGTCAGTGCTGAGAATGTCTGAGAAAACAAATGTTCTTCTCCTCCTCTCTGCCCCCTGCATTTGTGCCTCTTGGTTTAAATGACTTCCAAGACCACGAGAGCTTTTCTGCCAGTCATGATGGACAACAACTACGGGCACATTGTCACGGTGGCTTCGGCAGCAGGGCATTTCGTGGTTCCTTACATGGTGACTTATTGGTAAGTGGTTTTGAAATCAGCTTGCTTCATTTATTAAAAAAAATTATTTGTGTCTTTCCCATCAGAAAGTACTGAGTTATTACCTCTGACTGAATCCTTGAGCAATGCTTGCATGAAAGAGTAGTCATGTGATATCTGTTTTCTTTGGAATTCATTTAAACTCAAGGCCCACACCCATTTCCGTGGCAAGTTGTTCTTCAGTTTTGCTTGCATAATGTCCTTCTATTTCCAAGCACACACAATTGAGATGCTCCTGTGTGGTACAATAAACAGTAGAGGGTTAATCTCCATTTCCTTGCCCATCCTGCTTAATTTCAGGCGTTCAGGATGCATTCCTTCCAAGAATCTTCTCTCATGGGAAAAATGGGATGTGCATCAACTGACACACACTATTTAATGTTTTCTAAGATTTCCTGATGTTTTCCTGTCTGTTTTGTCTGCCTGTTCACACCCTGTCTGCATTCCACAATTACTTCACAAGTTTCAGTATCCAGTCTACCACTACACTCTGGCACAGGCAAAGTTAGAACAGTCCTTGCTCCTCCTCTCAGCTGGATTATATTATTTGGAGATTTTTGCCTCCTAGCCTTTACTCTATGTATATGATGGTTCAGACCATTTGCAGTGGTAGAAAAGTGGAAATAGGGTTTCTGCCTTCTCATTTGTACTCTTTCCCCTCCTGCAGCTCAAGCAAGTTTGCTGCAGTTGGATTCCATAAAGCTCTGACAGAGGAGCTGTCTGCCCTGGGGAAGGATGGAATAAAAACAACGTGCCTTTGTCCGGTTTTTATCAACACTGGATTTGTCAAAAACCCCAGCACGAGGTAACTCTCAATCCTCTGCCTTCCTGTGCTTCCCTCTGTGCATCAAGGCACTGCATGAAATCCCCAGCTTGAGGCCTCTGTTCCAACTGGCTGTGTAACAACAGTGTGTGTATCACTGGCTAAAGAAAATCTGCAGTGTCCTTTAACCCATGCAATTGTTGATTTGAATTACCTGAGTTTGTCCCTCCTAGATCAGCTGGTACCATCCCTTTTTCCCACTGCAGCTCTGATGTGTTTGCTTT
The DNA here is from genome assembly GCA_027886175.1 of Phylloscopus collybita. Taxonomy (NCBI): domain Eukaryota; kingdom Metazoa; phylum Chordata; class Aves; order Passeriformes; family Phylloscopidae; genus Phylloscopus; species Phylloscopus collybita. Next base: position 8,427,828 of record JAJNNQ010000130.1, read on the forward strand.
CCTGTGTAGGCTTGGAAAGATTTTGGAGATTGAAGAAGTTGTAGCGACTCTGATGGAAGGAATAGTGACCAACCAGAAAATGGTTTTTGTCCCACCAAATCAGAGCGTTGCTTTACTGCTTGAAAGGTGAGTAGGGCAAATAAAATTGTATCAACTGTAACCTGCTGAGTGTACCACCCTCAAACTTGTAAAATCTGGTTCAATATTAAGTTTTATTTCAGAACATATCACAAAGTAGTTAATAATGCAGTGGTTCTTCCCAGTGACAACAGCTGACATCATCAAGAGATTTTTTTGAGCCCTCTCACAGGCCCTTGCATAGAACCACTTGCTGCAGCTGACTGGTGTCAGTGCAGAGCTCCACTGCTCTACAGGCCACCACATTCTCTGAAACAGCAGCTCCACCACAGTCCCAGAATGACATGAGGACCTGAGTGTTTGTTTCTCCATGCCAACACCAAAGATTCAGGCCATGGAGGCTGGAAAATTGCTTTGAAGGGGCTCTGTTGCAAAGAGAAAGCAAATTTGTCTGTGTTCTTTTTGGATTCTGCAGCAATATTGCAGCTTAAATCATGGTTGGTACATACCTGTCCTGGAACTGCCATAGAAAGAGATGGGTGGGATTGGAGTTAAAACTGGTCAGAGATTGATGAGGGATACATGTCCTTGGGAAATAATGCCCAGTTTAAGACTTTGTCCCAGATTTAGTCCATGTGTGAGCATGCATTCTGCTCCCAGACCAGCTCTTCCCTCACCTTCCCTCCACTTTCTCCCATCACTTAAGTTTCTATCCCACTTCTAATTCATGTTATTGTCTCTTTCAGGGTGTTCCCAGAACGTGCTCTGAACCTTCTGAAGAAGATGTCTGAGGTCAAGTTTGATGCAGTCGTTGGGCAGAGAAGCACCCAGTGAAAAGCAAGAACTGATTCTCATTTCCCAGAGGCACCAGTGCAGACAGAACATGTGCTGAGCATAGTTCAGCTGGATTGATTCAAACAGAGCTCAGGCAGGTGCTTCCAGGCCACCATTCCCAGGCACACCTAAGGGCTAATCCCACACCTGCAGCTGGAGCACACCTGCATAACAGGGAGTGTTAGCCAAGCAGTGATGAGCTCTAGAAGGGCTGCTTTGAGTGTACTTATCATTCCTTGATCTCATTGTACTGAGGCAGCCAGGAATTCCCTCAAAGGTGGGTGGCCTGTTTTCCCCTCAATTTATATTTTTGAATTATAAAATGCTCTAATGAACACTGAAATTCCCATATTTTTGTAGGAAATACCTGAAATAATACAGGTGTATATGCAATATACCTAATTACTTTGATTATGAATTGCACATTTGCACCATCAATATGCCTTTATATGAATAAATACAGTTCTTTAACACAAAGGACACCGTGTCTCTTGGCAAGTGGAAGTCATAATCAGGTCCTAGAGGTGCATTTAAGGCATGGGATCAAGGAATACACCTTTCCCTGTATCATTTCTCACACTGTTCCTCTGCACTTTCCATTCATCTTTAAAACACCTCCTCATGAAAGCAGTGCAGTGTTTCCCTACAAATGACTGGGTGCCACAAGTGCAGCCCACGCAGGCACCTGTGCCCAGGCCAGGGGAGGGCTGGGGGTGCAGGGGAAGGCTCCAGAGGAGCCACATCAGCTCCTCATCACAAGCCAGGGGCCTGCTCTGACAGCACAGGAGTCGAAACCCCTAAAGGTCTTTGGCCTGGGGTCCAAGAGAGCAGCAGCTGCTGACACAGGGGGCAAAGACCCCTCCAGAGCACAGAGGATCTGTGCACCCACTTGTGCAACTCCCACTGCTGCAGGCACTGCTGGCCCGCAGCCATCCCAGGCAGGCACAGCTGGAATCTGTCCTGGTCCCCTGAGCCCTTCAGGTTGTTCTGTAAACAGGTTCTTCAGAAATGGGAGAGCCCTCGCCACCCAGCTCCTCCTGCTCTTAGCTGGCAACAGGAAAATGTTTTGCTGCCACCAGCACAAATAGCTGCTAGGTGAGCTAAATGACACAAAAATAGTTTCCTTTTTGCTCACGGAACATTCATGTAATAGGACACTCAGGTTGAGCGAAGCTCAAGTTCCCAGCTTTAGAATTTTTGCTTCACAGAGAAAGCAAAAAGACAAGAAAGAAAGGGTAGGCAAATTTCAGAGAATTAAAAAAAAAAATCCAAAAAGTTAAAAGTCAATTAAGGAGTGTTAGATGTGGTTAGTATTTAAAACCAAGACCCTCCAAGCCCCAAAACATTTGAGAGAAGCATGCTTTGAGTCCTGAAGGATAAAGGAATACAATTTGTATGCATTTTCAGTGAGCTATTTTGTAAGTCTGTTTTCCCTGCCTCGGTGGCATCCCCCAAATCTGAGAAGAGTGACTTGGTGACTTCTGTCTACTCTGAAAGAAGTTCTGTCCTGCTTCTATTTGAACCACATATTCAGCTCTTTCTCACAGGACAGGCCTGTCACAACTGAGTCACAAGGCACAGGCCTGTCACAACGTGCTCCTCTCCATGTTGCTTGAGATTCCAAGTCTTCTGCTTGGCATAAGAACTGGACAAAAACCAAGGATTTCAGCCTTCATCTCCTGAACACCAGTGACAGAAGTGAGTCACCAAGCCCCCCAGGCTCCTCAGTTCTCTTTCTGGCCACAACACTCTGCTGAAGCTTGGCCCAAACTCTGGTCACACGTGGGTGCCCAGCAGGACTCCACGTGAGCAGCTTTCATGCAGCCACCTAGAGCTAAGTCCCAAATTTGAAGAGCAGTACCTCCCACCCTGGTCTAGGACCCCTTAGGAGTCAGCTGAGTGACTCTGGCCCTGTGCTCTGCCTCCTGCTGAGGTGTCTCTGGGAGTTGGTGCTTCCATGCCCTCCCTGCCTCCTCTTCCTTGGCCCCAGCACTGCTGGAGCCCTGTGCCAGGAAAATGACAGCGCTGCTGAGCCGTGCAATTGGGGTCTGGCCCAAACACTGATGTGTTCATTAAGCAGAGAACCAAGTTCCAAGAGAGAAGTAGGAAGCGCCTGGCTCAGAATCTCTGTGCTGGAGTCAGCCCAGTCTCCCACAGACACGATGAGCAACAGCTCAGTTAAAAGCACCATGATGTTGGCTACAGGTCTGTGGAGCTCCTTCCTCAGCTCTTCCAGCTGCTCTGCTTTAAGAAGGCACAGGAGAGTGAGGGTCCCACAGGGATGGGATTGCCTGTGCCAGGCGCTCTGTGCACTCCCTGAGGGGCTGCAGCCAGCAGGCAGATGCCTCTGCTGGGACTGCCCTGCCCGGTGATGGGGACTCTGGTGCCCAAAGCAAGAGGCATGAAGGTGAACTACTTACAGAATCCCTGATGGCATGGATTAAAGCTCCCCAGAGCACTGCCACCTGGCCTGTCTCTTCAGCAAAGTCTGAGGGTACTTCCCTTCGGAGGCTGGCTCTGCCGCATTTTTCCAAAGCCCTTGAATCCCGCTCAGAACGCCAGGGGAACCCTCTCAACCTGTGTTTCTTAGCACAAACCTAGGGCACTTACAAGAGAAAATTAGGGCTGCTCCTCTTAGTGCCACTGTCTGCTAGCACCAAGGCCCCAGCGTCATGCCTGGGGCAATACTTTTTAATGCTTGCATAAAATACGTGCATAAAACACGTGCATATATGCATAAAAATCCAGGCAATTTTAGGCAGCATTTCAGAACATGGATTTCTAAAAGCACAGGATCTCCTGAACCCAGCTGTTCAGGAAGAGGGTTTTGTATTGTTTTGTGGTTTTTTTACTACTTCTCCACTGAAATTAAGTATCTGAGATGACTGGTGGTTCACAGTGTGGCAAATCTGTCTGCAAAAAATTCTGACTCAACTTTCTGGTACCTTCAACCTCTCAGATTCTTTCTTTCTGCATCTAGGAAACTCTGACCATGCATTTTTTCCTTTTCCAAGCAGATCTCTTGCTTTGTTTGAGCTCATCACCAAGAGGACTGTAGCTTTACTGCAAAACTTCTACCAGAGTATGAACAAGCTTACATTTATCCAAGAGGCCAGGTGTTTCTAGGATTAAACTTGTTCTTGTGCAAACTATTGCCTCTCTGTGTTCTCAGACTTTTAATGTTCACAGCTAGTAGCTAATTTTCTAAAACATCACAATCAAAATGATTTTCAAGAAATATTATATTTAAATCAGTGCTGCAACAGGAAGAGATACACTCAGTGCTCAAAAAATATTCTGGTGACAATAGTGGTAGTATTTTTATATAAAGGAATTCCAGACACTCATGCTCACCCATGCCTCCCAGCTAGCTAATCATGAGGTAATCTCTAACGGGAGAAAAACCCAAACCCTGAGCAGGAGCTTGCACTAATCCTTTGATGGCCACATAGCTTTTCCATGATGAGGTGTGGCTGCTTCCCTCTGAAGCATTGACCTGGAATACAGTATGTATTCCAAGGACTTTTCCTGAGCCTTACAGAACAGACACCTGCACTGTAAGAGAGGTGAAAAATTGAAAATCCTGTAATAGCTGGCTTTAGTATTATGCAGAGGTGGTGTTCTGCATTTATTTTCATTTAGTGATTTCTGTGTAGTTACGCTGGAAGTACACTGGCAAAAGACAAGATTCAAGTTTCTCTGGTATGAAAAACAAGGAGGGGAAAAAGCAAGTGTTTATGTGTTCTCTGAGTCCTTAAAGCATGCATGTGCTGCTAACACCAGTTCTGGCTGCACAGCCTAATCATTAATGTTATCTTCCCAGCTGAACATCTGCTCATGTGGCACACTTCCACTTCCATCCTCCTCTCTCTCTTAGACACTAAATTGTACCAAAAGCCCTTTTAAACACAAGTACAAATTTAAGGGGATTTTAATGAACTTGTCTGGAAGGAGGCTACATCATGATTTATAGCAAGCAATGTAGTATGGGCCAGAAAAACCTAAAAAAAAAAAAATTTAGATTAATTAGTTATTTCCTTAGAAGTACCCTTTTAGGTCACTCAGAGCTATGGTCAGTTCTTGTGCATTTAAGGAATACTTTCAGCCAAAAAAACCCCAAACAAACCCAAACCAAACCAACCAAAATCAGTCAGGACCCTAATTACCAGAGACACAGTTACAACTAACAGCTTCTGAGATACTGAGATTTTCTTCACAGAACTATGGAGACACCTTGGAAAAGAGACTCCTTTTATATGGGTCAGTTGTAATGGACATGACACCAGGAATGAGTTACTGAGAATCATTAAAATTAGTAACATTTTATGAACGTGGCTTATACTCACTGTTCACATGTTCATTTTCTAGACAAAGAATTCCTGACTCACAAGGATTTGTGCCAAATCCATGTGGTTAATCAGTAACCAATTTAATAATCAGCAACCAGTAACAGGGGCAGGAGAGGCTGTAGCTCACTTCATGCTCTCTCCCCTCAGAAGCAGGGAACAGATAAAAGGGAAGAAACATGCCAAACATAGGTGTACTCTCCTTGAGCAGGATGACAAAAGTCCATGTATGCCACAGACCTACAGATAAGCAAGCAGCAGCACAGCTTTTTCAGATAGTTATTTCTCAAGACACAGATTGTTTCAGTTTTGCCCTGTCACACACAACACATCTGAAGCCGGGGAAGTCGTGAAACTTGGGATGCTCCATACACAGTTACATTAAACACAGATCTTCCCAAGTGCTTACAAACATAATATGGATCACAGGCAGACAAACCCTAAAGCACGATCCTCAATACTCTAAAGGCCATTTTAGATAGTGCCTACAGTGCTGTACAGCCCTGAGCTACCTCAGCACAGGCTCAAAGGCACTAAGAAAGAGATATTTTGCATATATGTGTAGCCCCATGACTACCTGCTCCCTTGGAGCCTGGCAGTGGGTATGGCTGTGTTAGTGTTGTTGTGGACTAACAGGTTTGGGAAAGGGATTGCTCTTCATCCAGTAGCTAATCCAGGATCTCTGGAAGATGCCAAGTGACACGGTGCAAAGCTGTACTCAGTGCATGACAACTTCTTGGCAAGACACAGCTACCTGAGATGCCTTTTCTCTTCAGCCTCCTCAGGGAAGGTGTTTATGCTCCTGTGGGTTTTCACTTTGTAGGCATATCTGTCACATGCTCAGCTGTAGCTGAGATTAGCACACAAAGCCACAGTCACTCAACACCCAAAGATCTTATTCACCCAAGGTTATGCCCTGTCTCTGAGCTGCCAGGTCATGATTTGTCTTTTGGACCAAGTGAATTTCCTTTTTTTTCCCTCTGAAACAGCTGAAAAAAAAACCCCAAAACAAAACCACACACACTAAAAAAATCTGGCTATTTAAGTTTTTACAGTTGGCTCTTTTTTTTGAGAATTGTTATCAGGGAATAGCAGTATTTTTAAATTTGCTGCCTTTAGAGCAGGAAGATAAAATACAGAAGTCTTACAGGTCTCTACAATTGCTAATCCAAAAAGCTACTACAGTTTTAAACTCAAGGCTTTAAGAGAATCCAGACAAATACTTATTTTACATTTACTAAGAGAACAGAGGTAAAGCATTTACCAGAACAGTCACAACAGATCACCAGGAAATCCAGCCTCAAAGTCTGCCCACATCCAGGAAAAGGTAACCTCTTTCTGTCTTCAGGGATTATACCTCACCCCTGTAAAGCACTGCTTTAAAGGACTGCCTTGGGTTGTGGAGCCAGGGCTGTGTACTCTATTTCATTTCTTAAAAGCAGTTGGGGAGATGTTTTTTCTTTATCTCTGGTAACTCTGGGAGGAGGGGGGCAGGTGCCTTTTGATAATGGGCCAGCTGTTAAACCAGGTGGGGCAGTGTTTCTTCTCTCTTTCACCACCCATCCTCCCTCCAGGGGGATATTTTCTGCTAATGGACCATTAAGACACCCCTAAAAGCACACATCCCCAAAATAGACTGTCCACATTACATCATCCCATTGTGAGATGCTCCACCCAGTGGGGGGAGCCAACCATTCCTACCTGGATAAAACTGAGACACAGGAACACAGAAAGGATCCAGCTTCACCCGATTCCTGGAGGAAGACTGGGCCCTTCTCACCACCACTGGACCCTTGTTCTACAGGATCATCTCTATTCCACCAGAACCACATCTGCCACTCCAGGAGGACTCACTTTGGGACTGCTTCCAACCCCCTGACCAACAGGGTGTCAGGCTGTAGCTCTGACTCTGTCAGGGTTTTCCAAAATTGTTGTTTGTTTGCTGGTTTGGTTGGGTGGTTTTGCTTTTCCACTACATTTGTATTATTAATATTCCTAGTAAAGAACTGTTATTCCTATTCCCAAAATCTTTGCCTGAAAGCCCTTAATTGCAAAATTATAATTTGGCTGGGGTGAGGGGTTTACATTCCTCATTCTAAGGGAAAATCCAGCTTTCCCTGGCAGATACCTGTCTTTCCAAACCCAGACAAGGACTCAGTGGATGTATGTATCTGAATGTATGTGAGAACAGGAGCAGCACTCTGCCCAGCACTGCCATGGCAGTAAAACCAAACAAGGGCATCTTTCTGGGTTGAAGGCCTGATCAATTTACTACGACTGAACTAAACTGGAGCCTTTTTGGTGCTTTCCAGGGGCATTGGATGAGAGCACACAATACATTACTAGCAGTACCACTAACTCTCAAAGCCAGAAATAAGAGCACCAAGTTCCTTGTTTAGAACAGCAGTCTGCCCACTGAGGTTGAAGACCTTGCTTCAACCCCCAGCATTCGTCTGAGGGAGCTGGGAGGTAATATTTCCTGCCTTGGCACTTCTTAAGTGTCAGGCTTTCATCTTGAAGAGAACCAGTCTGGGGCAGTAAAGCAGCTGCCAGGCTGGACGTTGTGGATATATGATGTACAAACTCTGAGGCTGAGAGGGAATAGAAGCATACACTGTGATAGAAGGGGAGGGGGAAATTTGCAAAACACAGGTCTGTACAGGTCATTTTGCCTGATTCCAGTCTTGTGGAAACTCCACATGGACAGCAGCATCTCTGCCACATACATTCAGGTTAGCACCTTTCAAAAACATGGATGAACTCGGGGAGGATTGAAGCTTGAGATTTTTATATTAAAAAAAAAAAAAAGCAAACAAAAGACCAAAACACGGAAAAAAAGCATTGCTGAGCAGGAATTTTCTGAGATGCATTTATGCAAAACCTAAAATGTGCTGGGTTGATCACAACTAGTGCAACTTTTTGATAAGCACGTCATATATTCAATTCAGCTGTTTGCAACTGGATTTTCACTTCCTCTGACCTCTATGGAATAAATGGCACAGGGGTGTGGAATAACAACCCAAACCCACCAGATGTATCTGAGATAATAACAATGACCCTCATATTTTCATGGACAGAATTCTGCCTCTTTATCAAACAGGCCACCTCAAATAGAAGTGTTATTTAGTTAGACATTTTGGTCTTTAAAGATCCCTAAATAGATGTACATCTCCTCCTAAAAACAGTATGTGTGTACTCTGTGTGGAACTGCAAAGCTCCAGCCACTCACTCTCAGATAAACATGGATTTATAAAACACCTTCCTGCTTTTCAGCAGAATTGCATCGGGTTCAGGAAAAAAGGAAATCCTAGAATTCTTATGCACATCTGTAGAGGTGAACTTGGCATCCAGTGTGAGTCCAGCTTTCAGCTCCACACTATGGAACTGGGAAATCTTCTGGGCTCTTACTCTGTGGGGCTGGAAGTGACAGGCACTTTCACTTGGCAAGCTGTGCCTGCTTTTGTGCAAGGAAGACTCCATAATCCCCAAGGCATCTATTTCTTTCATAAGGTCTTTCTTTGGTTCTAACAGCCTGCAAAACTTTCCTGGCCAATGCTTTTCAAGTTCTGAAGTCAAGCTTTGACCAAAGGGGACCAAAACTTACATTCCACAGACAGAGAAGGGTACTTCTAGTAACAAAGAGATTGAATCAAACCAGGGGGAAAGTGGGTATTGGGGAAATGTATTCCTGCACTGGAGAGGCTGTATGTATATCTCTGTATGAGATATGTATAAATAAAAAATATACACTTGTAGAGACCAGAGCTGGTGGACAGGTGGAGAAGGAGGAACTGGTACAACCTCTTCCTCTCTGTATTACATCCTTCTCTCTCTGAACTCATGGACAGCAGTTCCTCTGAAATCTGAAGCAGGATCACTCTGATCTGTATTAGGGAATCAAAGAATCACAGAATATGCTGATGTGGAAGGCACCCACAAGGATCATCGAGTCCAACTCCTGGCCCTGCACAGGACATCCCTAAGAGTCACACCCTGTGCCTGAGCATCGTCCAAATGCTAACTGAGCTCTGTCGGGCTCGGTGCTGTGACCGCTTCCCTGAGGAGCTTGTTCCGGTGCTCAGCCACCCTCAGGGGGTAGAACCTATTCCTGACATCCAACCTGAGCCTCCCCTGACACAGCTTCAGGCTGTTTCCTCGGGTCCTGCCACTGCTCAGGAGAGAGAAGAGATCAGTGCCCGCCCCTCCGCTTCCCTTCACGAGGAAGCTGTAACTGCAGTGGGGTCTCGCCTCAGTTTCCTCTTTTCCAGGCTGAACAGACCGAGTGACCTCAGCCACTCCTCCCACGGCTCTCTCCCCCGAGAAGGGGGTAGATTATTCCGGCGGAGATTGCACTAACCGGGGGGGGGGGGACAGGGTGGCGGTATTCCTCAGGAGTTGCTCTGCCTGCTTCTGCTTCACTCTGAAGGTTAGCCCTCCAATGCGCCAAGAACGAGGGGAGTCCATCCCGCCCAGTCCCGCCGAGGGCAGGGACAGAAGCGTCCCCCCTGAGGGAGCCCGAGGGGGCGGGAGCGCGGGAAGCGCAGCCGAGCTCCCGCCTTGCCCCCGCCCCTCGGCGCATGCGCGCCGCGCGCCCCCTGGCGGGCGGCGGGCGCTCCGCCGGACCCGCCGCGGCGGCAGCGGCAGCGCAGGTGAGCGGGGCGGGCAGCGGGCGGGCACCGCGGGGCTCACCCCGGCTCCGGCCTCACGCCCCCCCTTCCCCCGCAGCCGGAGGGCTCCATCCCACTCCGCGCCCTTCCCCCGCCGTCCCGTGCCCTCCGTGCCGCGCTCGTGCCGCCATGGCGGCCCCCCCGCCCTTATGTAAGGCGCCCCCTGCCCTCAGGTTCCCCTCAGGTTCCCCTCAGGTGTCCCGGGAGCGGGCTCGGCGGGGCGGGCCGGGGTGCCGCGGTCTCCCCCTGCTCGCTGCACCGCCGCGGGCTCCTACCCCCGGGGAATCGCCGGAGCCCTTCCCGGGAGGGCCGCGGGGCCGGCCCGGCTCCCTCCTGGCCCGCGGGGATCGCCGCGATCGCTGCCGGGGAGCCGGAGCCAGCGCCGGTGTTGCGGGGAATTGAGGTGGAGTCGGTGCAAATGGTTACCGGGGCTGGGCTGTGCTCGGAGAGCGCAGAGGCGGCACCGTGCCCGGGCTCGGCATCGGGGGGCTTGTGCCGCCGAGGCACCCACAGAGAGAGAGCCCCGGCAGTTCGAGAAGGAGATGGATGTTAATTAAAAATTATCTCAGCCGGGATTCCGCGCGTTTCAAGGTGCTCCGTGTGGAGACCACAGCCAAAGGCAGTGCCTTAGCTCGCTCACTTATCGGCATCTTGTAAAGGATAACGAATAGTCAGTTTACCCCAAAACAAATATCTGTGTTAAAAAAAAAAAAACCAGGGTGAAATTGCTACTGGAGAGAGCTTCAGGAGCTCCTAGCTTCTTCCTTCCTTCTCAAATAAATACGAATTTAAGATGTCACAGCTCCCCCAGCTCTTGAAACTGTCTGCTTGGCTTTCCTTCCTCCCCATCTCCACTTAAAGCAATTGCTTACCGGCCACTGGGTATCTGTATCTGTGTTTCCTCTGCCTAAGTAATTCCTGTGTATCCTACACTTGTAGAAGTTACAAAACTCAGAGAAACCTGGCTTTCTGTGATTTCTGTGCTGGTCGCAAAGGCTTCTGCAAGGATAGTCTAGAAACAAATCGCCCTATGGAGAAGTACCACAGGAAGTAAAATAGCTCATCAAGTGTTGTCATGTTAAAACCACAACAGACGTGTCTCGTATGTCTTTGCTGGAAATGGAGGTTAGGCTGTGAAGGGTTCAGCCACCTTCAAGCAATGCAGTCTGAGGTTTTTGAGTCAGTTTGGGCTGAGTCCTCTAATCTCTGTGCAAACTCTTGTGCTGTGGAAGAAGTGTGACTGCATTGTTACAGGGCGAGGTTGCGCCCGGGGTTTTCTGTGCAGTGTGCTCATGACCTCATTTATTTTATTAATTGTCAGTAGGATGTCAGTAGCCTGGCGTCCAGTTTCCTAGCTGGCCGTGTATTTGTAAAGGCACATGTAGTCAGTGCGGTCACACAAAGACAGGATCGTTGTGTAATGACTGACAGTAATTTGATGCAAGGCAGCACACTGCTTTAGTTCTTCCCCGGCAGGTTCTACCAAACAGATTTTGTAATAATCATTTCCTGCAGTGGTTGTAGCATCTTGGGTTGTGAAGCCTTTTCCGCCTTCTATTACCTCTGCCACCTCTTGATTTCAGATTTTGAAAGAGCCTTGCAGCTCTGGGGCAAAAGGAATGTGATACTGCTTTATGGTTTGAGCTGTTTGACTTGTGAATCTCAGCTCTAAATGAGAGAACGTGATGATGGTTGGCAGCTAAGGGAGAGAGTCCTGGGAGAAAGGGACTGGTGTGTGCATGGGAGGCATTGTCTGGCTGCAGTTCTGGAATGCTCTGGTGGGTACCATGCCTTGATTTACATGGCCAGGGTAAAGGAAGCTGCCAAATGACTTAGAAATAATATTACTCACTGTTAATACTTCCCAGGAATGGCTGGACTAAGTGCTGCTATTAGTGGAGACGAGTGAACTATTGTTATTTTTAATATGGTCTGTCACAGAAGACAATAGTGCCTCTCCTTGGTAAGGGATTGCTCTGTGTTCTTGTCAATGTAGTAGGCTAGTTAAATTTTTGTATCTAAAATTTTGTATCTAAAATTTTGTATCTATATCTATATTTTTGTATCATCAGCACTTCACTATGCTCCCATTGCACTGTTTTTCAGTGGTTTTTATTTTGTATTCTACTTTTTGGATCTTCCCAAGTTTACGTTGCATAAATAAACCACGCCTTAGTTACCCCTGTATCTGCAAAGCAGAGCCCTGCTTTGCTGTTTTGTGACTTCTCAGGGATTGTGCTGGTTGTTCTGAAGTAAAAGCAAATGAAGCATAAATAAATCATGGCAAGGGAGGTTTTTGTTTGTTTTTTTACTGATGTAAAATTGAACAAAATTGTCAACCTGTCATTCTATAAATCCCAGGAGACAGGTGGCCTTTCTGGTGTTTCATGGAAACTGGGATTAAACCTCAGGAGAACTTCACTGAGCATTGAATCAAAGGGAGCTGGGAAGAAGCTGTCTCAAAACAGCACGAAGGGACTGCCAGGAAGAATTATTTCCAAAATGAAATTTTATCTGACTATGCTTTTCATGCTCTACAGAACACCTTTCCCGTTGCATTTTTCCAAGGAAGAGCAGTCCTCACTCGTGGCTTGTGTGCCTGCAGCACTGATGGGGTTTTCATTACACAAATAGATGAGAGATGGTGCCAGCTGTACCCATTGCACTGTTGCTGAGTCTGCTATTTGTCACCTGTGTGACAAGTAACTCACAAAAATAATGTCACTTTTTGCTGCGAAGAACCTTGGAAATGTTGAAAGGGTTTAGAAATTGTGCATTAATGTTGTCTAAGAAACTTTTCTGTGTGTTTCTACAAAAGCAATCCTGGTGGTTTTAAACAAGCTAAACCAGTTAGATGTGTGGTTTCTGACTATTTTTTTTTTCTTCCTTTTAAATAACTTCTGCTGAAAAGTGCAGTAAGCTTAGGGTTGTAATACAGTGTGTAGTTTGAATGTTCCCATGTTTTCCAGCCTTGTCTAATTTGACCTAATTAGTGTGGGCATCTGAACAGTTTTGCATAAAGTTTCCATATAATCTTTAATGGAATTGAAGATGAGAGGGGATAATGGGAGAGAAGTAAGGATTTTCTACACTGTTTTGTCTGTCAGTTTTTTCCCCCCCATGTTCCTTCTCGATGGAGCAGCTGTAGCCAGACTGAGCAGTGAAACAGCTGCTGGCACAGTCCCTGCCAAAGCTGCTGCTTGTCTGCAGTTTGCACTGCAGCTGCCTCCTGCCCTTCCCACTTCTCTCCCTCTGTGCCTTCCTTAGCTCTGCCAGCTGTCCTTTCTCCAAACGTTCAAGTTTTCTTAGCACAGCACAAGACAACAACTCCATTTGCTCCGTTTGCTCTGGATTAAACTGGAGAAGATCTTGTTGCTGTTTCTGCTGTTCTGATCTTGTGGGCAGCAGTGAGAGCATTTCATTACCCACAGAGACTCCCCAGGCTGTGTGTTAGACAAGTTAGTTTTGCATAGCCACACGCATAAAGGCAAATTTCTTGTCTCCTTCAATTAAAAGGCCTTTTTGTTTTCTGAGGGAGGCTGACCACCCTTCTTTGCACAGATGATGTGATTTTTAGTTCATCTTGGGAGTAGGCAGTCAAAATGACATACAGGATACTTGGGGAAACTTCATCTGCATCTTTATTTCTCCTGCACTTCTGCCACCTTTTTTCCAGCTTTAGTACCACTGATCATAAGGAGCGCTGGATTTACAGGTATCATAATATCTCTAGTCTGAACACTGCCTAGTTTTTGTTATAGTGGCAGTCATGGTTTTGTTTGTTTTATATCACTGAAGTCTCTTCCTCCCATGTGTCAGAGAAAGAATAGGGATGATCCCTTCTTTCTGGGACACAGCCTCCCGGGGTGCTCCACAGGGGAAAGGAGGCCGTAGACTCCCAACATCTAGATTGGTTGGTCAGCCAATTCCCAACAGGAATCCTGGGATTTAATTTCATAATGGGGGAAAACAGAGTGATCTTACTCATGTCCTACCACTGCCTTCTTTTTGCTTCGAAATGGAGGTGTTTTGTCTGAACATACGTATTCAGTGCGACTTGAGAAAATTTGCACTTTATTCAGTTTAAGATTTAGCTAGAATGTCTGAATCAAAATCATGTCACTTTGAGATGTTACTGAATTCAGATGTTACCTGAATCGGAGCAGTTGTAAGATAGCCTGTTTGTGCTCTAACCTCCCATCCTTTCTTGCTTTTATAAGTTTGAGGAACAGCTAGGAGGGGATCCTCAGTCCCTTGCCTGAGGGCCAGCACTGATGACCAGAGCACAGACTTTGGGGTCTGGAACAGCAGCACTCTTAAGAGCAGCGGACATCATCAGTATTTCTAAATATTTAACTTGAACAAGGAAATTGCTGACTGGCTCTCAGCAAAGGATGGTGAGCTGTAAACGTGTGGGGTTTGTTTGGTTGGTTTCTTTTTTATTCAGACAGCTACTTCTTCCTGGAAAGTGTCAAGTAACTGTTTACAAGGAATGATAGATGATGTTGTGAATGAGGCGCTTCCTTTAGTCTCCTTAGAGGCAGTCACTTGCTGTGATGGTCACTTACACCCTTAATGTTGTCAAAATATTGGACTGTATGGAGGCTGGGAGACTTGATTGCCAAGGTGAAAAAGGGAGCATGTTATTGAAGTTCTAAATGGTCACGGCAGTCTTTTGTTCTAGAGAGGAAAGATTCTCTCTGTGTGTGTGTGTGTCACTCACCCAGGATTAAACTAACCTCAAGTAGCTGGGTGTTATTATTGAATTACTGTTGATTTGGGGAGCAAATCTGTAATGACTGTTCTCTTTGTGGATTTGGAATATACTGACCTTCATTAACTTGGAGTGATCTCAGATTTTCAGAATTTAGTATCTTGAGTCAAGTGCTACTAAAACAAATTTCTTTTTCATTTAAAATCTGAGAACAGAAAAGGCTTATGGCTAAGGATGAGCCCAAGCCAGTATTTTCTGCAAATGAAACATGGCTACAGCCGGTACTTTCTATAGCAGATGATGATTTGTTTGAAGTCTCAATTTGTGAGATGCTGTATTTAAGAACAGTGGAGTATTTGGGGATAGATGTCTAAAAAGATTTGCATGACCTAGGTGTATGACAGAAACAAGATGCTCCTGAATTGGTGACTTGGGAGAAGAGTAAAAATCTATCTGCCACCAAGTCTCATCAAAAGAAAGCTGAAGTATACCAGTCTATTGCTGCCTGAATATTTCTGAAGGTTGTATTACACGTGTTAATTTTTAACATGTTGCAGAAACTTCTCCTTACATGTGGAACAGTAATTGACTTGTTCTCATGTTCCCATGCACATATTTGATATCACAATGCTGGGTAGTCCCTCATAGATGTGATTTTTTTATCTCTGGCTGTGTGCCTGAGTAATGCCATTGGTTTCCTCTGGTGTAATTCCTAGTTTCTTCCCCTACAATCCATATCAAGTGGGTACTCAGTATGTATCAAATATATAAATTCAAGTATGCACTCAACTTATTTTCTTACAGGCAATAAGCTCAGAACATCTCCAAGACCTTTATTTCCTATGAGCATGAGATAGGGATGAAGAGCATTGCTTAAAAGCAGTTATGTCTGGCTTTTGTATTACTGCTTAGTTCATTTGTAGCTTAAAAAAAATTCACCCCAACAGCACTGATTTTTTCTTACAACTCATGGGTTTTATGTTGCTGTTTACAGTGGCATATCCAGAATGGGTAAAATGTACACACCAGCCTTTTTTTACCTTGAGAAACAGACTAGATGAGGAAAGTCTATGCAGCTGCAGTTAAAGCAGGAAGATAAATGTGGCATATGTGTCAGATGGAAAAACCTTATGACTTGGGAGCTGTGAACTCTCATTTAGCAGTCAGTGGCAGTTCTGTCTGAAAGCAGCTTCTCTGCTCGCTGTAGCAATGGTTGGGTGTGAGTAAGCAGGGAGTGGTGAAGGCAGTGTCTGTCAAAGACCAAAATAAGCTTGAGTTCCCTACAAGTGTAGGCTAGAGATGCTATATCTTACCTACCTTATCATGTGAATGAATAACACATGATGCCTTTCAACATCCCTGTACAGCATTTCAACATCAGTCTTTTCCCTCTTGTTTGTCTGTGTTAATTTTTATAACCTCAGGAGATTGTGTCTGAAGCTCAGTGTCAGCTTCAGATCTCAGTGACCTCTTTGAAGGGTGTGGTAAACATGAGTACCAGTCATGGAGGATTAATTTGAGAACCAAAACATGAACTAGAAAAATACCTTAGTAATTTGTCAAATCTGGCATAATGAAGCTAAGTTTTCAGCAGAGAAAGGTATTCATTGCTATAAACTGTATAAAGATCCCATGATCCAGAATGTCTTGGAGCTAGTTTTTAGTTTTGGAAGAGTTAAGATCTTTCTCTTACATATCTTTTAAAGTTTTAAAGGAAGAATACTTACCTCACTTAAAGCACTACAGGCAAATATTCCATGTTTTTTGATCTCACTTGAATCTACCTGGCCCAGTGCAGCCACCAGCTCTGTCACCACACAGGATGTGGAGCTGGCAGCAACCCTGTGACCTGTAGCAGGAACAAGTACAGTTGCCTCAGGTCGCTTCCTGCTTTTCCTCCAGTACTGATGCATAAAGAGCTGCAAATTTAGCAAGAGGCATGGACACTTTCAAAGTCTCCCAAGGGAAAAATCGGTTCTGCTCCCAGACCTCCAACACCAGAATCCATGAGCAGAAAAGCCTGAATTATAGCAGTCATCAACTCTTAGCGTAGAATGAAGAATGAATGCATCATAAATTAAACTAAAAAATCATGAAATCAAAGGTAGTCGGTGTAAGAGGAGCATGCTTCTCAGTATACTTTGGAGTACCTTCCAGCACTTAAAGGTGGCTTATGAAAAACAAGGAGAGCTACTTTTTACACAGGCAGGTGGTCATAGGATAAATGGGAACAGTTCCAATGAAAAGAGGAGAGATTTAGATGAGATGTTAGGAAGAAATTCTTTGCTGAGAAGGTGGAGAGACATTGGAAAATGTTGTTCAGAGAAGCTGCAGATGCCCCATCCCTGGAAGTGTTCAAGGCCAGGCTGGATGGGACTCTGAGCAGCCTGGTCTAATGGAAGGCTGGAACGATATAATCTTTAAGGTCCTTTCCAGTCCAAACAATCCTATGATTCTGTGGTACCTATTTGCCTTTTCCTTTTCATGTCTTTGTCAAGAAGTGTGGACAACAAGTTCATATCTAATGGCTTTTCCTAAAGGTACCTACATAGGATTCTTGGCTGTGGGTCTCTTTTTTGTCCCTCCTCCTCTCACCTTCCCTAAGATCACAGGTAGTATTGTAACGTAATCAAAGTGTCATGTGCTACCTAATTAGACATTACCTAATGTCTCATTTTATTTTTTGTGTGTGTGTTTTTAAACAGGAAGATGAACAGAACTGAATTTTAGGACCTGACTCCTGATGGGCTGGATTTTATCTTGGCAAGAGTTCTTGAAGATTGATGCAGTGAGAGAAGAAACAGCCAATGGCTTCAGAATCCATGGTCCCTGAGCAGGCAAAACAGCATCTGGTGAAGGGGAAAAGGCGGCAGCAGCAGCAACCTCGGCCTTCCAACAGCGATGGGGATGAGGATGTCTTCGTGTTTGAGGCAAATGAGGCTTGGAAGGATTTTCACAGCTCTCTTCTTCACTTCTTTGAAGCTGGGGAGCTCTGTGATGTTACACTGAAGGTGATACTTGTCACGTATCCATTGCACGTGGCTGTGAATATTGGTAGGGCTGTGGAAGCCACAGAATAGCTCTTGGATCTGAGGCATCTCTAGAGGTGCTTGTATTTTTTTTTTTTTTCCTTATTTAGGAAGTTTACAGATGAAATTTAAACACTTAAAATATTGACAATCCAAGAGAGGAAGTAGATGACTTTGACCTCATCCAGCTTCCCTCCTAAGCAAGTTCCCACAGTCAGTCACTAATTACTGTGCAATTCCAGCTCCTTGTAGCCTCTTTGTTCTCAATATGCTTTCATCCCAAATTTTACCTCCATGTGTGCATTTTGTGTTTTTCTGCTAGATTCTTCTCAGCAAACAGGATTTCTGGAACAAATCTAATTTCCAGCATTCTTCAAAGAAGGAAAGGAAAAAAACCCAGACAGTTGTGTTCTGCAGGTGATCAAAGAGTAAAGGAAGAGAGGGTGGAAGCAAATTTTATGATTCTTGCATAGCATTGCTTTAATGCATTATTTGTAAGTCAACTGTATATTACTTATATCCTGATCACAATAAATTTGTATTTAGCATGCATGGAAGTGAGTGCCAGCACCTTTGAATATTAAGTATTGCTTAGCTAAAGAACTTACCTAGTACCAGATGGTTATTTAAGGAATAGTGATGAAGCACAGTTCCTAAACCAAGAACAAGTGACAGATGCCTTTAGAGGTTGTTAGCCTGCTACTTTGACTGTTAGATATGAACAGGGAAAATCCTTGACAGATCTATGTCCCTGGTGTTACCAACCCTCCTCATCCCTTTTCTTGTTGACCTCATTCTTATCTTCCTTCCTTTTCCACATACCCTTGCAAAAATAAAAGGCAGAAAGTCTTGTTTTATAAACATAGTTAAATGCATATTCCTGCTAGGGAAGCTTGCCTTGGAAAAAACACTTTACTGGAGCTGCAGTTTACGTTCCCCTAAGTTAGGCTTGTGTTAATGTTCATTTGTATGATCTGTGTGGAGCTATTTGGGTAATTTAAGAATATTAGATGGCATGACATCTTCCAGTGAAGGCTAGAGCAACCCATGGGCATCTTATTGTATGGCTTCCTAAATCAGGGATTTTCAAGTGACTGCTAACTGTGTACTTGAATTAAAATTTTCAGGGGGGGCTTGATTTTCCTGTAGTGCTCAGGCTTCACTCATGTTTTAAGAATAATCAGATCTCTACTGAACTTTCTGCTTTTGTGTGTGACCTGAGTTAGTGAGCAATTCTGGTGTTGCTGTTGTCAGACCAATTGTTTTAACTGCTGGCTCTTAGAATATGATAGTTAGTAACTGGAGGGGAACTCTGTTTTCAAAATAGCAAGAACATGCTAGATAACTGGTGCAAGGTGTCCCTGCCCGTGCCAGGGTGTGGAATGAGATGACCTTTAAGGTCCCTTCCAAACCAAATCATTCTGTAATTTAGAATTAGGCAGATTTGGGTAACAGTAAAGCCACTTAATTCAAAAGAAAGATTTGATTTAGAAAGTGGGATGATGGGCAGAATAAAAGTGTCTGAAGGTAAGAATGGCCTGAGAGCTTTCTCTGATACAGCAGACCACTGGTAGCATCTCTTTGTATCAGTACTGTAGTTAGTTGGAGTGCTGATGCTGTAGGAGTGGTAAGCCGTGGGAGCACACAGGAAGAATCCCTCTGCTCCAAAGAGTTAAATTCTGGAATTTCACCTACTCTCCTGCTGCTGTCATAAGAACAGTCTGAGAAGGCTGTTTGAAGGTGGGGAATACCATCTGCTTTTCTCCTGGTGGTTTGCATTTGTTCATTTCGTAGGTCTGAGTTGTTCCTTCTGGGGTGATCTGAAGTAATCACACTGAACCATCCATCTTTTCCTCTTTTTTAATCTGCATACTCTCGCTTGTGTGTTTGCATTCTGTACTCAACTGGCTGCTCACCAGGTGGGTTACATTGTCTTGATCATACCCTTCAAAAAGGTAGAAGGATTGAGTATTGAATCAGAGCTAGAAAAAAAATCCAAAATATCCTTTGTAATTCAGTATCTGTTTATTTTTTTAAGTGCACTACAGCTCTCTGTAACACCTTCATCTGAAAATGAGCAGGTAATTTGAGTGTCAGGAAAACTGGCTGCTTATGTCAGCCAGCCATCCCTTCACGTTAGTGCAGAGTGACAAAGGCTGTAAGAAAGCACAAACAGTGGATTGTTCATTCACCTTCAATACTTAGATTCTTTTTTAATGTAGTGGAATTCTAGAGTTTTGTACATGAAAAGCTTATTTTACATTTTCTAATCAGAATTTTGAGAAATACTCTTTCTTTATGGGGAGTACACTGTCTTTTGTCGGTAAACATTCTAAAAATATTGAAGTGATTGGTAACTTTGAATAACCACTGAAACAGCTGTTATTCTTACGTTTTTACATAAATTTGCTTCTATAAACATCAATTCCTCAACAGTAGTAAAAGTTCAGAAATCTAAGTTAAGTAGTCTAAAAATGCCTCTTTCTAATTTCACTCCCTAAAGTCTCTGAGTACATATAAAACAAGTGTCTAGCAGTCTCCTCCTGTCTCCAGCATGCATCTAGACTATTTCTAAGGATGCTTCATAAAACTTTTAAAGAAAGGCAAGCTCAGTGCATCAGTACTGTTGCTTCCTTGTGTTACAGCTTTGCTGTACTCATGGCCAAGCTACAACTTAGAATTCCTTGGGATACTCGGATGTAATGTCAGAAGTACAGGACAAACGGGGCCAATTTGTGTGGACTTAATACAGACGAAACACATGGAGTCCAGAATTCTTATTTCAGCTGCACCGTTCCTGCTTTCATCGCCAAAACTGACATTCCAATAAAACATTGGGGTTTTATTTCCTTTGTCCTTTCCTCTTTCAGGTTGGTTCAAAGCTCATCTCCTGCCACAAACTGGTGCTGGCTTGCGTCATCCCCTACTTCCGAGCCATGTTTCTTTCGGAGATGGCTGAGGCCAAGCAGAAGCTGATCGAGATCCGGGACTTTGACGGCGACGCCATCGAGGACCTGGTGAAGTTCGCCTACTCCTCGCGGCTGACGCTGACGGTGGACAACGTGCAGCCCCTCCTGTACGCCGCCTGCATCCTGCAGGTAGAGCTGGTGGCAAAGGCCTGCTGCGAGTACATGAAGCTGCACTTCCACCCCTCCAACTGCCTGGCGGTCAGGGCCTTCGCCGAGAGCCACAACCGCATCGACCTGATGGACATGGCCGATCAGTTCGCTTGCGAGCATTTCACGGAGGTGATGGAGTGCGAGGACTTTGTGAGCGTCTCGCCGCAGCACCTCCACAAACTCCTGTCCTCCAGTGACCTGAACATTGAAAATGAAAAGCAAGTTTACAGTGCTGCTATCAAGTGGCTGCTGGCCAATCCACAGCATCATGCTACGTGGCTGGATGAGATCCTTGCACAGGTAAGGCAGACCAAGGCGCCAAGTGCCTGTCTCATCACTGGTTTAGTTGTGTACTCAGCTCTTTGTACTTGGGTAGATCTCAAGCTGAAAAAATACTAGCTTTTGGTGCTTCATCCAGTATTCAGGGTTGGGAGCTGGCAGTGGAAGCAAGTCAGAGTTCCTTATTTCAGGGAGAAGTGATACTCTCCTGTTCCTGTAGAGAGAGGAGTACTCACTTTGTGCCCGTGGCTGGGAGGTGGGGAACCAACAAAAAACTGTATCTGTGGTTGAGCAGAAATGTTTTATACTGACACAAACCAGAGAGACTACAAAGCCATCATCACTTCACTTGGCTTGCCACTCCTGCAGCCTGATATGCTCTCTGCCCTTGCTGTTACGTGTTTGTACTTAAGAAAGGAGGCAAAGCTGTTGAGTTTTCTTACATGGCTAGGAAGGGAAACTCAGATGTGTCATATCAAGTTGTGTCACAGTATTTGAGACAGATGTGGAGAGCCTGCATGGGGAAGGATTTGCATGCCATGTGTATTAGCAGGTGATTGGCTATGCAGTTTTAGTTGTCACTGAACTCCAACAATTTTGCATTTGGCTGAATTGATAATAATGGCATTATGTGAGTAAGAAGAGGTCCACTGAGATGCTGCTGTCATTGTCTTCATGAATCATTTTTCACATTTCCTAGGAGAAGATCACAATGATCTATTAGCTGTCTTTCAAAAACCTTCAGTTTTATCTAGACTAGCATGAGGTTTTTTGTACAAAAAACCCTTCTTTATTATGCCATATTTAGACTTACAGGCAATATAATTAAAGATTTTTTTAAAGACATTTATATTTATTGCTCAATTGTGCTAGCAGATGAGATTAACAGTTTTATTCTGGTGATGGAAACCAGACACTAGATTGAAGCAAAGAAAAAGTAAACCCCTTCTTGCAAATATGGGAGTCATCAGCTGACTTGAACACTAGTGCTAGCTGAAGACATGCCTGGGTTTCTAGACAGTGATTATCCATGTCATATTCAGCCCCACGGGTTTCACTGTTATAATGAGGTTCTGAATTTAACAGCCTGGAGTTCTTACCACGTCACTAACCTCAGGGGCCTGTCAGCAGGGCTGCAGTGGTGCTTTAGAGCAGCCTCAAATAAGCTGGGCTAAAATAAAGGAGGAAGTGGGACTGAAAGCAAGGAGCTGGGAAAGAACAGGTAGAGACACATGCTTGCTTCAAGACAGGGATGCTTGTCAGTGCTGTAAACAGCCCCATCCTGCTGTTCTGAGAAGCACAGGAGCTACTGGACTTCTGCACCATTGCTGTTGAGCCAGCTGGGAGCTGCTTGACAGTGTTGACTCCAAACCTTAGGAAATCAGGTGGAGATTTGCTTCAGTTCCCCCCACTAACACCTGTCCCACCTTTGCCTCTGATTGTACTTTGTATTCTGCACTGTTTGTCTTACAAAGGAGGGTGAAAGGTTTGCTGAAATAAATGACAGGAAGGATTTAGAGAAGGAAACAATTAGCTCTCAATATTTATTTTTTTTTTAAGCTTGAAGTCTGTCAGGTCTGCCTTAGAGAAAGGTTTACTGCACTAGCAATACCTCCTTCATAGACACCTAGTTCATGGTGACTGTTTTCTTTTTGACTTGCCCCCCAACGAAAAGGAACCATTTTTAGCACAAGCCCTCTTACTCTGGCATAGCAGTGAGCTGAAGATTCACACCCCACAGCAGACTAACCTGACAAAGCCCTGGTAAAGCCACAGGTGCTGCCAGCACCACGCCAGGCAGGTGCACAGGCAGCAGCTTGTCTCCTTGCTCAGCACAGCCTGGGCCAAGGGACACTTCTCCAGCGTGGCTGAAATGCCAATGGTTGCAGCAAACATTACCATCAGAAGGAACTGTTGATATTGGTGTTGTCTGGAAGAACTCTGAGAGCTGCTCTCCTTGCTGAGGAGCGTGGGGCTGCCGGCTGGCTCCGGAGCTGCCGGCCGGTGCGAGTGCGGCGCTGCACGGTGACGCTGGGCACTTCAGCCACTTTCTCCAACTGTGTTCATTTCTGTGTCAGGTACGGCTGCCTCTCTTGCCCGTTTGTTTCCTTATGGGTGTTGTGGCAAAGGAAGAGATTGTCAAGCAGAATCTAAAATGTAGGGATTTGCTGGATGAAGCAAGGAACTACCACCTTCACCTGAGCAGCAGGGCAGTGCCTGACTTTGAGTACTCCATTCGCACAACACCAAGGAAGCAGACTGCTGGTAATTAAATGTGTGTCTGGTTACCCAGTAGGGAGTGGTGTGGAGAAAAGGCAGCACATCTGTACAGGGGTCTCAATATCAAGCAGGTATAGCTTGATATCGAGGGTTGTTGATGACTTAATGCAAAATTGGGAAAGCCATTATGTACCTCTCTGGTGTTTCGGTGATGTGCTGCATTTTCCTAGCAGAACTTTAGCAGTCATTTTCTTTCTTTAAAGCATTAATAATTTATCCTGATTGGCTCTATCTGTATTAAACCCAGAGCTGTTACATGTGTTATGACCAGGCAATCTATTCAAAGCTGTACAGAAAACAGTGGACAGTTATCTTTTGGTGTTGAAGGTTGAACTAACTTCTAAAGTCTTTGACTAACCTCCACCAAAAGTGAGTGATGAATGTTGACCGCAGATCATGATTTCTACATCATTATATTTAACAAACTATGGATTTATCTCCTTAAGCCAAATCACAAAAAGCATATTTAAAATATGCATTGTTTTTACAAGAGCATAGATAGCTGATTGCCATAGCAGCATGTCAAGCAAAGGCCAAAATCCAGTGTCCAGTTATGAAGGGCAGTGACTGTGCTCCTTGAAGTGAAATTCAGCTTCCCCTGAACTACGTAATTTTCAGTTTACTCTGCTGTACAGCTGTTCTTGCCCATCCTCCTGCTGGCTCTCTGGAGAGTTGTTTTGTGTTCTGCAGGCGTGCTGTTCTGTGTGGGTGGCAGAGGTGGATCGGGTGACCCCTTCCGCAGCATCGAGTGCTACTCCATCAGTAAGAACAGCTGGTTCTTCGGCCCTGAAATGAACAGCAGGAGGAGGCACGTGGGCGTCATCTCCGTGGGAGGTCAGTAACCCTGTTCAGGCAACCCCAGGCAAAAGGCACTTGTTTGCTCCTTTTGCTGAGTTGGTACTTTTACTAGCTGTACAAGAAGTAAACTAATTGCTTAATTGTTGGATAGTCTTCAGTTTGGTAAAGCTTCTCCCCCTTGAGGGAGCGTTTGGTCCTGAGCCAGTCTGAGACTGTGCTTATGGAAAAGACATTACTGGGAACTGACAGAGTTGGGCTGTTCAGAGTTGGGCAGGCTCCATGGAGACCTTACTATGGCCTTTCTGTACCTTAAAGGGAGCTTAACAGAAAGATGAAGAAAGGCTTTTTAGTGGGGCCTACTGTAAGAGGACAAGAGGTAATGGTTTTAAACTAGCAGAGGGTAGATTTACACTAGATATGAAGCAGAAATTCTTTATGGTGAGGTTGGTGAAAACCTGGAACCTGGTTGCCCAGAGAGGTGGTAAATGTCCCACCTCTGGAACTGTTCAAGGCCAGAGTGGATGGTGCTCTGGGCAACCTGAAAATGAAAATGTCCCTGCTCATTGCAGGGGGGCTGGACTGGATGACCTTTAAAGGTTCCTCCCAGCCCAACTGAAGTGTATATAGCCTCTTGCCTTAAGTAGGTGATTTACTTTTTTAAAATCCATTTATAAAGAAATGGCCTTACACAGCACTCACCCAGAATTTGCTAGTACTCATACTGGCTTCCCTTCCTACTTAAATCCATCCTGGAAAGTTACTAAGACCATAACTCTTCCAAGAGCAGGCCTAGCTTTATTTTTGGGTCTCCATCTTCTGAAAACAGGTCTGTGCAGTCCAGAGCAGCTTAGCACCAATAATGGAGCTTTCTCTTGTATCTGGCAGCCCCTCTGTTGCTGCAGCAGAACAGAGATAATTTTTCTCCATAGAAAATTTGGAGAGACTGTACATATGTCCAAACTGATTTGACCTGTGTACTTAAATTATGGAAAGGTTTTTTTGTCTACATAATCTCAAGCTTTGTGTAAAAGTTCACATTAGAACAGATTCCTGGTTGAGTACAGCATATAAAACGCTGATATTGAAAACATTTTTAAAACTTTAACCTTTATTTGACCTCTTTGTCTCCACATAGGCAGGGATATTATATAAATGAAAGCTGAAATGTTGCCAAGCAGTCTCTGTATCAAAAGATGTCTGTGTGTTCAGGTAAAGTCTACGCAGTAGGTGGACATGATGGAAATGAACACTTAGGAAGCATGGAAGTATTTGATCCTCTCACAAACAAGTGGATGATGAAGGCATCAATGAACACAAAGAGGTATATGAGTCCCAGGCTCCAAATCCTTGTCTGTGATGTGCCGTTTCTTGCTGATGCTGAAAAACATCCTGTCTGTCCTGCCTTTTTGGGGGGTTTTCAAACTGTTCTATTTCTAGGAATTTCTTTCCCCTATTTTGGAACTTTTTGTTATGAATGTACTACCCTTCTGTCCTTTTTTTGGAGGAGCTGGCTTCTGGACCAGGGGCCTCTGCTACTCCAGCTATGCTTGCATTCTGGTATCCAGGGCCTTTCTGCTGAGCCCAGTAAACAACTTGGAACTGATGAACTGGTTCTGTGGGGTTTTTGCTCTTTTTTTTTAGAATGAGCAAGATAACTGCCAGCATAACGTGAGAAGTGAAATACTTTATAGTTAAAATAAAAAAAAAAAGTGAAATACTACACCAGGAAACAAATAGCTGCCTATATTTTTCACACAAAAGGCCAGAAGCATGCAATCTGAAAGTCAGATTGAGGACTTTTTTTGCCTTGATATATGAGATTCTTTTAAGGAGTTACTGGACTCACAGATCTGTAATTCTTTGTTTCTGCTGTTATTTAAATCAGTGTCCCTAATTCTGCATTCCATTTTGTTGTTTGTTGTTTTTCAAAGCATCATGTACGAGTAGGAGTGAAATATCAAGTATGGCTTAAGTCCAAAAGCTATTTGTAGCTGTGACCTAATTAAAGTAGAAAAGCCAGACTCCTAGAAGTGGCTTGCTCTACTTCCTCCCTCCTGCCACCACCCCAGGGCATAATCTCAGCAACAGTCAGCCCTAGATTTCTGTGACATTTATTACTGAGTACCCGGGTAAATGAAAGGGCTGCTGTGCCTTGGCAATCTCCCAGCTCCACTCCTCCCATTCACTGAGGTCTTGGAATAATACCTAGGGGAGAAAATAACTGCCACCATTAAGTGGTGTCTGTGTTATCTGCTGAGGCAATTTAAGATAAGGCCATGACACTGCCCCAGTGTTTGTTCTGTAGAAAGGTGGTGCCTCCCTTGCTCCCCCCTCGGTATCATGCAACCTGCCCTCTTTAGTGAGACAAGAGCATTATCAGTAACGTGGTAAATCACCTCTCAGGAACTTAATGCTCACATTCTAGACCATACTTTTAATTTTATAGTACTTTTAATTTTATAGCCAGATCTCACATTGGTAGATTTAATAGAAACAAATCCAACAACCATTTTAACACTTAACAAAACACCACCAGAATGGAAGAAACTGCAGTTAAATCTTGCTAGAGTTCGTTCAGCTGTTTAAAACTAGCACAGGTTTAAAACCAGCACAGGTTTGCCTTCTAATATGCATTCGTATCACTCCCAGTCATTCTCAAATGGTAGCAAAATCGTATCTAAGACTCTGTCATGTATCCCAAGTATGTGGGCAGAGGACCTTGCCTTAGAGTTGACGTTCAGTAAAAAGGACACAGGTGTGCAGAGGGCCAGCTCTTACACGATTTACTATAAACGCCACTTTAAAAATCTCCATTACTCTTTTCCCCCCGATTTGAGGCAGGTGCCATTCATGTACCATGGCACTTGCCCTGTGTCTCCCTCTTGAGGCTGAGGGCTTGCACTAAGGTGTTGCTGCTGTGGTTCCCCAGGAGAGGCATCGCCCTGGCGTCCCTGGGGGGCCCCATTTACGCCATCGGGGGCTTGGACGACAACACCTGCTTCAGCGACGCCGAGCGCTACGACATCGACTCGGACCGCTGGAGCACCGTGGCCTCCATGAACACTCCCCGGGGAGGCGTGGGCTCCGTGGCCCTGGTGGTGAGTCGCTGCCTCCTCCCTGTGGGCTGGGGCCAGCTGGGGAGCTGGGGCCAGCTGGGGAGCCCTGCTTTTCACAGCTGCCTTCACCAAGGTCTGAGGCAAAAGGCAGCCGGTGGGTCTGAGCACCTCTGGTCATCGAAATCCTGTGCAAAAAGCGAGGATATTGAGGATAATACAGCAAATTGGACTGTTACAGCAACGTTTTAGGTACTGGGAGAAGTACCCTTCTAATGACATGCATAGTGCTTCCTGTCTCACTCAGCCCACTGGTTTGGTCACTGTGTTTAAAGGTACCAAATACACGCTCAGCCCACTGGTTTGCCATGGTCACTGTGTTTAAAGGCACCAAATGCACGCTCTACTTTAATCCCTCTGGGATTAAGTCAGCTCTGAAAAACAGCTGCAACACTACAAAACTGTTGCACTTCTTTCATTGGAAGAGACAGCATTTATGTTAGATAATTGAATCTATTGTTGGAATTCTTAAATGAAAGTGGATATATCACATTTTCCTATAATTATAACACTGCTTATGAAAAGCTGAGTAAAGGGCAACTACATCACAAATAATCTCTGCACAACTGTTTTCCAGAACCATGTTTACGCTGTGGGTGGCAATGATGGTGTAGCATCTCTTTCCAGTGTGGAGAAATATGATCCCCACTTGGATAAGTGGATAGAAGTGAAAGAGATGGGTCAGCGAAGGGCTGGGAACGGTGTCAGCGAGCTCCACGGCTGCTTGTATGTTGTGGGTGAGTAAGGATGGTGGCATTTTGTAGTGCTGCTGCTGCTGCTGCTGCCAAGTGCTGGGCTTTGGAAGAGGCTGTTGTTGCTAGAGGAACTGGGAACAGATAGAGCTGACCTGTACTTGGTGTTCTTGGGCAGGAGAAGAATGCAAGCACAACCAGGGCACGCTTCAATGAAGGTACGTTAGCAAGGAGATGGAAAGCAGCTCTGAACCCACATTGCAGGAGGGCAGATCTGTTCAGGACAGTATGTCTGTTTTAGAAAATCCTCTCAAGACTCACTACTCTTGAGTTTCCTTTTAGGGAACAGTTCTTAAGTTCACATGCTTTCAGAGCACTCCAGTTGTGTTCTGAGTGTAGACAACAGTAGCTTTCTTTGCACTTATTCCACAGCTTCTTGTCTTGTGTGCTACCTTGTATTTACCTGCTTTCCTGAGAGAGGAAGATGCCAGGTAGGTGTGCCACAGTAATAGTTTAAAAAGCTCTGACTTGTGTGTTATCTAAAGTGCTTAAATAGGTTTTGAACAAAATGCTTCTCTGATAGCTTCCCCAGCAACAGGAATGCGTCACTGAGTCTTAGATGAAAATTTTTCCCTACTCAAATATTTGCCAATGGTGTAATTTGAGAACACTGCCAGAGTGTGTTTTGCATAAAGTAAAATAAGTTTAAGATTGAGACCATCCTTTTGCTTTCTCTTCCAAATGGGAAGCTGTTTCATTATAAATATGGTGAATTCAAGGAGAAAAATAATAAAATTAGAATCATTGCAACTTGACTAGAAGAAAATTACTGCTGTGGGTGATGTTTTGTGCAATGAGAAGAGGGTGAGCTCTATGATGAATTTTTAGGAGCTTGTAAAGTTCTGGTAAAAGAGAGAGCTGGACAGGACCCCCTGAATGCTGAGAAGGATCTGATAATGCCAGTCTTGGATATGCCCTGCATCAGGAGTGCCAAAAGCTGACCCTGGGATGGTTGTTTGCAGGTGGCTTTGATGACAACTCGCCCCTGAGCTCGGTGGAGCGGTTTGACCCACGCTGTAACAAATGGGAATACGTGGCAGAGCTCACAACTCCAAGGGGTGGTGTTGGCATAGCAACACTGATGGGAAAAATTTTTGCAGTTGGAGGTCATAATGGCAACGTGTACCTGAATACAGTGGAAGCGTTTGATCCCATAGTGAACAGGTAATTTCAAATGTTGTGTTTGTCCTAAAACGACAAGGATATCTGCCCGTGTGAAAACACAGCAGCATAGAAACAGTGTGCAGGAGGAGCCTAGCTGTTGTTTCCTGGTAATAATTGAATAATATCCATGACTGTCAATGCAAGAGTGCTGCTTATATCACTAGGGCTGTCTTGTAAATACTTAAGCACCTTCTTCTCTGCTCCTCTCTATCCCTTGTCATCGCCCTTTCATTCAGTAACAATCTATATTCTTCTGCTCTTTTCAGTCTGATTTTGCACTAAATGGGTTGCATTTTTGTGCAGAGTGAACAGGTAGGCAGTGTAATAGAATTTCAGGCACAGAAAATAACCTTCAGGTTGCTCAGAAGGGGCAGGAACTTGTTTTTCTGTTCTCCCGTAGGTGGGAACTCGTGGGCTCAGTGTCACACTGCAGGGCGGGGGCGGGCGTGGCCGTGTGCTCCTGTCTCAGCAGCCAGATCCGGGATGTGGGCCAAGGATCCAGCAACGTTGTGGACTGCATGTGAGCTCTGCCCCCTCCTCCAAATTCCAAAGGAATGCTACAAGGGAGGCACCATAGAGCTTCTAAACACTATGTTTTGTATGGTCGGCTAAGGAATAAATCCAGCACATTTTCTTTGTGAAAATGGTATCTCCTGCAACTGTAAAGCTTTTGGTGGCTTTCTATCAATAGTGTTACAGAAGAGCCTGTGACAACATGGAATAAAAGTGTGACTCACAGGAACAAACCTGCCAAGGACTGCAATCATCCCATTTTTGAGAAGCTGTAATTTCAGAATCATTTGAGGCAGCTGTTGCAAGGACTCAATATCGAACTGTCAATCAGGCATGTGGTGAGGAGAGCAGCAGCAGCTCCTGCTGCTGAGCTTCCCCCAACAGCCCTGCTACGTGTTCACTGGAGGGCTCGAGTGCCATTTCATTTAACTTATTTTGTGGAATGGAGTCTTAAACATTTCCCAATTGTGCAATTGCTTTGTAACAGAAGGTGTCTCAAATTTTAGAAGTAACGACATCGCTGATGCACACTGAGATAACTGAGGCAGAGAAGTTCACTGCTCACCTCCCAAGGGAATGCTGGCAGCAGTGGAAATTGCCAGGATTCTGTCTGGAAACTGTCATTCAAAGTACTCTCTCAAGCTAATAAACTTGTTAGGAAGCTGGAAAGATTCTTGACCTCAGTTTAGCCAGTGGAATACTTCCATAAAATTTGTAGTTACTACCCCACCCTGCTCCAAAGGAGTTTCTGTTGAGAGGTCCTTCCTGAAGCAACCAGTGTAATTTGCCCTATTTTGGGATGATAGTGTGTGAAAATGTAGGCTTCAGTGGTGTTTGAATCACCATTTTTATACAAAATGGAAATGCATAATAAAATTTGTGGTATTCTGTAAAACATTTTAAGTGCAACTCTAGAAGACTTGACTGATTTCAGTATCCAGTAGCAACTCTGCTAACATTCTGGAGTTACTTGCTCTTTTAAGGGAGCAGATACGTAACCTCAAAACCTTGAATGAACCAAAGAGAGTCAGCAAGAAAGATAATTGGGAATAAATCAGGTACTTCATCAAAAAGTGAGATAGCAATGTGACAGCCCTGCATACAAAGATGTCTTGTTATGCCATTGCAAACCCTGAATCCTGAGTAAAGTCCTGCTGGAAAGACTGCAGATTCCTGTTCCTGCATCACCTTGAACAGACCAACAACTGACAATCCTTTGTGACCAAAGTTTCACAATTACCAGGTTGTTCCAAATGCCCAGGGAGAGCAGCAAACTTCTCTGTATTCAGGACTGGGAAGAGGCAGGACAGCAGGAGTGAGGAGGCACAGTTGTGTTTTTTTGTCGAGTTACCATCCTTCGGCTTGCCTGCCCAAAATGGCTTTGCACTTTGGCAGCCCCCAGGGACAAAGTGAACAGTACTGTAAATAATGAAACATTGCAATAAAACATTTGTACTTCAAAGCACCTCGTTTGTGGTACGTCTGGAGCACACTGGTGCTGGGAAACATTACAGCACTGAGTACTTTTTGGTTTCTGCAGTGAATATTTCTCTACAGGAAGCTTCTGTCAGCAGAGAGGATCCTGCATTACCACCACGGGCTGCACCACCCCGCTGCCCTCCTCACAAGGATGTGGTTACCCTCATGGCTCTTGACTGACTCTGAGGGGTGGAAAGAAGTGATATTCCCTCTCTGGGACCAAATGGATGTCCTGGCTAACAAAAACCCTGACTTTTCTACCAAAGTGGCCCTGACTGTAAAACCAGGTAGCCCCGCAGTGCAGGTTGTCAGCTGATACATTTGTCCTCTTGGTGGGAAAGTGACACCCGTGGGTGCAGCCTGTGGGTGATTCACATGCCTGGACCACACTGAGCACAGCACCTGCCAGGCACCAAAGGGGGAAGTGTTCAGCAGGGAAATCAGGTTACAGCAAAAGCTCTGGGATTCTCTGCCGTGTGGGAAGAGCTGGGAGTCACATGGTACTAGCTCTGAAGAGGATCATAAAATAGGCATCTCATTTGTATTTCAATGCACACCCCCGCCCCAACACTCATGTTCAGGGCTCTGGAGGTGTATCCCTAAGGACTGGCAAGAAAACTGCAGAGCAGGTTTACAAGGAACAGCCCTGTTCCCAGAACAGTGGTGTCCCACATTGTTAATCCTGTATGGCACCACAGCTAAATATATTTTGTACAGAACTGGTTTTAGAATCGCTATTGCTGGAAATGTGCTAATGACGACAAAGCAGAACAAGAAACAGAAATAGAGGATTACTGTGGTGACAAACTGCAGTCACCTACCTGCACATATAGCTGTTGTGGTTCAATACCTGTCCTGGCAAGGGGACAGTGATGACAAAGGAATATCCCCCCCCACTCCATGCTAAAGAACAGAGCAGCCACACAATGATAGGAGGTCCTACCCCTCACACCTTATTTACGTTCAAAGGGGATTGTGGTCCATTTGGTTCTACTTTTCCCAGCTTCGAGTACAATTTAATTTTGTAAATTAAAACAATTCCCAACGCAATCTCATTCCTAATAGAGCCATGCTGGCCGCGGAACTCTTTGGATTTGATAAAATACTCAGCTAAGAACAGGAAATTTTGGAAGGCAAAGCATATGATACTTGCATATTTTAAAATACAAACCAAATGCATGTGTGCACTCCTATCAGAAAGGCAGCAAGCTTCCCTCCTGCTTGAGCACCGGCTGGGAAAATGATTTCAACTAGAAACACCTGCCTGCAGAAGGGGATGCAACCCTGTGGAAAACCTGGCCTGCCCTGGCAGAGAGCTCTGCTCACAACGTGGTTATCAGCACAACCAACAGGCATCAGGCAGTGGCCTGGGGATGCTGCACGGGAGAAGCAGCAGGAGGCAACAATGATCCCAGCCAGGAGGGGCACCCTGCCTCTGTCTCCAGGGTCTTTCAGAAGGGGTGGGATTTGGGGGTAGTTGCTACAGTGTCAGTGTTGGTAACCCTTGTAGGGTTAACAGACTGTGCCCACAGGGCAGACTGAACGTCTCAGAAACAATTTATTCATCAAAACTAAAGAAACCATGCCTGTGATCTGGTAAGACTCTTACAGAGAAGTGGGAAGGTAATTAAATAACAGCAGGGCTGGCAGCAGATTCTGAAACCAGCACTTGAGTGAGCAGCCTCTTCTCACTGCAGTCCAACAGTTCTGAAGCTATTGAGGCACCAGATTCTATGAGATAATTTTGCTGCCATGAACTCTTTCCGTGCAGTTACTTAAAAGCAAGGTGCCTTCCTGTTGTCCTGGCTGCAGGACCTCAGTTCTGTGTCCTTACCGCCACCTGCAACAACATTCTCATTGAGGAGTGTTTCCATCTCTTTTAGGGGTTGGAAACAAGCTGCGTGGAACACACATCAAGCAAAAAAATAAAAATCTACAAGCAGCAATCACTGAGGAATGGGGTCAGGCCCCACCAACCCAGGGAAATTCCCGAGTAAATGAAGGTTTGTCAAAGATAAAATCAAGGTGCTAGGAATGTAACACTGACTGCAGGCTTTCCCAACTCCAGCCCAACCTCACTGCCCCCAACCAGGGTGGGAACAAGAAGCAGCACCTTGCTTGCTGTGTCTGTCCTGCCTGCTGGGGAAGCTGCAGGATGCTCAGCAGGATCCCCTGTGATGGGACTATGGCTCCTACATCCAATGAGACTTAGTTCACAAACAAGTTGTCAACAGGTGACAAAAATTAAGCCAATTAGGCCATTCAAGCTTAATTAGAACAAATGATTGGGAAATTCTTGAGTCTAAATTGTTCCCACAGTCAAAGGGGGCTTTCTGTCCTTATTTAGGCTGAAACTGTTCTTGGAACTATTTTCAGCATCACTGCAGTACAGAGTTTTGCAAACCCAAGTACTCTGTCCCAGGTACTCCACCTTAAGTTTTTTTTGCTGGCTGCTTTTACCGCACCTGTATTTGTTTTCTAAAGCTTTGCACATTTTCTCTACTGAAACTGGTAGCAAACAAAGCACAGCCAGCCAGGAGATGAAACTTGTATCAGTAATTCATCCATGGCTCAGTCTGTGAGGCTGGTGTTGCTGCCACTTCGTGGCATTTTAATGCAACTGTAAGCAGGCAACTGCATCTCTGGCTGTTCCTGGGAGTGGCAGCAGGGCCAAGGAGGAACATTTGCTTGACAGGCAAGACTTAACACGGGCCAGGAATTGCTCCTACGCTATCTTCCCCTGCACACCTTTTCCAAGGAAGGAAAACATAGGACAGTGCAAATCAGCAGATCTAACTCAGGTGCTGGAAGAGATTGCAAATCCATGCAGAGCTCCCTAAAGCTCATGGCCACAGGAACAGCCAGCACAGCCCTGTGGATAGCAGGGCACTGCTGTCTCCAGCCCCTTGGCATCAGGGTAAAAGTCACCCCTCTGCACATCTATGGTGCTGATCCACTGGTCAAATATCCAAATGCAAAATGTGCCATCTCTTCCACATTCAGCCACTTCATCCCTTCTTTAGAAGAAGAGATTCCTCTCCCTGGAAGCTCTCAGACTCACAACCATGTCCAGGCAGTCCCAGGGACCCACTGCAGTTTTCCACCCTCAACATCCCAAGCAACAAAACTCAGTCCAAGGATGACTCCTCCCTGTGAGTCCCATTCCTCCAGCACAGATGATGCCTTAGGAAGGCTGACCTAAAACAGAGGCTGGACAGAGCTAGAGAATAAAGTGGATATTTATTGAAAGACTTCCAGGACTCACCCTGGGCATTACAGGAGCCTGACCAAGACTGCACCCAGGGTGGGTTAGGAATGGCCACACAAAATGGCTCCCTGATCACGAGATTTTACATTTTTATAAGTTTTGGTGCATTTGCATATTGGGGTTTAATTGTCCAATTACAGCTGCAGATTGTGAGGTCCCATCCTTCTTGTTCCTCCCTTCAGTCCACCCTTGTTTGTGCTTTTGGGCTGAAAGTTGTCCTTGGTTCTCAGCAGGAAAGGATTTGTTTTGTCTACTTGTTCTGTGAAGAGAGCTTACTAGCACTTAACATGAGGCTCAGAACTACATCCTTAGGAGGTACAGAATCTGAAACTATGAAAGCTAAAATCTAAGGCATCACAGAAGACAGGCAGAGCTGTTTCCAACCATACCTTGGGTGTCATTTTGCCACCCAAACTTGTCTCTGGCAAGACTGAAACTGAGCAAGACCCTCAGAAACACACTCTGAGTGCAGATTTCCTTTTCAGCAATAGGTGTGAACATTGTGCTGTTAGTTATTCATAATAGCCCTGGTTATACATGACCAGCACCTGGGGACATTCAGACAACTCTTTGCATGTGGTCATTTGAAAGGCAGGTCCCACCCCCATCTCTTCTCTTGCAAGGCAGAAAAGCATCACCCTCAAAAACCACAGTTCTACAAAGGTAAACAAAAGAACTTACAACTGTATTTAAAACAAAAACAAAAAAAAATGCAGGTGCTTTGCATTGAACAGAAAAGTAAAAACAAAACCAAACCAAACTGTTTGTAAGGCTTCAAAAGAACAGAGAACTTGGAACTATTTACATCCTGGACACCCAGTTAAGGAAGGCACTGGGGTTCCAGTCTGGAACAGTCACTGTAAATTCTGTCTCCTTCAGTCTGTGAGGTCAGGCTGGCTCTTGGTCATCTTGCTTGGCCTTGTTCAGCAGAACATTCTGGAATAGAAGGAGGAAGAGAGAAACATTTGGTTGGATTCATCCAACAGGCACATCTGGCAGAGGACAGCCAATGACTGGAGTGACTTGACTCCAAGAGGACCTGCCCAGCCTTTTCAGTTTCAGCAGCTGCCTCTTCAGGGTGAGGATCCTTGCAGCCTTCCAGCCCCTCTGCCAGGCACATTGTGCTTCTTTTCTTTGGCAAGTTTGCCAGCAGATGATGGCAGTGCCTGCCTTTGCCCAGTGGGGCCCACAGAACTTGGTGAACTTTTATGGAAAAGGACCCTGCAAAGGCCCTGTGGGATGGCAGGTTACAGCTTTGGAGTGTTCCCCACTGCTTGCACCACAGGACAGCACAACATTTCTAATGACTAAACTGGACAATAACAAACTAGCTGCAGCTCTAGGAATTTCTGCTGGCCAGTGCTGGTCAAAGGCCCAGCAAGGACTCCAAAATCCAAGTGCTGCTCAGCTGTAGCCAAGCTACTTGGCAGGTGCTGTCCTGACAGGGCAGCTCTCCCCCATCTCCCCCTCTCTCTGCTCCCTAAAGAAGTGCTCATGAGGAAGCAGAAAGTGGGATGGGGGCAGAGCCAGCCCTGTTTGGTGTCTTCAGAAACTACAGGCAGGGCTGTAAAACAAACACCTACTGTTCAAACTTCAGGTCTTCTTGTCTTGTCTTCATCTGGAACAGAAGTCACTGGAAAAGGATTCTTCTCATCCCCTGCAGATCCCTGAAAACCCACAGAGAGCAAGCTGCTCAGAGAGAGATGCCCATAGCAATTCCAAAGCCTGGCTTTGCTAAATTTCCAGAGAAGATGTTCATTTCTCCCAGGCCAGGTTGAATACCCAGGCTGTCCCTCTCTCACCTTCTTCCCCAGCAATCCCTGCAATGATGGAAATGGCACCCTGGCTTCTCACCTGGCAGCTCTCAGTGCTTTCTCCCTATCAGCGTTTCCCAAGCACAGAGAAATTCAGCAGCAGGTTTCCTTGCTCAGTGGCTGAGAGTGCAGCAAGGGCTGGAAGCAGGAAAATGATCAGGACAAAGCAGTTAGAAGGCAGCTAATTCAGTGTGCAGAGTCTGGCCTAACTCACAGCCCTGCCTGCCCCCCCAAAACATCCTGGACCCCACACCCTGAGCCAACAGAAAACAGCCAAATTTTAATAAACAGCCAGTAAAATCCAATTTGATAACCCAGAAATGCAAAGCTGCAAGGCTCAACAATTCTGTCAGCGTGCTGGAAAACCTTAGGCCCAGGTTGCAGCCACACCCACAGGTTTGCTGTTTCTTGTTTCTCAACAAACCACCCTCTCCTTTTATAAACACACTGCTGTTCACACCACTCTCGTCTTTACAGTGGCCTTCAGACAGAAATGGTCACTTATCTGAGAGGCTGTTTCTGAAGGGAATCAACAGCAGCCCTGGGTTCTGAGGAGCCAGGATCCTGGCAGGGCTGTCCATGGCAGGCAGGTCTGGGTCTCCAGTCTCAGTTCTGGGTCACTTTTGGGTGTCGTGGTCCAGTTTGGTGCACCTTGTGCAGAGTCATGGCCGGCAGTGGTGGCAGCACCACGTTTGTCCTCTCCCTTTGGAATGAAGCTTCTGGTGGCTCTGCACAAGAGAAGCAAATTCAGGACTATGATGCACAGAGAAGAATGGAGGCATTTCTTGAAAACTGGGCTACCTCCTGTACCAGTCCTGGCCAGTGTCCCAACAAGAGAGCACTTCCAAAGCAGAGAGGCTTCCATGAGAGAGACTTTTAACTGGCAGAGACTGTCACATTCAATGAGAGAGTGGCCCAGCAGATCTGTGACCATCTGAAATCAGGGTGAGCAGGGAATTCTGGCAGCAAGAGGCAGCACCAAAGAGTTCTCATCCTTGTTTCACCACTGCTCATTCCCACCATTTGTAGGCAGCTTCTCAGTGTTCCCAAAACACAGCAAGCAGTGACTCCCAGCTGATGGGCTGCAGCACCAGAGGAGCAGGAAATGAAGTTAAACCCAGTGAGGAGGCTCAGGTGTGAGGCTGCACTTCTTGCCTGACTCTGCTGTGCACTGTGGCACACTCCTCTCCCCTCTTTCAGCACCCGCTTTTCCCCTGCTTTGCTCCCTACTCACTGCACACCTGCTCTCCAGCTGCTCTGCCTTGGCACAGCTGATGCTGCACAGAGGATGCTTTGACACAGAGCACAGCACCATCCCCAACCTGATCCCCACTCCTCTCTGCCCAAAAACACCTCCTGCCCTTCCCACTCCAAAAGCCAGCACAGGACTCAGACAGCTGCTCATTTTCCCTGAGGAAAGGGGAGGAAGGGACTCCAGGAGTAAAGCTCTTCCATTCCTACCACAACTGGAACGTCCCTTCCCCCAGGCAAACATCAGCCCCAACACCTCTGTGCTTTCAGAGGATGTCAGAAGGGAAAGGCTCCCTCCCCTTACCCACCTACAGATACAGAGCCAGCATGATTGTCTTGGGCTTCATCTTCATTCCTTTTTCGTCCTGGGAGTATCCCCCCT
Source organism: Phylloscopus collybita (assembly GCA_027886175.1). NCBI lineage: Eukaryota > Metazoa > Chordata > Aves > Passeriformes > Phylloscopidae > Phylloscopus > Phylloscopus collybita. Next base: position 8,465,708 of record JAJNNQ010000130.1, read on the forward strand.
GTCTTCCCTCTAACAGGAAGAAAGAAAAGAGGGAAAAAATTTCACTCAGGTCTTGAAAGTTCACCTGAAGTACAGACCAGTCCATCTCAGATTGAGAGATTCTGGTTGCAAACAGAAAATAGAACACACTGGAACTACTTTTAGAGGAGAAGGATACTGACTCTAGTGCCAGCCTGGGTAGGGGAAACCCCACCTGGGTTTTTCTAACACTTCCTTGGTCAAAGCCACCTCCCCCTGCCCCTCTCACCTTCTTCTTTGCAGGGGACTCCTCAGGACTCCTCATGCCTTTCCTCTTCAGGTCCAGCTTCCTTGCAGGCAAGAACAAGTTCTTCTCCCCAGAAGGCAAGGGCACCTTCTCCTTGTGCAGGTCCCCAGGCCTGTGGCCACTGGGGATGAGAGCGTCACCTTCCTGAGCATCTCCCAGGAGCCGGGGGTCCAAAAAGCCTTTGGCCTTGGCCTGGTGGGAGCCCTTGTCCTTTCTCTTCTCAGAGGGCTCCTGAAGTGCCAGCTTCAGCTCTTTCCTGTCAGGGGCTTTTGGCTGCACTCTTTCCTTGCCTTCCAGCTGCTCCTTGCATGACTGCTCTGCGACCTGCAAAGGCCCAGGCTCGCTCTCCACCGCCCGCACTCCCTTGGATTTGTCGTGCTCCAGGAGCTCACGGGGCCTTTTGACAGCCACAGCCTCCCTGGTGGGCACAGGAGGCTTCAGGCAGCTGTGTTTGGTGGGAGGATAAGCCTCTTGTGGGTCCTTGGCCACTTGGCTGGAGCTCTCCTGAAAATCCTTGGCCACTTGGAGACAGCTTTGTTGAGATGTCTTGGCCACTTGGCCACAGCTCTTGGGAAGAGGCTCCCTTGTCTTGGAGAGCTGCAGGCAGGAATTGCTGCTGATGCCCTGCTCTGGCTTTTTCCTCTCCTCACGTGCATTCCCACTGGCAATTTCCCTGGGACCCTCTCTTGGCACGGCTCCTTGCTTTCTCTGGGTCACCTGGTTGTCAAGGTGCCACTTTTTATAGGCTGATGGCTCAGGCTGCCAACAACAAGAGAAAAGAAGGATTCAAGGCTGATGCCTCTGTGGGCTCTTTCTGTCCTAGCACAGCTCCCCAGAGCCCAGGGACTCTTGCCCAGAGCTTGTAAAGTCTGGGCTTTGGCCTCTGAAGCTCTGACTCTAAACAAACAGCCCATGTGCACAAACTTGCTCCTCGAGCACCAGGGATGGGTCTGTGCTGCATAAAAAACCAGAAACCACTCAGTGGGAAATAGCTGAGCCTTCCCTGTGGTCAGAGGGGTCTTACAAATCAGTGTTTGCAGGACAAAGCAGGCAGAACTTGGTCAGAAAGGAAAAGTAGAACATCTGCTTCCTTCCTAGGAGCCCCTCTCTGCAGTAGGTGCTTAACAACGCATCTACTGACACCAAACCTGTGTTCATGGCACGTTAGGGGCATGAGCCTTTTTGAATGAATACTTTTAAAACATTCTAAGAGCTGCCAAACAGCTGAGCTGAACTCCTGCTGAGCAGAAAGATCTCTTGTCATTTATCAGAAGCCCTGGCAAAAATGGGCTGGGTTACCTGTGTTGCCAATGGCAGTTTGGAAGTCTCTGCTCTTGGAGGTGACCTGTGAAGAGGTGACAGGAGAGGTGGCAGGGAGCTGCTCATTTCCTGGAAAGAGAGGGAGAGAAGCAGCTCTCCAAATGTGTTTTGTTCCCAACCATTTCCTTCATGTCTGCAAAACATGAGCAAACACAGAGATCTTCTGTTTAAGAGCACTCACCCTCAAAATGTCCTCAACCGATGGCACATCACTGGGCTTCTTTGCCTGAAACAAGAACAAGAGAAACAGAAGAGTTTGTTTCAGGTTTTTAATACTTGGCAGGTATCCTGCAAGCCTTTGCTTCCCAACAGCTCTATAAATGTCTTGCAAGTGTATTCATAATAAAATGAGAGTAAAGGATGCAAAGGCCCATCTGAAGGGGAGATAATAATGGAGACCAGGCTTGAAGAGAGCTGAAGCCACCACTGTCAACTCCTTCTCCTCTGAGATGTCTGTCTTCCCTTTGGAAACTGGCAGTCAGGGAAAACTCTTTCCAATTCTAAACTACTGCTACTACTGCTACTGCCCCTACTCTTTATTACAATGATTTCTGTCATCACCATCACTATCCCTGTTATCATTATTTTAAAATAAATGTGCTCCTGCACTCTGCTCCCTTCATGGAACTGCACTTTCCCCAAGTTGCTGTTGAAGCAGCTGAGCCTTGCCTGCAATGGCACAGGCTGCCTCTGCATGTAGGAGGAGTTGTGCATAATGCCTCATTAGTTAAACAAAATAAAAAAAATACAAATAATACTGTCAAATTCTTCTAAGGCCGTTCTCTAGAGACAGGAATATTTGTCATTCACACAAATAAAATCAGACTCCTTGATGTACAGAAGTTAAAAAACAACAACAACAACACCTGGGTATTGTGCAACCCCAGAGAAGGTGCAGTTTGTGCTTGGTTTCTAACTCACAGCACTGTTCATGGACAGGGAGCTCAGGCTGGCCTCCAGGCAGGCTCCTTCTGCCAAGACTCAACTTGTGCTCAGCAGGAAGATCTCCTGTCATTGATCTGAAGCCCGGGCAGAAATGGGCTGGGTTACCTTGGCCTGCAGTGGAAGTTTGGAAGTCTCTGCTCTTGGAGGTGACTTCTGAAGAGGTGACAGGAGAGGTGGCAGGGGGCTGCTCATTTCCTGGAAAGAGATGGAGAGAAGCACCTCTCAGGAGTTTTGCTGATGGACACAGAGGCAGTTTCACCCTTCCCAGGGTCAGAGGGATCCACCTCCTCATGGATTTGGAGAGATGTGGTCTGGAAGAGCACCCACCTTCAACATTCCTTCAATGGAGTGCACATAAACGTGCAGGATGGGCTGAAAGAAGCAAGAGGGAAGCAGTGTGAGTTTCCCTGGGTATTTTACTCCTTGACAGCAAACAAGCATGCACTCAGCCAGCATTTGCCTACCAGCAGCTCTACAAGTGTCATGCAGATCCATTATAATAAAATGCTACTAAGGATCAAAAGGCCCATCTGAAGGGGAGATCATAATGGAGGCCAGGTAGAAAACCAGCAGAAATCCCCACAGTCATTTCCTCCTCCTCTGATAAAAATGTCTGTGTTCCCTTTGAAACCTGGCAGTCAGGAAACACTCTTCCCAGTCTTAAACAACTACTGCTACTACTGCTACTACTACTACTACAACTACTTATCATTACTGTTATTTTTGTGAGTATGTTTGTGCAGTCTTCTCCCTTGATGGAATTTTGCTTTGAAGCAGCTCAACTTTGTCCTCAATGCACCTGGGAACCAAGTGCCTTGGAGCTCTGGGGAGGCTGAGCCACGAGCCAGGCAGGGCCCCTGTGCTGCTCCCTTGGCTTTCAGGGACTGCCAACAACAGAGGGCCCCCACAGCTGCACTCACCTTGGCAGGCTCAGGAAGGATTTTGGACTGTGGAGCTTTGGCTTCTGACCTCTGAGTTGAGTGACCTTCATTGCTCCTAGCACCGTTCTGCTCAGGGTCACGTCTGAGGTCTGGACATTCCAGTGAGGATCCTCTCCCTGTGTCCTCATGTGGCTTGGTCTGCCTGGGCGCTGGGCTGTGACTGCAGGTCTGTGACTTGGATTTGGGCTTCTCTGGAATCCACACAAGATTCAGAGGGGACTTGTGGCTCAGGAGCCCCCTGGAGTCCTCATGGCCCAGCAAGTTCTTAATGCGCCTTGACAGCTCATCTTCCTTGTCGGTCTGCAGCAGAAGAACAGACAGGGGAAATGGCAGAAACAGCCCGAGCCAGAGATGCAGCCCAGCAAGAGACACTGCTCAGGATCTTCATGGAATCTCCCTGCATCCCCACAAGGGAACTTAGTCAGGCTCAGGGGAGCAGATGGGAAGATGCTGTGTTTGCAGGGATTGGGCTCAAGGCTGTCACAGCCCCTTCTGCAGAAGACACAGCTCTCCCCTGCCACCCCAAGCCTCCTTCCTCCTCTCCTTGCAGCCTGCACCCCACTCCCATTACCTTGTAGGGTTTGGCAAAGAGGGCAGTCCTCTCCGAGAATGGATGTTTCTCTTCTGGAGCCGCCTGCCTCCTGCACCTCTCTGGCTCCAGAACGCGGAGCAGCTCTCTGTTGTTGTACCAGCTTGGAGAAAGACACAGAGGGAGGAGAGTTAACACTCTGACCCCTGTTCATACTCCCTGCTGGCAGAAACTGGGGCTGTCCCACAAGGGCACGTGCCCAGGAGCAAAGCAGTGTTGAAATCCACAGGATGTGACAGTGGACAGATCAGTTCTGTCCAGCGTGTGCTGTGCCCCAGAGCAATGACACACACAGGGGACAGCACACATCCTTCTCAGGGATTGCTACTCCGGACTGCAAGAGAAGCCTCTGTTGAGGGCTTTGGCCACTTTGAAACACTGAACTGTGTCATGGAGCTGCATTTAAAGCAACCCCATCAATGGAATTAACAGGGAGATCTGAGACATTCAGAAAACACCAGATCACATCCCCCTGTTCCTCCTCAGCCACACAGGCATCTGCTCAATCCCACCAGCCCCACATCAAAACCCCAAGAAAGATGGAATACCAGATCCTTTCAACTGTCTCTGCCCTGGGAAAGACTACTGCAAAGTGAGGGAAACTCTGCTCTGATGTTTGTGGACATTGGGGAAGGAAAAGCGTGCAGGCACAGTGGATGCAGCTGTCTATTTCTGCTCTACTGCACACTCTACTCTCTACAAACAATTCCTCGATTCTCCTTCAGCAATCCAACTTCCCAAGTGCCCCAGGTTGCAGAGGGAGAGCCTTGTCTGCCCCAGCAGTGACACTTGCTCCAATACCACAGCAATCATCAGCTCCTGAAAGTTTGATCATCCCTACAGCAGAGGCACAGCTGCCTCATCTCCTGCTGAGGGACTGTTGTTTACAATAAACCAGGTTGTTGCACTGGATGACATTCCGAATTCAGAGCAGAAGACTCTGCTGCCTACTGAAATGCCCACTCTTTTAAGACAAGCCTGCAGCTCTCCCAGTCTCCTGAGCCCTGCAGACACCATTGCTGCCCATCTCTGCCCTGGCCACTGCAGGGCTTTGTCAAGATGCTCTTCAGAGCCTCTGCAAACCTGAGCTCTGCGGACACTCAGAACTCTGGACTGTTCTCTTAAGGTCAGGGAATCTTGGAAACTTTGGGAACTGGACCTCCAGGTTTGGCAAGGACATGCTCAGCACCTGGGAGCCTTGGAGCAGGGGGACTCCACAGTGCCAGCCCCTCCACCTCCATGGGGAAAAGAGCTCAGGATTGGAGAGTTAAAACTAGTGCTGTACTTGCTGCTGCTGCTCTACACTTGATGTGTCACCAGGAAAACCCAAACCCCTCGACTGTTCAAAGAGGCAGATGAAAATTAATGTCTGCCCTGAAACATCAGCTCAGTCCTGATCAGCTTCAAGCATGTTCCACAAGAAGTAAAAACTTGCACCCACTCCAAAAAAACCACAACTTGTGCTTTGCTACAGACTGAAACAGGAAAATACTCCAAGGCCCAAAGCATCCCAGGCTGGAGAAGGGAGTGCCCTCGTCCCAGAAATAAGAGATTGGCTTCAGAAAGTTCAGCAGAGAACCCACCCTGACCCATCATCCAGGCCTGGGTCTGTCACAGAAGCTCTGAAAACACCAACGTGCTCTGAAGCCACTCTCTCTGACAGGGACAATCCCAACTTTGTTCTCCCACTCAGGGATTCTGACTCTTCCATTGGAGGGGGGATTCTTTTTCTCAGCCATCTCTACATTCATCACAGCACCTGGGAAGCCAAGATGACACCAAATGAATCCCTACCTATTGTGGCTGTTCTGGTTGTCTGTCGGTTCCATTTCGAAGCCTCAGACTGAGTCAGCTTCTCTGGAAGAGAACAAACAGATATTCACCATCTGCAGGAGCTCTTGCCTAAAGCAGGGGTCAGGATCTCCAGGGACTTGCTCCACTCAGAGCCTGGAGTGCCCCACTGGCAGTCACTGCAGTGCTCCTAAACATAAACCATCCAACCATGGGGATTACACCATGAGCTGAGATGGGAGAACCAAGAGATCCATTTTCCCCTTCCCCCAGCAGTGCTGCTGCATTTCAGGTCACCCTTCACTCCAGGTGTGGCCAAGAGCATGACAAACCAGGACATGGCTACAGGCTCCAGGATATTTGTAGTCATGGTTCGTGCTGTGATGTTTTGATTTCTCTGAAACTCTTTCCCCGGCACTGTTCTGTCAACAAGAGACAGGTTTTCCTAACTGTGTCCTATGTTTTGCATTCCTTTCCCTAGGAGGGACCTTCTCTTGATGTCCCTCTGACTTGACCAATGTAGTCGAAGAAGTTTGTCTTTCTTCCACCCCTTGGGTGGGTTCTTTGTAAAATAGTATAAAGGGAAGAAATTCCCAGGTAATAAAGACTGATTGGAGTCATTTCATCCTTCTGAGGTCAGAATCTGTGTCATTGTTAATCTTGAACAGCGTCAGATATTGGGTTCAATTTTAGGAAGAAATGGCCCCTAAGAACCCAGCCTTTAGACAACCACATGGGCCTCACATGAATGGCAGCATTTGTTGAAGGAGGAAGGGAAGAAAAAGAGGGGAAAAAAGCCTTAAAAGGATAAAAATGTAACAAGATTCCCTCAGCAGAAGTAAACAATCTCAAACAGGTGGAAATAGGACTGGAAACATTTACATTTCAATTTGTGCCATTCATGTGCAGCATCTGACACTCTGGAGGGAGCAGAATGATTTGTCACTGGGGAGGAGGCCACAGGAGCATTGAGGGAAGCCTTGTGAACCACGCCACTGAGGACAACTGGTACGAAACAGGAGCACAGAGACTTGGGGGAAGGGCTGAAGCAGCTGAGCTCTTTTAACAGCAGAGGAGGGACACCAGGGAAGGTTCCTTTCACACCAGGGAAGGCACCAGCAGGGAACCATCCTGCAAGCCGCCCCAGAGAGACAGGGCCCACTAGGGATGGGAATCCTGTCAGACCCCACCTCCCCCTGCAGCTGGGAGGCCAAAGAACAGACACTCACTGAGCTCAGAGGGCACATCTGGTAGCAAACAAACACGGCATCTTTGTTCCCTCCTCACAGTCAGGAGAACCATAACATTGGCTGGAAAACAATCTGCCTTGAAAGAACCTGGTGTCCACTTGAATTTAAAGGTAAATGAAGGTGGGAAAAGTAGGAAGTGCATAGAGGGAGAAGTCATTCTAGCTTTCTTCCAACTTCTGCTGAATGGGCCTGGAATTGGCCCAACTTGGGCAGAGAGAGGTGCACGCACAGATGTGAATAAAGAGCGTGGCAGGGACGCCTCCTCTGTCCCCAGCTGGTCCTTAGCATGGCCACAAAGCACACACGTGGCCAGCAGGAAAACCTAGATTTCCCTAAACAGTGACAAAGTTTGGCAAATGCCCTCGATAGGGCCAGGTTTTGTCCCACGCCGATGCCCCACGGATCTGAGGTTGTGCAGGCGGCGTTAACCTGACACAATTCCCACAAGGCACAAATGCTCTTGCAGCCCAGCCGTGCTCCTGAGCACTGCTGTGTTCAGAACTCTGACCCAAGCTGTGCTTTGCTGGCTGTGGAGAGGAGAGCAGGTACCCAAGAGTGACAAAGGACTCAAACCCTGGGCGGGAAGGAGTGAATAACATTTAATTAGAACCCGTTACAATTACAAAGCAAGGGGGGAACAGCACTGGCAGCTCGATGGGACTCCTTCTGCCCAGCAGAGGCTCAGGCTCACCAAATGGTGTCTCTGCCTCTTAGACACTGAGATTGCACCAGCCTCATTAATATTGAGGAGCAGTCCTTCTGTGTCCTCCCAGCACTTCCCAGTGTCCCTGGGTTTGCCCATATGCTCAGGTACGCGCCCTTCCAGACGTGTTTGTACAGCTCTGTCAGCCAGAGCTGCCAGGCAGTGACCACAAAATGGGAGGGGAGGGCTGAAGGGAGAACAGAAAAGGGTTCAAAGCCATACTGGGACAACAGGAGTACATGTCAGAAGAACTGCAAACCCCACCACAACTTCTCCCCACCATACTTAATAACTGCTCCTCCTTTAAATGAGCCAGTCACTACACCTTATTCCTAACACGAGTGATACAAGGTTGCAAAAATTAATGACGAGGCCATAAATCCAAAGGTAGCAAGAAAGGAAAGGCCAACTGTTTATTGTTCTAAAGGGGCTACAGGAACAAGGGGCTGAGCTAGTCCCAGCCCCTCAGGGCAAGGCAGAACAACCAAAGCCGTGCGCACAGAGCACCCCCCAGAGCAGTTCAGTTCATGAGAGCCGAGCCCCCTCTGAGGGTGGTCAGGCCCCTTTTATCGGCTCAGTCCCCTCAGGGATTGGTCCCTTTGGGATCCTTTCCCTGATTGGTGCGTTCCTCGGGCTCTCATTGGCTCTTGGCAGGGGGCTTTCCCCACCAATCATTCCTTCCCGCCCTGTTGTGATTGGGTGGCCGTGTTCTCCAGTGCACGTGCCGGGGGCTGGGCTCAGTCTCTGGGGTTTCTGGGGAGCAGAAGGTTCTCCCCCTTCCCCTGGTGTTATCTTTTTAACTGCATTCGGGGATGCCAGCGCACCAGACTTCCACAGACATTCCCAACTGAACACTGCAACACTATCCAACAACCACTGGAACAACATTACGACACTAAGTATTTGTAACAACTCAGAACTAGTCAAAAAATAAACACAGTTGCGAACGGGAATTGAAATCCACAGCCAGTATGCTGACACAACTGTTGAAAGGTTTCAACTCCTTTTTTTTTTTTATCTACATCCCAGGTGACCCTGGTGGGAATTCTTACAAGCTTTTGGCAGTGCTGGGGGTGGCCAGGCTCCTTTCTGCAGCCCTTAGCAGGACACATCTCCTTGCTCTTCTTTCTGCCTTCTGCATCCAGCCACAGGCAGAGAGCTGCTCTAATGGAACCAGGGAGCTGGGAAGTGACTGGAAACCTGAACCTTATGTCCCCATCCCAAGAGCTTTTCCATTCAATGTCGCTATCTCTAAGTTCCCCGTGATATTTTTATGGGCAAAGCTTGGTGTTTTGCATACATTCGGTTATTTGAAGGAAAAAACTTGACATACAGTCAGAGAAAACACTGGATGTGTAGAACCACAGCACCATAAACCCATAGAACCATAGAATGTTTTAGGTTGGAAGGGCCCTTAAATTTTCACCAAGTTCCACCCCTCTGCCATGGGCAGGGACACTCTTTGCTAGACCAGGTTTCTCGAATGCCTGTCCAACCTGGCCTTGAACGATTCCAATATTCTGGTGGCCATTGTACTTATATACATATGATCTACAGGTATATCTAGAAAAGGCCATTGTAATTCTAACAGCCGGGATTCCTCAAACTGGAGGAATAACAACTGAGTAGCTTTGGCTTCCCTTTGGCAGGCGGGTGTTTCCAGAGGGGCTTTGCCAGCTCCCTCTGCAGTCCCTGGCTGTGACAGTTCAACTGTACCCGCGGCCCCGGGCAGCTGCTCCCGCTGCCAGCGGGGCGATCCCAGCCCCAGGCGGAGCAGCTGCCGCAGGCACTGCCCAGGAAAAGCCCGGAGCTCCCCGGGCACACAGCTGCTGCCTCTGCCCTCAGCCCTCTCCTTCTCCGTGCCGGCTCCTTCGGGCAGCACATGGGGCACAACCAAGGGGCCTCTGTGCTTGCCGTGCCGCCCTCCTTTGCCAGGGATCGCCCGGCTCTCCTGCTCCTCACAGACATTGGGATGGAAGCTGAATCGGCAGCGAGCCCTCCTGCAAGCTGGCCCTCTGCAGCTGGCAGGGATCGGTCCCACTGCAGGCCGGGCAATGATAACCCGAACTGTTTGCACCCAGAAGGCCTTCAAGGCGATTCCCCTGCTCAGTGCCTGTTTCCCAGCGAAGCGCTGGCCGCTGGCAGAGGCAGGAGCAGGAGCCCGGCTTTGGAGCCGCTGCCGTCGGTGTCCGGCGCTGGAAGGCAGCGGGGACAGCCGTGGGCGGCCCGTTCGGCCGCTGGCAGCCAAGCGCAGCGTTACCTGGCACAAGGCGGCCTTGCGGGCGAGGAATGAAGGGCTGGCCAGCGGCAGGGAAGGCGCTGCCAAGGGGCTTTGCGGGCGAGCGGAGCCGCTGCCGAGCGGAGCTGCTGCGCTGCGCTCCGTGCTGCTGCCGCCCGCGGGGCGCTGCCGCTGCTGCCGTTGGCCGGGCCCGGGGGCCAACGGAGCGTCCCGGGCACGGCCGGGCCGGGCTGCGGCTGCCGCGGGGCTCCCAGGGCACCGAGCCCTGCTGGAGCCCTGTGCCCGCAGCCCCCGCTGCCCTGCGGGAAGCCAGCCCTGCCCCGCAGCAGCACACGGGCTGTCCCCGAGGCCCTGGGCCAGCCAGCCCCCGGGCCCTGCCCGGCTGCTGAGAAGGAGCCGCTGAGGGAGCCCTCAGGGGCTGACGGGGACACAGAGACACCGCGCTATTGCCCGGCCTCCTTCCCACCGAACCCCAGCGCTCCCTGGGCACTGCCGGCTGCACTCCCTGGGAATAAAAGCACGGCTTTCATCTCGCTTCACCTTTCCTTTGGTTTTATTACAAACTTTTTCTACTCCATCCTCCTTAAAGGTACAGTTTTGTTCCAAAGGACATCAGCTCCCGTGTCTCACTTTCCCGTGCTGAACGCTGGAGGTGCAGGCAGAATTCAGGGCTGTTTCCTCCTGGCCTCCTCGCAGCACCTACATGAAAGGTGTCCTTGGTGTGCACAGGAGGCTTCTGGCTGCTGCATTCGGAGGCAGAGGAGTGTCCTGAGGAGCTCTGGCCACCCGGCTCTTGTGAGGAGGCTCCCTGGGCTCGCCGTGCTGCGGGGAGGAATTGCTGCTGCTGCTGCTGCCCCGCTCCTGCTTCTTGCCCTCCTCACATCCATCCCCAGGGGCAATTTCCCCGAGACTCTCTCTTGGCACCACGGTCTCTTCTCTGGCTGCCACCTGGGCCACACTTTCTCCTGCTTCATATTCCTCCTACAAATTCCAGAATAGGAAGGTCAGAGATTTTACAGCTTCATGGAATAAAGTTTTCCCATTTGTTATTTTTAGACTAAAAGCACAAAATTCTCAACATAAAGAATGGAGTCCTTAGAATGTATTTAATGCATCTCTTAAAAAACTCCATAAAATGTATTGCTTTAGACAGGGTAATATACCTGCTGCCCCAGCCTTTTCCCTTTCCTTTTTCCTTTCCCTTTCCTTTTCCAGCCAATTCCAAGGATTAGGTGAAGAATTAATGAGACCTGTAACAGGTGTTGAAACTTACATTAGGATTGTGCATAGTTCAAGTTGCTCAGCAAGTTTCTGTTTTATCAAATTGTCTCTTTCAGTAAGCAGAGGCTTCTGGAGTACTCTTTTTCTGCAAATTTTCAGAAAAAATAATCCAGACAGTTGAAAAATAATCAGACAAATGGAGGACAGAGTTTTACTTGGAGATGTGACCACACTTTTTTTTTTTTTTGTCTATTTCTTGTTTAAACATTGTCCATTACCTGTAAGCAATGAAAATTTTCTGAAATTAGATGTTGTAATCTTTTCCAATAAAGCATACTGCTTGGCGCATTAGACCTAATTTTGCTGTAAAAAAACCCCATTAAAAATATATTTATATAATTAAAGAATAAAAAAAGATAATTGATGAGCTGGCAGATTATGGCTTCAAGACCAGTTGTTATTTGGTCGCCTTTTTCTGTGAAAACAGGTCGCATAAGAATTGTACAGAACACTTCTCGAGAGCTAATACTTCTCTAAAGAGTTAGTTTTCTAAAACAAAAAAACCCCCTGAAATTTAAATGATGTTGTCTTTGTACATTTTAAGTAGCATTACATTAATTTTTTAAATTTTTTACTTTTCCTTTGGGGAATCCAAAATAACTATTGTTTTAATAAATTCATTTCCTGAAAGCCAACTTCATTACTTAGGTTATTCCAGTCAGAACTACAGGAATCAAACACTGGTACCCCGAGGCTCCTTGCCTTGCTCATGCAGCTCTTCTCAGCTGCAGACTGGATGCAGAAGAACTCAGCTGAAACTGAGAATCATTCTTGACCTTGGTCTGAATTCTGGCCCAGGGCAGGTGCTCACACCCTCTGAACTCACTCCCTGGTGGCAGCTGTAATCAGGTTCCAGGGAGACTTCTGCTAACAGCAGTAGTGGACTAGAAATAATTCTTGGTTGAATTGGTCCCTGATTTATCCATCTAAAACTCAGCTGTCCTGTGCAGAACTGTATTTTGCGTGCTGTAATGTCACCAGGCTGGTGGTTGCTCATGTGTGGTTGTGGGCAGCCCTCTAGTGCAGAGCAGGGAGAACTTGCTTCAAAGGAACTGCACTGTGAGAGCCACAATTCAGGATGGATTGGAACAGAAAATGAGACCAAAACCCAGGATAAACCTGCAGTGATAGCCATGGGACACACTGTCTTCAAGTACAAATGTAAATACACTTAAAGTTGGGTAATTCCTCTCCTGAGAGTTTTGATAACAGCTTGGTAACCACTCGATTTAATAATTTTAAATTGACTGCTGTGCTGTGAGAGGTGTTAATCTGCTTTGGCAGGCTCTGAAATCTACAGGTGGATCCAGTTCAGAATCTCTGTGACTCCCTCAGCTCCAGCACTGAGGTGTTGCTGTGCCCTGGGCAGTGGCCAAGCACAGCCAGAGCACCAGGAACAGGGATGGATGTCTGGGATGGGAGCCCAGCTGGATTCAAGATGCTGGTGTGCAAACAAAGCATGCACGGGATGGTAGCAGGCATTTTTAGATCCTGAGGGCTTTTTTGCACAGCAAAACCCCTAAGGAATCAGACTGGATTTTTTTGCAACTTAAAAAAAAAGTGATTGGTGTATATATGATATGAAATTAAAGGGGAGAACCATGCCTGCTGCTTCAAGTCAGATCAATTCAAATTGCCCTGCTCTCTTTTGGGTCTCCTGCCGTGGAGTTTTGCCTGAATTACACCAGTGTTTTGTTAGGTAAGTGCAATAGCTTCTCTGCACTCACACTAAGGAGAAATAAGCTGTCTTAGAAATATTTTATCTGCTCGACTTTAGCACTCTGCCTTAAGGAAAAATTATTCCTTTCTCCAAGTGCCTTCCTGCTGTTGGCTTGAGATGTATTTCACAGCAGACTGGGACCTCTGTCCAGGTGAATCTGATAGTTGGTGTTTTCCTGTTTAGAGTAAATGTGCATGAGGGGGGCTCTGGTTTGTTGGGGCTTTCTGTGTGCTTGGCTGTATTTTTCAAGGTGGCAGACAGGAGTTTCCTCAAATTTGAACAAGGAGCCCAAGCCACAGGGACAGGAGGCTCTCACAGGTGAGGCTGTCACTGCAGCTGTGTGCAAGGAGAGCGTGGCATGTGGCCAGTGAGAATTGAAACTGTCTTGTAAAGCCACACTGGGAAAGTTAATATGCCAGTGCTTGAAGTGCTTTCAGACACTCTTGAACAGATTCCAGCTCTTCAGAACAGTCATGACTGCTTTCCCACATTGTACAGTAACAGCCTATTTGTTTGCTTGACAAAAACATCAAAATACAGGCAAATACTTTTTAAAAAAGCAGCTTTTTTTTTGGAGATGCCACTGGGAACCAAACACTTGTATCATCTACAACCAAAGTATTTTGCTTAAATCACTTACTGAAAGCAAACAGATTATTTCTAACTTGTAGGATGCATTTGGGAGAGTAAGGTGTAGTTCCTTTCATTAACTGCATGTGGATACTTGACAATCATTGCAAGTGAAGTGCTGCTGAACTACTTAATAAATCTTTCCCTTCTGTTTGCTCTAAAAGTTTTTATTTAGCCTAGTTTAAAACAAGTGCTCATGATTTCTTTTGGGATTGGGTTTTTGATAGTATTTGGGGGTTTTTGATGCTTTTAAAGGAAGGCTTCAGCATTCAAGCATTTTTCTTTAGGGTATGCTAAGTTTAAAAGCTTCAAACAGATTTCTTCGAGTGCTGCCAGGACAATTCAATGTGTGCCATGCTGTGGCCTGGCTGTTCACGCTGCTAGACATGATCCCATTGTTGGACTTTTTGAAGAGCTAAGTGTGGTTACTCAGCCTGTTCTCTGTTCCTGTTTGTCTGTGCCTGATTGGCAAACACTCAGCAGGTGTTGAGCATTTGCTCCGTTTTGGTTTCTTTCTTTTCCTAGTGAATTCCAAAATGATGCTCCATGAGGTGATGGCATCTCAGGCAGCAGATGCCAGCACCAGGAGGGACAATGCAGGGATCACGGGTGCATGGCACTCGTGTGACTGGCTCAGGGCAGGGTGAGGGTTGCTGACTACAGCTGTGCACAGCTGGAGTCAGCACCAGTGCCTTTCACTCCAGTCACACCCATCTCTGGCATTTTAATGCAACGTTAAGCAGGCAACTGTGCAGCTCTGGCTGTTCCTGGGAGTGGCAGCAGGGCCAAGGAGGAACATTTGCTTGACAGGCAAGACTTTACACGGGCCAGGAATTGCTCCTACGTTATCTTCCCCTGCACACCTTTTCCAAGGAAGAAAAACATAGGACAGTGCAAATCAGCAGACCTAACTCAGGTGCTGGAAGAGATTGCAAATCCATGCAGAGCTCCCTAAAGCTCATGGCCACAGGAACAGCCAGCACAGCCCTGTGGATAGCAGGGCACTGCTGTCTCCAGCCCCTTGGCATCAGGGTAAAAGTCACCCCTCTGCACATCTGTGGTGCTGATCCACTGGTCAAATATCCAAATGCAAAATGTGCCATCTCTTCCACATTCAGCCACTTCATCCCTTCTTTAGAAGAAGAGACTCCTCTCCCTGGAAGCTCTCAGACTCACAACCATGTCCAGGCAGTCCCAGGGACCCATTGCAGTTTTCCACCCTCAACATCCCAAGCAACAAAAGTCAGTCCAAGGATGAATCCTCCCTGTGAGTCCCATTCCGCCAGCACAGATGATGCCTTAGGAAGGCTGACCTGAAACAGAGGCTGGACAGAGCTAGAGAATAAAGTGGATATTTATTGAAAGACTTCCAGGACTCACCCTGGGCATTACAGGAGCCTGACCAAGACTGCACCCAGGGTGGGTTAGGAATGGCCACACAAAATGGCTCCCTGATCACGAGATTTTACATTTTTATAAGTTTTGGTGCATTTGCATATTGGGGTTTACTTGCCCAATTACAGCTGCAGGTTGTGAGGTCCCATCCTTCTTGTTCCTCCCTTCAGTCCACCCTTGTTCGTGCTTTTGGGCTGAAAGTTGTCCTTGGTCCTCAGCAGGAAAAGATTTGTTTTGTCTACTTGTTCTGTGAAGAGAGTTTACTAGCAGTTAACATGAGGCTCAGAACTACATCCTTAGGAGGTACAGAATCTGAAACTATGAAAGCTAAAATCTAAGCATCACAGAAGACAGGCAGAGCTGTTTCCAACCACACTTTGGGTGTCATTTTGCCACCCAAACTTGTCTCTGGCAAGACTGAAACTGAGCAAGACCCTCAGAAACACACTCTGAGTGCAGATTTCCTTTTCAGCAATAGGTGTGAACATTGTGCTGTTAGTTATTCATAATAGCCCTGGTTATACATGATCAGCACCTGGGGACATTCAGACAACTCTTTGCATGTGGTCATTTGAAAGGCAGGTCCCACCCCCATCTCTTCTCTTGCAAGGCAGAAAAGCATCACCCTCAAAAACCACAGTTCTACAAAGGTAAACAAAAGAACTTACAACTGTATTTAAAACAAAAACAAAATGCAGGTGCTTTGCATTGAACAGAAAAGTAAAAACAAAACAAAACCAAACAGAACTGTTTGTAAGGCTTCAAAAGAACAGAGAACTTGGAACTATTTACATCCTGGACACCCAGTTAAGGAAGGCACTGGGGTTCCAGTCTGGGACAGACACTGTAAATTCTGTCTCCTTCAGTCTGTGAGGTCAGGCTGGCTCTTGGTCATCTTGCTTGGCCTTGTTCAGCAGAACATTCTGGAATAGAAGGAGGAAGAGAGAAAACATTTGGTTGGATTCATCCAACAGGCACATCTGGCAGAGGACAGCCAATGGCTGGAGTGACTTGACTCCAAGAGGACCTGCCCAGCCTTTTCAGTTTCAGCAGCTGCCTCTTCAGGGTGAGGATCCTTGCAGCCTTCCAGCCCCTCTGCCAGGCACATTGTGCTTCTTTTCTTTGGCAAGTTTGCCAGCAGATCATGGCAGTGCCTGCCTTTGCCCAGTGGGGCCCACAGAACTTCGTGAACTTTTATGGAAAAGGACCCTGCAAAGGCCCTGTGGGATGGCAGGTTACAGCTTTGGAGTGTTCCCCACTGCTTGCACCACAGGACAGCACAACATTTCTAATGACTAAACTGGACAATAACAAACTAGCTGCAGCCCTAGGAATTTCTGCTGGCCAGTGCTGGTCAAAGGCCCAGCAAGGACTCCAAAATCCAAGTGCTGCTCAGCTGTAGCCAAGCTACTGGGCAGGTGCTGCCCTGACAGGGCAGCTCTCCCCCATCTCTCCCCTTCTCTCTGCTCCCTAAAGAAGTGCTCATGAGGAAGCAGAAAGTGGGATGGGGGCAGAGCCAGCCCTGTTTGGTGTCTTCAGAAACTACAGGCAGTGCTGTAAAACAAACACCTACTGTTCAAACTTCAGGTCTTCTTGTCTTGTCTTCATCTGGAACAGAAGTCACTGGAAAAGGATTCTTCTCATCCCCTGCAGATCCCTGAAAACCCACAGAGAGAAAGCTGCTCAGAGAGAGATGCCCATAGCAATTCCAAAGCCTGGCTTTCCTAAATTTCCAGAGAAGATGTTCATTTCTCCCAGGCCAGGTTGAATAGCCAGGCTCTCCCACTCTCACCTTCTTCCCCAGCAATCCCTGCAATGATGGAAATGGCACCCTGGCTTCTCACCTGGCAGCTCTCAGTGCTTTCTCCCTATCAGCGTTTCCCAAGCACGGAGAAATTCAGCAGCAGGTTTCCTTGCTCAGTGGCTGAGAGTGCAGCAAGGGCTGGAAGCAGGAAAATGATCAGGACAAAGCAGTTAGAAGGCAGCTAATTCAGTGTGCAGAGTCTGGCCTAACTCACAGCCCTGCCTGCCCCCCCAAAACATCCTGGACTCCACACCCTGAGCCAACAGAAAACAGCCAAATTTTAATAAACAGCCAGTAAAATCCAATTTGATAACCCAGAAATGCAAAGCTGCAAGGCTCAACAATTCTGTCAGCGTGCTGGAAAACCTTAGGCCCAGGTTGCAGCCACACCCACAGGTTTGCTGTTTCTTATTTCTCAACAAACCACCCTCTCCTTTTATAAACACACTGCTGTTCACACCACTCTCGTCTTTACAGTGGCCTTCAGACAGAAATGGTCACTTATCTGAGAGGCTGTTTCTGAAGGGAATCAACAGCAGCCCTGGGTTCTGAGGAGCCAGGATCCTGGCAGGGCTGTCCATGGCAGGCAGGTCTGGGTCTCCAGTCTCAGTTCTGGGTCACTTTTGGGTGTCGTGGTCCAGTTTGGTGCACCTTGTGCAGAGTCATGGCCGGCAGTGGTGGCAGCACCACGTTTGTCCTCTCCCTTTGGAATGAAGCTTCTGATGGCTCTGCACAAGAGAAGCAAATTCAGGACTATGATGCACAGAGAAGAATGGAGGCATTCCTTGAAAACCTGGCTACCTCCTGTACCAGTCCTGGCCAGTGTCCCAACAAGAGAGCACTTCCAAAGCAGAGAGGCTTCCATGAGAGAGACTTTTAACTGGCAGAGACTGTCACATTCAATGACAGAGTGGCCCAGCAGATCTGTGACCATCTGAAATCAGGGTGAGCAGGGAACTCTGGCAGCAAGAGGCAGCACCAAAGAGTTCTCATCCTTGTTTCACCACTGCTCATTCCCACCATTTGTAGGCAGCTTCTCAGTGTTCCCAAAACACACCAAGCAGTGACTCCCAGCTGACGGGCTGCAGCACCAGAGGAGCAGGAAATGAAGTTAAACCCAGTGAGGAGGCTCAGGTGTGAGGCTGCACTTCTTGCCTGACTCTGCTGTGCACTGTGGCACACTCCTCTCCCCTCTTTCAGCACCCCCTTTTCCCCTGCTTTGCTCCCTACTCACTGCACACCTGCTCTCCAGCTGCTCTGCCTTGGCACAGCTGATGCTGCACACAGGATGCTTTGACACAGAGCACAGCACCATCCCCGACCTGATCCCCACTCCTCTCTGCCCAAAAACACCTCCTGCCCTTCCCACTCCAAAAGCCAGCACAGGACTCAGACAGCTGCTCATTTTCCCTGAGGAAAGGGGAGGAAGGGACTCCAGGAGTAAAGCTCTTCCATTCCTACCACAACTGGAACGTCCCTTCCCCCAGGCAAACATCAGCCCCAACACCTCTGTGCTTTCAGAGGATGTCAGAAGGGAAAGGCTCCCTCCCCTTACCCACCTACAGCTACAGAGCCAGCATGATTGTCTTGGGCTTCATCTTCATTCCTTTTTCGTCCTGGGAGTATCCCCCCTGTCTTCCCTCTAACAGGAAGAAAGAAAAGAGGGAAAAAAAAATCACTCAGGTCTTGAAAGTTCACCTAAAGTACAGACCAGTCCATCTCAGATTGAGAGATTCTGGTTGCAAACAGAAAATAGAACACACTGGAACTACTTTTAGAGGAGAAGGATACTGACTCTAGTGCCAGCCTGGGTAGGGGAAACCCCACCTGGGTTTTTCTAACACTTCCTTGGTCAAAGCCACCTCCCCCTGCCCCTCTCACCTTCTTCTTTGCAGGGGGCTCCTCAGGACTCCTCATGCCTTTCCTCTTCAGGTCCAGCTTCCTTGCAGGCAAGAACAAGTTCTTCTCCCCAGAAGGCAAGGGCACCTTCTCCTTGTGCAGGTCCCCAGGCCTGTGGCCACTGGGGATGAGAGCGTCACCTTCCTGAGCATCTCCCAGGAGCCAGGGGTCCAAAAGGCCTTTGGCCTTGGCCTGGTGGGAGCCCTTGTCCTTTCTCTTCTCAGAGGGCTCCTGAAGTGCCAGCTTCAGCTCTTTCCTGTCAGGGGCTTTTGGCTGCACTCTTTCCTTGCCTTCCAGCTGCTCCTTGCAAGACTGCTCTGCGACCTGCAAAGGCCCAGGCTCGCTCTCCACCGCCCGCACTCCCTTGGATTTGTCGTGCTCCAGGAGCTCACGGGGCCTTTTGATAGCCACAGCCTCCCTGGTGGGCACAGGAGGCTTCAGGCAGCTGTGTTTGGTGGGAGGATAAGCTTCTTGTGGGTCCTTGGCCACTTGGCTGGAGCTCTCCTGAAAATCCTTGGCCACTTGGAGACAGCTTTGTTGAGATGTCTTGGCCACTTGGCCACAGCTCTTGGGAAGAGGCTCCCTTGTCTTGGAGAGCTGCAGGCAGGAATTGCTGCTGATGCCCTGCTCTGGCTTTTTCCTCTCCTCACGTGCATTCCCACTGGCAATTTCCCTGGGACCCTCTCTTGGCACGGCTCCTTGCTTTCTCTGGGTCACCTGGTTGTCAAGGTGCCACTTTTTACAGGCTGATGGCTCAGGCTGCCAACAACAAGAGAAAAGAGGGATTCAAGGCTGATGCCTCTGTGGGCTCTTTCTGTCCTAGCACAGCTCCCCAGAGCCCAGGGACTCTTGCCCAGAGCTTGTAAAGTCTGGGCTTTGGCCTCTGAAGCTCTGACTCTAAACAAACAGCCCACGTGCACAAACTTGCTCCTTGAGCACCAGGGATGGGTCTGTGCTGCATAAAAAACCAAAAACCACTCAGTGGGAAATAGCTGAGCCTTCCCTGTGGTCAGAGGGGTCTTACAAATCAGTGTTTGCAGGACAAAGCAGGCAGAACTTGGTCAGAAAGGAGAAGTAGAACATCTGCTTCCTTCCTAGGAGCCCCTGTCTGCAGTAGGTGCTTAACAATGCATCTCCTGACACCAAAACTGTGTTCATGGCACGTTAGGGGCATGAGCCTTTTTGAATGAATACTTTTAAAACATTCTAAGAGCTGCCAAACAGCTGAGCTGAACTCCTGCTGAGCAGAAAGATCTCTGGTCATTTATCAGAAGCCCTGGCAAAAATGGGCTGGGTTACCTGTGTTGCCAATGGCAGTTTGGAAGTTGCTGCCCTTGGAGGTGACCTGTGAAGAGGTGACAGGAGAGGTGGCAGGGAGCTGCTCATTTCCTGGAAAGAGAGGGAGAGAAGCAGCTCTCCAAATGTGTTTTGTTCCCAACCATTTCCTTAATGTCTGCAAAACATGAGCAAACACAGAGATCTTCTGTTTAAGAGCACTCACCCTCAAAATGTCCTCAACCGATGGCACATCACTGGGCTTCTTTGCCTGAAACAAGAACAAGAGAAACAGAAGAGTTTGTTTCAGTTTTTTAATAATTGGCAGGTATCCTGCAAGCCTTTGCTTCCCAACAGCTCTATAAGTGTCTTGCAAGTGTATTCATAATAAAATGAGAGTAAAGGATGCAAAGGCCCATCTGAAGGGGAGATAATAATGGAGACCAGGCTTGAAGAGAGCTGAAGCCACCACTGTCAACTCCTTCTCCTCTGAGATGTCTGTCTTCCCTTTGGAAACTGGCAGTCAGGGAAAACTCTTTCCAATTCTAAACTACTGCTACTACTGCTACTGCCCCTACTCTTTATTACAATGATTTCTGTCATCACCATCACTATCCCTGTTATCATTATTTTAAAGTAAATGTGCTCCTGCACTCTGCTCCCTTCATGGAACTGCACTTTCCCCAAGTTGCTGTTGAAGCAGCTGAGCCTTGCCTGCAATGGCACAGGCTGCCTCTGCATGTAGGAGGAGTTGTGCATAATGCCTCATTAGTTAAGCAAAACAAAAAAAATCCAAATAATACTTTCAAATTCTTCTAAGGCCGTTCTCTAGAGACAGGAATATTTATCATTCACACAAATAAAATCAGACTCCTTGATGTACAGAAGTTAAAACAACAACACCTGGGTATTGTGCAACACCAGAGAAGGTGCAGTTTGTGCTTGGTTTCTAACTCACAGCACTGTTCATGGACAGGGAGCTCAGGCTGGCCTCCAGGCAGGCTCCTTCTGCCAAGACTCAACTTGTGCTCAGCAGGAACATCTCCTGTCATTGATCTGAAGCCTGGACAGAAATGGGCTGGGTTACCTTGGCCTGCAGTGGAAGTTTGGAAGTCTCTGCTCTTGGAGGTGACTTCTGAAGAGGTGACAGGAGAGGTGGCAGGGGGCTGCTCATTTCCTGGAAAGAGATGGAGAGAAGCACCTCTCAGGAGTTTTGCTGATGGACACAGAGGCAGTTTCACCCTTCCCAGTGTCACAGGGATCCAGCTCCTCATGGATTTGGAGAGATGTGGTCTTGAAGAGCACCCACCTTCAACATTCCTTCAATGGAGTGCACATAAACGTGCAGGATGCGCTGAAAGAAGCAAGAGGGAAGCAGTGTGAGTTTCCCTGGGTATTTTACTCCTTGACAGCAAACAACCATGCACTCAGCCAGCATTTGCCTACCAGCAGCTCTACAAGTGTCATGCATGTCCATTAATAATAAAATGCTACTAAGGATCAAAAGGCCCATCTGATCATAATGGAGGCCAGGTAGAAAACCAGCAGAAATCCCCACAGTCACTTCCTCCTCCTCCTCTGATAAAAATGTCTGTGTTCCCTTTGAAACCTGGCAGTCAGGAAACACTCTTCCCAGTCTTAAACTACTACTACTATTACTACTACTACTACCACTACTACTACTACTACTACTACTACTACTACTAATCATTACTGCTCTTTTTCATGATGTTGGTATGGATGTGCAGTCTTCTCCCTTGATGGAATTTTGCTTTGAAGCAGCTCAGCTTTGTCCTCAATGCACCTGGGAACCAAGTGCCTTGGAGCTCTGGGGAGGCTGAGCCACGAGCCAGGCAGGGCCCCTGTGCTGCTCCCTTGGCCTTCAGGGACTGCCAACAACAGAGGGCCCCCACAGCTGCACTCACCTTGGCAGGCTCAGGAAGGATTTTGGACTGTGGAGCTTTGGCTTCTGACCTCTGAGTTGAGTGACCTTCATTGCTCCTAGCACCGTTCTGCTCAGGGTCACGTCTGAGGTCTGGACATTCCAGTGAGGATCCTCTCCCTGTGTCCTCATGTGGCTTGGTCTGCCTGGGCGCTGGGCTGTGACTGCAGGTCTGTGACTTGGATTTGGGCTTCTCTGGAATCCACACAAGATTCAGAGGGGACTTGTGGCTCAGGAGCCCCCTGGAGTCCTCATGGCCCAGCAAGTTCTTAATGCGCCTTGACAGCTCATCTTCCTTGTCGGTCTGCAGCAGAAGAACAGACAGGGGAAATGGCAGAAACAGCCCGAGCCAGAGATGCAGCCCAGCAAGAGACACTGCTCAGGATCTTCATGGAATCTCCCTGCATCCCCACAAGGGAACTTAGTCAGGCTCAGGGGAGCAGATGGGAAGATGCTGTGTTTGCAGGGATTGGGCTCAAGGCTGCCACAGCCCCTTCTGCAGAAGACACAGCTCTCCCCTGCCACCCCAAGCCTCCTTCCTCCTCTCCTTGCAGCCTGCACCCCACTCCCATTACCTTGTAGGGTTTGGCAAAGAGGGCAGTCCTCTCCGAGAATGGATGTTTCTCTTCTGGAGCCGCCTGCCTCCTGCGCCTCTCTGGCTCCAGAACGCGGAGCAGCTCTCTGTTGTTGTACCAGCTTGGAGAAAGACACAGAGGGAGGAGAGTTAACACTCTGAGCCCTGTTCATACTCCCTGCTGGCAGAAACTGGGGCTGTCCCACAAGGGCACGTGCCCAGGAGCAAAGCAGTGTTGAAATCCACAGGATGTGACAGTGGACAGATCAGTTCTGTCCAGCACGTTCTGTGCCCCAGAGCAATGACACACACACACAGGGGACAGCACACATCCTTCTCAGGGATTGCTACTCCTGACTGCAAGAGAAGCCTCTCTCTTGAGGGGTTTGGCCACTTTCAAACACTGAACTGTGTCATGGAGCTGCATTTAAAGCAACCCCATCAATGGAATTAACAGGGAGATCTGAGACATTCAGAAAACATCAGATCACATCCCCCTGTTCCTCCTCAGCCACACAGGCATCTGCTCAATCCCACCAGCCCCACATCAAAACCCCAAGAAAGATGGAATACCAGATCCTTTCCTGTCCCTGCCCTGGGAAAGACTGCTGCAAAATGAGGGAAACTCTGGCTCTGATGTTTGTGGACACTGGGGAAGGAAAAGCCTGCAGGCACAGTGGATGCAGCTGTCTATTTCTACTCTACTGCACACTCTACTCTCTACTAACAATTCCTCAATTCTCCTTAAGCAATCCAACTTCCCAAGTGCCCCAGGTTGCAGAGGGAGAGCCTTGTCTGCCCCAGCAGTGACACTTGCTCCAATACCACAGCAATCATCAGCTCCTGAAAGTTTGATCATCCCAACAGCAGAGGCACAGCTGCCTCATCTCCTGCTGAGGGGCTGTTGTTTCCAATAAATCAGGTTGTTGCACTGGATGACATTCTGAATTCAGAGCAGAAGACTCTGCTGCCTACTGAAATGCCCACTCTTTTAAGACAAGCCTGCAGCTCTCCCAGTCTCCAGAGCCCTGCAGACACCATTGCTGCCCATCTCTGCCCTGGCCACTGCAGGGCTTTGTCAAGATGCTCTTCAGAGCCTCTGCAAACCTGAACTCTGCTGACACTCAGAACTCTGGACTGTACTCTTAAGGTCACGGAAATATGGAAGCTTTGGGAAGTGGACCTCCAGGTTTGGCAAGGACATGCTCAGCACCTGGGAGCCTTGGAGCAGGGGGGCTCCACAGTGCCAGCCCCTCCACCTCCATGGGGAGAACAGCTCAGGATTGGAGAGTTAAAACTAGTGCTGTACTTGCTGCAGCTGCTCTACACTTGATGTGTCACCAGGAAAACCCAAACCCCTTGACTGTTCAAAGAGGCAGATGAAAATTAATGTCTGCCCTGAAACATCAGCTCAGTCCTCATCAGCTTCAAGCATCTTCCACAAGAAGTAAAAACTTCCACCCACTCCAAAAAATCCACAACTTGTGCTTTGCTACAGACTGAAACAGGAAAATACTCCAAGGCCCAAAGCACCCCAGGCTGGAGAAGGGAGTGCCCTGGCCCCAGAAATAAGAGATTGGCTTCAGAAAGTTCAGCAGAGAACCCACCCTGACCCATCATCCAGGCCTGGGTCTGTCACAGAAGCTCTGAAAATACCAACGTGCTCTGAAGCTACTGTCCCTGACAGGGACAATCCCTACTTTCCTTCTCCCACTCAGGGATTCTGATTCTTGCATTGGAGGGGGCATTCTTTTTCTCAGCCATCTCTACATTCATCACAGCACCTGGGAAGCCAAGATGACACCAAATTAATCCCTACCTATTGTGGCTGTTCTGGTTGTCTGTCGGTTCCATTTCGAAGCCTCAGACTGAGTCAGCTTCTCTGGAAGAGAACAAACAGATATTCACCATCTGCAGGAGCTCCTGCCTAAAGCAGGGGTCAGGATCTCCAGGGACTTGCTCCACTCAGAGCCTGGAGTGCCCCACTGGCAGTCACTGCAGTGCTCCTAAACATAAACCATCCAAACATGGGGATTACACCATGAGCTGAGATGGGAGAACCAAGAGATCCATTTTCCCCTTCCCCCAGCAGTGCTGCTGCATTTCAGGTCAGCCCTTCACTCCAGGTGTGGCCAAGAGCGTGACAAACCAGGCCATGGCTACAGGCTCCAGGATATTTGTAGTCATGGTTCGTGCTGTGATGTTTTGATTTCTCTGAAACTCTTTCCCCGGCACTGTTCTGTCAACAAGAGACATGTTTTCCTAACTGTGTCCTATGTTTTGCATTCCTTTCCCTAGGAGGGACCTTCTCTTGATGTCCCTCTGACTTGACCAATGTAGCTGAAGAAGTCTGTCTTTCTTCCACCCCTTGGGTGGGTTCTTTGTAAAATAGTATAAAGGGAAGAAATTCCCAGGTAATAAAGAATTGATTGGAGTCATTTCAGCCTGCTGAGGTTGGAGTCTGTGTCATTGTTAATCTTGAGCAGCGTCAGATATTGGGTTCAATTTTAAGAAGAAATGGCCCCTAAGAACCCAGCCTTTAGACAACCAAATGGGCCTCACATGAATGGCAGCATTTGTGGAAGGAGGAAGGGAAGAAAAAGAGGGGAAAAAGCCTTAGAAGGATAAAAATGTAACAAGATTCCCTCAGCAGAAGTAAACAACCTCAAACAGGTGGAAATAGGATTGGAAACGTTTACATTTCAATTTGTGCCATTCATGTGCAGCATCTGACACTCTGGAGGGAGCAGAATGATTTGTCACTGGGGAGGAGGCCACAGGAGCATTGAGTGAAGCCTTGTGAACCACGCCACTGAGGACAACTGGTACGAAACAGGAGCACAGAGACTTGGGGGAAGGGCTGAAGCAGCTGAGCTCTTTTAACAGCAGAGGAGGGACACCAGGGAAAGTTCCTTTCACACCAGGGAAGGCACCAGCAGGGAACCATCCTGCAAGCCCCAGAGAGACAGGGCCCACTAGGGATGGGAATCCTGTCAGACCCCACCTCCCCCTGCAGCTGGGAGGCCGAAGAACAGACACTCACACTGAGCTCAGAGGGCACATCTGGTAGCAAACAAACACGGCATCTTTGTTCCCTCCTCACAGTCAGGAGAACCATAACATTGGCTGGAAAACAATCTGCCTTGAAAGAACCTGGTGTCTACTTGAATTTAAAGGTAAATGAAGGTGGGAAAAGTAGGAAGTGCATAGAGGGAGAAGTCATTCTAGCTTTCTTCCAGCTTCTGCTGAATGGGCCTGGAATTGGCTCAACTTGGGCAGAGAGAGGTGCACGCACAGATGTGAATAAAGAGCGTGGCAGGGACGCCTCCTCTGTCCCCAGCTGGTCCTTAGCATGGCCACAAAGCACACACGTGGGCAGCAGGAAAACCTAGATTTCCCTAAACAGTGACAAAGTTTGGCAAATGCCCTTGACAGGGCCAGGTTTTGTCCCACACCGATGCCCCACGGATCTGAGGTTGTGCAGGCAGCGTTAACCTGACACAATTCCCACAAGGCACAAATGCTCTTGCAGCCCAGCCGTGCTCCTGAGCACCGCTGTGTTCAGAACCTCTGACCCAAGCTGTGCTTTGCTGGCTGTGGAGAGGAGAGCAGGTACCCAAGAGTGACAAAGGACTCAAACCCCGGGCGGGAAGGAGTGAATAACATTTAATTAGAGCCCGTTACAATTACAAAGCAAAGGGGGAACAGCACTGGCAGCTCGATGGGACTCCTTCTGCCCACCAGAGGCTCAGGCTCACCAAATGGTGTCTCTGCCTCTTAGACACTGAGATTGCACCAGCCTCATTAATATTGAGGAGCAGTCCTTCTGTGTCCTCCCAGCACTTCCCAGTGTCCCTGGGTTTGCCCATATGCTCAGGTACGCGCCCTTCCAGACGTGTTTGTACAGCCCTGTCAGCCAGAGCTGCCAGGCAGTGACCACAGAAGGGGAGGGGAGGGCTGAAGGGAGAACAGAAAAGGGTTCAAAGCCATACTGGGACAACAGGAGTACATGTCAGAAGAACTGCAAACCCCAACACAACTTCTCCCCACCATACTTAATAACTGCTCCTCCTTTAAATGAGCCAGTCACTACACCTTATTCCTAACACGAGTGATACAATGTTCCAAAGGTGACAAAAAAAGGCCAACTGTTTATTGTTCTAAAGGGGCTACAGGAACAAGGGGCTGAGCTAGTCCCAGCCCCTCAGGGCAAGGCAGAACAACCAAAGCCGTGCGCACAGAGCACCCCTCAGAGCAGTTCAGTTCATGAGAGCCGAGCCCCCACTGAGGGTGGTCAGGCCCCTTTTATCGGCTCAGTCCCCTCAGGGATTGGTCCCTTTGGGATCCTTTCCCTGATTGGTGCGTTCCTCGGGCTCTCATTGGCTCTTGGCAGGGGGCTTTCCCCACCAATCATTCCTTCCCGCCCTGCTGTGATTGGGTGGCCGTGTTCTCCAGTGCACGTGCCGGGGGCTGGGCTCAGTCTCTGGGGTTTCTGGGGAGCAGAAGGTTCTCCCCCTTCCCCTGGTGTTATCTTTTTAAAGGCATTCGGGGATGCCAGCGCACCAGACTTCCACAGACATTCCCAACTGAACACTGCAACACTATCCAACAACTACTGGAACAACATTACGACAGTAAGTATTTGTAACAACTCAGAACAAGTCGAAAAATAAACACAGTTGCGAACGGGAATTGAAATGCACAGCCAGTATGCTGACACAACTGTTGAAAGGTTTCAACTCCTTTTTTTTTTTTTGTATCTATATCCCAGGTGACCCTGGTGGGAATTCTTACAAGCTTTTGGCAGTGCTGGGGGTGGCCAGGCTCCTTTCTGCAGCCCTTAGCAGGACGCATCTCCTCGCTCTTCTTTCTGCCTTCTGCATCCAGCCACAGGCAGAGAGCTGCTCTAATGGAACCAGGGAGCTGGGAAGTGACTGGAAACCTGAACCTTATGTCCCCATCCCAGGAGCTTTTCCTTTCAATGTTGCTATCTCTAAGTTCCCCGTGATATTTTTATGGGCAAAGCTTGGTGTTTTGCATACATTCGGTTACTTGAAAGAAAAAACTTGACATACAGTCAGAGAAAACACTGGATGTGTAGAACCACAGCACCATAAACCCGTAGAACCATAGAATGATTTAGGTTGGAAGGGCCCTTAAATTTTCACCAAGTTCCACCCCTCTGCCATGGGCAGGGACACCTTTGCTGGACCAAGTTTCTCAAATGCTTGTCCAACTTGGCTTTGAACGATTCCAATATTCTGGTGGCCATTGTACTTATGCACATATGATCTATAGATCTAGATAGAAAAGGCCATTGTAATTCTAATGGCCGTGATTCCTCAAACTGGAGGAACAACAACTGAGTAGCTTTGGCTTCCCTTTGGCAGGCGGGTGTTTCCAGAGGGGCTTTGCCAGCTCCCTCTGCAGTCCCTGGCTGTGACAGTTCAACTGTACCCGCGGCCCCGGGCAGCTGCTCCCGCTGCCAGCGGGGCGATCCCAGCCCCAGGCGGAGCAGCTGCCGCAGGCACTGCCCAGGAAAAGCCCGGAGCTCCCCGGGCACACAGCTGCTGCCTCTGCCCTCAGCCCTCTCCTTCTCCGTGCCGGCTCCTTCGGGCAGCACATGGGGCACAACCAAGGGGCCTCTGTGCTTGCCGTGCCGCCCTCCTTTGCCAGGGATCGCCCGGCTCTCCTGCTCCTCACAGACATTGGGATGGAAGCTGAATCAGCAGCGAGCCCTCCTG
This sequence comes from Phylloscopus collybita, assembly GCA_027886175.1. Taxonomy (NCBI): domain Eukaryota; kingdom Metazoa; phylum Chordata; class Aves; order Passeriformes; family Phylloscopidae; genus Phylloscopus; species Phylloscopus collybita. The sequence continues at coordinate 8,494,015 of JAJNNQ010000130.1, forward strand.
CAAGCTGGCCCTCTGCAGCTGGCAGGGATCGGTCCCACTGCAGGCCGGGCAATGATAACCCGAACTGTTTGCACCCAGAAGGCCTTCAAGGCGATTCCCCTGCTCAGTGCCTGTTTCCCAGCCAAGCGCTGGCCGCTGGCAGAGGCAGGAGCAGGAGCCCGGCTTTGGAGCCGCTGCCGTCGGTGGCCGGCGCTGGAAGGCAGCGGGGACAGCCGCGGCCGGCCCGTTCGGCCGCTGGCAGCCAAGCGCAGCGTTACCTGGCACAAGGCGGCCTTGCGGGCGAGGAATGAAGGGCTGGCCAGCGGCAGGGAAGGCGCTGCCAAGGGGCTTTGCGGGCGAGCGGAGCCGCTGCCGAGCGGAGCTGCTGCGCTGCGCTCCGTGCTGCTGCCGCCCGCGGGGCGCTGCCGCTGCTGCCGTTGGCCGGGCCCGGGGGCCAACGGAGCGTCCCGGGCACGGCCGGGCCGGGCTGCGGCTGCCGCGGGGCTCCCAGGGCACCGAGCCCTGCTGGAGCCCTGTGCCCGCAGCCCCCGCTGCCCTGCGGGAAGCCAGCCCTGCCCCGCAGCAGCACACGGGCTGTCCCCGAGGCCCTGGGCCAGCCAGCCCCCGGGCCCTGCCCGGCTGCTGAGAAGGAGCCGCTGAGGGAGCCCTCAGGGGCTGACGGGGACACAGAGACACCGCGCTATTGCCCGGCCTCCTTCCCACCGAACCCCAGCGCTCCCTGGGCACTGCCGGCTGCACTCCTTGGGAATAAAAGCACGGCTTTCATCTCGCTTCACCTTTCCTTTGGTTTTATTACAAACTTTTTCTACTCCATCCTCCTTAAAGGTACAGTTTTGTTCCAAAGGACATCAGCTCCCGTGTCTCATTTTCCCGTGCTGAAGGCTGGAGGTGCAGGCAGAATTCAGGGCTGTTTCCTCCTGGCCTCCTCGCAGCACCTACATGAAAGGTGTCCTTGGTGTGCACAGGAGGCTTCTGGCTGCTGCATTCGGTGGCAGAGGAGTGTCCTGAGGAGCTCTGGCCACCCGGCTCTTGTGAGGAGGCTCCCTGGGCTCGCCGTGCTGCGGGGAGGAATTGCTGCTGCTGCTGCTGCCCCGCTCCTGCTTCTTGCCCTCCTCACATCCATCCCCAGGGGCAATTTCCCCGAGACTCTCTCTTGGCACCACGGTCTCTTCTCTGGCTGCCACCTGGGCCACACTTTCTCCTGTTTCATATTCCTCCTACAAATTACAGAATAGGAAGGTGAGAGATTTTACAGCTTCATGGAATAAAGTTTTCCCATTTGTTATTTTTAGACTAAAAGCACTAAACTCTCAACATAAAGAATGGATTCCTTAGAATGTATTTAATGCATCTCTTAAAAACTCCATAAAATGTATTGCCTTAGACAGGGTAATATACCTGCTGCCCCAGCCTTTTCCCTTTCCTTTTTCCTTTCCCTTTCCTTTTCCAGCCAATTCCAAGGATTAGCTGAAGAATTAATGAGACCTGTAACAGGTGTTGAAACTTACATTAGGATTGTCCATAGTTCAAGTTGCTCAGCAAGTTTCTGTTTTATCAAATTGTCTCTTTCAGTAAGCAGAGGCTTCTGGAGTACTCTTTTTCTGCAAATTTTCAGAAAAAATAATCCAGACAGTTGAAAAATAATCAGACAAATGGAGGACAGAGTTTTACTTGGAGATGTGACCACACTTTTTTTTTTTGTCTATTTCTTGTTTAAACATTGTCCATTACCTGTAAGCAATGAAAATTTTCTGAAATTAGATGTTGTAATCTTTTCCAATAAAGCATACTGCTTGGCGCATTAGACCTAATTTTGCTGTAAAAAAACCCCATTAAAAATATATTTATATAATTAAAGAATAAAAAAAGATAATTGATGAGCTGGCAGATTATGGCTTCAAGACCAGTTGTTATTTGGTCGCCTTTTTGTGTGAAAACAGGTCGCATAAGAATTGTACAGAACACTTCTCGAGAGCTAATACTTCTCTGAAGAGTTAGTTTTCTAAAACAAAAAAAACCCCTGAAATTTAAATGATGTTGTCTTTGTACATTTTAAGTAGCATTACATTAATTTTTTAAATTTTTTACTTTTCCTTTGGGGAATCCAAAATAACTATTGTTTTAATAAATTCTTTTCCTGAAAGCAAACTTCATTACTTAGGTTATTCCAGTCAGAACTACAGGAATCAAACACTGGTACCCCGAGGCTCCTTGCCTTGCTCATGCAGCTCTTCTCAGCTGCAGACTGGATGCAGAAGAACTCAGCTGAAACTGAGAATCATTCTTGACCTTGGTCTGAATTCTGGCCCAGGGCAGGTGCTCACACCCTCTGAACTCACTCCCTGGTGGCAGCTGTAATCAGGTTCCAGGGAGACTTCTGCTAACAGCAGTAGTGGACTAGAAATAATTCTTGGTTGAATTGGTCCCTGATTTATCCATCTAAAACTCAGCTGTCCTGTGCAGAACTGTATTTTGCCTGCTGTAATGTCACCAGGCTGGTGGTTGCTCATGTGTGGTTGTGGGCAGCCCTCTAGTGCAGAGCAGGGAGAACTTGCTTCAAAGGAACTGCACTGTGAGAGCCACAATTCAGGATGGACTGGAACAGAAAATGAGACCAAAACCCAGGATAAACCTGCAGTGATAGCCATGGGACACACTGTCTTCAAGTACAAATGTAAATACACTTAAAGCTGGGTAATTCCTCTCCTCAGAGTTTTGATAACAGCTTGGTAACCACTCGATTTAATAATTTTAGATTGACTGGTGTGCTGTGAGAGGTGTTAATCTGCTTTGGCAGGCTCTGAAATCTACAGGTGGATCCAGTTCAGAATCTCTGTGACTCCCTCAGCTCCAGCACTGAGGTGTTGCTGTGCCCTGGGCAGTGGCCAAGCACAGCCAGACCACCAGGAACAGGGATGGATGTCTGGGATGGGAGCCCAGCTGGATTCAAGATGCTGGTGTGCAAACAAAGCATGCACGGGATGGTAGCAGGCATTTTTAGATCCTGAGGGCTTTTTTGCATAGCAAAACCCCTAAGGAATCAGATTGGATTTTCTTGCAACTTAAAAAAAAGTGATTGGTGTATATATGATATGAAATTCAAGGGGAGAACCATGCCTGCTGCTTCAAGTCAGATCAATTCAAATTGCCCTGCTCTCTTTTGGGTCTCCTGACGTGGAGTTTTGCCTGAATTACACCAGTGTTTTGTTAGATAAGTGCAATAGCTTCTCTGCACTCACACTAAGGAGAAATAAGCTGTCTTAGAAATATTTTGTCTGCTCTACTTTAGCAGTCTGCCTTAAGGAAAAATTATTCCTTTCTCCAAGTGCCTTCCTGCTGTTGGCTTGAGATGTATTTCACAGCAGACTTGGTTCCTCTGTCCAGGTGAATCTGATAGTTGGTGTTTTCCTGTTTAGAGTAAATGTGCATGAGGGGGGCTCTGGTTTGTTGGGGCTTTCTGTGTGCTTGGCTGTATTTTTCAAGGTGGCAGACAGGAGTTTCCTCAAATTTGAACAAGGAGCCCAAGCCACAGGGACAGGAGGCTCTCACAGGTGAAGCTGTCACTGCAGCTGTGTGCAAGGAGAGCGTGGCATGTGGTCAGTGAGAATTGAAACTGTCTTGTAAAGCCACACTGGGAAAGTTAATATGCCAGTGCTTGAAGTGCTTTCAGACACTCTTGAACAGATTCCAGCTCTTCAGAACAGTCATGACTGCTTTCCCATATTGTACTGTTACAGCCTATTTGTTTGCTTGACAAAAACATCAAAATACAGGCAAATACTTTAAAAAAAGCAGCTTTTTTTTGGAGATGCCACTGGGAACCAAACACTTGTATCATCTACAACCAAAGTATTTTGCTTTACTCACTTAGTGAAAGCAAACAGATTCTTTCTAACTTGTAGGATGCATTTGGAAGAGTGAGGTTTAGTCCCTTTCATTAACTGCATGTGGATACTTGACAATCATTACAAGTGAAGTGCTGCTGAACTACTTAATAAATCTTTCCCTTCTGTTTGCTCTAGAAGTTTTTATTTAGCCTAGTTTAAAACAAGTGCTCGTGGTTTCTTTTGGGATTGGTTTTTTGATAGTATTTGGGTTTTTTTTGGTGAAAATGGATGCTTTTAAAGGAAGGCTTCAGCATTCAAGCATTTTTCTTTAGGGTAGCTAAGTTTAAAAGCTTCAAACAGATTTCTTCGAGTGCTGCCAGGATAATTCAATGTGTGCCATGCTGTGGCCTGGCTGTTCACGCTGCTAGACATGATCCCATTGTTGGACTTTTTGAAGAGCTAAGTGTGGTTACTCAGCCTGTTCTCTGTTCCTGTTTGTCTGTGCCTGATTGGCAAACACTCAGCAGGTGTTGAGCATTTGCTCCGTTTTGGTTTCTTTGTTTTCCTAGTGAATTCCAAAATGATGCTCCATGAGGTGATGGCATCTCAGGCAGCAGATGCCAGCACCAGGAGGGACAATGCAGGGATCACGGGTGCATGGCACTCGTGTGACTGGCTCAGGGCAGGGTGAGGGTTGCTGACTACAGCTGTGCACAGCTGGAGTCAGCACCAGTGCCTTTCACTCCAGTCACACTCATCTCTGCATTTACCACAGCTGAGTGTGAGAGAGAAGGGGTTGTTTCCCAAATTGTCACATTCCCTGTTCAGGCTTTGTGGTTGTTTGCCAATAGAACCAATTCTGCCATGCTCAGGCCATTCTAATGAAGTGCAGACCTCAGCATGATTCACCAACCTTTCTCCTGGCTCAGATTTTAAGCAGAAAGTGTTAACAGTTTTGTTCCAATCACTATTCTAAAAGCAAATAACGAGCCTTTCCACAAATTTCAAAGAACTGACCATATTGATACAGTAAATTCAGTAAAGTCAGAGCCACAGAATTTCCAGAAAGAGTGGTGGCTTGTACCAAGAAAATACCACTAAACAGTTCTATTCATCATAATGTTCACAACACCCTAAGAGGAAACAAACTGGGGGATGACTAAATAAATATGTACTCAAGTGGAATGAATGAAAAGAAAGATCACAAGAAGCCTTCTTAATAAATGAAGACAATTTATTACTTCAAGTGTTAATGGTAAAAAAAATTCAGCACAGCTGTTGCATTTAAAAAAGTGAAACTACAATTAAGTACTATGTTCTAGTTCAATAAACAGATGAACCCAATGTTCTTTAAAACAGTTAAGCATTATACAGTACATCTTATGAAGACCCGTAAATTAAAGAACTACTTCTTAAATTTAGAGATTAGAAAAATTCTGCATTCACAGCTTTAGCTTCTTTTTTCTCCCACGCCCATCAGGAGTGCCATCCATTTTGCGCTTCTGTGCCTGCAAGGGGAGATTTGAGAGGAAGTGACTGTCATATAGGAAGGTTGTAAGCAAGCAATGTGTTTCAGAACAAAGCAGGTGGAGAAGACTGACACCCTGGCAGCTTTAAATTGTGATCAATTGCAAATGTGGCATATGGTAAGTATGCACATCTTTGCTGTTGTTTTTCATTCCCCACATCTGGAAGAGCATGATTTCACAGATGTAAGAAGTGTCTAAAAGCAAGTATGGATGTTACAAAGCTTCCTATTATGAAAAGGTACTTCTAAATACCCATTTATATGTTCTTGTGAACAGGTCTAAGAAACTTAATAATCCATCACTATTAACCTTACTGATTTCTGCACATCTGTCAAGTAAGTTGTGCTTCTAAGTTTTTGCTACAACAGCTCTAGGCAACAACCTGAACAAATGGAGGTAAGGAAATGGGTAAAGGTGGTATTTTATTTACAAAACAGGCCTGCATATTATTTACAAAACAGGCCTGCACATTAGCAACACTTTGAATTTAGTCAGCAAAGAGAGCTGTCAAGCATATGTGCTGTTTTCCCAAATACAGCTTTAGAGGCCCATCTGTAAATAGATCTGTGGATGATTTAGCAGACTATATAAATCAAAATGCCAAATACATCCCTGCTGTACTTACCAGGCTAAACCTCTACAGTGTACCAACCCAGTGATCCAAAAGATAATAAGTTTATCTGCTCCAAAGCACGTGAGCTACACTTAAGAACCCTTTTTCCTTTATTTGACATCCTCAACTGTACTAGCTGAACACCAACATGAACTTTAGGCAGTTTTTAACCCTGCACTCCAAGCTGTTGGTTTCAAATAACTTTAGGTATCACTTGTCCTAAACACTTGGGAAAATGCTGCTTTCAAGTGAGCTTTTTCACAGAAATGCCTTTTAAATCTTACCGAAGATGGTTTTGGTCCACGTTTCTTCTTTTCTGCCTTTTCCTTTTCTTCCAGTTCCATGTTTTCTCTTTCAATGAGAGTGATTAAAGTATTACACCTCCTTTGCAGCTCCTGCATTACACAACATACTCAATCAGTATCTTAGGCAGCCACTTCATGTAAAAATCCTCTTAGAATATTAAAAATGCTGGTGAGTAGGTAAGTGTGTCGCTGGATCTTGTCAGAGGAACAAAGAATGAAATGTTTCATGATACTTACTGGCTGGCTTCACAGGAATGGATCTGACTGCAGATGTTTGCTTTGTAGAACACATTTATATTTAACTCCAATTGGAAAAGTATTTAATTCCAATTGGAATTTGGAACTTCTCCTCCCATTTGCCATGGCTGCATTTGACACCCGTACAGTTATAAAGTTATAAAAGCCTTGTTCCCATGCACCTACCTCAGTATTTCAGCAGCAATTTTATTTAACATTGTGATAGGCACTCATGAACAAAAAAGAGCAATATATATATATATATACCATTGCAGTTCTGGACTTGAGAAACCAGTCAAATCTGAATTGCGGCGAGTTTCGGATACATTGTCTTAATTCATCATAGACATTTTCTTTATCAAATCCTAGTTTGTGAAGCATACAGATTAGGAAGCGATCCTCCTCTTCAGTGTAATTCTTCCCTTTATTAGTACCATAGGATATTCTTAGCTGGTGGAAAGGGGCTTTATATCTCCCAATCTGAACAAAACAAATAAGACCACATCAAGCTAAAAGATCAGAATTAGCATGGAAGTCTTTTGTATGAAAGCAATAAATCACATGAAGACAGAAAACTAGATCTTTAAGGATCTCCCATGCTAAGTCATCTCAAGAAAAGGACTGCAGGTGCAGGACATTGCATTTATCAAAGCTATCTAAACTGGCAAATTCTGCTTTAGACAATAGACAGCTTTGTAATCTTTTTGACTAATGGCAGACTTTCACTACATTTGAAAACCAGCAAGACTGGTCAGGATTCAAATGGCAACAATCCTTTTTACACAAATCCTCAGGAACTGGTAAAATCAGAGTAAAAGGTACATGAGAGTTAACACATGGTTCAGCTGCATTTTGGTTTATTGTGTCTGACACTTCTTCCCTAGAACAGAACTAACTCAGCAAACATGAAGTGGGGAGAAAATTTGGATAAAATGTCTTAATTAACTACATATCTCTTCATTACCAAATACTGCTTGGTGAAACACAGACAAGAACAAAAGCCTCCTCTGTTGAGTAAGTCTGTCTTTTTAAGTGCTCTAAACAGGTGGCTCTCTCTCACCTCTAATTCCCTCTGTCTCCTGCTATCTCTACCTGTTTCTACCTCTCTCCACCTGTCTTCCTGTTTCTCTCTCCATCCCTCTACCTCCCTCTCTCTCCCACCATTTCTCTCTCTCCTATTTTCAGTTACATGTGTCCAGGAGGAGCTGTGCTCCTCCCCAAAGCCTGTGGGATGTGGAGTTTGTTGCCCAGCACTCTGAACTGTGTGCTGTAATACAGCAGGACTGTTACAAACACCAGGGTAGACCTGGCTAAGGCTGCCATCGCAGCGCTTCCCTGGGATGGAAAAGCCACAGGAAGAAATTGCTGAGTGTCATGCAAAGAGGCCAATGTCATGCCCAAGATGTCTTCACACATCAGCAGCACTGGCCAGACAGGGGTCCTGAATGTCCCCTCACTGGCACCAGGGGACAAAGCAGGAAACTGAGCAAACTCACCTTTGTATCAAGAGCCTTTTTTATGCTGATTCGTCTCTGAATTCTGGCTTCTCCTCTTTCAATCTGAGCCATGATCTTCTCTATGTCTTGGAGTTCATTGCATCTTTCCCAGAACACAGCTAAGAAAAGAACAACTGGTTAGTTTCTTATCATGTATTGTAAAAGTCAGAGGTTCAACCTTAAGAAAAGATGTTAGCTGTTCCTTCCTTTTACCAGACCTTACTGCTGTCTAATAACAGAAATGCCTTTAGCTGGTAAGGAACCTTCCCTTCCAGCTACCATGTGCTTCAGTATTACAAATGTTATTTTCAAGTGGGTAGATAAAGGAATCTTCAGTTTAAATGAGGTGCAATATAGCCCAGAAAAATTTAGTGTGTCCATCTCCTCACAGGAAAAAAAGCTTCTTCAAACGGAAACAGATGTAACAGAAGAGTATTTATCAAGAGAAGCAAGAGGACAACTGAGTGCTCGAAGACAAGCAAGTGCCTAAAAGACAATTAGGTGTTTAAATAAGGGGGGGTTTTAGCAGAATTTTTCACATTTTCAACCTGCTTTATACCTTTAGGAATTTAGTGCCAGGACTTTGTAGCTACACTGCAGTGGAAGAAAGTTCTGAGATATGAGATGTAAGTAGCCAAGTGAACTCAGGTAACAAAAACCAGTGGTCACTGTTTGTTCAGTCATGATGTATTTACTGTGCTCTGCTCTCGAGGAGGAGGTAAAGGTTAACTTCTGGTTAGTGAATACAAGGAAAAGGGAAATCTCTCCAGCTAAGCAACATTTCTCAGCATTTCCTTCTGCAAAAATTAACAAGAACTGAGGACAGTGGCTCAGAGGAATTCACATGTGTATTTTAGTACAGCCTTAGTTATGCAGGTGCTAATGATGGTAAAAGCCAGATCAGCAGATCCAAAATCCATCAGAACAATTCTACCCTGAAAATCTTAAATAGCAGTATAAGAAATTCTCAGCAGTAAGATGTTCCCATGTTCAGAGGCAGCTCAAACGAGGCAAGCAGAGTTAGATACTCTCAGAGCTGAGAACAGAATTAAGTTACCTGAATACTCAATGACTTCCTCTGGGGTTTTCCCTTCGACTTCCCGTGCTATATTTTCAATGTCATCACGGCCCCACTTCTCATTGGCTTTGATGAACTGGTTGAAATCTCTCTTATTCCAGTTAGTGAAGCCCTGTATACCAATCAAGAGGAAACATTGCACAGAGGTTCAGGATTTGTCCATCTCCAAATGTGATTCAACAGGTTTCTTTAAATTGCCTGTAAGACTTCCATCATGCCACAGTGTCTCTGCAGTTTAATTTAGTAGAAGAACTGTTTTTATACTGCAGTCACTGTGGTCTCTCCATTTAAATACTGCATAATGACTAGCACTAGCACTTTAGTTACCTAGCAATTTCTGATAAATTTTCAGCTGATAAATTAATCCCTCCTCCTAACAGTCTCTGCAGGGGATTGCTTTTTAAGAAAAAAAAATTGCTCAAGAGAAGTAAGGAGTGTCTATAATGGCTTTTGTTTTGTCAAAAAGGCCCCCCAAGTGCCTCACAGACACTCTCAGCCATTGCACCTGGCCACTCTCCCTCAGCACTGAAGCTATCTTGTGATGATGACACTCAGCAGGGACACAAGTAGCACTGCTGAAGTTATGAGCCAAAGTAGGTTCATTCCTTATTACCAGTAACTTTTACAAGTAGTGGGAGGTAGCAAGTTCTGCCAGCCATGTTGTGATTTAGCCACAGCTTACTGGACTGTACTGATTCCTGACCTCTGTGATTCTGGTGTCTCCACAGTGAGCTGTTCCAGCTCATTACTACGCAAGCAAGAAATCCTGTCCTGTAATTCCGATCCCCTGCCAAAATACAATGTGTAAATGCAATATCCAAATAAGGCACATCAGGCATCCACCTGTTTTAAATTATTTCAATATACACCCTTCCTCATTATATACCTATTCAGCTCACAGCCTCTTTTAGAGAGGGGCACTATGCACTGCCAGATGTACTTGAGGGAAACTAAAGACCGTTCAGACTCCAAGGTTCACTTCCATGTGGGTGTGAAACTCAGGGAGAAGATGTGCATTCAGTAATGTGGAATGCAGCACACCCAGCTCTGCAGCCAGTCTGCAAGGTCCCAAGGAAAGACATCACAGTCCACAGTCAATGCCAGACTAGGATTCAGGAGACTCCAAGTGCACTAACTTGGTGCACGTTCCTCAAAGAGATCCTATGACATAGGCCTATGGCAAACCTAATGCTAAAAACTCTTTTCAGTCAGAACCAAAATTTGTAGATGTGTTAATAATAGCTATGGCACATGCCAATCAGTGACCAAGAAATGTTCCCTTAATGCTGTGAAACACAAAACAAGCTTTAGCTGATTTCAGTCTCACTGAAGACCCAACAATACCTGGGTTAGAAGTTTCTCTTTTTCTTCTAGTTCTTCATCATTTAGAGGTTCAGCCTCATCAATCTTCAGCTGCTCTTCCTTTTGTGCTTGGGCTGCATTTGGGAGATCAGGATTACGAGGTACCTGAAAGGTTTTGCACTTTGTAAAACTGAATTAACTTTTCACAGGTAACTGCTAATTTTCACATTTCTATTAATATAACCTAATAATTTCTTCAGCTGAAGACTATTTTATTCCATTTAAATTATTGTGAAAGGCTGGAAAAGTACATATTCTCCTGTGTTGTATTAAATTGTTCCATTGTGGGAATTTAGAGAATCACACAGAAGGGAGTGGACCTTTAAAGATCACCTCTTTTCCAGTGATGTGCCATTGGCAGGGACAGCTTCCACTTAGACAAGGCTGCTCAAAGCCCTGTCCAACCTGGCCTTGGACACTTCCAGGGATGGGGCATCCACAGCTTCTCTGGGCAAACAGTGCCAGTGCCTCACCAAGCTCACAGTGAAGAATTCCTTCCCAATATCCAATCTAAACCTGTCCTCTATCAGTTTAAAGCTATTCCCTTGTAGGAAGTCCCCTCCAGCCTTCCTGTAAGCCCCTTCTAAGGACTGAAAGACTGCAATCAGGTTGTCCCTGAGCCTTTTCTTTGCCTGAACAACCCCAACTCTCAGCCTTTCCCCTCAAGAGAGGTGCTCCACCCCTCCGGTCAAGGAAATTCTTCAGTTACCTTATAACCAATTGTTTTCCTGTAGTAGAGAATTTCTTTTTCCAATAGTTCAAACAGGCGAGGAGGAAAGAATTGGAAGTCCTGTACATTTGGCTGTTTTGGAGGCCGTGGAGCCTGAAACACAAAGTTTACATTTGGTTCCCTTTCACATCCAGAATCTGCTTCCTTGAAAATCTGATTTAAGTTTATAAGCAAACAAAAAGCTTTACTGTTAAAAAATGTACTGTCTTAACTTGGGGAAAAAGAAGTCACACCATGCAAGAGACACCAACCACCACAAAGAATTCTAGAAGTAAAAGACCAGTGAGAGAAGGGGAAGAAAGATCTTTTGGGAGAAGGTGGCTGGGGAAAAAGTCACATGTGTTTAAAGCATCAATCTTCCTCAGGAAAATTTACAGCTGCTTAAATAAGAACCACAAAAAACTTGATCTTACCCTCCTAACATCGTACAAGTTTCATACTGTTCTTACTTTTTTTCTCACAGAAGTTTGTCTCAAGACCTTTGGAAATTTTTTCTAAATTTAAATAGTCTCTCCACTTTATAGAAGTGAACAGAGCAGTTTTTATGACTAAAAACCCATTTGTTGCTTATAGCTTTAGCCATTTACCATGCATATTTAAACAATTCATTTCTTTTGATCAGTCAACTCACCTTGGGTGCTTTTGGTTCACTGACTCGAAGAGCCTCTCTGAAGTAAGCATCCACAGCATAATTGGCTTTTCTTTCTCTTTTAGGTGGTTCAATCCACTCTGTAAATGCCAACTATAAAAAACAAAACCCACCACCCCCAAAAACAAAAATTAAGTCTTGCAAGATCATCAGACCAGCTACAAGTTTTATATAAAATCAGATCTACATCTACTGCATTGTAAGTGTTAGAAGTGTTTTTATTTAAACTATTATCATAGACGACACCGCATTTTACCCAATACCTCTTAAATAAGTATGATTAAAACATGCAATTTAGTGCATTCCTCCAAAAGAAACTTAAAACATTACCTTCTGTTTTTCTCTGTAGTCTTCCCCTTCAAAATTATACACGCTAGATTCAGTATCCATAGTAAAATTCCTAAGGGAGCTTTCACCCATCTTTGAAAGTTTTTCGTTCATTTCCGCAGTCTTGGACGGGGGATACAGAAAAGAACAGTAGCCATTTGGATGGTACTTCATTATTTAACATCTCATTCCCAGATAGAACGGGAGCCATTTTGGAAGGCACGTCATTATTAAACACCTCATTCCCAGAAAGGAGCCACTCTGAAAGGTACTTCATTTTAAAACATCCCATTGCCAGAAAGAAGAGGAGCCATTCTAGAAGGTACTTGACTATAAAACATCTTATTGAGAACATCAGAAAAAACAAACACGATTGAGCAACACGAAAACCCTCCACAGCAGAACCCCTTTTCTCTCCAGCTTGGAACCAAGTTATCATCCAGAGACTCACTATTTGCCATCACATTTAAATCTACACGTGGGCTTCCCTTTTTTAGACCTTCTCACCTTCTTTGCCCCTCTTTCCAAAATGTGATCAATATCTTCATCTGTGATCTCACTGTCCTTTGAGGCAAACACGTGTGTCGCTCCATGTCTGATCATTTGCAGCATTTCATCCTTTCCAAGTTTATTCAAGTTTTGATCCACCAGTCTTCCTAAAGACAAAAATGCTTGACAATAGCAATTCACTAAAGAGTTTATATTATGGAAGAAGCAATACAGGATTTTTCTCCCCCTTGTATTTCCACATACAAGCTATGTATTACTGATTCTAAGCAAGTCAACCAAGGTTACCTTACTTTACCCATTAGAAAAAGGAAAGGCATTCATTCCCCCAGTTTAAAGGAGAAGCTGAGTGCTTTAAAAACCTAATCTGACTGTATCCACTTTTATGCATGTATCACTAGGGAGAGGTAAGCAAAAAGCTAGTGAGGAAATGCCTACTCCTATTCCTAAAATAAATTTTCAAGTGGATGAGGCCTTTGCACCCTCTCTTCAGAGTTCAGCTGAGGAAAAAGCGACATTCCCACTGGTTCCTACTGGCTGATTGCAGCGTGGTTGGCAAAGGGAGAAGAGGGGAATTGCACCCCAGCTCCGAAGTGCCCTCGGGTACTTGCCTTGCTGGATGACGATGGAATCCAGGCGCAGTTTCATTTCGGCACGCTCCACGATCCTCTCCTCCACCGTGTTGTCTGTGATGAACCTGAACACCCGCACAGTCTTGGTCTGGCCAATCCTGTGCGCTCGATCCTGCCCAAAACAGGGACAGAAAATTCAGCACTTGCATTCCAGCGTGACTACACCATTAGGCTTAACATTTGCATTATTTCCAGCACACGAATTTATAAAACAGAACAGCATAGGTTACTTAAATGTTTACAGCTATCCATGGCTACCCAAGATATTACATTTTTATCTACACTGCAAGTTTAGGGTTTTTTTCAGTAACATTGACAATGAGTCTGTCTCTATGTGTCATAGCTAAAAAAGAGCAGGTTTTGGAGATTTTTGTTAAATCACACAGGGGAGAAGACTTGGATGCTTCTGACTTAAGCAACCTTCTGTAAAATCAAAGCATGAAGAAATCACCTCTGTGCTGACCAAAAGCTGCCTTTCTCAAAATCCTTTGGTAGTGCCATGAACAGTTCAAGAAAAATACAATACCCTGCCTCTCCTGACTAGCCAAACATGAACCACTGTGAGAATCAGTATTCTCAACATACACCTGCAGTGGTAGCTGGTACTGCCTCACTTGAGCTTCTAGACACCAGTTCCATCATTCTTTTGAAGTAATTTTTGCTGGAGTATTGAGATCCTACAGGTTATCCGAAATAATTGTAAGAGATTTCCAAGACTTGCTACTGAAAGGCCTCATTTGTGAAAAAACAAAAAACACTGGCAGTTTTTAATCAGCTTTGCTTTCTTAGGTGGTCACTAATGTCCTTGACATGTATCCAGGATGGAGATGCATGCAAATCTACTTTAAAAAAACCCCTGAAGATAGCTGCCAAAATGAGATCCTTCCATTACCATCACCATAAAAGCAGTTTTTGAAAAGTTTAATTCAACTTTTCTTTATCTCATTTTCAAGATGTCAGGAGAAACAGTGCAAACACATTCATCTCCACTCCCCGCAACAGTAAAGCATTAAAGCTTTTTAGATTTGGGATTAGCAACCTAAATTTATTTCATTTTTACTTAATCAGGTAGGCTATTTTCATTAAATAATACTAAGAGATCTAACATACACCCAGCATTTCTCACTGCATAAAACACTGTATAACCTAAATGTGACTAAGGACTAATGAACAGTTCCACACAATGGAAGCTACACTTGAACTGAAAATTGGTCTTACAAATCTTACTTCTGTGCTAAAATGGGAAAACACCAATTTATTTTGGAAGTACACATTTCTAGCAAAGTTCTGTGAGAAAAGGAAAATAAAATTTCCACCTGAAATCTTACCATGGCCTGGAGGTCTACTTGTGGATTCCAGTCTGAATCATAGAGAATTACAACATCAGCAGTAGCCAGATTGATTCCAAGACCTCCTGCTCGGGTACTTAACATGAACACAAATTTTGAGCTGTCAGGGTCATTGAATGCATTAATGGAAGCCTAAATAAATGAAAAGAATGTATCAGTTAAACAAAGTGTTTTACAAGTAGTATTTTTACATAAATATCATCCTTAAAATTGTAAATACCTGTCGTTCATTGTGAGGAGTTTGTCCATCCAGTCTGCAATATTCATAATTCCTCCACATACAGTAATCTTCCAAGATATCTAGGACTCTTGTCATCTGACTGAAGATGAGAACCCGTGAGCCTGTTTGGGTAAAAAGGTTTCTTACGCTTTCACCAAACAACAGGATTTAACAAACTCTGCAAGTCTGCACTACCAGAAAAGGAAGGAGGGCAATTCCATATACTAGGAAGAAAAGTAGTTTGAATTTCAGACCCCAAACTACAATGCAGGGCCACAGCTGCTGCTGTCACAGCAGGTCCATGCCATGGGACACGTTTGTCTTACTCTGGTATCTCACTGTCTAATTAATGGCTGCCTTTTCCCTTTCGTTTTGTGTTGTACTCTTTAACAAAAAGTTCCCAGACACAGCAGAGTAAGATGGTTAAACAAATATAAAAACATCATCAAGTATAAAGAATAATGTTTTGAAGTATTTGTCTGTTTTGGATTTAAGTTCTAGGAATAAAGTGAATTTTACTTAAAGACTTGTCAGTTTACTTACCTGTCAAGAATAACTTTAAAAAAAAAATGTCCAGTACTTTATGCATACACACTCAACCATTTCAGTCTACTGGAGAAATTTAAGTAAAAAACAAAATATAACAAAGTATCTACTTCCTTTTGTCCTTTGGACTCAAGGGTTAATACTGAACTCTCTTGTTTAAGATGATAATTTGATTTGTAATTAATTACAACACCATATCAATAAAACTGATAACAGGAAGAAACCAAGATCAAAGAAAGCACAGTAACCACTGAATTGTTTGGTTTTTAGTCTTAAGTTAAATGGCCTCAGCTGCTTGGATGATACCTCGATACAAAGTACAGGTTACTTTTATACTACAGAAGGCTGAGGTTTGGATGTGGTTTTGTTTTTCTACAAAGTGTCCCCACACACAAACTTACCTCCAACTCCTTCAGCAAAGTTACTACAGTAAGCATACTCAAAAAACAAGTTAAAAGTTTATTCCAGTGTCAAAAACTCTGTGGCAAGTGAGTTTTACAGTAATCCATTTCAAAGCTTCATCCCTACTATCAAATAACTTTGAAACAACTCAAGAGTTCCTCCATGTCTGAGTTTTTACAGAATACAATGAAAAACCTCAGGTGCTGCTCAGAATGACATCCAGTAAGAAAGACCAACATTTCACAAAGGATTTGACTTTAACCCACCATAAGGACTCTGAGTCTGAAATGGTCCTTTATGGCAAATCAAAGGTGTGGCTAAAATATTACACAATTATATTTCAAATAGCTAATAAGACAAAGAAAGAAAACCTAAAGCCCTGATATTTCTGTGGTCTCAGCTGGGATGAAAAAATGGGGAAAAAAAATCAAAACACTTCAGCACAAAAAGCCACAAGGGATTACTGACCCATGCTGGTATCATACTAGAAACCAACAATAATCCTGGCTAAAGCCTACTGGTTTTTGCTTAGAACACACAGAAACATCACCGAAACAAAAAAACTCTCCAAACCCCAGAAATGAGACGCATACCTTGTTCTTTCAACTTAGGTAACAATTTGTCCAGGACTACCATTTTGCCACTGTTGGTGACCAAATGCATGTCTGTTGTGTAAGGTGGGCCAGGTTCTGCTCCATCAAAGAGGTATGGGTGATTGCAGCATTTCCGCAGCTGCATCAGGATGTTCAACAGTCTCATCTTGTCCAGCTTCCCAGCTGAGTTCAGGATATCTATATCCTTCATCAGGATTCGGGTATACCTACAGCAAAGACAGGAAAAAACCTCCTGTTTGCTCTAAAATGAGGTTGGTCCCTCTTTAAGCAGTAAATATTGTCAGAAGCTCACCCTCCCCTTCATTTAATTAGCTAAATCTCCCTGACATGCATGGTTCTGTCCTAGCAGCATCACAAAGAAATAGTTATAAATTGGGAGTACACTAGAGAGAATAAATCAAGTTCCACACAACCTTCAAGTCAGAGACAGCACATTCCTTCTGAGCCTTAACCACAGCCCAGCCAAGCAGATGCATTAATTACCATTCTCGCTGCATTTTGCTGAGGCCCACATAAATTTTAACTTCCTTCTTGGGAGGCAAGCTCTTCTCCACATCAGCCTTGATGCGACGGAGGAGGAATGGCCGGAGCACCTGGAAGAGGTTCATCATTAAATCCATTCTGGAAACTGAAACACTGATCATGTCAATGGAAAAAACACAGAGTAGATATTCTCTATCACAGATTCCAGACCTATTATTAGACAATCTTAAAAAGCAACCTATATGGAGAGATAATTTGCTAAACATGGGATATACGTGTGCTTTCTTTGAAAGATTCAAAGATTAGGTCAAAATCATCTTTCATATGGTTCTGTGTCCCTTGACTTAATTTTGCTTGACTGAAAATTTGTGGAATAATCTCTCTTATCCTAATAGTCTATCATAAGAAGCATTAGAAGAATTGTTCAAGATTTAAATAAATCTACCTAGGCTTAGGTAAACGTAACACTTGTACAAGAGGCAGAAGAACTCACCATATGAAGGCGCTCCACCAGTTTTTGATCCCCTAGACAGTTGTTGGTATCAAACCAGGAATCAAAATCCTGTATCAACAAAATCACTGGTTTATAAGAGGTTTCCTTTCAAGGTGCCACAGCATCACAATGGTGAACAAATACAACTCTTATATAGCCAGGTAGTAAAAGAACAAATTACCCTATTTGGCCTATTGATGAAAAGCTCTCTAACACAAACATTTCTAACTCAATCTATCACTTATCAGTAACTGACACCCCTAAGTATACATATCCAGGTCTATTTTCATATCTAGAAAACGAGCAAAATTGACTTGATTATTAGAAATGAAGACTTACTTCAGCTGAGTTAAAGACATCTGGCAAAAGGAAGTTGAGAAGTGCCCAGAGTTCATGTAAATTGTTCTGAAGTGGAGTTCCAGTTAATAGCAGCCGGTTGGTAGTCTTGAATTCCCTCACAATTTCTGATAACTGAAGGACATTGAGACACGAGCAAATATAAAACATTACTAGTCCCACCACCACCACCTAATAACCCACACAAATTTCTTTTTCAGTGTGAAATAAATTACCTTTGATTTTTCATTTTTAATCCTGTGGGCCTCATCTATAACAAGGTATCTCCAGTTGAACTTTTTGAATACTGACTTCTCTTTAATAAGCATTTCATATGATGTTACACAGACATCCCATTCTCCAGGCAACAACACATCTCTCACAAAGGCAGCCTAGATAACAAGATGACAGCTAATTACTGCAGCTTTGTCAAATTTAAAGCAAAAAGAGCACAGTAGCACTGTTACAATTTTCCTATTTTAAGTCTCATGAAGGCAGTGTCCTGCCTTCACAAAAGGAGACTGCAAATCTTTGAACAAGAAATTCTGAACATAAAGTGATGAAGCAATAGCTGGGCAACACACACATCAATTCCAAGCCAGTTATACCCCAGGTAGACAGCATTGTAGGTCTTAAACCATTACAAACCCAAGTAACATCCTTCCCAGGGGAGGAAAGGGAAAGGACAGCAAAATCACATGCTGGATTTACACAGGAATACCCAGGAAAAGCCACCATATCCAGACTTACTCGCTGGTCTTTGTCACCGATCAAACACACCGCTCGAAGCGTTGGTACCCATCTCTTGAACTCATTCATCCAGTTCTGCAGAGTGGACTTAGGAACTAACACCATGTGAGGCCCAGGAATGTTTCTGTAGTGTTTCATATAGCCAAGGAGAGAAATGGTTTGCAGTGTCTTCCCGAGACCCTGTAAGACACATTAATGTGTTAGAAAAAAGAAATCTCTCAGAAAACATCTTTATGAAAACCCAAGAGTGAGCCCCGAGTACAGCATGGAAGGCACAGCAGCCTGAATAAATGAGGGAGATACAAAAAGGGTATCAAAGTCTGGGTTAGGAAAAGCTTGCAGGGCTTCCCATATTCCAAAGTAGCAAGAGTGTAATTTTGGAACCTTGCATTACGAAGTAAGAATTTTGCCTTACCTTTCAAGTAAGACAACTTGTTAAAAATACAAGGAAACATTATTTCTTTAAACTTTATTTTGTAGGTTATGGTGTTCTTAGATTATTTAGAGATCAAACTTTACAAATTGGACTTAGGTATTCTCTTAAATTTGAAATAAAGTGAAAAAATTAAGAACTCTCAGGAATTTTTCATTTATTCAATTAATTAAGCATTAATATTAGTAACAGTCACCATAATATTATATATTATCAGCATTGTATTATTAATGCTTTATAATTGAAAATATGTTCTTAAGTAATTTTTAAAAGGAGGCTTCCACAGGCCAGAAATGACATCAGTGAGGAGAGAGCCAAACAAGTGTAAAAAACTGCATATGTCAAAGAAGAAAACAAATACTGAGTGTCTGGTAAAATATGGTATCTTCAACATATAATTTTATATAAATTTAATTTTATATAATATATAAACTTATATAGTTTTAACTAAAACAAATTTAAAACAAACTTATAATTTTAACTAAAACAAAACTGAGGAAGAACTGAAAAAACAGCTCATTCCTATACTTTCAAAAATTCAAAAATATGATTCAAATGCACGGAAATTAAAAACACTGAACAGCATCAGCACAAGTAAGTTCTGGTTCTAAAATTCGAGTCTTTGTTTTCAAAATAACCAAAATCCACCAGATACAAGATGTGGAAAAGTGTTTACAGGCTGTGTGAAATGCATTAATAACTTCAAAATGATTAAAACCTAAGAATAAAGAAAAAATATTTAATAATAATATTTAATCTCTTTAACACAAAATGGATTTTGGAATACCACAAATCCAAGGACTCCCTAAAGTTTCCGAGGTGTTTTTGTTAAACCGACCCTGTTCCACTTCACAAAAAAAAAACTCCTATTCATAGGCATGTATGTTTAAGAAAATCCTTTACATATTTAAAAGTGAACCATATTACAAAGCAGTAATTTAAACTCATTTGTCTCTAACTTATCTTGAAGTTTTATCACACAGAAATTAGAAGACACTGGAAATGCAATACACTGAAATTAACTAGATTTTTGTTTCTTCTTTTCTACTCCTTATGAAAAAGAGATACATCTTAAATTATTAAGGGGACAAAAACACCTGCCTTTGAAACTACTACAATTTCTTCTGCATTCATCCCTTATCTTTTAGGGGAAAAGAATAAAAAACAGAAGCAAAAGCTGCTATGGCCAGTGCCAACTGATAAGCCCAGGGTTACGGTGTATGAGAAATTGTAACACAGCTTCTAGCTACATCTATCTTTGCACCATTTTTCCCAAAAAATTCCCACTCCTGTAGCTGTTCTGTGGACATCAGCCCATAGAGGACACTCATATCCTGGTCTCTACACGTGGCCCTAACAACAGGTGGAGTTTCCACATTTGATGCTCTTTTCATATATGACACTCTCCTCACAAGGGCAGCTGGAGAATACCATAACAAAACACCTGCAATTTAGAGAGAAAGAGAACAGAGGACATGTCATTCTGTGGAAAAACTCCTCTGCACCAACTTCATGTCCCTAAAGGTTGACAGATTCCCTTTCCATATGTCTATTTTTGAAACCTGCACTATTTATTTAAATTAAAATACCTTTGACACTTTCAAAATGAGTGACTTTAAACACACTAGAAAAATAAGACTGGCAAACTATGTATTGCATTTTGTGTTATTCAAACTCCCATATATATGCACACTGCTGGACTAAAATGGCATTGTGTTGTTAAGTGATCCTAAACACGGGCTCTGTGCATACCATTTCATCTGCCAGGATGCCATTGATGCCATTTTCGTACAGAGAAATGAGCCAGTTCAGTCCTCGGATCTGGTAATCACGCAGCTTTCCCCATTTCACATCTAAAAGACACCAAAGAATAGACTACAAGATATACAAAAACTTAGGAAATAATTTAACCACCTGTTGGGTGCTAATTGACAGTGATTACCAAAGCTACAGAACAAAATCAAGCAATAAATCCAAGGACAATGCAGAGTGGAGACGGCAACATGTTAATTTTGTTTCTGCAAGCTGCTGCGACAGCTTTGTTTTCTGCAAGAACCCAAAGCACACAGAAATTCCAAATGTACCACCACTGTCCAAATCAGAACACAGTCAAGCATTAAAACAGAATACTGAATTCCATTAAAGGAACTGGAAGCTGTTAAACTTTAAATTGTATCAGAATATAGGTTACATATGTAAAAATGGTAAGATGACAGACTTAAAAACTCTTTCCTATTAACTGAAATACAGCAACTGGATTTCTGAGGGATGGGACTCACTGGACCATCTTTCAAGCCTGAATGAAAATAAGCAATTCCTCAATAATACATTTTGTACCATTACATTGGTGCTGGATTTTTTTCCACCCTCTCCTGCCCCACCAAATTACTTCACTACCCTTAGAGAGTATGCAAATCAAGTCCATTTTAAACATTTTGAAGAAAAAGAACAGAGGCAAAAATTAAAAAAAGGAAGGAAACATACATGATGGAGATTCCTCAAATCGAGTGCAGACATTTGTTGTCTTGGAGCTTTCTGTTAACAGCTCCTCATCCTCCTCCTGCTCTGTTCTACGGTGCCGATAGCTGGAAAAGTCCAACAAAGTAGAAAGTTTGTGGAGAAACTGAAAAGACATCAAGTTGCTGCCAAATAAAATCTAATGTATATTATTATATTGATTGCAATACAGAATGCCAACACCCAAAGAAATTCCTAGCAAGACTCTTCACTAGAATTCATGTTCAGCAGGCTTAAGTATCAGCCCAAAGTGACTGGAAAGGGATTAATGTGTGCATCAGTACTGGCCTTTAACTACAAGACAGGGAAAAACACTGCATTTAACTTCTGGCTGCATCTGCCAAACACTGCAGCCACACAAGCTGCAATGAAGGCAATCCAAATTTCTAGACTTATAATTTTCAAGCTGCCTGCCAGGTGTTGCACAGTGATGTTCTCCACAAGCTCTTGCAATTTAGAGGCACGACTGCCTTACTTTTCTGCCCCTGCATTTCTTCATGCTGGGAAGCTTTAGAATCAACACAAATCTCTTGTAACCCCTTGAATTCTTCACCCTCAACTTACAGGTGGGCAGTTGAAAAAAAGGTACATACACTGCCACAGGACAAAAGCTTAGCAAGTTCAACTCCCACATTTAAAAATACAATAAAATCTTCTTTATAGTACAAGTTGGCCTATGTGTCATCACTCACTCGCCAGCTGACAGTAAATTCTGTTTCTCATCCTTCTTTATTCGAGGACGTCCAGGTTTCATTTTTAAAGGTGAAGTTGGAGTTTTCTGAGCAGCAGGCTGAATGAAATGAGCAAAGAGCTCAGTCTGCTTCAACAGATACTCAAATCTGTTTGCTCTGTCTGTTTGCTGGTGACAAGGGAAAATTAAATGGAACAAGCGTGAGACATTCCAGTATGTATTCATTCAAAAGGAAAAGCAAACAAACACTTTTTAAATATAGGTCTGCATTACTTCACACACATCACTACAACACCAAAGAAGAGATGAGTAACATCAATGTATGTGCTGCTGACAGATTCAATACTCCGTTTTGGGGCCAAGGCTCATCTCTGCTACGCAGCAAGATCAAAGCTGTGAGACTGTGCCAAGATTAAAATCTGACTTTGGCACAAAGATTGCACAAGTCTCACTAGATAAAGGCCAGAGTCCCCTTAACAACTTCCTCCTATCTAAAGTGATAGCCCCACTCCTAGAAATTTCCCCTCAACCCATCACAGACAGGATTCTTCATCGTGCTAATTGATCTCTCACCAAACTGGCAAAAAGCTGCTCCCTCCTGCACTGGTGACCTGCCTGCTCAGAGAGATACAGCACCTAGCTGGGCTGTCAGATAAGCAACAGAGCTGGCATCAAAGGGGCAGTGAGGGCAGAGCAGCTCAAAGCCACAAGTCAGAACATCTGTTTCAGTCCATAGATATTAGATAAGCTCAGCCTAACTCATCAGGCTGCCCCCTTTGATAAGAGTTGCTGTCCCTACTGCACAAGAAAGATTACAGCAGTCAATATTAGTATCTGAAAGGCTCAGCTTCTTGGAGACAGGTTCCATTTGGAACCAACACACCTTGCCAAGGCCACACCAAAACTTTGAACAGACAAACAAGCCCAAAACAGCTCCAAGGCTAACAGTAACCACTCTGACATTCTGCCAGCTGCCACAGCATAACCTGGTATTTAGCAACTTGCAGCACAGCTACAAGGAAGTCAGCTTTCTTAGTAAAAAGGAACATATGTTCCAGGCTTCTGCAAGAGCAATGGCAGCTCTGTGAGTGTTTTCCTCCTTAGATCCTGAACTATGGAAGAGACAGGAAGACAAAGTGTTAGAGAACAGAGATACCACAAAAGAGATCTCGTTGTGCCAGAGGACTCAGACTCCCTCTAAGGTATTCTAATTTTGAGCCTGAATGACAAAGCCACAATCCACATTCACTAAATTTAAGTTTTCGTGTCTACTCTTCATTAGTTTTGTTTGTTTACTTTGTTTCTGAGTTTTAAACTAGGTAAGATCTCACTGCTATCCAAATTGCTGACCCTTAGTTTTAAGTTCTTTTTTTACTGGCTGTACGAAAGAGAAGTAGAAGAGATGCAGACTGCATTGCAGAAGCTTCCTCTAAAATTCTAAAATTTTAGTGAGGAATCCTCTGCAAGTTTTTGCCCTGCACACACATCCCCACACTTGCTTTCACTGCACTTGAGGATGTTAAGGGACTAACAAACATTATCTGTGTCTTTTAGACAGGACACAGAACAGGCTGTACTTTGCAACCCTGAGCATTCCTTACACCAACAGAGACGCTCTTGCCATTTTCTTTTTCAGTGCATCTCTAAAACACAGTTGCCCTTGTTATTGTGTCTGTCTAGAGACTAAATGAGACAATTCCAAGTTCACTTCCTTCAGTGTGCCAGAAAGCAGCAAAAAGAAATATGCAGAAGATGAAGGGGTTATTTTCAGTGGCAAGACGAAATAACACAGGAAGCAGCAAATTGTAAGAATTGGTTTCACTTTCCTGTGAAGAAATTCCACATGGAATCATAGGAACTGAAATTACAAACAGGAAAAAAGGCAAACAGGGAGCAACTGAGAAAGAAACTGCAATAAGACAGTGAGGAACGGGTGATTCCATCTCTTACATTATAAAACCTATGAAAAAATAAGGAAAAAAGCAGTTTTTCTCCTTTCTAACCTGTGAAGCACAGAATCACCACACATCTTCAAAAACCTGAGGACTCTAATTAAAGTTTCACAAAGAGATTCCTAAAGAATCTTTCCATTTCTAACTGAGAAGTTGAATGCTCAACTCTGTAATTCCCCTTGCTCACAGGATGGACTGCTCTACAGGTAACTTTAAAATGCTGAAAAGGAGAATGGTCCAAGGAGTGTTCTGGATATTTTTTGTTTCAAGTTACTTAAATCTTTATAAATCCAGTTAAGATAGTTCAAACAAGCAAACAGAAAACTCAAATCTATTTTAAATAAGTGCATAAGTACTGAATAGCTGTACACAGTCCCAAATACTACATACCATTTTCTCTTCATATGTAGGATCTGTTTCCTGGATTTCTTTTTGTTTCGCCAGAGATGCATCATCAAAAGACTCCTGAGATGAAAAAGAAAATGAAAAAGAATTAAAAAGAGTATTTCTGAAAAAGGGAAGATACCCATGTAAAGGAGAACAGGCCTGTTGTATCAAAGCAGCAAAAGCTGGCTGTGGCACCTGATGTGGACAGATCGTAGTCAGCTCTCTATTATTTCCTATACAATTACCTGGAGATGGATCAAAGGTCCCTGCCACGGGCTGAGGGACAGAGCTGGGTCTCTGTAATCCGATTTAGCTCCATCATTAAAGCATCACATCAACGTGAATGAGGGAGACAGCTGTGCTCCAGGAGATCAGCCTGCCACTTCTGGGGTGCTGAGCCAGCCCCTCCTGAAGCTGCCTCTGGGGCGGGCTGTGAAAGCACCGCCTCCAGGCCTGAAGGGAGGGTACTTTCAAGGCTTTTGCCAGATTAACCCAGCCCCTCATCACTCTGTATCGAAGGAACAAATCAAAACAAGAATCCAGACTGCAGTTTTGTCCTGAAAGCTGAGGAAGAATTTAGGAAACTGTATTTTTCTTCTGCGTAGTTTACTAAATCAAATAATGTTCATCACCCACAATGTTACTAAACAACAGGAAAACCAGCTGGCTGGGAGAGGGCAGTCCTCCCTCATTCCCCTCCTGCCAAATCCTTAACATACTGCCTTCAATTACTCTTTCGGATCAGGGCTTTTTTATCCTTGTCTCTTCTGTCATTAGGTTAACTCTTTCCACATCATCTCCCACATGCATTTTCATCTTCTGTCGTTAAAACTAAAAGCACTGAGATGATCCCTGATAAACAATGCTAAGGTGACATACAAATATGTTAATATAACTATATAATAACTCTTGAAAGGGTGAGAAAATGAAACGAGGTGCTTTCAAGTGTTTATTAACCATCTGTTTAACTGAGCCAAGTAAGAATGGAGCTAAATTCAATCTTTACCGGTCAATACAGAACAAAGGAACAGGAAAAGTAAGAAACAAACGAAACAAAGGCTGGCAAAAACCAGGATGTTTGTCACTGGGTCTTTCCTCACAAGCCTCTGGCAGGTGAGGCACGTGGAAACAGAAAAATCCAAACACAAACGTTTAATTCACTAGTCAAAATACAAAGAATCGAGCATAAGAAGTTATGGCTAAAGCTCTCCTGAAGTCATAACCAAATGCTCTTACTCATCCCTCACAGGACTGAGCCAGCAGGCAGGGAGCACAAGCCGAGGGCCGTTGGAACTTCTGTTCGCAATTCCCCTTTCTCCCGGAACGCCAAACCTGGCGAGCACAGCAGCGGAGCGGCGCGGCCATCCGAGCTCATCATCTGCTGCACAGATGACAAAACCCTGCGATTTAGCTGGAGACCAGGGAAAGCAGTCTTTCGGATGCTCACGACTCCGAGGCATTCCAACTCAAAGCTTCACTGTATGCCAGAAAATCCCTTCCCAAGGTAAAAAAAAGGAACGGACTTGGCAGCACGGAGAGCCCTCGCATACGGGCGCCCCGAGAGCACGCGTTTTTCAGCCTCCACACGCTGAACTCCAGCCCGGAATTGCCCTATTTCTGCAGGTTCGAGCAAGATTTATTTCCCACAGTGCTCTGGCTACTTGTTCATCCGCAAAACATGGCATTTGCAAATTTATTTAGATCAAGTAGGTTGGACAGCCCAGCGTGACTCAGAGTACAAAACACCCAGCGCTGAGAGCAGGACCGACCAGTTTCCTGCTCGCATTAAACAATGCTGCGACAGAATTAGCATCTCCAGGCAATCACTTCCAACCCCTTGAAATTTCTGGAAGATACGCACCTGTTGCCAAAACAACCCCCCCAACAACCCTCACACCGTCTTCGGCCCCCCCTCACCAAAAGAAAAGAAAAAAAAAAAAAAAAAGAAGGAAAAAAAAGAAAAAAGTTTTGAAGCACTTCAGCACTCGTGCTTTTTAGACGCCGGGCTGGCTGGCCGCTGGAGCAGGAAGCGCTAAGGCTGGGCAGGGTCTCGGGGAGGCAGGAGCGGGGGGAAAGCCTGCGGGTGCGCGGGGGGGCTCCCGCCGCCCCGTTCAGAAAACAAACAAGCGGCGTGACCCGGCCGCAGCGCCTCCTTCCCCGTGTCCCGGCGGCAGGAACAGCGCGACTCCCGGGGGGCACGGAGGGCTGGGACCCCCCCCCGCCACCCCCTCTCCGCCGGGCCGCGCTCCCGGAGGGAGGGAGGGCAGGAGGGAGGGCGGGGGGCCGGAGCGCGGCCCTGCTTTGCCAGGTGCGGCCCCGCGGCCGCTCCTCCATTGTCTCCCGCGGCCCCACGCGGCCCGGGGTGTCCCACCTGCCGCCGGGGGAGCGAGGGAGCCCTGCCGGGCCAAGCCCACTCACCTCCATCTTGATGTCACCCCCGGCCAGGCCGGCGGCGCACGGCGGCCCCGTCCCCGCGGCCTCGCCGGTGTTGGCGCCCGGTGGCAGCGGCGGCGCGGGCGCCTCGTCCGGCTGCGGCGGCGGCGGCTGCCCGGCGGACATGATCCCCGCCGGGAGGAAACGGCGCTCCGCCGAGGCTCGGGCCGGCGTCCGGCGGGCTACGCGCTGCGGGCAGGGGCGGGCGGTAGCCGGGATCCCGGCGGAGGAAGAGGAAGAGGCGGCGGCGGCCTGCGGTTCCCGGAGCGCGGCCGGCGGAGGGAGCGAGGCCA
This sequence comes from Phylloscopus collybita, assembly GCA_027886175.1. NCBI lineage: Eukaryota > Metazoa > Chordata > Aves > Passeriformes > Phylloscopidae > Phylloscopus > Phylloscopus collybita. The sequence goes on from JAJNNQ010000130.1 coordinate 8,521,206, forward strand.
GGCCCGGCCCGTCCCGGCGGGAGCCGCCAACCAGCGCGCGAGCCGCGCCGCGAGCCCGCGCTCGCGAGACTTTCCCCCTCGCGCGGCGGGGACGGCGGGGAGCGAGCGGCGCGCGCCGCCGCCGGTGGGGGCGCTGCGGGCCCCGCGCGCGCCCGGGAGCTCCGGGGACGGGGCGCTCTGGGATCCGCCGGGATCCCGCCGAGCCTGCGGGGGCCCTGAGGGCCGGCACGGAGCCGCAGTCGTCTCTGAAACTGCGGGCTCCTCACCTCCCCGCGACTTAGGGGCCGTACCGGAGAGATCAGGTCAAGTCTGGGCAGGGATCAGGTTGCATACCCTGCGTGAGATCACAGCATATTCCGAGCTGGAAGGGACCCACAAGGATCATCGAGTCCAGCTCCTGGCCCTGCACAGGACATCCTCAGCCTGTGCCTGAGAGCACTGTCCAAGCGCTTCTTGAGCTCGCTGCTGTGACCGCTTCCCTGAGGAGCCTGTTCCAGTGCCCAGCCTCCCTCGGGGGGAAGGATTTTTTTCCTGACATCCAACCTAAACTTCCCCAACACAATTTCCGACCATTCCCTCGGGGACCTGTCGCTGTCACCACAGAGATCAGTGCTTGCCCCTCCTCTTCCCCCCAAGCTGTAACTGCAGTGGGGTCTCCCCTCAGTCTCTACAGACCGAGCGACCTACGCCGCTCCTCATTCGGCTTCCCCTCAAGGCCCTTCTCCACCTTCACAGCCCTCCAGGAAAGGCTCGGGAATCACCCCAGGAGGTGATGCCATTCTCTGGCTGGAGCCCAGCAGCAGCCCCCGCTGGGAGCAGCAGGGGTGTGTGATTAAAGCGGGTGACAGCGATGTGCTGTACAGTAAGTTACTGATGAGGCAGCTTCGGGTTGCTCCGTGGGTTCCTCATCTTCTCCATGAGTTCTGGGTAGAGGGACTTGAACATTCGCGGAAAGGGTGTCACAGAGCCACCCTCTCAAGTCCCCTGCTCTCATCTGCTCAGGCTGATGGAGCCAGACCAAGTTTGTAGGTACAGAAGTACAGTTTTGTAAGCACCTGAATACAACAACACAGTGTCTGCTCCCACCTGAAGCACCGTGGGCTGCAGCCCCCTGCTTTAGGGTGTGATGGAGCAGATCCACCCCTGCACTGCCTTCGCTCCCGGGAGGATTGCCCCTCCTCGCTGATAACCTGCCAGGTGCCACCTGCCACAGCCTGCATCCCAGAGCCCCGGAGTGCACGGAATGGGATGAAACTGAACAGGAAAATCTGCTTAAGAGCACTACTGTTGCATTCCAGGTGCGAAGAGAGGCTGTCCAAAGGGCCAGACCTGAGCTAGTCAGAAGCAAAAGTCCCCTGACTGTTTCACAGCGTGGACGGCCACATTCTCCACATCATCCAAATGCTCTGCACATCCTCTCCTGCAGATTTGTCACACCTGTAGGTATTCCAGCAATATTCACATGTGCTGTCAGTGTAGATGCGGGCACTGAGTGCACTCCACAGATTTGTGAAGCTGCATCTTCCACATCCTGAGAAACCATTGTAACCTGGAATGTAGGAGCAAAACAGACCATCTTCATGATGATTATTATAACCTTCATTCCATTGTCTTTTATAACAGACATCCTTTAACATTTGTTTGAAGTTAAAATTATTAGCTTTGACATTTCCAAAAGATTGTGTCACTTTGTTTCTGCCAGAACTACTCAGAAGAATAAATTCCCAGAAAATCTCAATTTTCCTAGAATAGGATTTCTCAGCTAATCACTGAATTTACTGACATATTTTCCCACTCCTCATTGTCATCTCTTATCATAGATGAAAACTCAGTCCCTGAGCTTTGCTAAACGCTTTTCTCTCCATTCAGGGACACAGCTTGAACTTTTAAAATACATGCAGCAGCAAATTACACTTAACTGTGTTATTTTAGCTACCTATATTCCTCCAGCACAGCCTTGTGTCCACCTGCTGTCCCTCAGCTCCTGCCCCCTCTCCCAGAGCTGCTCCAGATATTTTTCCTTCTTTTGCCTCCCCTGCAAAGCACACAAACAAAACCACACAGGGAGGATCATTGGTGAAGGAAATTGGAGTAGAAGGCCCTTGGGAAGAAGTCAGGTATTTGGGAAGAGCAGTGAGGATGTTTCAGCATCTTTGACACCATCTCTTATGGTCAGACTAAAACTTGTAGGTGGAGTCTGGTTTGATGGAGAAGGGAGAAAAGCACAACCTCTGCCCAAATCTCATTGATCCTTGGCCATCCAGCCAAATAAAACAGCACCATGTTAATGGGTGGGGGTATTGAGATATTTGTGTGCTTGGTATCAGAAAAGGTGAACATTCATCTGTACTTCAACTGGCAAAATAATTGGGGGGAAAAAAAATCTTGCCAAAAGTTAAAAGACAAAAGGCTCTAAATTTCTTTTTGAATTTTCTGAAGTCCTGAAAGCAGAGCTGAAGACTATGCAAGAAAAACCCCAGAAAACCAAAACCGAAACAAAACCCCACCCAACAACAGCAACCAAACCAAACCCAAAAAAAACCCCAAGCAAAGCAGGAAAGAGGACTTTCCAAGTTAACATGACAATGTTCTTGAACACACAGAATCATAACAGTCCATACAGCACCCAAATATGAAAGCCTTAAATTGAAAGCAACCAGTGGCATAAAGAAGTTCATGACAGAGGTTACTGATGTGCTCAACACCTGCATATGGTCAAATACACAATAAAGCAAGAAATCCCCCCTCAGTACCAAACTGTAGAGAGAACTAATTGTTAACATGCTTATGAAGTTAGGAAAGAACAGTTTAATTACAGATTTTTGTCAAATCTCTTGGGCGACGCGTCTTTCAATTTTGTTGCTTAGTTTGTGCAATCATAACTTTAATTAATATTCTTTAGATGTCTCCTTGTTAAACAAGAAACTGAAACACCACAAGTAAGAGCAACTCTAAATGATACTATTAGCTGTGCAGCAATTATGCTAATAAGCATTGCTGCACATGTATCAACACTGTAAATCTTCCCAAAATTTGGGAAACGAATGAAATAGAGTTGTTTGTGGTTGCTTCACCAGACATATGGCAGTCATTTGGATTCAAGAAGGTAAGGGGGGGGTGAGAACTTGGCTTTTATTCAGATCTTAAGTGGAGGGGGTTTAATTTTTTTTTTAGTTTGCAATGCCAAAGCAAGGTAACTACCCATGTGAGATCAGATACCGCCAGTTTTTCTAGTTCCTCACAAGGCTGATGTTGAGCTGGACCACCCCATCAAGAGTAAATACAATTAGACTTATTTCAAAGCCACCACTTCTGTCACTGTCACTTTTCTTCCAGCATCAGGCAAGAGGTGGTGTGTACACACACACATGATCAACAGTCAAAGAAGCCATCAAAATCATGCCACATCTGTTAAAAAACAAAACCCAAAACCACCCCCAAACCCTCAGCGAAGGTCACTGCCATCAGCTTCGTCATAACTGATAATGCATTGATTTCCAGTATTAAAAAACCCATTCTTCACAAAAAAAAACCACCAAAAAAACCCAACACATGCAAACAATACCATATATTAATTTCAGTAGATTCCTTAATGCAAAGGAAATGTTTCAGAGTTTACCACATGTAGGTGTATAAATTTCATCCATGTGCTCTTTAAATTTTGAGTACCATGAAGTTGATGTTGAGATTCAAATTACAGTGTAACCATCCTGGTAAAATTAACCTTTCATAGCAAATAAACAGCCCTGACTTAAGCATCTGCTGTGCTTAAACAAAGTGTAATGAACATTTGTAAGCCTGCTGTGTGTCTACCTTCAAAAAGTAGACTACAAAAATTGTGACGTGTTGAGACCAAAAGTCTTTCAAATTGTGCCCAACCACAAACCAGAGAATATTTGGTAACAGCAACATGGCACGCAGATAGTGTATCAGACTCTGCTTGTGTCCAGTTTAAAACAAGCCCTTTGATCAATAAAATTTACCCATGCCAAAAAAAAAAAAAAAACCAACAAAAAAACCCCCAAAAAACCCAAACCCAAAAAAACAAACCCAGCCAAAGAAACCCAACAACCCCATATGGAGTCAACTGCTGATACTCGTTAGAGAAATCCTTGAAGAATGGAGATCCTGTAACAAGTGGCACTCTCACAGGAAAAAAAAATCCCCAGAATTAATAAAATGCTTTCAGATTTTATTTCTTTGCTGCTATGACTGAAAAGGCTCAACCAAGAGGCAAAAATATGTATTTTTTTCAATCTGTAAAACACATTTTTTGCGTAAAAAATAATGCACAAACACTTTTATTACACACACAGATCCTTCCCTTTTCAAAACCCTGGGTTCTCCTCCCTCTCAGCAACCAGGTTCTGCTCCTTTCATGAAGTTCACTCCTCACCTTACAGAATTGCAACCAGAGGGAGACAGGGCAAGAAAAGACTCTTTTGGAAAACTTTTTTCCTCCACCTATTGGCTCAGCAGTTAAGCCACCTGACTTACAGAATCACAGAATAAACTAGGTTGGAAAAGACCTTTGAGATCATCAAGGCTTCCTCCTGCTGCTAGTCTCAGAGCAAAAAGGGACTTTAAGAAGTTGGATATAGAGCTTCAGTGAAAGAGAGGGATAAATCTGAAAAAGGGGTTTTAAGCACGACATAATACTTTAGCTTTTCTATTTTAAGTATGTGGGCATTTTTATCTCATAACTGTTCTAGTTGGATTCCACATATACACAGGTATCTATCTGCCTCCACACCCAAATTTCACACATTGATGCCTCTGCCATGGCATCTTAATCTGATTTTCATGGTTTTCTTGCCTTTCTTATGCTGCTATGTTTCTCCTCAGTTGTGATCTGGGCCAATTTCCCCCACAGTGTTTAGATGCTTAAGTACTCATGAAAGACCTGGAAAAACACTTTGACCCTTTAGCATTGACAAAGATCTACTTTCCTGTAACTATAGTATCAGAATAGATAGGACATAAAATAGGGGCTTCCAACACAGCTTTTACTGCACAAATGGTGGCCTCTCATGTGTGCTGTGGACTGGGGTTGTTTTGTGCCTCATGTATTTCTTGAGCCCTTGGTTTTAGACATGAACATGCCTTTTGTATTAGCCTATAGCCACTGCTTTGTATACATCGTCTGAATTCCTTTCTGAATTGCAATAGTGATTACTCTGAATCACAACAGAGATTTGCTACATTAAAAAAACCTCCTCCTCACTCACAAAAAACACAGCAGCTTGTATAAAAGTAATTTGTTTTCAACCCTCCTTTAATTAAAGGGAATAGTTGGGGGGAAAATCACATCAGAAAGACACAGGAAATCGAAGTAAGACTTCATCAAAGAACTAAGTGTCCTGGAGAAAATGTAACAGCATTTATGCAGATCATTATGATGCAGGGAAAATAAAAATTACTCAGAGAAAAGTCTGACTTCGTGTGTGCAGAATGGATAATTTTAAATAATCTTAGGGGGGTTTTATTTTGTTTCTTTTTTTTTTTTTTTAATCAGAATAACATCCCAAAACAATAACTGCACACTTAATTTCTAGTTTCCATCCTTATACACAATGCACCTACTAAAGGAGAATGTCAAGATCTTAGAACTATCCAGTTAGGGAAATTTATCCCTAAACTTAAAATGCTTTTGGGAGCCAACATTTTCTGATCCTTGATGCCAGATTTTAAAGATGGCCCTTCTCCTGGTACACCAAATGCTCTACAAAAAATAGAGAGCACAGATATCAAAAAACTGAGGTGAACAATAGTATTCATAGTGAGATACAGCACAGCTCCCAAAGGGTAGTACTGAGTATACTTGCATCACAATCCTAAATATTATCCTATTCATTTTACACAGAGGAAATAAACCCACAAACCCTCTCCAAAACTTAATTTTTGCTTCAACTCTTGATATTGTTTTTAAGCAGACCACTTTTTCAGAGCTTGTTGGTGCTTCCCTGGTACTGGCCACAGGATCTGTGCCCCAACTTCTAAGGCAAGCACTGGAATTGGGGGCAGCTGCTCCCTATGGTGTATGAGGGGATCAGAGGCTAAATCCTGGCCCTGGGTGCCTCCTTTACTTTTTTTCCTTCTTTTTAAAAGGTTCAAGGGCCAAATCTATCTTGTGCTTCCTCATATTGGGTCAGTGAGTAGAGCTAAAGGCAAAAATGTTTTAAGAACTGTAACTTTCATTTATGGAGAACAAAATATAGTTAAAAAACAATAAGTGTTTTTTGAATTTAATTCCTAAACTTATATTTACATAATTGAGTAGAAATTAGGTTTTGAAAAAGTTCTTGAAACTTCCACTTACTTAAAGAGGACAGCAGTGCCTTGAATATTAAACTCTGCTCCTCAAAAGATCCTAAATGGATTTGTGTGCCTGGGGAATTTGAACCCTGTTATGCATAATGCCATTTCAAATGCTGCTGTATGCCTAACTGGAGATTAGGGAGCTTAACTCTAAACACCATTTGTTTCCAACATTTGGGTTTCAACTACGATTACTTTTGAAAAAATAATTAAACATGCACACCATGATTTATAGGTATTACTATGAGGATCACCTCAGCAGAGGGTTGAATCATTGCTTTGATGCAATTAACTCCAGACCAGCAGGCCAGTCTGAGGCATCTCCAAACTCCCAGGCCTGCATCCTTCACCTCTAACACACAATGGAAAGAAAAAAATCCTAAATATTTCAGCTAATCTGCAGAGTTTATAATTGTGCAAAAACCAGCACAAGTGCACAGAAGCAAGTAGCGATTCCTTCCTCTGAAGTATGTTCCCTGAAGAGCACACAGAAATATGAAAACTAGCATATTTTAAAGTCTGGTAGGAATTCAGGGAAAATAAGGCATATTTATATTTTCCTCCTCTTTTGGCCTTCTGATTAAAACAATCAAGCTGTCTGGGTACTTTGTGCAAGCCCCCCCCCCACACACATTAAACCCAGGACCTCAAACAGCATTTATTAAAATATTACTAGGACTGGTCATTCTGAAAATGTGATACACATTTTTTTTTTAATTTTTTTTAAATTTTTTTTAAATTTTTTTTTTTTTAATTTCACTGGAGATATAACTTACCAGGAGAAGGCTTGGCAATGATGAGAGATCCTGGGAGAATTTTCTAGAGTGAATCATGATGATTACTACAAATGCTGGCTTTACAATTGCAGGAAAACTTTGAGAGTCTCCATTTTACCAACTTGGTGCTTCATGTTCTAAACTGTACAGGATTTTTTTCTATTCCATTTTAGCATATTAAAGTTAAATATTTTGTGTGTGTGCACAGCAGATTACACAACTGTACACTCAGCTAAGCTGCTTCCTATGTAAAAGCTGAAGCAAACATAGATCATCCCTTTCAAATAAAACATGGAAATTTTCTTTTCTATACCATCTAGAAAGAAAACCACTGGCACCAGAACAGTCTGTTTACCTAACAACAAGATGGCAAAAACCTTTCAATTGGTCATGCATCCAATACCTGTTCTCCCACTTTTGCCACTGAAAATTAACATCAGGGCTGCAGAACCATAAACATATTCTGGAAAATTTAAAATGTCAAAGACACTGCTCATAACCCTCTCAACACCTTTGCTTTGTGTCCCATTCTCCACCTTGTCAGGCTGAACTCAAAATGTTTCTTCAGTTAAAGCAAAAAGCCAGAAACCTCATTGCTTGAGATTTGGTTCATCTACACCCAATCAACAGAATGTTTTTGTGGAACACTCATTACACTAACTGCTAGACAAGCACCTTTTTTTGTGGTCATGGGCCATATTAGTATCCCCAAGCAATACAACAAACAACAAGAAACGAACATTTAAGAAGAAGTTTGGTGCAATACACAGGGATCAAGAGCAGATGTAGGAAATATGGAAGATAATCTTCAAATTTAAGTTCACCTGTGAGCTTCTTAAGAACTAGAGGTATGAAATATTTCAACAGATGAAGTGACACTATTGCTGTCCAAATTGCACACTGGTACTGTATGCCAATACCTTCTCTTTGAGCAAATAACATCCATTCACTTTTCGTGACACAAACCTCTATAGCTAAGGAGGGAATGGCACTTCTGTCCAGGGCTGCTAAGTTTCCAAAGTGCTTTTGTAAGAGTACTACATATATATATATATATATATATATATACACACACACAGACATATAAAAATTTACTGCTGCAGTAATAGCTCAACTTAAATTTCACTGTGATAAAAATCTTGCTTGGCTCATAGTGCACTGTGAAAGCTACAGAGGTGCCCATCACTCCCTAATTAGCTACATGAAGTGATGAATTCTAAATTACTTAATCAAAACGGCCACACTGTAATTTGTCTGTACGCCCTAAGTGTGGCACTATGTCACAACTGTCCTACACGAATGGATTGTTATTATTTTTTTTTTACATAAATACAAATGTGAATAAAGAAAAAAAGACTAATGCTCACGTTTTCACCTTTTTCAATGCCACATTACAAAGTTTCAGTGGAACACAGCAGCTGTGTTTGCACCTGCACTTCATGAGGTAATAGTGACTGTATCACAGTGTGTAAAAGTGTGTGTCCATTGGTACTTACCCAGGTAAAGAAATGTTCAGATCACACCGTGGAATGACACCAAATCACCTCTCATGTCAATCTTAGTGCACAAGGCACCAAGTTTTCTTTTAAGAGCAAGATGTTGTGTATTTGTAAAAGACGTATTGCACATATACATTTGCAATTTATAAGGATGTGTACAGCAATGAAAACTGTAACTGCAACTGGTAACATATAGTTTGAGTGAAACAAGAAAAAACTTACCTTTTTTAAAAAAATACACTTGACAAGCAACACCAACAAACTACTTCTGCACCAGTATCTACAGAAGTTTCCACCAGCTTGCCTCCAGCTAGAGTGTTCTCACAAAGCTAGTAACTGGAAGTGACACAGGGCTGATATCAGTCTCACTTGCTTTCTACCACCTACAACTTTAGGAGTCATATTTTTAATTTTAAATTAATTTTAATTTTAATTTTTAATATTCGCATCCTTAGACCATCCAAGAGCTGAGACAGATCTGCAATGTGAAGCCCATGTAAGCTTCACTGGTGAAAATGAGATGTATCATCAACAGTTAATATCACACCTCTGATTCTGAACACACCGTGGACAACGTGTAAGTATGGAAAATGTAATACTGGAATATGGGGGAGAAAACTGCTTAGAAATCTAATACAGAAATTGTAGACTGCTACTTAGAAAATGTTGCACTACCTGTACAGTGCGGAAACTGCTGTTTTCCTTAAAAAAAGAAAGGGGAAAAGCCTAGAAATTAAGAGTGGATTCTCAATCATAATAATAAATAATGTTGTGGATACTGCCAAATTTTAAATGAAGAAAGAGTAAATGTAATCTGTAAATCAAGGACTGATATCAGCAAACTTAGAGCAAACCCACCTTCTATCACCAGCTCAGCAAGAGAGGCCAGCCTAGGAGACTGATTTTTTTCCTGGCTCCCAGAAGAGTGGGAATTCACATTATTTGCCTTCTTGGTGCAGGGTTTTAAATCAGAGATTCATGTTAGAAATTGTTCTAGCTGCACTTTTGTTTTTTGAGAGGTACTGGGAGGTAATCTGTGCTTCTGACAAAATGTGGTTGGTATCCAGGCACCTTCCCAGACACACTGACATCCGTTTGCTGCTTCACAGGACAGAGTTTACACATCAAAACCGAACAACTTGATTTATTTAAAATTCACCTCAAAATGCATTGTGTTTAGTTTCTTTTTTAAAATGAACATTCAAAGCATCAAAATATTACTAATTTAAAAAGAACCTTTGTTAAGAATAAGATAATTTACATACTGTAGATTGTGGCTGTGAGGGGAGAGAAACAACCGATGGTAGATTAGGCACAGTACGAAGGCCAACATGCCAGAAAACAATGCAGCTTTATGCTCAGCTTTTAAATGATCTGGACAAAATAAAACAATTGTTGGGCAGGAAAATGAAACCAACCACTTACTTGAGGGCATTTGTATAAAACAAAAGTGTTAGTAAGTTTTCTATCTAGACCTAACTCATTCACGTATTTAAAGAATTCTATCTTCTTCCAAATAACAAAAAAATGTTTCTAAACCAAGGCAGATTATTATTTGGAACTGGCATAGTAAAATAAAGGATCACAGTATGCAGAGCTTAAATCCTGTACCAGGAAAGAGCAACAAGTGGTTTACAAGGGGATCATTTAGGTATATTATCTAATTTTTAAAAAGAGAGATATAAAATATCAGTTGCATAGGGATTTAAATATAAGGCCAAGCAGGAGATTAAAGTAAAATAGAGCTCATAAGAAGGGCACTATGGTGTTAAAAACATAATATTTCCATTTGAATTAATGTCTAATTCAAAATCACAGTATTTTGCTAGTACTACAAAAAGTGAACGTCAAACTGTCCCATTAATCTTGAACTGAAAACTGACATTAGAACTTCTAAACAGTACAAAACTAAAGCTCATTGTCTAAACCTGATCAGTGTATTAGCACAACAGTGCTTGGTACGTACCTGATTTATATACTCTACCTTCTGTAAATAATATAAAGGTTATTTCTTGTTAATAAGTGTGAGATCACAATATTACTGCATGCCATCAGTGGTTTGCAGGCTTACTTGACATTTAATTATTCAGTCTTTGAAAGTGAAAGATCCTACCCTGCAGAATCTTCACCCATTGAACACAGAACACTGTCATTAATAAAATACAATAGAAGTTCCACCACTAACAACTAACATATGAGCCAGGATTTTAGGTCTAAACCCAGTACAGTTCATTATTATTACTCACAGCAATTTTTTTTTTTGTTAGGAAGGTAACCTGTAGGCTTCCAAATGATCTTGTGTGCATTAAATATAAACAAGTGTGTAACTAACCATCGTCTCTTGGCATTTCAAGTAGATTATTCAATTGTGAAAGTATTTCTGCAAAATCAATTTTGAGTTGTTAAAATGAAGTTCAAATATTAATTTCCGTATCTACATGTAGCTTAATTAACCTAAAGTCGTAAGGAATAGTAGTGTGAGGAAAAAAGAATTCTCCGGCTGAATTAGGCATTAAGGTACACTAACTGGGAATACCTGAACCAACATTGTAACTGAAAAAGTGCATAAACACAGTAATACTACGAATGTGTTAACTACAGAACAAAAGGTTTTCTGAGAGCTAAGTGGTATTATTTTACAGGTTATTTACAGGCTGCGATTTTTCCAGACACCACAGAGCCAATCCACGATCTTAAAGTTCCTTTGATGTATTCAAAGTGTCCTTTGGCTTCCGTCCCCGTTCGGTGAGGAACCGATTCCCACCCCGGGGAATCAGGTACTGTACAGCCAAACAACCCCGCCGTTGTGGTTCTGCCATTCCTCAAAATTCCCTCCTTTCCCTTCCCCGAGGGCAGGGCAGCGCCTTCACTTCACGCTTTTCGTGGGCGTCTCGGACTCGGTAGACTGCCTGCCATCAGTCCACGCCTCCCGCGTGCTCTTCAGGGCCAGCGTCTTCTGCTGGTCCACCACCACGTAATCGACCCTCTCGTCTGCCACGCTGCTGCCCGAGCCACTGCTCTTTTTCTGGGAACAGGGAGAAAACAAATTTAAGTAAATTAACAACAAAAAGGCAAGCAGGTGTCCCAAACAGATACAGAACAAGCACCAAGGTTTCTCTGGAAGGTCCAACACTGTCTCTCAACCGATCATGTGAGAAATGACCATGAAGGTCTTGCTGAAGGCAATTTTGAACTCCTGATGGCAGAACTGCAAGAGCTGAACATCTGCTTACCTTACGAGGTGGGGTAGACTTTCCTGAATCCAGGTCCAGATCTAAATATTCCACTTGCTTATCTCCTTTAGGTTTTACCATAGGGCTGCTTCCTCCATCCAGGCTGTTGCTTCCAAACAAATTCTGAAATCATAATAAAAACAACCTCAGCTACAAACGTACAAACTAGTGGTCCACATCATCAAATGTGCTTACTATAAACAGCCAAAATGCAAACGGTTAAGGAAATGACTGAGACTCTTGCAGTCACTTAAATCATGCAAATTTCATTGACCCTGTATGGCAAGGGGATACATTCTATGTCAAAACAGGGACAGAGTCAAAAGCCAATGTGAGGAAAAACCCAAATACCGCACCCCCAAATTTAAGGTTGCCACCAAACCCATCTGTGCCTTCCACTTAATGCCCCCTCCATATCATGAAATAAAAATAGAGCGTGTTTTGTTCTTTTTAAATGTAGTTGTTACATCTCAGATTTAGCATTGCTTAAGCACAAACTTGTTTATTTCCCTAAATTGTAGTTAAATACCTACAATAATTTCTGCTTTACAGTAGTGGCAAAGCTAAAAATAATACTTTTACATTTCATTCAGAAGTCATCATGATTAAGCTGAAAATCAAAGAGTATTGTTCAATTGACAATATCCAAATATTAAAACTTTGGAAAATGTGTGTAAGGCTGGCTGAAGTTGCATTGTGTATACCTAAATTTCAATTAGCCCAGACTTTTACAACCTCACCTCCTCTGTCCTCTCCCAGCCTGATCCCTCCCTCTTAACAGGTGTTATAGGAACAGTACAATAGAAGGACTCTTCTCTAAAAGATAAAGAAAAAAACAGGAAGACAGAGGGCAGCAGTCAGCAAAAAATGAAGAGGAAGGCAGAAGGAAAGACAGAAGGGTAAGGCTGAGAGCAACTCGAAAGAAAAAGCAGAATATTGCTGATTTTATTAAATAAAACATAAGTATGACACGTCCAAACAAGATGCTTCAAAGCTGATGACAGAAAAAGATGAAGAAATATAGACTCCTTGCTAAGACAGAGTTGGAACAAGTGAAAATTTTCAAAAAGTCAGATGTTAAAACTGGATATCTGGAAAGGTTCTGGTTCTTTAGGAAATAAAATATAAAGCCAAAATGGGCTGGGATTTTAAATTGAAGTTATCCATTATATCTCTATTGTCCAACTCATTTAATATTAAGTGGTAACAAGGACAAACACAAACAACTGATATGAAGTTCATTTTTGTTGCTCAAATTCTCTGAACAAATTCCTGCATATTAAACATACAAAAATCCAGCATAAATTAAAAAAGCTGTTACTCTTTAAACAAAAACAACAACAAAAAAATCATCTGTTATTTCCAACAAACTAGGCAGGCATTAGGAAATAGGAAACAAAACCTTTAAATACACGCAAATGAAACAGAAAGGAAATCTGTAGAATAACCTTAAAATAGGACCGGTGCAAGCAAACAGAAGATATTAATGAGCTGGGGCATTAATTGTACCATCTTGGTATGGAAGTTAAGTCCCTGGAACAGCCTTAAGAATCAACAGAAACGCCCGGGTTGAGCTGAGATTCCCTGCAGGGAGCACCGTGGGCACGGGTGGGGCTAATCCCTGGTTAAGATGGGATTTCCTGCACCTGTGGAACGGGACATCACCCATTACTTACCAATGGCCCTGGTGAGAGAGGGGCTAAGGTTTAACAGCAGCTGCTCCCCCTGCTCGCTGCCTTTCCCCTGCGGTGACACCAGGCACAAGGAGCCTGCGCCCCGCCAGCTCCCGCAGGGAATGGCACCAGGGGGACCTGGGGTGTGGCATCGTGGGAATGGCACCAGGGGGACCTGGCATGTGGCATCGTGGGAATGACACCAGGGGGACCTGGGATGTGGCATCCAGAGGCAGTGGTGGTGAGCTGGGGGGACAAGGACACCCCAGGAGACTGGGAGGGCACCCAGAGTGGCAGGGGACAGGGAAGCGAAGAGCGCTGCGAGAGGAGAGCCCAGGGGCAGTGAGACGGGCCAGCACATGCTGTATAAGAAGGCAGACACACAAACAGAGCAGAAAGGGTGCTAGACAGGCTCTCCCCAAAGAAGGGCTTACATAAATGATTTCCAGATGAAAAATGCTGCTGTATTCTCTACTAAGAACTCACAAACCTGTGAGTGCACTGAACTGACTGGATGGGGCTTTGAACAACCCGGTCTGGTGGAGTGTCCCTGCCCGTGGCATGAGAGGTTGGAACAAGATGATCTTTAAGGTCCCTTCCAATCCAAACCATTCCATGAGTCTATACTGGACAAAAAGCTGAGCTCAAGATACAGGTTTCCTCCAGTGTTTTATGCATATTGTAAACCACATTCCAGTTTAGGCCTAGGTCTACTGCTACTGTCTTTCTTAAAACTACTGCTATTGGGTCTTCTTTTTCTCTCTCTCCTTCCCCTCACCAAAGAAAAAACCACAGTGTGCATCATTAACTTTTCCTGACTAGCTGCACTCCATGCTGAGCATCTGAAGCTTCATTATCTGAGAAAATTCTCCCCCAAAGGGGAAAAAATGCAGATACTCAATACACAAAGACTCCTTCTATCCTCTTCTTTGAAAGAAGCCTAATAAAATACACATGGATCCATTCTCATAGAAAGTATACAATAAGTATCAATCCTTTTTTTTCCCCTGTTCCTTCTACATTTCCTGGAAGATGTCCTTTTAATACAGTTTTTTTAAGCATGTCTCAGAGGTTCCTAGGAAAGTTTATTTCCCTTGATGTCGTAATACTCCACTGGTGCATAGCCCAAGGACAAGCAATTACAAAGAGGAGACAGATTCTAGGAAAGAGGTAGAAAAAAAGTCATGTCTTGAACTGTTTTATATAATAGATATGTATATCAACCATTCTCTTTATGCTCTTAACTTCTTCAGTGAAATCCTACCAAAGTTACAGCTTTGCTACAGAGACTTTTTTATCATTCGGTTGATCTAGAAGTATAAAAGGAGTGATGCTGAGTGAAGGATCTGTGTTTGCATGATTTAAAAGTAAGGACTGCACAGGAAGAGAGTAGTTAAGACGTAGATTTTACATACTGGGTCTTCAGTGGACTGATTTGGGTTCATGGATACATAATTCTCTTCACTGTCGTGCGAGTCACTGCTGGAAGTTGTGCTATGAACTGAATCCGGTCTGGGAGACACGGGAAACCTGGAGGAGCTAATTACCAGGAATTATTTTACAAACAATACATCTCGAATATCTTAAACCTCCTGGTAAACAACAAAAAATAAGCATATTAGAGCTGAAATTTTCATTCAAGTTTACCAGAGTGTCACATTTTTTCGGCTATACGGAGCCCCTTATGTTTAATGTCACAGAACAGAATTTCACACGGACACACTTTATTTCAAAGCACAGATACACACACAGACTCACACTCTTCCAAAGGAAAGTTCAAGCTACAAACAAGCTAAAAATATGATACAGATGTACACATTTATTAACATCTAGTCAGCAAAAATGACTAATCTGAATGAGGAAAAGCCAAGAAACTTACTCTCGTGCAAAGCTTCTGGTGATAGGAGATCTAACTGGAGCTTGTAATTCTTCCCATTCAGGCAAAGGTTTTATTTCTAGTGGAGCTGGTTTCGCTATGTAAGAAATAGACAATTGTAAAGCACAGAACATTTCTAAACAAACTTAAGTTTTATAGCTTTTCACAGCCTAAATACAGAAAAAAACTCTGTCTTTCAAATAGTAAATAGTAGTAAGGAAAGGGAGACACTTCCATTTTCAGAAAGACATGATATATTAACTTATGTTTTTAATCTTTTCAAGTAATGAGAAGAAACATCAATTAAAAATTATAATATACAATTAAAAAACAAAAACAACCTGCAATTTTAGAGTTTTTTCACAGCATATACTTGTAGGTAGTAATTCTGTTTTGAAAAGAGATTCTGAAAGTGGCAGCATCATGTTCTGTCCTCATTCTGCCGTGATGAGCTTGTTGAGCTGGCAAGCCCAGGGCAGGGCTGACGGGCTGTTTCAGCAGAGCCAACTCTGGGGACTCTCCTTGGCTCAGGGCCAGTTGTTAATGTGCAAACTGTGCCCTCACTGTGCACATGTGCCCTTGCTGCTGAGGTTTCACAGCTCCACGAGTGGGCAGAACCTGCAGCTAAGACTAAGTTTGCTAAAGTGAGAAATGAGCCAACAGCAGGAAGAGCCTGGCTCTCTGCAGTGCTCATCCACAGTCGAGCAGAGCAATGTGCCACTCATGACAGCTAACACTGTTCTCAAAAAAAGTGCCATTTTCAGAACAGAGCCATGAGTAGCCTATTAGCAAGAAACACATTATCCCTCCCTCCAGCTTTATGTCTCACCCCTTCTAAAGATTAGAAAAAAATGAAGTGTAAAAATGCTTGTGGAAAAAGAAATATCACAGAGTCCAACTGCTGTCAACTTTATCCTCCTTAAAACTGTTTTTAGAAAACAAAATGCAATGTCATCATAAAATCAGCCCTTTCTCTCCTTGTGCCCCCTCCCACCATGAGTTTTCTGCCTCTTGGCAGGTTCACTAAGATCAAGTGTCAGGCATGTAGTGACAGAACTGAACGTGACAGAGGCAAAATGATACTAAAGCACGACTGACACAAAAATGGATCGGCTTGGCTCAAGTCCCCTGTAAAGGTCTGAGACTCCCTGGCAGGAATAAACAGTGGGCAAGGTACTGCTGCAGCACAGACAGAGCCAGGACTTTGTCCAAAGCCCACCAAGAACAGCAGAAATATTTCATCCAGCTGCAGTGGACTTTAAAACCCAAAGGTAATCAGAGCTATTTCTCTGAGATTTTTAATGTTGTTCATTATTTTCTCTACTTCTTGTGACTATGTAAGGCACCAACTCAGCATCTTCAATAAAGCCCATCAAATTAATTGCAATCCTCTTTAAGGTGCATAAATAGATGTCTGTACTAGTGTATGATCAGAGGACCAATATTTTGCTTCATTTCAAGGGACCTGAGTGAACTGTGATTTCAGGTTATTGCCTAACAAAATTTTCAAGTAACTTACAAGTTACTATGTACAATTTACAAGTCATTATATACTTGCTTCTAAATCAACAGACAAAAGTCAATCCAATACATGAACAGCTACAACTTAAAGAGATCAGAACATTCATGTTAATATCAAAGAAAAGTTTCTAGGCACTGTTCAAGCCAGAAAGTCTTTAATTCCTTATACAGGAAACTGGTTGCTTGGCACGGAAAATGCATCCATGACCTTAGACTGTAGCAGAAAAGAATAATGCCAGAGTTAAAGTTATTCTAAAAGAACAGTTTTCTTAATTTTTGCTTCACTTATTTTTTTAAAAAGCTCCATATACATACAGTGCTAAAGTACATACCCTTTCTTCTTGTAGTAAAGTCACCTATGGTTTGTGAATCAGTTCGCTCTAAACCATGTGGTTTAGGTCTTAAAATTTTAGGACTTTGACCTAATTGGCAAAAAGAAGACTCTCTTAATAATATTCTATTTGTAAGTGGAAAACTGGAATTTTGTAAATAAACATCACAACCCCCTGCAGAAAGGTTAATGCCAGAAGCATAAGCAAGCTGCTGAAGGAGATTTTACAGTCTAGCTGGGGCTCATACTAAGGGCTTAAGCACCAAACCAGAAACAAAGGAAACACTGCATGCAAATAATAAATCTATCAGGGGCAAGCGTAAAAGGTGTACAAAAAGGCCAAAAAGTGCATCAACAAATATTGTAACTGATCATTGCTATTAACTAGTTTCATTTTAAAAAAATTAAAAATACGTATTTGAGGCATATTTAGCATGAAAGGAGAACAGTCATGTTTCAGACATAAATTGAAGTACCCTCAGAGAAATTAAATCCTCCTTCGTCACAAAATTACTTTGGAAATAATGACTCTTGGGAGTCTCCACTCCTGTGGTGCTCTTGGGAGGTCTTCTACCCACCGTGTGTCTCCCACTTGAGATGCCCCAAGAATCTTTTTTAACAGTCTATTTGTTAAACTTGTTCCCCAGAGGTCTCCATCTGTCTGTATCAAACCCCACCGCTCTGACCCTGCAGACACAGCAGGGTTTCTTTCCCAAGTTTTCAGCCTGCATACTGCCCCCTCACCAAGGCACAACCCAACCTCCACCAAAAATGACCCTGGCATGAAAACACCAATCATCTCCCTACAGACAGCAAAGCAAATCCCCTCCCAACAAGGATATTCTTCAGCCAACTTGACTACACTCTGCAAGTGTTTTGGGTCACGCCATCCATTTTAAATAAACAGATCAATACTGTATAATAGCCCCAAGCTTTCATTAAAGTCTACCTGACAAAGTGTTAATATTAAAAAAGGCAAGTGCCTTCAAGTGGTACACCAAGGAGCCATATGAATACACCAAATGAAAAGTTTAAGTTGGATTATGTTAGAAAGCTGCCCTACAGCACAAAATGGAAAAGGACTGGTACAGACTCAGGTGTGGGCTGGTACTCCCAGTAATGGGTGAGAATGCTTTGTAAAAAATAAACTTGGCAACAAACACCAGAAGTTTGCAAATCTCTACCCCAAGGGTTTTGCATATGAAGTGCTCTATTACTGTTATCACTGAAGTATTGGGAATAATCAAGTAACAACAAGAAAGGTAAACACAGAGGTTTTGTACCATATCTTAACTTCTACACAGTGCTTCTGACACACCATGCAGGTAAGATAAAATTTATTATTCATTAGTAATGCTGCATAGCAACTTCCTTAAAAAGAAAAGGACATGAAATTGTTTTTATACAGACAGTTTTCCAATTTCAAAATCAGATGCTCCCTCAAATGACTCAATGTGCTGATGAAACGGGTGAAGAGTTGGGCAATGCTGACCAAAGACACAGACTGTGAAGTGGAACATGAAGTATTTCTGACTAGAGCCAAGTCAAAAGCACGAGCCAACATGTTGGTGTACTCAATTCTGAGCTGATCCAATATTCTTAAGTCCTTGCCTATAACTCTCTGATAAAAGCCTGCCTATTTAAAAAGACCAGGATCTTAAAATTGATTGAACAAATGTAGAAGTACAAATCCAAACACTTTTTATTAATTACAATCTGATGCTGAATATCATTGCCTGATCATATTAATTTTGTATTTCACACTTTTATAATCTGATTTAAAAGAAATCTGGCCCAATGCAACTCAAGTTATTATGTACTGATATAGAAGCACAGATCATAAGCACAGGTAACAGAGTTAATGAAATTATTTAAGCAGTGTGCACTTAATAACCTCTGCTTTTATAGCCAAATAGACTAAAGTGCCTGAAACCCATAATAAAGAGATAAGCTCAAGGAACTCAGGGCTGTGACTCATTATTTCTCCTTCTGTTAATGATGCTACACGGTCTAGGGCAGCTAACCTTCCTGAACTGGGATTAGCCCCATTTATAAAACGTGGATATTATGTAACTGCCTGCCTCACACTTAATTTAGCACTTACCCACCACTCTGAGATTTTCAGAAGAGCTATATAAATAAGTACAGGTCCCTTTAATACTTCTACATCAGACAAGAACACACAAAACTCACTGAGCTTTCATCTCTTGCTGCTGGAAGACTGTTCAACCTCAACAAATCTGGTGGCAAAACAGCTTGCTGCTTCCAACCAGCCAGGATAACACAATTCCTCGAGTTTAATATGTCACAGAGAATTAAAATATTTGTGCAGAGTGTTTTCTTTTTCCTCCCTACAAAACAAAAACCCCAAAGGCCTAATCTCTGTTGAGGAGCTTATACTGTGCAACAGGAAAGACCTGATACCAGGCAAAGGAAAAGAGGAGGGGCGGATCAAAATCTCAAATCTGAGGTTATGTATTTGTGTAACTGCAGAATTCTTTCACCCTGTTTTTGCCCATTTAAGAAGATAAAGTGACATGAACCAGGGCACTGAAAGCCCTTAATAATATCCCTTACTGTCTTCAAAAGACAATTTTCCCCAGGAGCACATCCCTGTATCTCTGAAAAGCAAAAAACTGATTAAAGTATGGAGGAGAAAGTGCTTCCCACGTGTACAGCAGGCTGGTCTCCCACATCTGTTCTATCCACAAATACTCACTAAAGTGTCACAGGGCTGTTCTTCAAAGCAGTGTAGTGACAGTAGGGCTCTACAGAGAGCCTGGCTCCATTCAGCATTCAACACCAGCAATATTGAGGAGTACATTTCCTGTGGTTCCCACAGGCCCAGATTTACCTCATCTCAGGAAAGATAATACTTTTAACTTATGTACCTATTCTGGGAAAGATAAATCTGGGCAAAGGGGAAAAAAAAAGTTTAATTTATGCAATTTTATTTTTTTTCTCTAACTGAAAAGGAAATAAATGTTGCAACACCACTAGATGCAAACCTACACAGAAAAAAAACCCCAACAAAACAACCAAATAAATTATGTCAAGTGAAACCAACCAAACAAGAAGTGAAAATTAGATGTTTTCACCGCTCAGTCAAGTCACCACCTGTGAAATGCAAAATGCTACAGCCAGGAGACAGCAGCTCAGCTTCTGCACGTTCTATCAGACTGTACAAGGGCAGCATCCTGAGCTGAAAGATCAGTAATGAAGTCTATTTTTCTAACAAATGGCTTCTTGTACAAACTGCCAGGCAGAGCAGGCGATTATGGCTGTGGCACTGGAGCACACTCAGATGCACGAATTCTGCTCCTGGCATTCGGGGCACGTCAATGCTGCCTTTGTCTGCAGAGTCACCAGGAGAAGAGTCCATTTCACATCTTTGAGTTGGTTTCAAGCAATGGTTTAAACTAAAAAAAACCTTTTTGGTTTTTGCCTTGGCTCTTGTTTTCCATAGACCACCTGGAATATAATGTTTGGGGAGGGGAGGAGGAGGTGGGGGGATGTTGTCCCCCTGCAGTAAATTCCTGCATCAGTGTAGGTGGGTCCTCATGGCTTTGGTTTTGAAGAAGCTGAAAAGATTCATTTGTTCTCATACTATTGCCTTGAAACACCAGAACTAAACATGATTTCTGTTAAGGACACTTCTTTCCTGACTGGATGCTTGCTCCATGGCTTGCTGGCAAGGGATTTCACATCAGGAAATTGCAAACATCCTCACAAAAGAGGCTGACTCTTCCATTTAAATACCAGCTATTTAGGGCTTAAAAATTTAAGGTAAATATACTAATGTGACATAAAATTTGAGAAATGCATGATCTGATAATGCTGTTTCCTGGCCAACAGGACTAATCCTCCTGAGAGGAGGATTGAGACAAGGAGATCAGATGTAGGAAGGCTAGAGTAGTGCTGTGCTTGGGACAGGAGGGGGAGAGCAAAAGGAAAAACCAGCCACATAAGTGCTCTGCATCCACACAAAAGTACTTGGAGAAAGAAGTAACTAACCACAGTTTCTCGTTTCCATCAACAAAATACACATCTTGCCCCCTTTTCCTTGTAATTAGACGAAACTGAAATTTGCACTGAGGTACAAGAATTCCCATACTCATAATCACTGTAGATTTTTCCTTGCAAAACAAGGCTGAAACTCACTGTCTTGCTCCCACAGGGTTTATTATTTGGTTTTCAATTCTGCTGAGTAAACTCCTGCTTTTCTTCTCTTCCTCACCCAAGTGAACCCTGATTCCTGAGTACATGTTCTCAACACAGAGCTCTACGAATATCCTGAATTTGCATTTTCAACTCTGTTTTTGTAAGACTGTTTCCTGCCAAGGTACTTCTAATTAGAAACACGTATTTAGTTATACAACATTCAAACGGATTTCCATATTAGTATCCATCAACAAATAGGAATATCAGTAATGTGCTTTTTGCAGGTTGGTGATAAGATATGGATGCTGATAACTATGGTCTCTAGGACAATAAAAACAAATTGAAATCAACTTATTCTTCAATGTTATGAAATATAAAAAGCAGTCACATAGAGAGACTCTCTAGTCTTCTCAGACATCTTTATCCCCTCAAAATATCTTTTTTACAGCAAACTGGTACTTTGAATGCTACAGAAATTGAGAACGATTTGGAAAAAATATCTGATTATGAAGAAATTCAACTGGATCTGACAGCTAAGGTTCACTGGTATTTCTAAAATATTTGGCAAATGCCATAAAACTACTCAGAGAATACCAAAGCTATTAATCATCAAAATACTATTTGACTGCTCTAATTTGTGAGTAACTCTACATGTCTGTATTTTAAAAGCCCTCAAAGCATGATGAACTAAAAGCATTCAATAGCAAAGACTGTTTTAAAACCAAAGTACAGTGTTCTGGAGTGTTTATTGATTAGCAGTTTAATGCTGCACTAAGATTCACAAAGTCCAACAGACTTCAAAATCAAAACACAGAAAAAATAACAAAATTTAAATTATTCACTAGGAAACTAAAGCTTAACATTAAGCCTACTAAAAACTAATGGAATAGCATGACAATATGTGTATCAAAAACTATGTTGTCTTGAAAAAAGTGATAAGGACACAGCAAAGAAGAGAAAAAAATTATGAAGAGAAATAAAAACAGGGCATTATTACCCATGATCTCTTGTTCCTCCTTTATCTCCTATCTTTGGAGTTTAAAATTACTTAAAAAAAAGATCCATAGCCCTAATCCCTAAACTTGATCATCCCTAGCACTAGTATCAGAGCAAGTATTGCAGTTTGTCTTTAGAAACTGGCACCTTTAATTTTGTCACAACCATTTGTCCAGCAAAGCACAGCTTCCTCTGCAGCTGTGATGCAGCCATCCAAATGAAATCTTTACTGAAATTATTTGTTGTTTCAAAGTTTTTGAAGACAAATCACAGCTGCAAGTTAAGGACTGGCACATTACAGCAAGGAGTTATGTGAACTTCATTTAAAGCCATTAAGTAAAAACTGGACTTGTACAATTGATTCAGTACAGTCATGGAGGAAGTCTAATTTTCATCTAAATGAGAGCTTGAGGAAGACCAAAGAAGAAAAAAATCAATAAATTTTTACTCAACTTGTTTTACAAACTCTGAGGAAGCACCAAAACATCCCCCAAAAGCTTAACTTTAAAAAAAAATTCCTATATCGAATGAACCAGGGGTGTAGCTTCCAAGAGAGAACAGAAGATAAAATGCATGGATTTCTCAAAAGCAAAATGAACAATACTTCTGTTCAGAAAAGTCATCACAAAAACTACAGTTTCTTTTTCAACAGATCTTTAGTTCAGTTCTTGCTGCAGACTGAAATCACCATTTTCATATTTTGAATGCCCACTTGTCCTAAACCTTAGAATAAAACTGAACCTTTATTAAAGGATATGCAAGACAATGGCAACAGTGTAGAACACTGAAGTGTTGCCAGCTCCTAATTGTTATTCTCTTTAAAGAATTGTCAGTTCCCATTGTCACAAATGCTGCCAGTGTTCCTCTGAAGTTCTATTTAGGGACGGCGTGGTGCTCCTGCCGTATCAGGACACGCAATATGCTCACAGTGTCCAACTTAAATATTTACATCTTTGAGTGTCTAACAAGGAAACTGTTCGTCAGGCTATTTATAGCCACCTGCATGATTAATGAGGGTTCTTAACTTCCTTAACAACTACCTGCTTTGCCTGGGCTCTGCAGAGCACCGTGCTACACTGCAACAATGGGAGATGATTCCAGTCATCCCGAGGCATCACAGCGGCTCCTGTGGGGACCAGAATGGGGCAGGTGCTTCCTGCCACGGGAAAGCTCTGCACACCTTGGAAAAGTTACCTTTCCCAAGTGGGCCTGGGCTCTTTTATAAAGAAAACTGGAATTCTCTGTGAAGTTAATCCGCTTGGGAGATGCTCATGAGGGGTGGTGCCAAAGATACAGCCATACTTTTAAGAAGCGAGCCACATATTTGTGGTTTAACCACACAGATGATGCCTTTTAGCATCTTAAATGAGAAAAAAAAAATCTATGAGAAAAGCAACCAGATAAAATGTTTAACATTTTTAAAAACAATCCCAATTTCCAACTCCATGAGAATTTTCTTCCTCTCCCTTGGTTTCTTTTGTTTGTTTGTTTGTTTTTGTTTTCAAGCTGCAACTGGATATTTTCTGGCATGAAAAGAAATGTGTGCATCACTCACTGTCTCTGAATCCAAGTTTACCACATACTGGGCTGAAAATTACCAGGGCCAAGCAGCAGTCTCTTTTAAAGGCAATCATGTGGACTTAAGTTTTCAGAAGCCTCTCAGATTAAATGTTGATATATTTTTGTTGAAATGTAAGCCATTAAAAAAAAAAAAACAAACCAAAAAGCAAAAAGCAAAAAACCCACAACAAACAAACAAACAAACAAACAAACAAAACCACAAAAAACCCACCCCAAAAACAACAACAAAAAAACCCAACAAAACAAAACAAAACAAAATAAAAAAACCAAAGAAAGAAAAGGTAAAATGCACCACACTAACTACTGGTTACTTTTGCTATCAGCAAAATAATCTGTGCCACCCAATCCAAAAATAGGACTGGAAATACTGTTCAAAATAATCTTGAATGCAATTAAACCCTAACAACATTTGAACAAATAGACAAATTGCTATCCAAGACAAATGAAGCAAAGTCCAGTACCATGCTGTAAGCTGGGAATCCTAAATTCTGTATTGCCTCTTGTCATAAATCTGCTGAGTGATCCTGAGGGCATTGTTCTATCTTAGCTCCCCATGACCCTGAACTAGGAGCTGGGCTAAATGGAACTCTCTCAGAAAGTGCTTTTAAGTATTATTGATCAAAAACTTTACAAAAACGACATTTATATTCATTCACTCATACATTACATTCATATACTATATTTAAATGAATGAGATTTAACTTTTGATTTTCATTTTATCATGACCGTGAATTGTTAGTTCAGCCATATGCCCACTGTTCATACATTTCTTTTCAGAACCTTAAAAAGCCCACTTTGGTACAAAATGTGCTATAACACAGAAAAAAGAAGTTACCAATTAAATGTGAGTTGGGCATCAAGCTGAGATTTTGTGGAAGTTAACTTCACCATCACCAATTCCATTGCTGACTTTACACTTTGATTCAGATATTGAAAAACTCTATTTTATCAGTCAAGATGACAAGCACATATTTCTTAGGATACTTCAGCCTTAGAGATGGGATGATGTTACACAGCTATAGGGACTTGTTCTGGACAGCTCCTGAACAGTTATTAAAAACAACAACAACAACAACAACAGGTCTGTTTTTGTAGTTGATTGGTCTTAAAGTCTTGTTTTAAGACAAGATACCCCTCTGCTGTAGCCATGGAATCAAATCCTGGGGCAGGAGGGGGTCACTGTCATTCCCAGAGGTTCACAGAGACCTCCATCTCTCAAACTCTTCCTCCTGACCCATAAAAAAGCAATTCACACCTTTTTAATTTTCTTTCTGACCACAAACTTTTCCCTTGAAAAGAGAACCTGGTTGTTCTTTGCTGCCTAGTCTGCCTAGGGAGTCTTCCTTCACCTCACAATCCTATTATTTTACAGTGATAACATCTTCCAAAAGTCTACAGGCATTTGGGCACCTTTACTTCTTTACTACTGCTCCTTCTTGGACAAACAGTATTTTGAAGAAGGCATGTCAACCATCACAACAAATGTCACTTTTTGTTCTATGGCAGAACCTCTTTGAACAATTCAGAGAGTAAGACCCATCTGCTTTGGGCAGATGCAATATTTTTTTCTGCTTGAAGCCTTTTACCAGCAAACACGCTTCCAATTTAGCATCAGGACCACATGCAATTGTGGCAAGCTGTAGCAGCCAGAAAGCAGAAACACAAAAATCAATATGGCCAATGGTCCTATGTAACTAAAGAAACAGCACCCTGAAGAAAACCAAATTAAAAAAGAGATTATTTTTCTCATTCAGTCACAGGTGAATGCAGAAAAGCGCCTGCCAAACACCCTCCATTTTATCCCAAGCAATACATCACTTACCTTTTGGTATGCTTCTCTAAGGAAAAAGTAAAGTATTTTGATTCAAGTTATTGGGGCAGGGAGCCAACACCATGCTTTGAAATTACTTTCAAGACTTCCAGAAAGCACTAGAAGCTCCCCATATTTACAGAAGCAGCTGTGAGCTAGAGAAATGGGACTACACGAATCTGTATTGTAATCTCAAGGCTGTAGATACTTTTATTCATTATTATTTTTTAACCCACTTTCTGAAACAAACCTCTCCTAGAGACCACTGGAAAAAGAAACAGGCTGGGGAGATCAAAGAGCCTAAGGCTGTAAGCAGCAAGCCCTTAGACCAAAGGAAAAGAGAAGAGATGCTAAACACATACATTTGACAACAAAAAGCAGTGTGTCCTTCCCTTATGTGCTGGTTTCACTGCATTATCTCTTTGTCAAATGCATTTTTAGCACTGGATGTAACAAACCTCCCACAGAAATGTGACTGAGCTAAAGCTAACGCTCATGTGAAAGGTGTTAGTGTATTCTAATATTCTAAGTATTTCTAATAGCTTCCAAAAAGCTTAAGGGCAGTGCAAACACTGTTTTTGCAGCAGTCTGTAACCAATAGAAAAAAAAGACAAGAGCAGCTTCCTCTGACACAACATGAAATGTGCCCTCATAGCACCTCACCCCAACACACCTGATCTCTGCAGTATTTTAGAGACCATCTTTTGGAGAAGCACCAGTGGTCTTCAACAGAAGTTCTTGAGCCAATGGCGTATTAAATCCCCTCAACATTTAAAGGAGCAATAGCCCAAAGGTAAATATTTTATGTTGCATTTCCTCACCTTCTGTGTCTGCCAAAGATTTATTGAACACACAGGCCTACTTGACACTTCCTTTGCACTAATTTGTAGCAGAAGAGCGTTGCAGTAGGTAAACAGAAATTTACGTAAACTTAATTTACCTAAACAGAAACAACCTGATATTAGAAGCTGCTACAAGGACCTGAAAGCTTGAAAAGCAGCACAGAAGAATAGAAAGCACACCATTGCTTTAATCAGGTAAAGGTCCAAGGGCTTAACTTAATTTAATTTAAAGGAACCTGCAGTTTTATTTTCCCAAAGGTGTCTCTGGAAGGAGTTACTTGTGTAGAGATCTCAGCTACTGAAATGGGAATACATCACCATTCCCAATGCCTCACCAGATCTGTTCTTCACAACAACAGAAAACTCACAGTGGTGCATTTGATAAAATGAGAGTGAGGCAGCTTGTGTCTGTGTGCTACTGGGATAAAACCCTCAGTGGTAAATCAGAATCATTGCCATGCTTGGCAGCTCAAGATATTCACCAAACTTTTTTTTTTCCAGCCCCTAAGCACTATACCATATTTACTTTCAGGGAGAGTTTTACTT
This sequence comes from Phylloscopus collybita, assembly GCA_027886175.1. Classification (NCBI taxonomy): domain Eukaryota; kingdom Metazoa; phylum Chordata; class Aves; order Passeriformes; family Phylloscopidae; genus Phylloscopus; species Phylloscopus collybita. Next base: position 8,548,369 of record JAJNNQ010000130.1, read on the forward strand.
TAAAATCACTTCAGTTTGTAAATTACATTAAACAATCCTATTATTTTACAGTGATAACAACTTCCAAAAGTCTACAGGCAAAGATTTCATCCACTAACTCTATTTTCATTAAGAGGTATGTTAACACATCTTCAAGTCCTTCCCCTGGTGTTAGCTACATCTTTCTAGCTGTGAGGCATTTGAGGAGGGAAGCAAAGCAGGAGCCTTACATGCCCCTTTCTGAGTGTGAAACACCAATTCAGTTCAAAAAGAGAGATGCAAGAGCAACGATGCTGCTGCCCCAGCAAACATCTGTGCAGCAGCTTTGCCCTGCCAGCAGCGAAACTGAGATGCTTTTCAACACATACATTTATTACTTTTGAAGGTCAAACGTTTTATCAGTAAAATACACAAACTGGCCAATCTGAGAAAATATTTTAAATCAGTCCTGTTCAGTTTATTCTGAGAATATTTTCCAGTATTAACTTGCATCAATCTCTTCCTGTCCAATATTTCTTAAGAACTAAGCAAAACTGCTGTCTGGTAACACAGAAACAATTAGACACAAGCAGAGGGCCAAAAGTCTTAAAAAAGGCCAGTTTTTGAAGATGGACAGGCAGAATGAGACATGGCACTTTCCATTTCACACAGCTCATCTGTCATAGTGATACTCTCTACTTCCCTTAATTACAGGCTGCTTTCACTTAGTGGTAAAAATGCTAATTTAAAGGTTTAGTTAGTGAATATTTTGGATCATCTGAATATTTGCTATCACAATGCTTTCCCAAAATGATGTCAGCCGTTCTCAATGTAAATACTAACTTTTTCAAGTACATCAGACTGAAAATAGGACTTACTCAAATGCAAAACAGGGCAGACATTTGACCTAATGTGGTTTAGCTCCCTCTTTTACAAGAAAGTTAGTTATCTTGTCTCAAAAAACTTAGTAGGGAAACAAGTTCTTTTAGCATGTGCTTGTATTTCTAGTAAGATGGCTGATAAAACATTTTAGAGAAACTGGAAAATCCAAGCTGTTTATTAGGGATTCTCTATACAAGCATCTCTTATAGACACATTGCAACCTGATCATCACCAGAGATCCTCAAGAACTCTGCTCACGCAAATAATCCTTATTTTAAGGAAAAATAAACACATTACATGCCAGATTTAAGAGATTAAATTTTAGGGTAGATTCAAAGGGGCCCTTTAAAACGAGTATGTGTGCTGCTCCCATTCCAAGCATTGTTATGGCTATAAATTTGTGTTCTACCCAATGCCTCGTGTTTTCTCTCTGAACCACAAGTGTCTTCTATATACAAGGACACACTTCTGAATCTTAGGAATTCAATGACAGCTTTTCATTAGTAACTACAGCAATAAAACCTAAACCTATGCTTCTATCTGGCATTGTCATTGTGATGTTTTAGTAATGTCAAAAATAATCCCAGGGCTCCTCTGTGATTTGGTTATCTCGTAGGACAAAAATTATTTCTCAAATAATTTCTAAAAACATGATAGTTTTCCAGTTAAGCAGAAGTTGAGAGAGCTGTGTTATTTTCTTAGATGATAAAGGTTAGGTTTTCCTGGAGGTTTTCCTCACCTTTTCTGTCTGGTTTGAGGTTCCGATCCACTGGCGGTGGCTCACACTCTGCAGCAGGTACCGACCGTCTGGGAGGGGTCTTTGGGCTGGACCTGAAACCCATGTGAGCAGGAGGAGGGACTTGCTTTCCAAATAATGGAAAATCAAACGTGCCTGGTATCATTGGTACATAGTTTGTTTCCTGGATGGGTTCAGTGAAGCTGCTGGAATGCTGTCGTGGAGGAGAGTTGGGATTCATTGGGACATAATTTTCATCTAGTTCTTCACTTGAAACACTTCCCACTGTCAACATGCTTCTGTTTTTCTAGAATTAACATATATTTCCTTTAACAAAATAAGTTATGCAATCAGCTGTGAATCATATGAGTCTTTTAACCTAATCTACTCAGATTAATGTATTCTATTGAAACTGAAAAATCACAAACACTGCACAGCTTGCTCTCTTACACAGGAACAAAGAGCATTCAAGCACTGCTGCTGTTGCCTCTCATCAGATCAAGTCATACTTACAAAGTGGTTATGGAAGCCCTCCAATGAATTAGATCTGTCATTCGGAAACGTTCGTGGAATATCATAACAGTCTTGAGAACTAATTTCTGAAGAAACAAGAAGAGAAAGTGGCTATTTATCACCCCTGTTCCTGTCACTTGGCATCCAGAGTCTGTTGTTATTTACTGTCTGCTTCTGAGAGTACACAAACACACCTCCTGAAGCTGTGGCTCCTAGATTTATCTGTTCAAAACAACCTTGGCACTCATCAGTCACAACTTGAAGCTCTTGCAGTGGCATTTTTCCATGGCAAGAAAAGAGAAATGAATTTTTTGCTTTTAAAGAAGCAACAGAGTCTAGCTTTCAATTGAGCAGGTGTAAGAACTTAGTGTAAGAGTGAGAATCTGAGCCCTCATGAAAAACCTATTCTAAAATAAACCAACAGCAGATGTAGCTTAACATCTGAGAAAGGTTTTCTGACTGATGACCTTTGCTTGGAAAGTGCTAATTCAAGAGGATCTCATCTGTTGTAGGAAAAGGTGAATCCCTTCTCTCAGCTTCCCAGTGTGGTCTCTAGGGGCTTTCAGCTGGAGTGCACTGCTGCAGAACCAAACGTCTCACCCCTTTTGGAGTCCTGGCTGTTGGCACTCCCCATTAAGCAGGTCCTCAGCCCTGTGGCTGGTTCTTTGCTGGACAGGGAGGGATCTCTGTGAGACTCCTGGCTCCCAGGTGCTGCTCATCCATGCAGGCAGCAGGCTGCCTTACCCTGTAGTGGCAGGGATGCCCCTCCTCATGATGCCAGCATGGAAACTGGGCAAACTCTGTGGTTTATCCCCACCTTGCTCGGGAAAAAAACCTCTGAAATTTTTTTAAGATTTTCACCACAGAGGAAAGATAAACAACTCTGCTCTTAATTACCAAACAGTGTTTTTAGAATGACTACTTTTCTGGAGCCAGACAATCTGAGATTCCATATAGGAATACTCACCTATAAACTTAGCAAAATGAGAGAAAATAAGCAAAGCAAACAAGGATCTTTCATAGTGTTACTTTGTCATTTTAAACCACTAACAACCACCAATATTTTATGCTCAGTCTACAAAATGAATGACAAATAGGACAATAGTATCTGAGCATCTGTATGATCCCATCCATTCTGTGTGTTGCCTCCTCTAAAAGCCTTGTATTCATCCTGCATTTCAAACAATTCTCCTTTAAAATCACCTCTAACATTAGTATTGACTTAAACCAATATAAAATTTTGCTTTAAAAACAACACTGTCATACCCACCTGCTTCAGAAATCTGAAAGAAAATGAAACCCTTAGCCCAAGAGTGGTTAACAAGACAATACACATGACAGCACACCTGGAGCACCACCATTAAGGCGGCCACAAGGAACAACTTCTACTAAAAGACTGCAGTAAGCATGTCTGTCACATGGACAGAAAGAAAGGCTGGTGGCAATGATCATCAAATTAGGGTTGATCTCAAAGCTCTGGGTATACATCATATCCCACTGATTTTCATGAAACAATCTCAGCTTCTGCAGATGGGACCACACTTCACTAAGCTTGCTTTGGTCATTCTGAAAGACTGATAATGGTAGTACTGAATTCAGTTATATGAGCTTATTACCAGATAAGTATGTCTAGATCTTCAAATATTTTTAGCCAAGGCTGAACACCACAGTGCAATATACACCCCTTACAGACGTTCTGTGCTTTGCTGTTCTGATGGTTTCCTTTAAAAATCCCCTTCCCTCTTCCTTTATGGATTTTAAACACAGTGAACACAGACCACGCCGCAAGGCGCCGAACACTTCTTCCTACATCCTAGAGATGCCCCTCACATCACCCAGCCCCTTGGCAGCACTCAGATCACAGGGCTGAAGGCAAAAATCGTGCGGGGTAGCTGAGGGGATACCGACCTTTCCGGAAGACATTGAGGTCTCCGGTGGAGATGGTGTTGCTGCGCGCGGGCGGCGCTCCCGCGGCCGGCACGCAGTAGCTGCTGTCGGTGTCCGAGGCGGTGCGGCCCAGGCCGCCGCTCTCCACGGGAGATCGATCCGCCGCCTGCTGAGGTTTGGGTGGCCGAGGTGGAGGGATGTCTGGAATAGTCTCCAGTTTGGAAGTCTGAGACAACGTTCCCTCTGGGAAAGTTCGTGGGATCTGGTAAGTACCTCCGGGCGTGGGGGGAATGTCATAGCTAATGGAGATGTGCCTCATCTGCGCGTCCAACGACGCCGCCGACGGGGTATTGAAAACGTGCTGCTCTCCTTCGGCCTCGGTCCCAGATGGAGACGCTGCCTTGGGCAAAACATCCTGGGAGTAACTCCTGGGCAGGTTGTAGAGGCTGGAGTCTGCCAGCGCCAGCGCGGAGCGGGAAGGCGGGGAGTCGTAGACGCCCTGCTGCGGGAAGAAGCCGTTCACAGCGTGCTTGCTCCCTGATGGAGCAGGGTTTTTGTGGGAGGGCAGGTTATCGTTGCAGTCTGTTTCTGAAGAGCTGGATTTTGCAGAGTCAGCGTGAGATCTACATGTGAGATTGCGAGATTAGAAGCAGAGGAAAACAAACATTGCAAATCATAAACACAACGCTCATGGTGTAACCAACTGAAAGGTCTACCGGTGTCTTCCAACTTTTTATTTTTATTTGTTTAGAAATGAGATGCAGGAACTCAATTATTAAACAAACAGGAGTACCTAGGGATCCCAAGTAACTACACTCATACAAATCCATGCATGTAAAATGCGTAGCACAACTGTGGAGCTTTATCAACAGCTCCACAAAAGGTTGGTGTTTCACAAAGCAAGTGATTTTCAGGATGCCAGTTTGAAGCCAACTTTGTTTGGGGGCTGGGGTTTTTTTAATTATTATTTTTTTAATTAGTGCAAATTAGCAGCACTTTATTGGCACTGTTAAAGGTAAAAACAAGATGCCCAATTCTTGGATGTACAGTATTTGCTAATTCTAATCATTACGAAAAAAATGTTAAGAGAAAAAATATGGCTGCTTGTAACCCCCCTAAACGTGTGCCTGAAGTTATTCTGACCATATAAAAGTCATTTGAAATATGTGAGGAAAAGAGAAATAAGAGATAAGATCATAAATAGGAGGAAAATAGTATGCTCTTTGAGGGAAAAAAATCCATAGGTTTCATGTGCAACAGAGAGCTTTTGTCTTGAATGCAAATGAAGGTGGTGTTATTAGATAAAGCTGCACAGCAGTTTACTTTTGATTTCTTGGGAAATTCTTTTATGAGATCAGCACTCGTTAGTACTGGTACCAACCACTACCAGTAAACTTACATGGAAAGTAACCACATTTACAATCATTTGATTTCCTTTCTAAACCTCCCCATTTACTGTGCTCCAGGCAGAGAAAGTCTGGCTCCTTGCTTGAATGAAAGTTAAAACAGTGGCAAAATACTAACACTGGAGATGTTAGTGGTGTAGTTAAGGAAGTCCATACACTTTTTGATCAAACATACCATGATATTTCCTATTTTCATTACCTCAAAACCATACCATTGTGTTAATTTATACATGCATATGTAAATATTTCAGCATGCATGTGTATCAATGATTACCTGCAATACAACTCTTAGAAAGCTCTATTAAGCAACTGGACCACAGTTCCAAAGCTTTTGAGGAATAAAATACATAAATAAAGTACACCCACTACCACAAGAAGTATTTTCCCCCTTATTTAACAGGCTCTGCACCTCAAAGTGATCACAACCAATATTTATTATTCACATTTCATTTGTCAATACGTTTGTACGAAACTTTCTTAAGGGACAGCTGGATTTATCTCCCAGGGTTATGGCAACCTGAGGAAAAAGGAATCCAGAAAAGCTATTCATTTAGGTTCCCTCTCCAGTCATCAGAGGAATGGAGACTGTGTGAAACACAATCTGTTTTTCTTAGATACCCATCTAAACCCAGTGAATCACCCCCGAAGTGCCTCTCTGCCAGCTGTCAGGGGAACCAACAGGATCAGCTTGGAACGGACATCTGCACTCTAGAGAAATGCCATTCACCTCACCAGCTGGTTTTTGTTCTGTTTAACAGCAAAGATACAATCTTCCACCAGGACAAGAGGCTTATGACAGTTCTCACTTCAATTTTATCACCTTTTCCTATCAGCTTATTCTTATTGTTTTAGCTTTTTTTTTTTTTTTCCCATTAGAAAAAGTATATTAATTTTGCTCTGGTTACTATCTTAAACATAGATTTCAGTTCTGTCACTGGTCAGAACTGGTTTCTAGGTAACTCTGAACTTTAATCTGCATTTAGTTTAATCAATCCCCTCCCTCAAAAAAAAAAAAAAAAAAAAGATAATTTTCTCATTATTTGTTCTTAGCACAACCAAGGAACAAAAACTTTCTACATTCCTCATGATGCTGATCATGAATATATATTTCTCTTGTTTGTTAACAGTTGCCTCAGAGCTTCAAAAATTCATGTATGAACCACTGGAAGTTTAAAACACTTGCAAAATATAGAGCACATAGGACTGAAGGAAGCACATGAGGTTACAGAGTGCATAATGGATTGTGAACATTCTGAGCTCAGCCCCTGCTGCAGCCCTTCCTTTTTATTCAGAGGATTGATTCAGGAGTTCCTCACTTTCTAGATATACTCTCCTAGTTCTATGATATCCATTTAGACCAAAATCCCAGAAAAAGTCAAGCATTTCTCACATGAGCAAATATGGCAAAGATTGGGATCTCTAATTTTTATCCTATAAAGCTGGACACTGGCAATCAATTGCAGAACCAAAATTATCAGCTCCAGTTCACTAGGATATACTTTAAAAGGAAAAATAAAAATCTAAAACAGAAATAAAACACACACACTACATTTATCTTACAGAAACATGCAGGAATATATAACCAAAGCTCAAAATGAAACAATAGCATATTTACAATGCCAGAGCCTAAGGATTACCTGTGAAATTCAAGCAACAAATGCTATCCTTTTCAAATATAGGAGCTTTTCTGGGTCTAAGTGAATGATGCTTCCTCTTTCTTGACCAGAAGCACTTGTGCAAACAGAAGGCTTTCAAAAACCATGACACATGAGGCAGCCAGGTCTGTCATTTGCTTAGCTGATGGCAACAGCTTACATTTCTTATTATAAGAGGGCATTTCTGATTTAATTCATGATTTTGAAAGTAATCTTTTGGAATCAACATCTCAGTCTACTGAAATAGTTTTCAAAATATGAATGGGTTGTAAGCAATCTGGCTTTGCACAACCAAACATCTGAAGACACTCTGAAACAAAGAGAACAGTTTATGCCAAAATGAAGCCAGGGAATTCAGCCTCAGAACTTTAACTACTTTTAGAAGTCATCATTAGCCAGTGATCACGATAAGAACACCATATACAATTCTGAAAACACAATATACAATTCTGAAAATGTACAGAGCATAGCTGATAGGAACAAACTGTACTCCTGGTTTGGGCTTCTTTTTTAATGACTTCTGTACTTCAGGAATTTTAATTTTTCCCTTTAGTACAGCTCAATAAAAAATCAGTTGGCTTAAATATTCCATTAACGATTGATTATTACAATAATTATGGAAGGGTTTTTACACCTCAGTTTAAAATAATGACAAAGCTGGATGTAACACAGTGATACCTCCTCTACTTTATAAGCAGAGGATGACTACGACATGAATTCACTGTTATCACATGTGTGCAACACATATGTGCAATTGATGGTAAGTGGCCAAACTATCCCTTACTCAGTGCCAGGATTGGCCATCTCCTTCCACATATCAATAAAAGAAAACTGTCCAGCCTGTTGATCTACAAGGACTGGGCATTAAGATGCACAAAGAGGAGGTGGTGCAATGAGGCAAGGGGAGCCCAGTAAAAAGCCAGCCTCCACGTACTAAAAACCACTTGTTGACAGAGGTCCAGGAAAAAGGTTTATCAAGTGTTTTAGTCTGAGGGGTAATCATCTCATTTCTGCAAATAAAAGTATTCAGGCTGGATGACCACTCATCCTTTTCAGCTGATTCTTTTCCCATCTGCAGGAATCAATATGACTGATTAAACAGAATACTATGAACAAAATGGCAGCAAAACTGCTCTTGTGTGCCAGCAATCTGGGATAGCAACAGCAAGCATAGAAAAAACAGGATAGACATAAAAATAAATAACAACCAGACCTCTTTTCAGAAAATGGAAGCCAAAGTTACCTAGTTTTTCTGTTAAAATTCACAGAACACCATGCAAGGTGAATCTCAAACAGACAATATTTTCAAGTTAATTTCAAGGCAAGTTAAGTGATTAATTTCTCACACGTGTTCCAAGAATGGCTACTGTTCACTCACTGCAGTGGAATCTTTTTACTTTCAAAGTCTTCTAATAGTAGGTATTCCTGCCCTTCTTCTGAGAGAAAAGGTGACCCTTGGCTGGTTCATACACATAGGAAAGATGAGGAAGACAGCATTTAGTGTTTCAATACACCTTTCAAATGAGCCAGAGCAATAAGGGACTTGGAAGCAATATTTGGCTGCATTTTCTTATCTAGGATCCAAACACAAACCTTAAAATCTCGCTAAATGCTACAGTGAAACAATGCTCTTTCTTCAGTCAACAGTGATCAGACCACAAAACTATTTTAGACAAAATACTGCATTACAGTTACAGCTGCAATTGCTGCACGCATGACATTCTCACAACAGTATGTGGTGCACTCTCTGACACTGCAGTGGAGCACTTAATAATTATTTGTAGGTCTAAAATACTACAATTCTCAAAAATCCCGAAGAGGCAACTCAGATACATCTACGTGTCACAGTTACCCATTTCACCCAGAGAAGAACCTCAAAGGCTTAGAATAAAATTCAGTGGGTCTCAGATTACCTGTGAAGTAAAATGCAGAATCAGAATAGAAAATGTTCCCTCTGCATAGTGGGAAAATAGGAAAATGATGCAGCCATTTATTTTTTTTTTCTTTGCCTGTAAGGATGTGGATGGGGGTAGAGTGCACTCTCACTAATCATCTTAGTAATGTGCTACACAGATACACAAAGCTCTCATTCCATAGGAAAATGTCTATATGCTCTATACTCTGTCCCAAATCCAGCAGCTCACCTACTTTACCAGACATAAACACAGGCAATCCTTTTAGGTGGAACTGAAAGTCCAGCACAGCTGTCATTCTGAATTCTCTTATCACAGCCTTTTTAATGAAAGGACACAGCTATTTAGTTAGAGAAAATAAACTAAACCCATATGATAATCAAGTGATCATAATGTCAATGTCTTCAAATATTTCTATAAAGTCATTATTTATTTAAACAATTTGTACTCTCCCAAAGATTTTTTTCTGTTCTTTCAGTTCACTAGGAATTTTATCTCCACTTTTACCTTCCCCAGTACCCTCTCCCCTGTGTCACCAGTGACTTCCTGGAGAAATTTTGCAGGCTAATCATGGATTCTATACTTTGCCACATTTTATGGCCCATTCTATGGCCTCCTCAGCCTCTCTACTTAACCCACACATCACATAACTGTGGAGGTCAGGTCAGAAGGTCAATTACACATCCCAAACTTCATAATTCCTAAAGACACCTTCACATTGTGTCGGTAAAACTGTTCTGAGCCTGTCCCTGGCAGAAGCAAATAAGCACTCAGACACATTTCTGATGGACCAGGGTGCTGAAATCCAAGTCAATTCCTCTGCCAAGCAGTTCTGGAAGTGATACCAAACTTAAAAGCTCTTGGCAGGGACACCGACATTCCTCTTTGGCACTAAACATCCATTTCAGCTTCTAAACACTGAACCCTTCAACACTGGGTTTCCCCTTCTCCTGCAGGAGGTTCTGGGGCATTCCATGCTGACTGCAACCTGCACATTCCATACTCTGGGGGATCTGTAGGCTCATTCCCTTGTTTTATAAGGAAGACTGTAAAGGGTGGATACTTTTCTACCACATAATCATCAGTAAATGGAGCAGGAAACTCCTCAGGCACAACAGAGCAAGATAAAAATGCCAAGGGAGCGCAGAGCACATGGCACAGGTAAAACTGGCAGAGCATCAAGGTGTTGATGCAGAAGGCACTGCCACTAAAAGGTATGGCCCTAAGGAAGCATGTGAAATAGTCATGAAAACACTCTCAAAGGAAGCTTTCCTCAGCCTTCCACATACTTGTCTGTAATCACAGAAAGAATATTATGCTTTGTAATTTTTCTGGAAATATCCCAGCAGATTTTATTTGAAATTACTGCAGAAAAGAAGCTTGCCAGAGGGATTTATAAGATTCTCCTACAGAATGCTCAAGGTCAGAAGGGACCTCTGGACATTATCTGCTCAGCTTTTCCAATACCTCTAAGCAGACCCTTCCAAATCAGGTGAGGATTCTCAGGAGCTTGTCTGGTCAAGTTCATTGGTGGTTCTTTTACATAGTTTTTTGTAAAAGAGGACAGAGACTCCAGTATGTCCCTGGGCAGCCTGCTCTAGGAATGGCCACCATGACCCATTCTGGCAAACCACAATGATATTTCCTAGGTAGCTACTATGAATATCATATCCTCCCTGTACTGTGCATTTATTTAAGTTAGAAGTAGCAGTTGGAGAAGTAAAAAGAGCTATTCCATAGAAGTTCTAAATTTTTCCTTCAAATTTCCTATTGCGCACTTTTCTAGAGAACTGACTATGTAGATACTCTTTATTCAGTAAAAACAAAGCTTATTTGAGTTTCCTTTTAAAGATGTGTTATTTGGGAAAAGCTGAAATTCAGGATATGGAAACTGAGTGGTTTCAGCCTCTGCATTCTTAGTTATCATAAAATAATTGTGGGTTTTTTTCTTGTTTGAGAGTCTGAACCACACTACTAGTAGTAAACAAATGCCACTTGAAGATCATTCTACTCAGTGATGTGGTAACCTGGCAGGTGATAATAAAATCAGCATGGTTTCTAAACCCCTCCCACGAAAGCTTTAACTGGCAAAACTGGGGCAACAAATGCCAGGAGGGAGAAAGGCTAAATTCCTCCAGCTTTTTCTAGTACTAAACTGCACTAAGCACACCAGCTTGTGGCTAAAGAAAGGGTACTTTGTACCATGCATCACTCCAAGGATTGCTCTATTACTGTGATGTCGGCGGTTGTTGTCCACACTTTTGGAGAATGCCATATGGGTCTGGCACTGATCAAACAACTTACTATTGCAGCAAAAGGTTTAGTGCATGGAAAGAAAAGAAGGAAAAGAAAGAAAAGAAGGAAGCTTCTCTGTGTAGATATGTGCATCCAAATTCTCAGCGTCTCGGCAATAAAAAAATGCGTCCAGCACAAACATTCTTGGCCTGTAACACAAACAAGTGTTATTAAGAAACAAAAGTCACTTACCTCATGGGTTCAGGTTTTTTACTTTGACAGTTTATTAGCAGTAAGTAGTCTTGAGGATCTTCTTGACCAGAGGAAGACTCCAGAGGGGGGACGTTAATAAGCCGATAAGGAGAAGGAAGGGTAGATTCTGCTTGCATGGAAGGCGGTGAAGTGTTGATGGGCAAGGGTAACTCAGCAGATGGTTGTAGGGAACTAACTGGTGGCTTCACAGCATCTGCAAACACAGAAGCAAAGAATTCTTCATCTAGTGAAGAAACAGTTTTTCAACAATAAGAAAAGAAAATTATTAACAGAGGATGCAAAAAATCTCGGGTTTCAGTTCAAATCTGTGAAATTGGACATGAGAACATCTGGATGTTAACGTTTTGTTTCAGGGTATTTACACTTTCATATCAATCTTTATATTGTCAAACTGTGATCAATTGCTTAAGTAAGCCTCAGAAACAGAGGTTCTGCCTTATGTAATGACTTATTTAACCTGCTTTCTGGCCACAGAAAGAACAAAGATGCTGACAGCTGTGGTAATACAGCTAAAAACACAAATCCGTTGTTTTAATCAAGAGCAGACAAAAGCCCTTTAAGTTATTGCTTGAACATGGCAACCTGAGTCAGCCCTTGCAAGTATTCACTCCTTTTTGACCAAGGTCACTTCAACGTTTGAGATCAGTCACCAGGCAAGGCCTGGCCACTCTCAATATCTGAAAACCAACAGGAAAACAGCTGCTTTTGCAATAGAAGATCCCTTACAACTACAAAAATAATGCGAAGGTACAACAGGGAACACGTTCCACTAAGCCCCCTGATTACATACCCTAATTTTTTACTGTTGTGCAGTAAATGAAGCAGTTTGGTTTTGGTTTCCTTTTCTTGTTTTGCTTTGTCTTAGTTTGGACTTCTTTTGGGGTGGAGGGGAGAGGAAATGTTGGTGTGTTGTTTTTTTTTTAAATAACCTTATCTTTATAAATCTTATCCACCTCCTATCCTGTATATTCTGAAGTAACCTCTTTTTTCCTTCCAAACACACGTATCTAGACTATCAAACTATCTGGGAGACTAGAAAATATCAACACCACCAAACACTAAACAACTGTTTGGCTTTTTCATTCTTTTAATGACACATTGACTTAAGAACAACATAATTAAGCAAACTATTTCCCAATTATCAAGGCTCCCTTGCAACTGGCTGTGCATTCCCATTTGCGCATCCCAAGAATGGACGCCGATGATTAGCATTGTTTAAACGAACGCGTTATTATCCAGTGCTCCTGCTCCTGTCAGCCTCACAGGCACTTACAAAGCAGCTTCATTCAGCCTCTGCTTCCCAGCACTACCCTGGGAAAAACCAGATGAGCAGCCCAGAACACAGCCCTCCTGCTTCCAGTTCTCTGCACGCCAGGTACAAGTGATTTAGACATGGAAATAGAAATAGCAGCACTTGCTTTGAACTCCCATGGCACCTAAACAGGCTCAGAAATTAAATCCCACCACACCCATGTGGGTGGAAGAAGTCTAGGTGTATGAAAATTCCTCAACTCAACCTACCTGAAAAGGTAGGATAGCCTAAAAAAAGTTATTATGGAGGGTTGTGGCTGACCTATTCATCAAAATAGTTAGCAGAAGAAAGGAAAAAAACCAGACTGCATCGAGGGATCACACACATAAAAATAAATTGATGTACCCAGATCAGATAAATAATAGTACAGAGGTGTTTATAATTCATAAAATCTTTATACATTGCGTTTCTTGAAACACATATTCCTGAAAATTCATGACCACATTCTATGGTTTGAAAAATGGGGAAAAAATGGATAAAATTCATTACATTAACTGTTCCCTGAAAACTGTTACTTAAAATAGCCAATGTTCACTTAAATACCCTTGACTTTATAATTCCTATGCACTTCCTATTTATTTCTGTTCTAGAGTAATTTCTTTTTTCCTTTCAAATACAACAGTACTTGGATGCAAAAGCTACTAAAACAGTAATTTATTTTCTACGTGTTGAAATAGGAACAATTTTCTATCATTTAGGAAATTTTAGAGCTTGAAGGAGGCTCTTTGAGGCACCTGCTAATGTTTCTTGATTCCCCTAATGCAGGGGTTCAACAGCAGGAACAGAAAAGTGCCTGAATGGACCTACCAGGAATGTACTTCTTGTTCCTGGAAAAGTGGCAGTGGGAGAAAGGACAAACAGCTCTCTGCCCTGTCCCCTGCAGAACTGAGGAATACAAGTAAATTTATGCACCAGCAAGAGTGGGGAAGAAAAGTTTCCTGCCAAATACATCAATTTTGACCACACTTGGAGATGAGATCCTCAAGAGCTTCCCTGTGCCGCGGTCCCCACCCCATTCCTGGGCCCCGGCTACGCACAGCCCTCATGTCATTGGAACTGCTCAGTGCCAAGTTCACACGAGGGGAAGAGAAGCAATCAAACAGGATATCCTTGGGGCTTTCTGGGAAGATGGGTGTGTCAGTCAGCCCTCATGCAGTCAGGAGAGCCCAACAGGTACACAGTGAGGTGCCTACGTGACCTGACGCGATTACACAGACCGTGCACTAGCATTCCCAGGAACAGTAGCAAGGCTCAAGGGTAACTTGCCAGGGAAAAATAAAATCAAGAATTTTGAAAGAGGACCGGATGTATCCACAATGTCTGATGTACTGCTCTGGCTTCTGGGACACCCCAAGACACAGGCTGCTTCCACAGCCTCTGCTGACCAGCCTCTGACTGTTCTCTGAATTTCTCCTATTTCTTTGAGTGCCTTTATATTTTTGACCTTTACCACCATCCCGTGGCAGTGAGGTCCACCCCTTATTACACATGACATGAAAACCCACTTCCTTTGAAACCTGCTGCCTGATAGCTTCACTTGATATATTTCAGCTTCCATCTTCAAAGAGTCTGTGAACAATTGCCTTCTACTCGTAATTCCCATTCCCAGCTTTACACAACTTTGTTGTACTTTTTACTGAGTTGGTGCTGCTTAATTTTTCCTGGTGCAGAAGCCATTTCACTGCACATCTGGTCTCCCTTTACCCTCACCTTTCCTAGCTCTGCTACTTTTTCCTTCCTGAGAAGGAAAACTAACTATTTCACACAAAACACAAAAAAACCCCCAACTCGGGGACACATTTACTGATTTACAAAGACATAACAATGATTCATTCTGCTCCTTTCCTAACCTTTCCCTTTCAATTGTTAGTGAATATTCAAGGTGACGCTGTCCAGCTGTCTGGAAGTTTTATGGTCTGTTCTCTGAGCAAGGATTTGGAGCTCATTAATGTTAATGGATCGTTAGGGACACTTTCCTTCTGATGAGTTGCCTCATTTATTTTGACACAGATAATACTTGATAAAATCCCAGATCCTCCTACAGATCTGTGTGGGGTTTGTTTGAGATTGCCGTTTGTGTGGTTTGGTTGAGGGTTTCTTTGGGGGTTTTTCAGCATATAGAGCATTAACTACTAAAATACCAACTTTCTGATCTGAACTCCATCCTCATACAGGCGTTTTCTATGTGTTAAATAGTGTGGGCCAACACTAGATTTAAAGACCTACTGAATTTGGTCTAAAGCACTTCAGATTTGCTTTATGCCATTTCAAATATGACTTCCAGGGAAGCAGCAATGTTAAAACTTTCATCACTAAGCAAATGAAGGCTGTTTGCCTATCTGCATGCTCTCAAATATTCTCTTCAGCCACGTACTCCTGAAGCTGATATGAAGGAAAGTTTCTCTCTCAGCAGCCCATTATGATTTCAAAGAGTACAATCATCAACTTGCTCCACTTTGGACTAGCAGATTTTTAGGGAAGGGGTCATCTGCACACCAAAGAGCGTTGTAAGTCATTTGGTTTGTTCCCAGAGCTCAGACACTCGGACTGCTTTGAAATAACTGGGAGCTGGAAAAACAGCCAGAATATTTAACATGCAAATGAGTCTAACAAGAATCCTATTTTGTTTTTATAATTCCTGCATTCAGTACAGCTAGAACAAGCAGCTTTCTCAAAAAAAGGGCAAGAGTTTTATCTTTTCTTAGTTGGCTTGTTATGAGCAGTTATAAGCTTCATTTTCACTAGAATTTATACTTTTTTCCTCATAACAGTCTTCAGATCTTATCAAATTAATGAGATAAAAAGAGCATTTTCCAAACAAGAACAGCAAAAGGCTCCACTTTCTTACTCCTTAACTATATAAAGCTTCTTTATTCCGCAGGTTCCTATATATCTGTGCTTTGTGTACAACCTAGAAAATCTGAGTGTGGGAGGTTCCATTTAGGATTGGGTTTGTATTTTGGTTGATTTTTTGTTGTCTTTTTTTTATGAAAGCAAAAATTACATTGTTTTCTACACTATGATGTACAGTCTCTTAATATTCTAATTATGCAAACACTTGAAATATTCTCATAGTGAACAAAACACAGAGGCCTCATTACAGCACGCATTTCTTTAAATGTCAAAATTGCAATCAAAGTAAGGAAATGCACTCTTTGCACATGGTAGGTAGAAATATCAAAACAGAAATGGGATTTTCCCATTGCAACAGTGAATCAGCAACAGATGTGCAGTGGTGTGACTCTTCTATTCTTCTGAGATGTTTCAGTCCATCCATTTACTATAATGCAGGTGTTATTAAAATAACCTGTGGCCAAGAAAATATCAGAGCTAAAACTTTGTGCAAAAATTCACAGATACAATAGTAAGAGCCATAATTAAAAACAAACAAACAAACAAAGCCTTCATCACTTCAGCTGAAACCTTAAAAGAACCTTTTTGTTTGTTTGAGAGATCCTGGAATCAAAGGGCCACATGTGCACGCACAGAGCACAAGCACGTGTATGCTGCTGGGCACTTGCTCTGCTCAGACATTAACTCGATGGATGGGAGCCAGATCCAGCCCAGAAGGGGCACAGACACATGAGCATGGATTTGGGGTTTGGCATTAAGTGATCAGCTTGGCATCAGTATGAAATCTATGCAGTAAAGCTCCATACTGAACCTTTCTGCTACACCCAGAGAAAGCCCTTTAAAATGTTCTTAAAAAAACTTCCTATGCATTTCATAGGTTTATTTTCTTAGTTTAATGTAATGTCACTGTTTATCTGAAGATAAACATGATACCCTGTTTAAGGAATGAAGAATTGAGCTTTGCACATTATGTCCAGGAAAACCCTGCCTCCTGCATCCGAACCAGAAGCACGACTGACCATTTCAGGTTCCATCACATGCTGAAGTTCCCAGCTTTCAGAGCTAAGATCTAAAATTCAGTCCTTACTGTCTGCAGCTCATGTGTAATTTCAAGCTGCACTTTTGGTTACCCGTTTAAAACTTGAAAACACCAAAAGCATTTGCACTTGGAATTGACTCCCCCTCTCCACTTGCAATTTTCTTTTGAAGACTGTTTGTTTAAAGGGAGAAATAAGAGGAACATCTGTAGCCTCTCTCCCCATTTTCAGATGGCACACAGGCTGGGTGACGCAGGAAAGATAATCAAGGAGTCCTGTTATAGACTAACTTCTGTAGGTGCTCGTGAAGAGAAACAGTGCAGCCCACCACACAAAAAAGGGAATTTAGGAATTCTTCTTCTTCACCAAAAAGGCCCAGAGCTTTCCTTGGCAGAGCATGCTGCTCTGACCACATGGTGACCTTTTCCCAGCTGTGGCTCCAGCTTGGTGCCTGGACTGTAGGTACCTCTGTGTTCCAGAGAGGCTTCCATCGTTGCATGTGCTGCCTCCCAGCACGTCACAACTCACGGGATAGCAACCTGCAAAACACTTTTCCAACCCTTCTCCCAGCGAATCAACAGGAATGTTAATAGCACAGGAGGTGTCCAGCAGGAACAAGAGAAAATTAAGTTAATTACCTAGGCATATTAGATTCAGTTTATTTTTCCTCAAGGAAGAAGAGAATCACCCTCCATGTGAACTTCTGTTACATGCAGCTGTCAGCTTAAGATAATGACCTCAAACACTCAAGATTAAGATTCTGATCATACCCCTGATAGTAAATTATTTTTTAAATATGTGTATTTTTTGCCTCATATCTTGTAAGGGAAGACCTGCTGCTGAAGATTTTGTGCTCTATTCATCATCATCTCACTAAACCACCTGTTCTTTTACTACATCATCTGAAGCAGAAGACATCTTAGCCCTTTCTGCTGTTTTCTCTTTCTCCTTTGGATAACAGCCAATGATCATCTCAGCTCAAGCCACCAGCTACCAGCTCTGTCAAACCCTTGATTATTCCTATGCAATTTTGCTAGAAAGCTCTAACATCACTCTTCACAGTCTATCATCACCTACCTCTCAGTAATCCCGCCCTTAAAAAAATCATATTTGTATGCCTCAGTGGCCATGATCTCCCAAACTTTACTTACTCAAAGTAAGGAACCATAAAAGCCTTCACAGAAGAGGTGCCTTTGTGCCACTACTCCTCCTAAACCTACTGCCTGACTTCTGTGACAACAGACCCTCAACCCTTCTCTCCTAACAGAGAGGGTCTCTCTCCTAATGCTTAACTCACTTCTTTTGTTATTTTTTACTGCACTCCAGACCATCAATCCCCATCCTTCTGGCACATCATCTTTGACCCAACAATTCTTTCTAGCTAATCATATCTGAGAGATAAGAAAACGCCTCAACTCTTCATCAGTGCACCATCTCCATAGTGCAAACTAGTTGCAATTTTTTTTTAACCTTATTACTCTGTCCTTGCACTTCTCTTTCTGCTCTTCCAGAGCCTCCCTTCCCTCATCAGCTCAGCTATTTTGCCTCACTTTTGAGCCCTTTAATGACCAAGGTCTCAAATATTCAACATATGCTATGGGGATGGAGATTTTGCTTTGCCAGGTGTGCCAGGCCCTGTCATCAACTTGTTAAAGCTGTCAAAGAAGAACATTTTTTTATTTCTTACAGGCAGACCCTTCATGCAGGAAAGACACCCTAAACACCACTAATAACCACTGTTTATTAATCAAAGATAAGGAGTCAGGATGGGAGGGTGAAGTTATGTTCATCCTGTCAGTTTCTGATATGGCACCCAAGCTGTGATCAACCTGCAGAGCACAGATTATCAGAACATCATTTTAAAAAAGCATGGTTATTTTTGGTTACCCAAAAATAATTCTATTGTTCCAAAGGCAAAAAGATATGAGGGCATACAGCAGATAGCAGCAGCCTGAACAGAAACTTTGAAAGCATCATGTGTGAAGCAAGCTGCAGCTCCTTCAATGTATGGCCCTTAAGATGACAGAAACTTTGTTCACCACATTTTATTATTTGTGTAAATGTAATTGTAGATTTCAATGTCTTGTTCCTCCCTTTTTTCCCTCCTTCTCTACCTTGTTATTTCATATGGTTTATTTTGCTACTGCCATCTTTATTCAAATGAATACATGCAAGTAACATGTTTGCATATAGTAAGATTGTTTCCTCCTCCCCCTGTTCTGCCAAGCATGCAATTCACTAAATTACAGAAACATGGAGCTGGAGCACATGTAAAACATTCATCACAGATGTCTACTGAATTCTAGGGAAGGACTTTCACAGCCTGTGCTTAGGTATCCTTCGAAGGGTTTTCTTTATCGTTACATCACTCACTTAGAGAAAAACAAGTTCTCTCTTCAGATAACAATGGATCCGTGTCCTGCTTATCACAGCTTCTTTTTTGAAAGTCAGCTCTTCCCTCAATATTTTCTTCTCAGGGGGAAAAAAAAAAACCAACCCTCAACCTTTCCTCTCATCAATCACTTTTAAAAGAACATTTTCTCTATTTCTACCTTTCTTTAAGCATTTATCCTCATCCTTCTGAAAGTTCAGGCCACGGTATTTCAGAGGACGCCTCCACAGCAGCAGGCACAAAAAAGCCATTACCCACCAGGTCCATTCGGTCTCTCCATGCCAGACTGTCTCTCCTGAGAGTTCAAAGCGAAACACTGGTGACACATGTTTGCCTTATAGTTCCATTTTAACCTCTAGATGGTCTATTGTATCAAGATCTTACAGAGAAAATATGAATGCTAAAAGGGCAGGATGAAACTGTGGCAAACTCAAACCTGATGATCATTTTGAGCACCCCCCCCAACTTTGCATATGTGCTTTAAACAGAAAGATGCTACAGTGAGGTTTTACAGCTTCCACTTGAAAACAAGAAGCATTAGCTGAAGAAAACATAAAAAAATTGTTTTCAGAAGTAAAAGAATTATTTACCTTATTTAAAATAAAATTCCTTCCTATTTCTGTCTTAAGTTTAAAATACATAAATCACTGTGAAACCTTTCTTAAAAGAAAGTCCCTATAAAAAGCCAAATATTGCCTATATTGTAGTTGTAATGCAATCATTACTGATTGCACTACACTATGATGCAACCAGAAATGTGAACACTCAATGCTTGTAAATATGATTGAAGAACACAAATTTGTCTACTCTGTCCAAATACAAATGTAACATTGCAGATCTCCACAATGAAGAGATTTCAAATGCAGAGATAAATTTCTAGTTGGAAGGTCAAAACAAAACATTAGGTACAAATGAGTACTCAAAATAATTTCTTATGAAATAATATAAAACCCAAACTTTACATCACAGGAACTGCTGAGACATTGCTATGTATGAAAGGAGCAGCTCAGAGCTACTCTGAGCTTTATTTTTCTGGTCTCTCTACAGTTAAGAGCAACTCTTTCTCCCTCATTCATCCCAACATCAAAACAACAACTCCACATTTGCTTTCTAACAGCACTAGCCACTGCCATCTTGCAAATTTTTTCTTTATAAATTCAAGGAGGCCAGGAAAAAATCCAAGTGTTCCTGGATTTCTAAATGAATCCCAGCAGGAGCAATAGGGCAGTGGTGTCCCTAGTTCCTGATTGAGGAAAGGATGCCAATGACAGGATGCTCACAATACAACCCTTTATCAGTCTGGCAAGAGACATTTTGTCCAGCTTCAAAGAAAATCATCTTCTGCTTCCACAGGCTAATAGAAAGATTGGTTATACCTCATAGTCCTTTTGTCTAGCTCCAGACTAAAATAATAGTGCATTTTTACTGTCTGAACTTCATCTGTTCTTTAACTTCCAAAAATACACTGCAGGTGAACACAGATTTTATAAAGTACATTTACAACCTGCTCTTCCACTGGCAGGAAGATTCATCTTGGAAAAGTAAGAACTTGGCAATAAACACTGAGCAACTGATTTTCTCATTTTCCTTTTTTTTAAAAGTTCTTCCTCAATGCACTGCAAGGCATCATTAAACCCATAAAACAGAGAGTACTGTCAACTCTCAGGTGTGTTGAGTAACCTGAAGTAAAGGTGTTGGAATAATCAAGCCAAGGCTAAAATGCCAAAGATGAAACATGCAATGAGAGTACAATGGGAAGAAGTTATTGATACAACTGACAAGCAAAAACTCTTTGTGAGGGCATAGTTACATCTCTCTGCATCCACAGCAGGTTTAAGCTTCACTTCAGTGACAGAAAACCAAGGGCTAACAATACACCAGCTCTCAGAGGAAAGGTCTGATGGCTTTGAGGGGACCCCACCTCTCTGCCCGGTGCAATGGACATGTGCTCCTTTGTGCTCTGCCAGAGGGCTGCCAGGTGAACAGGTTTCCTCCTCAGATCCCAGAATCCCAGTTTGCCCCCAGAACCAAGGACTGCTGCCCACAGCTGCATGGGTGCATTGCCCTCTCTGGAACGCAGGGAGGCCTGGCAGGCTGAGCACTGAATCCCACGGCAGTCGCTCTCTGAGATGTGCTGCAGGTCCTGGCTGTGCTCGGGGTGCCACAAAAACGTGCTGGAGCTGTCAAAAGGAGCACCCTTCCCCGAATTTGCTGTTAGAGTGCCAATACAAAGATGAGGTTTTCATGACAACATTGTAGCTCAAAATTGCAATAAGGAGAAAGAAATGGGCCCCTTCCTCAGAACACAACAGTATTTTCCAGTCACTTTTGAAGATCTGGCTGGAGCAAAGTGATGCAAGCCCCTTTTTCTCCTTCACCTCCCTCAATCCACAATCCTACAGAAAGCAGGGATTTAATTCTAGCCCCTTCAGTCATGCCTGCATGCCTTAGGTATAACCCTCTTACCATTCCTATTTAATCTTTTCTTGGAACTGTGCACAGAGCTACAGTAAGTCATGTAACTCACTAATCTCCAAAAGGAATGCAGGAATAATAAGTAAATAAATAAGAATGGATTCAGGACAAGCAATGGCCACAAGGAATTTGCAAAGAATTAAACACACTATCATGTTTCCTACAAGCTGCCTTCATCCAGTATCTATTTTGGTAGGATTAAAGTTGGATAGTGCAGAACTAGGGGTTATTTCTTGTTTGGTTCAGCTGATGGGTGGATTCCTTTTTCCCCCAAGTTTCAAAGCAGACGGAGAAATGGTAATATTAGAAACCTGACATTTTGCACTCATTCCTGCTTGCATAACCATATGTTTTTATACCAAATGGGACTCCTTTGATGATCATGAAGATCTACTGCTGTGCATGATTTTCCTTAGCGATTTTTTCCTCTACTCCCAAGACCTAACATCACGCAGAACAGAAGAGCGTCATCCAAGTTCTACGGCACGCTCAATTTGTAACAAATTCCGAATATCTCCCTCTGCTCCGCTTACTTTTTTTCAGGGTAACAAGGCAGTTTCAACGCCAATGCACACAAGTTTTTAAAACATATGCTGGCTAAAGATAGCCACCTGATCTTTGAAGCATTCCTCACACGTAGGCACCGCGCTTTCTCAGAAAAGGCAACAGAACTCACCCTCATCTGTAGGGTTGAACCCACAGATATCACAGATACATCGAACCCACTTATTCATCTCCTCCTCGCTGTCTGCTACCAAATAGAAAACTCGGTCTATGGTGTTGATATCAAAAATATAGCTGTTTTCAAACTCCTTCTTGTTGAACGTCAATCCAGCATCCACTTGTTGACACAAATTTAAGTCAATAATACGGATAGGCTTCTTGGCATGGTCATTTTTGTAGTATTCCAATACGTCTGGATCCCCCGTTAAGCGGCCGCTCCGGAGCACAAACCATCTTCTCTTCCATGCCTGGAAATTGGGGAGAGAGAAAAGGGAGAAAAATTAGGAGGAAGAAATCATACTTTAAGACATTTAATGTGTGGTTTCAGCCTAGGCTGAGCCAAGTACTAATAAGTAGTTCAATTATTATACCAGGAGATTACCCACATCTAACACTATTTAGGTATTGTTACAGCAGCGGACTTGAGGATCAGTGAATTTGTATTTTAAATTTTATATCTTGGCTTTGTTTGTAACAAGTGGATATATAAATTAAATCACTGTTTACAAAATGAGGAATCATGAATACACTAAAGAAAAAAGTGGAGTGGGGACCAGGAGAGGGGGAAAAAAAGCTCACAAAAAAGGGCTTCTGAAGGAAGCTCTCACAGGCACGGGAAAGACAAAATAAAATGCATCTTTAAGTGCTCCATGGGGTTTTGTTTCCAATATCTGTTGTTTCAGGCTGATGCATTTTAACTGAATTTTTCACTGATACTCAAGGAGTGACCTGCATTTAAAGAACAGACAATGCTCACATTGTACATGCACCTCAATGCCAAGGGAACTCTGCATCACAACCTCATCATATTTCTACAGTAGTACTTCTTACAGAAAGAGAGCAACATTATTATTTTTTGAAACTGTTCGAGAGACGGGAATGGAGAGAATGACCAAATGTTATAGTTTTACCACATAAACCTAGTCTTTGGGGAAGATATAGAAGAAATGAATTTGACAGTCTGACACTGTGCCTATTATACCAGCCCTCCTGACGCTGCAGAAAGAAGCTGGTCTAAGAGAAAAGCAAAAGCAAAATGTCTCATTCTCTAACTAATCCTCAGCTGCCTTTCATCCCATGGGCCTCCATCACCTGCCATATTTCTCATCAAAGACTTTAACTCAAACCACACAACCAAGCATACAGCTCTCCTGCTGCTTCCAACAGCATCTTTATTGCCCCACTGGGCTGCACTTTTGCTCCTCAGCTCTACCAGCAATACTATGCTAGCAGCTTCTTTTTATACCCCAGTGCCAGGACGATGGGCACAGCAGAAGAAATCATACATACTGCCATTGCTTACTAGGAGAGCTACACTGCTTTCACACTGAGAAATCTGAAAGCAGAGCCCAGACACAGTGGGGTGCCACCCCTGTGTCATCCATTTGTTCTTACACTTATCAGCAAGGTTGGAGACCAAGGTAAATCAGTGCAGTAGCCAAGCCACTGTGCATTACACCACATCACATCGTGCCCCAAGGCACCCCACTTTAAACTTCTTTCAAACAAGGTTGTCAGCATGTTCTTTGAAAGATTAAAAAACAAAACAAAACAAACACACAAAACCCCCCCAAAAAACATAACAAAACCCCACAAACAAACACAGCAGAAGAAGTGCATAAATAAGACAGGCGAGTGGATTTTCCTTTCAGCCAGCCCTGGCTGTGTGCTAACCAAGGAAAGGAACGGAACCATCAAGGATGGTCCCAGAAGGGGCCAAGATGTGTGATGTCCTTAAAACACTGGGTCAGCAGCTTTGAAAACAAGAGTTTCTTACTGTGTATTAGGAAAATATTCAGAGCCATTTTTGTGAGGCACGAGAGTGCATTCACTTCATTTTTTGTAGGTGCTACTTTCACACAAACTAGTGGAAGGAGGACATAAGGGACAAGGAGCAAGAACTGCACTGCCATCTACCCTCTCTGAACAAGAGCCTTGCCCCAGAGACTCACAAACCCCTCAGGGTGAAGTGGGCATGCCTTTGTGGGGTATCAAGCTTAGAAAGCTATTATGAAAAGATAATACAGAGAACAGGAGAAAGAGAAAAAGGATGGACAGCTTAATTAAGGCTTGTGATCCATTCTCCAACTACCAAAGCTCTAAAAGTTCTTTGATTTTAAGATAACGTCTACGCTTTACCAAACAACTGTAGTTATTGTAGTTCTGAATAACAGCATCTGTTTTTAAATGCTGAACTGTGTGAATCAAATCAAAGTCTCAAGCAACTATTTCCATGGTAGCAGTAAGTTTAACTGGGTGAACAGTTAAAACGTAGAAGATGTAACAGATGAAACCCCCTCAATTTAGATTTCAAATGTGAGTATATCCTAGCAGCACAGCTGGATAAGCACCATTTAACAGTGACCCAAAAACATTAGCAGAGCTTGTTTTGTTTCCTGCTTCCAAATCAAGTGACAACTTAGATGCTGGGATAACAGGAAACTTCAGCAGAGGAGCCTCTCTCCAGGCAAGGCTGATCACAGATAACTGCTACAAACTGCTTCAGAAACAAGCTTTATCTTTAACCTCAGCCTTCAGTCAGTCAGATGAAATTTTCAAAGCAGAAATCAGGAGGAAAGAGATTAGAGATAGGAGAGGAACCAGAGCAATTGAAAAGCGTGATGTGTTTTGTCTCACAGTTTGTGGAACAACACAACCCCATGCAAAAAAACCTCCATCAACTCTGTATCAGCCAGGCATGCCTCTTCTAAAAGTTTATTTCTAGTACTGTGTTAGGGAATGAATTAGCAATCCTGACAATTTCTGTTGAGTATTAATGAGTAAATAGGACTCTAAAACTGAGAAAAACCACTGAGCTAAAAAGAATTTCCTTTCAGCGCTTCAGGCTACAAAACAGCAACTCCTAAGTACTTAAAATATTGAATTTAGCCTGCTAGCACCTGCTACTATTTTTGAAGAGTTTTCACATAGTGCATATGCGAACATTTATTTCAGTCCTATAGTGAGTCACACTCTGAAACTGGCACAGATTATGTTCAAAAACAAAAGCAATTCCATAAACTACACACTAATAAGGCAGATACAAAGGTTCTCTGGACTACAGTACAAAGCACAATTTAGCAGCAGAATAAAGCTTAAAGCTAGACAAGCGATCTGACATCAGCACCCTTGCTAATCATAGTACAAAAGCGCCTCTATACTTTGTCAAAGTGCAAAATGAGCTCACATAAATCACCCTTTGTTATTTGAAAATATCTGGGATTCTTAAAGCTTGATCTATTTTTAACATTTCAGTATCTGTAACGAAAGCTGTGTGCTGCCCTGCTGAAGTACAGAATATTGTGCTATTGGTGTTACATGTGCAAGGAAGAGCTTCCTCAGCAACTGCTTTCCAAAGAGCAATCTCTAAAAGAGAGAGTGCACGTGTGCAAATACATACCTATGCAAGTTTTATCTTTTGGGAGGGTTTTTTTAGCCCATTTGGCCATTTTTGTTTGAAAATTGTG
This sequence comes from Phylloscopus collybita, assembly GCA_027886175.1. Classification (NCBI taxonomy): domain Eukaryota; kingdom Metazoa; phylum Chordata; class Aves; order Passeriformes; family Phylloscopidae; genus Phylloscopus; species Phylloscopus collybita. The sequence continues at coordinate 8,574,086 of JAJNNQ010000130.1, forward strand.
TGTTTTCTCCTCCAGAAGAAACTAAAAAAGTTTGTAGCATGCTACAAACTATTTCTCATAATCACTCAAAATGATGTAACCAATTTACGTCGCAGGAAAATTAAAGGTATCAGTTATTTATCTGTCATGTAACTGATTGTTATTATCAGCCATACATTATCAAACACTGGTTTTCTGTGCTAGAACTCGACTGTTTTAAGTTTGAGAAGTCGAAAAATAGCCAGAATACGATTTAAACATTTTGTAGTTATTTACTTCTGGGAAGAAATTTGAACTATTTTTTTTTTTTTAAATGAAAGATTCATTCAAATATATAAAATATGCTATTGATATAAACAGGGTTTAAAAATGTATTTTATAACTATACTAGCACTTGGTCACTAAACACTGCTTGCAGAGCAAATACCTAATTCAGAAGAAAAATGGCTCCTTTTATAAGTGTTCTAAGGCAAACATCGTGGCAACCAAGTTCACCAAAAGCCTGTGTAGGCTTTAAATTATTACAAAACACTATTTAACAAGGTTTGCTGCTTTCCCCTCAGTCTAAGAAAGGCCTTGTGTGCCTCTCAGCTTGTTTTTTCTCCTCTGGGCTGCACAGCACATCAGCTGGCCTAACACAGGACACCACCACGCCTGCCAAACATTGTCCTGCTTCTGTCATGAGACCATCGCATCATGAGACCATCATAACTATAGAAACCAGCTTGTTTGCTGGCTCTTGAGGGAGGCTGAAATGTGACGAGCTGCTCACCCACAGAGCAGCAAATGATCAAAGGAACAGTGGAATTCTGTATTTTTCACACAGCATTTTGAGTAGGTTACAAAGTAAAACCAAGACATCCTTAGGACTTAGGTTTTGGTTTTTTTTTTTTACTAAGGTGTATGCAAACTGCTGACTTCAATGTGAATGAATGAGCTAAGAAATTGACAGAAAGCATCATGCAGCAGTGTTAGGGTTTAGTTGGGTTTTGGCTTTTTTTTTTAACTACTGCATACAACTGCGTGCAGTACACAGAATTTACAATATATTCTACTTACAAGAGGTACACCTATTGAAGAAGTTGTAGCTATAGTTCCCTTGATCTTTACATTTATGGGTTATCTTCCTCTCCCCTCTCCTCATACACACTTGAGGTGTACCTCATTCAGCTGCTGCCTGTAGCTCAAAGATGTAGGGAAGAGGGGATGTATATGTAAATGGAAAGAGAAAGGAAGGAGAAAGGGGCAGGAAAGAGCAGCTAATTTATATTTTTAAAAGGATTTAACCTTCCATTTAGATCCCCTTAAGCTGTTGCTGAAAAGGCCAAAATGATTACATGACATGTTTAAATAAAAGCTTAGAGATGTTAAATCAAAGACAGCTTTTTCTGGTCCATTCTTTACAGATTTAGCTCTCACATGGCCAAGAGACTGCTTACTGATAAACTGATCATTTTTTCTTCTTATTACCCACCATTCTAAGGTCGTTTAAAGCTGATTTTTCCTCTTCTAGCACACTTGCCACCCTTTTTCTTCTGGGTAGCATCCAGTCAAATAAACCTTTCAAAACTCCAGAGCACTGGCTAAGTCAAAGAGTTACCCCACCCCAGTAACACTGCTAATAAATCTTTGCCCATGCATGACCAGTAAATCCAAGAATAAAATTACAAATCTCAGGCCTTACTTCTCCTCTCCCAAGTGTGCAGATATTTGTGCTTAGGTTTTCATCTCTGTACTGACAGAGTACTTTAAAAGGGCACCATTTGGCATCCTTGGCATCCTCCTTTCTCAGAGACGTCAACAAAGACCTGGCAGAAAGAAATTACCTACCCAGGGGCACAAGGAAGGCTCCAAAAAAATACCTGGTGTTTCATAAATGTGCAATAAGACATTTCATTGCTCCAAAAGAACTTATGAAGTAAACAGAAGACAGAAAGCAGAACATGAACCAGAGAGAAGTAGGAAGAGCAAAAGACACAGCCTGAAGTGACTTCATAATGCTCTTGTGGACATTTAAGTCCTGTAGCTACTACAGAGCATTTTTCAGTTGTCTGCTGGGATCAAAATTTAGGTTTTTTTATGCTTTTTGCTCCCATCTATTTAATCTATTCCTCTCTTTCTACTTGTTTTCAGTGCAAAGGTTAAACAACAGTGAAATTGGTACATGTCTTTGACAAACAACCAGAAGAAGGATCCCAAACAGCAGCTGAGTATTTCTGCTTGGTTTTGCCTCCACATTTCCAGTGTCCAGGTATTTCAGCCCTGGCAGAAGACAAACCCACCTCTGGCACAGCTTTACTGACTCACGCGTTAGACCTGTGCTCTGCACCCCAGCAGAAGCTCAAATGAAACAAAAACAAAAGTGTTCCTTCACACTCTGCTTCTTTTTAAATCCTGCTTGTGGTCAGCCTAGACCAGTGACAACTCTCACTGAGGAGCTGCATCCCACAAGGCACGTACTTGGGAGGACTGCCGGGAAGCAGCAGAAAGAGGTCACATTGGGTAACAACACTTCAAGTACAGGACTTGACTTTTTCCACTTGCTGCTCTTCCAACTTGCAGGACTAACTCCAGCATGGTGAAACTGCAAATTTTCAGATGTTTTCCCTAAGAAATTAACACTTGCAGATTTCCATATGGATTTCTATATAGATATCTTATTTTGGGGTTTTTTAAGGAAAGCATTTTCTGTAAATCTTTTAAAACCTTTTTGGTTGGTTGGTTGGTTGATTTTGTGTTTTTTTTGGGTTTTTTTTTAAAATCTGGTTTCTTGTTTAAAGGCCATATCATGAGCACAAGGAACTGAAGAATATGTAATTACTAGTTATTTCTGAAACCCTTGTCATAACACCAACTGGCAATAGGCATCCTCTTATCCTCTTCCCTAAAAATTATGCCCTTTATTTTTTGAAACCTAAGACAGAACAACTAAACCAAGAAAAAAAAAATCAACAACAACAACAAAAACAACAACACCATAACAAAAACAACCCCAAAGCATGTTTAGTGTCTTCATTTCTATATAGCAGAATCTGCAATTCCATAATTTGACAATAGTCCAAACATTCTACTCTTACTAGTGCTAGATACTAAGAAGTGCAAACAGATTGCTGGAAAACAAATGAATGTGATATGAGGAAAACACTGAATATGTTATGACTTTCTTTAAATACTTAAGACTTGTTTTCCAGGAAGCACCATCTTTTCTCACTGAGCAAAATAAGGAAAAAACAGTCTCAGTGGAAGTTTCCACTCTCCTGGCCATCATCCTGATCATCTGTTCCGAATACACACAAGGCCAAAATTTCCTGTTTTCCAACTATTGTCACCATTTTCTAGTCTTGTGCTGTCGATTCTAACTTTAGCTTGTTAAATAAACAAAACACTGAAAATACAGCAGAACAATACTTCCACACACATTTACTGTGAGCTCTGTTTCATAACTGATGTTTCAGCATGTGAATTACTCTCCCAAGAGTTAATGAAAGTGCCAAAAGAGGTACGAAATAAAATGCAGATAATTTAGCACAAACTGCTGCTTTATTTTGTGAATCTGAAACGAACTGAATATCTTCATTGTTCTCTCCATTTTGCATGGGAATTCTTAATTTTTTTCTTGCCTTTTGCATCTTTTTTTTTTCCTACATCCTTATCCCTATTCCCTATGTGCAGTTATGCAGCCAGGTCTTTAGCATCTAATTCACATTAAACTGGTCTTTACTACAATTAGTTTCAGTAAATACTTTCCTGCAACAAGCCAGAAATTTTCTAATGGCAAGCACAAGCTTACTCCTGCACACCAGGGAACTATCACCACCTCTTCACCAAAGGAGAAGCTATTCAGAGCTATTCAGAGCAATAAAGCAGGAGCCCTGCAGCAACACCAGGACCTGAGCCCCCATTTCACTGTCCCCAAGCCAGGACCAGTGACCAGATCATCTCTATTCCTACATCCTCTAATCCAGTTGAAATGCCTATAAAAGTTCCATTGGTTCTGATCTCTTGAAAACCCACCTTTTCACTTCTGGTTGCTCTCCTCCACCACCCATCCTGTGTGGCCAAGACATACCTCCTAGGAACTTGCTGGGAACACGTTCCCCATCACTGATATGAGCTTTGCCATCTCCTCTCACCACTGCATCTCACTCCTCTGTCAGCAATGAAGATACAACACTCACAGCACGAGGTCTGCCTTGGCACAAGGAGAAATACAGCTACTGCAGGTCCTTTACTCACACATCTACATGATCTTTGGTTTGCTGCCCTGTTTCCCAGAATATTTCTAAAATTCAGTCATTTCCTCTCTGATCACGAGCATGCTCTGATCATCCCCCCCTCTCTAGTCTTTCCCATATCCATCCTATTTGAAATAATGCTGCCAGGAGAATCTCCCTTCTCTCATTCTGATTACATCATCTTCTGTTATAAAGTTCTCCATTTTTTGACTGGCTTTATTGTACTTTTGGGCCTCTTTTCCTATTTTGAGGCTTTTTCTACTTAGAAAGATCTGTGTTCTTACTTGACTCTGTCCCTCTTGCAAGTCTCTCCCTATTGCTTTTTGCTCTACCACTGATACCAGGTTTGGATCATTTTTCCTTCTCTCCTGCATCTCTCATCTTTCTTTTGAAGGCTTCCACAAGCAAGAGCAAGACATCTCCTTCCTTCAGATTCCTCCCAAAGATCAGCCTCTTTGCCAGTGCTTGTGATCACCCAACCAAATTACAATCTGGCTTTGCATCACATGGATTTATTTAAGAAATAACGTTTTTTGTGTATTCACCGGACAAAGATTTGTTTGTTGAAGTTTATTTTTTTAAAGTTGCTCCAGTCTTTTCGTCAGCTTTTAATTATAAGTCGCTTCTCCCCACAACTCTTAATCTGAGAAAGCAAATCATTCGGGGTAGGCTCTGCCCTGTTTTTAGAAGTCTCTGTACATTGCTTATCCTTACAAGAATTACCAGCATGCTGACAGGACCCCCTTAACAAGACAAGGCAGAGAAGACACCAGCCATGCCCTTTGACTTGGATTCCACTGAGCTCATGGGTGTAGGCTGCATGAAGCAACACCCAGAAAAAAAAAATAAAAAATCAGTATTTATAAAGATGTGAAAAATTCAAAGCTGAGAGGTCAAGCCTACACTGCACTGATATCAACAGCTGCTTTCCCTCTAACAACTGGGGATTAACTCCTTCACCATATATTTTTATCCATTCATTCCTCATTTCCTGGGAGGACAGTAATTTTGAAGCAGTGTTTGTAACAAGTAGGGGGATATTTCCCATTTCTCCAGATGACAAGCCCAGTAATATTCCTGTAATATTTTGTACAAACCGAGTTTTATTTTTTTTCCTTCTTACTCTCCCGTGTAGACATCTATTTTCAACATCTGTGAAAGACTTATACACAAGGAAAAGCAAGATGAGACACTAGAGTTTTGGAAACACATTCTGTAACAGGGGCCATTCCTAGCAGGGGTTTGGATCCTCTAAAGGACACTGCAGTTGCAATGACCATACAACACATGCTTGCATCACTGCTTCGTGTTTGGATCACTCAAGCAGGCTCGTTTTGCAAACAATACAAGAGTTTTCTACAGATGACAAGAGGCCAAGCGTTCTGTACATCCTCTCTTCAATAAAATATTCATAGGTTTAAATCCAGTGCTTTGTACACCCCACAAAAGAAAGGGGATTTAAGCTACAGAAGCATCAGTTTTTCCAGCTTCAATAGGGAATGATGAATTAAGAGGGATATAGTAATGAATTAAGGATGATGGTACAAAGATACCCCATAATTTTTACAGTTTGCTTACCAAGTAACTAACCTAGTTTAACCTACCAGCTCTATTAAAGAAGCTCCTACCCATCCATTAACACACTATCCAATGGAAATTCAGATTACGTTTTAAATAATCCCTACAAATTAAATTTAGGACATGTTGACACTCCATCCTTATCCATTCCTCAGGAGATCAAGGATGTACAGTCACTGACATCTCTGCAAATCAAGTATGTGCAGACCAAAGCAGGAACCTCTCTTGCAAATGAGTCAGCCACTGCTCCAGCAATGAAAGGACTGACACTCAAGCCCTTTTCCTCAGGCACAGTGAAGGGAAAGCTAAAGGAAACCTATTGTTCTGCCAAAGCTTCACAGGGAGAATCAGCACAGTAGTTTTTATATACTGTGAGGAATTGCAAGGAGTTCCTTATTCCTATATAAAGAACATGTAATTCTTCCCCTGTGTATAAGAAAGGGGAAGAATTAGGAATGGAAACCTATATTTTAACACTAAAACGATAAACTTTCCCATTAGAAATCACCAGATCTGAAATGTGCACGTGCAGAGATGGCAGGGAGAGTTGCTAAGAAAAGTAAAAGCTAAGATAAATAAAACCCAGCATTCTGCCTGATAAATACATTCCCACTTTACATAGCTGAAAATATTTACCAGTTAGGCTCCAGCAGTTTTTTCTGAGCAGAACTGACCTCAAGAACTCCAGAGAAAAATTAATTTCAAAATAAACAAGCACAAAGTCCAAATTCTTTGCAAGACATTATGATATATAAATTCCTTTCACTATGCTCCTTAACCCTGAGTTTCTACTGTAGCAAAAATATTGTTTTTCCAACAATGCAAACAATACTTCTCAATTCAAACAACTCACTGGCACTAACAAAATAGTTTAAAAATTCAGAAACCAGCAACATCACACAAGAATAGCAAATTCAACTACATACCAGGGTAGTTGAAAATTAAGATGCTTCAATATAATTACTTGGATTAGCTTACAAAACACTGCTCTAGTTCTCATCAGCTCACATAAAAGAGTTTTCTACTCCTTCCTGGACTGTAACAGTACCCTCATGCCATACATTATTAGGATGAACAGCTCTGTAGAACATAAGCAACACAACCAATTCACAGCCCAGCGAACAGACAAGCAATCACAGACAGCTCCTCAGTAAAAGCACAAAAACTGGGATAAACTGTGTTTCTAGAGGGCTGTATTAACACACCTAACACAATGAACTGAAGCAACCCATCACAGAGCTTCTGTTTGCACTTCACGGCACAAAACCTTTCTCTTGTTTTTCAGAGCTAGTGATACGAGTGAGCAAACAGGTAGAGAGGTTTAGGCTCTTGCTTCAGAAACAGAATTCACCAGGTTAATTTGTAAATCAAAACAAAAGCTCTTTTTGAACAAAAAAAAAATTTCAAGCACAAAAATAACACTATTTAAAGAAAGCCCCTGTTTACTCACTCCATTCTCCCCACACTTAAGTTACAAAGCAGAAAAGTAAACAACATCAAAAATACAGTTTTTGTCTAGTTTACCTCTTCAAGTCTTCAGAAAATTTAAGCAATGTCGTGGCCATTTCTGTAGTTTTGTCTACCCCAAAATAAGCAAAGCTTTCTTTTTCCTGCCGGCTTCCCACCTCACTCTACACCACCCTATCCTCATAACCTTTGACCAACAGGAAGCAGACACAATGGACTGAAAATAACAGCAATTGTAAGATTTCAAATGATTTAATACATGAGGGGTGGGCTTAAGATTTGAAAAACTTCCCTTGCTTTGGTTTTCCAACAGCTGCTTAAAACATGTCATCTACATAGACTTAAAATTTTAGTTCAAAATCCGAGGCTGAATGGAGCTAAAATCTGTGAAACTTTCACTAGGCACTGTTTAGAGCACAGAGGTACAAATGCTTGCACATGTTGAGATTTTGTGTTTAAGTCATAGTCATGAGGCTGTTATATACAATGAACTTAGTTTTCCAGCAGTATAAGCAAGAGCAGCAGAAGTTTCTTAGAACATTTGGTTTTTCTTTAAAAAATCTCTTATTTTTCTGAACTTTTGGATCAGAAATAGGTTTATGTCCCATTAAATTAGAAGACATTCTTGTAAGGAGTGCGAGCATCCATTTAAACCCTGCACTTAATCCACGGTGATGGGAAGTCACAGGTCAGTTTGCTAATACAAAAAGGACTTTTGCTAACTCTTAAGTAGCTGAGATGCACTTTGTGGTGTAGAAGGAAAGCTCTTCACTCCTCACATAAAAGCCCAAGCAATGACCCCATATATCTCTTCATTAACAGTAAAAAATGCATGTCCTTTAAATTGTACCAACAGCTTGGCACAAACACTGGAGGGTAATAGATTCCAAAGTCCAGATAGGCAATTACAGCATTTCTTTTTATTAGTTTTAATGTTTTTTGCCTTGCACCCCAAGTACCTGCTGACTATCATTTTGCAAAGCCACAATCGCGTCCCGGGTTCCTCCTCTGTGGTTAGCCCACAACACACAGAGGTCACAGTCAGAAGAACAGAAGCACCAACTCAGAGAGGGACTCACCTCTTGTCCCAGAGCTACACTGTGTTTTCTGTACAAAGGAAGGGGCAGGGGATGGGATAAAGAGTCAGTGTCATCGTTACACAGAGTCCTGGTCCCAAGCACAGGATGACCAAAGCCAAGGTTCTCCCACAGTCAGAGAGGCTGGCAACATCCTCTGCCTTGCAAACACCAAGCAAAAGTTCAAGCTATGAGTATCACATGGAACAGCTACAAGCAGGCTGAAATGCAAGGTTGTAATAATTTTCCAGCGTTATTAGGGTCCCACCATAATTCTGAGTACGTTTGCCACCCCACGCACACACTTCATCAACCATTCGCTGCACCTCTATTGCACATTAGGCACTGCTCCATCTCAAAGGCATTTTAATAACGGAATTACAACAGAAACATTCTTTTCTTTGCAGGGGAAGCTCAGGCACTGCCTTTCTGCAGGATAAGACTGGATCTACCTTGTCAATGCACTGTTTCATTAAGGTCTGCTAGAGCCCAAAATAACTACAGAGAAGCCCCTCACTGCCCCTGGTATCCAACAACAACTTCCAAATACAAAACATTCAAACAGCACAGCAGCACAAGCCTTCTGGGCACAGCAGCACAAGCCACCACTGCCATGTCAGAGGAGTAGCTTGAAGCACAAATAGTTCAACAAGGAAAGTAAATACGAGGTCCTCAGCCAGCCTGCAGTTTAGGAGTCCCTTGATACCACTCTGTCTGCTAATAGTATCCTCCTCTTCCCTTCCCCCATTTTAAGACACAACCTGATGCCATCACACCAAGGAATAACAGAGAAAGGATATCCTGCCTAGATTTTCCATTATACAGATCAAATCATCAATCCAGAGAGGTCTTTGCTCACACATGGGATAAAAAGAAGATGCTTCCAACTGATAAACCCTGAGAGGAAGCAAGGTTGGCTCCATGACTATTTTTAAGTAGTTAGCATTTACACAATGGCCTAAAATTAATGGCCAACCCCCAGGGTCCATGAAACCTTCATTAAAAATAAAATGAAAATTAAAAACTAGGGAGTTAGCATGTTTAAGAGGGGAAAAGCAAAAACAAAGGAACTAGAAAGTGACAGATATAATTATGCTTCTTCCCAGACTCACCTTAAATTCAGTTTGGATGCTAAGTTTAAGTAAGTGAAAAGATAGGAAGCTTTATGTCATTTTTTCTACAAATGGAGCATTTAATGAAGATTTCCTTCAACAATTGCTGGGAGAAATCTTTCTTCAACAGCTCTTGTCATTTTAACTAATGCTCTTTCGCTCTAAATATCATATGACAAAAAGTAAGTAAACAGAGAAAAATAAAAATATCTTTATGTAGCTGTATTATGAAAGGAGGGACTTGTTTCTTAGCCCTCATTTCCAAGGCCAGATACCACAGCTGTGCTGCAGCTCCCTGCATCTCACCACCTACCAGACAAAGGGCATTTAGTTTACCAAATGTCCAGTGTTTCACATTTAGCTCAGTTAAAAGCATCCCACATCTAAGGCTTCATCTAAGCATAAGAAAAGTCATGCTTTGTGCATCTGGACAGATGATGAATACAAACATCTTCGGTATAATCTAAGGATAAATAATCTAAATGGCATGGTTTCAACATTAAATTCACCAAAAATGCATTCTTCTGCCAGGCATTTCTCTGGATAAAGAACAAGATGAAGCAAAAGGCCCTGTAAGATCATCCTTGTAATCTAGGAAATGCCCACAAACTCAAGACATTTTAAATATCACCATTCATCTCCACTTCTTACTGCTAAGAAGGATTTCTCCTTTTAAGCATTTATCCTTGTGAAGGTTGTTGTTCTTGTTCTTTTTAATAACAGCATCCTTCTGATGAGTAACTAAGAGATTCATGGAAAACAAAAATTTCTGATCTCACCACAAACTATTCCCCTCCTCCTCTGTGCACTCAATAAAAAGTGAACAATTAGCCTGCTGTTTGCTCAGTACAGTGAGATTGTTCATTTATTCATTTGTATCAGATCACATCACGGAATAGAGAAAAACATTAAAAATACTTTAAAGGAAAGAATCTACCAATTAGCTACCAACATTGCTCTGAGAATTTAAACCCCATGAGATTTCATTATTTCTTTTGTAGCTCTGAGCAGATTCAAGTGTTACCCTTTACGTTATCTGGTCTGCAAAGTACTTCACATTTTTACGTTTCGCTCTTTGCCTTGAAAAGCAAGCACTGCATTACCCAACTGTTTTACCCCCCTTTTTTGGTGAGAGTTTCATAACTGGTTTCATCTGCTATAAAAATGTTTAATTTTTAACTTACAGGCAGGAAAGAAACTCTAAAACTGGACTCCTTGTTACTTTTTTTTGTTGTCTTTCTTATACACCTAAACGGCATCTACTTTGTTTACTGACTGGAAGCTCTTACCACTGCCAGCACTTCAGGAACAATGTGACTGTGGAGAGGGAAAAACATGTTTTTCTACATTTTGTTTGTCATCTAACAGAATTATAAGGTACACATGCAGAAGTTCCAAAATATTTTTAATAGCGGATAACCTCAAATGGACAAAACAACTTAATTCATCAGGTACTTTATCTCTACTCCTAACTTAACCCTTTTCATTCTGGAGCCACTTATGAGTAACAATAATCATAATAATGTAACAGGCTATAATGATTTGCTATAGCACTGGCTGTTTTTCAATATCTGTACCATGACATGGAAAAAGTGTACTCTATTTCTACCAATGACCACTTTTTTAGTCCTTAAAATGGAAAGAACTTTGAGACAAGAGCAAGAAGCAAAAAAATCAGCAGCAAGATTTAATTTTGCACAGCATCTTGCACAAAATTTTCCACCTCCTAAACCTGCATATAACATTATTATTATGAATCCAGTTAGACACACAACTGATTTGATGATTTAAGTTTGCACGTGTTGTTTTGCCTCTTCTGCAAGGCTCTTCCTCCCAGAAAGCCCCGGAGCTGAAGCTGCTTATTCACAACTTGAATCATGAGAGATGAACTAAGACCAGTAATAACAATGTCAAACCAGAATTTTGGAAATCAGTGATGCAGGGTGACTGTATCTTCACTGTTGATGACTGCACAGGCAAGACACTACTAATGCCACTTTATTTGTACTGCTGCTGGCAGCTCCAGCCAGGCAGGTGCCACTTCACTGGAGCTACTACATGATTTGAGAGCACTCAGAAATGTTATGCTCAACAGGCAGAGGGGCCAAAGGCTGAGTGACGTGGAAACAAAGGCATTCTCACTTTTGGTAACTAGCTGATGTGCCAGAGTGGCCAGGACCTGCAGTCTTACACTCCCATTTAAAATTTTTTCACAGAAAATAAGACATATTCCAGCAGGTTGGGCAAGTTAACACAGATTTTACTAAAAATTACACCACCACCCAGTGAAGATCAGAAGATTTTGAGGATGGGACAATGGGATGATACAGCCAGAGTGTTTAGGTTCAAAAACAAACTTTAAAACATGAGGCCTCATGGCATGTGAAGGGTATAAATGCTGCTAGAACTGCTCACATCAGCTACTGATGGACACAATCCAAACTGTTTCAATCCAGAGGAAAATTATTTTGGTGATGAAAGTCACTGAATCAAAGTAACAATAAAAAGCACTTATTTTAATGTCTTGGCACCTCGACCAAAATATGCTGATCAATCAATTTGTTAGTCACTTCATTACTAATAAATAAGCATAACCAGTATTTATTGTATGCTTCCTACTGCGTACAACTCTGGTCAAACACTATAATAAAAGCATAGTTCAATGGTTCACAGTTTAATGGTTTGCTATACTATGAATTCCTCCCCACAGTGGCAGGGATAGATGATTTTCTGCAGTATCTCGTGCCTGAACACACAAATTAATCACCTTCTGCCTGGCAGCATCTAGTGCAGCTTGGGGGAGAAGCTACAGCTACAAACTTAGCATTTAAAAGACGTATCACATCATATCAACAGAACTGACAAAATCCCACAGAACATAAGAAAAGTTTCAGTGACTTTATCACACTCCACAGAAATGAGCTGGCAGGGTAGAGAGGCATATACAAATGACTGCTTTCTCTTTGATTCACAATATTTAGATTGTTATTTCCAGCCCAGGTAAAACAAATTGGTGTTATGATACTATTGTTAGGCTGCATGTATAAACACACTTATGCACTTTTGGAGGCAGGCCAGCCAGCTCAGCAAACACATTACAAAAGAAAGAGCAAAGAGGTAGAGCATGAGCTGCTGCTCGGGTTCACCCACCAGGCTGTTATGGGAGGTGGGAAGGAAGAAAACAGCACAAAGCAGTGGAGCAAAATATGTTGTGAACACGCTATTTTGAGAAATGTGGAAAGTTTCTTGGAAAAAAAAAAAAAAGGGACGGCTGAGGAGTTGGTTCGTGCTTAGCAAAATAACTCCTGAACATTTCAGACGGAGAATCAAGTAGTTTAAATCACCTGGCTTAACCCAAGGCAAAAGAAACAAAGGAACAGCAGATATAGATTTCTTACAGTAAAAGGAAATTGGTGGGCAAAGCACAAATTGCCATCATCAAAATTTTAGCCAGTGGAAAAAAACTATTTGTTTTCTTTCAGAACAAAGAATAAGGACAAAAAACATGCTCTGGATAACCCAGATCTTCCACTGCATTTTCTAAGGAGGGGGGGCTCAGTCTTACCCCCCTCTCTTCTGCAACAGCTCAGGCACTTGACTCCAATTCTCCACTCTACCCAACATTTATCTAAAAAACTACATTAACAACTTTTTTTTTCCTTCACTTCAGTCAGGAGAGGTGTTTGGAGATAGGCCACTTACAGTAGTTTTCCAGGGGACTCAGGTTACAGATACAGAGTTGAAACAAGTATATCTGAACCGAGAGAGATTATGGATTTTTCAGCCATTTTATGACCAGCCTATATAAGCATAAAGAGAGTTATAAGTTTTAAATAAGAAAGGCAGACTAACAAATACAATCACAGATTAATCTCCCTAGCTTACATTCTGTCTTGGTGATCCTGAAGTCCCTTATCTGTTCAACAGCCAACAAGGCTGAGATATCATCCCTGGGGTTCATTTTCTAAGCACATCCAACATGCAGACAGAAGAAAGCTGCATGATGAAGTAAAGCCAGTAACTCATTCCCTTTGGAAAGGGTCTCATGCGGTCTCTCATTTGTGATTTTCTCTCCTTCATTCACAGGAGATGTTCTGGAAAGAGTAACCTGTGTTGCACTCATACCTACAAAGGAGGTTTTCTATTCTCATGATCAAAACACTTGCCTTGTTTCATGGAAATACTCCACAATTTTATATTCTGTTCAGAGGAACAGGCCCTTCACTGGCTAAATACAGCTGCATAACAAGGCCTGGCTTTGCCCTTAAAGCCCCAAACATTTCAGGAAGCATCAGGACTTGACCAAGGTCTCCAAAGAGGAGATCTTGAGGTAACTCATACTTGAGAGCAAGCTAAAGATGGAATGGAAAATATTTGCAAAAGTATACATACCAGATACTGTAAGAGTCAATTCACTTCAGTCTACAACACAAAGATAACTACAGTAAAATAACACTTTGTGAACTGTTTAAAAGGTTTTTTTCAAAATGCAAAAACTTAGAACACTTGTCAATTCATTTATTTTCTTAGGTATTTTGGTATTTGAGGAAATTTTACTTGATTTTGCATTTAAATTATTGGCCTGCCTCTAATTTGCCTATCACTGATAGCCAGTATAACCCTGGGTTTTCAAATCAATCACAAGATGATGTCTCCTATCATCAAGCTATGCCATTTTTAGTCAGCTGGTAAAAGTAACCTTAAATTTGTTCTGCAGATCACAATCCACACAATACTAATTTCTAATTCTGGATCTTTCTAAAACTGGTGTCTGTAACCAGTTACTAACTTGTACAAGTTTGTGATTTTATTTTTTGTCAAATGCACATGAAAGAACATTCTCTTCACAGTGTGTATATTGCCCCATTTCTTCACATACTGGAATTGTCTGTTGTGGTGGATTTTTTGGCTTTGTGGTGGCTTTTCTTTTTTTTAATTTTTTTTTTCTGATCCAAAATAGCTCCTAGACAAAGGTCACACTTCCTTGCAGAACTGACAAATAAATAAACCACATTTGTCAACAGAATTCCGAAGATAACGCATTGCTGGGGTTCCCTTGCCAAAAAGAAGAATATGTGTGCTTTTGTCACACTGGATGTACTTGTTAGTGTCATACAGTACTTTCTGTAAGCAAAACAAATGGGCAAACTGCTCAGGACACACAATGGAAGTTACATATCCTTCTTCTGTTTGTACCCAAGCTCCCAACAAATTAACAGGACTATTTTTTAATACAGAAAAGTCTGATTATACAGCAACAGTGCTCACTACCAGGCTCACAACAGCAGTCCTGACTTTCCAAAATTCTGGTCTAGTAACCCTTGCATTACAAATGTTGTAACACTTGAGATCCAGAATTAGAAATTTTGTAGCTTGCTAGCAAAAGCAAAGCTCAAGTATAGGACTAATCAAGCATAATACTACTTTTTAATTTGCAATACAGTGTTTTCAATTGGCTCCTTAAACCAAAGAGCATGTGAAGAAGTCAGGTGGGGTTTCTGTACACCACCAGCTCTGGTGTGAGCATGTGCTGCCTGCCTCACTGCTTGTAAACAGGACAGGCAAGAGGACAAGCAGTGACACACTACCTCTCATCACAAAGGCAAAGCCAACCTGCAGGAAAAGCACAGACACTTTACCAAAACAGAAGGGTGACACACACACCATGATATTCCATAGGAAGTTACACAAAGCATATCCTCCCAACATTAATAGTACAGAATTTCACAAAGAACAGCAAAGCACTGTAAAACTAGCACAAGGCTGACAATGATTTTTCAGAGAAAACTACATCATCATACAGAACCTTACTTTTAAACACAGGGAGATGGAACACTCTTCATCAGCCTCCAGCTGCTGCAACTATTATCCAGGAGAAAAACCCAGCAAGATCTCCATTTCAGCATCACTCCAAGGAGAGCACTACACTTATTTAGCATCAGTTCCCAACAGCAATACAACTGAAAGCTCTGCAATCTGGTAGACTCAATGAAGGTTTTAATCATGTAATGAGATTACCTCATCCGTGTGTGGTTTCACAATGCAGTCTCAATGGTAGCCCATTATGCCAGTCCCCTGACAGGCAGTATCAATCATGCTAATCGGCTTACTCTGCTATCACTCCTACAGAGACACTGCCACGCACAGAAACCAAAACCCGGCACAGTTTCTACCCCACAGGTTAAAAGGAATTGTGGAGAGAAAACACTGCCAGCTCCAAGCCTAAAATTGATGTCACTTCTACCCAGCAGGTTATGAGCCACGTCCCGTTGTTCAATTTTACATACATATGCTATGCATTCTATACAACAGCTCTCACCAAGAACATGAAGTTTACATGTAACAATTTACATGTTTAAATTAATAAATATCACATCAGAAAAATCCTAACGCTTCACAGAACATCAGTAGCTGCCTTTTCTGAAGCACAAGCTTCTTCCCCAGGTACCATCAAGTGGAGCTCACAAAGCACAGCCCCCTGCCTCTTTTACTGTTACCAGTAATAAAAGTGCTACAGTAATTAATGCCCTTCGTTCACCAAAGCCAGGAGCATCCAACCTCAAAGTAACATAAGGCAGGTACAAATAAAACTTGTTCTATTTGACAGATGAGGGTAATGAGAAAATCTAAATATTAAACACACACGCAGCTAACACAACTAACATGAAGTAGCCTTACACATCTACAACCCTGATTATCAGCCCATCTTGCTGGGCCAAGCATCCAAAACTCTTCTGAATGCATGTCACTCCACTGCCAGAATACTCACTTAAAATGGAAATGCAAAATGGGAAAACCAGCATGGCAATGTCAGGGCAACAAGGCTTTGCTATCCCAAATTAACTGCCACAGCTGGCCCCACAGAAGCCAGGATCTGATTTGGGACTCTTGCTTTGCTGGGCAAGGTTTTTTTTAGACATTAGGATACCAAAAAGTAGCCTTGTGGAATTTGGCATTCGAGACAAAACACGCATCTTTGAAAATATCTACATTTTCTGCCCTACTTTTCCAAAAGCATACTCAATTCAAGCAGTTCTATTTTTAGGATATCATCTTTGCACATTCCAAAGTGAAGGCAGACAGCTCTAGTTCAAATAATTAAGCAAAGACTTATAAATAATTTACCCTTGCTACCCAAATACATACTAGCCCTTCAGAATAGAATGTAAAATTGTAATATAGTCTTAAAAATGCACAAAATCTAAATTCTAGATACAAATCAACAACACTTCTTCCACTATTTCAACAAAATAACTGAGCTGATAAAAAGGAGACAAGACAGAGAGAAGGGAAAATGCATTTGACTTGGCTACAAAGAGAGGGAAAAATATAACTCTCTAATAATGTTTTACTTCATCTAAAGTATCAAATATTGGTTTTAAAAGTGGCATTATTATTCTGCCACTAGCATAACACTGAAATCTACCTCAAATGGGCAACTATTGGCTGCTCCCTGAAAGCATGGAACACTCACAGTGCAAGTGTCTGTCTTTACACTGCTGAGCTGTTAATAGGCTTAACTATTTAATTCAGTCCCATCCAGGAACTCTCTATTGTTTTCAAATTTGAACAATATTCCAAAAGTCTCTTCCTTCTGAGACCAAGACTTTCCTTCCTAATGCCCCCAAAAAACCTCTTGTTGAAAAACACTGAAATGCCTTCCAGGGTCTCTCAACCTTGCTACTGAAACAATTTAACAGGAGTAGAGGACAAAGAAGGACTTCTTGCTTAAACAAACCAGTAATTATCTCATTTTTACTCCTTTTCTCACACACAACTTACAACAGATATCTAGGACCAAAAGTAATTAGCACAACCAGTTAAAACATGATTTAGCTAAGACTACTACAATGGGAGATGTTAGGCAACCTAAAACTTCAAAATTCATTGGATAGTCTATCTGTAATAAGATTCCTGATGTTATTATGATAGTTTTCATAGGGATCCAAAATGTTAATTAAATGAAAAGTCAAAAAATGTGTGAGTTGCACTCTCAAAAAACAAAACAAACAAACAAACCAAACCAAAACCACCCCAGGAGATCAACTTTATATGAAGTTTGTTTTACTAGGCATCCCAAGTTTGCTTAATGCCCCTGTGTGATGCTCTATAAAATTGTCATTTCGATTAAAGTAACTCAAAGCTCAGGTAGAAGAGTCACATAAAGCCCAGGGGAGCTGCATTAGGATGAGAGAACTCATTTCTAATAGCAGAGCACAGAATTTATTGGCTTTCTGTCACTCATTTATCAGTGGGACCATTTTTCTCCCACAATCATTTTTGTTTTTCACAACAGAAAGGCACAACATGGCCAGAAATAAGCAGACTGTGTTGCTGACTAGACCCAGTCTGAGCATCACAGAGATACCCAGGTACTTGCTCTTTATGGTGAAAGACCAGTGAATCATCAAGAATGCTCAGAGGATAAAAAAAAAAAAAAAAAAAAAAAAAAAAAAAAAAAAGAAAAGACGTTGCTCCGAAAAAAAAAAATCAAAGATATCAAGTCACTGTTCACCTTTCTGCTCATTTTTCTGGAGGATCTGGAATGGGGAGGAAGGATAGGAGAGAGCAGAAGGTAAGATTCATGCATGCAAGTGACCTATCATTGAGAATAGACTAAATTGAGAAATTGCCTTCCTTTGGATAGAAGCCAAGTGACAGATTCACGCAATTCCTGGATTTGCTTACTCTTGTTGATCTCCAAGGTCCTAAAATACTTCTCCCTGCGCAAGAAAGGCATCTTAAAATTGCACAAACATGCAAGCAAACAGTGAATGGAAAAGAGTGAAAGGCAGGAAGACACTGATTTTCAGTGCAGGACAAGTATGAAATATGGTTTTGTTTTGGAATAGGAACTGCAATTATAAAAATAATAATAATAAAAAATCCCAATTACTGCCACATATCAGGAAATTATCATCTCAAGCTTGGTATGCGAGACCATAATAATGCTTGATGCCTGACAAGTCATTTTGGGTCATAAAAACATGCTATTTATGGCACATTTCTTGTTGGTCAGAACCTCCAGCTTGCTCCACACTTCTAACCAGGGCATTGTAATAGGTGCAAATGTTGAAAGAAGACTTTAAGAAATATCTTCCCACCTGACAGTAATTTCTTTCTGACTTCATTATGATGAAGCAGAGTGTGAAGCTGCTCTGGAACTTACACCCACAGAAAACTTTAAAGATGAGAAAATGCTTCTGGAGGTGGACATTTGACCACATTACGTACAGGACTGGGGTTGTTTGGGTGTTTTTATAATTTTGCATATTTAAGAGTCTGTCCTGGGAAAGCACAGGTGCTCCTCAGGCCAGCATGCTTTCAAACCTCACCTACAGGATTTGCAATGGATGCAGCTCAGAACCACAAACCTCAACATCTTCGCTGCACGGCACCGCCAAGACCACGTCTGCAGCGAGGCGGATCTCAGCCTGCCCTCGCAGCTCCTGCCCAGCTCCCCACACACCCGCCCTGAGCAGCACCAGGCCAGGGGCACACACACACACACACACACACATTCACACACAGGCTGCCTAAATCTCTCTACCCCAGCTGCTCAGAACAAGGAACTCCAACCACTTCTACTGATCTTCTCCCCCCTGCCAGCTCTCTCAGACAGGCCAGCAGGGAACAACCATCACCAGGGGACAGACCAGCTGGAGAGTAAGAAGCTCCAGGGCGTTGTCTTACTAATAGTCAAAATAAGAAGCTGGCCTAGACAAGTCTTCAGAGGCAGCGGAGCTCTAGCAGAGTGAGCCCTAGACCCAAGATGTTGCTAATAACCAACCTGCGATATCTGCTAATCTCTGTAGTGCAGATTCAGGGCTGAAAAGAAAGGATAAGATCTTTTTTTGGAATCTGCCTCCTGCCCCTAATTTCTGTTGTACATTATTACATACAGAGATATGGTATGCGTACACCAGAAACAACATGATTTTACAGTTATAAATTACCAACGTTTGGTAAGACAGTGATTTCAGCCATTGTTCCAAGAGTACCAAGCAGTCATTTGTTAACATAAGAATTGAAACTACGTGAGATTTTACGGTATAAATTTATAGTCAAAAAGAAAAACAGAACAGTCTCATTAATTTTACTTACTAAAAGCACACCAGAAATGTTTCACAAAGTACAGCAAAGTTTTATGGAAGAGGGGGAAGCACTGAAGTACACCCATGAAACCAGAGACAAGACACATGTATAGGGTAAGCTGTTCCAGGTGCAAAATATCATGGAAGAAACAGACCTGCAAGAAGAGGGAAAACTGATTAATCAGCCCCAAGACCTGAGGAGTTAAAGTAGCATTAGCTAGCAGTAATACACTGTGTGTATTTCAGCAAAGCCCTGCCCACAGAGGGGCAGCTCTGTGCCCTGTCCTGCTCCCAAGGGATGTGTGGGGTGGCACACACATCACCACCCACTGAAGCTCCTCCTAGGGCCACAGTTTCCCGAGGCCATCTGCAGGAAGGATGTCTGTACAGACTGCATGTGGCTGCTTCTTTGATACTTTGGCTTCGAGATTCCAACTTAAAAGGGAAAGCTGGTTGTATTTATTTATACTTGATCGGAGGTGCCTCTTAAGATCATAAAGAAAACAACTCTTGCTCATCCTCCAAGAATCTCCCGGCAGCTGTGCATGGGTGCACACACACTTGCAGACAGTATCTTGGGAGGACAGGGAGGACAACAATTGATTTCCTGCAAGTGTAATGTCCTGTTGTTTTTCCAAGGTAATCTAGAGAATTATCACAATCCCAGATGTTTACAGGGGGAAAGAGAAACTGCAGTAACTCTGCACAGGATGAGACAGTTGACTGCTTAAGCACATTATTCTAAATGCAAATTCAAAGTTTCACTACTTTTTCTATAGAGGCTCTCTGTTCCAAAGCCTGGAACTGCAAGCTGTGGGTTATTAACAAGCATATATTTGAGTTTCCAGTCACTTCAAGTGTGTCTGAGGCAGTGAACTTATACAAAGTATTTTTAGACTTCCTGCAATCAACTGTCCTGCCGGCATTGCTCAATATGACACACAGTTGTCTGAGGGATGCAGTTGTGCTAACATACTGTTTAATTTTAAAGTTTCATTTCTGTGTTTTCCATAAAATCAGCACTGGCAAATTTGCCCATCCAACAAGTTGAATCACAAGTGATTAAGGGTCATCTAAGCCATGCCATATTGTGTAAATGCTTATTAAATTATACTTATAAAAAGTAACTCGTTTTATCTACACAAGATAATTGTGTAAACTAAACAAAACACTAGTAATGACTGGGCGTGTGTAGCAAAAAGAGATGGCTAAATTCTGCACAGTAAAGTTTTGCCATTACAGCATCTCACAAGCCTAAGATTAGTCTTGCCTGGAGATAATCTACATCGTCTGTGAAGGAAAGCAAAGAAGAAAATACTGCCTCTACTTTACACATCCTGCAAGGTAGAACAACTGATCTCTAGGAATTGTCCTGTTTCCTGGTGTGGGGCAGAAAATAAAAAAACAGTGGAGTAATTTTGAGGAAGATTTAGGAAAGAGGGTGATAGCTTGTATCATCTGGGAATTTTATGTGTCCAAGGAAGGATCAAGATACTTGAGCACAACCACGGCAAGCCAGTCAGAATATTCCAATACAAGATGTTCTTGCAAGAAAATAACCATGGGCAGGGTGATTACTGGAACAAACTAATTATTCAGCAGCGTTGAGTAACAAATCACTACTATTTGATGCAGCTCTAGACTATCCACTATTATAATAAATACTGTCATTAACTGTGATTAAGCACTATCTCTAATGAAGACGCTTCAAATGATGGAGCTTGCTAATTAGCTGTGTCCTACATCTCAGAGCCAACAAAGGAATCTTAGAAGTCTTCTGCTACCAGTTCATAAAAACGGGTGACTAGGACTGGCCTAATAACACACTGACGACACTTCTTCCATTAAGGAAACAAAAGATGCCATCAAGATGTGGCACTGCGATTTTAAACTGTTGCTGATGTGTTTCTTTTGGACTGTAACTGCTCCTGGTCTATTTTACCACTGTGACTGTCATTTACAGAAGGAACTGACTGCTACTTTTGGCAACGGCCCCTATTCATCATCTCCTCGCTGCTGCCATTACTGTTAGAATAGTAAGCCACAGAAATATTGATCACACTGCCAACTATTCAGAAAAAAAATTATAATAAGTTTCACAGACTAAAGCTGATGTAGAGACATAACTGCCTTTGATTAAAGGCCCAGCTGAAATTACAATGCAAATAAAGTAGCTCATTTTAAAGGGTCAGTTTTCACAGTAGTGTCCTGTTGCAAAGAAATTTAAGTTCTTTCTTAAGAAGAATGACATCAAAATGACCTCAGTTTCATGTTAATAAGGATGACTGTTTTCCTCAGACTAAATGATAACAGACAAAGAATTTAAATGAAGGAAATAGTCTTGGGGCAGGGGGAATCCTCTAAAAATGGTGAAGAACTGAGTGAAACAATCAGATTTGCACTGGATGATTCAATGCTGCTGAGGCTTACAACGGTATGTACAAGTGACAGTAGAGCATTGTATTCCTTTTTTTTCCAGTTATAATCTTGGTCCTGATAAAACCAAGAACAGTTTCAAGGAGTTGAAAATTAAGCCACAAACAAAGCTAAGGATTCTTTTTAGTAAGCATAGAAAACGTTTCTTATTATGATAAAAATGGGTTGGATTAACTGCGTTAGCAAAAGGGAAGAAAAAGGCTCTTTTGCTATTTGAGTTTTTAGAAGCCCTTCCGTGCAGCATAACCAGCAGCTCCACAAATGGATTATCAAAGAAGAAGCTTTATTAATTTGAAGAAATGTCATACATTTGGTAAACTATAGAGGGTCCTTCACTGGCCAACACATATGCAAAATCATTCAAGCATCTGTTTTACACAACTGTTCATTCTCTTTCACGTCACATGCAAGGAATTTTTCTGAAATACCATCTGAATGCAAGACTATTCTTGCTATCACCTGCAGGTCCAAAAGTAGCACAGCAATCTCAAAGAGACCTTGCCCACACCTGCAAATTCCAAAATGCTGGTTATAGGCTAGTGTTTCCACCACAACTTCAGTCCCTGTTTAGACATTTAGCAGCCCAGCACAAACAGCAGCAGCTCCTCCAAGAGCAAACTGTGTCTCAGCTTTTCAGAAGTCAAAAAGAAGAAAAAATAAAAATAAAAATTAAAAAACAAACAAACAAAAAACAAACAAAAAAACCAAAAAAACCACAAAAACCACAAAAAAACCCCCTCCCCCAAAAAAACAACCACCAGGCAAAACCCAAGTTACTATACTGACTTTGGGTTTACACGTGCAAAAAATCAACAGTGACAACAAAAGGCAATGCATGGAGTCCAAACTAACAACTCTTGCATTTGACTTCTCTGCTGTCATGATATTCAGCCAATGGACTCATATCAATCACTAGGAAGTGCACATAAGTATTTCCTAGTGATTGATATAAAATAGAATATTCTATCTTATTTACTAGAGATGTGTTAGGAAAGACATACCCATGTTGTCACTGTAATCCTGTTCAAGTGGAGTAAAACCAAGTTTATAGAGTAAACAACTGAAAGGAAAGAGAAAGCACCAACTCCTGTCAGGCAACATATTTCTTTTGTCTTAGATTATGAAAGGCTAAGAAATACTTCAACAGGAATTATTGTAAATGTTTTAACAGGAAATTTTAATCTGAGCTACAAACAATTACTTCAATAGCTATGGATTAGAGCAGAGCATAAACAAAACGTTTTTGTTCATAGTGAGGTGAGGCAAAGAGGCTGATACTTGTGCCATGAGTACACAAAGTATTTGTAATAAATCACAACTCTTGATACTCCTAAGAAGTATTACGAAAAAATACATACAGCAGGAGAAGGATGCACACAGAGAAAAAAATTAAAACGACAAGAGAGCTCAAACTCAGTTTTATGCAATCCAGTTTGAAGACTAGAAAGATGGAAAGCCTTGCCATCTCCCCAGTCCTCTCTGGGACATTTAATATTCTGTATTTTTTTTATTATTAAGCACACAGAAAGTTATACTGAAATAAGTGACTGGAAACTACTTCACTTCTCTCTACAGATATTCTCATTTTGTATTACCATTAGATCCTGACACCTAAATAAGACATCCTGGTTGTATTTCATATGGGCTGTTATAGAGATTTGCCATACAGAACATACTTTACAAATTATTCTCCAATGCTTTTAACTGGACAGTTTAATGCAGCCAGAGAAAAATGCTTGAGCAAGCCTTATAAAACAAAAGGCAGTTACAGTTAAAACTGCATGTGTAAGACACAGGAATTTACACAAATCAAGAAATATCTCAGATCCTAAGTCTTGCAAGCACCTATCCCAAAGTCTACAGTTAAAAAAACAAAACAAACAGAAAACCAAAACAAAAACACAGAACAAAGACCTTCTCCTGAGTGTTTACTACTGTTGGGTGAACTTGAAAGTACAGTCAGAGCTAAGTTCCTCCTTTAAAGCAAAGTCAGTACAACAGCTCCTAAAAGCAGAAATAGTGCAAGAGTTAAGTTTATTTTCAGTATGAGAACATCAGCACCCAGAATGTGACAGCAGCCAAGGTTAGTTTTACATTTTCTCACTTGAGGAGTGAACACCAGTTATCTCTGGACAATACATCATCTCACTTAAGTTTCTTTAAGACAGGTGATGCATGAGGGGGGAAAAGTCTGTAACACAGTTTCTCTTTTCTCTTTACCTTTCACAGTTTTTCGTAAGGGCATGGACTGAGGCACTTGCCAGATCTACTACAGTTTCTAAGAAGAAACAAGATGTTTTGCAACAGCCTTGGTAAACTAGAAGTCACAGTTTTAAATACAAACACCAGTCATTTCAGTGGCACCGTAGTTTGAAAAAGTTACTGCAATAGCAAAGACTGAATTTCAATTGTTCATTAGGCTTCTTCAGGCAGTTATGAGAATCAAGATGGTTCACAAACTACCACTAAGATTTTTTTTTTCTCCTTCAAGCTATATGTTCTAAGGAAGTAAAACCCATTGTAGCTTTTTTGCTAACTTTCTGTGGTATGTTTTCAAACATTCCCCTTTTATTTACTATTGCATTTCTTGAGGAGAACTCATAAAAAGATTATGAGGAACTGCTTTCTCTAAAGTTGACAAACATTGTTTCAAGAGAAAGCATATTACCTACTGTAGTAAATCCAGTTAGTGTTTCACCACACAGCCTCTTTTCATCCAAGTAAAAAGGCACTGAGATTACAAGCAAAGAGAAATACCAGTCCTATGCCTCTGAAATTGGTTTATCAATTTAGGACATAGAAATCCCTGTCAAGATGACTTCAGATTTCATGTAATTTTTTTTCCACCCAAATTTAGTAACCTCTACAATATTTTAGGCAAAATGCTTGACTTATTCCAAAAAAAGAAACAGCTAATACAGAAACTTTCAAGATAATAATGATGATGATAATCTGCGTTGCTGCTTCTATTTATTGTACCAGTAATTATCATGTGGAAAGAACCCCTGCTACGATTTTTAAAAGTTTGGCTTGTATGATAAGCTCAGAGGTGCACACCTGCCCTTTTGTTACACAGAGATCTACTGACCTTAAAAGCCAAGCCTGTTGAACACGACTTTCACCAACGAAGCGTGGTTGCTTAATGACTTAATGGAGGCAGACCATTAGCTTACAAAACAGCAGCGCTCTGCCTACCCAGAGAGAAAGTAGAATTATCCCAGTGGGACAGAGAAAGAGAGAGAGAGAGACTAGTAAGGAGAATCCAGGAAACGCCAAGTGCAGGATTTGGATATGCTGAAGGTGGCAGGGCAGAAAGACCAGACATACCTGTGCCCCTGGTGCTGCCCCTCTCCATGGCTCACATCCCTGCCTGTGTTAGAGTGGTCTTCACATCCAGCTGCACATCCAGCACAGGCTGTGGCCCACAGCCAACTGAGTGACTTCAACTGCTCCATATTAATACGGCCACAGAAGCAGCAGGCAGGGGACAGCCAGAGGAAAAGGAGGCGGCTGCACCCTCTGCTCAGCAATCCCCCTTTGGCAGCCAGCAGGCAGAGAGATGGGCAAGGGAGCTGCTGGTTCATGTGGGACCAGCACTGGAGTGCCATCCACGCTGGCACCTAACACATGACACAATTTGGTGCAAGACAACAAAAGGCAGACAGACAGACAGACAGACATCCCCCTCGCTGCTGGGTAGCTGTTCACTGCTCACACACCAAGGCACTCACAAGGCAACCACCTCCTCAGCCTCACCACCGAGCACCTCGTGCAGACATTTGACAAGCAGAACCTCCCCGTGGTAAAGGCTAAGATTAGAGAGATGGAATTTTAAAAGGCCATGGAACTTTCAAAGAGCGATAAAATGCACCAAATTCCTGCAATAAATTATCTTGCACATTCTAAGCTATTTCCTGATACACGAGCTGTTCAGTCAAAAACTTAAAGGTCAAATTTGCATCAATAGCCTCGCCAAAAAGTTTTCTACAGAGAAAGGAAAGGAGGAGGAAAGGCTAAAGAAGCAGACATGAAAATAAGAAACCAGTATCTGTATTTTAAGCAAGATAAAGTCACTTGCAGTGTACAGTCTGCCTGAAGGGGTGAGTTATTAGCCTTGTTTTAACCAATATGCTCTTATCTCTAGGTCTTTCCAATTAGCAATATTCTTCCCTCCAGTGTTACTTAGAAATCCTTCTTTCTTTAAAAAGAGGGGAGGGGGATTAACGACTGTCTCGGTTTTAATCCTTCCTCACACTCCCACACAGAGACCTTTTTCTTTCTTAAGGACACTTCACAAGTACTTCATTATGTTCCTTTTTTTTTTTTTTTTTTTGTGCACAGTATATATAAGACAGCTACTTGCCATTTTTAACTCATTCAAGCTGCAGCCAAGCATCTTGCCACAGAAAATTAGGCACACTGCTGTTAAAGAAAAAGGTCTCTGAACACTTAGAGCTATAATGGTATGCTTAAGCAAGCAAACACATGAAAATGCCAAAGGTAATTTCTTACCTATGTCACTTGCAGATTTCTAACGAGTCCACATAGCTTTGACTTGTCTGGGGTTTTTTTATACTTCCTTTAAGTGAAGGAGAAATGGAAGCACCTGTATTTTCTATGACCAGCACACCCCAATAAGAAAACTGAAAAGCTTAATTACTCAAACCTGTCTACTTCACAATTAATCAAGAATGCACAACATGAAAATGTTCCACATTCGACCAGCTGGTATTTTAGTGAGATCACATTCATATTAAAGATGGTAGGCTACAACACCCAGACGGGGAAGAAAAAAAAAGCACAGCCACATGTATCCCTTATTTTCACACCTCATACTGTCAATAAACCTTTTAAAAGCAAAATATTCAAAAAGAAAAACCCTGTTTCTTAATGGAACCTGGCACTGTGATTTGAAAAGTAAACAGAACACATTTAAAGCTGTTACAACTTAGTTATAGTTTTGCAGTGCTCCAGTCATAATAAGCCATGCACAACTAATATCCAAGAAGGAAGACTTCTCAGCAGCACAGTTTCCAGGCTGCCATTTCATTCTCCTCAGCTTCCCCTCCAGAGAAAACCTGCAAGGTAGGTACCCAGCATCACTTATGCCTGTCATACACCAGTGCAGCTGTGCCACCTGGTACTTGTGCAGGAAGGCTGAACTCTGTTCAGCCCTTCCCTCCCCACTGCAGAAGCAGAGGAATACCAAGAACCCAGAACATTTTTCACCTTGCTTCAGGTCTCCCCTGTAAGGTTACCATTTTCCCTTGGGGGCACGGACTTGCACCTAGGAAAAAAAACCCTGTTATCACCAGGTGCTGTGATCCACCAGAAAGTAACACTGAAATCCCCCAAGAGAGCAGATTCAGCCCAGCTGACAGCAACTGTAGGTCTGAATGACATATTAAAAAGCAATCAAGCTGATTACATTATGCATCAAAACATGGTTAAGTGGTACAGTTTTGCTGCAATGTTAAAGGAACATCTGATCTTCCTCTGAAGAAATACAGTTTCACTGTCAAGATACTGGCAGGGGAAAAAAAAAGATTAAAAAACTGCAGTGGAAGAAACAGGGTTTTGTCAACAGTTTGTGGATTATAAGGCTAAGGCTTCCCACACCCAGTGAAAGCGTTATAGAAGCAAAGGGTGAATTTAATGACCTTGTTTTAAAAGAAGATGGAAGGGACTGTAACATTACAAAGTTCTCCTATTCCTTTTGGCTTTTCCTGATTGTATTCTTAGGTGCAAGCTATTCCCACCACTCCCTTCTCAGCATGTGTAGGCTCACTTCTAAAGCTCCCAGTAAACCACCTCTCCTCAGAAGCACAGCCTGGATGCTGCAGGCCAGCTACTCTCCAGGTTTTTATACTCAGAGCCCAAGATAAGAACAAAAGTTTCTGTGGGAAGCAGAAGTATTTGTCACTTCAGAAGAGGAGGAATCCAGCAGAGATAAGCAAGAGCAGAGAAAGAAGCCCACCTGCATAACTTCTACACCATTTTTCCTGAAAGTGTCAATGCACTGCTTTTGCCTGAGCTAGAGTTCATTTTTTCATAGTAGCTGGTATGAGGTTATACACATTGGATTTGAGCTGGAAGCAGTGTTGGTAATGGGGATGTTTTTGTTATTGCTGACAGGGCTTACACAGAGCCAAGGCTTTTTCTGCCTCTCCCCCGCAGCCCATCAGTGAGTGGGGTGGGGATGCACAAGGAGCTGGGAGGAGACACAGCTGGGACAGCCAGCCCGGACTGACCAAAGGGATGCACGTTCCAGGCCACGCTCAGCACACGAAGGGGAGGAAAGAAGAAGGAAGGAGGGATGTTCTGTCTTCCCAAGTAAGTGTTACACAGTTGCCAGCTGCGGTTACACCAGGACAGTCACTCAAGGAGACCAGAGTTCCACTGGGGATGTGCTACCTTTCTGCTGCAGACAGAAACATCACACACACATTCCCCACCCCCCTAGCCACTACAAACTCTGGGTGCTGCCTCACATGTAAAAGGACCACTTTGACCCAGAAAAGAGGGCAGTAGCTTAGGAGGAGAGGACACTGTCAGAACTTCACCTGCCTTTTCAAATGCAAAGGCTGCCCTTCACCCAAAAAACAAATTTTTGATCCCTAGTAAGTTCACCCTA
This sequence comes from Phylloscopus collybita, assembly GCA_027886175.1. Taxonomy (NCBI): domain Eukaryota; kingdom Metazoa; phylum Chordata; class Aves; order Passeriformes; family Phylloscopidae; genus Phylloscopus; species Phylloscopus collybita. The sequence goes on from JAJNNQ010000130.1 coordinate 8,602,697, forward strand.
ACAGGGAAGCATCTGCTGGACACACAAGCCAGACACCAACAAGATGACCCAAGTTCCTCAGCCAACAGCATCACAATATGCTGAGGATGACCCCAGATAGCTCTTGGTTATCCAAATTGACAATATAGTGTCATGATTTTAAATGGGAGCTCTCCGTCTATTTTTAATTGAAAACTTTCCACTTCAAGTTTCCTCCAAATTTTGGAAGCTTGACTAAGAGAGACAGTTTAAGTCAAAACAGCTGCAGAGGGAGATACATTACAAGTTTGTACACACTTCTGCATACCTTTGCATTAGTACTTTTGGTATGGCTTTTTCTTTGAAGGCTGAGAGAAACTTAAAAAGTAATATTGTGAATATTAAACTTATGCTTGGATTCAATGCAGGGTAAAGATTAATTAGCAGTATAAAAGTATGCTTTGTTGGACCACCACCAAGTCTATCTGTGAACCTCACAAAGCTCCAGAACCATACTTCTGAGGCTCTGCTGTTGTAGCCCAGGGGGCACATGCATTTATTTGCCCTCGGGTGGTTTGCATCCACAGGTTAAAAAATACCATCTGTCACTCACACAGCATTCGGACCAGTGAGAACTCAGCACCCCACAGTCTGCTTTTAGAACCACCTTTTTTCCTTTTTTCTTTCCTCTTTTTAACCCAAAAGGGTTTTGCTGATTCCTCTTGTGAAGAGCAATGCCACAAAATAGCTCTCAAGTCTAAGGCACTCCCACATTGCAATTCCAAAATGCAGAGTTTTGTGGGCAGCCAAGAAGACACAACCAGAATGTAACTATTAAGGCAAGACTTTTCTCCCAATATACTATCATCAGCCTGTGAGTCCTGTACACAGTCTTGCACCATATCTGTGGAATAAAATGCAAAAAGGTAATTTTCCAAGGAAAAAAACAAAGCTCCTTGCAGGCAGCAGGGGATTGGATGCCTCCTTTTCCTACACAGCGAGTAAGAGACTACCAAAAGAGCATTTAAGTCAGCCAGCATGCCAACACTTTCAAAAGTTTCAACACTTTTAAAGTTTCATTTTTCAGCACTGAAAAAAAAAATCAACCAAGAAAAATCCCAGCAAAAACAAACATACACAACAAAAAAAGGAAATTCTGCTTCCATGCATCAGGCCTGAGCAGGAATATTCACTAATGATGGCTTCTGACTCCAGTAATAACTTCAAGAGAAAAGTTGTTCCAAGTTATTTTTTGAGCTATTCAGTCAAAAGCCTTTACATTTTATATCACGATCCAACAAATGAATTTCCTCCCAAAACCCCACCCTTCTGTCCATGCCAAAAGTTCTCAAATCTGAAATTCTAGCCCCATCCTGGATTAACAATTCACTGCTCTGTCACCAAGTCATATTTCGCAAGCCGCCTTCAGTGTACTTGTGGCAAGAATCATCTATAAAATCCTGAACTGCCAAAACCTGCTCTGATATTCCCACTCCACTTGCTCTCACTCTCCTTCAAGACTCCAGTGCAGCCTGAAAGCAGAGACAAGGAAAGGGCATCCCTGCCAGGAGTCCAGGTATTTTTCTGCTATGGGTACTGAGTTTTCTATTAATTCAAATGGAAGGATTCACAACACGTCAGTAAGTTTGCAATGGAATCAATAAAGCTATTTGTCTCATTTCATTCTTGCCTCATGAATGAAGGAAAAAGAACAATTATTAATTAGAGATCAGTCCACCAGGTGCTGCAGATGGTGTAACTTTTGGTGTATATACTGATAAGAATAAATGAGGAAATCCTCCAGAGCATAGCAGTTATTGCTATAAAAAAGATATTGTTTCCCTACCATTGTGCTAGTGTCTGTATGTTCTTAAATACTTTAAATTTTATTCCTGTAGATGGTTCTTCCTGAGAAGGCTTGTCAATAGAAACACTGATTTCTGAACATACGGAGCGAAAGCTGCAGACAATCTGAAATTTAAAGACTGAAAAAGAGCATTTGATTTCAGGCTTCCTAATTATTTTTTAAACGATAGCATGAAATTAATTGAAAGATGGAAGAATTTAAATAGCAAAGCTATCTGGAAGTGAAGCTCTTAAGGAACAACATGACAAAGGAAGTGTATTTATAGGTTTGAAAACAGGGGTGGGGGGGAAAACACTGAAGCAGCTGAAGCAGCATGTTTTTTCCACAGCGGACAAGAAAAAACAATTAAATAGGAGGAATAGGCAGACAGAGAAGAAAGTAAAGTAGTTAAAACCAAGGCTGCAGTACTTAACTTATTCCTGTACCAGGTAGCATGAAATTGTTGCTGCTTTTTGTTTTTACTTTTAAAACTAGTGCTTCTTTTTTTTCCCTCCCCCTACCTGATCCAGCTTTCGTAAGTGCCTTTCCCAGTTTTCATAATTAAACCCATTAAATAAATAATTATTTGGCTATGACGCATGTTGCTATGGCAAGGACTGCGATAGCAAAGATCCAAGCTTTTATGACTTCACTGCAAGGTCACAGAGAAGCCGGCGAGCAAGAAAAATGCCTGGTGACAAGAGAGCTGCTTCCATCAACATCCACTGCGAGGACAGACACCGAGATGAAGCAGGTGGCTGCGCCCTGCAGAGTGGTCTAAGGGCGAGTGCTCCATCTTTCACTCCAGCCTGTGCTCCAGGTCGCAGGAGGAAGAGAAATGCGACTGCTGACCTCCCCATCCCTCTGGTTTCGTCTGGTGGCTTCGCTGGCGCGGCGCTCCAGCAGCGCGCGCGGCCCCAGGGCCACCTCCATTCATCTGCCCGCTCACCCAGCCGAGCGCTCCTTTGCCTTTCAAAGCAGCCAGAAAAACACTGCAAGCCTGTGATCTTGAGAGAGAGTGTGCTCCTGGCCAGGTAACTTTAAAGCAGTGCTCGAGGAAGATAAACACAACAGCCCGGAACACGGGCATCTCTGTTCCCACCAGCGTCCAGCCCAGGTGGGAGAGACCCCGCAAGGTGCACAAGCAAAGCAGCAGTGCCAGACCAAAGCAGAGGGACAGGAACTTCTGGGGGTTTTACTGGGGACAGTCAGACACACTTGGTGGTCTCCTTGGAAAGCTGGGCATGGAGTAAGGCAGAGCCCCAAGGCAGGGGAAGGAGGTGCAGCGAGCAGCCTCCAGCCCTACACCCAACAGGGTTGAGGGGGGAGAAGACAAGCTGCCCTCACATTTCTGACCAAATGTCCTCCCCAAACAGTTAGAAACCACTGTGACTTAGGAGAAAGAAGTGGCCACTCACAGCAAGGTGCCCTCCAGGTGACAAAAGCCACCTCACAGACAGGCACAAGCACGTCTCTAACAAGAAGCGTAGCCAAGCTAAAGCAAGGTGCCTCTAGCTTGTTGCTATTTTTACCAGTAAATCTTGTCCTAAAAATATTTGTGTGGGGGAGGAGGGAGGGAAAAAAAAAAAAAAAAGAGGAGGATTTAGCGGGGTGTCAACTAAAAACTTCTCATCAAATGCATGCATGTATTTGAAAGCAAATAAACTGCTTTGATGCTGCTCGGCGGTGATGTCTACAACTCGGCAGAGAGGACAGGCAGGCAGACTCTCACATTAACAGGAGAGGTGGGAGATTCAAAACTAGAGATGAAGAAAGCACACACTTGTACTGAACTTTCAAAACAAGTTATTCCAGTTTAGCATTTTTCTTCCTGAACTGACATGGCATAAATAAGAACCAATGAACTAATGAAATGCAAAGCTTATCCCGAAGCATGAAAGTATTATAATTGTGCTGTGCTTTGCTAATTTTAGAAGACGGAGAAGAATGACTATACTATAATAAGTCAAATGTAAATATACAAGGCCATCCAATCACCCACAGTGCATGCAGCCCACATTACTCAATTCTTCTCTGCATCCTCTCAGTTTAAGGCAATAAGAGCAGCAAGGAGTTCCTCTACTATCTCCAATTTGCCAGACAAACGTATTCTACTCCAGAGTAAGTTTAATATTTACCAGTCACAATTTCCTTTATTTTGAGGCTGAGCTTCTGCCTGTGGGTTTCTCCACACACAGGCATGTCAGACAGTGTGACAGAGAATTGTAAAGTCTGACACCTTCACAGTGTTCCATGCCCCTTGTTGGCTCCACCAGCACCTCTAAACCCCAGGGAAAGGCAGATTTTCATCCCTATGGTACCCACGCATGGGGCTAACACCACTATAGTCTGAAGACAGCAGTTTCTCATGTGGCACACAGAATAATTGGACTGAAAAATTCAAATAATGAAAAAAAAAACCAAAACCAAAAACAAAATCACCAAAAAACCAAACTACTGAGAAGTTTCAAATGAGGGAACATCTTCCATTCTAGCTACTATTTCCAGATAAAAATCAGTATGGGTCATGGCCTCTCCTGTTATAAAACCAGCATTTTGCACAAACCTTCTTCCTGTAACACAGATTATGGAGGTCAGATAACTGCTCAGAAATATTGAGACACAAGCCACATGGTAAACTATACATAAATATATGCTCACTATCTCTACTTTAAGTTACCCTAAGAAACTCTGAACAATCCATCCCAAGCAAACTATGATAAGCATATTAGGAAGGCTATCAAAATATGAAAAGTCAGGAAAATCAAAGATTATGAAGCTACATTTACTTCCAACCTTTTGGGAGAGTAGGGAGAGCAGAAAAAAAATCTGGAAATTTATTGCTTCAGTGGAGCTGTATTTTTAGTTTTCTGATTAAATTTTATTGTTGCTTTCCTGTTAAAATTAAAATATTTCATTTTTACTGTGACAGAAACACTAATTAAATATTTCTGTTTTATCAAAACATTTTTCTACATAGGTCAATAAATCAATGCATTATAATTAAATACTTCAATTTATCTAGATAACAATTCTGAATAACTCTCTTGAGGGAAACGTCAACTCTTATGAGAAACTTCAAATTCTTAGAGACAAACAAATATTACATGCTAAAGGGACAACACAAAGCAATTCTAGGCATCAAAGTCCAAAATTTTTACAACAGACCTGATTCTACAGCTGAAGCAATTCTCATGAACAAAACTGGCAAGAAGTATATTAACTACAGAACTTGGTTCACAACCAGACTAATTTCATGTTTTTCTGTTCAGCACAATAGCTATCAACTTACAGTAGCTCTGATTAACTGGCTCACTTGAAAAATTCTTTCCTAGATTTTGTTTCGTATTAACTCATGAAGCTTAGTCAAAGCAGAAAAGAAAATTTTCCTTAGCATTGGAAGTGCTATGCACAGTGACTACCACATTCTTATTACACTAGATCTTTTCAGTGAAAGAACCTATAAGTTCAGAGTAGCTATATTACATGAAATACCAAAAATATTCGTAGGATGAACTCCAAAAGGTCACCAGAAGACCAATAAGGCAGTGAGCTTGGGAAAGGGGTTTAAAAAAAGGAACAGTAAGTCACCTCACTTGATACATACTGTCCATCAATACATTTTCACTAATTTCAAAACAATCCAGAAGACCATCAATAAGAAAGTCTGCAACTCCCATTTGCCTCTGTTAGGAACTCAGGTCCCTTGATTTAATTTTTTTAATACAAAAGGCTGGTATTACGGTATTTTTTTGAGTGTGCCCGATTTCCCACAATCTGCAAAAAAATTGATATCATCATTCTGAGGTGTGTCTGAAAAGCACAGAGATTTCAGGTGCCATTAGTGTGTCATAGCACAGGGGCATATTTTGTTAATGCTATGTAAGATATTACAGTGCATTCACGTAGCTCTGCAGACTTTACCACACTCACCCAACAAGACAGGCGAGTTTGGCTTATACAATACGTAAACAAGCCTTAGAGCAAACATGCAGTAGAACAAGTTGAAACATTGGTTACATTAGTTAAACCTCATTACACCTGAGTAGCCTCTTCATTTCCAGTTATTCCCATTAAGAACACTGCAGGTTAGCAAGATCAGAAAATAACAGGTCATCACCTTCTCCACCCCCCTCCCAGACTCCCCTTCCAGGAATACTTTGCACAGATTGATGCAGCAGAACAATTGGAGAGTGCACAAACAGGTCTGGACCACTTCCAACTTGCTTTCCCATCAATATGCAGACAGCTCTATCTTTTTGCCCCAATCACGGTCATTGCAAAACTCAAAACATGCAGCCTGGTCAGTTTTAGCTCAACCAGCAGCAGCCCTCGGTGCCTTGATCTGTGTGACTATGTGCAGGATCCTGGTGAAGGGACTCACAGAAGTATTTCCTCTTGGACAGCACCAATCTTGGACTACATCATCAAATCACAGAATATTCTGAGTTGAAAGAGGTGGCGCAAAGGATACAGGGTTTATCTCCTGTGCACAGTAATTAATTTTGCTTTGTCACACATCATACTTAAAGAATGTCTCAGAGACTTGTGAAAATAGAAAGCAGCAGTCCCAGTGGTCATGTCACCACTGTAAATGTATCTTCCAGCTCCCAATCACTTCAGACTTGCCTGACAGTTTGGGAGAAAAGTACCTGATAGAGGCACACTCCAGGGATGACACGACTGATGCTGTCAAAGCACCTGAAGACTGAAACTTTCTACCCCGTTCAGAGGGAATGCAAGCCGTGAATTCTATTGCCTTCAGGTTTTGTTATATTAAAAATAAAATTTAAAAAACCTAATTATTTTATTATTAGAGTAGTGAGATCATCAAATGAAAGAAAATTTGGCTTTATAGTTAAAATTGCATTCCTTCAGGGGTCAGCTTTCATATTTGTGTTTGCTTTTATATCTCAGTGGAATTTGAACCATGCACTCTATTTGGGGCTTTACTGAAGGATGACCACAAAGAAATTTTGCAGCTGATACAGAGGACAGCAGCTTATCTTGGCAATGCTCCCAAAAGAGCAGAGATAATTCCTGTGCTCACCAGTCTCTATTCTGTCAATTGTTCCTATGAACAAATTCAAGCCATTTTGGCCTTCATGGATCTCCATGTGGGCAAAGTCCAAATAACAAAAGAATCTCTTAATCTGCCCAGATTAGACTAAAAAAGGGCAATTACATGTAAAGCCTGCTACATGCTTTCCAAGCAGAGAAAGGGATGTTTTCCACCATCAAGTCTACTGAAAAATTTAAATGTAGTTTCTTCCCTCAGTATAGACATAAGAGCATTTCACAAAAATACACAACTGAATAGAATAACTTCACAAATCCTTTGTACACATAATAGAAGAAATCAATCTTGATTGAGAACTGAATCAAAAAAAAACCACCCTCTAGTTTTAATAGTTCAGAAAATAGTTTTATCACTTAATCCCAAACTTAGTGCAGAGTTTAAAACCAGAGATAAATCTGCTAGAGCAGGCAGGAAAAATAATAACATATAAGTCTCTCTAGAGATACAGTGCAGCCATGAATGACTTTAAATACAACCTTCAAGGAGACTGCATTTTATGAATCTATGAAGAAAAAATAGTTGTGGCATTTAGAGATATAAAGGCCAGTCCTGATTAATATCTTTATCAATGATCTGGATGAGAGGTTCAAGCGGATCCTCAGCAAATTCACAGAGGACATCAAACTGGTTGGGAATGTTGATCTGCTGGAGGGCAGGAAGGCTCTGCAGAGGGATCTGGACAGGCTGGATCAATGGGATGAGGACAATGGTGTGAGGTTCAACAAGGCCAAGTGCCAGGTCCTGCTCCTGGGCTGCAACAACCCCAGGCAGGAACACAGGCTGGGCAGGGGCTGGGGAACTGCCCAGCAGAAAATAACCTGGGAGTGCTGGTCAGCAGCAGCTGAACATGAGCCAGCTGTGCCCAGGTGGCCAAGAAGGCCAGTGGCATCCTGGTCTGGATCAGCAATAGTGGCCAGCAGAGCAGGGCAGTGATTGTCTCCCTGTATTCAGCACTGCTGAGGCCACACCTCAACTGCTGTGGTTTGGGCTCCTCAATAAAAGAAAGACATTGAGATTCTGGAGTGTGTCCAGAGAAGGGCAATGGAGCTGGGGAAGGGTCTGGAACACAGGTCCTGTGAGGAGCAGCTGAAAGAGCTGGAGCTCTGTAGCCTGGAGAAAAGGAGGCTCAGGGAGGACTTTATCACCCTCTACAACTCCCTGAACTGAGGTGGTAGTGAGGTGAGGTTGGTCTCCTCTACAAATCAACAAGAAATAGAAGAAGCAGAAATAGTCTCTAGTAGTTTCAGAAGAGGTTTAGACTGGATATTAGAAAAAAAAATTCTTTATGTAAAGGGTGGTCAAGCACTGGAAAAGACTGCCCAGGGAAGTGACAGAGTCGCCATTCCTGAAGAGTTCAAACCTCATACAGATGTGATCCTTAGGGACACAGTTCAGTGGTGGACATGGCAGTACTGGTTTAATAGCTGAACTCAACTATCTCAGAGGTCTTTTTCAACCTTAATGATTCCAAGAATATGATTAGCAAGCCTGACACCAAAAAAAAATTAATTTTTTTTAAATTTTATATATATATAAAAAACCCCTAAAATGACACTAGCTATAGTTGGCTCTGTCTGGAAAATGCCTACATGCCCAGCCAATGGTGAATGTGGGCAAGGCCACCTACAAGTTCCTGGAATGGGAAACTCTAGTGGCAAAGACACTTAAACACCAGGAAAATATTGGACATATATTAAAGGAACAGAGATGTCAGCTGCAAAGACAACTGGCAAGAAAACAGAAAATACACTTAATTTGGTAGCAAAACATTAGTGGTAGTAGTATACAAGAAGACAAGTCTGAGAAAAGGCAGCACTTAGGAGCAGAGAGATGGAGTGTGTGCCATTGATGCAAAGTTTGCATAAAATGAGCATGAGGAGCCATCGACAGCCAGATCAATGGCAAGGCAGAGCAAAGATGAACAGATACAAGTTGACACAGAAGCTGCAGATCTTCAAGGGAAAGTGAGACCAAAAGGAAAAGGGAAAAAAAAAGAAAATAAAAGGCTGCTACCTTTTAGGAAAGACATTAATTAGGTTACAAGAGCAGCAGGGCATTATGTCACAAGGCTAAATACAAGAGCTCAAGTAAGGAGTTTTTGATTGCTTCCAAAGTGAATAAAAGTGAAAAGGGAAAAAAACCCCAAAACCAGAATGAATGAGTATCAGCTTGGAAAAGGTCACCTGCAGGCCTCTGCAGGCATCTGCAAAAGTCATGAGGAAAGACTGAGCCAGGTTAAAGCCAAGGCTTCACCTTCTGGGAAGGCTCTTGGCTCCGAATTCTGCTCCAGCCAACCCTTCACAGATAACTTTCTGGGCACACTGCAAGACTTATTTATTTACCCAGGTTTTTACCTGAAGGACACAGGAGTGGAGATTTTGCAAAGATTTTACTATTTCTTACTAGGAAGGCACGGAGATATATTTTGTTGGCACATCACTGCTTTCTAAGCTGTTTGAACTGCTTTAATTAATATATATATATATCTCTCAAGAGGTTCTGGTAATCACTGAAAAACATAAACTGTGCTTTATTACATTTAGAATATATCCTTATTTGGACATTGAGGTAAGTTTTACCACACACAATTGAATTACAGCTTGTTCTTTCAAATAATTTCATTAACAATATTTGATTTTTAACCAGGACCCATAACAAACTTGGAGGACTCTCTCTCTCTTTTTTTTTTTTAAAGTTACAATAACACATGACTAACAGAGCTACAATTCAAGCAATATGTCCTTGTTATCACATACAATAATTATCCCAAACAAACTTTCTGAATTACGCCATTGAAATCTTAAAGATTTGCTGGGTTCTGGCTAATCTTCATGATACACTCTTGGGTAATTTCACCCTTGTGAAATTGTCCTCGTAAATCAAAAGCTCAGTCCTGCAATCCCATCTGCATCTGGGGACCTTTTTCTACAGGGGAATAAGAATGTTTGAATGCTACCAGAGGAAAACTGCAGTTCAGAAGAGTTACATTTAATAGCCTCAATGAACTCTCCTCCAATCAGCCTCTTTTTAGCTATGTAGCCTGAAGTTTAGGGATCTGTTACAAAAAAAAAATAATTCACCAGTGTTGGATGCTGCACTTCTTCATGAAAAGCCAAGATTAACACATTGAGTCAACAAGTTCTATTTTGAAATAGTTTAATTCACTAAGGAGATGACTGCTTTCCCCAAATGATGCAGACTTGTCTGCTGCCGTCTCGGCCAATTCAGAGGCTTGTTATTCACTACTTGGTTGATTTCAAAATCAGACTACCCCTTCAGAAAGTTGCAGAGACTATGACATCACTTTTATGATAATTTCTTGCACAATTACAGCGGCTACATCCCTGGTTTTTATTTCGTGGGAAAGGATGTTTCTACTATAGACTCAACATTTTCTTGGCTTACACCTGTCCAGAGTCACAAGTTTTGGTAAAAAGCTTAGCATGATCTTTTTCATAATACCATAGAGGTGTTTAACAGCAACTTAAGGCTGCATAGTTCAATTGCCTAGAGAAATATTTGCACTTTACAATGAGACTTACTGAAATTTCACAAGCAACTCAGAAGCTCTGCTTAACAAGTTGCTAAAAATCATACAGCACTCCATCAGATTTCACTTTAATACTACTCATGTCTTCTTAAAGAAATAAAAGCCCAGCATCCTTTGAGAAGGCAAGATTGTCATCACCTCAGAGATATGACAATAATGCAATCGCTGAAATTCAATGCAAGAGTATAATTTAATAACCTCAAATTCCAATGGAAAGATTTGCACACCACTGTGATGTTTATTGACTAGAACTGATAAAATAGTACTGTGGAACACTACAAGACAAAGTAATGGAAGTGACTGCAAAATTTGGTTTCATTGTAGTTCGGTCAGTGTTATCTTCATTCTAACCAAAACACTTTATACTACAAGCTTAAAAGACAATAGTAGACAGGCCCTATAATACTATAATTACAGGACCCAACCCTTACATTTTTGTTTCTGATTCAGCAAAACTTTCACCACATAGTGTAGAAAGGACACATAAGTATTTTCTACATTATTTAACATGGCATTCATTTGAATACGTACTATCAAGTTTCAAGAATTCCAAAATGCATGCAGCAAACAGATAAAAATATTTTCATGTAATTGTTTCCACATGGTACAGTATTCTTATGAAAGAGGTTGCCACGATTTTAGACTTGAATATATTATTAAGAGGATGCTGTCTTCTATCACAGTACTTTCTTTCCAATTCCCTAGTATGTACAATGGTACATTACCCAAATTGCACCCCCAAGAAAATTACTTTCATACTCCACATACCAAAAACTCATTCCAACCCCAACCATAGGAAAAAGTAACTCCTCCAACTATTGTGAAATAAAATGTCAATTCTTTCGTTACACATAGGCAAACAGTGCAAGTAGGCAATGATGGCAAAAAAGGTATCCAACCCAACCACAACTAAAACAAGCTCTCAGGTCCAAAGTCTCTCAAACTTACCTTTCTGAGGAACTTCATCCATTCATTTACTGACTGATAGAGAAAACATGGCACAAGGGAAAGCCCCACATCCCTGTGCATATGCAGCCTCAGCCAGAACAAACTGGAACGTCAGGCACTCCTATGGCATGTAATAGCAGGGTTCTTTTGCTTCAATTGTCTTTTCTGAGACTGGTACTAAACTAGGCTAGAGCAACATTCTGTTGCTTTGTCTTATTGGCACAACCTGCAAAATGGTTTTGGTAGGTTTTTTAGATCATCTGCATAGAGATTATGCCTCCCATGCTACACACAACACTTTTGGGAAAGTCAAGGTAAGTTGTAACTTATGAAAAAGGCGATCTCTTTATCTTTTACAAGAAAGCACAATTAAGTCAGCATAATATTCAGGGTGTTCTTACCTCATCTAATCTATCCTAAACATATTTCACTTGTTCTCACCTTCTTGCACCTTAGTAGTAAGAGCCAGAGAGGGAAGTGAGGGGGCACAGATGGGTAGGGAGGTACAAGTGTAAAGCTGCCAAAACGACAACTAGATCTTTCCTCTGCAGTCTCCATCTACCAAGTGAAGTCCATTTAACAATTCCACATGCAGTGCAGGAGCTGTAGTGTTCAACACATTGTGAGGCTGGTTTAGGATGATTCAAGATGGATTTCCTTCATAAAGGACAGTAACCAGTAAAGAGAGTGCAAATGCAACAGGAGAGGTGGGGAACCTCCATGGGTGTTAGCTGTGTCTTCTCTTTATCATTCTGCAGTCACAGTCAATTCAAAAATAAAATAAAGGATTTTCAGAGCTAAGAAAGAAGAGTAATAACATGAAAAGTGAGGATGACACACTCCTATCTTGCAGCTTTTACCAGTGTGGTCTAAGATATGCAGCAGGCTGATGGAGGCTGACACATGCTCCAAAGTATCCTGTGTTATCTTCTTGCCTTGCAGTGAAAGAATCCAAAAACTGAGCAAAGCCTGAGTGTTAGACCAGGCAGTGTTTCTCACAAGTGATTGCTTAGGTGACCCACACCGTGTACCTCAGCACTGTACCTGCATGCAAGGTGTGGGAGAGCCAAGGGGCACCACCAACAGCAGCAAGACTTGAGGCAATCTACCTGCTACTGTTATTAAGTGCAGAAGCTCACAGTCCACTGTTTATGCTCTGCTTTTGTCATCTGCTACCATTCACCTGTTTGGTCTGAGCAGCCCAGCAGCTCCATCAGTTTGAAAGATTGGAAAGACAAGGAAATCAGCTGGCCACAGGAGCATGCAGTAAGCAGCTTACCCAACCTGTACTCAAGTGGATTAGCTTCCCAAGCACACTGCCAGAGGGACCCCCCTCCACCTTCATAAACAATCTCAATGTTTGGAAAGGTGCCAGGAGTAAAATGTTTGTTTACTGCAGGCAGGAAGAGCTACCTATGATTCAGACATTAGGAAGTGACAGGAAGGACTAAATTATGCAATTTAAAAGTAGGAAAATAAACACAAAGTAGCTGCAATGAGAGGAAGAAGGAGGATGATGAGGAGGAAAGGATGAAGAGACACAAGTTTTGCATCTTCGCTCTCACTTGTGCAGGGCTGAAGCCATCATTGCAACAGGAGGCCCCCACAGGATTCCTTCACCTTTTAACCCTCATTCTAGAACCCCTAGCCAGGGACTTTCCTCCTCAGCACTGAGTAAGAAACATCTGTCCAGCTCAGTCTTCCAGCTGGAAGGGACAGATCACAGACTTTCCTTCTTCCTTACCTTATTTAAGCAGACTGAGATTTCAGAAGAGCATTCCATTTGCACTCCCCTTAAACAACAACTACCTGAAGCAAAGGATCGAAGAGCTCATTCTCCAGCCAGCTAAGGGAGGTGGGAACACTCTCCAACTCTGTCCAATGCTGGTTGCAGAGACTGAAAGGAAAACCTCTTCCCGTAAGCAGGAGGCAGGAGAAGCACCCCATGGGAATAGCACTGCCTTCCCAGCAGTTGCTGGAAGCAATCTCAGCAGTGCTGCTTACAACTTTGCACCTCCCATCCAGAGTTTGTTAGATCCTAGCAGAAGTTTAAAGTTTCTTCAATTGAAGTAATAATCTGCATTATTAACATGCCCTTTCCAAGGCTAAAACAGCAAACAGGCAGATTTGTATCACAGTGAGTTATGGCTGTACTGTAAGAAAACCCCACTAAAGAACACTCTCAAATTTATGTAATGATAGTGGTGCCTCCATTATATTATCAGTAAAGATCTTCCTGTCATTCTCTTTATAAATCACACAATAAATTCCTGCTTTTTTTTTTTTTTCCTTTTTTTTTCCCCCTCTGGAGCTGCAGAGATTCACAGAGCAACACAGCCACCAGATCAAGGAAAAATTCAAAGGACTGTGAGTTAACTTAGCACTGAAGTACACACCGTGTACTAGGTACTAACCCTCTCTAGTTACTTGTCTTAGGACAAAAATTACCCTGGGATGAAAGCAGGGTTAAGTTTCCCCATTTACACTAATGAGTCACTTGCATGCTACTCTTCAGTTCAGATCTTCCCCCTTCCCCACTCCAAAACTCCAGAAAAGAAAAACCAGGTTTTATTTTAGCAGTGACTGAGTGAATAGGAGTGTGTACCCTCCGCTGACAGACCTTTGGTAGTGAAGAGTTATTTTTTGTTATTTCTCACAGTGCTGAGAAGCTTATGCAGTTTAACTTCATTTGTGCACACAGAGAACTGCATTAGATAGGTCATAACTAAGAGCGTGACATGACCTCAGCTTTGAGCTTTGAGGGCATTATTTCACACTGAGTAACAAGCCATTAGACTGCAAAACTTACTCACACAGCATGATGCAAATGATCTCAGCAATAATTGCACACAAACAGTGAATGAGAATGCACCAGGACATGCGAGATTCAGGAAGATACACTTATTGACATCCCTACTCTCGCACTTATTGAAGTTATCTCCCTGAGCAACAGGGAAGGATTTTGTAAACAACAAGTTTATCTAATACCACCCATAAGAACATCACCCAGTGTAACACGTAACTGAAAGAAAAACCATTTCTTTAATGAAGAGCACCAAAAGAAATCATAGAATTATCTAACAAGCAATAGATTTTAAAAGGATAAGTTTTTATAAGTTTGTGGCCTAAATCTCAAATTAAGTTCATATAGATCACTACTTTCTAGGAAAGCAGAACTGCCAGATGGCATCACACGCACACCCTGCCTCTGACACTTCCTGCACATCAGCAGAACTAGGAAAAGACTAGATCCCACAAGTGAACCAAAGGAACCAGTTACAACATGATGTTTTCGAAGTTTCCTCTTATCACAGCCCAGACCTCCAAGTGTTCATGTTTACAGATGGGGGATTCTCTCCAAGCCTCCCAAGAATCTCCTGCATTCCCAGTGTGGATACCACATGGCAGAGCATTCCACTGCCTCATTTGTCCTGGAAAACACCAGCCTCTTCTGTTTCAAACTACACTCCAAACAGTCTCCTCTTTCTCCCTGCCCCCTCTTTTTTTTTAATTAAACAATGCAAGGACAAATTGTCAATTCACATCAAGTTCATACATTACTCTGACATCCTCTTTCTTCGTTGTTTATTGATGAAACAAACACATACCAATCCTAAGAATAACCATTAGAAGCATCAAATAAATTATCCCCACCAGCTCTTTCCTAATAATTTTTTTACTTTTAAGTGTTTGCTGCAAAGGGACACACTTGCTGTCAGTACTTCACCCTATTTTTAAGGATCAGAGATATGTATACACATTTTTTAAAATCATAGCTGTTTGTTAAATTCTGTATATGGACTTAGGACCAGTTTCAAAAGGCATTCCTTATAAAGCAGCAGTTCTCCCTGCACCATCCCAAAACCAGGTGCAGCTCCTCCACTACATCTGATCCTGCTTAAGAATCTACATGGAAACACAAACGTCAGAAAACTGTAACAGAAACATGCATTAAGTGTGAATGTGAACATTTGTCTAGCACATTACGTGACTCAGTGCACTTATTCTTCATACAAAGGGAAAATGACAAACTGACACATAATTTTCAGAACTGCTTTTTTTTTTTTTTTTTTTTTTTTTAAGTGGCTATCATTCCAAATTGAAACTCACAATCCATTTTTCATCTGATATCATTTGTGTATTTACCCTTTTAATAACCCTCCCAAAAGCACTGTAATTCTTATGTGTGGATTGCATCAAAGGTCTATTTGAAGGCAGGGGTACTGACTGTGTTTGAAGAGCTTCCTGTATTCTTATTCCATACCTCAAATCTAATCCAGTGAACTCCTACTGTCAGCAATAAACACCTACGGAGCGTTTATTTTGCTTTTAAATCCCAAACCCCAGACAACATAGAAAAATAAACCAAAGTCTAATTTGGTGTTGTTTTTCTTTTCCCCCCTTTTCCTTTGAGGCAGAAATACTGAAGAGCCTGGTGGAGGCTGTAGCCCCAGAGAGAGAGGCTTGCTGGCCTGCTCCACTGAAACCCATGGCATTCCTCCCGGGGTGGAGACAGCCTTACCCGGGAGGAAGGAGAGAGCACATCTGCCATCACCCTGCCCCAAGGCTGGCTGTGCTGGGAAGTGGGTGGGGAAGCAGATTTACTTTGTGACAGCCACTATCTCCACTGCCATGGAGGGTTTATCTGGCGTTGTTTTCACTTCTAAAGCAGCAGAACAACCCACATGCCACCAGGGAGCTGGCTGGAAAACTCGTGTGGGGAGCAGGCAAAGGGACGAGGTTGCTTTTCTCCTGCTAGGCAAGGTTATCCCAATGCCTGGCCACCATCCCCAGCCACTGGCCTGCACAACCCATCAAGCTTTCTCATCCACGCTAGCCAGCCTGTGGCAGAAGGCAAAAATTACCTCCTTTTAAAAAACACAGAGAGGGAACAGCTTTCTTCTGGCTTCCTAGAAATTCTCAGACAAAAGAACAAGCACAGCTCCTGAAAAGATGTACTTGTTCTTAAATCAGCCTGCCAAGAAATTGCTGTACAAAATAAAAAGGAGCAAAAGCTTTTTTTTTTTTTTTCCCATTTAATTCACTTCTTGATGTGGGGCTTAAACTCAGCTGTCTGGAGAGGCTGGATCTTGGCATAGTTTCCCAGCTGAAGTATCACCTCTTTCTTCAGGTATGTTTTAAAACAGAATTATTTGTATTATGCACAGATATTACATATAATAATACACAAGCCATATGGACATAGCTGCCTGACCTTTTTAATTACATGTTGCTGTGCCACCAGTTCCAAGAGAGACAACTCCAAATATGCCATTTACCATTTACCCCAAACAACTGCCATTTACCAAGAAAAACAAAAAAAAGGAAGAAAAATGTGTCACCATAACCTCAGGGAGTTTAATCATAAAGTTGTAATTTTGGGGCATAAAAAGCAATTAGATATATTCCTTCTCAGTTAAAAAACAAAAACACACCAAGAAAAAGATGGTTACAGAGTTCAAGGGCTAGTTCTGTCTCTTTCATCTCACAGAAAGTTACCTTGTAAACATTTCCCCGCTGGATACTGCTAAGGAGACAGTCAGATACTACGTAACATAAGAATACTTTTTACAACTGAAAGCACTGTGGCATGTTTCAAAGAGCTTCAAAAGTTCATCATGAGAAACAAAACCTTTGTCAACAGCTGGAAGCAAACACAAGTACAAAAAACATACTACGTAACCTTTTATTGGAAGCCAGGGGTGCTTTTCTTTAAAAAAAAAAAAAAAAAAAAAAAAAAAAAAAAAAGGTTCACAAATACAACTAGCATATTGCACTGAACAATACTTGCAAAGCTAACATTATTTGTGCAACTATGAACACTTTTCCTAAAGCAAACAAGCCAGAGAATTCATAAAAGAGCCAATGTAAGAGCCTAATCAAGAATTGATAAAGGGGGAATTGAAAATAAACAGTATTTTATTGCAGTTGGGAAATGGCAGAATCCTCCCTTCATCCTTTAAAAAAAAAAAAAAAAAAGAAATACATAGTACTAGAGCTAGTTGTTTGTACATACAAGAAGCTGAATTCACATTAGAGTCCCTAAACCAGCAGCAAATTACATTGTTCCACAATATTCCCCTGTACACAAAACTTACCTGCCTTGACAAGATTATCCCTTTCTCTATGATCTTTCGGCCTGCCTTGCTCAAGTAATTTGCAAGACATGAGGTTTGGCCCTCCTAATGAAATACTGCAATGAAGTTGCAACAGTTGAACTTGCTTCTATTGGCAATAAAATTATTACTCACTGAAGCACAGAAAACATTAAGGTAATTTCGAAAAGGTCCCAAGAAGTCTGTCACTGCAACACTGCAAAAGCGGGAATGAAAAAATAAGGAGGTGAATCTCAGCTCTACATCAAAACAAAACTTGCACCTCATCAGTTGCACTCCCCTTCTTGATTTAGGGAAATATTTCACCCAATATAGTTCAGTGGCATTTACTTTTAGACTAGGAAAAGGTGAGAAAAGGACTAAAGAAGTATAAGATACCCAAGCCAGAGTCATCTACAGTCCACAAGTTTATCCTCTTCCTTAAATTTACTACACTTTGAATCATTGATGTTTCTTTCACGTTTTTGCCAACACTTCTATCAAAGCCATCAGTAAAATTTAATGGGGAGTAAATGTTTCCTAAATGTCTGTAGAAAAGTGCATTTAATTCTAATAATGCGATCTCAAAAGTTACATCAAAAAAGACAAAAATAAAACATGCCTCAGAAGTGACCAAACCATCATTCTAAGATTTTACAGAGGGAGGGAAAAGGACACTAGAAACAGTTCTGTTTGTCACTTTCTTCTCTCTCTAAATAAGGGACCGTTGAATACCAAGAGTTACCTCTCAGTTGAAAGAATTACTTGGTCTACTAAAGGTTTCCAGAATTGATGCTCATTTTGACAGTCAAGGTCTATACTTTTTTAAGATAAACTGTCCAATAAAACATTCTTTTCTCTATTTATCCAGTTGACATTTCACACAGCTGCTTTGGGCTGATGATTGACTAAAAGGCATGCAAAACAAGCTCATCTGTGTGTAACTGGAAATTAAAATCATGGCATTTCATTATTTCTTCTGCTTAGTAGATATGTTACTTTTGCTTAATTTCAATGCTGCAAGACTCTGTGCTTACATGGAGGAGTGGCCACTATGCAGCATCAAGAAAGTGGCAGACACTGATTTGTTTTCCCACTTCCTCTCCCTGCTCCCTGTTAGTTTCTCATTGAACTGTAATCCCCTGTGATTAGCTGCACCAAATCTCATTAACAGACTTATCAAAACACAGAAGCAACAGTGAAGAGGCACCCATAAATTGCTATACATCCAACTGAGAACCAGCTTCAATAACATGGAAAGTTGGAATTTGATTCTTCCTTCATTTCTCAGCTACTGCGTTCTCAAATTAAGAGTTATTATTTCACAGCTGCTAGGAAAAAAAATTATCATATTTAGACTATCTGGCTTATTTCATATGTCCAGTAGTTCACCTGCACTTCAAGAGGAACAGGACAATTTCTGTTAATTAGGTCTCCAATTTTCCTATCTACACCAAGGAACAAAAGCATTCAAGTGATTCAGGTACTATCTAACCTCCCAAGCTCCGAGATGCTTAAATTAATAGTATGGCAAAGAAGAATTAAAACAACTAGCAGAAGATAATCTTACTATGCACACATTAGACTTCTTGATCTGTTTTATATGCTGCTGCCTGCTCTTACCCTCTGCAACCATCCTCTGGGAGTTAATTCAGAGCATGCACCACAGGTCAGGCACTAATAGTGCTGCAGCTTTGCCAGCAAAGTCAACACCAGCTGCTGATGTCCTCCCAAAGATGACACCTACTTATGTGATGAGTTCCATGTTCCTCAACTGAGCCTTGCTCCCCAACAGCAAGCTCAGGATGTAGCTACAGTCCTAAAGTCATACCCAAGATTGTATCAGCATCTTTAGTTGGCACACAAAACAACACAGCTTCCTCCTATAATCAACAAAAACACTGTGTTTAGTCCTGCTTTCAACTTCATGGTTTAGGGTTTACTAACCCATATTTGAAAGGATCAAAAGTCAAACTGCTGTTTTCTGACCAGAGCACAGCAGAAGGGGAGGGTCAGACTTCCTTCCAGAAGTAAAGTTTCCTGCCTGAACACCAATCCCTGTGAGGTCTTCAGCAACTTCTTGAGTAGCTCAAGCACAATCAAGTTCAGAATACAAAAGATATCACATAATGTTACTTGATTATACCCATCTGTCTTGAGTTAACTTAACTTGACCCAGTTCCATGGGGACAGCACTGAGTTATGCAGACAAGTTCACCTTAGCTGGGCTTTTTTTTTCCTGTAAACCAACCAACTTCTTAAATTTGCTCACTATGCTGATGAAAGATCACCCAAAAAAAAAAAAAAAAAAAAAAGCTTAACACAAACAGGTGTCTTCCAGAAAAAGGGCCTTGGTCAGGCACTGCAGCTTTTACCAAATTACAACTATTCTGCTGAATATAACATTTCCTAACACCATTACATATCTTAGCACGTTTAAGTATTACTCAAGACAGAAGATGCACCTACGTGATAAGTGCCAAAGAGCAACTGCCAACAAAACCACAGCAAAATATTTCTCTTCTGTACCTATGCTGTCTGAGCCTCTGGTTTAAACATCAATAACTAGCTTAATAATCTGGCACTTTTTTATTCAGTGTCTACAACTGAAAAGATTAGAAAGTAAGGGGATGCTACCTGTATCCTTGTCTAAATCATATCAGTGCCCCTTACATCCTAGGGAGATCAAGTCCATCTCTCATTTTTAAACTCCTTGCTTTTAAATAACTAAATGAATTATCAATAGGAATAGTCAAATAACCACAGGATTTTTAGTCATACTTACATCAAAACTGAGGTTTCTTAATTTACTTAAAAAGTCATCTTATGAACTGTAAGAAGAATGGGGAAGTCTATCAGATACAGAAAAATCTGAACCAATAAATCCCAAGAAGTGTTTCGCTACACTACTCTTTTTGATGGAGTTTTACCTTTTATCCAATAAAATGTCCTAATAAAAATCCAATATGTCCTAAGTAGGACATACTAGAATCCCAGAACAGTTAGAGTTGGAAGAGACCTCTTGAGTTCCAGTCCAAACCCCTGCCAAGGCAGGGTCACCCGGAGAAGGTGACACAGGAACACGTCCTGTGGGGTTTGGAATGTCTGCAGAGAGGGACAGTCCATGACCTCCCTGGGCAGCCTGTTCCAGTGCTCTGCCACCCTCAGTGTAAAGAAGTTCTTCCTCGTGTTAAGGTGAAACTTCTTGTGTTTTTAGTTTATGACCTTTGTTCCTCATCCTGTCACTGAGGACCACCGAAAAGAGTCTGGCATCAGCCTCTTGGTACCAGACTTCGAGATATTTTTATGCACTGAGGAGATTCCCTCAGAACACTGGGAATTATTATACTACACCAGTAGCTTTCTACAAACTGGTTCCACAAACCAACCATCAATGCTAAGATTCTGATTTAAAGCACATCTGAGTGTCCCACCGAGCCCTAGCCCACCCCAGACAAAAGTGTAGTTGTTCTAGGACAGAATTTAAGACTTATTCCTACACCCTCAAGCTTTTCTTCCTTGCTTTACCAAGGACAGCTGTGTTTAAATATCTAGTGGTTTCCTAGCATAATGGCAGTAAAAAACCTCTGCGCTGCCACCACAAAGCATCAGCTATTTTAACTGGCACGTGCACAGCAGAACTGCAACGCAGCAGAAAACCACGAAGCCAAGGTTTACTGTCACATTTTAAAGGACAGATGGGGAGAAAGGGGCTTTCCAATTAAGTTTTTTAAAAAATAAGGAGACAGAAAAATCACAGCAAGTTGAAGTGAGCGCATAAATGTTTGCAAAGTTGAAGGCAATGGAACAAGGGAAGGAAAAAAACCATACAAGAAGATAGCAGAAGCTGTGAGATTTAGCAGTCCCCCATCTCTCTGCACAAACAAGTTCTTTCATGTACTCGTGAATCCACAGCAGTGGCTGTGGAGACCTGTGCAGGATTTAGCCCCAGCTCCCTTTTCCTTCTCCTCTGCTAAATGCACGTCTTGGACCCCCAACCAGCACCAGAAGTGACCTGTACTTTCCTCAGAGATCTGCTGCTGGAAATGACTGGTCTGTTCCCTCAAACAAACCGAACACCAGCTCCAGGGACCAACAGCAGGTGCCAATGGCTGTCAGAACATTAACTGCATACCAAAAACATATGAACAAGGCACGAGAACTCCTAAGAGGGGAAACAGACATTCACGGCATTGAGGCATACACTCAAGGAAATCTGATTATTCCACCTGCAGGACAGGGTTGGTTGGAGTGTTTTTACTTTTTTTTTTAGCCTCAAAATGAGTCTAAGCTAGCTTTAATACCATGTCCAACTGTTTCAAACTAAAAATTGAAGTCCCTGTGAAACATATGTCCGTGTACTAGCTTCAAAGTGCTCCTTTTCACCCTTCCTAAGAACTAAACCATATTTGACTGCAATTTCAGACTTTTTATCTCCACTCCCAGATGGTAACCTGGGTTTGCCCCAACACTTGCATGCAAAACCCAACAGAGCGTGAAGTTACGATTTTCCATATATACATGTGAAAAGCATGCGTGGCAGAAAAGCAGCTTCCTATTGAAATCACTTTCCCATCTTTTCATCTGGTGCAGCCCCTTGAAACACCACCACCACCATAAAGCAGGGCTTTGGAAAAAGGCAGCTCTCTGCTGTGCCTTCGCTTAAGTGTAGAATTACAGGCAGCACAAGCCAACTCTCCAGCCAGTGCACTCAGCTAAAGTTCATCGTCTTAAGTACGTCAACTTTTTGTTTGCTCGAAGACGGCGACCGTAATGTCAAGGTCACTTTTAGGTCTTTGAAGGGAGCGTCAGCCTTCAGCCTGCAACAGAGTAGGCACTGCAGACAAACAGGAGGAAGGACTCTTACTTTAAGTCCTTCTCTAAGTGGTGCCTTTCTTTCACACAGACAGAAGAGAGGCAAAAATAACGTGTAAGATTTAAACTCATGACCTTATGGGCTACAATGCATGGTGATGCAATGTTAGTGACCAAACCAAGCTAACATAAGCTTGACATATTATCACCCTGATACTCTGCCTACTCAAAAAGCAGATCCCCCTTTCAAGGGAAAATTAAGGAGTTACTTCTTTAGGACAGGGAACCACTTGAGCAGTGGCTGTAGTCAGGGTTTTCCCCCCAAAGGTTCTGGTGTAATTCCAGTACAGAAGTGGAGTTATTAATATACTGAAGGGGCAGCTACATGGAAAAAAGTTGGCATATTTAGAGACTGATTTATGAGATCAATTTAGGAGGGCAAACTCTATCCACTTACAGATAGCAACCTTCACGGGATTTAGAGTTTGAGTGTAAAATTTATTAAGTTTTTAAAAACATGGATACTGCTCTTAATTGCTACACATTGGTAAAGAGGCATCCTGTGAATTCACACACAGACATGGAGAATCAGCCAAAAACACAGTCCACGTCCAATCCAGCAGGGAAGCAGAACCCCGCTATGACCCATCATGATGTTCTCTTTTCTTCACACAAACAGGATTTTTGACACTAGGAACCAGAGAATGGGCTACCTCAAATATTGTTTTTTTAATTTAAATAGAGTCTCATTTCGCAAATTCCCTGGCATTTAAAAAAACCGCCCAGAACAGTTCTTCGAGAAGAGGCTGCTAATCGCTAACAGACAAAAATAACATGGTCACGTTAAGATCTGCATTCACAGATTCTCAGATAAATCTGAAGCGTAGCTGCTTTAAAAAAGAAGAAGAAGAAAAAAACACTGGGGAAAAAATAAAGAAAAAAAAAAAAAGAAAGAAAGAAAGGAGAAAAAAAAAAAAGGCCCAACATTTTGTCCCAATTACACAGATGCCGCGAAACAAGCCGGGTGCCAATGGGAAAGGGCTCAGCCAGCAGCGATGACTCCTGGCATCACCCATCCCTCCTACGTGACCTGACAGCCTCCCCGGCGGCCCCGCAGCTCCGCTGTGCCCTGTCACGGAATCTGCCCGCTCAGCAAACGCGCTCCATTTTCTTGCCAGCAGCGCGGTGTCCGCTCCGCCGCAGCCCCTGCGAGCGCAGCCACTGCCGAGCAACAGCGGGAACAACTTCGGGAAAGACACGGGCGCTTCTCTCACAACTCTCTCCTCTTTTTTTTTTTTTTTTTTTTTTTTTTTTTTTTTTTTTTTTTTTTTTTTTTTTTTCCGGTGCGGAGAGCAAAGGCAGAGCTCCCCCCGCCCCAGCCGGGAGCGCTCCCGGGGCATCCCCGGCTCCCGCCGTCTCCGGGCCACCAGCCCCGGGTGCGATCCCGCCGGGAGCGGCGCGGAACCGGGGCACCCCCCGCCCTCCCTGCGATCGGGCACCAGCCCCGGGACGGCAAGTGTTTACCTTTAAAAATACATATACACCGAGCCCGGACCCAGAGGGAAGAGGGGAAAACTCCGCCCCCTCCCTCTCCCGACTCCCTCGGAAAGGCGATAAAAACTGGGCTGAAACATCTGACCGCTCAGCGCCCCGTTTTTAAGTAGGAAAAAAAAATTAAAAAAAAAAGAAAGAAAAAAAGAAAGGAAGTAGGAATAAAAGAAAAGGGAAAATAAAGGTTGGGGAAGCGGCACGGAACTTGCCGTGCAAGAGTCCCGGCTGGAACGGGGAGGCGGCCGGGAGGGCGGCTCGTCCGGGCCCGGCCGTGAGGGACCGCGCGGGGAGGCCGGGCCGGGCCGGGCCGGCGGGAGTCGAGCGCGGAGCTCCGGCGGGAGAGAAGCGGGGCAGGGAAGAAGGGAGGGAGTAAAGGGGAGCGCGGCCCGCGAGTGGGAGAAGGGGCACTCACGTAGCGTTTCAACTTCTTCTCCGGCGGGGACTTTCGGAGCCAGCCCGAGCAGACCACCTCCCCGCCGCTCATGGCTGCGCCGCTGCCCGCCGGGGCGCTCCCTCTGCCTCCTGCTCCTTCTCTTCCTCAGGCAGCGGACACGGCAGCGGCGCCCGGGCCGGCACGGCCGAGGGAGCCGCGATCGGCGGCGGCGGCAGCACCGCGCCCGGCCCGGCCTCCCGGGGCTGCGGGGCGAGGGGCGGGACGGGGCGCGGGGTGTGTGTGTGTGTGTGTCTGTCTGTCTGTCTCTCTCGCACAACAGCCCGCCGGAGCGGAGCGGGGCTGAGGCGGGAGGGTCCCCCCTGCCGCCTCCTCCTCCTCCTCCTCCTCCTCCTCGCCGCCGCCGAGTCACACGGACATCGGGAGAGACGACAGGGGCGGCCGCCTCCCCGCCGCAACTTCGGCGTCCCGGGGCAGGATCCAGGCTCCAGCCACCGCCCCGCGCCGGTGGCGCCGCCCCCGCGCGCCGGGACCCTCCCGCCGGGCAGGGCCGCGGGGGCTTCGCTCCCTCCCGCCCGCCGAGCTCAGCGCCGGCCGCCGCGGCTCCGCGGGTCTCTCCTTCCCCTTCTTCCTCCTCCCCCTGCGCCGGGAGGAGGGGATCGGCAGCACTCCTGCCTTCCCTTCCTCGCCTTCCCCTCCGCGGGGAGTGGCGGGGCGGGGGTCTGGCTCCGGGGCTGGGGCCGTGGCCGGGGGCTGGGTCCGCTCCCTGCCGGTCGGTGAGGGAGGGCTTTGCCCTGGAATTCGCGGCGCCGTGTCCCCCCCGAGCCCCCTTTGCCCCGGCGCCGAGCGGCGGTGCCGTCCCGACCGGCCCCGCCTGCCCCCGCCCAGCGCCGCCCCGAGCGCCGCGGCTCCCCCCGAAACTCCGCCGGAGCCTTTTCAAACAACAAGGGCTTGGAGGCAGCCAGGCAGGCGGGGAGGGCCGGCCGGCGCTTCCAGAGGGATCCTGGGAGCTGTAGTCGGCCACCGGTGGGGACTGCGGCGGCGCGGCCGGGAGCGGAGGGGACGGGGGCGAGGGACGGGCTCGGTCCCTGCGGGGAAAACAAACAAACAAACAAAACCCCAAGCAAGCGAACAAACAAACAAACCCAACCTAAAGATCCCTATTAAAACTGCATTAAAAATAGCGCGGCCAAAGTAAACTCCTCTTAGCAAGTCTGAAACTGCCTTAGCAAAAAAAAAACAAAAACAAAACCAAAAACCAAACCTTTACCATTATCCAAGTCATTCACCATCTCTGCTGTGGGTGCTTTCTGTCTCTTCCACTCCGTCAGAAAAGGGTTAAATAAGTAATAACAACAACTAAATAAATATAATCAATAAATAATATACTGTTAAATAACGAATAATAATAGTAAGCTTTAAACAAAAATAATTATAATAATTTTTTAAATTTTTTTTTTTTTTCAGATAACTAAACTGCAAGTTCTGGAATGGGATCGCTGCTGTGTTTAGCCCCAGTGCTCTTCCACTGCAGAGAAATAGTCCCCCTAGTGTGCCTTGGCATGAAGGGAGACCGACGATGCTGCCATTCACCTAGGTATAAGTGCATTTAAAAGTTACAAAGCAGCGGTTGTATCATATAGGGACATTCGAAGAAATAACAGGAAAAAATAAAGGAGAAAGTGCAGAGGTGTTAAAATCTGTGCATCAATTTCAACATAAATCTTTTCACAATAATTATGACATTATGAAGCATTATTAAGCACTAAAAGAAAGATCATCAAAGAAGGTATTTTGCCAAAAGCCTTTGAAATAGGAAAAGAGGTGAGTGCCAGCCTTTAGCAAAATACAAAGCACATAAATCCAAGCATCCAAACCATCCTTGTGTGAATTTCTGCACACCATCATTTCAGCTTCCTCAGTGGGGCTTGTGGAAAGAGTAAAAAAGTGATTTGGTTGGTAAACATGAACTCAGTTTGTAGATTTCAAGCTGTGTTTCAGTGCTACTCTTTTGTTTAAACCGCTAATGCCATTGTTTAAGAATCTCAACATTTGAGATTATCCAAGTGCCAGATAAGACCACACAATTTTCCAGTTTCCTTTCGAACCCTGGAGACTATTTAGTATGTAGAACATGTAACTGAAAATGCCATTGGCATTAGGGCACTGTGACAGGATCCAATGGTTCATTTGAATCCCATTAATTAACCCGTGCCTTGAGGGCCAATCAAAGAAAGCCTGTTTAGGCTTAAGCAGTCTCCATGGAGGCACCAACCAAACAAGTTATCTGGTCCAGAGACACAAGATTGTCCCTGAGGTCAAATTTCAAAATATTACATTTGTGTTCTAAAACACGCTGAAAACAGTGTAAGCCTGGAATCCAGCATAAGTTTTCATGTGTGTGTTTGTCAGTTTTGTGGAGAGGTTTCATCCCTGTCATGTAACGATAAAACATACACTAGGGAAAAAGAGTTAATGTCATAGTGATGAATAATAAACAATAAAGCTCGCCTTTTGGACCATACTTAGTTATTGAGCCTAGTCACGAGCCCCAAGACTGGACATAAAATGTTTTTATTGCATTGTGGTATTGAAGAAAACATAATACAGCAAAGCACAATTTCCAAATGTTAAGATGTTGTCTCATGGACTGCTCCTTTCCTAGTCATGGCAGTGGATTTCCTTTTCTGCTCTCAGCCATTCGAGTTACCCATCCATGATCCCACAGCCTTCACTTACCATCTCAGGAGAAGGCTGCACAGAGCTGTGCCTCTCCTTTTAAGTTAGTGAACAGCTAGAAAATCCAAGAATATCAATCCTGTGGATTTCTGTGCATATCCAGCAGTGCTCCGCAGTTCATAATTTAGATACCCTGTTTTAAGGTAACTGAAGCAATTAAGGCTAATGAAATTCATAAAGAACACAATATTTAGGTCTGACTCTTAACACCTGCATATTTACAACTGTAAAACTGCCTGCGAAGAGAGTGGTGAAATTATTACATTAATCAGTTCCTCCATGCAGAAAAATTTTTACACTCAGCCAATTTAGGCTTGGGTATAATTTCCCGAATTTAAGGATAAAAGTCACAAAGACCTCTGTCAAGAATAACTGTTTGAGCTGCACTTCTGTCCTGAAAGTTTAAACAACATTAAGCATGCCCCATTTTGAAATTCTCCTGCAATATGGCTTGTGCTTGGAAGAACCAAACACCCTTCAGGGCTTGAAGGACTGTAACCCTGTGTCAGGACATGACCACCCTCTCCCCTCAGTTTGTTCCCTCAGGCTATTTCTGTGCTGTTCCTTGGGAAGTCTGGAAGATAAAGGTGTTTTGAGCTCAATTATTTGCACTACAGAGGCCTTTGGTATTTGTGTACAAGGCCTTTGAGGAAGAAGAGAGAAGGAAAGAGGATTTTTTTCTTGGAGGAAAGGGTATTTTGCCTGTTTTTAACAAGGATGTTGCAATGACAGCTGTTGGTTTTGAAGAAGAGGATGTGGCCAGCAGAGCAGCTCGAGAAGGGAGCTCAGAAGGGATCCATCCTCTCTGCCCACAGTGCCAAATCCTGCTAGAGCATCATTGGGAATGTTGCCATTCCTGGATCCCACACAGCCATTGCCATCCAAAACAGTCCCTGTGCTGTGACTGGACATTGTGACCAACCTGCAGCACACACAATGCTCAACAAAGTGCACTTCAACCAGCGGGGTGATGCCATGGTCACGTGGAATGTGGCGACTACACACACGTGGTCACGGTGCCGGCGCTGCCTCCCGGCTCAGGAAGCACGTGCGAGATGCCTTGATTCCTCCACTGACCTTGTGTTCTTCCACAAGTGCATTCCAAAGTGTTTAAATGGGTTGTCCAAAATTTTGGAGTAGACTATTTATATATCTTGCCAGATAAAGTAGGTCATGTGGAAGTCCATTTGTCTCTGGTTTGCTTGCCAAGCCGCCTTGACGGAGGGAACAGGAGCTGATAGAAGAGGAGATTAAATACACATGGGTTTACTTTCAGAAGTATAAATGATGCTAATTGCTCATGCAAATAGCTTAGGAATTCTGGACTTGCATAATAAGATGGTGCTCACTACAGCTCCCAGCTTTGTGTTATACTTCTAATATGAAAACCTATGCATTCCTCTCTGGTTTGCATTTCTCTCTGGTTTCACCTTGCAGCCACAGACAGCTGCAGCTCCTGATAGTGATCCCCAAACTCCTCTACGGCCTGGCTTACATTTGAACCCAAAATTTGTACTTTGACAAAAAAAGAACAAAGTGCTGTAATTAAAAAAAAAAAAAAAATTAACAAAATATTTTGCATGTCAGTCTATATCCCAAAACATCTTTAGGTGTTTATGTAACCATGAATCACTGAAACAAAGAGAGTTTATTTTAAGTTTGCAAAAATCTGCATTTATACGTTCCTTTTCATCTCAAATCCTTCCATTTTGATTCCAAAATTATTCCCAGGTAATTTTAATCTATGTAGTTATTTTGGTCAGTTTAGCCCCAGTGCTAACTGACATTATATTTACTGTTTCTCTCAGACTGTAGTTATTTAGATTATTTGGCAAACAGATTGGGGAAAGTAATAAAAAACAGACATAATTAAAAGAGATGACTGTATGTCCACACATTTTAGACTTGTTTACTGGTTGTTAAGCTACCTCATCTCTTCTCTGTGATTACTTTTAATATTGATGTAGGCAAATAAAGGCAAGAGTATATTGCAGAACTCATACAAAAAAAAAAAAAAAAAAAAAAAAAAAAAAAAAAAAGAAGAGAGCAGTTTTCAGTTGTGCATAGGTGTAATACATTGAGATTTCCTTTGTGTATTCTGTGGAAAACTCTCATTCCTGATTCTGGAGTGGAAATTCACTGGTAAATGTTTGTCCTCTGTTTTTTTCACCAGGGGATCAGTTGACTACCTCACTTCATGCAAGGGAATTTCCCTTTTTTTCCTAGGCTAGTCAAGGAAGAAGGAGCAGGCTGACTGGCTGGCCAGCCATGCAGAAACTTCCTCAAGTCTATGCTGTTAAAAAATTAATCAGAAGCTTTTCCCTCCATAAGGATAACACCTTTGCACCTATGTACTGAAAATGTGTGGACTTTTTCTATCATAGGAAGCATTTTACAAGTTCAGCACAATGGAAACTTACTTGTTCAGCCACCTTAGGCTTGGCCTTGCAACAGAAATGAAAATTATTGTAGAGATGATCATGTTTCCAGGAAAAAAAAGTAATGCATGGTCATATAAGAGACCAATACTCCAAAGCTATGCACAGTCAAAGGAAGAATCAGCCAGGCTCTCTGGTTGAGCAGGGTTTATCCTCAAAAAGCACAAGGTGGAATTCGTATTGAACACCTTCCAAAAGAAAAATTTATTGCAGTGTAAAATCCTGGGGAACAAGTTAAGTCTAAGAACAGCAAATATGGCAACACTGTAGGCTGTGGTTTCTGTTTCTGCTTTAAAAAATAGGCTCATATCAGAGAATATTTTGGTTAGAGAGCCTTTTTATACAACACAACCATTTCAATAACTCTGCTTGCAATGCAAGTGTAATAGTAAGTTGTGTCAACTAGTTTTTATGCTTTTTCTTATCTTTCTTTGTCTGAATCTCCATGTTTAAACAGTTCATTACAACTGGCATTTTGAAAGGGAAACCTAAAGATTACCTAGAAATATCTGAAGGGACAAGGAAAGCTGCCTGAATGCCAGGCAGGGTTAAGGGGTGTTTAGTCTGTGCTCCTCTCTTCCCCTAAGAGATTAACCCAAGAACAATGCACAGTGCTCCCAAATGTCAATTATTAAAATAATTTAAACCAAAAATGAGTCAGGTGTCTTGGAATACTTTGACACCCAGTGGGAACATGTATTCAAAACCAAGGGAATTAGGCACTAAAAAGAAAATATATATAGTTTTGCTGGAGGCCCAGCTAATGAACACACAAATTGCTCTGAACTTTGTGAAAAAAGGACCTACCATCACAAAATGGAGACAATGGCAAGGAGGTGCCTTTCTGACTTGTGCTCAGGCTACAGATGGACATGTTAGGGCCAAAACTCACACTTTGGCATCTGGTACTTTGCAGAGAAATCAGCACCACTACAAATTACCTTCTCTGCAGACTTGAGGATGCCTCCATCAGAAATGCTTCGCCCTCATTCTGTGCTGCTGCTTTTCAGACAGACACATTTCCTTGCCTTTTATCTTATTGGAAGAATAAGAAATGCAAGGTAGCAACACTTCCTGCTGGAGTGAGGGCAGATTCAGGGGTCGTGCTGACACACTTGCCTGCAGCCTCAGCTGGACAGGGATTCCTACCACAGTATTCCAACTAGCAGTGCCAGTCTGCTAGGCTGGGATTCCTCTCCCTGTATCACCTGCAGCGTGGGGGTTTGCATATGCACCACTCACCCACACCTCCTTTACAGTCAGTGAGAGATACAGGGAACTGGCAGCTGCGACACATCTCATCTCCTCCAAAGGCAGATGGCTAAACTGATTAGGTGAACTGTGTTCTTGAAGCTCTTGTTTATCTCCATTGTCTATAAAACAGTCTAGACACCTTGCTCAGAGGAAAGCAGCCATGTTTGTGACATGTAAAGTTAGGGAAAATGAAAATCATAGCGTATAGAGTGAGAAAAGAAACCATACTCTCAGTCCTGAATGTGGATCGATCTATCTATAGATCTATCTATCCATCTATCCATCTATCCATCTATCTCAGCTCAGTGTATTTCAGAGTTTTCATCAATAACAGGGATGGGAGGTGTAGTAAATTTACAGTTTGGATGAAAAGATCTGAGAGGCAGAGCCAAACACTTTGACTGAAGACAGGACAGAGCACAGAGGTGAGATGTAGTTTTTCTGTAGATATTTATGAAATATTCAGAGCTTTGGCCTGAGATTTCCAGAGCCTGATGCTAAAGAGATTTAAATGTGTTTCTACCATTATTATTATTTCATAAACCTCTGATACCTAAGATCACTACAACATTTTAAATCCCCAAAAGTACAAATCAGGAGGGAGTACTTCTTTTCTGCCTTTCCAAATAGGGAGAAACAGTTTTGGTTCTTCTTCATAAAATTTTGATTATTTTGTTTTATTTTAAGAGGTCTCACATTGGACTTTGGTCTCATCAGAAAAATCCTTTTTGTAGACCCAAACTCTTTCAGGCTAAATCTGAGCCTTCCTGGCAGGAATTAGTGTCTCATCAGGAATGCACCACAGTGGAGCAAGGCAGACAGTCTCAGCTGAGCAGAACATTTTATACTGCCTGACTTCCAATTACATCTTCCAAACATTTCTGTTCTCCTCAAAACACAAAGGAAAAATCAGTCTGGATCTTTGTGGTGCCACTCTCAGGGAAGAAGAAACTCCTGGCCTCGGGGTCACACGGTGTCTGGGGCGACACAAACACAAGCAAGGGAAATGGGATGGCAGGAGCACAGTGGAGTCACAGCTGCTTCCTCAAGATGTCTCAGGCCAAGCCCAGAAAAAAGGGGAGGAAGGGACAATCACAAGTAATTTGACAAGTAACATCAGTGGTCAGGTTCAAAATGGAGGGATGGGGTTCATTTTCTCCTGCATTTTTTCCAGCAATTCTTGATGACAGTCAGAGTTGTCAGTAATACAGGATGAGAGGAATCTGAGGGGTAGTGGGAAGAAAAATTTAAGACAGGTATGAACTCATTCTTTCCAAAATTGCAAAATTCAGATGAACCCTGAGGAGTTCAGTAAAAGTCACCATGATATTAACGCTTTCTTTTTTCTTCTTGCCACAAAATGATGCCTCTTTGACAATTCTGAGTGAAGCTGAAGTGTTAAGAGGCTTTGTCCCTTCTGCAGCTCCTCAGTCATGAAACAGAAATGCCACACACTCCCCTTGTTTCTTTCCAGGCACAAACAAATATCTTAATTTTAGCATAAAGAATGTGAGGAAATGCTTCTAAATTACAGGTGAATCAATAGAATGTTCTACTTGTATTTAAAAGCAAAAAATTAAATTTCTTAAAAATCATCTCCCATTTCTATCCCTCCATCCACCAGTGTTTCCTGAAGACTAATTATATCCCAGTTCACTGATCAGGCCATCACCCTGTCCACAAGGTCATCCAAGGTGATAAGAAATAAAAATATTGCTTACT
The DNA here is from genome assembly GCA_027886175.1 of Phylloscopus collybita. NCBI lineage: Eukaryota > Metazoa > Chordata > Aves > Passeriformes > Phylloscopidae > Phylloscopus > Phylloscopus collybita. The sequence goes on from JAJNNQ010000130.1 coordinate 8,635,084, forward strand.
TGATTGGCCACACAACTCCAGTATTGATAGGAGAATAGACAACATGAACTATTCATAGCAAAACCACCACAATTAACAAAAAAATGAATTAAACTGTTCACAATTTAAGAATTAAACTGTTCAAGTGTAAGAGCCCCAAATAAAGGTTTTCTACTTATTGATTCATCTACCTCTACTAAAGACTATGACATCGTATTTAAATTCCTTTTATTTAAAGGATTTAGCATCACCATTTTGTCTAGAATATAAATCTTGTGCCTCTCTGTAAGCTGTCCACATTTGCTGTGGACTTTTACAGACAGACAGCTTTTTGTGGGTTTTGAGATTTTAGCTACAGATTTGGTATTTTAGGGATGAAATATTTGTTCTTATGGACTTTGATTGCATAGCTCTAGCTTGGATCAGCTTCTTCACTTGCTGTGAGCTGGAATCAGTTCCAGAACAGTAGTTTTTATAGGCAGGCAGGCACAGACATTCCTGCCACCCAGTATCTCTTACTGGGTGCTGTATGAAGAAGTCACTCAGTTCTGAGGTCCAGCCTAAGGCCATTGGTATAGGCCTCAGGTGTCGTTAAGGCTTTTTCATCACATTCACTGAATATTTCACAAAATGTTCCTCTGGTGGTTTTTTTTTAAATTTTTTAAATTTATTTTTATTTTTTCCCTGAGGAAAAAATAAAACATTTAGAGTTAGGATGTGAAAAAAGCAATTCAAATAATAATTTTGCTAAGTAGTGATTAACAGTGGTTTTTTAAGGGTAGCACCTACCCTTTTTAAGGGTAGAACTCCCTATAAATTTATTTTAAATTTTTTTTTTTAATACTCCTTCTTCCTGGTGTTTTTAGATTGCTCGAAAATTTCCTCTGGGTATTCCTGTTCCTCTAGAAGCTCGATGTGTTGCCAGTGTTTCCCTTATAAATCAGCGGTGCAAACAAAAGCCTCACTCAAAACAGAGAGAAAGGTGCAAACAGAAGGTGAGTTAATTGTGGTTAATTCACCTCCCCAGAGAGTGGAAAAACTCATTTATACTTTATTGCTTCTTAATATTTCTAATCTGTTGGTTTCCTTATTTCTTTCTTAATATTTCTAATGTCTGAATTTTCTATATAGAGACAGCACAAGGCTTTTCAATGATGTAGACTAACTCAAGTTTTGCCTTTCCACAGATAAGGACAAAGATGACTTTGCCAGTTTTCATCCTCAGGAGCCGCATCCTCCAGTTTAGCAGGAGAAGTAGACTGCATGCCCAGAATGAGGAAGACTCAAGTGGAAATTTCAGGCATCAGGGAAACAGCCTGGGGAGAGAGAGAGGACAGGTAACACAAAAAACCGCCAGCTTTTGAACCTTGGGACAGAAACAGCCTTCAAGAGACTAAAAATTTTCCTTCCCTTTTTTTTTTTCTTCATTTTTGGTAGTGAGGGCACAGCTTTTGCTCCACCAAGTCTCATCTAGGAAAGGAGCAGCTTTGGTGTGCTTTTCCCAGCTCCTGCAGCATCCCCTCATGTTCTGTGGGATGGAGGTGTCTTGTCACATGCAGTGGTACCATTTCTCTCTTCCTGGCCCAGCTCTTGGTGCATTGGCAGCAGCAAAAAAGGAGGTGCTTGATGCCATTGGAGAAATGTCCAACATGCCTAACTGAGCAAAGGCAGACAGAGTAATGGGGTTGATAAGCTAAAGTCTAATTTGTTACACGCATGTGCAGCTTTGATAAAGACCTATTTACGATGTAAGCAAAGGTTAAAAGTGACTTCAAATCACTTCACGTGATAAAGTGAAAATTATTATAACCTCCCCTGCATCTCATGACCTTGATTACTTTTATGTCTGCCCATGATTACACATCTCCATCTCCATGGAGGAATCAGGCTCTTTACTGCAAAACACTGGGATGTGCACCACCACGTTTTGTTCAATAATGGTTTTGTTTGCAAGGAGATGCTCTGTTCTGGGTAAACAATGAAACTCTTCCATACTCTGGCCCAATAAAACACATGTTTCCCTTTGAAAATGATCCAGCTTCTAAGCTAAAGTTTTCTGGCTGAAAATTGAAGATCATACAAACTGTATATAGTTCATATTTTCTTATGAATGTATAATTAGATGTTCCCATAAAACAGGTTTATGAAATGAGAACTGTTCCTGACTAGTAACGTCAAAGTTGTTCCAATGGCTTGTTTTCATTAGTTGCAACATCCTGTAATCTTAATACGAACACAGTGCCCTAAATATCTAATAAAAACAGAGCATGAAACCATGAAAGAAAATGATTTAAGAGTTCTACTGATATTAATGGTTGGCAGTGATTTTGTTTTAACTTTATTCAGTGATTTTGTATTAACTTTAACAATCTAGGTGCAGCATTCCCAAAGCCACTGCATGCAAGTAAGGAACATGTATTTTTTTTTTTTTAGATCAGGTGGATGCTGTTATTAGTCAAGCAAAGAGAAAGGCAAGGCAAAAATCAAAAGTAAGGATGAGAGAAAGTAAATAGAGCTGTAAGCTGAGGGGAGAGCAGTGCTGTATTGCCCATGGGATTTTTTTTTGTCTTAGGTCATAAATTTTTGGAGGTGGGGAATGTCTTTCTTCCCTGCATTTGCATAAGCAAACAGAAGAGATACATTTGCAAATATAATTGTTTATTATACTTAACACGCTGTGTAAAGCCCAAATGCAAGGGGACTGTAAACTTAAACCACTAAAATGTTGATGCACAACTAAGGATCTGCTATTACATGGCCACATGTCTGTACTGCTGTTTCAAAACACCCCCTGCCAGAATCCCAGCATTCAAGAAGAAATGCCCTGCAAGTTGTTGAAGCCAGTGGAAACTGAAGTTATTTTGCACTATACTAAACCAAGGGGGAAAAGCACATGACATGTTTCGCAAAACTGCACGAAGACAAAAGTGTAAATTTAAACAAGAGACCATATCATGGCACAAAGTTTGGTCTTTTGGTCCAAACAAGCTGTAACTCAGATTCTAACAACTGCAATTTCCTAAGCTTCTCTTGGGAAAACCAGCAAAATGAGAAAGGAAGTTGCTGTGTTTGCTTTTTCCTTGTCAAAGTGCCTAGACAGCACCAGAGATGGGGAAGTGAAATTGCTTGGGATAGATGGATCACACATTAAAAATATTTCAGAATGTGGTTGAAATACCTTGGATCACAGTCTTTCATTTAGATTCCCAGCTGCTGTATGGTGTACCTGAGTCTGTCTGCAGACACAAACACAGTCTTGCACCATGTTGTGATCAAGCTTTTTTTGGAATTTGTGACCTTCAGCCCCAGAAACCTGGGCTTGGTAAGGGTAAGCAGAGCAGCTCCCCCAGCTTGCCTGCAGAGAGGGAACCACTCAACAGCAAGTATTGGGGATGTCTTCCTGCAGAGTGCAGGGCTCTGCACACATGTGATATAATTACAGTGCAACTTCTTACACCATCATTCACAAACCATCATCGACCAAGGCAGACCTCCCACATCAAGAAGGCCCCTATGTCATGGGAATCAGCAACAACTTCCTTGTGTTCTGTGTAGAACATCAGCAGCTTTCTAAGAGGTCCACTAGAGTGAGTATCACTTTGATTTATAAATCATTGCAATTGGATGGAACACCACTAAGGTGCTTGTGTGAGTATATCTATAACTATATTCCTGTAATCTTCTGGAGCATTACAGAAGGAACTTTGCCCTGTAAAATCTCCTGGGCTTAAAAGCCTTTTCAGCATCCGCAGGTATAATGATCTTAGAAGACTAAAACAGTCAATACTATTTATTTATGGCTTTTTCCTACACTGAAACAATTAATGAAGGTTTGCAAAACCTTTGTGGTCTTATTGTTATGGACATGGAGAACTGCTAGTGCTGATGCAGCAGTGCAGCTTGTGGGAGGGTAGGTGTGTATGTATCCATGTAATGATAAATAATCCACATTTCCTTGGTGATAGGGAATATCCCATGGGATAACCAAAATTATAACTGTGCACGATGCCAAATGATACCCAAACAACTGAGTGCTATGGCAGCATGTCAGTACTAAGAGTTGTAGATTTATGTGATGTTGTGCATTGCTTTTTAACGTTTCTAGATCTTCCTACATGAAATAAGGCAGTGGTAACCATGTGGCCTTTTTCCTCATACAGGGCAAAGAGAAGTCATGCTGCCTATGAATCTAGATTTTTCAGGATTCCTCCTTCTGTCCCACTGAATTCCCTGTACTGAGGTCTGCTGTGGCACATAGGGCCTAGGAGGCAAATTGATGTAAGAAGACATAGAGGTGACCTCTGAAGAGGCTGCGCAGAGCTAGAGGAGTTCCAGGGCAGCTTTGTGCCACAGCTTTCACTAGAAGGTGAAATGACTGTCCCAGGAGGGATTGACCAAACCCAAGGAGAACAGGAGGTAAAGGCAGACAATCCCTCACAGGACCTCTGAATCTCAGTGAGGTCATAGTGGTACCACGGGCCTTAAGAATGCCATAATAACTTTTGATTTAGTATCAGCTCAGACACTGGCAAAGGTTGCCCAGGGAAGTCATGGGTGCCCCATTTCTGGAAGTTTTCAAGGCCTGGTTGAATGGAAGCAGTTCTGAGCAGCTTGTTCAGTGGAAGGGGGGATTAGAACCAGATGACCTTTAAGGTCCCTTTCCATTCAAACCATTCTGTGATTTTACAATTCTCTTCATACAAGAATTACCACTGTATCAGACACAGTTTCACCCACAGAAGACTTAAAAATTAACACCCTTATTGCCACCAGTTGGAGTGCATACTGGCAGTGCATTCACACACACTGCAAACACCTGGTGGTGGAGGGTTTCACAAGTGAAGGCGCAAATCTGGGGAAAATGCCAGAGGAGAAACATCTTTTTGAAGAAGCAGACAGCTCCAGGAAGCAGCAAATCTCTCCTCTGAGCTTTGAAGTGGGTAAAACATGCCAGAAACATGTGAATATCCATGGGCTGAGGTTGCACCTGACTTGAACAGGGATAAAGCACAAAGTGCTGTATCCACAAAATGGATGCATTGCTCCCTGCTAAGATAAATTTGCTCTTTTTTTTTTTTTTTTCCTCATTCAAGTCATCTGTACTTTTAGGTGACAGAAATCAGCATTGGGCTTTTTGGAATTGACTCATAAGAGCAAAAATCCGACATAATACGGATTTTCCAACGATGATCACATCATTAATGAATAAGCACTTCTATACCATTTTGGAGATCTGCCACCATTAGGAAGTCTGTTTTCTTCAAAAGGAAGACTATTCACTGGGAAAGGAAATGTCAAAGGTAATTATTTTGCCTAAATAATCATGACTGTTTCTTTTGAAAAGCGCTATAGCAATTTCTGGCATGGTCCTTGAACCAAGTGAAAACCTAGCTGGAATATCACAGAATATTTGGAGTATAATTTTCTATCCTGAATTTTTATTTTAGGCTTGAATTTTTTATTTTTATTTTATTGGAATTGAAAAAATAACGCTGTCTCGTTTCTTCCTGAAATGTACTAGCCAGGACCTCAGGACTTCCCAGTGCCTTTCTTCTCCTATGATCACCTGGAGAAAACTTTGGAAGAGTTTATTTACTGTGAGGGGGAGAATAATTTTCAGGCCCTTTCAACACAGAAACTTCTGCTTAATACAACCATGCAAAGTAATTAGCAGGAATTCCTGATGGGAGATCATTTGAGACTACCTCACACCACCTGTACTAGAGACCTCGTCAGCAGCAATTTAGGAGTCTCATTAATTATGTGTATTTAAAACACAAAACTGAAGAAGCAGTGATACCTTTTAAAGCCCTACCTGACATTTCTCTGCTACTAACACCCTCTTATCACTTTAAAAATTGAGCTTCATAAATTGCACAAGATTTGTTTAAGCTTTTTAGGTAAATTCTCCCCATGTAAATTCCCTGAAACACAATGAATCATGTTCCTTTTTAACCTGGGAAACAGGAGCAGACCAATCTATCACCTACATCCAAGTGAAATTGAGACCTGGCTGCATTTATGTTGAGCAGCCTTGGGCCTGCCTGGGCATCCCTGTGCTCCTGAAGGAAGAAAAAAGGATGTAGGAGAGCACAGAGAAACGGGCTCTCGAGTCTTCTGTGCACAAGAGCAAATGATGGCAGTGACAAGCAATGAAGCAATGTTGTTGCAAACAAAATTTCAGCAGAAAATACTGCAATAATAAAAATAATAATGGGTTTCTACAGTCAAACAACCTGAGACTCTGCAGAGTGAACACAAAACTGTCTCTGCTGCAGTTTTCCTCTCTCAAAGTTTTTTCTGTTTCTCCCATCCGCTGTTTATAGATGAGTGCTTTGCTACAAGAAGCCAGGGGAGGAAGGTAACCTTCAGTGACTTCTACATTAGATGAAACCCAGAGCAGTCATGTGCAACAGTGCATCTCAGCAGACATCTTCTTTGGGGCATGATAAACTTTTTGACTCCTATTTCTTGACTAGAAGAAGTGGGAAGAGGCAGGACAGATTCTGCTGTAGGAAGAGTTGCAAAGCAACCGACTGCTTTGTCATTTGCATCCCACCCTCTTCCTTCTGCTCAGCATCCCCAATCCCTGTGAAAGTGTACCTAACCACAATAGTAATGACAAAACCAACAATAAATAGAAACTCCTTCACACACAACCCTGTGAAATTATGTAAAGCAAGCCAGAGCTTTAGAGGACAGAAACGATCAAGGCCAGAATAAAAAGCAGATGGGAATGGAGAGGAAATGGAGAGGAATATGTTTCTGATATGGAAAGGCAGCCTTGCTAAATTTTTGATCAAACATATCTGCATTTTCAATAGAAACCAGAGATAGGGTATGAACCCTGAGGCAATGTGTCACAAGAAAACATATTTTGCTTAGGTAGTTCCCAAGGGTTATTTACCTTGAACAATCAGTGCTGATCACTGGTTGTTCTCTGCAGTTGCTTCTGCACCTCTAACATTAGTGCCCGAAAGAAATATTTGTAATAATAAAACTGAGTTTTAATTTCTATTAAGAAAACAATAAATCATGTCATAGGTTTCTGAATTCATAGGCATAGGAAAGGAATGACTTTTCTGGGACAGGATTATTTTCTATTTCTTTCCCTGCAAGTGCAAGTCTGTCCAGTTCCAGCAATGAGCTGAAAAACAGTGTTTGTTGCCTAATCTTATACTTCTGTGTTCTTCCAGAGGTATGTCATCATGTGGACATTTGATTGCCCCAGCTTCCACTCTTCTCCAAAAAGGTCTGAGATTCCTTGGTTGTGGGCAAAAGCTTAGAAAGATGGCTCCTAAGCCCCATTTGGATCTATAATTTATCATTCAATCAGCCTTTCAAAATACTTTAAGTTAGCAAAGTTATTTTCCCACACATTTCTTTGCTCTTCTTTCATAACTAGGGTGGGAAGGAGGAAAGGGAGGAGTTTCATTTCACTTCTATGTCAGCCATGCAAGTGGAAAGGAGGAAGATTCCTTCCTCCTTATTGCCTTCACACACATAGCCAGGTTTGGCACCTAAAGCAGAATCAACCATGGTAACAATTTACTGAAAAACATGATGAAATGAGATCCTTAAATCTGACGGGCCCTGGTGCCTAAAATGAATTAAAATAGATTTCAGTCCCTGCAATAGCACACACTAGATTTCTCTGCCTCCCTGAAAAAAAAAAAAAAAGAATTACATATTTATATATATATATATATGTACAGGAGGTAGCTCCCCATCAGCCAGAGCAAAAGATGCTTTATATCTTTGGACCTCAGTTCCAGGCACCAGCACATTCCAAATTCTACTGGCTTTTTGGCCCATGGTACATGGACTCTGTATTGTTTGAGTTAATCTACTGGCTGGATTAAAGCCTTGCTTTTAAATCTGGGAGCAAAATGGACAAAGAGAAATCCAAGAAGAAATTGAGCAAAACATGTCATGGAGGTGAAATCTTGTTTTCCACATATAGGGCCAAATGTGAAGTCAGTGGAGTAGCTTTGAACATAGAGTGGTGGAGCTGAAGGCAGGATTTGGCCCTTGAAGCTGTGGATTACTAGGTTTGGAAGAGAATTCCGGTCGCTCCATTGCAGCTTGGCTCTGACAAAATATGACTTCTGGACCTTGTTCCAGCAGGATGGGAATTATTTCAAACAGTAATCATTCTGTTTGCATAGCTTAGGATTTCACTCCGTTATAAATACATCTTTTAAATTAAATTTCCCTTGGAAAACAATGATTAAAGGAACGAATTATTTGTTAAACTCGGGGTATTCTTGGTGAAATCTAGAACTTAGGGTGGGGTCTATTGAGCCCAAACCACAGCTTAGTTCTTGCCATGACCACAACAATAGGATGTTCAATCTCAAACAGAGAATAAGTTGGCCTCACAGTTTCCTTTGCCTTTCCTGTAACAAGGCAGAAAATTCACAGGCAGCAATGGCACAAAGTTTGTTGTTTTTCTCTCTCTCCCCGCTCAGCGAGGACAGACAAACCGTGGCTTTCAAAACACTTCAACTGTGGACCACACACAGCCTGAGGTTGATGCTATTATTGTTGCTTTGTCAGGCTTTTCTTGTCTGCTCTGCCAAATGAATTGCTTGTTCCTTTATTAAATAGGATTCTTTTCCAGTAGCTATCTCCCTTAACCTCAAAATGATCTCCTTCCCTAGTGAAGAAAGATCAGCTGTGTACTCTTGCCCCTTAGTGAAATGGCAGAGACAACATTTCACCAAGGGGTGTTAGAGAATGTTCCCTGAACCTCCTACAGAGAAGGCAAATAACAAAAAAAAGCAAAACCCCATACTTTTCCTCTTTTGGGGGCTGGAGATTAAGTGTATGGTACTCAGGTTGTACCCTGGTTCCCCCAACCTCTCTAACTGACCCCTCAGAAAGTAAAGCCTGACTTTTTTTACAAAATATTAAATTTTCTCTTAGATTAATATCTATCTTTGAAATATAAGAACTGTCTAGAAAGTCTTTCTGCTTACTGGGATTTTTCAAGGGATGAGCAGGATGGTTACCTAAAAGAAAGGCTTCTGATTGTGTGTGCAGAGTACCTGTCACTTAATATATCTTTGGTCATTGTCAGCATTTCAAAGACTTCAGAAGTTTCCCTAAAATATCTACAGGATCACCATTATCTTCCCTTGTTCAGTTTTCAGTTCACTGCTCCTATGTTCATATTGCCTCTCCTCATTTTCCGAGCACTGTGAGAGGAAGTCTCAGGTAACTGAGAAGTCTCTTTTTATTCTCTGTACAGTAAATTTTCTTCTGGTGCAGTCTTTTTTTTTCACCCTTCCCTTTGACTTCCTCTTTTCTGTCATCAGTTTTGTTTTCCTAACTGCATATTAACCCCTCACTTAGTAGGTCTGCCCAGAAGGACTGTGTTAATGGTCTAATCATATTTAGATGTGATTTCTTCCTTTTGTTGACTGGCAGGTGACAGTTAAATCTTTCAGGCTCACTCAAGGAAGTGGAAAATATTTTGATTTTTTTCATCTGGGATTTGTGTTATATGAAAAAGATAATACCCTATTTTAAAGGGTTTGCCATCTGAAAACATGATGTGTGCCCAAGAAAGGTTATTTTTGCTGTGTTTTATTCCCCCAGAAAGCACAACCAACGTGCCAAATCTGGTTGGAAATGCTCAGATCACAGCCAAACAAAGTGGGTTAATCTGTGTGTTCTGGTTAATGATGCAGTACTCTGAAGGCTGCTCTGTTCTGGGAAGAGGGGAAGCAAGGGCAGCTGTGGAGTGAACCTGCTGGCTCCACAGCAAGGGCCACACCCCAGCCCACCCTCTTCTTACTCCTGCACCACCTCCTGCACTGTTCCTCACAGAGCAGGAACGTTTCTTGGCTGTGCTGGTTTGGGGGGCAGAGGGAGAGGCTCAGCCCCTCTCTATAAGGGATGGAGATGAGCAATTCAGCACCTCTGCCCTGGCATCAGAGCAAACACACCCAGACTGAGCCACAAGGGAACGGCAGGGAAGGCTCACACCTCTGCTTCTGCACTGAAGAAAGCAGAGACACACAGGGCCCACAGAGACACAGGAATGTTTCTTGGCATGCCTTAAACTGGGGTCACTCAGCACCTTCCCCTAGAAATCCATGAAAAAACCCCTTTGGGTTAAAACCCATCAAAATAGCCAGAGCAAGACTTTTGATGATTCTAATAGTCAGCATTTCAAACACATATGATTCAAAGGATAGAACATTCCAGAAAAGGTCTGTGTTTAAATAGCAAACCTCAGCATAACGCACATGCAAAAAAAGCTGTTAAAAACTGACAGCTGTGTTTTGCACGGGTATGTGGCTCCACACTATTTTAAAGTCAGTTTTCAGAGAAAAAATGAGCAGGGAAATGTGGGTTTGTGCTGTTAAAGTTTCCCAAGTGGTCAAAATCAACTGGCAATCATGCTGAGGGGGTGAGACTTCCTCAAGCACCATCCAGCAGAAGAGTACCTAAAGGAATTGTCCCTGCTCTCCATTGTGGGAATACACACTGCTGAAGCAAAGGGGTCTTACACAGTGGGATCTGCTGTCCCTTTTTCCCCCACTGGGACGAAACAAACCAAAGCAGACTCCCAAGAATAAAATAATCTATGTGTGTCACTGGGCGATGAGACTTTTCCCCTGCAAGACAAATGCATGACAAATTGTACCGGGGAAGGCACACAGCCAGGCTGCAGTGACATGTGCTGTGACAGTGCTGAACCAAACACGTGGGGAAGGAAATCTGGGGACATCTGCACCGAAATACGAGCTCTTCTGAACCTCTGCAAGCAAATAATTAATGCCATAATATTCAATATGAAGTTCCCGTGTGAGGGAAGCTTATATTTATAGATGATCTATGTATAGATGTACAGATGCAGAACAGAAGAGTTGTATGGAATAGTGGAAATTTCTTCTTCTCAGTTAGTTGATATGCAGAGGACCACCACAAGAACAACAGAGCAGAGAAGGGAGCTTGTTTTTGTCACACCCAACTGGAAAACACAGTATATTTCTGCTAAGAAACCAGTTAGTGTTAAAATCCTACTGGAGATGCTGCAGAGTTGTCACTTTGATGGCCTCAGCAGAAATATTCATGGTATAGAAGGTCAGAATAAAAAGTCTGGATCTGGAGGGAAGACACCTGTTCCTTGAAGGAGGAAGGAAGTTGTGAGGGTTTTGAGCCTGCCATTTCCTGATGGAAACTGCACCCTGGATCACAGGGACAGCTTGTGGCTGCTCAGTCCCCAACAGCAGCACCTCTGGATCCAGCCTCAAGAGCCTCCAAACAGGATCTTCTCTTCTGAGAAGGGAGCCTGGAAACTAGGCAGAGAGAACATAACACAAAGTTTGCTGTGAACAGTAAACAAAAAATTGATCTCTCCTGGTCCTGTGCAGCTGTGTAGGTGTCTGGGGACTGATGAACCCACTGGATGAGAGGAGATGCTCACCCTGAGGAGATACAAGCAAAGAAGTTGTAACAACTGCATGAGTTCTTTGATACTGTGCAAATTTCTGTTCAGTGGACTGACCTGTACCCAGGATGAGGTGAAGTGAAGTGAAGTGAAGGGAAGCGAATGGAAGTGAAATGAAGGGAAGTACAGAACCCAAACCACCATCCCTGAGCTAATGGCTGAAATAGAACAACAAACGTATCACCAACAATGGCAGGGAGCACTACTGAGGGGTCTGAAGCAAGGGGTGTTTCAGCACTGTCCTCAGAAAACTCAACCTCCTGGAGTCTCCCTGAGCTCATCCCCTCCCCACTATCAGCAGCTGAAAAAGGGACAAGTTATGACATTAAAATGTCGTGCTCTCCTTTTTGTCAGTCACTGGCACAACACGACAAACACTTGAGTCAATTAAATCAGATAGCGAGGAGCCATCTCTGAATCAAATAAAACCAAAATTCAAATGAGTTACTCTAAATAAAAGTAGAAGGCAAGTAAAGAGTCACTGTCAATAGCAGATTCAGCTGGCTTGGAATCATGTGTGGCAAGCCAAGGATGATGTTCCAAAGAAACTGGGGAAAAACAATGTGTTCAGCTAGTTCCCCTTACAAAAATTAGACTTAAAATAAAAACAGGGCATCTCAAAATCCCTGACAAAAGGCTTGCTTTTTCCACAGGGCCTCATGAATGTGAACTACAAGAAGCTAATGCTGTTGAAAGGAACAAAATTGGATAATGTAAAATGTGGTGGTGGCAAATATCCTTGTGTGCCATCTGGTTAATAAAATAAAGAACAGGGATGTTAGTAATAGTGGTAGAAAAAAGTAGACTATTTCAAACCTGAGCAGCCACAGACATATATTTTGGTTGTTTTAGATATGGCAATGGAAATAACTAAAAAAAATTTGTCATGGCAAGGTGGGAGGGGACAACCAGAGGAGAAGTGAAAGCAGTTTGTTTGATAATGCTTAAAATCAGAAATCTTTGTGCAGCTGACATAGCAGAGTACTACAGAAGGGCATAAGGGAACTCTGAGGGATATGAAAGGAAAAACAAACACTTATGGAAACAATATCTGAATGTGAACTTAGAGAATATGAGTTACCAGTTATTAGAAAGGAAGGTACTATGTTATCCCTATATTTTATCTCCAGACTCATCTCAGATTGACATCTAAGCAAGGGTCACACCCTAAAGAGAAGCAAGGGAGTAAGTGCCGTCAAATTTACACCCAGTAGCCTAAATTAATTTTTACGATTTTAGAAATGTTTTAATTTCCCGCCCCCCTTCAGTAGTCATTTAATCTAATGAAGTTTGCCTGACAATGTTAGCTTCCATTTACATGGATGGGCTTGTAGGAGAGTGGTTCTGTAGTCAGGTAACTGCAGAGAATCTTGAAATGTGCAGATCCATGTAAGCAAACAGAACCTATATAAGTGTCTATATCCTTAGTGGATAAAAAGCTCTTGGCAACCATTGAGCAAAGGGAAGTGTTCTGCCTGTAAACATTGATGAGGCCAGCATTTTTAGATTTCTCACTTCTTAAGAGATCTTTTCCAAAGGACTAAGTACATCTCTTGCAAGCAGTAGAATGCAGCTTAAAAAGTAGTGTTGCAATAAGCATCTATCTAGTTTGGGAAAACAGATTATGTTTTTAGACTTACTAGCAAAAACTGTATTAATTAACCCATTTTAAAATACTGTTTAGCCTCCTGCATGAATAATGACAGGACCAAATTTAAAATATTAGTCTTATAAATAGCTAACATATTTTCTAAATGCTTCACTGTAAGGGGAGCTGAATTTTTCTTTAAAACTGATTAGTACGTGTTATTAAAATATGGAGTTTTTAATCTGAAAGACAAAACAGATAAGCCAGGATACAATGAAAGAATAATTTGGAAAATTCCAGGTTTATTTGTGTTTCTCCCTCCTCCCTTCCTTTGGCTGGTGGTGGTCTGCAATCCTCTGAGACTGTATCTCCTGCTGATGCAAATACAGTGGGGACTGACTCCTCCTGTCCTGGCAGGGAATCAACCTCCAAGGGCTTCTTCCAGTTTGCACCCTGCAGAACTGGCTTTGTCACTGTTGAAAGATGAGTTTACTGGAAGGCAAAATCCCAAATTAAATAAAAACTAATGCTTGTGATTAAGAAACCTCGGCATAGCATTTGCAGGGCAGAAGTATAATCAGTACATCAAACACATCTGGAAGGTGCCTCAGTTTGTCCAGGAGGAGACACTGGAATGTGAATGTGGACTAGGCTGGGCCATTATAAACTTCAAGAATGTAGGTCAGGCACATTGCAAATCTGTTATCACATCTTTTTTCCAGAAACAAGATGAGAACATTTAAAAAATTAGACAAACTGATCCTTTGGGTCAATGACTGAGGTTACACCACAGCTGAATTTTGAGTCCAAGATCAAAGTCCATCATTTACAGTAAATGATCTTTTATTTATGTAGTGAGGTGTTGATCAGCATTTCACATCTGACATCTTTTATCTGCAGTTTCTTATTTTCCTTAATCCTCTCCCTTCTGCACTGCACCAGAAGAAACTACTTTCTCAAAAATCTGCTGTTTTCCTCAAGTGTCACACAGGTTGAAAGCAGAGACAAGGTGGATGATCCTGGTCACTGATGCTGTGACAGTGTCTAGGAATGGAGGCTCTTAGGTAGAAACTTGTAATGGTACTTCCATGGATTATTGCCATTTTTCATGAGTTTATGGTTCCTTGAGCAGGACCCTTCCTGCTGTCTGCAGCCAGGCCCACACCCAGCAGATTAAAGTTCTTTGTTTCCCAGAGCACAGATGGTAATTTTCTTCCTAGTGCTCATCTCTGAAGATGTTAGGCAGATGGGAATGGAGCTCTGAGGTATCTTTTGATAATTATATTATAGTTGTACTATTCTAGCCTGCTTCTTGCTCTCCAGTGGGTATGCCAAGGAGTGGGGAAATTTAGACAGACTACAGACCTGTGAGACAGAGAGACATTTCACTGATCCTCCCGTTTATGGAACTGCTCATCAGGTCTCTCATCCCAACCTTGTTAAGCTTGGATATTCCCTTAAGCATTACCTCTCTCAGAGCAGAAGCCCATAAGAATGATAAGGCTAGTTCTCGTCCAGCATCTAAGAGAGGTGACAACAGCCCCTGAGAGATGCCTCCAGAACAGATTTTTGAGGCCCAAATCACCAAAAATCAAGATGTTGTTGCAGATTGAAGGAACCAGTTTCTTCACAAGCACCAACCAGTAACACCCAAGTGTTCTGAGCCAAGAGGTTCTGTACCCCAAAATATCTGCAGGCTCCAGAACAGCAGGAATTAGAGGTGTGCAAGCCTAATTCCTTAAGTTCCCTATCAAAAGCTTGACTTTCCTCTTGTGCAGAAATGTATAATGAGGTGTAATTTGAGTTTAGTGAAAATTTTGTTTGCTGATAGCTTTTATCCTGTATTTTCCCTTTTCCTCCCAATGGTAAACACTTCAGTAATAATTATAGCAGCAGAGTGGATATTAGTCTTGCCTGCAAAGGCTTCAAGTACTGAAAATATACCTGAGACATTAGGAAGTAAAAGAGGGTGTAGTCTATTTTAAAAGGCAGTTATCCAGTTCCAGGTGGTTGGAGGGCAAGATCAGAGCATTCATTCATGATGTGGGTGGTCTGGACTGAGAGCTGAACTCTGTGCAAGGGAGTGGACTGCACAGTGGGAGAAAGCAAGCTTGAATTTATTGGGTTTTTTTTACTTTATTCCTTTAAGTGGAAGTTTTTAATGGAATATGTGCAAAGGGAAAGTTGCTGGTAGAGCTGGCAATGCACAGCTTAAAATTACTAAAGGTATTTAAGACAACCTTGGGATAAAAAAACCACAGAGAATAATTTCCAAATTAAAGGTAGCTCTGGGGTAGGCACTCAGCTCTGAAACGATTCCGAATTTTGGAAAATCTGGATCCAAATCTTTTGGGCCATGGCAAGCCACATTTCTTGCTTAAAATCCTTATTTTGCATCCCTAGGGGCCTTCCTGTCTCTGTTTCATTTTTAGAGCACAAGTGATTATTTAGGAGTGGAGGAGTAGGCATCTTCCTCTGGTGATGGCATAACAGGACCCCCACTATAAAAAGGGTTTTGGGAGCACTGCAGTGGTGTAATTTAGCACAATCAACTTTTTGGCTAATAAGTGTGTGTTCCAATCCATTACTCATAGGCAAAATATTCCATAATCATTTACTGATTTTACAAGCAAACTTTTTCAACCACATTTTAATCTAGAAGGCACTTTTCTGTCAAAGAGAGGAAGTGCCTTCTTTCCTTTAATTTAAAAAGTAATAATCGGACTTTTGCTCTTTTACTTCATCATTTTTACCTGAGTTTGTGATGCATCAGAGATGGGAGCAGGTGCACGACTTCTGCAGCCCTGCTGGGAAACCAGACCAAAGCCCCTGTGAAGATCACTGAAAAAAGACCTATTTTTAGTGGCACCAGTCCCATGTATGACAGCACAGAGTTTGGGCCATTATGCTTTCAAGGTCACTAAAGACAGCAAACAGAGAAAATGAAGAAAAAATATTCTAGAGCAGCTTGATTGGAGGAAGTGATTAAGAAAACAACATTTTACACGTAACATACACTTTCTAAGTCAGTTATAATTAGTCTAAAAGGTTGAACCGACTGAAAGCAACTTTAAGGTTGGAATTTTGTTTAGAAAAATAGAAATCAATGTTACCTCAATATCTGGGGGAAAAAGTATTTTCAACTATGTTATATCTAGTATTCTTAATTTTTTTTAATCAACTATTTCCAAACAAAATTATAGGTGGACCAGGGGGCACGTGGAGTCTGCCTCCTTGAAGATACCAGCTCCATACAGCCCCTTGCTCACCTCTCCCTGGGTAGGAATGGGGAGGGCAAAGGTGGGAAAAAGCTGTGTTTTGTGCTACAGACAAATTAACAGGTAAAACAAAAGCTGTGTGTGTTAAGTACAGCAAAAATAAGGAATTCATTTACCACTTCCCATGGACAGGCAGGTGTGCAGCTACTGCTGAGAAAGCAGGGCTCTGTCACACGTGATCATTACTTGGGAGAGAAAACATCCCCAAAGTTCTCCCTTGCTCCTCCTTTCTCCTAGGTTTTATTGTTGGGCACATCAAGTGTCCCAGCTGTGTCCCCTCCCAGCTCCCAGTGCCCCGCAGCCACTGGTGGGGCAGCAGGAGAAACAGAAACCCTCAAGGTTGTGCAAGCTCTGCTCAGTGGTAGCTAACACATGGGGGTGTTACCAACACTGTTTAGGTCACAAATCCAAAAGAGAGCACTGTGCAAGCTACCACAAAGAAGATTAACTCCAACCCAGCCAATCCAGTATATTGCTTCTTTTTATGACCATAGTGCTTATCTTCCTCAACTTTCTCCTAATGCCATTTTACATTCAGTCAGCAAACCCAGTATTTTATGGTTATTCCAGCATCTTTATTTTGCTTAAGCAGCTATTCCAATGAGTTAGTTGTGTAATTTTTTTTTTTAGTGATTTTTTTCAGTGAATTGGATATATCCAGCAACTCTGCAGTTGTAAAAGCCTCTGCCAAAAGAAACCCCGTAGCCCACTGGCGTCACACGTCACAGCTCCAGCAAGAGGAGCTCTCAGCTACTGGCTCATTTCCATTCTCCACTGCATCCCTATAAATCAGGGTCAGTTATCTCGGGTTGAAAAGGTGTAAGCAGAAACTGAAACTGGGTTTAGGGTGATTCTTTCCAATCTGATCCATCCTGCGATTCTGTTACTTGTTATGCTAACTAGAAGTAGTGTTACTTAAAAAAGAAAAAGAAAGAAAAAAAAAAAAAGAAGAAAATGGGAAGGCACTCAAGGGAAAACAGAGAAAAGGTAATTGGGACAGACAAGGGAAAACCAAACATTAACAGGAGAGAATATTTAGCTATGGTTTGTAGCAGTGGAAGGCTGTTGGATGGCTGAAGGCAACTGGAACGCCCCAAAGAGAAAACCCTCGTGATTGCAGCTTCCTCCTGTGGTTTATTGCCCGATATATAACGTCCTGAATACATTAGACACTACAGGCTCATTCATCACAAATGTGCTTTAATGGAACCAAGGGTCAAGGGAAAAATGAATGCTGAAGAGGAGATGGCCTAAGAGTGTGTGGAAGGGGGGAGATGGCTACTCTGTTAGCCTAGGTTAAAAGGTTGCCATGTGTCTGCGCACGCACAGCTTTGCACAGCACGGGATTTCTGGGTTTGTGAGCATTATTGTAAACCTCCATGAAAACATTCTAGATATGCTAGGTAAACACTAAAAGATGGTTTTAAACTAACTAACAAAACAAAAGGAGAAAAGATGCTAAAAGGCAATCCATCCCTCTTGAGAGGATGTTGTAATACTTAGCCACAGAAAGAAGGAACTGAAGCACACAATAGGAGCTTTATCCTAAGCTATTTCATTTTATGTTGCAAATTTAATTCAGATTTTTAAGGTACCTTTCTGACAATCTTGAGAAGATTGTATGTAGAATAGCTAGCAAGAGACTTTTTGCAATTGGGACTTTATGAGATGTCAGAAATAAATGTGATGAAGACTTCAGAGATCACTGGGGTCTCCAGCTGAGTCACTGAAAGAACTGTGAGCAAATACTATGGGAAGCACAAAGTCCCCTTACAGCCTGTGTGCACATTTCTAACTTGCTCTGCATGCAAAAGGAGCTCAAAGAAAGAATTCCATATTTATGAAATCTGAATTCACTTCAGAATATTTTAATAACAATAATAGCTTGATTAAGATCTAAGTGAAAATATGAAGCTCTAAAATGAGTTATTTTAATAGTACATAATTTTCCCTTTTGAAGCTGTGCCTAGAAAGGAGTTAATCCTCATGGACTAAAGAACACAACATGCATAGGAAAGGCCTTTTGAATGGTTATTCATTTCTGCAATGTTAATGACACACAAGCTATTGTGCAGGGCCCACCCACACAATGAAGACAGCAAATATCAAACTCTCTCAAACCCAGGTATTTTCAAAACTTGGATTGCCTATATAACTGCTGCTCAGCCCCTTTCTATGCAGGCTTTGGGGTAAGTTTATTTGTTTTATGGATATAAATTATTCATTTACAGTGGAGTCTGCCACCTAGTCCAGAATTGTCTGTTCAGGGAGCTCAATAGCTGTAAGACATTTAGCCTTCCCAATTTTGCCAGTGACTTACTTATTAGCCACCACCTGAAGCCTACACAGAACCTCTGATTCCTGCACGTGAAGGGAAGCTGCAGGTAGGATAATGATCATGCCCCTGAAGCAGGTACCATAATGCACACAACACAAGAGGACTAAATTATGGATGCTCACAACAACTTCAAGAGTTTTTGAGCATTTCAGTACTTCCTAAATATATTTCACCTGATGATCTAGTTTCTGGGTGTTATTTCCTGGGGTTTCTTTGGTCTGAAGACTCAGTCACAAGCCAGCATCAAGAACAGGGCTGAATTCTGATATGCACTGCTCACATAGAATTGAACAAGCATGTTAATGACAGGAGATAATTTATGATGGGGGTTATCCTTTCCACAAATATCCTGTGTCAAAGTGATGAAGTAGAAGAAATTGCCAAGCATCATCAGCCCCAATCTCTCTACCCACATCCCTTGAGAAGATGTGTGTTCACATAGGTCCAAGCTGACTAAATACTGTTCCTTAGGTCTGACCTGGAATCACAGCTTCCCAAAAGAGGTAAACTGAACCAAAATTTCACAGCCATTGAGAAGGAGAATTTGCTCTCTCCTCCATCCCCATCCCTTCTCCTCCATCTTCCTGTTTGCACAATGAAGTTTGTATTTCTATACATTTTTGGAGTTCAGGCAATGATTTCTGCAAGACATATTATCTCATCACTGGTGTCACAAAAACTCGTATTTATAGGGATTTATTACTTGGCCACCTCAGAAGGAAATGATCTAATTACAGACTAATATAGTAGGATCATTATTAAGTTAGCTGCCCAAGCCTTCTTGTTATAAAACCCCTTTTTGTATTGTCTGTAATTTGGCAGTTTTAACTCCGTGACCAGATTTCTTTCATCCCATGAGGCTTCTTCACTCTTTTATTTTCTTAAATAAAATTTTCTGCCAAAACCCATGCTAATTTCCAAGAATACATCTGAAAAGAGAGATGCTGTTTTCCTGACACTAAATCTTCCATAGGAAAATGCTGGCCCACACATAGCTCTGAGTATGGAGTAGCAATTTGGCGTGCAAGGGGTATTAAGGGATTGCTGTTTGAAAATCAAAAGCAAAAAAAGTCTGGAAAAACAGTAGTTTGCACGTGTTCAGTAGAGACTGTCCAGAACTTTGTAACATCACTCTTCAGAGATGCCGCCTGCAATGAGCACTCTTGACTTCACAAGGTTTTCTGTGGCAGGAAGATTTCCAACTCCAAACCACAAATAATTGTTCCTCCTGATTGGGTTGTATGTGTATGCAGCAGATTTAAAGTCTCGAGCCTGCTGATAAATGCTGTTACTGTTGGTACCATTACCCAGTTGAATTCTACTTGTTTGCACTTTTCACAAGCTTAAGAAAGTTGGCATAAAAACTCTCCTTTAAAAAAACCTCAACAGTATAAAACCTATGCAAAGTGAGTATTATTATCCCATTATACAGATTTGCATCTGAGATACGTGGAGTTTAAAGCCAAATGTATCCACTGGGTACAGTGGATTTTGGGTATCCAGCCAAGAAGTAAAATGTAATTTTTCACTTTAATTTTAATTTTTCTGAGCACATGGCTTGACACAGCTGTAGCTGTGTGTTCTCTGACTCCTGCAAACCTGCTTCCAGTCTCAGAGGCAGGCATTCAAAGAATAGGGAATGTACAAGATAAAGACTACCTGTGAAAACCATAGGGAAAAAAAAGTGATCATCCACAGCCTCTGTCTGACCTTGATTACATGGAGGACTGCAGCTAGGATGGGGAAGGGACTTCCTGACCAAGGACTGACAGTAAACCCTTCTAGCAGAGTGTTTCTATAAAGTTACCCACTGAGATTAAATGATGCAAATAGGCATACTCATTTCCTGAAAAGTCTTTGGTCAGACCTATTTCAATACCTGCTTGGTCTTTCTGAGATTTTCCTCGTTTGTTTGTGTGAACAAAAATCTATGAAATTATCAGTATGTCTTATCTTGAAAAAGTATAACCACTGCACAGTAATTAGGGCAGATATTTGTATAGCAAAGATGTTATACAGATACAAAAAATAATAATGATTTCACTAAATCAAACTTTTCATGGTGATGTATTACAGAACAATTAATACATTTTAGTTTGGAAGTCTAGCTACAGAGATCACTATTACACTGGGAACTTGGGCACTGGAAAAAGTTGATGACAACTACATGTAATGCTAATCACAGTATTAAAAAACAAGCAGAGGAAATAAAACACAATATTTTCTTTAAAACTGTTGAGACATTATGACAAACACACCGAACCACTTGTAATTAAGATAAACACAATATCCTCTTAGTGCTGCTGTGCTTACAGCTCTTGCAAATAGCACATATGCTTTGTACTTTTATCAAGTGTGCTTAGACCTTTTTCTCCTAATGAGTGATTCTATGTGTAGTAGAATTTTGGGAGCAAAACAAGACTAAGTTAAATACACTCTGGCTGTCTTAAGTCAGAATTTCCTTTTATTTACGGATTTATATTAAATCCCTACGGTTATTTTAAAATTGTTTTCAGTGTTATTTTATCATTAATCTTATTATAATCCAAAAATCTGGCTGCAAATGATTGCTTTGAGGATTGGCAAACACATTTGTACAGCTTGAAACAATTTATTGAAAACATGTTGCTTACTTAAGAGAACATGCTGTCTTTAAATGCTGTTGGTAAGAAATGTTCATTTCTTGGATTTCCATTCTATTTATGGACTCTGAAGACAGCAGAAATGCATTTTAAAGTGCACCTAAAGGTTGCATATGTTTTTAGGGTCACCTTATTTTAAGCTCAAGGGATCTTCCTCATCCATCAGGCTCCGCAGCGCCGAGCACACAAGCCAAGGTAACACGCCTTTGCAAAATATTTGTTCTCTTCTCCAAAGAAGAAACATGTAACCAATCCTGTTGTAAACTGGTGAACTATGGTTTAATAATGAGAAGATTTTAGTTTCAGATCAAGGGAAAAATCAATTTTAGCCAAATATATTTCTGTGAACATGGTACGTATGAGATACATTGATTTATGGTAATGTATTTCCTTACTTTTCACACTGACATCTCTGAATCCCTATAATACTTCAGTCATTTGTACATTTACATAACTCCCTCAGATGAGATATCTTTTGACATGAAATATCTTTTCTATTTTATAGCTGGTGAAAAGGAGGTACGCCCTGAGTTACACAGAGCATTCCAAGTAGAACAAAACGATGAGTTCCAAAGGGTGAGTCCCAGGGAAATTTCCTCTTTCCTGTGTGTAATGGAAGCTCCAGGGGCTGGATCTGCTCCCTGGCCATTACAAGCATGAGAGGTCTATGCTCTGCCACAGCATGCTGTATACTCTCCCCTCTCTGGGCTCGTGGTGGGTGTCTTGCCAGCAGGACCTGGGGGGACAGTCGAGGACTTTCCCTGATTACCAGCTAAAGCAGCAAAACAAAACAAAACAAAACACTCCATCCACTCCAGATTTTTTGAAAAATAAATCTTCACTTTTCAGGTAACAGCTTATTTCAAATGTCATTTTTTAATTGAGACATAATCCTTACTAATTTATATTGCTTTTATAAAGTTTTGAGACAGTTACGTGATTTTCTGCTGCAGCTGTAAATCCTGATACTTCTGCCATCTATGCAAGCAGCAAACACAGAGGATTTTCACCTCTTTCTACTTTCCTGGTCTTCCACTGATCAAGTAACTTGTCATCTGCACTTCCCTAGAACACAAAAGTCTAGAGTTTTTCACTATGAATGGTTTCTTATCCTTTCCTTAACTTGGGAAGGGGAAGAAAGGTAAGATAGGAAATTCTGTAGTTTTCAGTGTGTGCAAAAATTCCAAGCTTTTAACAGAAGTTCAGCCCCCAGAGCATCTTCTAGCAAAATGGAAGAAATTTATTGACTTTCATTGGGAAAACTTTGCTACAGAAGTTTCAGGTCAAATTAAAAAAGTAGCATCAATTTTGTATATTCATCTACCTGGTTAGATGTGGAGTTCTGTCTACATATCCATCAGCACTCAAATTTCATACAGGAACAAACACAAATCCTTTCTCCTGACTAAAGAGAAGAGGGAGCTGGCTCACTCAGAAATTCAGCTAGAATCCCACATTTCTAGCTTGCTTTTCCATTTGGTGCCTTGTTTTAAATTAACAAAGGCGGGATCCAAAAGCCCAGCAGTCCAAGTTGACTCTCCTATATTAATATATTGTGTAATATCCAGTTTTAAATGAGGAGAGTGACATATGTGCTTAGGCATTCAGAACAGCTTCCTTTTAAAATTAAATATAGCTGTCTTGTAAAAAATTGAACTTTGGAAACACGACAGATAGAAAGATTCCCCCGACCACAAGTACGCAGAACTTACAATCACAGCCAGACTTCAAAGCTCCTGCCTTCACACCCACACCAGGGTCTTTTTTTATTGCAATTCTTTTCAAAAATAATTCATTGCCTGCTAAGTGGTAAAAAAGCAATTTACATTTTCCCCTTTATCCTTCATGGGGCAGCCGACACAATGTTGAGAGCACACCTACCAGCTTAACCAACAGCAACACAGTTTTGGCCAGGTCCTTCCATCCCACTTTCCCAGGGATAAGAGGTGTGGGTAACAACTTTCCTGTTTCATTGTAATGCTTGCCATGTTCTACTTCAGATCTGATTCAGCATCTCCTGCCAAGAAACTGTTTCTTGCTTAGAGTGATCACAGAGAGTTTAGCCATGTTTTTGTCAGTGCTGTGCCTCCAGAAAGCTGGGATTTTGTACAGAAACTGCACAACCACTGGCAAAAACTCTGCAGCACCACTTGCCCTTCTGTGTCACTTCTGGGTCCCCAGTAGGACCCGAGTTCCTGGATGTTTGTTTGCCTGAATGCTTGAAAATGAAAGTCAGCACTTTGGAGTTTTATTTGCACTCTGCTGGAGTCTCCTTTCCTCCATCCTGAGCAGCACGTCTCTTTCCGGAGCTCTTGCCAAGGGAGGGGGCCGTGCTGTCCCCGCCTGTCACCAAGCACCGAAGCCACGCCAAGTTAAACGCTTGAACACCAGTGAGTGCCCCAGATCAGCGTGCACATTGATCCAGACAGGTAAGAGATCGCTCAAAGACAACACCAGCTTTGTATTTCTGGCACCTTTTCCTCCCCCTAGACTCTTCTGTCAAACTTCTCACTTGAAAAGGATCCAAAATCTGTTATGGAAACCTAGGAAAACCTTCAGCCATTTGTTATTTACTCACCTACAACCAGTAAGAGATAGATTACGGTAACAAGATCATCCAACTTTTAAAGATCAGTTGTCAGGTTTTCACAAACTACGTTTGCAGCATATTTTTGTCTGGCAACATATAATCCAGTCACACAAAACCAACTGATCTCAATTACTACCAAGTAAGTAGAGAGTTTACTTTCTAATCACCTTGTTAGGTCAGCACTATTCACTGACATACAATTACATTGATACAAGCACTAAAAATAGTTCACCTAGATTCTTCTTTAAGGTCAAGCCTGGAAATTTATGGTAGCTGTTTAAATTTCTGTGAGCTTTAGATCTTGGTGGAAAGCCACCAGCCCAGCCCTCCCTCCATCAGCTGTGGAATAAGCCTGGGGAATATGACCTCCTTTGTCAGTAGTCTAAATCAGGCAAAGTGAGTACTTTGATTCTCCTTACATTCCCAGCTTCTGCTTTATGGTTACTGTAATTTAAAACTCCTTTACAAAGCCTACTTGTTGGTATAAATACTCAAAATAAAGAGAAATGGAGCCAATTGTATCCTGTTGACTAAAGGTTATTTTACTCTGCATTTAGCACTCCCCCAAGTTATTTTATAAAGTGTTTTAAATAAACATATTTTGTAGGTTTTATAAATTCACTTTATTTTCTTAAGACATTGTGGTTTTCTTATTTTTTTTTTAATTCTTCCTGAGTGTTCCGTGTATCAATTATCTTGGGGAACTTTCCCAAAGCGTTATGCAAAGTGACCTGGGATTCTGTTCCAGGAGTTTGTCCATGTACCTAACTATTTTCCTTCTCAACAGTTAATTCCTTCCTTCCTACCTCTGATCTGAAATACAAGACCTCTTTCTCCTTACCCTGGAAGTCCATGTAAACTCAATCCCCACTCCACGTTTGCAAGATAAGGCTCCATTGCTGTCAGCTTTACTCCTTTCACAGGTACAGTTGTCTTGCTTAGATTATATACGTGGTATACAGTGCATGTATAACAATTTTATGCATTACACTGAATGTTTATTCTCACCTTTTCTCACAAAAGTCCAAAAAAAAAAAAAAAAAAAAGAAATGACGAGTTCAGAAAGATACCATGCTCAGCAAACAGTTTCTAGAAATGCTGACAGGAGCTTAGATGGGAGATGAGGGTACATATGCAGAACAAAAGCCTGCTATGCTGAAGGGCACACCAGTCCTCCCAGCAGATCCTAGGAATGGACTGAGCTCCCAAACAAAATGGTTAGGCTTTCCTGGGCAGAGTTTAGTAAAGCATTTCAGTCCAACCACAAGCAAGCAATCTGAGCACCCCACTACCTAGGTCATGGTCAGGCAGGCAGAACGAAGTGTTCAAGGAAAGGAAACATCTTAAATAGACTGAAATGCCCCAGTATTTTTGCTGAATAACAAGCACTGCCTGGAGGACACCATCCTTGCTAGCAGCTCTGGCTTGGCTTTGGTTACCATATAAAGAATCCCCCAGAGCTCAGTATGGTTTCAGGAACTCACATGCTATATAAACGTGCAGTCTCCTTCCCTGAAGCCACATCACCAGGCACTAGAGATGAGCAGCCCAAAAATAATATTTTGGAAAGAGCACTGCCAATCCACCCTTCATGTGAACAGCTTTCTCATTGGCTTGCCTTAAGGTATTAAGAGTTATGATATGAAAGCCCTCCAGGCAATCTTTCCCTCCTAGTATTGTTAGCTTGTACTTTTACTAATTCTGGTCTGCTGTGAGGGCCTCCATCACTTCCCAGACAGAGTTCTGGTTTCAATTAGTGCATTTAGACATCTTATGCCTGGGATATAGCTTTTTCTTTCTTCTTACACCCATTCAGAACTAGCTATTCTATTTCTTCTACTCACTTTTCTCCCTCAAAAATGTATCTGCTTGGCAAAAAATATTTCCCTTCCCTGTGTAGATCATTTCTAATGGAGTGCTTCCCCTTCTGTTTGTTGTTTCCATGAGGCACAGTCCAGAGAAGAAATTACTGTTTACTATTCACAAAAAAAACCCTACAAAACCCAATGCAAAGCCACTGTTTGTTCTCCTCTCCTCAAGTCCTGCAAACCACCAGACCACGAGGCCCTTTTCCATCCCCCTGTGTGTCACCATGGAATGTGCCTCCTTGTGCTCCTACTCCAGAGGCAAATCCTGCACCAGGTGTACAGACATGCCTGTAGTAGCTACTGCACACTCATGGGGGCAAGCTGAGGCTCAGGGCACCAGTGAGACCATGTGGTACATTTTGAAAAGGTGAGAAAAAAGCATAGACCTGATGATGGGTTAGCAAAGAAGCCCTGAGAAACGTGTTAAATATCAGACTTGGCTGGGTAGGTGGAAATACAGATCAAATATGAAGGATGCAGCTTCAGGCAGGTGTCCTGGAAGGAAGGAGTGTGTATTTAGTTTTAGAAGTAAATATTTTAGAACTAAAATAACCCCCAGCTCCACTGGAGCTGAGTGGGAAGAGGACTATGCAGCTCAGTTACCTTGGACAAAGGGAACTGCTGGGACACCAAATGCAAAGCAAGGTAACAGAGTCACATTAGATAAGTTTTCACCTTCAAGCTGCAGAATTCCCTTACTCTGGAACCATCCAGAAAAACCTTAATCCACCAGCATTTTGAACAATAGTACCCAAGTGACCCAGGATGCCAGGATTTCCCAGAGCACCCACAAAATTGGCTTTTAATACTGTATGAGCACCACAAACCCATGCCCTTTCAAACTAATACTACTGTATTACGAATCTGGTATATCCTTACTCTTTAAAAAAAAATACCCCAAACCCAAAATACTGTAAGAGGAAGAGGGAGAAAGAGCTTTATTACATGTGACTGCAGATCAAAACAATTTTCTGTGCCTACAGGTGTTTGAGAAAAAAATACAACAAACATAACTTTCAATGAAGTGTCATTGATGAATGATTTATGGGCTCTTTGTGTAGAAGTACTAAGCACTTGGTCTCATCTTGATAAATCAGTTCAAATTCCACTAGTGTTATTAATAAATCAAGAGCAGGTCAGCTCCATTCTTAATGTTATTATTACTGTGCCTTCTGTCTGCTAATGCAAGTTTTGACATCTTCACACCTTAGTATGAGACAAAGATACATGTATCTCCTCAGTGAATTAATTAGCAGGATTTTGCATCCCACCACTCTCTTCCTTGCCCTCCTTCAGATTGCTGGAGGGGACATCTATAACAGGACCAGGATAGAGCACTATGATAAAACTGAGTCAAATGAACAAACAGCCCTTCTAGAAATGGAAGGCTTCCCTCTCCCCTTCTGCAATATCCTCTTCTCCGTCTTTCCCTTTGCTTTCCAGCTGTGCAGGTCACCCACACCCTCCCTTGTGCTGACGCCAGCACTTGTCCAAGTAGAAAGTAAGTTGATGCAATTTACTACCCCAGCAGAGCTCAAGAAACCCCAACAAAAAAAAACAACAACAAAAAGACCCAACACCCCATGCCACACTGTTTTGAAAACAAGCCAGAATATCTGTGGGAACATTCAGCAGAATAGAAAGGTATTTAAGTGCTTTAAATTGATTTAAATGCAGTCACAAATGCCAAAGCCAGCTCAAGGTGAGAGGAGGGGAGAGGATAGTATCTCTTCCTTCTGATAGCTGCCAGTTGCTACTTTGGCTCTTCCACTTATGAAACTTTATCTAAAGACTCCAGGACACATTAGTGGGCTTAAGAATCATTAAAACTACAAGTTAGTCTGATTTTTTTTTTTTTTTGAGTTGGTCTAATTAGTTCCTACACACAAGTAACAATAATTCTCCACATCTTCACTGTACTGGTCAATGCTCAACAGCAGAAAGGGCTGGTCATTGTATTACATTTAGGATTTATTATGCATCTAAAAAGCAGTCAACTTCTACTTGTAATATAAAACATTTTTAATATGACACAAGAATTATTTTTTTTCTTAATGTATTCATGAACCTGCACCTTCTGAAACACAAGCATGTTCTGGTTGGCGTGAGAACCCTACTCCTTACAGATTAATTTTAAGGATGTGTGACACAGAGAAAGTACAGATGAAGACTGAGAAGAAATAGTTTCTACAGATTCTTAGAGATCATTTCAAAGAGAAGGGGGACTGAAGAACATTCTGAAAGATCTACTGGCATTTAGAAATCTTAAAACAAGTACTGGGAGGCCAGTCTGAGGGCTTTTTCTGTTTAGAAAAAAAAAACCAAATCCAAACACACAGTAGCTTCAACAAAAAAAAAATTAAGAATTTCTACAAGGCACTAATTTTGCAAATAACATAATTTCATACACACAAAACTAAGACCTTAAAACTACACATAAAGGTGTATTGGCCAGACACTGCCACACACATGGTCCCTGTTCTGCAGAGTTTACAAAGTGCTCACAAGGCCTGCACCCAAAACCAAATGGCTTTATGTAAACTGCATATTTCAGCCCCAAAATTTAAAGTGCTTACTAAACTAAACATTCAGCAACTTCCTATCTCTGCATTAATCAAATATTAAGCAGACTCAGGAATGAGATGATGTGGTTCAAAGCTTTATTCCCACATGTTTAATCTTCACAGGGAATTCACTAATGGTTGAGGCATGACCAAGATTTGCAGGTGTTTAAAGGTTTTGGTTCTTGCATGGCAGCCCCCGCTGTGGCCTTGGAGCACCTTGCAAGAACTAGAACTATCCCATCAATCAGCTCCTCTCCCCTTTCCTGGCATAAATTACCTGACTTGGACGACTGAGCTGAAGGACAGTGAAACAGCAGCACAGCAACCAAGGGAAGCTCCCTGGAGGAGCTGAATGCTTCATGACCAACATTCTGAAGGCATCTTCCTGACACACAGTTCCAAGGGCAAGGCCCAGCTCACACATGAACTCTGGCTCCTGTGTGCCAATCTCCTACACTTGCTGCACAGGTGTGTGGCCACAGTGTCACACACCTGCTGCACACAGCCACACATGTGACAGCACAACCATCCCAGGCTAATCCCAGAGCAGGCCAAGAACAGCAACACAGCCAACAGATGGGAAGAGGATGCTGTCAGCACACAGGACATCAGTGTGATGATCTCAGAGTGACCTGCACTGCCCAGCAGGCAATCTGCAGCAGGTTTGGACCAGATGGGGCTTTTCAGGGTGTGATCTTGGTTCTCACTAATGGAAATAATCACGCCTGGCTGTCTCAAGTGCATAGATCACTGTGGAGGATAGGATAAGACTCAAACTCCTAACCAGAAGCAGATGGAAACATTTATTATTGTGGTTCTTCTGCACACACAGAGTGGAGGGGGTCTAAAGGGTCTGAATGCTGGAGGCTGACAGCATCCCTCTGTGGTGGGGGAAGTTATCCCAAGCACACTCCTTTTTTCCAGCAAGAAACTGAGCTCAGCTTTTGTCCTCTGTTATTATATCAGGAGTTCCCAGTTAAACAGCAATTATATTGAAACACTTTTTGTGTTTGTTGGGAAGACATGAGGAGAAAAGAGTATTATCTTCTGACTGCTTTATTTCCTTACTATTACTGCTCATAAAAATGTACTCCCTCTTTTGTGACACAAAACACTGTGCAGATTTGTCTCGTTACAGCATATATATATATATGCCTGTATACGTGAGCTGGGCATTTCAGTAATTATCTCTGGCAGCCTTTCTCCCTCATTTACTGCTCCTCCCCAAAAGAGATTCATAACAGCAAAGATCTTATTTTATATCTGAACATGGTATAAGATGCTCATCAACTGCTTTAAGTAAAGAAAAAAAGATGAAATCCTTAGATTACTTTATCATACAGGCTACACATTGTTTAGCAGCTGTAGAAATCATTTAATACTTCTTTACTCAATTATAATGAGCGATAATCTCGCACTCTTGCAAAGATTCCTGTTATTATTGAGTGGAAGCTATCAGTAAAAACAATGCAATGGGAAAATACCAGGCTCAGTAGGAGTTGGCAAGCACCAGACATAACTGTGGGAGTGACTCCCACAGTGGGCTCTGGCTAAGATATGCCAGTTATGCATTCTTATTTTATCTTCATTGTAAACTGGGGTTCTGACAAACACCCTTCCACCATTATTGAGCTAATGAAGCACAGTGCTATTTTGCAGCTGCCAACCAAAATTATTGGCAAGGGAGGTTTTTCTTATTGTTAACCAAAGCCAATCATTAATTGTTAATTTTATTTTGTACTTTAGACCAATATTTCTCCGGGAAAATGGGAACTCAAGTGCTTTATATGTATAAAAAGGCACCCCCCCTCATCCCAGATACTTAGGTGGTGCCTGGGAGAGGTGGTGATCTGGAGAAGGAAGACATCCCATCAGCAGAAGGGGAAGCCTGGCACACCCAGCTGCCCCCAGTCCTTCAGCCTTGCCTCTGCTCACCCCCTGCCCAGCTCTGGCACTGCAGCAGTGTTGACTTGGTCAGCTTTCTCACCACAGCAGGAGCAATACATCCCAAAATAGTTAGGGTTCCAAGGGAACCTACTGGAGGTCACCTACTCCAACCCCTTATTCACTTTATAGCTGCATTTCAAAAAAATCCAGCATGATGTTTCTGACCTGTGAAAACTGTAATCCCTCCAAGCGCCCCAGGTGAATGGAATCACACCTGAGACCAAGCTGGCCTCACTTTTTCACTTGCTATAGGAGAGATGGACTGAAATGAACAAGTTTAGCTCCCTAACATCTGCTCAGCAAATGCTCCCATAAATCAAGATGCAGAATATAGAGTATTTGCCACACCCTGAATAGCAAGAGTCATGCAAGATGAAGAGTGGAGTGAAATCCTGGACTTGCTGAAGTCCATGGCAAGACTCCCATTTAATTTCAGGCAGGCCAGGGTTTTAATGCAGATTGTTACCATATGGTAGATTTTAAGACCAACTGACAAATGCAATTAAAAGCAGAATAGAATTAACTGTTATAACAGCTACATGAATTAACTGCATTTATATTACCAAAATCCAACACACAAAACACATATATCTCCCAGCAAAACCTATGACTGCCCTCTTAAAGGTACCCATTTCTACTTAGAAGAACTGAAATTCCTCTAATCCAGAAACATTCTCCCCCATGCAAGCAGATTTTCCATATCAGCTTGACTTTTAAGCACAGAAAGATGTTATTTTTAATGTTAACATAGTTTATTTAAATGCGCTATCTTATTCATGGCTTGGACCTTTCCCCCTTTTTTTCCTATTAAATCTAATAAAAAAAGATTCTGTTCAAATAGCAAGGATAAAAATTGGGAGCTGCTCTTGAAGTAATACAGTGGTCTCCTAAATTCAACCCAAACATCAGCTAATGCAAAAGGCATAGAGATAACAGAACAAGTTCACACTCAGCATCGTAGTGTGGCTCTTAGAATTCTTTTTTTCCTTAACTCCTTACAAACAATTTAATAAAGGCATTGCCTCCAGACAGTTATTCTTAAATTGATCCAAGACTGAGATGAATTACTATAACTCATGCTTCTCACAGTATGATTGTTTCAGATTGCCTGTGTATTTAGGAAAATTAATAAACACTAATCACATTATTAAAATTCTTCTGTTAGGATTCCTAAGGGAGAACTGAAACACCTTTTTCTCCTATAGGCGAGAATTTTCATGCTGCAAATGTAAGGTTAACAGTTCAGTGAGCTATTAAGAATGAAATGAGTTGAGCAGAGTGTCTCTCACCATGCTGCCCAGCAGTTCAGGACACAAATTTGAGATACGCTTGCTTATTTTGAAATGTATTAGTGGGTCTGTTTCTATTTTCTTATTGGCTCCATCTAATTTTCCCACAAAGTGAGTAAAGGGAATTCTAAGCTGCTGGTCACAAACTCCATTTGGCATCTCAAAGACAAGAGTTCCTTGCTAATGCAGTATCATCACCCATGGTGACTCTAGAATTCCAGCTTCAGTAAACTATCTCATGTCCAGCTTGGCTCTGAAGCAAGGGCAGAACCTAAGAGATGATTAATAGAAATTCTTTTTTAGCCACTGCTGATATGATTCTGGCTACACAAAAAGAGGCAGGAACCACCTTGATTACACCACACCATGGAGATGTTTAAGGTACTTGTAGCATCAGCATCCAGCCATTTATCCCAACAGTGCTGGCACCAGCTGCTCCAAGCGGGACTTTGATCAACTTCCACATTAAAGACCTCCTCTTAGCT
Source organism: Phylloscopus collybita (assembly GCA_027886175.1). NCBI lineage: Eukaryota > Metazoa > Chordata > Aves > Passeriformes > Phylloscopidae > Phylloscopus > Phylloscopus collybita. Next base: position 8,667,116 of record JAJNNQ010000130.1, read on the forward strand.
CTTTAGTGCAAAGTACTGCTCCAAACCGTGGGTCAATGTTTAGCATTTCCTGCAGGCTCCTGCTTTACATTCTTTGTCCCCAAAACTATTTATGGCAGAGCTTCAGCCACACAGTGACTTAGAAAACACTCTACATTCCTAAGCCCAGCCCAATGCCCCATAGCACAAAACTTTGAGACAACACCTAATAATTTGATGGGAATGTCAACTAATGCATAGCAGTATCATTAGTGCTCTCTACTGGATAAACACATAATTACTCCAAAATTAATGTAGCACATCAGGGACCTCAGTCCACTAAGTGGAGTAAAACTACTTGCATTTAAATGATAATGTTTGGAATATATCTACAAAATCTTATGCCACTCAAAGGAAGTTAAAATCTTACATAAGGGCACAACAAAGGACATAAAGAAGTCCTTGAAAACAAAACACAACTAAAGTTGCAATCCTGATCTCTGAAGTAGGACAATTAAAGAAAAAACCAGGCAAGACTGTACAAGAATACTTGAGTCAGGGCAGTTTTAATCAGAATATTCCTTCCTATTCTTCACGTACTACATCCGTATGCAGAGATTAATTTACAGCCAACAACTGTGAAATTCAATTTCAGAAATTCCTCTGCCCTCAAAAGCAGCAATGTGTTTGGAAGTCACACTACAATTTGCTTCAGCACTGTTCATGCCCTGTTAATATAGGGCAAGCTTCTACCTGGCAATCAGACTAAGTGGTGTCACTGTTCACTGACTCCCACATGAACAAAACCAAGTCAAGGTTTCTGTTAGCCCTTACCATCACCACCATCACCAGTGTCCACGGCTCCACCTGAATGAAGACTGCTGTAATTCAGCACTCCCTCCAGCCAACACAGAACCACCAAGCCCTGCCACCAGCAGAATGGTTGTGCTGCCCTGGAGTTCAACATTATTCAGAGCCAAACATAAAATACCTCAATTGGCACTGAATCGTTAATGGTTTGAGCACCTGCAACCACAAACCTTTGCATAAAAATGAGCACTGATTGGCCTTTGTGAGAACCTCTTAATATTGCAATTCCCTACAAATACCTGAAGCAAACCTACCCCTAAACTACTCCCTTCTACCGGTGCCATCTATAGAGTTTTCTTAGCAGGAGTTCTTACAAGTGCTGAAGACACAGGAAACATTTTACTGTCACTGCCACTTGCCTGAATTTTTAAATGCAGAACTGAGACTGTACAGAAAGTCACTTCTAGTTACATAGATACAACAGTTAACTCTAAGTTTCCTGATTACATTTTTGTTACCCTATGTTTGATACATTTGGGAATTATGTTTATCACAGTAGCATTTAGAAGCTAACCACAAAAGAAACAGTGTTGGGTACAGCCTTATACTGACCTGAATGCAGGGAAGAGGATACATCAGTGTCCTGGAGAGGTTAGCATCAGTCAGCAAGGGACACGAATGAGGAGGGGGAGAGTGGATGTGAAGAAGAAAAATAACACAACACTGCTGAAGCCAGAGCAGGAAACATTTTGTAAGCATGATTTCCACCAAATTTGTTTAGGGGAGAGTAAGATAAAAGGAAGCTCCCAGGTGGATGGGGCAAAAGAGGTTAAAACCACTATTAAACACAGAACTGCTGAGAAAACTCACCAAATGACAATTCTCCCTAATCTGTGATACCACAGTTTCTCTTAGCCAGGCAGACTCTTGGCTGCATCCCTTCTGTTTGTCATGAGGCACTTAAAGTAGGAGGAGGGTAAAGAGAATAGTCTTGCTGGGACCTAGTGATCTGAAGGATAACATGCATCCTATAAAAACATCTGGAGTTAAGAAGGTTTCAGGGACAAGGCTATCTACAACCTAAAATAATACACTTATCACACCAAACTTGATTGTCTACACACACCCACACCTCTTTAAGGAAGAAATAGTGCTGATCCTTTAAAAAAGAGGAGAGAATATTCAAGTCAGAATATGGTTCAGAAAAATTAAACAGCTATTTACAAAAGAAATTAAGTTAAAAAAAGCAAACATCAAAATACTTAGTTTTGTGTAAAAAATGCTTAAATACAATGTAGAGGGATAGGCTGGGCATTATTATAGCTCAAATAATAAAAACACAAATAGTTCAGAATTACCTTGACAAAGCAATTGCTGTACTTTTTCCCACGTTTTTTCCTTATGTATACGTGACATGTGGAGTTGGTATGGTTTTGCTTAAACAAAGCAAACTCTTTTTGGTCCCAAAGAGTAGGAAATCCACAGCTTTGCATACCCACATACTGAAGTTCTTGCTTACTTTTCTTTCCAGTTTCTCCTTCTCCCTTTAAAAAGATGCTCTGCTTGTTTTCCTTTCATCAAATCCTCTCCGAAGCTGAGCATTTATGCCTATTCCCAGAACATGAGCTGGGGAGTGTGCTACTCTATAGTTCATCCTGGTTTTCCCCCACTCAGCAAATCCTTAGCACCAAAGGGGACCAAATAAGCTGGAAATGAGCTGACTTGAGCTTTAAACAGCCTTGTCAAATAAGCAGTTAAAATCTTGTGCATGAAGTGCCTCCTGACTTGTGGCTCATTCTGTGCAAATCACAACTGCAGAAATACTGACCACAATGCACAAGCTCCACACTGGATTTGCTCCCCCAGAAAAATGAGAAGTTGAAGAAATCCTCTGCTTCCCTCAATGAAAGGAAATGATCTTCATCTATGACTACACTTCACCCTGTGATCTGTGAACAGAGGGTGCACTTCAGGCTTAGTGGACTAATTGCATTTTTGTCTTTCCATCCATGCCTTGCACCATAACACACGCTGTGAGAGCAGCACTACTCTTGGGGGACTGACACTGCCTAGGATCCTGCTCCAGGAACTCAGCCTTCTTCTGCAGAAACATTTGTAGCCGCTTTTAAAGAAAAATCATCCTTGCACGTCTTTTTCCACATTAAATTCCCAAATGCAAAACACAGCAGACCAATCAAAATGACAAAATCATCCAGCTAGTTGGTTGTTTATACTGCAGCCAATTCCCTTCCCCAAGGAATTCTGCATAGCTGCTGTTTTCATGGTCTCAGCCATAGGAAACACCTCTTGCAGACCTGGGATGCTTAAAGCACAGCACACCAGTAAGCAGCTCCTACTGGATCCAAAGCACTTATTTTAAGAAAAAAAAAATTAAAAATAGTATTATGTCAAAGCTTGATCTGTCCTTTCCCTTGGCAGTTAGCAGATTCAAGTTACTTAATCAAAGCAAAATTGAAACAGCTCAGGTCAAGAATAATTCTTCAATTAGCCTGAATAGGACTTGGATGAAGGGGAGGTTCCCACGATTTTCTCCTCACAGGCAGTACCAAACTTAATCCAGAGACCACATAAAGGCAGCTCTTTCTAATGCCAGAGGGAGCTGTGGGCAGCCAACTCGAGGAGACTCAACTTCAAACTACATATTCTAAGGGCAACCCAAACCCTTCCCTTCCCTCTCACACAGTTCACCACCCAGCAGTAATTCACAGATTATTAACTGGCCTGTTAATTGTTTGAGTTTCCTAGGTATTCCTGTAGTCAAGAAAAACAACCAAACCCAAAAGCCTTCTTTCAACTTTTAGTCTGGGGAAACCTGAGGAAAAATACAGAAAAGTTGAAAACAGCTTTTGAGAATCATGTCTTTATTTACAGGAGGCCTGAATGTCTCTGTGCCATAACTTCCATGTTCATTGAGAAAGGCTGCATTTTAAGCAACTATGATGTCCTTTATTATTTCAACAAGTAATTTCATCTTCTTTGAAGATTGAAGTATCACCAGTTGAGATGACAACTCAAATGAAACACTGTCATACCACTGCATTGTAAATACACAGGAAATCCAGCTGCTTCATCATCCAGATACAGCTGGACCATCAAGAGTTCTCAGATGACTTATTTTCCATGTTTTTGTGTGAGATCCTCCAAGCTGAGATTTACAGGTAAAATATACAATTAAAAAACCCCAAATCACCACTGTTATATTTTACTAGAACATCTATCTTGCCTCTCCAGTCAAACACATGAAAACGTACGTACTTTGAGACACCTTTTGAGGCATTTAAAATATATATATTTTGACTTCTTGATGCAGCCCAACACACATACAGTCATTTCGCCCCATCAATTTTTAAAAACTGATATGAAATACTATTAAAAATTTATGCCAGCTTACAAGATTTAAGAAGAACAGGCATACTGCAAAAATGGTTTCAATTGTAGTTCAGTAAAACAAACACCAGGAAAGATACAGCAAGAAAATTAATTACTTTCTTCTCAGAAGCTGAGCACTAAATATTGCAACTCCTTAGTGAACATCTGAGCAAGGGCAAGCCAGTTGAAAAATGGTACTAACCTTTAAAGCCAAGTACTAACACATCCCTGTGTTTGGCAGGGGATATGCCCTCCCCTCCAAACTGGAATGGCTTTGCATTGCTGCAAACCACTTAAGGCTGACACCTCTTGTTTTTGTCTTTTAACACACACTGTAGGAAAACAAACGGCGAAACAGTTCACAGTCCTTGGACCAAATTTTATAAGAACTCTGAATAAACAGAGATCCAAAACAGAGTCATGCAGCACAAAGTTAAGGACAACAGTCTATATTCACAGAGTAGAAGAAACTGTAATTATAAACTGGTCAGTTTGGATACCTGTTCCCATCAAGTTAAAACTCCTTCCAAGACTATACCCTAAAGAAGTGGTCTCCAAAGCGAGGTGCATGCACCCCAAGACAATCCATTTGGGTGCAAAAAGAAAGTATATTTTGCAGAATTAACAAGCAAAATTTTAAATAATTTAAAAATAGTCTTTATTTCACTTTTCTCTCATACTTTTTTAAATTTCTACTCCTGTGTATGTACATAATATATTAGTATAGTAGTACATATATTATTTATAAATTAATAAATATACATATAGTGTGTGCACACGTAAGTTTTTAGTAACATGGGTGTGCAATCAGAAAGTTTGGAGACCACTGGCCTCAAGGATGCTGTATGATACTACAGCTGCTTGCACAATCACATATCCTGTTGCTGAATTAATTTTCAATGTCAACCTTAAATATGCTCAGCAGCATATTTTCAACACGCCTGCTGAGATGTTTCTCCTTCAAAATATAAATGGATTTAATGATACAGGGGAAGCTTTTGAAGGATCGGGCTCAGATAACACAAGGCATTGTTGACAAAGTATCCTTTGGTGGAATAAAGTTACAGCAGTTAAATTAAAATGTGCAACTTTTCAATCAGATTAGAGCCACCCTGTCCTTTCTGCATTTGTCCCACTTCAGTTCAGTACTAGCTCCTCTCCTTCACCACCTGCTGTCCCTTCTTTCCCACAACAACTTCATGAGGAACCACCCAGTGTTGTCTTATTTGACGTGTCTATTAAAGCACTTTCACACCTGATTCCTAAAAATATTATCTGCACTGGGGAAAAAAAAAAAAAAAAGGGAACAAGAAATGTTTATTCTGAATTCACATTCCTGTCTAGAATCCTGCAGATTTAGAAGAGGATTTTCCATTTTAAATAAGGAGGCAGCATACTGCATTAAAGTATGCTTATCTGTGCTTCACTCTGTGTAGTTTTGGTTGTTGTGCCTTTGATCTAGATGCTTTAATTCAAGCTAAAGCAGATTCCCAGTGAATTGGGGGACGTGTGTGTGCACTATAACACAAAAGCAGGTGTGGTGAGGCAGTGGCACCTACATCCCACAGCCAGAGCTTGTGTGGGACACAACCCAGACAGCACCACAAAAACCTCGGTTCTCTGCCACATTTGACCCCACACCTCCGTGATTTAACAACGTATTACTCATAGCTCTGAGTAAATTCAAATTTAGGCAGACTTATGATGACTGGCTGCAGGGAACATGAAAGCCCTGAAGATCATCTATTCTGATCTCATTTACATCATAGATCATTTGCTCACCCTTTGAAAATATCCAATAATTTCCATTTGATTACAGCCTACTGAGGATACAAGTGCTACAACTCATGACATCTCACTGTAGGTTGTTACCCAAGGAAAACAGCCTTGTGTTAGAAACTGAGCATATTTCTTTAGATCACAACTCCTCCAAGCTTCCACTTGCCATGACTTGGGGATTTTTATGCTTCATTCCCCTATATCAGAGATGAACACCACCCAAAATTGAGCAGTTAACTTTTGTTATGTCACAGTTTAATATTCCCTTTATTTACCCTCGAATCTTTGAGCCTTAAAAACAAAACTGGCAATGTGGCAAGACAGGAAACCCAACAAAAGAGCAAAACTCTAAGAAGGGACCTCTGGTTTATCAGGTCTAGTTGCCTACTATTCAGACACCACTTTGCATTAATTTCTTTCATAGACATAGCTGGCTCTTCCTTCAAAGCAAGGTTCCACCCAGAAGGCTGTTCCAGAATTAGGAACTTGGTTTCTAATCTAAATTTTATTTACAGAAGGTTTATACCCACTTGATTTTGTGTCAACACTTTCAGCTCCCAAAGCTTCTATCCTTTGCCTATTACTTGTACAAAAAAAAAAAAAAAAAAGTGTTTTGACTCAATGAACAAACTTACTGCTACACATAAAAAAAAAAAAAATTTAAGGCTTATCCATGAAATTAAACTTCCAGAGGATAGAGAAGATAAAATACTTAACTTTACAGAGAAGGGAACACACACACACACAAAAAAAAAAAAAAAAAAAAAAAAAAAAAAAAAAAAAAAAAAGAAAGCTAGCCAGAAACTGTGATTTTGTTTAGTTATCCAAAGAAGCCTCTTCTCTCCTCATCCTGGATAAATGGGCTCATAGACATTGTAATCACTTGTTACAGGGGAGACATTCACAGTAATTCACTGTAATGCTCCACATGAAAAAACCGTACAAAATTAACAGCACAGAAGAAAGTTAATGCAACTCCAGTGACCATTAAAACAAAGACCAAATCACAGTCTGTCTTGGTAGAAGCAAATACAATTTTAAAAGACATACCACCCTTGAGATTGGAACAACTGCGTCTTTTTCATGAAAGGAAAGAACAAAAAAACCCTGAAATGGTTTTATGCATTTTGTATCTTTCTATTGATTCAACTTAGAAAACTCATTAAGAATGGAGCCAAAAAGGTAAATAAATAAATCATCCAGCATTCATTCACAAGCAACAGAAATCAAAGGACCATATGTACACTTTTCTCTCATGTCCAGAAGACAGTGGCATGCAACACCATTAGCGTAACAATAAAAAAAGGTGCACATTTCAAAGCATGAAATAAATCTCCACTTCCACTAGGTTTATTGAAACCTTCCAAGTTGGGTATCTATGACTCACCAGCCTAGGACTGCTGTCAAGTCAGCAAGCAGACTTGCAAAAAGGTACTCTGAATTTTAAAATAGACTTTTAAAACCCCAAGCAAATGCATTGACAGAAGTCAACAAGGTGAAAGAAAAGAGGTTATTTTCAATTTCAGACATCCATCATTTAGCACCTAAGCAGATGCAACCTAATTGGCATCATTCTCACAAATTTTCCATATTTAACATCTAATTTAGAACAGGCAAACAAGGGCGTAGAGAGCCTTCTAAGAGCTCATGAAATAAATATAGTTCAACAGGTATATGAAGGATATACTGCATATTATTTTTAGGTAGGCTGCATAATGTGTATTTTTACTGTGAGAACACAAAAACAAAACTGACCTCTACAAAATTATGATTTCATACAGAGTAACCACTTGTCCCTGCTTCTACTTACTAGTAGTTTAAAATGAACTTGATACAGAGAGACAAAGTATTCCCATGGCAATGCAAAGAGTAGACAGCTTTTTAGTGTGTCCTCAGTCTGGGAGAGAAAAGCCAAATTAACCTGTCTTATAAAACATTTTCAAACCAAAGCAAACTGTCAGAGAAGCCTGAAAGGAAACAAAAAACGCTCTTAGATTAAAAGTTACAGAAGTTCAAAGCAAAGTGAACTTTCAAAAAAAAAAAACCTCATCCAAGTACAATGAAATGAGAACGTTCCTCATGCTGGTCTCAAAACATTCCATGTTTCTGTGGCTGAACCCCTGGTCCAGAGACCTACTGCTGAGATAGCAATGAAAAGAGTAGGCCAAAGCCAAGGTATCACAAACTGTCACAAGAAAGCTTGGGAAGTATTTAAAAAAAAATTCAATGTGAGCTAGTCTAGCTTTCTTGAGTATAACATGTGAACCTATAGTAAATAGCATAGTTTTTAGTCATAATATAAAAATAGCTTGCAAGCTAAGTTACCTTTCAGACTAAATTCCATATATTTAGAATCCTATGAACAAGACATCATTCTCTCAACTTATCTTATGCTTTCTTAAAGCATTTTCTAAGAAATCTGCTTATTTTTATACAGTTGTGCTAAAACCTGTGAGGTCCGCATGCTTTTTAAGGACACATTTTGTCAGCTAATAGAATATAAAAACACAGCAAAAACAGTGCAGAACTTTGTAAAAGTATTTTAAATAAATTTACACTTCACTCCAAGATTACTCAAGCCCCTTACTTCCATTATCCTCATTGCACATCAAAACCAAAGCTGCTATTTCTGCCAAGACTCAAAGGTGTGGATCCTCAGCCTCTGCTGGCCTAATGAGCAGTCAAACACTGCTCCTTAGGCAGAATCATTTTGGGCTTCTGCAGACAAAAAAGGAAAATCATCCTGAACTCACCAGAAAGTTCTCACTACCAGCAAAACCCAAAGGCAAACCTTCAAAAGACTCTTATGAGCAAAGATCAATACAGGCAGCTTTTCTGTGACTTCACCAACATAGCTCTGTTTTTATGACCAATTTTTCCTCAGCCGTGAAAGTTATAGATCACTAGGTATGTATATTTTTTCATTAAAAAATAAAGGGCAACACTTACTGCATCTCAAACTAACAGATTTCTACTTCTGGAAACCTAAAAGCTTTCTATAAATGTCTTGATTTCTAATGCTTACAAAAAATAATTGACTACTAAGACATTTTTCTCATCTTTCGCAGCCTCAGAGAGTTTAAGTTACAGTACTGCAAGGCACATACAGAATCTCTTCCTTTCCAATACTCAATAGATATATTCCCTGAAATAATCGTAAAATCCTCAAAACAATTAGAAATGCTACAAAGTTAACAATTTCTATTTAAAAACATTGTTCCTACACAACATGCACTTTCTTGGATAACAAGTTAGCAAATACTTATAAATTTTTTTCTTTTCATTTACACTGGAAATAGACTGAATAATTTTTAACCTGGAAAGTACTGTATCATGTCACATTTAAGTTATTGCCTTCATTACAAATTGCATCATCTCTGTAAATCCACGAAGGTATTATATTTGAAAATAAGCAGTGGGTGAGAGACTACAGATGCGGTTTAGCCCATCTGAAAACAGGTTTCCACATAAAGCAATCCCATCACAGTAAAAAATGAACTTTCTTCATTCAGTGGATGAGGATGAGAGAAACTGATGTAAGTGCATTTTGTTCAGTTTAACGCAATGTCATTAGCATTTACTTAAAAAAAAAAAAAAATCTTAATTTTCAGCTTTTTGGGCAAGCATACCTTACTATGAAAGCAACTGAACTTTTAAGAGGTAGGTTTTTTTCCATTATGCGCGTATTTATTTCAAATAAAACATAACCAAAAAAAACACCGATATTTGCTTTTAGACAAGGATCAAGTCTCAAAGCCTGGTACAATATCTGACAGAGTTCAGTACTTTATTTGTCCTCAGCAGTACTAGGCTGCTTTAGAACCAGTGTATTCCAGGTTGTCTTCATAGTCAAAAGACCAATCTACCGACGGTACTGAACCCACCCCCTCCTCCTCCACCTGTGGGCCCACAACTTCCCGGGGGATCGTTGTCATCAAATCCATTGGGTCGGAAAGAGCAAGAGGCTGAGGCAGCTTGAAGTGCTTGTGTTCGTGCACTAAGCTCTTGCTCCTGAAATGAAAGAGTAAAGACAATTAAAAGAAAAACCCCAAGCCACAATCTCATGCCCTTCAGATGGCTTTTAAAGCAGCATTGCTAATTTCTAGCGAACAGCTTTGCTGAACTTTCAAGCTGAACATCCACAGCCAAAGATGTACAGCTCTGCTCATTGTCAGTAAGTGTAACTGAAACAAAATCAAATCCACCTGAGTTCATGCTAAAACTGTATTTTAGAGCAACGTGGGATATCATTAAAAGAGACTGCTGACGAGAAGCTAACAAAACAGGTTTAAATGTTTCATATACATTTTCATCCTAGCAATTTTCAGATGCTCTTGTTCTTGGTTGCAAAGTTGAAAGTTAAAACCTTTAAATCAATGTTAATTACTTTAAAGACACTTTCTGATTCCACTCAATCAACTGCATCGAGTAACAATATACTCAGATGAAAGGCCAAAAGATGGACAAGCTATCTAGTGTCTATTCACTGCAGCTTTTCAGCTTTCAAGTATTATGGCTAACTGTTACAGCTTACTAAGTCTCTGCAACTCTCAAGCACTTCATAAAAATCAAGAGTCAACTGCTGGAAAATGTACCTGCACAAGTGGAAGGAACATGAAAGCTCTGCCTCCTGACAGTTGCTTTTTCAGCTGAATGCTCCTGAGGCTTCTGAAGATGTCTAAGCAGGGGATGAGCACATGCTTTTCCCTCATTAGACCTATCATGCACTACTTTGTTTCTGGCCAACTAGTTCAATAAGTGCTGCAGCAATTCTGTTACCTTTAGTATACCTTTCTCAAATTAGCCAAGAGCTTCAAACACTGAGGAAGAGAAGGCAGGTGTTGGCTCTGAAAGGCTAACAGGAAAAGACAGTGGATCTGGCAACAAACTGAAAATATTCCAGTGCTAAGGCTCATACTGATAGCTACCCTCACATGACACTTCACCACCACACACCTCCCTAAAGGCAGTGGCAGCAAACTTTAAAACAGGGTTTTAGCAACTACAGGGGTCACCTTCACCTCTTCACTGTATTGAACTACCATGAAAGCACTAAACTGAAGTCTTCTCCAAATACTTTCACGGGTGCTAAAGTAGCCCTTGTGAGTTTAAATTATTTTGCCCTCTTCAAAAACACAGCCTAAGTGTGAAACTGATGTACACTACTAAGGACTGAAATGCATAGTCATTTTCAAAATTATGTAAGATATCTGGAGGACACCACCTACACAATGAACTAGCCATATCCCTGAAGACAGTATTATGTCATCTCCAGCAATATGTGGAGTCATAAGTATCTGCCTAACTCTATGACACAGCAAAAACTAAGTAAGTTTACTAGGAATACAAGGAAATATTAAAAACTCACTGGTAATAACAAAAATCAACTGCAGATTTTGATTAAAATAGCAGACCTTGCATAAATAGCCTGTTTAGTTGAAAAACTACACTACCAAACTGTTTATCTTACAGAACACTAGCATTTTTACAAGCAAAAGCTGTATTTCTAAATACATTGAATGCTTTCAGATCGTTGTATTTATCCCAACAAATACTACTTTAGGTAACTAAACCTTGACAGTCAATACTGTTCTCTGGACTCAGAATAATGCAGAGCACCCCTCCTTGTTTTCCATTTGTTCCCAGAAAGGGTTTTTAGATTTGTTTTAAATGGGGTGGGAGCTACCCATATTGCAGGTTTAGTTATTTATACTGAAAACATCTAGATTTACCACATAGTAAACGCAATAGCAAAACAAAAGCAGTAAGATACAGAATTCTTTTGAGCATGTCTTCTAAAAATTAAATGCTTTCTCACGACAGAAAAATGTTTTTAACTTAACTGGAAAAACGTTAATTTAGAACTCTGAACCAACAGTGAAATACGGCATCTTAAAATTAGAATAATCTAATTCAGTGAATAACAGTATTAGCATTAATTTGAGAAAAACAGTAACCCAGCACTTGTAATGAGCCTCAATTAAAATGAGAAAAGGTCAGGAGCTCAGACACTTTGAGATGAATAGAACACTACAAAGAAAGCCAATAACGAAGAATTCAAAAGTGAAAGGTAGGTAAAGATCTAAAAACAAACAAAAAACCCTAGAAAGCAAACAAAAATAATATGCTTGGAAGATATTTTTCATTTTGAGACAATTGCAATTAAAAAAGGAAAAAACCCACCAAATAGGGCAAGTAGCAATAGTTTCAAACTAAATGAGGGTAGAGTTAGACTAGATAAAAGGAATGAATTTTTTATGAGAGTGGTGAAGTACTGGAGGTCGTCCAAAGAGGTGGGAAATGCTTCACCCCTGGAAACATTCAGGGCCAGGCAGGATTCGACTTGGAGTAACCTGGTCCAGTTGAAGATGCCCCTGCTCCTGCAAGGCAGGAGTTGGACTAGATGGCCTCTCCTTCCAACCCAAGCTATTCCGTGATTCTGAGATCACAGATTGCTGCTACAGAAGCCAAGACAAAGTCAAGACAAGATGTGGCACACAAGCAAAGACAGACAGGACATAAATGCTTTAACCACACACCTTGAAAATAGCAACAGAGCTGCAATTTAAGCTCTCAGTTTTCCTGTTCATGTTTGTAAAATACCTGCAGCAGACTTTCCACTGTGAGATTTAGCTCATTTTTTCTAAGTTAAATTTACCTAGTTCTTCTAACTTGAGTTGACCTACAACCCTTACGGGAACAGCTTAACCCATCAAAGAGCACACAGTAAAACATACTTTTACTCCTAGGACATCCAAAAATAGCAGCAATGCTCTAAGAAAAACATATGGAAGTGTGGAGAACAGTGTTTTTTTAACAGCAAACAAAAAGGCTGCCACAGCTAGGTGAAGTTCTCAGACCACAGAGAGTGTGTTGCTGGCAGTGCTGGTCCCACAGAGGATACAGCACAGGCAATGAAAGGAAAATGGAATCCAGTCACCCACATCTGGTCATCATTTCAGTTGTCCCAGCATTTGGGTAAGCACAGTTTTGTAAGTAAAGCTTCACTACAAATGAAAATGCACTAGTAAGAACATCATTTAGAAGTTTTTAAGTAAACTTAAGCCACTCTTTTAATTTAGTAAAGACAATGAAAATTTCAACTGTTTGAAACTCTCCTGTCTGGAATTACAAGTGGTTAAATGACCTATACAAGCATCTCCACTCAAAGTTTAAACTGAAATGAGCTCATGCCATTTTCCTTGACATTTCCCATCTAACAGTGACAATCTTCCTATGAAATCTGTCCAGCAACACCAAGATGAAGCCAGACTGGTGATTTATAAGGTTAGTATAGCAGACTACTTAAAAACTACCTTGTTCTTTCCTTTGGACTCCCTCTTGTGAGGCTTAAGGAGACACCCTTAACACAAAATTTCCATCTTACCTGCAAGTACAGTTTGTTATCTTTTGTAATTGCATCCATGAGGTCTTTTTGTAGAGGAGGGTCTCCATTTACCCAGAGGCCATTTGCTGGATTGGTGTTGAAGCCACAGGTGCTGTTCTGCTTTTTGTAAAACAGAACATAAGCAGTGTCCTTTGGAAATCTACTGGTGATTTTCTGGACTGACTGAAATGAGGTAAATGTCACTCTGCTGTCATTGAACAGAAACCATTCTCTCGGCATCTCAGTGTCCAGCTCATTTTCTACAACAGTACAAGGACTCTCCTCTGTAAACAACTTATCCTGAGGAGAAACTAAAGAAAGAGCTGTAGACTGGTGGCAGAGCCCTGAAGGCCCTGACCCAGTAACATTTCTAGCATATGAATAATAATGTCCACTTTCAGAGGATACACCAGAATGCACCACCACAGAGCTTAACACATAGGGCACCAACTGTGGGCAGGTCACTTCATCAGCACCTGAGGGCTTCAGTTTTTTAGCAAGGTTTTCTCCAGTATCAGAAATCTCCACACCAACAGACCAGCCTCCTGAAACAACAGCTAAAGGGGATGTTGCTCTTTTCACTGGCAGTTCCAATACAAGTGGGAGAGAAACATTGTCCAAGATTTTGCGCCTTATGTGACACTTTGGATCATATGAAAATCTCAAAAGAGTGAGAATGAGGTATTCAGGTTCCTCAATGATTTGCATAGTTTTTTCAGCATTCTGTAGAGAGGCACACTTTTCACAATAATACTTATTGTCTCCACTAAGGATCTCAGGTGCCAGAAAATAATTGAGCAAGTCTGTAACTGACAGGGTATTTTTACCTACTAGACTCTGAGACATATCCCCATTGTTTTCAACTTTGAGTTCAGAAATTGTGGTATTCTCAGAGCTTGGCTCACTAGGAAAGTCTTCTATGGTTCCTTCATTCATTATTGTGCCACATCCACGATTTACTTCCAAATTATTGAGAGGTGTTTCTGCAGCAGGACTGGTTGCTAAAGTATTACTTTGCACCATGTAGTCATCTTTCACTTCAGAATGTTCCATGCACTTTGGATCAACATTCTCTAAGGAAGTTGGAGGACAGAAAGCCAATGAGAGATCTGTGAAAGCTTCTTCTTTTTGAGACATACTTTTGCAGTTCAAACAGCATATGTTAGTCTTCAATTTTCCTCCAAACATCTTCTCTATCAGAGTTCTTTCTTCACTTCCCATACAAGGTGCTTCAGTAAATACTTGTGTTTTATGGACAGCTTCTTGTGCCTGGGACTCGTCAGTCATTATACTTTCAGAACTCTTGGCTGAAGACAAGGCTTTCAAAGTTCTCTCTTCTTCATGCAACCTGAAGACAAAGAAAAATAAATCCAAGTAACTGTGCTATTTTCCAAATATTGCCACACTATTTCAGACCTTTTTCCAGCTAAAAAATACAGAAGGTTAAGTTGCTAGAAGTGTCTTACACTAAAAAAATCTGTTTGTTATTTTTTATACAGGGAAGCTGAACCATGGAGGTCTGTACATTCCAAAACACAGTACAAGAGGCACAAATGCATTTATTGTGGGTCTGACTATATATAACAGAACACAATGGATACATTGAAAGAACTGGCAGGTATTAAAAAACCAACTACGTTTCTGTTATTTATCATTACATTGTGTTAATAAGTCAGCTCTTGAGTTGACTGGTCCTGTATGTCAGACTTTGTAAGAGAAAAAGTAACTATTTGTCTACTGCCAGACTATTTCCAAAGAAAATGTCAGAATTCTTCAGCCAGGAAAATTAAAAAACTACAGCAAGAAAATCCAAACCAGAAGAGAAACCCAAGACATGGGGGAAAAAATAAGAGAACACTATTTCACTATGGAGATAAATCTCTCCAGAAGCAGAATGTCTTAAAATAATATTCCTTAAGCCCCATCTCAGCAAGCCAAAAATAAAGATAGTTTATTAATAAATTCAGGTATTACTGATTTATCTCTGCCACAGTTAATTTGCTTGCTTAACTAACTAGTTATAAAGACATGTACATCTCTTTGTGACTTATGTGCCTTGTATGAAACACAGCTGTCTCCACCAACATGAAATTCCAGAAGCACAACTAAACTGCTTTCAGCAACCACATTAATTTAACAACAGGACCACAACTTGAACATAACACCCGTGTTTAGATTTATAAAAGTGGCACATTGTTACCACCATAATCTGTTTTCAATTATGTGGATTGAAGATGGCATCCAGACTTCACCACAGACTAAACCCATGAAGAAAAGTAGTTCATAGACCATACAGAAAACCAGAGAAAGACAGGAATGAGATTGAAAATTCCTGATCCCCACTCATGCAGTGGAACTGTTACACAATTGCTCCTAAGAGTTCAACATTATGTAGCAAGGCTGTAGTTTCATTCCCATTAATGGCACCATAACCATACCTGTCTAGCAGGAATCTGAGATATTCTGAGCAATCCTGCTGGGATCGAGGGGTGAACCATGGTGGTCTGGAAGCTTCAAAGAAAATTCTAGGAGCATATGCCTCCCTCTGTTCAAGTGAGAGAACAGGCAAGGTTACACAGGAACTACTTAAAAATTTGGTTATATTAATTTTAATATTAACAGCTGAACGTTGGACTACATTAGTCCAGACTAGCTGAATGAAACACATGGTACAGACATTTAAACAACTTAATCATATGAAGCGAAAGCTATTAATTTTGTAGCAATCACCTCTAGAACAACGATAAAAATAGTTTATCCTACTGGTAAATATTAATGTTTAGTGAGTGTAAGTCAAGTTTATGCATAATAGCAGCTGGTGAGTTAAAAATAATAATAAATAAAAATAATTCTTGCTGGTGAGTTAAAAAACCTGTTTGCTTTCTTCACAACACCAGTACTTCATAAGCATTCATTCATTTTGAAGCTGACCCAGCCTCATCTCCTTCACAAGTGTACTGCTATTATTCAAAGAGAACAGAAGCATCTTGTGCCTTTCCAGCATTAGCAAAATGTTCTGAACAGATAGTAATGTTCACATTAAGATTTGAACTAAATTAAAATTTAGTGTAAAAATCACTGAAGAAGGTCACAGTTTACCCAAGAAAGATACATAAAATCAGCTTGTGTATTAACTCAGGTCTTATTTGGATCTTTTGCTTCTCAAAGAAAACCTACTATTGTCTATGTATAAAAACAACAAAATGCCAACATCATCTACTTAGAGAAATGTGTATTTTGTAAGTCCATCCACACCATCTGAGCATTTGAAGGCAGACTCATTCCCATGCAAAACTAAAATATTTATACCTGATGCACTCAAGAGGACTCTCATGGCATCATGCTCATTTCTGAATTTTGGTTATATAGATCTAGGCTTAAAGAAAAGCAGATGGAAAAGTGACATACCTGGGTATGGGCCAAAAATGCAAAAAGATGCTGTAGTTTTCTCATTAGGGAATTACAGCCATTTAGATTCAGAGATAAAACATGTCTCCTGAAACTGAAATGAAAGAGAGAGACATCAGTTTCCGTGCTAGACTTCTAACAATACAGCTGTCATTCCAGTTCAGATAATTACTTCAAATTGAAAGAAAGCAAAACACACAGTGCTTCCCTTTAATACTGGAACTCTGCTCTAGTACAGATATAAAGTTACTGTATGGTAAGAATTAACACTGCAAAATACCTATGTCTTTAAACATTTAAATGTGTAGGAATGGGATACAGACAGACATTTTTAATACCCTTCCAGATTATAACAAAAGCATCACCAAAAACTTTTACAATACAGCAGTGAGCAAGGACAGTGAGGAAAAAAGGCCTTGTCTTTTAACATTGGGCAGAGGATCAGGATTTTTAGTGGCTAAAACTGCAGTTTCCAGAGCTGAACTTGAACAAAGCAATCAGTAACTGAGTGCAAAAAAACCCACTCAGCTCTATCAAGCTGAGAGACCCCAGGACATGTTACTATTCTGTGGAAATCAAGAATGCAGTAACAGCAAGAATTGTTTGCAATGAGAAGAGCTGTTAAGAAGCACTTACTCTGTAGCCATAAAAAGTGCCTGAATAACACTGTTCATGTAGCAAGTATTTCCTAGATTTATTAGGCCTGTCTTCCCAGTTTCAGATTTTCCAGAAAGTCTAGATAAACAAGATGGCAAAGAACTGGATTGAGAAGTCCAGGCACTCTGACTGAGGATCAACTTAATCTTTTCTTCAGTGGGTTTGGGCATATCCTACAAGAGAAACATTTAGCACACTTAATAGGTTTTTTATTTGGTTCTGTAACAGGTCCTGCCATTCAGCAGTATTGTATCTTCCCCTGCTCCCCAATTCTCCTTCAAGGTCTTGCTGCTGTCCCTGACAGCCTAGGAGATACAATAGCCCCCCAGCCCTTGTTCCCTTCCCTCCCCCAACCTTCTCCTTCAAAGCTTTATATTTATTTTATATTTCAAACACAGGATTGACATGAGATTATGTGGTTAGCTGCTTTGTCCACATGGAAATTCTAAAGGATTTGGATCTGTGGAACTACAGCTTCACAACTGGGAAAACAAAAAAAAAATTCCATGCTCCTAACATTCCTAATGTACCTTAATAGCTTCCAGAATGGGTTCATAGAGTTCTGGAAATCCTGAATAATGATACATCATACAGTGTATCAACTCAGTCAACTGCATCAAAAAGGCTGTACTGGAAGGCAAGCCATCTCTTTTGAAGGAGTGAACCAAACTGACCACGTGGGGGACAATCTGAATGGGAAAACAAAGAAACAAACAAAAAGATGTTAACTGCATTTTCTCATTGTTTTTTTTTTCTTCTACTAATTCATTGAACTTCATTGGTTTATACATGCCAAATGACAGGGCATTTATCATTATTAAATAAGAAGTGGTTGAGAAACAATGACTTGAAAAACATACATTATTCTTTACACATGACCATTTTCAAGCAGCACAATTAATTAATCAGTGCTCTCCTCAGCTCCCATAACATGTTTTAAGAGGAACTTTATGAACTTAAAAGGTGCATGCTAAGGTTTTAAACAGGCAAGCGTCCAAAAGTACTCATCTTATTAAGGATGTTAACTGCAAACGTTTTGCTTCTGTGGCACCACTAACAGTTTAATATCTTGTTCTGATCTCACAGCTATGGTTTTTAGAACAAACCTCTCAATTTTCCTATAACAGAACCTAATGCTTGGATGAACACACTCCTGCTATTCCTACAAGAAGCAAACTGACCCATAGCTCCACCTAGTGAGGCAGCTCAGCTCCATAAACCATAACCATTTACTAGGAGCTGAAAGTTTACCACAGCTATGGCAACCTACTTGAAACCTAGTTCAGATTCAGGACTACTTTAAATTGGGTCAGATTAGCATCAGAAATGTTTACTTCATCTCCTTCCTCTTCTTCAGCACAGCTCTCTACTTCTAAATGCATGAGACATTAGCCTTAAGACATCAAGTTGAAATTTACTTCAAAGCAATTTACAAAGAGGAGGGACTTCTCACTGGGAACCAAAGTATTTCAGACACCTTTGCCAGTTTCCAAGCGATCAAAATTGATTAACTGTGAAAGAAGTTGATAGAAGAATTTCTCATCATTAATTACTACCAAAAGATTTGGAAGCTAAAGGCATGAAATACAGAACAGGAATTATAAGAATATAGGAAGGTGAGGAAGGTATACCAATTACAAGAACTGATAGAGTTCAAAACACCACAGTAAAAGGGACCAGGTGCAAAATACTGCTTTGCCACTTTTTCAAACATTGGTTATTCTCTGGGTATAAAAAATATTTTTACACTTCTGATAAATAAATCCTGCTCCTTAGGTAAGCAAGATATCCACTGTTTAAAAAGAAAAACAAAAAGATGAAGTGTTCACTGTACCACAACTCAATAGTGAAAGCTATTGCAATGAAAAAATTCTGTCTTCCACTTTATAAATGTGGGTACACAGCAGTGAGAAACCAACTACTGATCTCCAAGGAGATTTGTAACACATAGATCTGAGATACGATAATTCTGCACAGACAAAGCACACATGGGAAGAACAGAATATGTACAGGTCCTCAGTTCTGTCAAAGAGTCAAATTCTGCAGGCTGGATAATACTGAAATTTATATTCTGAATACACACAGAATTATCACTTCTGGCTTGAGGCTGCATTGAACTTTTACACATCAGTAGATTTCTGATGCTCCTAAGTTCTACATCGTAAATACAAGACTGCTTCTGCTATAACAATATTTATGCTAATGATGCTCAAGTGTAAGGAGGGGAATGTAATTTCAGGTCCATTACCAAGTAAATTCATTTCTATTTATCAAACGTGCATTTGACCCTTTCATAATCAGACCATTTGCTATTAAAAAAAGTAAACAAGCACTTGAAGCGAAAGATGTTACAGAATATCAAATGGTAGTAGCACAAAAAATAATAGTGAAGAAAATTGTTTAAAATGGAGCAAAAAGTGTCATGAAATCTTGCAGTGAGGTATTTACGCACTACAGCACACAGTCTCCAACAGAAATTTTCTTTGTTAAATCAAATTCCTCTTTCTAGAACAAGCTATCTCCTATCTTATATTTTTCCTAATGTTTTGTCTCCCCCAGGAGAAAAGAAGAAAAGCAAGACAGTAAATAAACGAAATATTTATGTTTTGAGCATATTCAAAGCTTTCAATTGTGACTCACATTTCTACCCTAAGAGATAGGGTAGATCAGGACAGTGGAGAAACTTCACACATCTCTCTTTAAAAAGCAATGTAACAGGCATAAGGCAATTACTCTGACATTAAATAAAGGGTTTGACATCCCTTCAGAGCCTTGGGGACAGCTTGGAAATGATATGCCAGGCTGTTACTATTAAATCTCACACATTTCTCCTAAACTTTAAGCTGACCACCAAGTGTGGGAACACCTTGCTGTACTAATACGAACAGTCACTGTCATGCCCTCCTATCTATGGCCTTAAATAATTAAATGCATTTTGAAGAGGGGTCAATAAAAATGGTGACCTTTAATTTGTCTGTGAACATGAACAAATTAATTTCATTCTTTGGGAGTGAAGTACTTCTTGGTCTCATGAGCCATGACTCAGGGTGACCAGGTGACATAGAGCAGATTATCTCTGTTATCTGTTCTCCACAAAAACCTACTTTGTCGCCCAACTTGATCAGCCAATTTCATACACATAAAATGGATTTCCAGAAGCATGCAGTCAAAACATGGTGCCCAGATACTCCTGCCAGAAATAGGTGCATACAAGGAAGGACAATGCTTGCTTCCAGCTATATATGAAGTGGTTGAATCTGGAAGCTAAAAAGCCTTCCACAGGAACCCGACTCTAGGACTTTCCAACAGACAAAACCCAAGCGCATCAATTCTGTTGCTCTTTACACCCATTTCAGAAATCACACTGTAGGTGACATTTCAAAGCACTGAAAAACAGTTATTTAGCAACTCACCAAATGAAAAGCTTCTGGAGAATGCTGGAAACTAAGTAACATGTGGGAAAGGACAGCAAGGGCACCAGGCCTCACTAGAGGAAACCAAAGTCGATTAAAGACCTAAAAAAACCCACATTTATTTCAGTGAATCTGCAAAGTAAAATTTCAGTAAACACAAAAACAAATCTTCAAACACACAGCCATTTGAAACAGACAAAAATCACTACATGCAAGTGACAGCTACAGAGGCATTTACATATTTGCAGAGTAAGAAGACACTGTATGTTACAATAAAAAAAGGTGCTACACAATTGCATAGCTGGTAGCAATTCCTTTGCCTCAGTTTTGAATGCTCTTTCCCAACATACCAACTCGATCTTAAGCAGAGTGACATCAATGAGGATGGTAAATTTCTGGACTGCAGCCAATCCTTTCAGCAGTGCAATCACCCATGTTTCCACGTGCTGAGCCAGAGGCCAGGATAGCCAGTCAATCATTCTGCAAGGCAACAGGAGAACAAAAAATATAAAAAACCCAATGTGCCACTAACTTCAATCTCGACAAAAATGAGACTATTTGAATCTCAATAAGTAATCATCACAATAAGTAATGCAGGCATGTTAGGCAAGTGATAAATTAATTTTGATTATATGTCAAGTCATTTAACTCTGAAATGAAGATTTATTTAATACATTTGAAATAAATAAGCATCCCCAAAAAATACATAAGCATAGAAAGTCAATATTTAGTTTCTTATTAGTCTAGAAAATGCACCCTTGATTTTATAGACATTGAGCTACCAGCTGACAAAATCTTACTGCTGAAAACATGCCTGTACCTGGTACCTCCCCTCTAACACCTTTTACCCCAAAGCAGACCAAAACTGACTAAGGAAGCCTCTTCAACTTACAACTACATTCCTGGAAGCCAACTCAAACGCCCAGTTCATTGTAAAATCTAATAATTTTAAATACATTGAGCAGTCAGGAGTCTTCATACATCTCAAAAGGGTGAATTTCTCTTGAGCTAAGAAAAAGTGAAAGGACCTCCTGTGACTAAAAAATACAGTGAAATATCAGGAACAGAAAACAGAGGTATTCTATCCTTTTAAATTAGTTAAATTAGATCCTTAAGGCAGACAAGCAGATGAGCTGAAGCAATTCTAAGACACTGACAATATTGTAAGAGAGTGCCAGCTAAAACATGAAATCCAGGCTTTGTTCTTCTGAGATTTTACTTGGCAATATTTTGAATTTTTGTTAATTGTCCACGAGATTCCTTTCTTCAAACAAGATGAGGCAGCACTAATTAGGTGGAAGGAAAAACTTTCTACTACAAGAGTGGACAGATACTGTGTCAAGTTATAATGTATCTATCTTAGAGTTATGTACAATCTGTACATTTAAAATTCAAAGGTTTCTCTAAAATAAGGGATCTTTATAACTGCCTTCTAAAAAACAAGCACAAATCTTACCAAGTCTCTTCCATATTACTACCAAAGAAAAAAATTAGGAAGCAACATGGCAATATCATAATCACTGCTCTGAATTTACACAAAGCTCTCATTTCCTTGAGATATTAAATTCAAACACATTTATCCTGAGCAACCTTGCCATATATCTTCTAAAACAGAGAATCAAAAACACAGCCCCAAACTAGTTTTGCCTGCAAAGAAATAACCTTAATCTAAAAAAAACCCCCACAACTCATAGTTCAATCATCTTCAAATCTTTCCCCTAATTTGTAGGCTTGATATCTTTCAGCAGTATCAGAAACATCAGCACAGCTAATTTAAGCCTAATGAAAATATATTTTGTTTTCTTAACTGTATAGACAAGTATTCTGTAGAGCCCTACATCACAACCACTATTGTAAAACATCTGACTGTTAACCTGAGAGTTAATGATTTTGAGAGCAGAAACAAAAGCCTGAGGAAGAGACAAAAGTGAACTTGCAGACCTACTTGAGACTGTGCCAAAAAGCATTGAATCTTAGACCTGGTAGGTAGAGATGAGGTATTTTGGTTGCATTTACTTGGCTTCTGCTCTGTTGCAATCAATGACTGCCTTTTTAATACAAGATACTAGTATGGGCCATGATAGTCATGAATACAAAGAGAGGATACTTTTTTTGGGTTTGACTACATTAAGAGAACCTTAAAAGCCTCAAGAGGACCTTCTGCTTCATACCACCCTAAAATCAGCAGGTCTTTTACCCATATATGTGCCCAGTAAGGACAGTATTTTTGATATCTTTGACTAGAAAAAAAAATTATTTGTGCAACCTTGGACAGTAACTTTTTCACAAAATATCTTCTTGTTCTTCACTACATCAAAAAAATCTGACAGCTCAAGTGTGAATCCCTCAGATTAGGAAAAAAAACCCAAAAGAGCAACAGAAAATCCTCAGACTACCTGGCATCCCCAACCAATTACAAGTCTTTTACAGTATTTTTCATTTTTTCCAATAGGACAGAGCACCTGATTATATCTGGAGTTTTTCTTAGCAAAATTCTCAGTTTCTCTTAACAAAGTCTTGGGTTGAAGTGCATAGAAGCATTATACTTGTAAGGATCCTGAGTACTGCCAGTCCATTTCCTTCCAGAGTTCTGAAGAAGACTCTTAAAGTAGCCACATAGCCTCAAAGAGATTCAACAGTTTTCTGCTTTTCCTAACTGATGCTTCAGATAAGGTTTCATGAGACAGCTGAGGCAATCAAAACCAGCTCAAACCAAGTATCCTCTCTAACATGATCTTGTGTCTAATGTACCACCCCCTCTGAACAAACTCTATTTATGGTTCTGTTAAATATAAATTACTACTCTCTGTTCAACTTTAGACGGACTCTGCAGTGCCACAGAAGTTATACTTTGGAAGTGAGCAACGAAGTCTCTAATTTACAGTCACCAAAGCTCTGCTGACTCTCCTCAGACCTTGTTGTGCCTGGAGTTCTGCATCTCCTGGGAATGCTACAAGCCTGGTGACAGCATTGTCATTTGGTGCTCCAGACATTCCAGGTGCATTAACCTCTTAACAATTGCTCCACTAAGCCAGAAGAGAGTAATAACTGCAGAGGGTTGCCAGAGGTTGAAAAAGAAACTGGATGCAGTGTTGATATGAGAGTATCCAGAAACAAAAAAACAAGGTTCCATGGAACTAAACTAGGGGCTCTTAAGAGAGACTATTACCTCAAAGAATGAACTAAGCAAGTAAGGTTGTCCTTCCCTTTTAAAAACAAGAAAAAAAACTTAGCCACTACCTGGCTGGTACAAAAAAAAAAAAAAGCACTTATTTGATAATACCAGCTCCTACTGTAACCAAAGCTCAGCACTGCATTACTTCCCTAAGCAGAGGCACACAGGGAAGCCATTCTCAAGCTACAGTTACATGACCACACTGTCTTGATGCAGCAATGCAACATAAAGGTTAAAACTACACCAACTTGAAAGTTAATTACCAGCACATTACTGGCAAATTATCAGCATGACCAAATCCTGAAATTTCCCTGCTCTGACTTTTAGACTGGGCACACAGCTTTGCTGAAATCTCTTCAATCAAGGACATTCTTCTAAAGTCCCTAAACAATATCTCTTACCCCAAACTGTATTACTAATGCTGCCTCTTTCATTATGTTTTTGACTGAAATACAGCTTCTCAACTGACTGTAAACACCAGGAATGTTTTCAGTGTGAGAAAGCTCTCAGTATTCCACCAAGATATTCAAGTGCTACACTACAAGAACGTTTAAGTATTACACTACACTCAAATGGACGCACTTAAAACTAATAATATTGCAGACACTGTACTCTTAGTTTAAGGCTTCTTGAAAGTTACTGTTTAAGCAATACAAATTTCTAACAGTCCCCTGTTTAACTGCATTACCCATTTTCCTACCCTTCAATGCTCAATAACAGCTTCTTCAAGAGAGTTAAAAAAAAAAGAACTTCAAGGTCTTCATCCTTCTATCACTGTCCTCTTTCTGCATAAGTATTATTCACATATCTGAAGAAACTAACCAAGATTGCAATCTGAATCCCAGCCTGTTTACACTGCTACTCATCTCCACCTTTACTCAAGGTCAGATTAGTGACAAACATAATATGCACTTGCTTTTATATCACTCCCACTCCTCTGTCATTCAAAGAACATCAAAAAAACCTATGAGGGTTTAAGTAAAAAGGGCTGAACAGTCAAGAGGCTGTTCTCCGTGAATCCTACTAAAAAATCATGACGATATCTAAGCAGAAAAAACCCCTCAAAACTAAGCAGTACAACTCATTTTGAGCTGTCTCCCTTCTTCAGAGCAGGAGATGATGGTTAATACTATCACGTGAGAATACTACCCTGCTTCTTGGAAAAGCAGAAAGATTCATCTTCTGAAAACAGAAGCTGAAAAAAGAAGCTTGACTGTAAACCTCATGAAGTTTCCTACTTATGCCATCTTCCATAAGGCAGGAGACTTCACTTAAGATGTCATCTAAGAGGAACACAGGTGTTTTCTCTTAGTTTCTATTTAACCCTCTTCATCCACCTCAGCAGGGTTGGACAATGAAGCCACAACTGCAATTAAGGCAGTAACCTTAAACTGAAACCATGCCAGTAACACCCACAGCATCATTTTATATATATACACACACATCCTTAAACCTTAAAATGCCAAAAAGCACAACTTGGAACACCATCTTAATAGCTCCTCTTTTTTATGCTTTTGTTTGGCTGTGTTTTTTTTTTTTTTTTTAATGGAACCTAAGTAACAAACAACTTCAAGAAAGGCAAGATTAAGAAAGAGGCTCTTCTCTCCCTTGACAATGAAATACTTTACCTGCACAGAGCTTGAGTCATGCTTGCATCTTTCACATTAGGATCTGTAGTAAGGCTCCTGATGAGTACTGTAATCATCTGCAATGGTATGTGCTGCACAAGACTTGCCAGTGCAACAGAAGGTTCAAACGAAGTATCTGTAACAATGGAATATGACACAATGTAAGGAACAACAAGAAAAGCCCACAGGAAAAAGTAAGCTTTATCTTCTACCCTAGAATTTTACCATAGTTTAAAAGTGACAATAAATCTACCCTACATCTTGCCTTCTATTATCACAAACCAAACTAAAACAGATCAATGAATTAAGGACAATGAACAGCAGTGAATTACTAATGCCTTTAGTTTATTTCATATCCATGCAAGAAAGTGACAATCTCCCAACCTCCACTCTAAGTGGAATTGAGAAGCAGGTTTTGTATTTTTCTAAAAAGAAGTACCATAAGCTCTTTATTATACTTCATGTTAAGCCTAACAATTTAGTGCAGCTAGTGCTCCCACTGTCCTGTCTCAACAACTCTCTGCTAACCGTACCACTCATGGCAAAATGCAGTGTTAAGCTTCCCAGGTGTCTCAACAGCAAAGGCACTTTCCAATGGGAACTACTATAGTACTTCACAGATTTCAGAAGTCAGAAAACACCTATTTACAATCACATTTCTCTTAGTCAGGCACTGGATGCTTCATGGAATTTTATATATTGCTTTTACATATATTACTTTCATGCATTTGTAAATCTCGATTTGTTAAACAGTTCCAAGGAGCAAGAAGGAAGAGCAGCTTTTCACTGAATAACAGAACTGTGTTGGAAGGGACCTCTGGAGATCATGTAGCCCAACCCCTCTGCCAAGGCAGGGTCACATGGAGCAGGTAACATAGGAACACACTCAAGTAGGGCTGGAAGTCTTCAGAGAGGGAAGACTCCATGACCCCCCTCGGCAGCCCGTTACAGTGCTCTGCCTCCCTCAATCTGAATAACTTCTTCCTCTGGTTAAGGTAAAACTTGTGTTTCAGCTTATGGCCTTCGCTCCTTGTCATGTTGCTGGGCACCACCAAAGACTCTGATACCAACTTCTGAGCAACAGCTTTTGAGATATTCATATGCATTTTACTACTGATAGTTTTCAATTTCTCCTAACAGGGCACCCAAAACTTCATTTCGGTATGTAACTTAAAGCATTGCACCAGTTTTTCCACACACCACACTGCTCTGCAGCAAAATAAATCACCATTCCCCCTCTGGCTGTTGGGGGGTGGGCGGGAAATAAAAAAGGCTTTGCTTTCTTGACAGCCAGGAAGCTGCATTTTAGTATCTGGGTGAGAA
Source organism: Phylloscopus collybita (assembly GCA_027886175.1). Taxonomy (NCBI): domain Eukaryota; kingdom Metazoa; phylum Chordata; class Aves; order Passeriformes; family Phylloscopidae; genus Phylloscopus; species Phylloscopus collybita. The sequence goes on from JAJNNQ010000130.1 coordinate 8,694,044, forward strand.
AGCAACGGCTCCCAGGTGAAGCCTGCAGCACACCCACCGCGTGAGCTAAGGCTTTTCCTTTTCTCTGGATAACCTATGCCCCCGTTACTCCGCGCCGCTCCCGCTCACCCGCGGCGGAGATGACAGCGAAGAGCTCCTGCAGGGAGGGCAGCAGCGTGTCGGGCTCGGCCTTCCAGACGCTCCTGAGCAGCGCGCTGACCTGGGTCACCTGCGAGACGTAGAGGCGCAGCTCGGCCTCCCGGGTGCCCTGGCTCTGGAAGTGGGCGATGCTGCGCACCAGCTGCTGGCAGAAGGCGAGCGAGAGCTTCCTGCCGCGGGGCAGGCACTGCGGGAAGTCGCCCAGCAGCTGGCACAGGCGGGCGCAGAGCGGCGGCGCCGGCCGCTCGCACACCAGGCGCAGCGCCTCCACCTGCAGCAGCTCGAAGAGCTCCAGCACCGAGGGGCAGCTCATGATGAGGCGCAGCCCCGCCTGGATGTAGTCGAGGATGGCGGGGTCGCGGTTGCTCAGCTCGCCGTAGCCGCGCTGCAGGAGCCCGAGGACGAGCCCGCGGTTGAAGAACGCCTCGAACTCGGCGCGGTGGAAGCGGCCGTAGGCGTCCAGCACCTGCCGCCCCACCTGCCGCTGGAAGGGGTCGGGGCCCTGCAGCACCAGCCGGGTGCCGAGCGCGAACATGGCGCGGCACTGCGCCTGGCTCAGCGGCGTCTCCGCCGACTCCACCACGCGCCGCACGATAACCCGCTTCAGCGGCAGCGGGTGCGACGAGCTCACCAGTCCCTCCAGGATCTTGTCCATGGCTCCGGGCGCATCGGCCGAGCGGCGGCGGCGGCGGGCCGGAGCAGGCCTCGGCGGGGGCCGCCGCCGCCGCCGCCTCCCCGCGGCCCTCTCGCCGCCCTGCCGCGCAATGCCGCCGCTCCCCTCGCGGCCCTCGCGGCTCCTGCCCGCCCCTCGCCCGGGCGGCGGCGGCCGCGGCCCCGCTCCCCGGCCCGGCTGAGGCGACCCCGGCGGACGCGGCCGAGCTCTGGCCCCGACCCGGAAGCGGAGCCGCGCGAGCGGGAAGCCGGTCCGGAGGGGGCGGGGGGGCATCGCGCAGGCGCCGGCTTAGCCGCGGCACGCCCCGCCCCCCGCGCGGGCGGCGGCCAATGGCGAGCGAGGGCGGGGCGGGGGCGGGCCCCGGCCGGACGGGGCGGAAGGAGCGGGGCGGCGGGCAAAGCTCTGAGGGGCCGCGCGGGAGGGGCAGTGGCGTCGTGAGAGGTTTGAGTTTCGGGAGAGGTCCCGAGAAGTCGCAGAACTGAGAGCCGGCGCGGGCTGTTCCGCTGCCACCTGCTGCCCTGCACATACAAGGTCCCGCCGGCCCGCTCCGTCCGCTCTCACTGAGACGCTCTGGCGCATGAGGCGGTGGCCGCCCACTCCCGGCCTCGGCCTTCGTGCACCGCCCGTCAGCTCCTCCTGGGATGTGTGTTTACTGCTTCAGTTATCGCTCGTCCTTGCTTTGGTTATCGCTCATTTTTGGATGCTAACTACAGGTGTGCTTGTGACCAGCAGCACTTCCTCAGAGAAGCCTTTGCTGTTCAGCAGCGCTCTAACAGAGCAGCAGTTAATGCGACACACACGAGCTTGTTGGGAGGGTGTTCCCATCCTTATTTAAGCCTGGTATTGCTTCATTTCTGACCCAGTTTAGCTCCAGTTTCCAACAATCGAGTCTTGTTAATGTACCTTGCGTTTTCATACCACAATACATTTTCAGAGTAAGTGGAAAGAAAAAAAAAATTCTTCAAATTACAAGGACTAAATATTATAGAGTCATGGAATCAGGGAATGGTTGGGTTTGGCTTGGAAGGGATCTTAAAGGTCATCTAGTTCCTGTCCCCCCTGCCATGGGCAGGGATGCCACTCAGTACATCACTTTCCTCAGAGCTCCATCCACCTTGTCCACATTATCTCTTTGAGAGCCAAGAACAGGAAAGGTCACAAGTTGAATTAAAACCGTCATTGCCAGTAAACAAACTGGAGACCAAACACCACTCACCCAAATAAAATCCTTTAGGCCAGCTCGCTGGTGACATAAGCTGGGTGTGCTGGCCGAGCCGCCTTGGTTTGCTGTTTCTCAAAACAAACATCTTCATGCTATGTGGTTGAGCAATACCTGTAAGTCAGCATCAGGAGAATATGGAAAATGAGCCTAATTAATCCCTGGTAGTATTTGAAGTGGAACAGGTGCAGAATCTGAGTTGGAGCTTAGGATGACAACAAATAACTGCTGATTTAAGAGTAAGAAAAAAGACCCACCGACCCTCCAGGGACAGCTGTAAGATACTACAGCTGTCAAATAAAACATGAAACCAAGAAGTTCAGAAACGGCCTGGAGACTGAGCCCCGTGTTGATAAAATATTTCAATTGCTCAGTTGAACATCTTAGATGACTTGAACTTTGCTCCTCTGTCCTTCAGTTTTCTCTTTGCTCCTCACAGATGTAAAGTCTTGTTCTAGAAACCACTGTGCAATCACCAAATCATTACAGTCCAGTATAAAGTGTGTTGTTGAAGGGCTTTTTTACAACAACTTTTCAAAGGTCAGAGGCTGTTACCACCACTATCTAAACTATCTAAATGGTGTTTGTACAGTGTACTGTATTAGAATGATATCTAAATTAACTATTTTTTTTCTTCAGAAGGACTTTGTTGTAAACATACATAAAAAATAAACCTTGAAGAAAGAAGGTGCTAGATTGTGTGGCTTGTACACCTGTGGAACTTAGTGCTTTGCCTTCTGTGATCTGGACTAGGAGTGTTTTAATTTTCTTATGTTTACTAGTATGAACTTTTTTTGGTTTTTTTTTTTCCCTTGCACTCTTAATGGTGAGTTCTGACGCCAGAAGAGGAGAGGAGGAGTCCACTCAGGATCTGAAACAGAACTCTGAAAGAAAGAAGCACTGAAATCAAGTTGCCAGCGCACACATGCATGGAATGGGATAAAGTGAGACCATATCTGGGCAGAGAATTGTGGAGAATGGAAGGAGAAAGGAAGTTTTGGAGGTATGAGAAGCTGCAAAGGTGCTGATGAATATTGATGTGAAAGAGAATAAAGGAGAAGAAAGGGAGAAAGGCAGGTGGTATGGCAGGCTCGTGGGGCATATGATGGAGTAAGAAAAGCAGAGGGATGATGAGTGAAGCAGTTGCTGCAAATAGGGAAGCAAATGTGGAAGAGCTGGGACAGTCATTTGAAAAGCTGGAAACATATGGATGATTTTCAGGAGCGTGGAGTTATGGGGAATGCTGAAAGCATGAGCAGCTGCAGATTAGCAGGAGCAGAGGCTCCTGTGAGCCAGGAGATCAGAGGTCTCAGCAGATTTTCAGTGCTTTGCTCTTTGTTTACATAGCAGTGTGGATGGGAGGGGAGGCAGTGCCCGCTGCTTGGGATAGGGGAACAGTCTTCCTGACAGCCTGGGACCATCTTGTCCAGCAGCCCAGTCACAGCAGTCACTGAGTAGATAAAGCAGATTCTTCCCAAAAGCCCCAGGAGGGTCTGAAAATCTACAGCCGCCATAAAAATTAAAATTGATAGCTGGAGGTGTATAGTTGGAAGGAGAGCAAGGTAATTCTGGCAGAGACGCTCAAAAGTAGTGATCTTATTTGCATGCAGATGACCAAGTGTGCATAGTCCTTATTTAATGATTGTATTTCAAGTGATAGAGCCAGCAATGAAAAACAAGTGGTTAAGTGTTATGATGTTCTCTTGAGTCACTGAATTGCCTGTGGCCTCAGAGCTAAGACTAACCTGAACAGTGGAGATGATCCTAATTACAACCTTACTGTTAGATACGCAATTACCAATCTATAATTATGAGCTAAATTTTAGAACACTGACTGTTCCTCTGTTTACAGTGAAATCTGACTCCTGTATATAATAATATTACTAAATGCAACAAAATTAAAAATAAATTCATTATTCAGTGAACAGAATATATCTTTAAATACTTTCTCTGAGAAAGTAAAATACCCAGTCACGTTCCAAGAAAAGTGATGATCATTGTTAAAAACTATTTACCTTTACTGTGAAAAAGCACTAATAGCAGCAGAAGGTTAACCATGCTGGCATCTCTGTGATAACTCAACGATCTTAAAGACAGGAAGGCAAAAAGGAAACATTTTACTAAGAATCCTGGATTAAAGATATCCTGTCAGCTTTACGCACGAGATGAATTCTTTCTAGCAGAACATTTAATAGATAAGGGGGCCATCCTCAAGCCTCATGGGGCTCTGGGTGCAGCATCTTCCCATTTCTTATGCCACCCACATGAACCAGTCTGACATGCTGGACTTCTTGCTGCTGTACAGAGGTGTCTGCATGGTGTGTCCAGTGAGGTCCCTCTCCCTGAGGGGGAGGATCCCACACGTCTCCAATAGGTTCAGGGCCTCTGTCCTGGTTTAGGGCAAATTTAGGAGGAAACCTTCAAAGGGGTTCCTCTGGAAAGCAAACCCAAAAGGCCCCTGCCCCCAACCAGTCCAGGAAAAGAGCTTCCTCAGAGAAAAGTGGCAAAAACTATTTATTTAACAAACAAGATTCCCACAAGCACAAAGAATGGATAGTATGAAACAATAAACCCTCTCACCGCTCTGCAGAGAGATGGCAAACTGAGGCAGTCCTTGCCGTGGGTGCAGCTCAGCTCCCTCAGTCTCTCACCAGCCCCACTCCCTCCGCAGCTTCAGGCCTGGCGGGCCACAGGTGCCAGCCCTCGCTGCTCCTCTGGGTTTGTCAGTCCAGAGCAGATTTAAACAGTCCCAAGGAAAAGAAAAAAAACAGTCCAGGGAACTTCTCTGCCTCAGCCAGCTAAAACTGACTTAGAGCACAGGAGATCTCTGTCCCAGCGCTGTCCGTGTCTCAGACGAACGCCGCAGCCAGGCCGTGTGGGAGTCAGGCAGTTCTCTCAAAACAAACTGCGCTGCTTCTTTCTCCCCCTTCGCTCCCAGAACCATTTTAAAGGTACAGAACTTAATATACAGCACATACAGAACAGGCTCTTGGGGATACAAGCATCATAAAGTCACCCTAGGACAGCCTGTGACAGAGAGCATCACGTGGCTTGGCTGTGTGCTTGCATGACTGCTAAATGTAGAGTATGACAGGCAACAGGAGACCAGGGGAGGTGAGGAGCAGGCTTCTCTTTTCAGTCACAGCTTGCTCTTCAAAGTGTCACCGTGACATGAAACTGCACCATGAGTCAGGAGCTCCTGAGCATCACTTGTGGCCTCCATATCAATTCCTGTGGTGGCTGCGAGTGCCTGAATTAACTGCAGGGCTGGTATCTGTCAGGTACAAAGAGTGGTAGCTAGGTGCTTGAGAGCTCTCTAAGGTTCAATTAGATAGTGTTTGCTAACTGTTAATTAAGTGGTTTAAGTTTGAAAGTATTGATTAGAAATGCCTGGATGTTGAATCATCGTGTTCTAGTTGTGCACTGTCACATGTCCCAAAGATGCATTCAACCCATAAACAACAGGGCAGAGGTTTATTTATCCAAAAATCAAGACAGCACGGCATGCAGCCCCAGTGTCTTACTGGAACCTGTTATCATGATGCAATTATTTATTTTTGAGGAGAGAAGCTTTGATTTGAGAGAGCTGTTTTGCCTCCTGCAGATACAATCTGTCATGATTCAGTTTTGCATATATAATATAAATATATTTGCCATGTCAAGGAGCAACATCTGACCGAATGTGGCTTTTTTTCTAGTTCTGTGTTAGTTTTTCTCAGTTGTAAAAGAGAGATGTTGCAGGGATTGCATTTGGTATTCAAGACCTGTGCAGCAATTGCCTTGAAAGCGAGGAGCTTCAGACAAGGAACTGACTATTAACAGCTGTGATTAAAGGCTGCAGTCCAGCAATGGTGGGACATCTAGGTAGCTCCTTAAGGTTTATGTGGCAATAGTCTGTCACAGTATTAGGCTGAGGCATGAAGAAAGTTTAAGGAGACTCAGGCCTTAAACACATACACATGGATTGTCAGGCCAGAAAAGTGATGTTTTAAAAGGCAGGTACATCCATGTGAGATCAACTAATAAAAAGTATCTGCCACTGAAAATTTTCAGGAATAAGAAGCATCCCTGTGATTCAGCATGGCTCAGATATATTTTGGCTGAAAAACTGTGTCTCGACTCAGGCTTCTTTGCCAGATGCATCTGCCTTCTTCATTAAGTACTCTGTCTCAGTAAAGGGGTTCAGCTGGTCCACTGTGGTGAGTGTATTTTATATTTCTTCCTTTTACTCAAAAGGATAACTATCAGACCTTTACACCACATCTTTCTCTCAAATCTCCCTTACATGAATAAACTATACTGCTTGTTACCACATATACTTTTCTCACTGATGTCTACCTCAATGCACACCCTAAAGGAAGGGAATGAACTAGCCATGGTGAAACAATGGTGGTTAGATTGTGTCTTGGTTTGGAAAGACAAGTATCTGCCAGGGAAACTGGGGTTTCCCTTAGAATGGAGAATGTAAACCCTTCACATCCCCCCTGCCAAATTATAATTTTGCAATCAAGGGCTTTCAGGCAAAGATTTGGGAATAGGAATAGCAGTTCTTTACTAAGAATATTAACAATACAAATGTAGCAGAAAACAAAACCACCCAACCAAAACAAGCAAACAAACAGAAAACAATTTTGGAGAACCCTGACAGAGTCAGGGCTACAACCTGACACCCTGTTGGTCAGGGTGTTGGAAGCAGTCCCAAAGTGAGTCCTCCTGGAGTGGCAGAGGTGGTTCTGGTGAGGTAAAGATGATCCTGTAGAAAATGGGTCCAGTGATGGTAAAAGGGGTCCAGTGGTGGTGGGAAGGGTCCAGTGATGGTGAAAGGGGTCCAGTGGTGGTGGGAAGGGTCCAGTGGTGGTGAAAGGGGTCCAGTGGTGGTGGGAAGGGTCCAGTGGAATGTGCTGCATCTCACAATAGGATGATGGAAATGCAGATGCACCGCTCTGGGGAGGGTATAGCCTGGGGGGGTGTTAATGGCCCATTATCAGAAGGGTCTGGCCTCTCCCCCCTTGAGTTACAAGAGATAAAGAAAAACATCTCCTCAACTGCTTTTAACAAATGAAAATAGAATACACACCTTTTGGTTCCATAACCCAAGACAGATTGATATTTGGACAGTTGGAAAATCAGCCGTGCATTAGGCTCTCCTTGTTGTTCTTCACTTTGTGAGATTTAGAATTACATCAGTGAAGTCTCACAGTGCTCAGGAAGGTTTAAGGTCCTTAGACATTCACAGCTATAACCCAGAGGCAACCCACATGCCAGCTTTGCGTTTCACCAGTATGATGTGCATAACTTTTCAAAGCCCTGACAATGTAAAAAGTGAACTTTTGGTGGCTCCATATCTCCTTTCTCTTGCATTGCACAAAATGTTCACGATAAATGTCCCAGATTTTAAGGTTGACATAAACTCCTTTATGTTTGGGATGTGTAAGCCTAGATGTTTAAATATAGAGAATCAGACGAAGTTGTGCCAAAACCCCTCAAATTTGTGCAATACTTTATTTATCTTACTTGTGCAAATGCTTACTTTGCATGCATAAATTTGCAATACAAACACAACTTGAGTGTGTTTGTATGAAAATGTGGCATTATGTAGGAATTTATGTGCAATGATACATACTATTTGCAGGGGAAAATTTGTAATGGTGATCGTCTCTTTCAAGTACAAACTGCTCTTAAACCCAGAAAAGCAAGCCTCTATGAAGAGCTTCATTTGATAAATGATACATTTGATAAAATTCAGATACCTGCTGAGGAAATAGCCTGTTTATAGAAATAGAGTTATACATCAACCCAGCTATCTGACAGAAAGTAATAAAAGTTGATTGCCTGCAAGGTCATCTGTGACTCAGAAATTGGACAGAATATGGACTGTGCAAGTCAGCTGTAAGGCTGTGGCAGAGAACAATGCATACTTGATTGAATCTTCCCCAAAAGATGTGTCAAATATCACACCTTTCTCAAGAAAGAGGAGACTCAGTAGGTGAAGAAAATATCAAGCATTCTACTTCCTTGCATAGCATGCACAACTGACTTAACAGGTTTTTCATGATGTGAGAGTTCTAAAATTTTTGTGAAATGTTCGGTAGTCGCACTGGCATCCAAATAGATACATATTCTAATTTGTAAAAATATGGCAGCACACTTCACTTGGAAAAGTAGCAGGTTTAGCTTAAGTTAGACTGCTGTTTCTTTTATCAGTTTTTAATGAGACACTTGGCAGAACCAATACTGAAATCCTTATAGCTGTTGGCTGACACACACAATGTCTGCTGCTTAATGAAGGAGTAAATTGTGTCATAAATCTCCTATTTTTATTGCTGTTTCTTTGTATGAGGAGTGCAAATCACCTTTCAAACTTATGGATTTCTGCTGTCTCCTTCTTCATATATTAACTATGTGTATTGTAAAGGATACCATAAAAGGATGTAATTTGTCCAAGACCAAATATCAAAGATGCTATCACATCTTCTGGTTATATATTTTATGGATGACATTTGGTGGGATAATTGAGGACCAAATGCACATTATCATTAAAAACAAGTCCAAAAATACATGGGGAAACCAGAAAAAAAAAAAAAAAGTAGAAAGTAAAGTTTCACAGAATGAAAAGTTTATTCCTGAGACATTTGTCCATGGCTGATTTGTATGTATTTTAAAAGATTCACCTTATCAGAGGCCATTGATTTTCCAGTATTACAATACCTATGCATCCTGTGAGGATCTCTGTGTACCTTTGCTGATTGTTACCTTACATTTATAGCACTTCTCTCACTAATGCAGCATTTTGGCATGTATGGAACCCTTTGCCCTGAGCTAACAAAACAAAATGTTTCAGTACGTGCCTGATAATGTGGCACAAAAGAAATCTCATTATTTTCAGTGAGACTTCAGTAAGGCTCAGCTGATCATCATTGCCTGGGCCTTTGCTGTTCTACTGATGTGTGCAGACTCCTCCAAAGTGGAGTAATCTGCTGTGCCTTTCATCTTGGTTGCTTCTCTTCTTCTTCTTCTTTTTTTTTTTTTGGTAGGAGGGTGTGGTGGTGTTGTATGTTTGGTTGGTTTTTGGTAGCATACATAGAGTCTGTATTTTCTCTTACTTCCATAGTGCTATTACCACTGGTCAGGCTTCATCCATTTCATGGGCTGTACAACTTCATTTGTTCTGATTGTTTTGCTGAAGACTAACTCAGGGTCTCAGCTTCTGAGAATTTTGTTCCAGGTGATAACAATGATTTTCCTTTCTCCACTTAAGCCATCAATGGGTTTGTCGGTTGTACATCAGTCACAAATGTCCCTTGGCATCTTTTTTTGTTTGTTTATTTATTGTCTTTGTTTAAAAAGTATGCTGCTTGGTTGCACTCATGATATTCTGACTTATTCAGTGAACACTCTGTGTTAAAAATGTCAGACAGAGATTCCTTTTATCCTCAGTCATCCTTGTGACTGCATCTAACCTCCACTGAGTGATGGAGACACCCAGCTTGGTCCCGGTCTGAGCAGGTGTGTCTGGACCCTGCCACAAATAATAAGTAATGCAGTAATAAGCAAAGCAATTCATGGAGGCACAGCTGAGCTGCTGCTACTTCTGGCACTGGAATTCAGCAGCCACCAGTTCAAGTATCTCTGCAGTATCCTTTGTTGGGAGGTAGGTAGGTCCTTCATTGCCCAGAAAAAGTCTGTTTCATCAGGTAATTCATTGGGTCTCAGAGCCCACCATCAGGGTCAAAGCATTACACCTCTGAAATCTGTACCTCTTGTCAAATCCAAGTGAAATCAGCATTTTATCCTGATGCTTATGATGAGGAAGAGCAGGTCAGACACAGGGACATGACAACATATTCCACCTTTCCTTGTAAATCTAAGAAAAAGAGTCTGGCTTCCAGCTCGAGGAATCCCAAAACACTAGAGAGATCATACACTGAATAAATTCACCTAGCAAGTGAAGTGCTGTGGAAGGAGGAACACAGCAGATCTGGACCATAATGAGGGAAAGAAAACAAAGGGTATTTTGGGCAAATGTGCAAGCCTGCTTAATGAAACAGGAGTCAGATGCAGACCCACTAGCATATATCCTCAAAGACTGGGGCAACATAAGAAGTGCATTGTTTTGGACTTGTACAGATATCCTCTAAGATTTCACAGTTAAGTGAGCAGATCATAAGGAGTAATTTAGCCCTAAGACACAGGGTAGTCACACTGGTAATCAGAATGTACAATTAGTTTTTACCTTCTGCCAGAAATGTCAATGAAGTTTAGTGAATTTTTTTTAGAGTTTGCGCAGCTGCAGTTTCATTTACCTTGTAGATTGTAGAATTTTTTGCTTTTTCAATTCAAATCTCCTGAAGACTTCTTAGCAACAAAGCCATGTATCATAATTCAGAATATTTTGGTTTAAAATCTGTGATAATCTTCAAAAATAAACCAGCTTGTCCATATTGTGATACCTTGTGTGTGGTATTGGGTGCACTAACTGAAAGGCATAACAACAAAAGGAATAGTAACCATCTTTTGGGTTGAAGAGCTGAATTCTTTGTAAAAATTTGGATCACTAAGAAAATTTTCTGTACCTCAAGCTTACTTCAATCCATGCAAGTGAGTATTATGGGGTACAGAAAAGCAGTGTGGGGTCAAAAGTATATTTTTAAATGTGAAATTTTGTAAATACATTTTTATTTTGATTCCGTTTTAAATTTCAGCACAGATGGAGCTTGTGATAATTCAATAGTGGTGGTATTTTGTCTCCATCTGAAACTAAGATCTGACATGTTCTTCTCTTACAGTAGCTGCTGAGGGGAACTTAGGTTAATGTGTAAAATAATTGGTTCTCTGAACAGTTGGGCACAGTCTCAATCAGTTCCAGTTTCAGTATAAGATTTCTTTTAATCAGAGGGAAATATAGTCTTTTTCTGATGCTCTGTATGCACTAAAATTGGTTGGAAAGAAAATGCTTTGAGTGGTGCAGCGTAGAAGCAAATGTTCAGTGTTATAAATAACATATGATTATACAAATATACTAAACTTATTTATGTTGAATCATGTGTCAGGGTGTACTATGGACTTTTCTACCCTAATTTCAATGATTTCATTCTTCCTGGAGAGAATTAAATTTAAATTAAATTTCATGGAAAGCATAAATATATATGTATAAATAATTATTTCTCTTTATTGAAGACAAAATTCTCTGCCAAATATTATTTACAATATGAAAAAATGAAAACTCCTTACTCGTGGCCAAAATATTTTTAAAAAATGAGGCAGATCCAACCCCAACTTTTAAAAAATTATCTGGTGTATACTGACAGCTTGATATAAAACGTAGCCAAATAAAAAGAAGATGGACACTTTTTTTTCATTTAGTTGTTATATATGTTTGAGTATCTTCATTTTCCAAGAAAGATTTAAAGCAATGAGAGGACCACAGAAGGTTTATAGTGTCATAAATTACTGTAGGAAAATGTGGATAACAGAGAGGAAAATAATTTGTATTTAAGTGGCTATAAATTGCTCTTGGTTTGTTAATGTTCGTTTAACTTAATGTAAATCAGACACCTAACACACGTATGGAATGTTCTTTCTAAAACAAGATTTACCATTCTAGCTTTTCAACAAAGATCTAGCTTAAGTTGATCCCCTGAGGTGGGCTCAAAGGTGCTTGTTACTGTTTTTTTCCCTTTAGGCCGGTCACCTTCCAGTCCTTCCTGAGCTGCGAGTGCACATGGCTGGGTCATGTCCAACCTCTCACCCACCAGCACCCCCAAGTCCTTCTGGGCAGGGCTGCCCTTCATCTGCTCATCCCCAGCCTGGATTGGTACCAGGGGTTGCCCTGACCCAGGTGCAGCACCTTGCACTCGGTCTTGTCAAACCTCAGGAGTTTCCCACTTCTTGAACTTGCCCAGGTCCCTCTGGATGTGTCCTCACCTTCAGTGTGTCAGCAGCACCCCTCAGCTTGGTGTCATCTGCCAATGTGCTGAGGGTGCCCTCCATCCCTCTGTCTGTGTCTTTAGTGAAGACTTGAATGACACTGGTCCCTAACTGGTCCCCAGTTAACCCCAGACCCCTGAGGGACAGCACTCATCACTGATGTCCTCTGGCACTCTGAGCCCTTGACCACAACCATCCAACCAGCCCCTAACCCACCTAACTGTCCACCCATTGAATCCATCTCTCTCCAGTTTGGAGAAAAGGATGTTGTGGGGGACCATGTCAAAGGCTTTACAGCAGTCCAGATAAATGACATCTGCAATTAACCCTTCCCTTGTCCACTGATGTAGTCACCCCACCACAGAAGGCCTCTAGGCTGGTCAGGCAGGACTTGCCCATGGTGAGGCTGTGCTGGCTCTCCTGCATCACCTCCCTGTCCTCCCTGTGCCTTAGCAGAGCTCCTGGGAGGGTCTGCTCCATGATCTTCCCAGGCACAGAGGGGAGGCTGACAGCTTCACAGTTCCAGGGGTCATCCTTTCTTTCCTATTTAAAGATGGGTGCAATATTTCCCTTTTTGCAGTCACCTGTGACTGCCATGACTTTCCAAGTATCGTGGAGGGCGGCTTGGCAGCTACGTCCACCAATTCCTTTAGGACTCTGGGATGCCTCCCATCAGGTGCCATAGGTTTGTGCATTCAGGTTCCTTGGGTGGTCATGAACTTTATTTACAATGGGAGGGACTTTGCTCTCTCAGTCCCCATCCTTCCATCCATCCACTCAAGAGGTGTGGGAGGAGAGGTCGCCATTGAAGACTGAGTCAAAATAGTTGTAGATTCTTCTACTTCAGTCTTCCCCTCATGAGTTGTTACCTGTTAACCAGTGTTTTTTATCAGGGAGATTGCACCTTTTTTGACCTTCCTTTTCCAATTAACATACCTGTAGAAGCCCTTCCTGTTATTTGTTGTGTCCCTTGACAGGTTCAGTTCAAGTTTTGCCTTCGTCTTCCTCACACCCTCTCTACACAATCATACTTCTTCTCTATACTCTTCCCAGCTTACCTGTCCTAGTTTCCACTGCCTCTGCATTTGTTTCTTTCCCTTTATTTGACCAGCAGGTCCTTAGTCAGCCATTCTGGTCGCTTGCCTTCCTTGCATGATTTTTTGCTCCTGGGAATCTCTAGCTCTTTTGCTCTATAGAAGATTTCTTTAAAGATTTGCCAGTTCCGGTCTGCTTCCTTGTCCACAAAGGCATTCTCTTAGGGGATCCCTCTGACAATCTCTCTGAAGAGCTGGAATTCTGCCTTCCTAAAGTTCAGAGGCCTGACTTTACTCCTTGCTTGACCTATATTTCTCAAGACAGCAAACTCCACCAATGCATGCTTGCTGCAACCTAGGCTACCTCCAATCCTGACATACCCAATTATCTCTGTTATATTGGTGACCATCAAATCTAGTGCCATGATCCCTCTGGTAGGGCTAGCTATTACCTGTCTTAAGAAGTTATCTCTGGAGTCTTCTAGATTGTCTGCAGTTTGCCATGCTACTTTTGACCAAGACTTCACAAATACCAGTGCTTTTGAAGGTAAAAGGCTTTTAGTGCTTGGTCATTTAAAGTTTGTCTTTCCTACTCTCTCCTAGAACCCTTGCAAAAGATTAATTTTTAGCCCACAAGTTGCTTGTGAAGTAGACCTCACTGTAGACAATCTAAATCATTCACCAAAGGCCAAATAATGATTTTACAGCACCTGGCACTCTCAGGTCCCAGGTGCTGTAAAATTATACTTGACCTTATTAAGTAAAGCCATTTATTTTTGTTTAGACAGTAAGTTGTATTTTAAAACTGTATCAGGAGGAAAAGAAATTACTCTTGCAGTTTCAAAGTGCTTTTTGAGTATCAGCCTTACTAAAAACCAGTAAGATGGATGTTCTGAAATTTCTGAGATGCTTTTGAAAATCCACCTCTGTAAGCACCTTAACATTTTTCCTCATGAAGCTCCATCTCACATACCTTGTAAAGACCTGCAAAACCACATCATTCTCTTTTTGTCGCTTTTGTTAAATTTGTCTTGATGTGATACTTACAGAAAAAAAATCCAGTTTGCTTTTTATGATTGTTCCTTGTTTTTACTGGCCTGAACAATCACAGTCACCTTCATGCTCCGTCTATTTGTTTTCTCTCTTGGCCCGTATTTACAACAGCAGTGCTCAAGAACTGGACTGCTGTTCCCATTTTGTGATTTTCCAGCATGTGCTAGGGCATAGCTTGCTTCACAGTGAACATTTCCAGCAATCCCAAAGCAATAATGCACCAACTTTACATGCCAGGGAAAAAGCAAGTGAGTATTGCATGAACAGAGGTGCCTCTACTCAACTGTAAGTAGGAAACCCCACCTACCAGGGACTGTTCACCACTGCAGTACTAAGAAGAGCTTCAAAATGAGGTGGAAATTACCAAAATCTTATTCATAATTTTGCCTTAGTATGTATGCTTATATCCTGACAGGACATGCCATGAAAAGATGTTTCATTACAGTGGAATAGTGTAGCATTGGAAATATAAATAGGGATTGTATAATACAAATACAGATGCTTAAATAAAAGCAGTTGGGATTCATCTGGGAAGAATGAAATGAAACTGATTTTTTGCTTCATTTGGATAGTTAAAATAGAAAAAAAGACCATTATAATGCCAGTGACACACTTGCTAGCACAATAGAAATAATCAGGATTCCAGTTTAATGAGATATTGTAGAACGTGAGAATATTTTGAAGTGCTAATGAAAAAGAAAGAAGTGTTATAAGCAGTAGAAAATGGTAATTGGTAGATAGTAGCATTTTTAAAGAATAGTGACAGTTTCAGATGAAAAAGCATTGTAAGAATGTTGATTAGCTTAACTGGAACAGGAAAGATTTAGAGAAAGAAGGGATTCAAAAGAAGAGCAGCTTTCCTTCTGTCCTTGCAAAGCATTGAGGAGTGTTAATTAAAACTGAGACAGGACAAAGCTTAGGGCATGCACAATAGCACAACTCTTTTTATGTGAAACATAATTCTTTTCATGTTCATGCAGCCAGCAAAGTATCCTCTGAATGGCATTGACCAACACAGGTGAGTGTAATATTGCAGAACTTGGGAGAATTGCTGATTGCAGAGCTCATTGCCTTGTACCTAAGAGATTGCATGGGTAAAATGTTGCTATTCCAGCTGCTGGTTCATGTTTTCCTCCCTGCATTCCCAGTTACCTGTTGGCAGGAGCTCACTGCCCATAGGCCATGGACATTCTGGTCTCATTTGTATAACCAGGAGCCCTGGTTTTTAAGCCCTGTGTACCTTAGTTTTTTATATTGAACTGAGAATTAGGGATTATGGTGCTACTGGCATGGCTTTGTGCATGCTGATTTTAGATGCAAAACAGGGAAACAGCAAGTGATAACCTGAGCTTCTATCTTTGTTTAGGTCTGCCTTTTTCACACTACTTCCTGACAAAATGAATGCAATGAAAATTTTGATTTTTATTTTACAGTACTTATGGTACTGAAAATGGTTTTAAAATATGGTTTAAAATACATTTAACATAAAATGAAGGGGGTTTTTATTCAGAGCTGTCTGATGTCATTGTCAAATATCTTATCTTACTTGACGTTGACATAATTAATCTCTTAAAACTGAAGTAAATTACCATCCTAATCATTATTCTCTGGTTTGTCAGCTGAAGTTAGACCACATTTAATGGTAATGCTATGTAAAATCTGATATGCTGGGAATATATAACATATTTCTGAAGGGCATGATGATAATCAGATTTGTCTAGACATGTAAAACACATTTTTGGTGCTGTGAAGTCCTCCAATTAATTTCATGAGTGTTTGAGACTCATAATAATTTAACTCAGATGTAGTGTAGGAATTAGAAATTGTAGCAGCCACAAAGTTTTTAGCAGAAAAGCCACTGAGTTCTTAAAATAATGAGACCATGTCCCCACTTGTTATAAGTACTATTAGTGTGTTATTTCCAATATTTCATGTATTCACTTAGATTTTTACTTGATGCAGGTACTTGCCTGTCTGAGGAAGGGTAAATTTGGACACTAGGCAATGTAGTGTATCCACTAGTTAGTTAATGGCACACTGTCTCCTGCTGCAGCCATGCAGCTGTGAGCTTTTTCAGTTCATTGTGCTTCTCTCATCCTGATCCAGCACATGCTGGCTGCAGCAATCCCTCTCCAGAGTGGCTGAGGAGTAGCGCAGGAGGTGAGGATATCCATGATTTTCCATTGTGGCTCTGCTTGGTAGGAATATAATGTTGTCCAAAGCAATACCAGTAAGCTGGTTGCATGTTTTAAAGTTGCAAAATGAGAGGTGCCACAATTCCAGTCTTAAACTGGCCAGTGGTATGGTTGGTCCTGCAGTCAGATCTCTGCATGTTGCCAGCACTTCAAACCCACTGGTCTTCATATTTGTTTTTCAGTTCCCCCTGCTTTCCCCCAAAGTCTGGTGTACAACCAGCTGGCAAAAACATGCCTCTGCTGATGAATGTGTTCATCTAAAGCACTGATGACATTTCATTTGTCAAACTGAGTCTTTTCCCATCTCAGTCTGGGTTTGGTGTGAGTGTTCTCCATACTTCATTTCCCCATGTGGAGAGAGAGGTTTGTCTTTCTCTCTTTCTTTTCCATCTCTGCAGACTGCCCACAGACACTGTAGCTCAACGTGAGCTGGCACAGGAGACCTGGCTGTGAGGAACTGATGGCAGTCTGTCTCTGTGACTGCCTGCCTGTATCCATCAGCTGGTTTGTCTCCACTGTCAGACTGCACAGGAGCAGTGGATGACTGAAGAAGATGGTTCCATGGAAAGGACAGCCCCTGCCCCAGCAACACCCCACAGGGCTGGTCTCTACCCCCAACAGCTGTGCCAGACCCTGTCCTGACAGACCCCTGTGGGTTCTCCTCACTGCCCCCAGCTCCTATTCCTAAGGGAGCAGACAACTCTTGCTGTACTCAAAAAGACTTGCCCAGAGAATAAAGGCTTGAAAATCAGTGACATTTAAAAAGCAAATATCCATCACTGAAGGATAGACTCATATCCTTTTTTTTTTTTTTCTCCCAGAGAAACTTGGAACAGCCTGCTTCTTCAGCCTGATTGCATTAATGTAACTGTTCTTTGCTGCTAATAATGATTACAGGGAAACATTACACAAAGGAAAAAAAAAATTGTCTTCCTTTAAAAGGTGTGGCTTGAAGTTTTGATGTGTGAAATCCAGTTCTAGCTGGGAGCGATCTGAATTCCCCAAGTAAAATATGCCCAATGTGGAAATATGTTCCAAAATCAGGAGAATAATGTGAGGCTTAGAAGCCATAGGGGAGACAAGGAATTAACCGGAAAAAGCTCCAAATGGAGCTTGAGATGGAGCTCCAAATCTTCTTCCCTTCTTCAGGAAGAGTTTCCAGGAGGCTCATCTGCTTGGGCAGCGTCATCACCTAGAGACCTCTGTAGGGATCTAAATGCCAGCCAGAGTGCATGAACAGGAAAGACAAGAGTGGAAGAGTAAACTGTACAAAACAGGCAGTTAATTTCCTGTACAAAGGTATAGGAGAAAGGAGAAAATCTTTTAGGCCAAACTGGGATGACTGTTTCTCAAAGAAGAGATGAAAATCCTAAAGAATGATGGAAAACAGAATTTGAGACTTTGGCAGTCTGGGCTTGAGCACTTATTAGAGTGCATTGTGGGAGTAAACTAGTCTCCACTCTGTGGACCTTCTCCAATATCTGTAAGAGAAGGAGGGTTCCCACTGCCTCTGGGGTTTATCAGCATAGGGTCTGGCTGGACCTTTGGAAGCTTTTGGAAGAACCGATGCTGCCAAAACCAAGGCACACATCTTCCCCTTCCACCCTGTGTCCACAAATAGGTGTCAGTGTTGTTGCACCTGAGGAGAAACAGCCTGACTAAACTTCCATTTGCCAACTGTCTTCTTTTAGCACTGCCTTGGTTTGTTCATCTACCTGGCTGCTTTTGTGGGGGTTGCTGCTAAAAGCAGTAGCTTAGCTCACTCTCCCCTGATGCATGTTTCAGCATAGAAGCTTTGAAGATACAAGTGTTTTCATTGTGAACTAACATCTGCCAGCTTGATTGTGTGGTGCCAAAATAGCAGCTCCCCATAGCAGACACCACGTGTGAGCCTTATTCTAAGAGTGGGGGTCAGAGGGGAATGCAAATAGTTTTCCTTGGTTAACAGGAAAACTTTGAGGTAGCTCCCCAGGGAAGCTGAATCTTTCCCTGGGGAATATGAGTGGGCCTTAGCATCATCATCAAATTCATTAAAATTTGTTCCTTCTCTCTTGAGGTTAATCTGAAATGTGGGATTTAGTGGAGGACTGAAAAAGTTTTCTGTTTCCATGGAGGTCCTGAGCTACAATATTCTTCATACTTGCTGGAAGTGAATCACCTCTGAAGTACTAAGAGAAATTAGGTTCCTTTTCCTTCAGTTATATTGTTGTGATGTCTTATTCCAGTATTCATCCAGGAATATATTAATAATTACTAATATTATAATGCAATTATAAAACCTCTTGAGAATGTGCATGAATAAAGCCATCAAATAAGACAAAGTGCTAATAAAATCTTACACAGCTTGGGAAATATTACCAGAATAACTCTCAATGAAGAATAAGTCATACATAAAAAAATACAGTAGCACAATGAAAATAACACAACTGTAGTTAAGTGTTATGAATTAAAGCCTTTTCCGTGAATGTAATTTGATTATAGTCCCATTCCACTAGGGGTCAAATTCATCCCTGGTGTGACTTGGAGAGAGCGTATTCGAGAAATGGATTTTTGCCTTTGGTTCGGGCTACTCAGAATTTTGCCTCATGCTGCTTCTGAAGAAGTTCTGAGCACCTTCCTCTGGCGTTTGTGTAAACCTGAGCTACAGTTTTTCAGATTTCTTAACATCGTGTCCTTGCACGCCCCTGCTCGTTGTGCTCTTGTCCTTGAATGCCTTCTAGTGATACCAGCACTCTACTGAACTAGAAATGTTTGCTTAAAGCCGGGCAGCAGAGCCGTCCTGTGACTTGGGGAATACTCGCATCAGTAGGTGGAGCTGTACCCCTCAGCCGGAGCTCCCTTGGATGCTCTGGGTGACACCCACGTTAGCGCAGGCAGTGCGTCGGTACGGCTCCGGGGAGCGCGTTTGAGGGAAACCCGGCAGCTGTCCCTGACACGCTGCGCTCTGACCCGCACAGAGCCCAGGGGACAGCAGTCCTGCGTGATCCTGACCGGACAGGCCCTTCCCATTAGCAGAACAGAGCCTTGGATTAAGGAGTCCCCAGCATAAAACTGTTTGCTGAGTGTGCTTGAGGTAGCACTGAGGAGTGTATGATCAGAAATCATTAAACCGTTCTTTTTTTAAATGTCACCGTTGTCTCCTACTAATCAGCCTGCCGACTATTTCATAATGACGAAATTGAGCACTTCCAGTGCTGCCCTGGGATGTATTGGCTACAGTCAGAGGTCTGCAGATTACTTTTTTCTTAGGTGTGTTTTCTGCCTTCTCACCAAAGTAAACAAACCATCACTTGCAGTCATTGAATTAATTTTATGTTTGTTTGGGTTATTTGATAATTTATTCTGAATTACTGCTGGTGTTTGAGTGGAATAGCTGTCTGAGTTCATTAGTCAAACAATGAGGCGGCTTCCTGGAGCTATCTCTCCATGCTTGTAAATGTCTTGCTAGTATTAAAACTTTATTTCTATCAGTTTTACTAGTCCCTCCCACAATTTTGAGTTCTGTTAGGCCACACTGCAGTCTTCTTTTTACATACATCTCCTGTTCCACAGAGACTGTCTTCTGCCGTTGAGATCTGATATTATTTTTATTGCTTAAGTAGCTCTCAAAAGCCATGGTGTCCCATAAAGCAGGCATTGAAACTAATACAGTAGTACATCCTCTAAGTTCTCCTGTTTTAATTCTGATCAACACAGCAGAACATGTAAAAAATAGTATTTCATATGCCTCCTTTATTGCATTTACATACTGGACAGATGGGTGCATCGATGTAACTACAAAATCCTTTTTCTGTTCACTTGGCTGGATGATTGCTCCATTTAGCACATTCTTGAGCTTGATTCTTCACTTCCAGGCTAATTATTTTACAAGGTGCAATGGCTAATCTAAACTGTTATGTCAAGCTGTCAATACCTGGAATCCATTTTTTTCCCACTTACAGATACACCCAACCAAACATTCAGTGGAAAAAAAGAATGTGAAGGACAACTCTCATTCAGCTGTCAATTCTATTGCAGTGTAAACCAGGTGACAAACATCAGTGAAGTAGCAATCACATCTCTGGGAGTTTTCCTTAACTCTTTCAGTTATCTCAGTGCTTCTTTGCCACAGTAACAACTAAGACCTACACTCACCCCCTTATAGCAATAATCTCAGTTATATGAAGTACTGCTTCAGCAATGTTTTCTTTTAAAAAGAGTCATCCCCTTTTTCTGCCATCCCATATTCTCCCTTGGGCTGTATGAGCTTTATGAAAAAGAGAATTTGGCATCTCTCAACCCGTGTTTTTTTTTCCTTTCTGAGAGAGGCATTAACTTCTTTCAAGAACTTCTTTCCAGGGACTTCATACTGACTAAGGTGTCTTAATCTTCCCTTTGCTAAAAAAATCAGGCTAAATTATGCAGATCTCAGTATTAGCAATGAGAACTTGTTTATCTGCCAGCAAGGTACGTGTCTTGCAGTAGGCTGATCAAAGATTCCAACATGCCATCATGAAGCCCTGCAAGGCCTCAGCCCTAAATCAGCATGTGTATTTGAAAAATGTATATTGGAAGAAAGTCTGAATGCAATCAGCAAAGACTATTGCAACACCATGATTGTCTAAAACAACAGAAGTCGTTGTGTTGTACCCAGATTTTGCCTCCATCACTGTTGAGAAGAACTGAAAGAGACTGTGGACTTAAAGAAGGCATCACTTACAGCAAGGAAAATTCCAGATAAACTCCAGGAAAACAGTTAGGTTGGACAACCATTCAATCAGGCTGCCCAGGAAGGGTGTGGAAGCTCTGTCCTTAGAGATATTCAGCACTGGACTGGCCATAACCCTCAGAAATTTCATCTAGTTTTGGAGCTGGATCTGACTTCGAATTGGTGATACTTAGTGCAATGGACCAAATGACCTCCAGAGGTCCCTTCTAACCTACCTCTCTCTGATTCTGTGTTTGTAAAAGAGCTGATGAGTTGGGGTAAGAAAGTAGAAATTGGGAGGATGAAGGGGAAAAGACAATACTAGTTTTGCTCTCTACTGTAAACAGTTTTCTTACGTTCTTATTCTGTCTTGGGCTGTAACGGAATATTTAAGAAAATGCTGCTGTGTCCAAATGACTCACATTCACAACAGTGCAACGGCAGCACATTTTAAAAAAGCAGAGTTTTTTTAAATGTTTGCTCTTCTTAGCATGCATTTTCTTGAATCTTGGGTTTAACACTGTTAAGAGCTAAGCTAGATGTATGGGAATACAGTCTTGAAATGTAGCAGGAACATGCATAAGGATGGACCATTTAGAATCTATCTTCTAAACAGAGTTATCTGTAAAATAAAAGCAAAGGTACTAATTACAATATCTGATTTTGGCATGGTTCAATATTTTCAGTGGAGGAAAAATTAGATGGAATTTTTTAGTAACTTTGATAGTCAACTTCAAACCTGATGACTTATATCCATTCCTATTGATTTTTACATCCATTCATCAATCACTTGTTTTGTAACTGAATGTGCAAATAGTTTCTGACTTAAAACTCTAAATTTTGGGATGCAATAATGCTCTAAATGGAAAATTGCAGTTCAGAGCAGAATAGAAAATAAGAAAGTATTGTGGTGATTATGCTGATTTCTCATGTTTGATTGTCTCATTTGCTTACGAGTCTTTGAAAACAGTGCTTAAAATCCTTGGGCAAGGATGGTAGGATGGTGGTCAGTGATCTAAAAATAGCACTGAGAACATGCGCAGATTTAGCAGTGACACTGGTGATTCATGATTTATCTGATTCTTCCACTTCAAAAAATATTTTCTTGCATCTCTGCATCAACTTACATCTTCTCTCCAAGAACTGCTGCATTAAAAAATCAGTAGAGCATAAAGTTCTTCCACTTTCAAAATAATAGGAACCCGGGATTTTCTGGATTTCGTATTTTTAACGACTCTGAATGAGATCTCTGCTTATATTGTACATTTGTACATTTTTCTTCCTAAAATATGCTGATCTAAGAGAGACTATATGAAAAGACCTGTAGTAGTAAAGATTGAAATTGTTTATGCTCCAATCAGTATTTTTCCTTAAAAATGCTGTGCAAACGTAGGAGCACATTCCACCCTTTCACATTCCCTGCAGACAAAGAAGATATTGTCATTCAGTGATCATTGTAAGGGAAACTCACTAAAGTGACATTCCAGTGTAAATTTATGATTTATTAAAACATTTGAAATGTTCTGCCAAATCACTTCCCTCTTTCCTTTCCCTTGTGCCTTCTCTATCTTATTCATGTATAGTTCCTTTCTTCCTTATAGGAAAAGTCTCTGTGCCATACAAACTGTGACAGCATTGCCATCCATGTGGTTATTACTTCCCGGATCCTGAGTGAGGGATGATGGCACTGAAAGCAATGGGAAATGATTATGAGAAGTAATTTTAATCTACTTAATTGAACACAGCCAAATGACAGTTACCAAAATGAAACTCCAGTGTAGTATTTCCGGCAGATATTTATGTTTATGGTTCTGTGTCTGTGTTTGTGGTTTAGTGGTTAACCAGTAACTGGTGCCATCACTGTGGAGGCAGTGAAACTGAGCTGTCTTCAACCTCCTCAGGGTGATGCCTCATTTCCTTCCTGTTACCAGCAGAAGGCAAAGGTAGCACACACCTTCCTTTCACACTTCTGAAAGGAAGGAGTAAGCTCATCCAGAGCCCTGTGCTCGTGTCCTTTCTGTTGGATGTAAAGGATGTTTCAGGTCAGTCCCCACCAGGAAGTGCTTCCAGCAGGGCTGGGCTGGCCTGCACATGCATGGAAGGAAAAGCCAAGAGTGTCAATGCAAAACATTTATTTCTGTGACTTTGCACAGAAAATGATTTGCTCCAACTTATTTGAGTAAGGAAGGGTATTGGTGCCCATCTCAAGATGACTCAAAAGCAAGTCAGGAGCTGTCTTGATTATTATGCTTTCCAAGTCGTATGGTTGGCCCATCCTAAGACCAGATATTGAGATGTGTGGTCAAAACTTAACCCAGAACCCATCAAAACCAGTGAGAATTCTGCTGAGTGTAGGTGGACTCAGATTTTACAGGTACTGGTGAATATTTTGTCTCACCTAACTAACCAACTGACAGTAGAATAAGAGGATTAATGTCTAGGGACAGGGAGATTTGCCATACCTCTGTAACTTCTTTCATTCTTCCTCAGTTTGTAATTAAGGGAATTTTGGAGGCTAAGAAGCATTAAATGAAGAGGTCCTATGGCCACTCTCCCTCCAGAGTTCCCTCTTTGTAGAGGGCTCCTTTCTCCCTTGCTGCTGTAAATTGTTTTAGGAAGGCCCTGCAGTCCTGTACTTCAATTGTTGTCTTATTAAGGGAAGTACTTACATACTTTTTTTAGAAGCTACTAAAATGCATGCACATTTAGCCCTGGAGCCCTAGTTCCCCTCTTTGCACAGGCAGGTGCGGCTGTGTTTGATTAACAGCCATGACTGGCAGACAGAAAAATAGCACAGAAAATCAGAGATAAACAAGGATACTTTGATGCTGAGACTGTGTGGAGAAGTAGCCTTCATTCCTCGTTAGCAAAGTCTCAGCTGCACATATCTCTGCTTGATAACAAATGACAGTCAAAGATATAAAGTCTCTGAGTGCCACCCTGCACCCCTGGGTCCCTGCACTGCCACTGCCATGGACTGGGAATACAGGGATCTTGGCACCCTGCAGGTGCCACTCTTTACTATTTCACTTAACAATATATCTGACTTCTGTCCTTGGATTCCTGAGCATGGGCTCTTACCTGTTACAGCTCTGGAGTCTGACAGGAAGACAATTTACTTTTATCACTAAAATGTGACTCTGATCATACTTCAAGAGTGGATTTGTTGCTGAAGTAGGAACTGGTTTTGTAATTATATTTTCAGAGAACCAAGCCAGAAATTATTTAACATTGGCAAAGCAGACACATTTTTATAGTGGGAAAGAGTCATGTTTCTACAGTTCTCTGTGATAACAAACCAAAGATACTGTTTTTGTGTATCTGATATAAAAAATGAATTTCCTTCAGCGTATCCCTGCAAGTGAGTGCTGTAAAATCAAAAGGCAGTGTGTGCATTTTTATAACACATGAGTCAATTGGTGTCGTGTCTTCCGTTAAAAACAAATCAAATCAAGTGCTGCTTATGCCATTACATTTCTTAAAGTACAAACAAGGTATTACTTTGAACTTCAGCAGAGAAAAGTGCATTGCACCTGCTTCTCCCAGTTCTATCAGCTTTCCATGCAAGAAGTTTTGGCCTTCAAACCCCATATACTAGTCAAGGTGCATGAGGATTAACCTATAAAAAGTTTCATACTCCTGTCCAAAGGGTGTGTAATTCAGGTGGCAGGAGAAAAGGGGAGGTAGAGAATAAGAACTATTTTTAACTCATAAACTAACACATCTGGTGTATATCTTTTTGAGACAATAAGTCAGGTTCATATTGAAATCACCTGGCTCTGCACATGTTTCAGAGGCTCTTGTGGATAATTGCCATGTTGAACAAATCTTGAAGGTCTCTTTTATGTGACAGAGCAGCTGGGCATTTGTAAATTTAACTTTTGGCGTGTCATTTGAAATGGTTCCTATTAACTTGGGCCCTAAGGTGATGCTTTAAGACAGTGAGGTTCCCAAGTAGAAGACACAAGACAAAAGTAGAAAGTTGTACAGAGTTTTTTTAATACTTAATACTTTAATATTTTTCAACGTGTTTATTTTTCTTTACTGAACAGTAACTGAAACCCTGTTATTTAGCAAATCCATATTCAATGTATGTAATTACAAGTGGAAAATACCTTGGTGATAGGAACCTCTCTTCCAACAGGAAAATCCTGACCCTATATCAGAAGCCTCCAGGACTGGCCCAGCAGCAAGGTTTTGGGTGAGATGGGGACTAGTTTTTGTTCTGTAAATGTAGACATAAACATATAGCAGTTAAGTCCCAATCCTGCAGCAGTTTGATATTACCACATGGTGTTGATAGAGTGCTTAGTGGCAAATAACATACATATGGAAAAAATCACCTGTCATGCATTTCTTTTTACCACTACAATCACTTTTGTGTGATGTGGTTAGATTTTTGTGTACAAAGGATCATTTTTTATGATCTCTTGAGGTTTTAAAAATTTTGTTCCAACTCATTTTTTCCTTATCTCTCAGGATCAAATGTTGTATTAGTATTATATAAGCATTTCAAATGATAGTAATTTGGATGATTTTATTACAAATGCCTTGTGTAGTTTCCCTTGTTCTTTCTATTTGTGTCTGCTGAAAGACCAAAGTAGAAGAGTGGTTCACTAAATTCATTTGAGAATTACACAATACTTACTAACCAATGTTCCATGTTGCTGTTTTACCAGCAAAATGTGAAGTACAAAAAATCAGTATAAGGAAATACATTAAAATGTCCTTAAATGATATGGAACATAGCTGTTCTAAGCGTAATAGGTGATAGAACAGATGGGTGAAATAAAGTGAGTTTATCTGCCAGCAGCTGCAAGTCAATTAACCAAGAAAGCATGTTTACCATATTTATATTTCTATTTCTGCCAGAAATGAAAACCCCAGAAGGAAATAAACCCCACCATATCTAATAAGAAAATTCTTGGTTTTGTAGGCCTTTTTTCCCCCTTTCATAAATCTCTGTAATCCTCTTCAATGGTGTGTGTAGGTGTTTATAAATACTGTGAAGGAGCACCTCCTGGAAGAGCTTCTGGCAGCTGGGAATTGGCTCCAGTGCACACAGCAATGTTATCAGTGCTGTAGGTTTAACTGCAGTACTTCATGCTTTCAGAGAGCAATATTCAAATGACTTGTCAGGGTAAGCTTTGTGTTATGCATTAGCTGTTAAAAAAGCTGGTAGTGCAGCGAGAATGTGCAAATACCCCTTTCTCCCTTTCCTGACCTCAGAAGAGTGGAGAAAAAATATTTGTACTTTGCTCCACGGATCGCGAGGGGTGAGGGACTGCAACAAAACCCCACTCTTTCTTCTTGTCCTTCTTATGTTTTTGAGTGTAGTGAAGACAGTGACTCTAAAAATTAAAGTTTTATGAGGCTGTTTGTAAGCCTTTGAGTATTTCTCCATCAAATTTATTTTTGGGCTCTGCCAATAATTCTTAGTCCATGACCCATCCAGTCCAGCTTATCTACAGTTGCCTACAGTCACATTTTCCCGCTTCCAATTCAGACAACTAAACCCCTACTGATTACTTCCCTGCCAAGCCTCCTTTACAAAGCCAGCTGCTGCTGCTGGGACCACCTTTATGTGGTGCCTGTAGGATTATGGCACCCGCAGTACAGATGTGTGCCTACAGCCCTTTTTTGAGTTGTACAGTGAGATAAAGCTGTCAATATTCACTTAGAAACGTTACAGGATAAATATAATCCTAGTGAATACAAAGAATGTCTGAGGACACAATTCAAGAGTGTCTCTTGAGTACAGTGACCTTCTGAGGACATGGCAGGGTGAATTCTGGTGGTATCAGTTATCCCTTTCATCATTACTGGCTGCCTCTACTATGTTAAAGGAAGCTTGGGAACAGGTATGTATAATGGCCAAAGATGGAATTGTGCAGGGAGAAACACTTCACAGATTCCTTGCCCAGAACAACATAATTTTTGCTCTGGAAACGCTTTGAGTACAACATGGAGCTGTTCTGAAAGAGACTTTACTTGCAGGCTGTTGAGACAGAATTGGTGGACTGAGGGCTGGTAATGGGAGAAATAGCTGGAATAGTATGAAACCCTGAAGTACAGTAACAGGATGTATTTTCCAGTGTAAAACTTTTATGATTGCTGCTTTTTGGAGTAGGATGAAATCCCGGCTGGATTGCAATTGGCAGTTTGTTATAGCAGCTCGTCTTGAATTTCTCATGAGCTGAGACGGTTGTTTTGGTTGGGGGTAAACAGTCCCCCAAAGGGAAGAATGGTACTAACTAAATCAGAAAGAACTGCCTGTTGTACTTATTTAACCAGAGTTTTATTCAAATATCATTCAGTCCTTCTGACGTCCATCTTTTTTCTCCAGATAATTTTAAAGAAGCATGCGTGCTCAAAGCTAATAAAAAAATGTTTTATTGAAGCATTTTTTGTAAAGAAAAAAAATTCTGTCTGGTAGTTCTTCTCCCATCCCCATTTTATCTTCTACTTTGAGGAAACTTTACTTTAAAGTGAGGAAAATTATTTTGGAAAACATTTAAATGTCCTGTTGAACAGCTGCAGAATGCAGTGTCTTGGGTTTTGCTCCTATTTAAAAAGTCTTTGCATAAATTAACAGAATGGAAGCATTTATAATTTATTGACATGTTTTGACTGTGGACTTGTGTTACAAAAATTTTGATTGATTGAAAAAAATCACAATATGCCTTTTTCTTCCAGCTTGGAATTAAATCACTTCATTTTCCAGTCACCACTACTTCAGGAAGAAGAAATAGGGAAATGGGTAAGCGTGACAGCCACTGAAATTCTCTGGGATGCCTCTTTTTTCTACAGTTTCCATCAGTTGTGATTGCTTTTGATTTTGCTGTGCTTTGGGACAAATGATGTACTTGATCATAGCCCACTATTTTAGAACACCACCAGCAGGAAAATGCTGATTATCAGAAAACTAAACCAAAGCCCACAACATTAAATGATAATAATCCCTGCTTTTTTGTCTCTCTGCTGCTCTGTGCACTCCCACCAGCCTGACCCTGTGAGGTAAAATTTTAATAAGTTTGTCAGTATTCTGAATTCAAACCAAGTTGGTTGCAGTCCCAATGGTGGATTTACTACCAGGAGTTTTCTGGTGGGCTCTGCACTCTCTTGTGCTTGGCATTGCACAAACACACAGTGAGAGTTTGTGTCTGACCTAAAAACTACCTCAAAGCTGTGCATGGAAACACATGAAGCAGAAGCTGGAGCTGAGACTAATTAATCTAGTGTGCTGACTCCAAACATCAATTAGCTGGGAATAAATTTTAATCCCTGCTTGAGCCAGGCAGAGTTTCATTTAGTATCAAGAGGTGACAGGCTGTATCATTCATTTTCCACACTTTGTGTTCTGGGAAGAGGCTTATTATATTAAGTCCTTATCTTTTTTTGGATTTTGCACAGACCAAATCACCTTGTTTTTGGGAATACCAGTGAAGCTGCCCAATTCAATGGGTGCTAAACGTTATTTCTTTATTTTTGTCACTTGCCACCCTTGCCAGTAGCAGCAGTAAGCACCCCAGTTTGTGTACTGGTTTCAGGTTGTGCAAGCACAATCCCAGTGAAGCCAGGAGGCTGCCACAGCTCGTCCTCAAAGAGCTGGATGGTTTCAGTCAGAGTAAAATATTTACAGCAGTAAAAGATATATTAAAACAAATCTTGAAGTCATATATTAACTTAATACATAGGAAGATAATTATTCTAGAAGCATCTGAATTGGCCTCTCAGTCTGTGCTGGAGCCCATACTGGCCTGTGAGTCCTGGTTTCAGTGCTGTCCAAATCACTTTTAGAATTCCTTTTTCTGCAGAACTGGGGAATAATAGTTACTGTGCAATTGGATGTAATGTCTTGGGTTGTGAAGGGCAGAGAAATATTAACCACAGTTGGCAGAACAGCTGGGACTTGAACAATTAGCCTCTAGACACATAGATAAAGCTCTCTTCCTCAAAGCCCTAAGACGTTTTGAAAGGGATTAGTTCCTCATTCTCATTTTGCTTTGCAAAAATTGTGTGAAAGTTGCAAGATTATATATAGCGACAAAACAGCCTATAGCAGTGACCAGAATTATGTTACCTGTGATTAATAAAAAATGACAACACTGTCTGCATGTGGCCTACTTCAGCAGGAGGAATCCAGAAGTTACAAGCACAGAGCCTGGTCTCCATCCTGCTGCTCTCTGTGGTGAAGGAGTCATTGCTTTAGCTAGGGCAAGAGCAGGCCTTTTGCAGAACTTTGCAAGCTGCACACGTGTGGCACAATTAATCTCCCACTGTACTGTAGCCACTCCATGTTTGACACACTGTCAGATCCAGCAGCTCCACTTCATCACATCGCTCCAAAATAATGGGCAGTAGATGGGTTAAGACTTTGGGACAGATGCTTTCTCTTCCTTTGGTTACTGTCTGACCTACAGGGCCAGATGATTGGTCTGAAAAAGCAATTTGTGGGGTGTGAGCCCAAGCTTTGTTGCCTGTAAGAGCTTTCCCATCAGTACCTCCATTAGCCAAGCAAATTCCTGGTTTTGTTTTTTTTTTTTTGTTTTGTTTTGGTTTGGGTTTTTTTTTTGGGGGGGGGAGCGGGTTGTTGTTGTTGGTTTTATTTGTTTGTTGGGGTTTTGTTAGTTTTGTTTGGGTTTTGTTTGTTTGTTTTGGGTTTGGTTTTGATTTTTTTTTTCCTTTCTGTGTCCTTTTCAGCAAATACAACAATTTCAACATGTCCCTTAGTTGGTTTCTTCTGAAATCAGGCACCTTCAACAACCTGACACCCCTTTCTCATAGCACTGAGTAAGTGATTCATTACTGACTGAGAGAGACACTGTGCAATCAGTATCTGTTATGACTTGATTCTGCTGTGCTGTTTTACTTGCCTTTTCTCTAAACAAGAAAAATTCCTGTGAAGTGGGGGTGGTGTCAGTTTTGTGATCAGATGCAGCCTGCAGCAAGATAAACATGGAAATGGTAAGGAAGACCTTATATTTACTCTCTGAAGCTTTTTGTTCAGTGTAAGATAAAGGTCACTTTAGAGAAACATGTCAAGAATTCTAGTGAGGCTGGCTGACATCTAACATAACCAGAGAACCAAGAGGTTTATAAAGGATTTAAAACAGCAAAGGGAAAAAGAAATATTCTAAAAATATTTTTTAGAAATCTACAAGTTCGCTTTTTGAATGTAAGGACATTCAATCTGGGTCATGTCTTCTGAACTGCAGAGAGCTTCAGGTGTAAAATGATCTCTCCTCTTGCTGTTTAGAGATGCAGCACAATGAACCCACCACTTTCCCCTCCCTTGTGTTTTCCAGCCATGGTAAACTTGGTAAAGTGAGATGACACTTAGCAGATATTTATATGCTGGATTTCAAAAACAAACATACAGCTTTAAAGAACAAGCCTCAACAGATAGAAGTAATAACACCAATTTATGAATCACTTCCTGAAACCTCTGTTTCCTTTGGCATGTCTCATACCTGCTGAGATTGGAAGAACTGGAATGTAAGTTATTATAGAGGTCACAATAATCAGGACGTGTAAATTTAAAAAGAGCCTTTCAAATATTGTTGGGTGTGTGTAAAATGTGCTTTCTCCCCCATGCTTTGTCTGATGCAGAATGACATTGATTTTCTTCTTTGGTGGTCAGGGTTGTAGAGTTGGTGCCCTAACAGGTACACTAGGTATGAAGGCAGAGGAAGCTCTGATGTTGAGGCTGTTGGCTTCTTATCCTATAAGTGTATCAAAAGTCCTCTGGTTCTGGAGAGCTAAATGGGTAAGGATTTGAGATGCAGCACCATTTTCATCTGATTGACAGGGAATTTGGTGAAAAGTTGGCCTTGGTCATCAGTCTAAATCAAGTTAACAGCTTAAGGGTCTCTTTCCTGTTCTAATAATATCACAAAGAACACCACCATGACTGTTGGCAGTGGCTGCTCTTTCTCACTGAGCATAGGTGCACATTAATGTGACAGAGCAGGATGCCCTTTTGAGGGGCACTGGCCTGTCTGGGAGCATTGGCTGAATTGTTACTTGCATTTACTTCTCTTTAAAATGCAGAAGTAAGCATGACCTGCCTCTCCAGCTACTTTAAAGGCCTTCCATGAACAAAGTGGATGAGGAACATGTAAGAATTTTACTTGGCACGCTCAGAGGACACCTCTGATGTATGACCCTGGATAATGCAGTTCAGAAAGGGTATTGACAAGCAGGTCGAGATACAGCTCAAATCAGCCTGGGTTAGGCTGGCATTGCCCACCTCGTAGCAGCTCATGCATTTATAATCTGACAACTGAATGATCAGATAGTGATAAAATCAAATGGGCTTTTAAATCCTGCTGGAAAAACACAGGTTTATGTCAGCCAGTCATTTCCTGATGCAGTGGGTACTCTGCACCCTGGCTGCTGGGATGTGTCCTTCTTCCCCTAAGAGCAAACTAAAATATTTCAAGTTTTAGTAATTTCTGATGGGAAAGCCAAAGCCACTGAGCTTTCCCAGCTAGCTGCCAGGTCAGCCTTGTCCCTCTTTCCTGCACAAGTGTGGTGCCACACTTGGGGCTGATTGCTCTTAACAAAGTGACTGCAGTGTGGTGCCACAAGTGCCACCACAGTGTCATCGCAGTGCCACAAGTCTGCCATGGGTGTATTGCTGCACAAGCTCTTGCACCCATGTCTCTTACTTCACAGCTTGTCCTTTCCTCTGATCCTGCCAATACTGTGACAGTGGCACTGCCTAACTCCTAAATTAGATTATAGGGGTGAAAAGGCAATCAGCTTAGGGTCACTTACTGAAATTAGGCTATAAAATTGCTCTATTTGCCTACTGGATGCTGCGTCATGGGCACGAGTGTTCCAAGAACTTGTTGGCTGTACAGGACATGACGTCTCCATGGTTTAGGACAGGTAACATAGCTTCACTGCCACTTCTAGGACTCCAGGAGTGCAACTGAGTGCAGCATGGCACTGCAGGGCACGCCTGTCCTGGTTTCTGGTGATGCTTTTAGTTGCAGCTTGGTGCTAGGGCAGTCTGAAAACTGCTCTAAAAGATGACTGAGGAATGTGTGACATGGCTGGCTTAAGAAGAAAGAATGAAGCAGTAGGAAGCTACGTGTAGGCACTGAAAATTGGGGCCATAGTGCCTGAATATGTCAGCAGGCAATAGTACCATTGTGCATTTTCATGCTTTTTTCCATTTCAGATTGATAAACATTGTATTCAGTCATTCACCAAAGTTAATAAAAGATGCTGGTAGCAGGCTTTGAGACTGAATTTGAATTCCTTTATTCAGAGAAGATACTCCACAGAGGCAGCGAAAACATTCACGTCCCCAAGACACTTCTTTCAAAGTGCCTTTATGCTCAGTCACCGTCTCTGAGACGTTAAAGGGCAGCTCAGTCACAATGTTTATGGAATCCTTGCCCTTTCAACTTAAACTGCCTACAGGGAAGACAACTAATTCTGGCTGGCTCCTTGGAATGTAAACAGTAAGGACGGGTTTTTGAGCACAATTTTCCCCTCCAAAATGTCTAACTATCATTAGTAATAAGATTTTTGATTTTATTTAAAACCTTCTCTACTACAGTCATTTCCATACTCTGCTGAAGTATAGATTGCCATGACCAAACACTCTGCTCTTTCACAGAGGTGTTTTTGTTAGTAATAGCTCCTAAGTGAGCCACAGGACTGTGCACCTTGTACAGAGGCAAGAAATTAGGAGCTTTTGCTTATTTCCAACCTTGCACCCATCATCCTCAGGCACAGAATGATGGAGAGTGGAGGTCCATTCCTCTGATGTGCTGACTCACTCCCCTCTTCTCAGCTGGTACAAAAGTCAATAGCATTTACTTCCTCTGTGAAGCATAAAAATCCCTGGGTTTTTATAGCTGGCAGGCAACAATATTTCTCCTCCTGCAACTGGTCATGTACCTAGAGCATAATCACATCCTTAGCAGTTAATTTTAGGAAGGAGAATAATGGGCTGTCAAGATTATCTGTATATTTAGCATCTTTGTATAGTCCAGTTTTGTTCTCAAATCTTCATTATTAGACAATGGTAGATAAATGCTTCTTTCTCCCCTGTTAAGTAAGAAGACTTTCATTTGAACAGCTGATTGCTCTTAACAAAGTGACTGTAGAAAAAAAATCACTCAGAACTGAGGGAGAGGCCAGCCTGTTTCTGGTGAGATTTTACTTTCTGTGGTGGGGTTGTATGTTTTATACAGTTAAAAGTGCCCAAGCAGCCACTAAGAGATCTTCTCTTCTTTGTATTATTTACTGAAATAGCCTTGTGCAGAGCAGATTGGAAGAGAAGATGTGTACCAAGTAGCAGTCTCTTATTCCATAAATTGTCCATAGGATTTTGGGGAATGTGAAAAAATAAATGCAAACACAGAATGCTGAGGGCTTTGATTAGCTGAAGTCTTTTGAGAGAGCTTAGGTGAATAGAGACTGTTTTGTTCCCTGTAGTCTCTGTGGAGAAGAGAGATCCAGGTCACCATTGCTCAACTCTTTTTATTGACAGTGCAAAGAGGTTATTAAAGGACACCATTAGGTTTTAATATGTTTCTGTATTTGCTCAGCACCTGGTTAGCACCAGTGCAAATGGATGTATTTCTTGTTTTCTGAAAGTAGTACAAGCTGTGGCATTTTGTCTGCTTCCCCTTTGGTGTTGCTTTCCTGTTACCTTCAGAGCCACAGCTCAGGACAGATTTGACTCAATGCTGAGTCCTTGGCCAGCTTAACCAAAAGAAACCTGCCCACAGTGCATATGAGGCAGAAGTCACCTTTCCACTGAGGGACACTGGTGACTTCAGAAAAACCAGCAAACCAAAGAGAGCTCTGAGGCAGCACCTGTGGGCCGATGGTGACCAACATCTGACACCACATGCTGTCCCACAGACCAGCCATGGGAACTTGTGCTTGTACTGGCCTAAACATGCATGGGAACACCTGCACCAAAGCCTCCTTGTTCTCTTGTGGACAACTCTTCTAGGGCTCAAAGAAGTGATCCCTCATGCCACCCCAAACACCACATAGGACACCTGAAGCCTCAGGCTGTCCCATTTCATCACTATCTGCTGCTCATAGACTTGTCTTCATGTTTCTTTCTCTGGTCACCAGACAGGGATCCAACCAACTGCTCTCCCTGAAGCCTCTCCAGCATTCCTGCAAGACTTGATTTGATGACCAGGCTTACCACTTACTGGAAAAGGTATGTAAGGTAGTTGGCTCGTCACCTAAAGCTGTACTTAAATATCCCATGCTCAACCTGTTAATCCAGATAAACCTTTTTTTCTTCTTTTTATTTTTTAAAAATTTACATTGAAGTGTTACATAGGTTAAAAAAAATACAGAAAAAATCAGAAAAGAAAAAATATTTCTCTTACTGCTTTGTGGTAATTTAATCTCCTCTTACATATTCTAACCCCAGTAGTTCCTGATCAAGGAGTTGAAACCTTGTGTTTTGTTTACAGTATTCTCTGAGTAAAGGAGTAAGTCTGACTGACATTGAAATAAAGAGGAGTCTGCTTTCCAAGACTAAAATAGTTTATAATCCTCTGCCTTTCTCAGTAAGTTCTAAGCTTTTAGCTGTTCTTTTAATGGCTGCTCTGAATAATTGGTTTGTTGTTTACAGGCAGGAATGTAACTGTCAGGCTTGTTAAGGGGTTCTGGTCCTATATCCATTTTTTACCTATATTACTGCTGTCTCCTATTTCTTTTCTAAGATCTCTAATTGCCATTCCCAGCTTGTGCTGTCATTAGTTCTCTGTG
This sequence comes from Phylloscopus collybita, assembly GCA_027886175.1. Taxonomy (NCBI): domain Eukaryota; kingdom Metazoa; phylum Chordata; class Aves; order Passeriformes; family Phylloscopidae; genus Phylloscopus; species Phylloscopus collybita. The sequence goes on from JAJNNQ010000130.1 coordinate 8,728,734, forward strand.
CCTTTTGCCTGGTGCTGCTGCAAACTCACCACAACAATGATTTAGGAGCTCTCCTACCTACCTAAAATTTCGTGAATTTAATTGAATACATGTCCCCATCTGCAAGACTTGGGAGCTGCCATGAACTCAATTGCAAGAGAGAAAAGCAGGTTTTGACAAGTATCCAAAATACAAGTGTCCCAGAAACTGCTGGAAGAGACAACAGTTAGACTCTCAAATACTAGGAAAATAATATTTTTTGTTTGGTTATATTTGGTTCCAGACAAAAGACTTGATAAGAGGGAAGGTGAATGAGTTTTGACCTCTGATTTGTCAGGTTTTGTCCTTCAGTTAAGACCTCAACAGAAGGACATTTTTTCAGAGCAAACTCACTGATAGGGAGAAAAGAGAGATTGCAGTACAAAGAAAGAAGAAAGGATTAAAAGGTAAAAATTAAATGGAGAAAAATCATAGTCTTTTCCCTTTGTACCTTCCGCCAAATCCTTTGATCTGTTTTTGGAGCTGTGCTCTCTCTGCTGAGGAAGATGAAGCAATGTCCCTTTCAAACCTTTGCAGAGGCATTTGTTGTTTGGTTTGTTTATACCAGACAGTCCAATTCATTATCTCTTTTTGCTCCATCAATATACCAAGCCTGGGGGAAGGGGGAGAGGGGACAGACCAGCAGTCGTTAATGCTGATACAGCTTGATTAGTGTGGGAAGCCAAAGCTTAAACTATATTTTTGAGAGCTGACCCAGCTACTATCATTAAATCTTTTTCCTGCTCTAAAGCATGATGCTAAAAAATATCAATTGATTAGATTTCAGCTCAGGATTATGTTTTCATTCCTATTTATGTGCGAGCTGTTAAACAATTTTGTGAGATTTTACAAGGACCAAATTTTGCACACAAGTAGTCCCACTGAGCTGGATTTCAGCTCAGTAATACAGGGGTAAATGCAGATTAGCTCCTTCAAAGGCAGTGGAATAAGTCCAGATTTACTGTGGTGTTTTATTATGACTATTTCTATGAGAAAAAAAAAAAAAAAAAAAGAAAGACAAAAAAGATAAAAAAGACAAGCAGGCACTTGCTTAAACTCTCCTGAGACTGTCTGGAAGAAATTGTATTCAGGTTATCAGACATGATGGTTTGGGAGGGAGAAAAAGATGGCTGTGAAGGTTTTGAACCAACAGTCCTTAGAGAAGTAAAATTTCCAGAGATGCCAACAGGGAGTTCAGTGGGGAGTGAAAGATCTCAGTAGTTCATATAGGTCTCTTAGAATGCCAGCAGAGTAACTGCACAGGGAAAGAGGGTGACTGCTGCGAGCAAATTCACAGATTGTTTAGGAGAAACAGTAGATTTAATAGGTAGGAAAGGCTGACATTAAAGCACTGGTTTTTACTTTGCATTTCAAGTTAGCTTATAACCCAGCCTAGCATTTAGATCACAACACACCAGCCTGAGAAACTACTGCCTGGGAAGACAGCCAATAACTAAGAAAATTAGCGAAGGGAGAAAACGCATTCTGTAAATGTTGAGCTTCAGAGAAGGTATGCTCCAGCCTGATATTTTTACAATTTCCTTGGGACTGATATTCCTATCCTTAAAGCAGTCTGCTTTTATGTGAACAACAGTTACTTCTTTTTGATGAGAAATGAGAGGTTGTGCACTCCTGGTTCCTTTTGCTTTACTTCCTCCTGTGCTCACTTCTCTCCCCATCCCAGCAACTGTTTGCAGCAGTCCAAGAGTACTGAATTCAAGTTAAGAGTGTCAACTTCTTCCTTCTATTTTGTCACAGACTGCAGCTTTAAAAATGAAATGTACAATGGGTGGTCTGCAGTACTGTTTATTACTAAGCTATTCTCTAACTGGAGAGAATAATGTACAATTAGCTTAGTAATAAACAGAATTGTAGTCCACTAAAAACAGTAAAATTAAAAAATTCAAGAGGGTTTTAGCTCTGCACTTTATTAGCCTGCCAAGATGGATAGTTATATGTGTTTTTAAAATAACAACACATGCTATTACAGGGGTAGAGCTTGGACAGAAAAAAACTCCCTTTGACTGTATTGCACAAAAATTACTCAGAAGGGTGTAGTGTCCTCTGAAGATGCAATTCTGTATTTCACAGAGCTTATGCTCGTGCCTACAGAAGAATTCCACCTTGGTTAACAAACATATTTTTAGGATGGAGTTACAAGATAAGGCATAGGAGTGCTAGGTAATAAAGCTTGCATTGTTTAGCATCCTCTAATAAAACAGGGGAAATAAATTGGAAAAACGTGGCTGATCTAATTTGAATTTACTACTCAAAGATGCTCATAGATCTTCCCTGTAATGTAAATCAAAGAATGCTATATATCAGGTATTATAAAAGGTCAAGAAAAGGAGCCTAGGTCACACATAGTATTTTGTGAAGAGTATGAACTCCAAGTTGTATCTTACGGGGAAACATCTGAAATATTATCTTGGTCAAATTAATTGAAAGTCTCTCCAAAGCAGTGTAGCATTAAATTTGTTTTTACCTTCTTAAATCGTGGGGTTTATGCATTAAGTTTGAATGCATCCCAAAAGTTTGGCCAATAAAGTAGTCCTAGTGTATTAAGAAATTGAGATTTTTTTTTTTTAAGCTGAAGGAAAGAGTATGCAAAAAGCCTGAAGCCGCAGAATGTAAAAAGGAAAGACAGAACACTTGCAAACTTATCAGAACCTACCACTGGCACTAAAAGATTGTGCTGGCATGACCAGTGATGAGTAAAGCTTTTTGAATTGAATATAGTAAAACCTATTCCCATTCCCATATGGGTCTCAAGAAGTTGAACACAGTAGATGCTTAAACACAGCAGAATGTTGTCTTTTCTTAAATGATAAATTGCTTGGTGGTAAAGAAGCCTCACGCAAAGTGATTTTGTACTCCTATTTTCTATAAAATATGTGATTGTTTTTATGATCATTTTACTTTATTTTATTGCTTTCATGTGGTTCTTGTAATAAATTTTCAGCTTTATTTTTACCAGCTGAGTAGTGAAAAATAAGAATAGAGTTATATGGTTGCTGAAATGACTTAAATTTGAATATAGATATATATAACACATATTTTCCTGCTCAAAATCCTAATTCATTTATTACCTTAGATAGGAGACAGCTAAAACTATAAATAGAAATCCTATTTGAATGGTTTTATCACTTTTCAAAAAGCCCTGAACACAAAAATGAACAATCAAGGACATTAACAGAAACACTGTTTCTACAATGAAAACAACAACAACAACAAATCAATACAATGATAACAAAATATAGTTATTTTAAAGCTGTAACTATCATAATCACTATATTTATTTTTTTATATGCAATTACCAAAACCAATGACCTAGCAAAAATGAATCTAGAAGACGAGGCAGCAGTATTTTTTCAGACTGGCCGTCCTTCTTTCTGCCCACAGGATGCAGGACTCGTTTCAGGTGTGAACCAGAAAAAGTTCTGCTCATACTTGATGCCAGCGAGGCTTTCCTGGTGTGCAGCACAGCCCCATCCTGTTTTCCCAGCCTCAGGTACAGATGTTGTGCTGTAGTTAAGCTGCAAGACCTTTATGCCTACTGCAGGCTGCCTGTGGTGAGACCCTTCTCCAGAGAAGTTGGTCCATTTTTCAGTGCCTGTTCTTTGCAGGAGCCCAAAGGGGATGGAGCAGGCCAGAGCCTGCACTGTATTTTTAGACACTTAAATAAGAAAGAGATCCATAAAGCTCCTGCTAGGATTTACAGCGGGGATCCCAGACTTAATTGGCCAGATGTTTTGACAGCTGTGATAGATTACAATTAAAACCTGGTTCTTTTCCATACTCACAACTTCAGGAGTCAGAGAGAGGGACTGAGCTTCCCCCATACGTTGTGCACAATTAGGGAGGACCTTCCCAGGGCCTCTCTGCTGCCTGGGGTGAGTTTGGACTCCCTGCTCTCAGCACGCACTTGTGAGGAACCGTCTGGATAAAGCTCTGCACCAACCCCCCACCTAAGGTTTTCTGCTGATCACTCCTTGTGTGCACCAAAACAATGGGAATAAAAATCAAGGCTGGGGTATGTAATCTGCCTAGGTATATCTGCTTGATGTCATTGTCACGGACACAGCTGTGGAAAAGAAGCCCCTGGACTCAGTTTCTCCTCCTTCCCTTGCAGTTTCTGTGGCCAGAGGCCTTTGAGCTATCCTTGAAAACACTTTCAGGTTGTAGAATGATGACTGGAAGAAGGAAGCATCACTGTGCAAGAGACATTCCATTACATCATACAACAAGCTTGTTATAAAATTCCAAAATGTCTTGATAAGCAGAATCCTGGTTTCCTGTGTAGGAATGGGAGCAGAGAGGAACCTGTTGCACACCACAGGTCTGGGAGGGAGCTTTGATTTCCACTGCTTTTGGCCAGTATGCCGTGCCTATTTGATATGCTATCAGTCACATTTGACATAAAAATCTTCTTTAGATAAATCTATCTTTCCTACAAAGGAAGGGGTTTGATGCCTTCAGACATTCAGGTTCTTTTGTCCTTCATGGAAGACATTTAAGAATTTACAGCTTCAAATAATAGCCTGAGAGTCTACAGTAAGAGTCTGGTAGATATGATGGTGTCTGCTCCTTGCCTTCAACTACTTTTTTTACATTAAAGTGGAAACAGGATTACTATTACTATGGTCTTGCAATTTAATATTTTTCACTATGCTGTGCATTTTCCAGTCTCTGTAATAATCAGAGCCCAGAAAATTAGCTGTTTCATGCTCAGGTAATCACTTTTGCAGTAGAGGTGGGTTTAAATAAAGACTTATTTCTGAATCAAACACAATTGTACTCTCTTTTTCTTGCATACTGGTCAAATTTCATTGCATTTACACTTAGTTGCTGATAATTATTGTCAGAGTGGACAGAACAAACCCTGTGGCTCCTGACATGTTAGAAAGCAGCATCCAGCACTGCTGTGCTGAGCTGGCTGGAGGAACCTGTGTTCTCTTACAGCATCTGAACTGCAGTGAGAGGAAAGCCACTCACCACAGAGAAGTGTAGAACCTCTCCTACAAGGAGGTCATCGTTATTTGTTGGTCCTTTGCATCTCAAAAGCTCAAGCCTGAAAGTATGCTCTTTTTCTTTTCTTGTGAAATGAGCCCAGTGGAAAAAAAAAGCACCTGCTTGTTTGCAAGCATGCCAGCTGTGCAGGTATCTGGCACTAACACACACGTCAGAACTTGTTAAACCATTTGGCTGCTTAATACATAAAGAAAATCCCCTAAGGAAAACATCTTAGTTTTTACCTGTGATTTGAATTACCATTGAGCTCAGTTCTATTGTCTTTTCCTTCTTTGCAGAGAAGAAACTCATGTTTAATTCTCGCTTAATTTGATGGGCTTTTGATCTGTTAAATTAATCAGAATAAAAATAAAGAACTACTAAAATCTATAACCTGTTTTGGAAATAATTCCTTGTAGATATCAGAATAGACCAACTAGTATGATACTTTGTTTCAGCTTTTAGACACAACTGGGTTTTCTTTGTGAAAGTTAGGGTTGGAGCATCTAAAGTAAAATGGTGCAAAAGAGGCAGTGCAGTTCTTCGGTAGCCTTGGTGCAATTCTTGCATTGGCAAACTTTCCAATTAACCTACGATCCACAGCTTGACGATGCAGTGATCACTCAAAGATGTTGCAGCTGCCCCAGAGGAATCTAAAGTGTCTAAAGTGCTAGATGTATTTATCACAGAGTGTGCTTTCTAGTGTGCCAGATACCATTCTAACTTCATTCTCCATCTGCATTAATGGCTGCTTTAAAGCAAAATGCACACTTAGGCTGAGGCATCTCTAGAAAAACTGACAAGAAGTGAAGGCAGCCTCCACAACGTGGGGTGCAAATGCACACAATTGCAGCTGCTTTTGTCTAGAAGCAGCTCAGGCAGAAATTAATATATAAGTGAGGCAGAAAGTAACTGTCAGACAATGAATAGTTTTTGGTCACCTGCCTGTACCCCAACCCGAAATCACACACTTGGCTGCCAATCTTGCGTGTGTTTTGAAAAGATTTTGATGGACCATTAAGCAATCCTCATGTGTGAACTACCAGCATAAATCAGCTTTTGTTTGAAGAAAACAGGCTGCCGGGCTTCTCTTCAGTGTTTCTGTACTCCAGAAACTGCAGCAAACGTGGGTAAACCCTCATATTTGTGCTTAAATTCTAGGTTGCTCTGAAAGGAGGCACAGACTGAGTGATGTACAGTACAAGGAAATAGGATGTTCCAGTTCAAGTGAAACAGATGAAATACATCTAGACCAGGTAGTCTTTGACACTGAATAACAGATAAGCAGCAATATATGACTCAAATAAAGAAATAAGCAGAGTGTTTTTCTTCAACTGGTGTGACATTACATCAGGCTTGGGGTGTTCTGTTCTTGTTACATTTTTGTTTCATACTTACCTTCTGTCTAAACCATACAAGTAAAACCAGAAAAATGTGAAATATTCAGGATAGACTTGAATTTTTTTTTTTTCTTTTTGTGATGAAGCAGGTTCAATCCATTACTGTGTTAAAACCTCCTGTTTCTCTAACCAGTCCTTGAATCATTTGTTCAGCCCAGGAAAATTCTCCCTGCATTTAAAATCTAACATTGCAGGTATTCCAGGTCACACAGATAAGAGCAACCCTACCTAGAAATGTATTGTGTATTAAGTTTTTTAGTAGAGATGAAATCATATCAGTTTCTTAATAAGAAATTCAAGTATTATTTGTCTCAGGCCACTAAGTTACATATTCAGTAACACAGATAATTTTTAAGCAATATTCTGTTGCTCAAGCCTGTATGTTTTTGTGTGTCTACCCTTATGCAGTGTTTCTGGATTTAAGAACAACCTAGAAACTGTAGAAAATTGTGCTCCATTATCCATTATGCCATTCAATGGAAATAATCAGAACTGTGTTGGAGATTAATTTGGAGCTAGTTTGGATATCAGATCTTTCTGCAGCAAAAGGTAGCCTATCTGGATATTTTTAAACTATTGAAGCTACTGCAGAGCATCTGGTAAAGATTTCTTTTCTATTGTTGTTGTTGTTGTTGTTGTTGTTGTTGTTATTTTTTAACAGTATTAAAAATGCTGCTCTTTTCTCATTGACACACACAAGACTCAGGGAAGTCATATCCACTGTGGATCTGCACTGACAGAATTTTAAACCTTAAAGGCAGAGCTTTTGAAAGATAATTTAGTGAGTGTTTCTATGACACTAAAGACATGAACTTTGAAGACTTAAATCTAAAAGAGCAATGTGATGATAAAACCACAATTGTCACCAAAAGGAAGAGCAAATTCAAAGCACTTTTTGCTTTCTTGAAATTTGGCATCTTTTTGTCAATGAGGCTACCAGAAGAAATTAAACTAGTGTCTTGGGGTGCACTGAGCAGTTTAAAGTCCACCAAGTTTTTCAAGAGAAAATGACTTATTCCACTGGAGAGTTTACAAGCAGGTAAGAGGTAAATGTCTTTGAGTTGAATACCAAATCTCATAAATTACTACAGAAAACGAAGAGACTTTTGTTAAGGAGCAAAAAAAATTCATTTTCCCTTTTCTGCTTTAAATTTTATGACATTGTAGAAATGGCTTTAAACTAAAAGTTGTGGACACACGTGGACATCACAGGGGCATGGACAAGGCCCTGAGATCATGGTAGTTCTGATCAGTGTCTGTTCCACTGATTCTTGCTTAATGATTTGTCATTTAGTATTAAAGACATGGAAGGAAAAGATGAAGTAGGACCCAAGGTGAGACACCTTCTATTAGCACTGAAACTAATGCTGGCTGTCAATAAATATTGGTTGATTTTAGCATAGATTTTAGAAGGTGTAAATTTAATGGGATGTTTTCCAAACTATCATGTTATTCCAAAGTGTCTCTGTGTGTTTGTCCCCTTGTCCTTCACATGCATTCTGTGATGTCTAATAATATGTGAGCACAGTTTCACTCACTGTAGGGCTTCCTTTCTTCTTGACTGTCTATACTACCAGAACATGTAGAAATCAAATATTTTGGGGGATTCTTTATTCCTATTAGATTAAATGTGACCAGAATATGAAACCAGTATTGAAGAAATGGGATGGAAATAAACAGAGAAGTACATATACAGAGCTGGAACCTGAGGGCCAATTCCACATAAACCATACATAAATAAAAGATAAATTTCAGTCTGTGGATTGGGTACAGGGCAGGGTACAAAGAAGCAAGAAACACCAGTGTCTGTACTTTGTGTACTATGGTGTGTCTGCACAGAATTAAGTCCAGGACCTGGTACATGTGGCAGGATGTTCTCATACAAACCTTGTCTTTATCAAGACTGCAAGAAATTATGCACATCGAGGAATCCCTGTTGCTCAGGTGCACCTACCTTAGGGGCATAGCCAGCGTATAACAGCTACAGTTGTTCTTCCCTTTGTCTCAGGTACTTAAATTTCATTTCCCAAACCCCTGGAAACAGCAAGGAATTTAGATTTAGATGGTGCCAGACCCCAACAAAGAGAAATCAGGAACTGGTTCAGACTCATTCCTGTTTTGAAGCAAAAAAATGCTGGTCCAGAGCATTCTGAGGCTTGGGCTTCATTCAACTCCCTTATCAGAAACCCTCCCCAACTGTTTTTGCCTTCTCTGAATGGGGAATAAATCTGATCCTATTATTTGGTATTTCTAGGTCAATATCTGATCTTCTGCTGGGAAAAACTGAAATCCATGGACACTTTATACCGGCAGAGAATCTTAGTTTTTCTCCTTCAGCTACAAGGAAAGAGGTAGAAAACCCCATAGGGAAAAAAAAAAGGAAAGTGAAGCAATCCATTTATGAAGCTGGGCATGTGGTTGACAGAAGGCTGGGAGCCTGGGAAGTCACTGATTCCAGATGCCTTGCTCAGCTCTCTCTGTGTGCCAGCAGAAAGTGTAGGAGTACTTTGGACTAATCTGGACTGCTGTGGGTTTGGTTTTTTTTTTTTTTCCTTTGAAATGTGTAGTTTCTTCCAGTCTGTCGTGCTAGCTCCCACAAGGGCTCTAGCTGGAGGAGAATGACACCACCCTGCCTCCAGCAGCAAACCCCTGTCTCTGTCCCTGTCCCTGCCCATGCCAGCTGCTCCCTGCTGCACCACAGTGCAAGGGCTGGCAGATCCAGGAGAAACCCCCATGGCAGCCCCTCTCAAGCATGAACTGCAATAACTCTTACTCTCGAAAGTCAGCATGACACCCATAATTTATTCATCCCAAGATGTATTCACCCATCCATTATTTATTTGCATTTGTTTTACTACTATCATTACGATTTCATAAACAGGAGCATAGAGAAGGAGATGGGAAGTTAAAGGCAGAGGTAGCTGCTGGACAAAGACCCCGGGCTTGCTTCTTCTTGGCTTCTGACTGTCTTCAGGTTTTGTGTGAAGGCATAGCACAGAGCAAGCAAAATTTCTCCTCTCTCCATTCTCTTCAGCAAGTTGGTGGAAGGCCTTTCTGCCACCCAAATTCCTCTCTGTAGTAATTTATATTCTGTTGATGTGATGAGGACACTGTAGTGTAGCAAGGTGGTAGTCAGTGCTGCCATGTACAAAAAGAGAAGGGCAGGAATAGATGGGGAAGGGGTGTTGGTGCTGCAGGTCACCATCCTCCCTCCTTAGTGCATTCTGTGGGTGCAGGTCTCTGTGAGGAGGAGGAATGAACTGGTTTAAGGTCTACTTGTACAACGATCAGATTTAGATTTACTATTTCTGGCCATGAGGAGGTGTGGGGATTCCAAGGGAGATGGGAGCTTGTGTTGAAAGGTGTGGGTGGAAAATCCTGTGTAAAACATCCCCTCCCTGGCACCCTTCCTCCACAGGCTCAGCTACTGGTGGCAGATGATTGGGAGTGGTTGGATTCCTGTGCTTAGGCCATGGCAGCTGCTGGCCCTACGTGCTCATCACGAGTCACTGCAAGGGAAGGAGGGTTGGCTTAAGCCACCTCCATGATCATTGTCTGGAGACAGAAGTTCCAACACCTGGTACATTAAGGCACACAACTGAAGGCCACTTGGTTTCCCATTAGGGAACTCCAGCCCTTCTGTAGCACAGAGCTTTTTGCCATGTGTTATTGACTTTATTAAAAACCGCAGCAGTCTTCCTCTGACTGCTGCCCTCTAAACCTCCTTCTTTCAAAAAATATGCAGCACTATTGTAAATCCATGTCCAAAACCACTTCAGCAATACTACTTTTATCTGGAGGAACCATTTTGTAGAAAAAGGCTATTTCTTAAAAAAAAAAAAAAAAAAAAAGAAAAGAAAAGAAAAGAAAAAAGAACACAAAATTTCCTAAGGAATAATTTTGAGCCTTTTCAATCAGGCAGATATTCACCTCATGCTACAAAACCACAGATTTGTTATTCAATTTATAGAAAAAAAGAAAAACAGTGCTATTTTACTCCTATATAGAAGAAAAAATAAATTGTAATGAAATTAGATGGTGGCATATAAACCTTTTGTGTAAATCAGGACAAGAGGCTAAGTAGTAGTAAAAAAGTCCTTAGCATGAAAAGTGGACTGTTTCAGATTATATATGTCCTGGATTTTTAAAAGGACAACTTATCTGCAGCTTTGTGTAAAACAACTGCAGGTTTTGAAAAACATGAATCCAACAACAGAAATCCAACAGAAAATGAAATCAAGGTCTTAGAGATGAAAATTTAATCAGGAAAAAAAAAAGCACTAAATAATACATGTCAATGTCATGGATATTTGAACATTTGTTGCGCAATATATGGTACACAGAGTTGTTTCTTACAACAGAAGGTTATATTCTGCACATAAGTACAGGTGAGAAGAACAGCTGTGAGATGGAGGAGCAGAAGTTAGCATCCCCTGTTCTCTCCTCAATAACTGTAGAAAATGTGTTTTGCTGATTGTTCTTGCTAGGCATGAATGAACATACAGGCTCTAGGTCCAGCAGATCTGGGGCATTGCCTGTGTATTTAGATGTGTAACCAGCCAAGAAAATGAACTTTTAGACACTATTCTCTTACTGGGGTATCCTTATTATATTTTTTGATTGAATTTTAAGGGTTGCCTGGCTAGCTCTGGTTGCAATAATAACCTTATTTCTCCATTATTGTTGAACAAAAGTGCTAATAATATCTCTTAAGTTGAGGTAAAAGCTATGACCAAGGATGCACCATTAGAGATCAGAACTATTAAGTGGCAACAGTTTTCTTATTTCTGGACTTGGAGGATGCAGAGGAAATGTACACAACTGCCATTTGCTTTGGAAATATTATCCCAAAATAATGTTTTCTCTCTGGGTAGTATGCACATATTGGAAGTTTATGGTATTTGTAAAGCACTTGCATCACATAATTCTGCACTAGAACAGTGTAAATTTGGGTCAGTTTCATGTGCATCATAACACAGAATGTAGAGGGACTTAACAGATTTATAGTATTGTGCTGTATGATATCTTAATGCCATCCCTGCATTTACATTTCATTTAACTGTTATCCTGCCCTTAGGGAAATCTCTTTTGCCCAAGAATGCACACTCTCTGTAACAAATAGGATCAAAAAATCTCAAAAAAGAATTGAACAGCAGTAATATTTATAGAAGGAGAAATATCTGTGAGTTCACCATTACCAATAATATTGGCCTAGAGGAGCATTTTTGCACTTGGTTTAAACCATTATTAAGCACTTGGATGGCATATGGTAGTAAAACTTAAAAGGAAAAATTAGGAGAATACATATTGCATAGTGTGCTCCATTGTTAAAACTTTCTATACATTGAAAGTGTCTGATGTGCCCATAACAATATCTCAAGGCATCGGATCCCCTGTGATTAATATGCCTGTTAGAAGGTCTCTGATCATCTCCTGTGTGGGAAGACTCAAATAAAAGGAATCTGGACAATTTTATAATCTTCAGAATTCACCTCAGAAGGTGAACAGCATTTTCCAGTGATCTAGGAAGAATAAACCAGAAGAAACTCTAGGGAAATAAGTTTCTGCGACCAGCAGTTAAAAATGATGGGACCTTTGTCTGAAATTGAAGTTGGACAGAAACTCCAAGCCACATGACTTGAAAGCAAATCAAAAGTGGGTGAACAGCCCTTTGATCGAGGCACTGACCTGAGAGCAAGCTTAGGTCCCTGTCTTTGCTGTGCTGCAGACTCCTCCCTCTACATCTGCTGCCTGTTTTTGTTTTCTGTGTACAGAGACTCAGAGCATCTAAACTGCTGGGGTGGGAGCTGGCTCTGTCTGCTGCAGGGAAGTGCCTCTTTTACATCCTTTGAAAGAAATTGGAGCCATATCACCTCCAAGTATTTTACAATATGCTGGTTTCTGAAAAATTGGGAGCTTTTTGACGTTTTTTTTTTCTGGACATGTAATTAAAACAAATGTAAAAAACCTACAGTTTTCCTCTCCGACACACATCCTACTTATCAACCAGCCTCGCTACATAGTGTCCACCGAGATCACCATTTTAATAAAAATGCCTTCAAAGCATCAATTCCACTATTATTAATACCAAAAGCCTCTCAGAAGTTCAGTATTCATAAAAGAAAAATCTTCTTTGGCTCACCAATATATAAAAGTAATCCTTCTAATGCAGCAGCACTGTATCAACAGGAGCCAAAAGCTACAGATATAATTACCAGGCGTCACTGGCTCAGGAGTCATAAAAACCTTGACTCTGAATAAAAAAGACAGTCTTCTTTTAATAAATTATAGCAATTACTTCTTGTAGCAAACAAACCCTGTATCTTCTTATGATAAAGAAATGCATCTTTATGAAAAGATTAAATAATCTGATTATGTAAGAGCATATTTGTGGCCTAAAAATGTCCAGCCATGCTGCTATCACTAATCTTTACACTGAATTCTAATCAGGGTATGGTAACAAGAAAAGAGGAGTGCTCTCAATGAAATTTGAGAGACAAGGCTTGCTGACTTCCCTCTAGGCAGAGTAAATTTCAGAAATTTTATGCCCAGCTCCACCACTGCCTGTCTGAGACAAAGATGTGTTTTCAAAAGTGCTCATCAGCTGGCTGATTTCAGTAGACTCAGCAGACTCAGTTCTTTCAGAGGGAACTGAGCTGGGACACTGACAAGAGCTTTTTGAAGTCCTTCCCTTCTCTTGGGCCAAATCTCTGCTTTCCATGTCAGAGTGAAAAAAAGAAACTCTTGTAGAAAGTAAATCTCTAGACTGTTTCTTTGCACTGGTGGTTTGTTTGTTTTGTTTTGGTTTGTTTGTTTGTTTTTCAAATTGTAACATGATGGGAAAGAGTTTACATCATTAACCTAAAAAGCAAATTACTCAGATTGTGTTTTCACTCAAAATCAGTGGTGGAGGATTCCCATCACCCTGGGCATTCTTGTTCAAGTGCCTGGTTCCACAGCTGGCCTTGGAGTCCCCTAAGAAAGGGTTTTCTAATCTCTAAGGAGCACGGTAGGAAAGATAAAGGGCATTTGATCTCACTTCCTTTCTCCAAATGCATTCCTGAACTTTCAAAGCCTCTATTGATTAATGTGGAGATAGCAAGAAAATTGTGGGGATAGCTTGCTTTAAGGTGGTGCATAAAGCAATAGTTTTCTGTGCCTGTATGTTATTGTTCATTCATTTAAAGGGCATGAGCAGATTCTGTGTGAGTCCTTAGATTTTGTCATAGTCATTCAAAGGAGTACCATTTACCTGTTTCTGAGAGGAAGCTGTTTTCTTAATTATGGAGATATCTGCCACTGAGAAATTACAAAGGAAGAGAAGAAACCTACTAAAGAATGAGAATAGTTATTTCCAGCCTGTTTGGTCTGGGAATTTACAAACAAACACTGGGTCTGTGCAGGCATAGGTTGTGATACAAGCACAGGCACCCTGGAATCAGAGGACTGTAGACAGCAGAACAGAGTCAGGCTTGTAGCACATGCTGGTTTAAGTGGTGGAGCAGAGAGGAATGTGCTTACTAATGTAACTCGAGTGTGAAAGGAAAAAATACCCCGAAGTTTATACAAACTCTTCATTTACTAGTGGTATTAGAGAGTAAGATTCCAAGTTTGTAATATAGAGAGTTTTCTGAAAATTTCTTGTCAGTGCTCAGCTGCAGTCAAAAAAAGTTAATCTAGAAATCAAATCCTAAACTGAGGCTCTTTTCCATTCAGACTGAATGAATCCACTAGTAGCTGTACAAAACATTAGAAATTGCAAGGAAAAGAAAAGAGAACACAATAGAGAATAATTTCTCACCTCTGAATATTGCATGCTGTTCTGGTTCTTGCATTTTAAAGGATCTAGAAGAACTAAAAAAGGTTCAGAAAATGGCAACAGGCTTGTCAAAGTTATTGAATAACTTCACTTGAAGGCAGGATTAAACAGAAGGGAATCCCTCAGCCTGACAAAAGAAAAGCCCGAGGGATGTAGACCAGTGAGTGACATGACAGAGTGCATAATGATTGATCGTTCACAGCTTCATCCACTGCAAGAACAAAAAAGATGTGAAAAAGAGCTAACAGAATCTGAATTCAAAATAAAGGATATGACAACAGGCCTGAGGAACTCCCTTGTATATGCTGATGGTTTACAGGCATTTGTGTGAAGATTGCATGAACTTATGTAAGGAAAATCTGCGAAGGAATGTTCAGTGCCCAGAAACCAACGCTATTTCATGAATTCCCTGAGCAAAGGTTGAATGGTAGGAGAGGACCATGTTTCACAGGCACCTTCATTTGACTGTTGGTGGAAACAGAATACTAGGTTATCTGGATCTTTTTTATACTCCAGTGCGGTTTGCTTATGTTATTGTGTAATATTCTTTCAGTACTTAAAGGGGCTTATAAAAAAGTGGGAGAATGAGTTATTACACGGGCAGATAGTGGGAGGACAAGGGGGACCAATTTTAAACCAAAGGCAGAGAGATTTAGACTGGGGAAAAATTTTTTACTCAGCGGGTGGTGAGTCACTGGGACAGGTTGCCCAGAGAAGCTGTGGATGCCCCATTCCTGGAAGTGTTCAAGGCCAGGCTGGATGGAGCTTTGAGCAACCTGGTCTAGTGGAAGGTGTCTCTGCCCACGGCAGGAACTAAATGATCATTCAGGTCCCTTCCAACCCAAACCATTCTAAGACTCTATGATGGTCCATAACAGGGCAAAGCAATTTCTACTTGCAGGCCATGCTACGTTTGCAGGTTCCCAGTCTTATAGTTCAGGGGAATGCTATAGAGACTGGTATAATTAGTAAATCTTCCTATGTTCTTGGCAACAGGACCAAATGTCCCAAGTTACGTATTTGCAGCAGTACTGTGCATGCAATAAAATTGTAACCGTGAACATTTTCGTCTGGCTTGTTGGTTACTCTGAACATACATCACTGGCAGTGTAACAGGGAGCTAAAGTAGTGTAAGTTACTCTTTTACATCCTTTTCAGACCCTTCTATGCTGCCAGAGCAATATGAAATGGTCTTAAATTAATGAGTGGCAGGCTGTTCCAGCTTAAATCTGCCATTGCTCGAGAGAGGTAGTCCCTGCCCGTTTGATGCCTGACAGGAAAGAAGTACAAGGGAGATGGTAGGAGAGTAAACTTGCCACTGATGTGGCCCATAAATGCATGCTGCAGAGCTACTTTCTTGATTTTAGGTGACAAAGAAGAACAAGTTGAAACAAATGACACAGAAAAATGCTCTTTAGATTTGAGCTGTTTCAACAATAATTTGTTGTCCATCAGACTCATGAAGCTTAACTAATTCTTTGTGAACTATATCAACTAGGATATCCTTTTTCTTCAAATATCTTTTCCAGTTCATTAGCCTGTAACTAAAATGTCTCTTGGGTAAGCTACAAATTCTAGAAGCCCTAATAAACTGACTAACCTATAGTCTGATCCCATCTCCACACTGCTTTCCCTTTTGTAATTCGGCAGGGTTACTCCTGTCAGTATATTTTTTTTTCCCTATAGAAAGAGTTGATTATTTTCCACCAGCTCTGTACTTGACCTCACCCTTCCTGATGCAAACCTTAAAATTATTGGGATACGACATGTATCAGCTAAATTTTCAATTTAAAGCCAGGCCTCTTGTGTAATGACTCCACCAGGCCAGTGTCATAGATGTAACTGGTAGAGTTGCATTATGCTGATTTTTGTCTGGTTTTAACTTTTCAGTATGTGTTGTTGAAAGATAACAATTAGCTGAGAAATATAAAATATATTTCTTACCATGATATAGGTGTGCAGTAACCATTTTTGTGGGCTTGTCAGAAAGCAAATAACCAGAACTCCCCTCTAACTGCAGTAGACTGTCAACATAAAAATCAAGCCTTGCTTAGCTGCCCTTCATCATGGCCTAGTGTGTAACAATAAGCAAAGCTTTTGTCCTGCAAAGGCTAAGGGAGAAGTAACTCTAATATGCAAGGCACAGATGCTTTCATTATCATTAGCAAGCATGCTGGATTATTCATGAAAGTCTCACTCAGAGAGATAAGCAGGCATTTGCCATTTATTCCTTAGTGTAATTTAACTCAACATGTCACTTTTCATGTTAACTTTGTGGAAGGTATTTTGATCTTAATTGGGTTTTTTATTAGCACATTACTAAAACTCTGTATCCATTTGCACCCACCCATCCAGCACGGGGTTGCAGAGCCATCCAGCAGGGACCAAAATACTTGCCTATGGTACGGGAAGTCCAGCTAGGATTTGGTAAATGAGGAGTTTGGGGTTGGGTGGAAGTGTTTTGAGAGGACAGGTTCTGTAGGGCTACCCCCTCTTCAGCAGAGAGTAGGGAGACTGTGACATCCAGCTTGTGAACAATTGCTCCAGATGGAAGAGCTGAAGTGGCTGAAGAAGAGTGTGTTATAGGAAAGGGACCATTTGTTAGGCACCATTTGTTCCACAGCTCTCCTCTTCCTTCTTTCTTGCCACTACTTGGGACGTTCCAGTACAGAGCTGTGTCCTGCTGCTGCTGCTGCTTCTCTTGAGTCCTTGCTCCTCTGTATGGTGCCACTGTTCCTCACTGTGCATACAGCAGAGGATGAGCAAGGTCAGTCACTCCTTCGCATGTCAAAGGATGGCAAAATTTGCCTCCCTGTGCTGTGATCTCCTCTCCAAAGAAAAGGTAGAACAAACTGAACACAGGTGTGTAGTCACCTATGTGTTTTAGCTTAGGCATGGTCAGGTTATCCCATCAGTGAGTGTTCAGCTGAAGAACAAGGAGCACTTCCTAGCAAACTTGCCTTGCTTATTTGTATGGGAACAGGAAAGTACAGAAATGATAGAGAAATATTGTTTTCCTAGTGTTTTATGCTAAAGAAGCAAAAATACATGCACATATGGCTATCTCTCTCAATTATGAGTGAGGTAGTGGTAAAATGAACTGTTATCAATTCTTGAAATCAGTTTTGTGGCAACTCGGGTGGAAGTGGGTAATTTCTGTTTTGAAAAGTTAGAGGAGAGCTTGCTCTGTTGAGTTGCATTTCTCTTTGGCTACACAACTGTATGTAGTTACATGTCTGGGGGTTTTAAGTTCATATGTAATGGCAACTCAAATTTTTAAAAAAGCACTAAACTTTACACTGTTAAAATGAAACTAATCAACTGAAATGACCAGCTTAGCACCTTTGCCAGGTGTATTCAAGATGGTTGGCCGTGGGTTTGGCTTTTTTTCAGCTCTTTATTTGTAAAGAAATAAAATAGAACATCCTAGAATTTAACAAAAAACATTTATTCCCACTAAAAAAGTCACCTTATTTCTATGTGATTTTTATGTGTATTATACATTACAATTCTCTATGAAAATATATAGTATATACAAAAATAACATCATTTAAATAGTTCATTATTTAAATAGTTTATTTATTTAAATATTTTATTTATTTTTTAAATAGTTTATTATTCCATGGACATTTTCCGTAAAATGACTTATTTTTTACAAACTTCCTCTTACCTCACCTCTTTTTGGTTGTTCTGCCTGCTCCCATCTCTTCACTAGTCTAATAAACGTCAGTCATATCAAAAAGCCAGATAAATCAATGAAAATGTTGATTTAGAGAAGAAGAAATAGTGGTGCTGTAGAAACACACCTCAGTGAGAGGCAGTGAAGGTTTGACTTGGTTGTTGCAAAAGGGAAGAGCAGCTTCTTGGAGCTGGAGCTTCAGCTATTAAGTAGAGTGATCTCTGTATAACAGCCTCATTTCCTTCAGTTCCTAATCTTCCTTGTCTTGGCTCCCGTGCTTGAAGTGTTATTGTGGCCGTAACAGACATTTATGCTGTTTATGCTCTCACCCAAATGTGAGCCATGATTAGTGTGCTTGCAACATGACAATATTGCAGAGTTGTTTATGGCAACCACTGCCTGGGAAAGCCATGGAAGGGAGGGACACCCTGCACTGCACTACAGCTCACACTGAAGCTGAACAAGCTGCTCTGTGCCTCCTTCGTGGGGAACACATCAGTTGCTTTCTCTCTCAGCTTGTACCTCTCTGAGCTTCCTTCTGGATCTTGGTTGAAAATCCAAGGAGGAGAAAACAAGGACCATTGAAGTGGCATATGTAATTATTGCATTTCATCTTAAAATGATTAATGCTGTATGCTTGAATGTGAAGCAATAAATATGCTCAGGCTGAACATTATGATAAGTTCTATTGCACAGTGATGCAGGGAAACCAAGGCAGATTTTCTTGCTATTTCAAATTTTTGAAAGGGATTATAGATATTTCCTGTATCTGCTATGCCATCATTTTATATGGGTCAAAGTTGAGCCTTCATCAATGATAGCATTTCTGCTCATTTGTGGGTATTTTGAATCCCTGCCAATACTTCTGAACATCTTCAAATAGAATTAAAATATGTGTTTCAGCCCAGCCACTAGACGCAGGAGAAGAGAATTGTTGTATTGGTTTTTTTCCCCCTCAGTACACCATCCTAATTAAGAAAAAAATTTGAATTTTCTTTCTTTACAAGCTAGTCTTGCTTTAACACTGCATGTCAGAGATTTCAGGCTACTTCTTTGTCTGGGACAAAGTAGCTGTTTCTCTCTTGTCCTTAGCAGTTTTGCATGATCAGTAAATAAAGGAACTTTATGAATGTTCTTGTTTTGTTGAAATGGATACATAGAGATTGGATTGCCTGTATAAAGTGGACCACAAAAGGCAATAAATATTTTTCATATGCATACTGCCTGATCCCACAGATAGGAAAAAGGCTTAAACAAAATGTCAGCTGAGAAATATGCTTGATTCTGTGTAGCCAATGAGCAACTACATGTTTAATTTTAAAGAAGCATTTTGACATATTCCCTGACATTTTAACCTTTTTATTATGGCACTATCACCTTTTTCAAAAGCACTGTAGTATATGTGAATTTATCTGAGTACCCTCTCCAAACAGCAGGCTGGTTTACTACTCTTCTACACACTGTGTCTTCTGGAAATCCTAAAGTAAGGAGAATAAATGCCTCAGTGCTGATGAGAGTAGATTACATCTGTGCTGAAATGAATAAACCTGGTAACTAAATCAACTCTCCCCGATTTTAACAGTTTATCATGTTATGATAGCTTTTTGTGTTCTTTTTTCCCAACAACCATATTTACAGAAATTGTACTTTGAGATTTAAAGCATCCTGGTACATTTTATAGAAAGTATAACAACACAGTAACTATCAGCCTGAAGTCTGAGGGAGCAATTCCTTGACATGACAATGGTTGTTGCTTTAATCTTCCATCTCCTTTGTTTATAACAAGTTGTGTCACAAGGAAAATATCATGCACCACAATGCATCTGGCCAGAAAGCAAAGCTGCTATTGCCAATATGTGCTGAGGTAATAAATGTCAGTGCTAAATGAAGGACTGCAACACCTTGAAGAGCATTAGATCATGTGCTTCTCAGTCCTTGCTCAGATTTTGTCTGGCTAATCCCTGCAGTCATATCACTTTTCCAATTTTTTTTATGATTATCTTATTGTCAGATATACAAATATATATTGAATTGTACAAGGAGAGTGAATAGCCAGAAGCCTGGATGTACTTCTACCTTCCTTCATGAAATCTATAGTTTGGTACTTCAGCACTCCTTAGTTTCTAAGATTTAATATGAAAATGAGCATGAAAAGAAATCCATTTCCACAGGAATAATCAAGAGAGATGGCACTCAGCAGTTTCCTCAGAAAGTAAAGCTCCAGTGAAAGCACTCGACAGACCCAAGCTCTTGGAGACTCATTACTGGGAGCAATTCCAGTTTTTCTCTGTACACGGTCACCCTACTCTTACCCTTTAATTGTGAAATGCTTGTTCATTGCCCACGTTTTAACTGTTGCCCTCATTAAGGAGAGAAAAATGAATGGCTAGCATAGAAGTAGTGCTGTGATACAAACATTATCCAGTATATACGTTCCTTCTCTAGCCAGTTTCACATGCAGGTTAATTTGGTTCTTCCAGCCACAAGAGATATTTGTTCCCACTGTCCTTAGCAGGCAAGTTGGGCTCATGCTGCATGTCCTCTGAGCATGGCCGAGGTGAAATAGCTCTATCTCAAGAACTCTATTTACTCTACACCCCGAATTTCTTATATCCAATAAATGTTTGGAAAAAACTTCTCCTCTGGGAGGATTATTTCCACCTAAAGGAGAACTTGCCTCAGAAAATGTAATATGCAAACCCAGAATTTCATAGTTCCTACATAGTTTTTTCTTTGCCATTGTTTCTTCTCAATTTCCTTTTTCTTTTTTTCATTTTATGTACTTTGCAAGAAACCTCCTCAGGCAGATCACTATCAGAATACAGAAGGCAGGAAAAATAAAACATACGTATATTCTGGAACGAGGTTTTAGGGAAATCCTAAAGAAAATCAGTATTTGTCCCAATTTACTTTGCAGTAGGAATGTAACATTTCTTCAGGAGGAAATATCCCCCAGATTCCCTTGGCAAAGGCTGCTGGACCAGAACTCTGTGGAAGCCAGCATCTGCCTCCTGTCTTTGAGTCTCAGCTTTTGTTCCCCACAGAATGGATTGAGGTTGAATTGAGGGTTAAAGTCTCTCTGCACAAAGCATGTGGAGCCAGGTACAGCACAGGGTGGGGACAGGGAGCCACAGCACTCATGGTCACACTGGCCTGAGGGCAAAGAACCATGGAGCACAGCTGCACCATTTGCCTCTGCCTTGCTGTCCACCCCCATACATCCTTCTCAGTTCATCTCTTGCTCACTTCTCAGCCCACAACACAGAGTTTGGCTCCTTGGTTCATGTTTCCTGAGGTTCTGCTGGGTAATTTTAAAAGAAATGTGAAAGGTGTGAGGCAAGTTCCACCTGTGATTGGTTGGAAGGCAGCTACAAGTGCATCTCTTGCAGAGTGGGCGAATCCTCTTCTTACTCAGATGCTGCAGCTCCAGAACATTTTAGCTGGAGCCAAGAGAATTTCTCTGAATTTGTCACAGAGGGGGAAAAAGACCACACACTCTGACACAATGTATCAAATGCAGCTAATTTAATACTTCTGCAAGAAGATGTACTTTTATTTTTTTTCCTGCTTGACTTACAAGTAATGTAAACCACTTGACCCCACATCATCTCTAAACTAACAGAGAGGAAGTGGTTAAAGAGTTATTAACACCATCCACATTTGCTGAAATGTTTTTATAACCCTGAAGTTAACATCTCAGCAACTAATGCTAGCTAACTAGCAAAAGACACCCTCCTCCAAACAAAGAAGCCCCCAAACTCATGAATGAAAATGTTATATTGTAATGGGTTTATACTTTACCTGTGGAAATTACCTTTTATTAAGTAGACTTAACAAAAATAGTGCCAGTCACATAGGTCAATTTACCCTGAAATAGCTGAAGTGGTATTTATTCTGAAGACATTCATCTATAGGCAGTGAGCCAAGAAAATTAACACACTGGAGTTACTGTTATGTACCTAGCTTTTTTTTGAGAAAGATCAGAAAGATCAAGAACAAATGTTTTTTCTCTAGCCAGATGTGCTCTATCACTATAGCTATCTTCTCTGTTGGTTCTGCTCCAGGACACAGAATCCTTGATTTTTTGTGATAGCAGCAAAATATTAGAATGTTGGCAGACAAATACATAAAGCTTAGAGCTAAATATTCTTACTGTCAAGCTGCAGAAAGAGGTCCTAAAACTACAGGAGAGTAACTATATTAAATTCAGTGGAATATTTGCACGTATCAAGATGACCTAGATAAAAGTCAGGAAGAAGCAGGGGATAGTTCTTGAAACCAACCTTCTGCTAACCAGAGATACTGACAGATAATAATTCCCTGATAAAAATGGGCTTGACTTCTCATATGACCTTAAACACGACTTAAATTATCTTAAATGCGTTCCTCTTAAAATGAATAATAACACTTTACCCTTGTCTAGAGTCTGTTGGTTGAGGATTTTAACTTGTCCTAACCACTCAATTAAAGGCCAGACTGTCCTAGACATGGAGAGACAGGCAGTAGCCTGACAGAGACTCAAAGGAAATATGGTTCCTTCCTGATCTTTTACAGGCCAGCAATGTCATATGACTCTGCATTCTCCCAAGCTCTTTGAGGTAATCAACTGCGCAATGGTACACAAAGGAGAGTTTCCCTTGATACTTCCCAGACTTTAATTAATTTTCCTTGGTCAAAATAAGGCACATAGGACAAAAATCTTTTTTTATACCCGGAAAGACACACAAATGTTGAAAGGCCAGTTATAGCCAGGGCCCAAATTTAACTTACCTTGTGACATCAGTGAGGGGTATTATAGCTATTTTACAAGTGGGTCAGGTTCATGTAAGTTAAGTGAAACACTCAAAATTTAGTGAAAGATCAGTGACAAAGATGAAAATAACCCCACTGTACTCATCATCAATCACCACATAGTCATTATTTCCATTTGTTTCATTTACTTTACAGTGCAAGGCAGAAAATATTTTTAAACACAATGGAAAAAACCAGACCTCAGCCAACAGAACAGACAACCCACTTTAAGCAGTGAGCATCATTAGCCTTAGGTAGTTGATTCGTGTTACACACAAATTTTTACAGGACAGACAGGGGTGAAATCCAAAATATATTAAAGATCAGGAGATGAGAAGTGAGGGACATAATCAAGTAGACATATACTCAGCTCTCCAAAATATTCTTTGTATCGCTCTTTTAAGTTGCTGTACAGGGAAAAGGATACACAATTAAGTGGCGATGATTCCAGTTTAAGCATTTACCCTAAGACAGGCTGCAATATCATACACAGACAAGGGACTGCTATTTTTGAATGGCATCAAATTGTGAGTTGAAGCACAGTGGGTAGGGAGATACTGCAAAGGGGTTTGGAAGTGATTGCTCATCTGTGTAGTAAAATATATCCTCTTTAAAATCCTGCTGTGACCAGTATAAAATGATCAGGGGTGAGAGTCTGCATGTGGTCTGCCAACGTCTAGGAAACAGGAGAATTATTGTCCAAGGTAGGGCTGTACATTACAGTTACATGAATAAGCCAATACTAAATGGTGATAGAATGTTATCCTACAAGTTAAACTTTTCTGAAATCAAGGTGGCTGTGATTTAAAGTTTTGTCTGATTAGAACAGGGGCTAGCAATTTTCAAACAAGGGGTGTCAGAAAACTGTCAGCTTTCTTTTTCAAATTAGAAGAAAAGTGTGACAGCAGGAGCTTGGCAGAAGCTCAGCAGGAGCAAGAGGGGTTTTTCCCTTCAAGAGATGAGATGTTGCTAATTAGCTGAGTGGTGGTACCTTACCTCTGTGGCAGGCAGGCAGAGCTCTCTGCTTCTGCTGCTCCTGGTACCACAGGGAGCAGTGAGCCAACCCCTTGCTCAGATGTCTCCCTTGGGGTGCAACATCCTGCAATACCTGCAACATCCCTTTACCTGCTATCCCAACCTGCCTGCTTGCTGACTTGAGGACTGCCTCATGAGTCCTTGATTTTGCCAGTCAATATTTGATGTGGTTAATCTACTTGTGTTGTCAGTGACATCCTCTTGATGTATGGATGACATATGGTAAGAGAAAAACCTGTGCTGGAAGCTTTATGTTCATTTCTCTGAGGGAGTTCCCCAGTGGTTGCTCTACAGGGACGTGAGAGGTTTGGAGTGTCATGGCACATGAGCACCAGATTTGCTCCCAGAGGTAAGGTTTTTGTTTTTACCTAGGAACTGTGAAATTTATTATTCCAAGCTTTTTTTACATGAACCATTCCCTGGAGAAATTGTCAGGATCCAAGTTAAAGGCAAAACCTGCTGCTCAGCAGAGTAATGGACTTGCACAATGCATTCCCTCAGTTGTCAGCTGCACTTGTCCTATACCTGGACCCCCTTCCAAGGCGAGAGGGGATAGCCTGTAAACAGAAAAGAATGCAACTTCCAAAGGTTGTTTTTCTATTTTCAGTCACGCCTTATTTCTGAACATTTTATGCAAGCCCTAAACCCCTGTTTTTTATATGGAAGAGAGTATCTGTTAAAGCTTCAGCTTAAATTATTTTCTTTAGTTTTCAAGTGTTTACTTTTCCTCAGACAAGTGTGGGATCTTCTTGGGCTCCTCTTGCCGTGAATTCACAGGGTATACATTAAAGGATATTTATGCAGCTGTAAAGGCAGATACATATTAAATAAGAATGGAGTTCTCACAACCATTTTATCAAGCTAACAATTACAAGGTATCCTATCATCTTGCTACTTCAATCTGGCAGGCATTTGTGAATTTTCAGGTTTTTAGATGTTGCTCATCCTCAACCAGCTGCCACAAATGGAGCCAAAATCTATTTCAAAGGAGAGTGTGAATTACTGTGTGAACTACTCCAACAAAAGCACTGGAAAGCTCTAAGGGCTTCATATTCTATTGCATCAAATCTTTTAATTTTCACCATGCAAATTTAAAAAAAAAAAAAAAGCTGTCGTAGTTTGAGAGAAAGTTGTTTTCAATATAATATGATATAAATAATTACACCAGTGGAGGGCAATGCAAATGTGAACTTGGCTGCTTTCTGAAAAATTGTCCCTTTGAAAAATGAGAGAATAGGGAACAGCTGGCCATTGGCAGGGACACACTTTTTTGTAGGCTCTGCTATCCCAGAGGACTGTTTTTTCTCTGAATGCTGAGGCAAAGGGAATGTGGGATTAAGTTTAGGACAAAGCCAGATTCTCTTGAGTTTTTGGCAGAATTATAAAGGGACAAGATCAATAATATTCTTTTTTGTAGGTAGGTAATAGTTACAGTTCTAACTTCTGAGAATGAAGCCGGAAGTCTGAACTAAAATTTAAGGGAGTGGTTGTATGGGAATAAAAAGTACCATGAAATTGCTTTCAAAGCTATAGGGATGGGGTTGGATTTGAGGGTTGGAGATTTTTTTTTAAGGAATTTTCTTGACAGGTGTTTTGGTTTTATTAGTTTTTGGAAGGGGGGGAAGTTTGGGTTTGCTTTTTTTTTTTTTTTTTTTTTTTTTTTTTTTTTTTTTTTTTTTTTTGTGGTGAAGAGCAACAAAATGCTTTAAAACAGGTTTGTTCTGGCAATCTACAAACCTTCCCTGAAATTCAGCCTACACAGAAAATGTGAAAAAAGTGATGGTGAAATCTTGTCAGCAAGAAGGCAACCATGTATTGCTTCCACTTCAGCCTGTCTGATGACTTTATTGTTTTAGACAGTAAACTAACTGCTGGCTTGCCCTTTCACCTTCTGTCCCAAACAAGTATTGCCGAAAGATATTGAAGTGTTTTTGCCTTGTGAGATAAAATCGAGCAGTGTGATTTTTTGGCAGAGGTTAAGTGTCCAACATCAAGTAACAGGGCGTTTGGCCTGAAAAATGGCACCCAGTACTAGTAGACCTAATAAAAACTATGGCTTCTGCCCTGAGCATAGGTCAGTAAGAGACCTCTGAAGTCTGCAGAGTTTGTACTGATGGAACTGGTCCAATGATTTAACCATTTATCTTGACTCCTTTAAGCCTCACATGCTATCTGGTCATTTGTCCCAGTGCAAAATGAGCAGAAAATGAAATTAAAACTCATCTCTCTGGGGTTGTCTGTTTTGGTGTTTGGTTTTTTTTTTTTTTTTTTTTTGGGATGGGGTGGGGTGCTGTTTAAGCAGCTGCCCCAGAGTATTTATTACAAGATCTGCACATGTCTGTCTTGCTTGGAAAATCTGATCCAGATTTGGCCTGGGCACACTGCTGCACCATTGTCAAAGTGGCCAGAGAACATTATCCAGTGGTTATACAAGCTTCAAGAGATGATACCTCACATGGAGGCTATTTAAATAAAGTCTCTCCATTAAAATGTTTCGAACAATAGAGAAGGCTTATGCTGTTCAGAATTTTGTGTCATATGAATATGGTGTTTCCCAGTTCATATTAGTCATAAAATCACATTTTCTGTCCTTTGGAACTTTGCTTCTTGTCCCTTGGTTTTACACAAAACTGCACAGCAACAAATGTTGAAACTGAGAGAAAATGCTATTAAAAAAAGAACAATAATGGTGTAATAATGCTTTGTCTGGGAGTTCTACGGCTGCCTTTTTCCTGGCAGTGAGACAGGAACTGAAGTTATTGTTCAGATTGATGATAAATTGTTGCATGTTTTACCCAATGTGCAGAAAAACATTAGGGTTACTTTGTTACAATCATTCCCTACTTGTACAACCAACACAGTAAATATTGCCAAAATGTAAAGAAAGCAAATCCATCTGCCTTTCAGCAGGAGGTACAATCTAGGCAACATAAGACTTCGTCTTGGTTTGGGATTTTTTATTATTTGCACTACCCCCCTCTTTCATTTAGTACACAGTGTGATACTCTCTCTGCAATGCTTTCTCCAGCGGTTCGGTATTGGTTTTCCTCCACGTCTTTTGATGAAAAGCTCTGTGATCATTTCAGACGACTGAGGAGGTGTTTTCCTTTGACATTGCTTTCTTCTGTATTTGGTGGTTTGGTCCTTGTCTCAGTTTCACCTCAATGTTATCAGTTACACAGCTCTTCCTCTGGTGGGTGTTGATCCTGCAAGTTGTTTGATGCTGACACTGGCCTGCACAGGCCTCAGTGGAGCCGCTGGCACAATCTGCTGCCCACACAGAACAACCTGCAAAGTCGAGGCTTCGGCTCCTTCAGTAAGTCATGGTTTGCTGCTCCCCTGCAGAACCTGGGTCATCTTGCTGCTTCTGCAGTCGTTCTGTAGCTGCAGTATGTATGTTTGGTATAAATTGCAATATTTAGGTTAGCAGGGTAGCTTTTTGGCACACGTCCGCCATCAGCGTAAGGAACAAGGTGTGAGGCACTGAGAGCTAAACCGAAGTTTACGGTCACCAGTTCTGTCGAGAGCCTGACACAGTGCAAAGATTTCAATTTTGTGCAGTAATCTACAGTGACACTTATGCAGGAAGCCCGACCAGTCAAGTTCAGTCCTGCTAGGATGTGGTTTTTTGCTGATTTTCATTTAATGCTTTAGGTTTATTTTCAGTGTCAGAAGCATCCTTTGGTTTCAGGCAGGGTTGTTGGTTCCAGCGGGAGATGACTTTAAGGGGTGGGAGTGATCCTGCACTGATGGAGGAAATATTTATCCTTTCATTAGGATTTTAATTTTTGATTCCATAGTTCTTTGCAGTTTGAAAGATGGTGTAAATTCAACAATCTTTGCTGTACTGTGGTTAGTATGAAGGAGCAATGCAATTATCCCATGCAGTTTTTCATACCAACTGTCCACAGAATGAGCAGCCTTCGATTTTTACCCTAGCTCTGCCTTCAAAGATACTTCATTGCTTGGGAATACAGAATGATTTAGATCCTCTTCAGTCCCTCTTTGATTTTGAGCCTAAATTTAACTTCTCCGCCTGACACAGCCCTGCTTCCTAACAAGGTTAGCATGACAGCCCCAATTGCATTTGGTGTACATTCAGTCCTTTCCCTTGGTAAACTGTTATGCTGAATGCCAATTGAAGATAACACAAAAAGAGCTTCTTGAAAACAAACCCCTTCTATCCATCAAAATGCACTCTGAGCAAAGGCCTACAACAATAAATATTTGCATTTCTTCTTGCTTAGACCTTTGCCTTTCCTTGAAGATTTAGTAAATTCCTATCAACCTTGTTATTTCCCCCTGTGCACTGGGAGATTTTGATTGCTAGTTAGAGGTTCTCCAGCAGAGAAGTTCTACTCCAGCTGCTGACAAGCCTTTAAATCCTACTTCTTTTCCTCATCCTGAAGTTCTTCAATGATTTATTGTTCTCTTTGATCCCAGGCCTTGGCCTGAGTATAGCAAACCTTGCTAGCCAGATTGCATCTGGTTCGATTGGACATGGCAGTCCTAGCAGAGCAGGGATATTCTCCAGTAGCTCCACTCCTTGTCCCCTTAGGAAGTCTGAAGTCTGTCATGATTTAACAACTTCTTTATTTCCCCCCTTATCTCCTTATCCTTACCCTTTTCCACCAAGTTCGAGACTCCTGATAAAGATTTCATTCATATTCATAAAGTGGAATATGGGGCATTATACATAGGAGTTGGGGAGATAGCAGAGAGGGAGACTTCAGAGCAATAAGCACATTGATTTGGAATATGTTGGGGAATAGTGGGAAGATATTAATAATAAAACTGCCATAATACGGAGGTATTCATAGTAATTTTTCTCCTTCTACTACAGATGTCTGTTAAAAGCTGGGCTTTAGATGCTACTTTCCATATACCAGAATGAGCTGAATTATGCAGTCAAGTACTTTATTAGGTCGGTGTCTTGTCTTCTAATGGCTCAAGTCTGCATTGCTTTTTTGAGAATACTTTTATAGCTTGCCTGAAGCTTTCTGATACATTTATTATGAAGCACAGGTAGAGGTAGGCTGAAATTTTCAAGCCTGAGTGGATGCAGTTAGACACCCTAAATCCATATCTAGGCACTTTAGGAAATGTGATTTTCAGAGGTAGGGAGCATAGAAACACATTTGAAATAATTTTGAGCCTAGTATTTTTGAGCATTAGATACCTTTTTTTATGCTTAAGTGTATTTTCAAGCTCTGAAAATTTTGACTATATGACAGAAGAGAGCTTTAGACTATATATCCATTTTAAAACATTTCAGAGCTGGATGAAACTCTGATTATCTAATATATTTTTTCCATTCTGACATAGGGCAGATTTCTGAACAGTCATTTTCCAGTAACATTTTGAGTCTTAACATAAGACTAATCTAAAAATCAGCCTTTTTCCTTCCTGTGGTCTGCAGTATGACTGGCTATGCAACAAAGTCTTGCCCAAGAAAAAGTGTCCTTCAAGACAGTATTTTTGATAACTGCTGTTAATAAAGTTCAGTGCCAAACACAGTCGAGGTTTTATTACTGGAAAAAGAAAGCATGGGCTGCCATTGCATTTTCTTCCAAGTCTAACAGAACATCAATTTTACAGACTCCGTACTCAGTTCTGAACTTATACAGGAGTTTGGGATTGCTTTCATTTGAAAAGCAACCACAGACTAAACCTCAATAGTATTTGGTTCTAAAGGGAGCACAGAGAAAGGAACAACCTATGCCACTGAATTGCACAGAGACAAGTTTTGCAAGTTCCCTGTTTACCATCTAGATTGTCAGTGGTGGCAACCTGAGTCTACTGCTACCAATTCCTGCGCCAGCAGGATCTCGCCTGCTATGTGTTACACTATAGAACATTAAAAATTTAACAAGGAAGATTGTGAAGAAACTCCTGCTGTGAGAAGCAAAATATTGCTTGATGAGAGATTACATGAGAGATTCCCAAAGACTAATCTCTGAATTGAAAAGGTAGTTTAACTTCATTATGATGATTTGTTCAATACGAGCCTTATTCTGCAAACATTTATGCATGAGTAGCTTTATATAAGTGGGTAGTTCCATCAAGTTAGATTTTTGTGTATTACTTTGTTTAGGTGTTTGGACAAGGTCAAATATCTCTTGTGACTTCTCAGGGTTTTCCTTTCAATTTTGAGTAGGCTATAATGCTATTTGTTTAGCTCCCATCTTTGTGTCTCTGCTCCCAGCTTTGTATCTCTGAATCTCTGTTTTAACTTCAAGCTCTTGAAGCTGAATCTGTCTCGCTTTGCAGAGATCATTTTAAAGCTTTGTGCTGGTACCTTGTAGATGACTGCAGTTATTACAACACAGGAAACACTAAATCCAACCCTGAAACAAATGATATTGAGTAGGCTAATGTAGCTATCTAATCTGTATAACTTCAGTTGCTTGGAGAACGATGGTGTAGGAGTGAGTTATGCTGCTCAAATCCCAGACGGTGTCCTGCAATAATGCACAAGTAGTCTCAAAAGGATTGATTGAAGCTTCAAATACTGGAATTTATCTAACTACAAAAGAAGTAGGAAAAAAATTCCTCTATTAAAAGAAGATTATCATCAAGTGAGTAAAATGCTTGAGAAATTATTTGTCTTAGTGCCTCTGCTGCCATACATACAAATCCAGTTTTCAGATGCCGTGGATCAAAGGCCGGGTGTATGGATGCCATTAGTACTTTCTGGAGTTGTTAGCACCGGCCGGAGGCGAGGTATAGCGCTCCCACCCTCCCTGACAGAGCCAGGCATCCCTCACCGCCCACCCCCCGAAGTTTTGAGGCTGGAAGGCTCCGAGAAGCCGCTTGCTTTATTCGGTTTCCAGCTCCGGGACAGAGAAGGGACAAGCGTTTCCCACCGGTCCCGCTGCGTTCCCTTGAGCCTCAGTGCCGCCGCGGGAGGTGCCGATGTGGAGCTTGCCAGCCCGGGCCGAGCTAGCGCCGGGCTCTCCGGGAGCGACCTCAGCCTGGTGCGACCGTCCCCTCGGGCCGGGGGAGCTCCCGCCACCGCCACAGCCCCCGGCAGTCGGCAGAGGCGGCCGCGGAGGCCGGGCTCCCTCTGGGCGGCAGGAGGTGAATGGCAAGCGCCGGCGTCTCCCTCCCACACCCCGGTGTCGGTCTCGCCTCCTCCAGCAGCAGCAGTAGCGGGTCACCTCTGAGCGGCTGAGCCGAGCCGCGCCGCGCTGCCTGCTGGCCGCAGGGCTGCCGGAGAGGCGGCTGGCGGCTCCCCTCGCTACCTGCGGGGCCGCCGCCGGCTGGCGGTGACATTGGGAGGGGACTGGCGAGGGTGGCGCCGGGGGCAGGAGCGCCGCTGCCCAGAGCCAGCCGCACCTCGCCCTCCCGGCGGCGGCGGGGAGCGGGGCGGCGGGCGGGCTGGGCTCCGGCTGCTCAAGCGCGCAGCTCTTCATTTCCTCTCGCCGTCCGTCGCGCTGCTGGAGGCTCCGGACTATAAATAGCAGCTCGCCCGCCGCCGAGCGTCTCCCGCACGCACCGGGGGAAAGTGCCGCGCCGGCCGCCCCGCCGGCGCCCTCCCGCCCGCCCCGCTGCCGGACAGGTACCGCCGCTCGGGAGGGGTGCGGGGGGCTCTCGCCGCTAGCCAGGGTTTTGTTTTCTCCTTTTCCCCGCGGGCTCCGGCGCGTCAGGAGAGATTAGAAGCCGAGAATCGGTTCCGGCAAAGTCCCTCCCTTTTATTCCCTTATCAAGTTTCTTAAGGTTACAGCCCGCCGGGCGCGCAGCCCCGGCAGCGGGAGAAGGCGCCTTCGCCGGGAGCCGCGGCCGCCGCCGGGCGAGGGGCGATCCGGGCTGGAGTGCGCTGAGGGCGGCTGCCGCTCTCCCGCCCCCTCAGGGCCGGCGCTGGGAGAAGGAAGGTGGCCCGGCCGCCTCAGAGACCCCTGCCCGGCCCGCCGCCGCCCTCCGGGGATCACCGGGAGTGCGGAGGGACTGAGCTGCCAGGGCAGCATCCAGCTAGGACGCGCCGGGGATCTCCCGTAGTTTCTCCCGACGGCGGCGGCGGCGGTGCCCGCCGGGAGCCTGGATGCCGCTTTGGCCGCGGTGCCGGCCCCCCCGCGCAGCTGCGGCCGTGGCCCTTCTGAAGGGCTATCGGGGGGTCTCTGCGAAGGTTTTGTGTCGCGCTGGAAAGTTGGGGGTACTTGGGGGGAAGGGTGGCGACTTCTGTGGGTGACGCTAAGGGTTAATTCGGTGGAGTAATCGAGCTATAGGATCCCCATCCCCATCTTGCAAAAGAGCAGCGTCTGCCGAGATGTAATGGAAACCACAAGAAAGGTATTACAGATAATTAAGTTGAGCAGAGTTGTAACTTGAAATTGTATCAGCCAGAAAAGGGGGGTGTGGGGGGGTGGGGAATGATGTTCAATTTCTGATTTACAATCGAGTAGAGCTCTGTTTTCTTTTCCTGAAATGACACAGAGATTTTGAAGCATGGATGGCAGAGCTTGGGACTCTCAGCTTGGTCCCCAAAACTAACCTGCTACCTTATCCAAAATAGGAATAATAGAATTAGGTCTTTGTAGAGCTGTGTTTTCATCTGATGCTTAATTATGTTTCCATTTATTTTCCTTGCCAGAAGAAATTTACTTGTTTATTTACCCATTAATGATGTGCTAAAATAGATATACTAAAATCAGGCCATACGTATGCCATTTAAATCTGACTTTCAGTCTCAAAGATGAGAAGATTTTCAGTCTCTACTGGCTTACAGGCACTCTGTATGTAAATGATGCCTTCATAGCAAGAATAATGGGGAGAATGGCTCTTTCTCGGTCTGTATCAAAGAAAAATGTATGTAAATAATTGGTTACCAACAAAACTTGTGCTTGGATAAGTATTTGCAAGTGTGATAGTAGTCTTTAAAAAGGCAGTTTTCTAGTCACTTGATTATTTTCAATGTTGTTTTTATTTTACTTGATTAAATTTGAGATGGCTTTAAAGCTCTGCAGTATCTCTGTTGTTTGTTTTTCTTTTCTTTTCTTTTTTTTTTTCTGTGAACCTGTATATTGGATGGCATTTGTGTATGTAAGCCCTCATTGCTGTATCTATCCATGCAGGACTCAATGCTGTTTACTTCACACATATTGATAATTCCACCAAAATTAGGATACAAGTCACAAGATTAATCTGAGCAGCAATTAGTCCTGTGAGATTTTTACAGCCCTGATGACATTAGTGGCAGCATGTGGCAGTGTTACTACTTCAGAGCCCTATTTTTGCTTTGGGTTTTTTTTTTTTCTTTTTCCCCTTCTGCTTTCTGACAGTTTCTACAGCACTCAAGATAAGATTAAATCTTTCTTTAAAATACATCTTTTCTTTTACTGGCTTGCTTGGACTGACTGAAGCTTCAGGTTCCAGTTCTCCATGGGTTCCTCAAACCTTGCAAATGCGGCTGATCCTTCTTTTGCTCTGGTTTTTCTTTCTCTGGAGAGACTTATCCATGAGGCTGCTTTAGTTTTTTTTCTGACCAAAGAATTCTGTCTTCCTCAGCCTAAGGTATATCAGTTTGAGCAGGTGTATCCAGGTGCCCCTTACAGATCCTCCTTTATGATCTATAGTCTCCTTATCTTCTGATCTGATTGAAAGATTTCACATTACGTGAAGGGTTTGTGAACCAAAAATGCAAGATTAATACTCTGCTTAGTGCCTGGAAGTCTACTGTACTGTAAGAACACAAAAAAAACCCCAACACAAAACCAAAACAAACAAACAAAAAACCCCAAACAAAAACAAAATAAACAAGAACAAAAAAAACCCCAAAAAACTCAAACCCCAAAACCCCAACAAAAACCACAGGAGTGGAAGACCTGCCTGGAGCATCGAAGTCAGCCTGTAGAGGACAGTGCTGCTGGCTGACAGTAATGAGTGGAGGCTGTGAGAGAGTCTGCTGATGAAGTAATTGTTTGAACAGGCCTAAATTCAAAAACTCCTAAATTGGAGGCAAAGTAGTAGGATTGATAGGTATGCTGAGCTATTTAGCTCATTATGGATGTATATTTTTAGCATATGACTTCTGCAGAGATATATCAAAACAATACTTTTTGAATTTATGTAACAGATTTACAGGAGGAAGTAAGATCATTTACCGAGACAAATCCAAAGGTGGACAGTTACTCCCAGCACTAAAGTTTCTTCAAAACTTCTGATGACGTTTTAAGCATGCTTAAAAAACTTGGGCAGTTAGCTGAATGTCTCTCCTTAACTTATATTTTCATAACCCTTCCTGTATGTCAGATGCTCTGGCTGATGAAAGTTTTTAGGAAGGGCTAGTTTGGCTTGGCTTATTAAACATCTTGTATTACACTAATGTTTTGTTATCATTGATGAATGGTGAA
The DNA here is from genome assembly GCA_027886175.1 of Phylloscopus collybita. Taxonomy (NCBI): domain Eukaryota; kingdom Metazoa; phylum Chordata; class Aves; order Passeriformes; family Phylloscopidae; genus Phylloscopus; species Phylloscopus collybita. Next base: position 8,762,835 of record JAJNNQ010000130.1, read on the forward strand.
TGTTATTGATTATACTTTTGAGAAAGGATTCTCTCTTTGAAGTAATCTGGGCTGATATAACTCAAATTTTATGAAATACTTTTCCCTGGATTTTTAAATTTACTTGTAAATCTCACTTTGAGCGTCAAAACATGAGCTGGATGGAAGGCTGAAATGTTATTTGGCATGAGTTGGCAGCCCTGGCCTCATTAGGACTTGGGGTCTTGTCTGCTACTTTCCCTGGGTTTAGGGGCCCTCTCCACACTTCCTGATTTCACCTACAAACCTGGCAATCTCACTACAAATTTGTCCTGAGTTCTCCATTGTAGGAGAAGAAATACAGGTGACCTCGTCCCTGATTAGTAACAGCTGTGTTAATTACAGTACAGCCTCAGCCCTGATGGGTCACAGCTGTATCCAATAAAGAGAAGTGTGATAAAAGGGAGTGGGTTAGCTGGGGAGGGGAATGATGATGAAGGAGGAGGGTCATGAGCAGAAGAGGATGAAGAGGAAGGATCCTGAGAAGAGAGAGTCCCTGCTGTGAGGTCAGTCTGGGTCTGCAGTCAGAGCAGTTGCTGGAACCTGCAGTCACAGTCTGGCTGGGTAAAAGCTGCAGTCAGAGCCTGCAAACTGATCCCTGCAGTCAGAGCTCAGCAGGCAATAACCAGCAGTCAGAGGCTGCAAGGGAACCCTACAGCAGGAGCTTGCTGCAGGCAGAGTCAGTGAATGGTTGGGGTCAGGATGGCTGAGCTGTAAAGAGGAATAAACCAGGGCCCTTTTTATGCTGTGATAAACAAGAAATCTGTATTTTGGTTCATTTGTACCCTCTAACAAGAGGGCTGCTGCAACACTCCTTCTATCTATCTAGAAGGAGTTGCAGTTCATTTTGTTCTTGCTGTCTTTTAAGTGGGTTTGTTTGAAGGCAATGCCTAATTTTTCCTTAACTCAGCTGCATAAGGATCTGGTCAGTTAGCTTCTCAGGCTCTCCTATCCTGAATAGTTGCTATGTTACAGAAAACCTGAGGCAAACTCTGAAAGGCCAGTTGGATTGCACAAGGTTGGAGTGTGGCGCTGGACTTCAGCTCAGAGATGTCTTCACAGTGATACAGGATTTAAGTTAAAAAGACTTGGTTGTCTTCATACAAAATCCATGCTGACAATTCTAAAGAGGGCTTGAGGTTTGTCAATTTCAAGCTTCCTGCTGTTTGGAGGGCTATGCTTTTACTGCTTGCCAGAAGAGGAAAAAAAAAAGGTATAAACTATTGATGTAGAACTCTCTAGTCCATTTTCTCTATAATCTGCAAAGGGAGATTCAGTTGATTTGGCCAGCTCAGTAGCAGGCCTTTTTGGGGAAGAGTTTCCCCCATTTTTTTCTGCCGTCATAAGTGAGCTAAATATGGACAGAATCTCCAAGAGCAAATCAGATTTAAGCAATCAATTCTACTCTGAAAATTGCTGTTAGGAGACATTGTCTGTCTTCCAAGTCTTGTATACATTTTTGGCAAGGTATACTGAAATAACATACTGAAAAGTGAAGTGGACATCTTATGCTGTACATGGGATGATTATTAATTTGTCTTGAGAGGGAGTGAATACAAAAAACTGTATCTACTTACTCTATAGGGTTTTCAAGTTTACAACTATAAAGCTTGCTTACGTGTGTCAGTAATGGGTTTTGGATCGTTTGATGTCGGTATGGTTGGTGAGACTTTTAAGAAATGTAGTTATTTCTGCTTCTCAAGTGTTATAGATTCAGGGTCTAAAGAACTTGCCACCCTTCAGAATCCAAAGGGACTGGGCAGGAGTGCTGTGTTTACAGTTGCTTCAGCTCTGTCTGTGCACAGGAGGTTTAAAATGGGGGTTGGATGTTAAAAGCCTTTTTGTCTCAGTCTGGTAAACTAAGCCTCTTCCTATTTGTCAGTGAATTTGCCCCACAGGTCCTTCAGATTGTTTTTAATGTTGAACCAGGCTCTATTTAATGAAAATACACAAGAAAACACAAGCTAAAAAGGTGCTTACTTGACATAATACCGTGTCAAAGTGTTAAATGTGATGCTATTCATCAAGGTCACTTTGGCAGGCTGAGTTTGTGCTCTGTTACTGGGTGTCATGGCATTAAAAATCAAATCCATCTGTGCTTTTTTGATGGATGCCTTTTGCTTTGTTTTGTATCCTGTTTCTATGAAATTTCGCCCTGTGACCCCAGTGAAAATTTATCCCGAGTACAGCAGTAAAGTCAGTCTGGGGAGAACTTTCTCTTAACATATATAAATAACTAAACCACTTTCCTTTGTATCAGTTTCTTTCATTCTGTTATCTGTACTCTTGCCAATGGGAGTTTCTTGCTGCACAAACCACTATTTTGGCAAATAGAGTGAAATCTCCTACTACGAGGCAGTAACAAGGCCCTGTTTTTTAATGTGACTGTAGGAGGTGGATATGTAATGGACAATTAAGAGGAAAAAAGCCTTTTGGGGAATGGGCTTTTATTGTATTTTGACAACTGTTCATGTACCATCAAGTTTTTGTGTTGTTCGTTTGGTTATCAAGCGTCATCGTAAGATGCACTAAACCTAGGGTGCATATTTCTGTTATGAAAGTGGCTCAGAAACATGCAAATGGGTGTAAAACCTAGGTGTTAAATGTGTCTTGGTGTCTTGTGCATTTGTGCAAATAGAGCATTAAGCAGAATGCCTCAGCTCTGGTGTTGCTCAGTGTTTCTGTAGCAGCAGTAACAGGTTCTGTTTGCTTTGTGTTTGTGGAAGTGGCTAAAGAAAACAGCTGTCAGTAAAACTCAGTTTTCTAAGATGAAATAACTGTCTCTGCTATAGAAATGTAATTTTGGAATAATATTTTTATTGGTTATTCCATTTTATTCTATAAATGAGAGCAGGGTTTGGTACACAGAGTAGGAGATACTGCATTTGACGTTCACAATAACGTCAGCCTGCTATTTTTATAGTTTTTAAAAATATACTTTCAATTGATGAGAAGATCTTTAATTTTTCAAATTAATAATCTAGATATTGAGAAGTGCTTTTTTGCTTTTAGCCAAGTAAGGATGTGGGTTAGATATTTTTTCCCCCTTTAAAAGGCAGCTATAGAGCTCTGCTGTATCTGGATTTTCTGTATTACTGCCTGTCATGACACAAAGCTTGGGTGGCTTTTGTGGAATGGCCATGGTGTGTAGCCTCTCTGGGTTAGCTGGAAATGAGAATTCCACAAGGTTGCCTCTGTGTGGAAAGTGGGTTGTAAAGCAAACTCCCCTGCAGTCCTGCATAGCAGCTTTCCACTGGAGCACTGTGACTAGGATCATCAGATGGTGGCCCAGCCATTGAACCTTGCAATAAAGACCAAGGATGTAAATGAGGAGGAGACACCTGGTGAAAAGAGTAAACACAGAGTTACGTGGTGTTCTCAGTTTAGACCTGCAATTGAGAAATATTGTTCAATTTGTTTGGTAGTTTCTATACAAGAACAGATGCTCAACTTGCATTAATTTTGCACTCAGTGAATCAATTAAACATTTTTACAAATGATTCATATTTGGTAATGGTTTAGCCATAGAGTTACAACAATGATAATTTATATATTTTAAAGTCTAAGAATGTTGGGGTGTTTTTTTTTTGTTTTTTTTTGTTTTTTTTTTTTTTTTTTTTTGCTTTCCTGCTGTTGGTGTCAGATTAGTTTAAGTTCTGCTATTTTGTTTCAGCTGGCTAGCACCGACATTTTCTACTAGGCACAGATAGTTTCCAGGTAAGACAAACAGAAGTGATGACTGCTGTTTTTATGGAAGTTGTTTTGGTTTTGGATACCACAGGTGGCAATAGTCAGAAGCTTAGAATGTATCAGTACAGCCTACACTAGGTGGCAGTGTAAAATATGAAGAAGCCTAAGAACATTTGGAATGCTTTATGAACTCAATAGAAGCTGCCACGTTTATGGCACATTTTGTAGATAAGAGTACTTTTACTGCATGGTCTCCCCTTAGATATGACGTCCCTTATTTTTCATGGTCTTAATTTTTCTTAACTTCACCTTGTTTGAGTTGGGGAATGTGAAAATTCAGTCTACGCTTTTATTGTGGTTAGCTGGCTCGTGTTTGTAGTTAGTTATTGGCTAGGAAAACCACACGTTGTTGAAAATGTTATGTGAGATGTATATTTTTAACTGTAGGGCAGAAGCTGTCAACTGATGAAACAATGATGAGTGAGGCTTCATTTTAACATTTTATACCTGTGTTACAGCCATTTATAGTAGATCTAGGATGATCTGGTATGCATTTGTTGTTTTTAAAATAAAAATACTGGAATTGTAACTAATCTGATGTCAAATTACATGTACTGCTGGAGTTTGCTGTCTTTCACTTAGGGAATGTGTATGTGTGTGAACTTTTTATATATATATATGCACACCCCCCACCCCCAGTTGCTGTGGATATAAGTCTTCTTAAAAATTGTAGGATGTGTGAGTCTTAAACTCAAATGCATCTTCATGCTCTTCAAGTATTGCAAGGGAGCTTAAGTGATAGTGGGAGTCAGAGCTCATCTGTGAGCTCAGCACATGCTTTGTTAGTAAAGTTTGGGGTCCTTTCAAAGTTTTCCTTCAGCCTGATGATACAAAAATTCTTATCAGGGTGGAGAAAATAACATTTACAGAAACCTTTATCAGTTTGTGTAATCAGTTTCTGTGCCATCAAGATGCAACAGGCTAGAGACAGATCTCCCTACTAAAGTATAAAAAGCAAGAGGGATCAGAGGACCCAGCCTGTAAAGGTTGTGTGCGGAGTTCCTGAACTGCTTTGTTATGTATTTGCAAGTGAAATGAGAGAAGTTTGATATAACACCATGAAAGCTTTACATTTTTATAAATTGGATTTTCTTTCTCTGACAAAAATGAAAAGCCTGGTCACAATAGCTTCTTTGGAACTGTGTATTGCAAAAAGCCTAGCTGTCCACATGCTGAGGTTATTAAGTGAATTTAGGCTGTCAAAATATTTATGGAAATAGATTTAGCACCTTGCATTAAAATTGATTAGTAATTAATCTGATGGTAAATGAAGAAGACTGTACATACGTAAGGTATAAGTCAAGATATGCTGAAAGTTTGAGGAATGAACATTTCATAAAATCCCAACTTTTGATAATGACTTCTTTTAAGCAGAAGACACAAAAGTACTAGGAAGCAGTGGGAGTATTTAGTGAGGAAACTCTTCCCCCTCCTTGCTCTTTGTTCACACTATTATGCTTTTCACAGAAGAAAATGTTCAGTACCATTGATATCTGTCATATCAGTATTTTGAAGGTAATGTGAAAGATTTACCAGCAGAAAATGTAGATAGTCAAGTAAACCTGTGCTTGCAGACGTCCTGAATGTATGTATGGGTCCTGCAGGGGCACTCTAAGTAATGATTCTCTATCTTCATGTAATCTTTGAAAAGTTCAGCCTTAATTTTAATCATTCATAGTTTCAGCAAAGGAAACCTGGTATAAATTCTCCTTGGCAACTCTGAATCTTAGTTGTTGCTTGATCTCCAGCTGTAAATTGAGATCTTGTGTCTCAGTTTGAATTGCTTTGGTTCAGCATTCACAGCTACTTTTGTTTGTTTGTTTTGACTGGTGTTAATTGAATGGCAAACTCTGGTAATCTGGCACAAAAGTAAGATAATGCTAAGCACCCGTTTATCAAAAAAGAAGGGTCGTGGATGTCCATATTAATGTTAATGGGAGTTGTCCTACAATTTGCAGCTGAAGATTGATCTGAGATGTGTGGGAACCTGACAGAGCAGATCCCTGACAAAGGCAGAAAGTGAAAAGTCACTGACTGAGTCACAGGGTGAAAGAAATAGACACTGAAGCAAGACTAAATGGTAGTTTATTTTAGGCCTGTATAAAAAGTTTTCCAGAAATAAACTGTCTGATCTGAATTCCCAAGGTCTTGCCTCCAACCGGGATTACAAGGAAAACTACATCCTTTGGTCCAGCTTGGGCTGTGTTTTATAACCTGTGGCTGAAAACTGGAGGAATTACTGATGCTAATCTGGGAAGCAAAGTGGTGAACCCCAGCTTAAGCCAAGTGAACAGTCTCCAAAGCTGCTGGGAACAAGCCACTTCTTACCTGAGCACTGGGGACAAAGGGAAGTCAACCCATCTGGAGTTCTCCACTTGTTTTTTCTACTAGAACCGTGCCTTGCAGGTTTCTTCCCTGTGTTAGCATTTGTTGGCTACCATATTTAAATAAATCTGATGTTTCAATAGAAAACATGCTACAATTGTTTCCATGTTACCCTGAGAAGATACATTTATAACAATTACTTAAAACACCTACTTCAGCACTTGCTCTACTTGTTGAACAGCTTGTTAATGAGGTGTCCTAGAGTTATCTATGAATATTTATTAAGATTTATATCAAGAGTAAAATATAGAAAAACTGTAGTCTTTTTCAGAAGAAAAATGATGATTACTCATTTTCAGTTCTCTGAGATTACCTCAGCAATCAATTTTGGTATGTTAAAATAATTACATGCTTGTGAATTTTACCTGAAGCATCTGATGTTTATGGCTTCTATTTGTATTTTGGGGGCTTGATTTTTTTTTTTTTTTTTTAAACCCTTTTAGAAAAAGAAGCGCTACCTTTATCCTCATCAACTGTTCCAGGTGGGGAGTAGGGGGGAGGGCCAAAATACTGCAAAACATAAACATAAAACGTTTTGCCTATTTTAAATAAAATACTGATGAAGATCTAGCCTGTGTCTGTGGGAATTTTTCTTGGCAGATGCTTGCTAAGTTCTGAAAAACATCAGCTTTGAGAATCTATTTTTGTGCTCTGGAAGAGCAATGTCTCCCACTAAAGTTTGAAGGTTAAGGTAGAAATACTTCTTTGGAAATTGAACTATGAAGTGCAAGAAGATATATTTTTAAGCAATTTTAAAAGACAATACCAGCCTGTCAGTTTCGACCCTAGTTTTTCATTTCTGTATTTGGAACAGTGTTGCAGCTTTACACCCAGATGATTTGTTAGTTCTGCTGTAGTAAATAATTCAAAAGAGCCTTTGTTGTGTAGTCAGCAATGTCACACATCTCTCACCTCCTCTAAGTGATGGGAGCAGATTCTGACCCCGTTTGCGGTGTTGTAGGTTTGCTGCAGCTCAAGGAAGCGCTTTGGAAGATCTTGGCTTTTGGGTTTTGTTTTCTGAAAATAAATAACATCTTAAAAATGAGATTTTAAAACTTAGCAGTAATTTGGCCTCTTATATTGTTGATTCTGGCAATGCACAGAAGGGACCAGATGATAAGAGAAATCCAGGTGTGCTGGTATTTTGGTAGGAAGTGTGGGCTTCATCTTGGAAACACTCCTTGGGTGAGGGTCAGGCTGGGATTTTGAATCCTTGAACATGCAAGGTAAGATGTGCCTCTGTTGGATGGCAATGGGGGATCTGGAGGAGAGCTGGTGTCTGCAGAGCAGGACACCTCTGGGAAGCTGTAAAAACATTGGGGCTGATAGAAATTTGCCTACCACCTGGGAAAAGGAGTGTGCCATAACTAGTCTCAATGCTGCAGCTTTCTTGAATCTTTAACAGTCAAGATAAGTCTCTGTGCTTGGCTACTTTCCATCTTACCTGAAAGCTTGTTTTGTTTCTGTTTGTATTTAGGGATTTTCTGTGTCTATGAGGAGAGAAGCTGGCTGCCTCTTTAGGCTACAGTAAATTCTATTCTTATGTACTCTTGAGCAATCTGGGTTTTGTTTTTAATGGAAGGTACATATAGTTTGGGTTTTTTTACTTAGTGAGAAGTGTTTGTTAGTGTCAAAAACCTGTAAAGTCTCTGTCATACTACAGCTGACTCGCCCACTTGTCAGCAGTACTGGGTTTTCCTTTTTCTTCATGGATGGTTATCTTTCAGCTTGCTCTATTTCTGTCCAAATAGTGTTGCTCCCATTCTAGCCCAGTGAAGGGTATTCATAGCTTTCAGACCTAGTTCCCATCACAGCCAGACCACTAACAGAATCAGACAGTGTTGAGGTGGGAGGTGCATGGAACTTGCCGAGCTCTTCTCAGTAGAATTTTCTGCATCTGACAGGTGATGCAACCGAACAAATAAACAAAATTCAGATCCTGTGTTGTCTGTGGGCAGCAGGTGTTTGTAAAGGTCATGGACTGCAGTGGTTCAGGTAACTGAAAAAAATAAACAAAATAATTTATACTGTCTTGAAAATAGGCACTGCCTTAATCCATCAATTTAAAAGTCGTCATATGTGAAGGAGGGGACAGTGTAAGTAAGTTCATACCACTGAACAGAGAAAGACAGATGATTCTTCTTGTCTGCAGTGCCACATGGAAAAAAAAGAAAAAAAGCCTTAAAAGAATTACCAGGCAATGAGAAGATAATTAAACCATCAAGCACAGGGAATCTCATGGCCATTGTGGGTAAATAACTCTGGCTGCTCCAGGCAAAGGACCAACTTAATTAAAAACAATGACAAAGAAAAAAAAAAAAAAAAAGCCAAACCTCAAATCCTAATTTAGTTAACCCATTTACCAAAGAATGATATTGGAAGCCAATTAGTTTTTCTACAGAGACTAACACTTTGTCTATAAATGCACCATTTAAAAAAGTTTCTAAAGTTTCTCTGGCTTTGCTTTAAAAATGTATGAACAGCGTGGGATCCAAAATTTGTGGGTTTGAAGTATACTTTATGTCAATTTTCTGATACTGTTTTTTCATCATGAAATATTTAATTTTTCACTTCTAAGTATGGGGAAAGCTGAGACCTGTAGTAGGAATCGCATTTTTTTTTCTGTTTATTGGAATATCCTTAGGGCAGAGAGAAGGACACAGAGGAAGCCAAGCATACCCTGGCTGCATCCAGAGCACTGTGGGCAGCAGGTCAAAGGAAGGAATTCTGCCCCTCTGCTCTGCTGAGACTCTGCCTGCAGTGCTGTATCAGCTCTGGGGTCTCAGCTTAAGAAGGATGTGGACCTGTTGGAACAAGTCCAGAGGAGGGCACAAAGATGGTCAGAGGGCTGGAGCACCTCTCCTATAAAGACGGGTTTAGAAAGGTGGGTTTTTTAGCCTGGAGAAGAGAAGGCTTCCAGTGAGACTTTTATAGGAACCTGAAGGTGCTGCAAGAGAGATGGAGAGGGACCCATGGGGCATGGAATAGCAGGACAAGGGGTAATGAGTTAACATTGGAAGTGGGCAGGTGTAGATTAGATACTAGGAAAATGTTCTTTACTGTGAGGGTGGTGAGATGCTGGAATAGGTTGCCCAGAAAAATCTGTGGATGTCCCATCCCATCCCAGATTGCATGGGACTTTGAGCCACCTGGACTAAAGGAAGGTGTTCCTGCCCATGGCAGGGGTGTTGGAAGGAGATGATCTTTGGGGTTGCTTGTAACCCAAACCTTTCTGTGGTTCTGTGACCACCGTGTGCAGTAGAGCAAACTCTGTTTGCACAGGCAATGCAGCCTATGGTAGTGTGAGTCCTGTCCTGGCCTGCAGGCCTTGCCTTGTCTGTAATTGAACTATTGTGGCTACAGTATTACCAGCTTAACATCTCATTAGCACACGGGAAGCATAGGGAAATGGAAATTTCTGGGCTGGATGGCCCAGGGAAGCATGTAATAGCTCAAGTAAAGATGGTTGTTTATGTGAGCTTAAGACGGTGTTGTATCTTGAGCTGCCAAATCTAAGACTTTAAATGTCAGCCTGAAAATTCAGAATGAATCAATATAATACTTTCAACCTTCGGTTTTCAAGAACATTTTTATTTGTGCTTGGTATGCTAAATTGTTACAGAATATGTATTTGAAAATAGCAGCATTACTTCATAAATTACTACCATTCTTACTGGCTTTTGTACATGCATTAGTCACATTACTGAAGTTGGGGAGAGGGAGAAGCCTAGAACTGAGTGTAAATGGACATATTAAAAATTGTGCCAAAAGGGCAGCAAGGGAGAAAACAGGTGGTGGCCAGAGGTATCTGTCAAACCAAAAGGCAGAAATAAATATTCTTACAGAAGCTTCTGCTACTGTGCTTATGCAGAATTAAGGCTTCTCCTGTTGTGTCCAGGTGAACTGCCTTGTGCCTCTCTGACATTGGTTTGGAAATGTTTTGAGTCAGAATATGCGTATCTCCTTCTGGCTCAGTGGCACAGTGATTCCTGATAATAGCACCTGAATTCAAATTCACATTATTACAGGGCACAGTTCTCTAAGAGTTTTTGCAAGTAATTTTCTGATCTTACTTTTAGTTGTGGATTTAATATTTGACATGCTAGGATTCTTAATGTTAAGAGTAACATTAAGGAATATTAATGTTTAATTTGATGTCATAAGAAATAGCTTACAGTCATTTTTGCAGATGAAATAGGTAAGATATCTTTCATAGTTCCTTTGGAATTTTGGTGCTTCTTAATCATTCTTTGCATAAGGCATAAGGCATAAAATCTTCCTTTGTATGTGACTGCCAGAAGTTAGATTACATTGGAACTAAACAAACACTGAGTTGGAAGGAATTTAGATTGACATCCATATTTGTAGATTTTGAAATTACCTTAATCTGGAAAAACAAAGCTTGGGAGTTGTCATCTGTGTCAGCATTACGTTAAGCTCTGCATTGGCACAGTTGTTACTTCCGTGCTGCCCTGAGCTGGAACTTGGTGTTTAGCAGCTCTATTTTTCATTCATGGAAGTAGGACATAGTGGAAAAGCTGTCTCCTTGGATGTGTGCTCTGAATTTCACTCTGCAGGGCAGTTTGCTGGTCAGAGTTGGTGACTTCACTGGAACAGAAGGTTCAGATCAGATCAAGAAATTAACCTCAGTTAAGGTCTTCAGTATTAAATCTGTGTTATTATTAAAACCAGACCACATTGGTGGTTTTATTAAATATCTTGCTTTGAGTTATGGTTTGAATTTGAATTCTTTCTTTGAAGAATTTTTGGCAAGATTTCTTCTGTTTCCCCTGGGCCTCTGTCCCTGAGCGCAGAGGCACTTTTGTGTGCTGGTAACTGCTCACCAGCCCAGTTTCTCTTCTTCAGCTTAGTTGTAGTACCCTATCATTAAGAATTACTTAATGATCTGGTTAGGATTATGTATTGCCATATACTGAAATATTTCTTCCTCTTCATTCTTGTAGTAGTAGTTTTCTGCCTTAATGTAAAATGCAGTGTTATTCTTCACATGGAATGCAGGAAGTTTAATTACTTTCTTTATAACTAAAAAGTGTGGTGTTTCTGGCTGAAATGAGTTGTTGGTGTTTGGGGTAGGGTTTTTTGTGTTTGGAGTTGTTTGTTTCATTTAGTATGGAATGGTTTTGTTGTTTTTTTTTGTTTGTTTGTTTTGTTTTAATAGTGAGATAAAAATATTCTAGGGAATGTCTGCCTCAAACATGGTAAGACGCTGGGAAACTGGGCAAGATTTGGGAACAGAATGGTTTTGCTAGAGAATGCTAATGTTGGAAATGGTGGCAATTAGTTTGGTGGGAAGAAAGACTAGGTAGTTCATGCAATGACAGCCAGGGATAATTGAAGTAGGAGATAGGTATGAGGGATTAGGATAAGAATATTTTATATGGATTTAGAAGGATGGTCACTGGAAGTGAAGTGACAGTCTCTTGGTTCATTTTGCTCTCTACATGGATTTCTTCCTCAGTTTTTGAGGCTTTTCTGTTAACAAGTTCTGTTAATTCAGCAGTGAGGAAAAGGAAATGAAAGCTTGAAGTGCAGTTGTGTGTGTTGTTTTTGATTCTAGAAATAAAATAAAAAGTAACAAAGTTTATCTAAACTGTTTCATTGTATGTCGCCTCTGGGTAGTGAGAGGAGGGCAGCTGCAAGTACGTCAACTGCACAAACCTTTGGGCAGTTTGAGAAAATCTTAGAGCAGAAAAATGAGAAATGACAGAAATGCTGGGAGAACAAGGGAAAAGATGCCAGTTGTGTATTTCCTCTAGTTTCTGCCTTTGTTTTCCTTTATAAAATTTAAGTGTAGCTTATCCGGGGCATGACAGAGAGCTGTTGTCTTTTGTTTGTTTATTTGTTTGTTTGTTTTTAAAGAAAAGCACAAAGAAAACCTCATCAACTGAACCTCAAAAGTAGTCCTTTGCTTTCCAATAATGTTCCTGTGCTTTTGTAGAAATGAATTTCAAATATGAAGTAAAACATTTTAAAATTATTATATAGTTGATCAATAAAGTGAATTTATTTTGGGTAGCCTACAAATTAGTTGGATGGCTATCAAAAGTCTTGCGTAAGTCATAGTCAAAAAATTAATTTAAAAAAAACCAGTCACTCTTTTCCATGTGATTGTAACTAACACAGGAATAGATCATCCTATTTAAGCAGTGTGACAGAAAAAGACAGGCAGAAGAGCATGCAAAGCCTGCCAGGTAGTATTGAGTTCCACCACATGAAAGAGAAGAGTGATGAGTATTCTGTAATCACTTGGTACAGGACAACAGTGTTTATTCTACTGGATGACTTGTCATCCAATGAAGTTTCCTGAATGCTGTCACTGAAACATCTAACTTAATAACAACAACAAAAGTCATGTTGCTCCCAAGTGCAGTGCTGAGCTGGAATCTGTGTCCATCTGCCAGCAGTCACTGCTGGACTGGTGTTCTTCACCCCTCGAAGCACAACTCTGCAGACACAGCCAAGGAAGGGGGCAGAATTGGTACTGTGGGATTGAGTCCTCTGATGGCATAAAAAGGGGCAAATTATACTTTTCTGACCAATGATCTAGGGGTCAGAACTTACTGTTGTGTTTCTTTAACCACTTTTATTTAGCTTTCTTCCTTTAGTTTAGCAATGCAAATTGCTAGACAAATATATTGTTTTCTCAGCATCCATGGAAATGTAATAAAATGGCAGAGAATGCAGCTGTCAGTGAGAGCTGTGCTCATTTAATAACTGTGAAATTTGGCCTCAAGCTAGGCCTCTTTGTATTTCTTTCCTATGGATAAGGGATTTGATGGAAGTATTTTGCTATGATAGCATTTCAAAATTTTGACATATATTTAAATAGATACAGACTGCATGCTTGAATCTGTACTTAGCCTTTCACTTAACCTGAAGACTTACAAATGAAAACAAAACAAATGAACAAAGCATTTTCTAAAATCATCTTGAGTGATGCCTGCCACATGGGGAAAACAGCAAAACATTGCCAGAGAGCATGAGACCTAAAAAGAGACAATTTCAGCTCTGGCCAGGTATGGCAGAGAGTTGTAGTAAAATGTGGTTACTGCTAAGCAGGTATTAGGAGGTAAACTGTCCTTTTAATTTTTTTTTTTTTTTTTTTTTTTTTTTTTTTTTTTTTGAATGCTCTGCTGTGGAGTAAATAGAAAGCATAAATGTTACTGATATGTCTTAAGATGGATGAAGTGTCTTAGAACAATGTCCCTGGCCTCTGGTACGTAACAGCTGGTGACACAGCTGTCTGCTGTGACAAGTCAGCCTGGCACTGCTGTAGCCAGGCAGAGTTACTGTGAAACCTGAGAGATGTTTTGTCTGCAGGGCTCTTTTGCTCCTCACTGAATCGATGTCCCACCCCTGATCATCCTCTCTGGAGTGCAAGACCAGAAGAACACTACTGGATTTTTGGGACAGTGGAAGATGGAGCTGTTATGTTTCTCCCTTCAAGCTCAATTGGCATTGCCCTAATTTATGTCAGTTTTGAGCTGATGCCTCAATCTCTGTGCTTTCCAGATTAGTCCAAGCATAAGGTGCTTTGGGGAAATTGCTTCTCTCATGCTCAGATTGGCTTCCAGCACCTCTCTCCCTGGGGTGAATATAGGACCATTTTGTTGCTGAGATGAAAATTTAAATTACTACCAGACACATTATGGATTCTTTTAAGGATTAGCCCAGAATTGAGAAGTGAAATATTTAATTTTGATACTACTCCCCTCTGTGTCCCTTGTGTTTGAAACGGTTCCAAACACTGTGCAACCAGATACTTGAACTTGAACGTGCCAGGTTTTCTGTTGCTGGATTTTTTCTTTATCTTTACTCTGTTTGGGGTAGAATACAGCAGCCATTTAACAGAACAACATAGCCACCATTAAGGGCAAAAAGAAGAACAGTATCTATCCAAAACTGGGCAGGAAATTGTAGGTGTGTATCTGGGAGTTAGGTTTTGTCCAGGATGCCACAATTAATGCCCTTAGTGGAAGGCAAGTCTCCATTGCTTACAGGCCAGCAGCTGTCTTGCATGTTCGTCCCAGTGTCAGAGGGTGCTGTGCCCCTATAAAACCAGCAGGTTTTCAATTTTTTTTTTTTTTTTTTTTTTTTGAGCTGTAGATACCCAGAAGCCCTTTGTTTCTTGGCGCAGCAATGAACTCCAAGAAAACTCTTGGACTGCTAGTGTTGTGTGTGTTCGATATCCTTACTTCTGAGAATAAATAGTACACTATCCAATACACCCCTCAGATTTTGCTGCAGCTATGGACAAAATACTTAACTCACAATTGTAGTTTTAAGTATTTTTTCAAATGTATGTGAAATGGTGGTTCACCTCAACGTCAGTTTTCTATTCAGAATGTTAGTTCAGCTTCAAAACATTGTCAAAATTAAATGTCTTCCTTTTCTTCAGATGGTATTTTTAAATCAAGTTTGGCTGATTCCTCACAGTGTTTTTTGTGTTCTCTATCAATAATACTTTACTATGAGATTTTTTCCTAAAGAAAATTTTATAAAGCTGATCAATTGTTGCTTTCTGCTCCTTCATCCATTCAGCTCACCTTGATTTTTTTTTTTTTCATAGCAGCAGTGGAGTGTAAGGAGCAGAAAAATGAATTACTGGTGCTGCCTGTCTGTTTACCAGAAGTGTTTGTTAGTTAGCTACTCCATTCTTTATATCCTTCCAGTCAGGACAACCTTTACAGAAATGTCTGTCTTCATCAAAGTGAGAGAACATAGCACTTAGAGTACCATTTTCATCCTGGGAATGGCAAATTACTTTCCTTCTGGGAGACACGAGCATTCAGACACACTAATGTCTTTGCAACTTTAAAACCACCACACAACTCCTTAGGAAAATGAATAAATCAAGTTGTCAGGCCTATAATCTGTGTCCAAGAGTCTGAGTCTTCCAAGGCTCAACATGTAGGACCAGAATTTTGTCCCTTTGAGATGAAAGTCCTGTGAGTAAGAAGAGGTCCCTGTTTCACAATTCATTAAGTAAATCATTGCCCTTTCTGATATGTCTGAAATGTTTACTCTGCACATATACCATGCATTGGCTGATTGAACATGAAGACTCAGATAGGATTTGGGTTTTTTTTTTTTTTTCTTCCTTTTTCTAGTTAACCAAAATGTTTGTGGCAGAGAACTAGTGTGTAAGAGGAGCAAAAGTGAAGCTGTGCAGTCATTGATGGAGTGAGCAATCATTGAAAGGAAAAAAACCCCAAGGTTTTTAGGAATACAGAGCAGCCTTGTAAAGAGCTCTCTGAGGAATGATTTATTTTGTTGCCAACAGGATGACACCAGTCTATAGTTAGCCATGTCTAGTCTGTAATCAGACTCAGTGGGGCAGATTAGGTGCTCTCATAAAGTGAACATGGCTGGAGAAGATTGGCAGCAGAAAACAACACACGTACTGAAGCAGCTGGGCTTAGATAATCAGTGCTCCAGGAGGCTGGAGAAATTTGATTTTGAATGCTTTGCTTAAATTTTAGGTTAAGAAATAAAACTATGCCATTCTCTAGGCATAGCACCAAGTCGCTTCAGATTGTAGGAAATTGTTTATTTGCATACATTCATCTACTTGATTATGTGTTTTTTGTATTTGTCTAATGGTGGTGATCAGCTATGCTCTTGCAAGAACTAATCCCATCAGGAGCAGTCTTGCAAGTATGGAAAACCATAACCTTCAGGGATTATGATTCATCTGTGTTTAAAAGGAACATAGCAACATTAAATCCAAATTATATTACTTGAGCATCCTGAGATCCCTGTCCCCTGGCTTGGTACAGCAGAATGGGAAGCAAGAGGAGAAGGCAGATGATGAGCTTTGCTGTGTGTTGCTGAAGTTGCTGGGGGAGTTACTCTCCCTGGCTGGGTTGTTGTGGTGTTAGTGCTGGGCAGCAGAAACAAATGATGTTCTGGCTGTTACCGGTCCCAGCCAGGTGTTCTAGTTTGTGTTGATACCGGTGCTCATTTGTGTTGAACAGCAGGTGTTGAGAATTAGCATAAGTTGTTTTTTTGGTCACCTTGCATTGGGGGCGGTGCCTTGCTCAAGGAGGCAAGAGTGGCAACCAGAAATACAGCAGTTTCAGACTGTTAGTGCTAAATCCAGTGCCCTCTGTTGGAGAGGGAGAGAGTAAGATTTCTAGAAAATTGAAAATTCCAGGGAAGAGGGGGGAAAAAATCAGAAGCAATCAGCATGAGTTTCTTGAAGACGGTGCCTTAATACACTAAGCTCGGGTAAGGTGGTTGGTTGTAATTGTTTTTTCCTTTAGAAGTAATTCTTGACAGTTATGCATTATATATGTATGTGTTGTTTTTGTTTCTGTGCTTAGCCTGGCTCACAAAGGTATCTGTTTGACCTTATGGAGTAAGCATTGGAATGTAGGCTTTATGTTGCATGTCATAACCCAAAGAGAGTTATGACAAATATGTGCGGTCCCCTATTACATGAAAAATCCACTCTTCACCCTGAAACTAATTCTAAAGAGATTGTTAATAGTGTTAATATTAGTTCTTTCTTGAAACAAAACCTTTGGAAATTACTCTAAGTTTCTTATTGCAGCATTATGTCAGGTTTATTTTTTAGATGTTTTGGTAACACAGTGCTTGGTAGCTTACAGTTTCCCCCATGCTGTCCGTCTTTTTCCTCTTTCTTTGCATAAAACATAGAACCCAAGAAGAGTGAATCCCACAACATGCAGGTTTTGGTCCTAACTGCATCCACAGAGATTTGCTTTGAAAGAAATCATAAGCTATCTGTGTCTTCTTGATGAGTTTGATAAGTTAGAAACTGTGGATTTGTATTTTAGTAAATAAAAATTGCATTATTTCTCTTCTTTTATTTTTCCTAGCAGCTCTTTGGTTTGGCGTCCCTATGAGAGCACTGAAATAATCTCTTCTTATCTATTATTTTGGGACTAGTTTGCTTTTTTCCTTCCTTCTTCAATAGCAGAACTTCATGCCTCAATATTTCCTGTCCTCTGAGGGCATACCATTCTCCTATTCTCTAGAGGCTGCTCTAGACATTGCTGTAATACATAAAAAACCTGCTAAGGTGATTAGGAAGTTTAAAAGTTTTACCAAATTTCCTTATTACTTTCCAATTAAGAATTTCATCTAGACTCCCTATTTTCTCTGTATGGCCCAAGGGCCTTTTGCAGTTGAATAGACTGTTCAGTGTTTTTTAAAATTTGTAAAAGTTAAAATAAGCAAGTTGTGCATTGTTACAAGTTGGTTCCTGTTGTGGCTGAAAAAAAACAGATGCAATCAGGCATATTGAGATTTACCTGCTGTCTGATCCCAGGCTAAACCCAGAATGATTTTCTCAGTCATTTACCTAATGCTACCTTGAAGTCCTATCAGGTCTCTTTATCCCAGATGGATTAGTTTAGGTATCACATGTGTTAATATAGAGCCCACTTATCTTTTATATGATCAATCCTACCTCAGGTTTTCAGTAAGCAGTTTTCCCTTTAATCCCATCAATTCATGCATGCAGCTTCTTTACAGGCTAGCATTTAGCTTTCTTGTACCCGCATAATGTCTAGGTTGAACTTCCATCTTTTTATCATTTTCATGAAATACGGGCTGCCAAGTTTGTCTTCAAAGTAATCTCAAAGTTGCAGCTGGGTTAAAAAAAGGTACTTGAATATTAAAGAAAAGGAATAAATAATAAAGATAGTCGAAGACAGACCAGGAGTTTGCTGTGTATTATAAATATAAGCCAGTATGTGGGCTATCAAGCTGGATTTAAAAAGACAAGAAATAAGGTTGATAATAAGCAGGTATGTGTGTTTAGGTGGATGTGGTAATCTGAGCTCTGCCATTTGCTGAAAAATAATTTGATACTAATTGTAAATTACTAGTAGGATTATTATTTTGGCTTTTAAAAAAGTCTAGTGTGCATCAAACCTGCTCTTCTCGTTTTGCTGGATGTGTCTGAGTATGTCATAGGCAAGTTACTCAGACTTTGTCAGGGTGAAGCAGCTTACACTGTGCCTGAAATTAAATAGCTGCTAGAAAAGGGAGGATGAGTAGACAAGAAACAGGGTTAGGTTAATGCTTGCAAGAGGGCTAGACTTCCTTGAAGGAGTCAGTTGATGGCCATGAAATGCCCTGGGAGAATGAGCGTTGTGTGCTTTTAGGAGATGTGGTAGAAGCTGTGTTCCCTCTTGTGTTTGTAGCAGTTACTGCATTTCTGAACTGCTGATGAGAGAAATGGGGACAGTTGCATTTCAAATATGAGGATGTCTGGCCCTGCTGGTTTTCTTCGGTAAAATTGGTGAAGCTGTGTTCTGTGAATTGATGGATAGCTCTTAGGTGCTATGATATAGGTACAGATAATCAACATTGGCATTTTCAGTACTTCAAAAGATACACTTCTAACTTTAGGGTTAGGGTCATAGGCTTCTGTGATTTGGTCTGAACTGAGAGAACAGGCTCAGTATTTCCAATAGCCCAGTTCAAAGCCTTTTAAGAAAACTATCTACATACATTAAGCTTTCTGGTGAAAATATGAGGCTTAGTGTGGTGTAATGCTAAAGTACTTGTGTCCATAAACTTCGGGTTCTGTACAAAAATACATTTGGTTTTGAATTCATGTAGTGTTTTGATAGTGTTCCTGTTTACATCTTCTCTGTAGAGAAAGTCAATAGCTGATTAAAAAAAAAAACAACTTCTATGGTTGTGTGCAACTACTACTTTACTTGCCCTCCCCAATTTTTAGCATGATATAGTAGTAGAAAGAAGCAAAGTACACCAGCTACTGCTTCATCTCTTTTCCATAATGAATAAAACAAGGAGCTCAATGGAAAAGAGCAAGATGCTGTGTTTCTTTAAGAGTCACACAATGTTATTACAAGCTATGTTACTAAGATTGAGAGAGCAGGTAAAATGAGTAAAAATATTTGTAGTTACTTAAGTATGTGTGAATAACATTTGTGCTGAACAGTGAAAGCATGAAGACCAAACACCTTCAGAAAATATGTGCTAAAAAGATTAGATTTGTAGTTCTTGTAGAAGGACGTACACAATTTCATAATTATATCAAAGTTATGTTCCATCATAACTTCCTGAACTCTCAGTCTAGCCTCTTGTATATAGTTTAATCACAAAGGAATTTAAGTGTTACCTGGACTATTTAGAAACCTTTCTTAAGGATCCAGAACAGAGCTGGTATATTAACTTTTCCTGTTCTGTAACATGAGGAACTGCAACATTTTGTCTTTACTGCTTGTATTCTATATGTGTTTTTGTTTTGTTTTTTTTTTTTTCATTTCAGATTCTCTTTTAGAAAGCAGAGCTTGTTTCTCTATCAGCCTCCTAGTGAAAGGGATAGTGCTGTCTATTGTTTCTTATTCTAAATTACTTGTGACTTTATTTTACAGCTGAAGAGGATGGAAATACTGATCTGTGGCTGCTGCTTTCATGTTTTGTCATGATTTTCTTTATTGTTGCTTAAAAAAAGTGACAAGCCACCATTTGAGATTCAAAGCTTTCTTACTATGGTAGTACCCTTAAGTTTTGTCAGCTGAGACTGCATTGCATTGCTGCAAGGTGAGAACAAGTGTCACATCCACTTCTGTGGCTTTGAATGTTTACTGCCTTAAATTTCTAGTTGGATGCTTGGATTTTTGATGTCTAGAGGAGTATGGCTACTAACCTTTAAAAACAGAGAATATTCAGAAATCACCCCTGTATTTTTCAGTGAGATCTCCCAGCCCTGTTACTTATGGTTAGAAAATTAATCACTAGAAACTTCATGTAACCCACGCTGGTGAAGGTCACACCTCATTTTACTTTGAGAGTGTGGGAAAGTGAAAGAAATGTTAATGAATGAATCTCTTTTCCAAGCCTGCTAGCCTATTTTGTTTATTTCATTGCTTTGTCCTGGAGAGACCAAAGCTTACAGGCTCGAGGTCACACAAGACTTTGGCATAGTGGTAGAATGTAGAGATAGACTTAGAATTTTGCATATGCCTACAGAAGAGCTGGACAAAATGGTAACTCCACTGGTAAATCAATATAACCTGTCTATTCGATATCCCAGTGGAAGCTCGAGGCGCTAAAAAACAAGGCTGAAGAGAAATCTGCTAATGGAGGGCGATTGCAGGTACATGTTTGTGACTCTGCAGACAGCAGAGCTGTTGCAGGTTTCTTTTGGAATAATGCAGTGGGGTTGGAGAAGCTGCATGGCGCGTGTGCAGGCTTCCTTGGAACAAAGATGTAACAGGATAACAGGGATGTATCACTCAAGACCTTTTCCTACAGGGAGGATGTGAAAATTTTGGCCATTTAAAATGCATTTACTGGAAGAGGAGTCTTTGAAAAGATGAGAAAAAACTGCAATCTCTAGAGAAATGGCTGGCTGGCATTGAGAATTTATGCTGTTGCTGAAGAAGAACTTGAAATTGAGAAATGTGATAGATTTGCATAATGCCTATTTTTTTTTTCTTTTCTTTAAAGTGTACATGAAAAGAGATAGAAACCCAAGGACAGCATAGCAGATAAAGGGATATAACTGCACAGAACAACAGACAATTATTAGAATGAAAGTTAAGTGCAATAAATATTTCTGAGAAGAGTAGTCAGGTATGTAACTACTGGTTATGACTACGCCGGCTTTCAGTGCAGTTAAGATTGTGTGTTAGCTGAAGTGCAAGCGAAGCTGAAACACTTTTGTGCAAATACCAAGAGCTTGGGGTGTAAAATGGAATAATCTGAATTGCAAAATGTTAGACTGGATATCATTGCCGTAAGGTAATAGCATAGCAGGCATAGCAGAACATGAATATTGAAGGATACAACCGAAACCTAGAAATAGACGTTATTGGGTGGCAGTATAGTACATGATATTATAATGGTATTAGAGTGCTTCTGCAACAACTTAGAGGAAATGCTAGTGAAGCAGAAACCTCTTGGATTGATGTCAGTTCAGTGCAAGGTGCTTAGACTTCTGGGGCATTGGTAGATTTCTGCAGTGCTGAATCTGGAAACAGGTAATTGTAATGGAGTAAAGATCAAAATTGCTGGGCACATCACAAGAGAAATCATCTTTGTGAATACCAGCTGGAGGACACCTGCTGCTGATAATGGTAGGTAGGCCCAAAATAGTGTGGTTTTAAGGTATAGCATTTTTTAAAATTTGAAAATAAATCATAGGACTGAAACCAGGTAAGACTGGTCTTGAGTAATGTAGTTTCAACTCAGACTTGTATATTCTGATGATTTATATGTGTTTGGTCTCATATGTTTTCCTGAGAGATGGGTTCAGGAAAGGATTATGAGAACTGGAAAGCATTTCCTATGGGGGATAAATTAAGGAATGAAAACAACCCCAGAACTTGGCTTCCTTTATTGCTTCCAGTAATGGAGAAAAAGAGAATATACATGTAAGATAAAGGTCAGTGTTGGCATAATAATGTGGATAATTTGGACATTAAGAAATTTACTTTGAAAATTAAAGAATGTTCCTTAAACCTTTAAACATTAAACCGGTCAGCTTCTGGAACAGTGTTCCTCTGGGGATACAGAGACAAAGCTATCTAGCTACTTTTAGGCTTGATCTAAATAATATGTTCTGGAAAGTAGTAGATTTTGATGTTGCCTGTTGTAGTAGGTCTGACAATTCAGAGAGCTCTATCTGTTTGGTGTTTTTAAATATGGTTGGACTAATCCTGTCTCTAGCATGTCATTTCTGGGTTCAATTTGGTTGAAGTCAGTTTGTCAGTTGTTTTTTTTTTTTTCCCTCTCTTATCTTTTTTTTTCCTGCCATAGTCCAGGCCTTACAAGGAGTAACTTTTTCTTAACCATTTCTTCCGAAAATTACACCCAATTAAGTTGAAATGTCACTGCAACACACGCAAAAAGTTGCCTTAAACCTTTCATTTCCACATCAAGAGAAAGTAGTGAATGTGAAGTTTAAAGGACTTGATGTCTTTAGAAAAGACAATGCTGTGGCTGACTTATTTCTGACCCTTGGTAATTTTTTTTTTTTGTGCTTGAAAGGTAATCATAGGAACAGTCTTTCATTCTCACACATTTCAAAAGCAACAGCACAGAAAAACAAGGTGACAATAATTCCCCTCCTTCACCTGCCACCTTTTTAGCCTTCACACTTCTTCTATCCACCTGCAGAAAGAGTCTGAGGTGACTGGTCTTGACACTTGTGCTAATGGCAAGGGCGTTGTCTGTGCATCTCCCTACCTAGTGATTCTTAAATGAACATTAGACTCTTTTGCTGGAACAAAACAAAGGTTGAATCTTCTTATTTTGGTAGAGCAGGAGAAATCAGATGATACATCAATAGACTAATTAAATATAGCAAAGTTGGATTTGAGGAAGAAAATAAACAATGAGGAGCTAAATAAAGAAGTTGTGCGGGTCTGTGTTACTGCTGGGAGGTGGGGAAAAATATTTTAAAACAAAAGGTAAATGTTGGGCAGAAGTTAAAACTTTGGTCATATTTACTGTGAATGAACAAATAAAGTGTCAGCTTAGTGGCATTTTAAGCAAAATATCAATCTTCCTTTGATCTAATTATTTTTTTCAAAGTTTGTTTTAAAAATTTACTTTAAAACATTATTTTATAAATTCTGGGAAGGACAGGGAACAGGTAAGTCTGAGAAACTGCACAGTGCAAAGTTTCTCTGGTTGTATCTTCCAACTAACACACTCTTAATTGCCCAGCTGCCTTAAAGAAATCAAGAGATCAGTTTTTGAATAATTTATGATTCTTTTTTTTTGTCACCCTTGTAAGGTGCTAAGATGCCATAGTGAATTGAGGAGGCAATGGGTAACCACAACAGCCTGCAGTGGATAAAATGAGTGGAACGTTTTTATAAAATACTGTTTGTGGGTACGTGTGTATGCTTGCAGTCTGAAAGTTTAAACATGTTCTCAGAAGAATACAAAAGCTACTTACCAGGAGAACTTAAGTTTTTTAAACTTTTTTTGTCTTAACTCCCGCACAAGTTGCTTTTCTGCCTTGAAGTAAGATAGATAAAATTGTTTAGGCTAACATCTGAAAATTCAAGAGCAGGAGGGGGAAAAAACTCATGAAGCCAATGATGTTCTGTTTGGGATAAGAGTTTTAAGGCTGTTATACATCAGTTGCAGGAGCGTGCTGCTCTCCCAGCTACAGAAGAGCAGTTGATCCCCAGAGCCAGCCACCTTAGCTGGGCTTGTTTAGAGAGCTGGAAGAAGCTGTGCATAAGTCTTAAAAACTGACTCTCTTCTGACCTGAACCCTGAAGTTTTGGTGTGTTGCCTTTTTACCTCTGGTTTTTCACCTCTAGGCCTGCTAGCAGCTCCCACAGAGGGCTCTTTCCACAATCCTTCTCATATGTTCACTACTTCGTGTTCCCAGCAACTCTAATGACTCTTCCCAGGCCATGCTTGGTTGCTATTTGTTATAGACATGTTTGTCCCTCATCTTTAAAGTGTGTTGCTATATTTGGTCCTTTCCTTTCTTTTTGTGGTGTTCTATTCCAATTGACTCTCTGGTGGCTCTTTCCACAAAGCCTGCAGTCATGAAGCTGACTTTGAGAAGGATGTCCTGGAAATGCATTTCTTTAGAAAATGCTTTCTTGAGAAGCACTTTCATTTCATAAGTTAGGTAATATTCCTGATTATTCAGTATGAAAGTAAGTATTCATTCTGAAAGATTTAGATCTTAAGAGATTCACATCTTTTAATGTATGCAAATGTAGTTAAGATCAAAATAACTGCATGTCTGCAGCGGTGCAATGACATTCTAATGGAATGATGCAGTGAGGAGGAGGAGATAGGTCATGATGGTATTATTCAAATTTATTTTTGTGCTGAATTAATTGTACTGCTATATAGTCACTCTGTCTGGGTATGTTCTCCTTCAAGATCTTGCTCTGTGTCATTAGTAACATTGTACCATTACTATTTGTAATGGCGGTAGTAATGATACTTGTAAAAAGTCGGGTTTCTTCAGAGGAATTATAGCTAAGGTTTATTGAAAGACACACTCTTTTATACAGTGTTTCAGTGCAATGTGTATGATTGGTCATTTAGAGCCTACACCTCTTTGCAAACGTCTTTGCCAGTAAACAAGTTGGAAAAACACTAGGTGTCAGAAAGAGAGTATTGACAAGGATTGTTTGGGTTCCTCCTTGTTATTTCCCAAGCCAGAGTGGGAGAGTTATATACTCGACTTTTCCCACAGGCTCAAGCTACTGCCTGAAGCCTAAAAATCTATTTTCTGACCACTGTCAGTTCCCACAGCATTGATAATTGCTCCAGTGCTGACTGGCATGGAGTTTAGTCCAGCGACTATTTTTACTTGGAGGGCATCCTCCTCAGACAGTGCTTACTGTGTGAAGCACCACTCCATGGTCTGTGAGATCTCACGACTCCATTTTTGCCTACTGCAAACACATCAGAGACTTAGTCATAGCCAGCCTGGTGAGAGAAGCTTGCCCCAAGCTCTGGCCAGGCAGTAGGTGCTCTGCTTTACCACTGTGGTGGGATGACAGGAAAGCAAAGAATGCAAGTGTGACCAAGGAACAACCTTTTTGTAACCACCGCTGCAGAGCTTTGCAAGCTGAAATTCCGAGGGATATTCTTCTTTTCAGCCTTTTTAGAGTCAGATCTTTTGTTGCCTTGGGTTTTTGGTCCCTTTCTGAGCTCTGATTCTCTGCTTCAGGCTGGTTTCCCCGTTAATTCTTGCCCAGAGGGCCTTTTAGAAGCTGAGAATCCTTCAAAGCATGTAGGTCTGATTAAAATGTAGGTGATAATCCCTCAGCTAGATGTTGAGCAGCTATTCCAGGCTGGGCAATCAGATGCAATTTTACTATGGATGAAAAAGAGGTTGTTGCCAACCATTCACATCCTGAGGCAAGCTCAGTTTCTGTGTCAAGGGAGTTGACTTGTACTACTGTGCACCTTCAGTTTTCATCACAGAAACATTCAGCCCTGGACTGCCTCTAGTAAAAATCATAGTTATGTTTCATGTTTAATATAAAGCCATTCATTTAATTCAGACATACCTGTTTTGTAATAATTGCATCATACCTCTGCAGTCATGGCCTTTTTAGCAAAGTCTGTACCTGAGGAGCATGAATATCTTATGAAACAAGCCCTTGAATTTTGTTTATAGTGTATAACTGTGATAGCCTTATATTTATTAAGCTTTTGTTGTGAGTTTGTTTTTTTTCTTTGCATGGGGGTTTAATCTGGAAAACATGTACTTTTATCAGGTTTTATGTAGCTAGGCTATTTATCAATTTTAGCTTCTTATAAAAACATTTCCTCATGACCCTTTTAGTTGAAGAGGGCAGGATGCAATGCAGAACAGATAACTCCATGCAGAAATCCAGTTAAGTGTTTGGCTCTATTGCCTAATTAATAACTTACCTAATAAGATATAACTTATTTTTCGGGATTATTTGTATTTCCTCATTGTGTCTAGCTAATGAAAAGCTGCATATTGGTGAAAACTGGTAGTGTAGTAATGGAGATGCATGAATAGGAAATGTAGGTTTACTTTAGTGAAGTGTTACACTACCCAAATTGCTTGTCTGCATGGAACGGTGTTTGTAGATTTTGACTCTCAACAGATGGTGCCTGTGTTACTTACAGGTTGTATTAGCAAGGAATTCTACAGCCACAAGACCAGCAGACACATGGGTGGGTTTTGGAATGAGCCATGGAGGAGAGCTTCAGTATGTGCACATAGGCAGTTTGAGCTGTCCTAATCTTAATTGAAACAGGTATTTGGGGAGAGTTTGATCAACTTCTGGATCATCCTTTGACCTTGGGTTCAAACTGTGATTCAAATGTATCACCTCTTAGCTTCTTCTAAACTGTTTTTACCTTTGGATGAATTTAGGGACCTAGCAGCAGCTTGGTTTAAAAGGATTGTGAAGTTTGTTACTCTGCTTGATACATATTATTTATCCTTTAAAATACATAAACTCTGTTTTTATCTTTTGAGGATCTATTGTTCAATTTAAGGTAAATGGTCAATGAATGACTTGTTATTGCTGTTGCATAAAGCACAAACATTCTTGGTAGTCTTCATGATTCATGATCTTTGTTGCTTTTTTCCCTGTATCTGTTTGCATCTATTCCTGAATATTCCCTTCCCCAGATGAAATAATAATTTCTTTGTAACTGAGACTTCTGTTGCACATAGAAATTGAATCATTATTATTGAGACACAGATAAAATGATTTATTGTTCTTTCTATGCATAACAGCAGCAAGTCACCATTTCCTAGATTTATTTGTTCAACAAATATGTTCTTAACAGGTATACTCTCTTTTTAATTAGAAATGTGGGCAACCAGATAGTTGTGAACTTTCAGGAGCAGTATATTTAACTTGGGAATGTACATCATATAATGATTTTCCCCCCTTGTATTTTAGTTGCATTTTAATTATTCATATTAAATACCATCATTAAATATTAACTCCCTTACTTTTCCATGCTTTTCTGCTGTCAGTTTAGAGGCAAATGAGTGAAATCCAGTAACTTCCTTCCTACTGAAGGTGGAGGAGTAGGAGACCTCATGATGCCATATTTTAACTCCAGGCAGCCACCAAGCCCCAGGCACCCACTCTCTCTCTCCCCCACCAGCTGGATCCCCCACCAGAGAGTCTCAGAAGGGTAAAATCCTGAATACTCGTGGGTTGAGATAAACAATTTAACAGGAAAAGAAAAACACACACACACACACACAAGCAAAGTGAAACCAGGAATGATTTCCCTGTTTTCCCGTGGGCAGGCAGCTGTTCAGCCATCTCCAGGAGAGCTGGGCTCCATCACATGTAACTTGGGAGGACAAACACCATCACTCCACATGTGCCCCCTTTCCTTCTTCTTCCCCTCACTTTATATACTGAGCATGATGTCACATGCTCTGCAATGTCCCTTTGGCCAGTTGGGGTCACCTGTCCTGGCTGTGTCCCCTCCCAGGCACCCCCAGCTTCCTCCAGTGTGGCAGCACAAAGAGCAGCAAAGGCCTTGGCTCTGTGTGATCCCTGCTCAGCAATAACCAAAACATCTCTGTGTTATCAGCCCTGTGTTCAGCACAAATCCAAAACATGTCCCTATACCAGCTATTCTGAATAAAATTCACTGTACCCCAGCACACATGGCTTCCCCCTAAATATGGAGTAGTAAAAATCAAAGCTTCTGCTGGGCCTCCACAGGTGAACTAGTTTCTGTGACAGTTCTGAAGGAAAAACACTTCTGTCATTTTCATGGAAGCTGTATGGAGAAAGGATGGCCAAATCAGAGTTAGTGCCATTAAAGGCAGCAGGAGGAGTTCTTTCTGTTATTACCAAAAGAAAAATGGTGAATTCCGGAACTGGTGGGAACTTAGCAAAAGGAGTTTGTTCCAAGTACTTGATCTCTTTAATCTCAAAAGATGATACTATGATATATTTTGCTTTGTGGGTGACTTGATTCAGTCACCTTTTAGCTATAACTTTTGGAGCTCAAATGAGCCCCAAGTCTCTCAAATATGCTATTAAATTTTTTTAATACATATAGTTTAGATATTCCTCAGATGTAAGTTTAGGGGAAGGAGAAAGTAGAGAGAAACTGTGTTTTTTCAGCAAAGTGGCCTTTTTATACATATATAGGTTTTAAGACTGATGAAGTTTTTTAGTTCTAGGATATGATGCAAACCAAAATGGTTGAGAAATTCAAAAGTGTTGGGGACTGCAAACTTAAAATAAATTCCTGTATCTTAGAGAATAAAAGTTGCAGTCTTAATACAGTAATATGTCCGTTATGGTAGAAGTGACCACTGAAACTGATGCTCCAGCAATTTTGTATTTTAAGTTTGCTTCTATCTTTTGCATGCTTATAGATAGTGCAAGAGAGAGGAAATAAATCATCTAGAGGCAAAAGTTCCAGTTATTGCCACTCAGAAAGTGTATCTTGCAGAATGGGGTAATATAGTGCAATATTTTTTGGAACTGGTTACTGTGTCCTACCTTCATTCCTTTCTTTAAGGGATTGGTGTTCCCAGCAAACCACCTCCCCCAGCCTGGTTTTACAACTGACTTGTGTGCAGGAGCTCCTGGTGAATTGAGCTGTGCCACGCTCATTTACTTGGGAGTTTTGTTTTGTTTGAAATGGCAGCTTACAGGTTCGTGTATTTTCATTCCTGGAGATTAGAGAAAGAAATCTGCTGTGTAAATAAATTTGTAAGTAGTGACTGAAATGCTAATATTTAGCTGTGCTCCAATTGCTCTGAACCCATGGGGTCACAATAATGGCTGAACTTGTCTTCACTGTTGTCTGCATGTAGCGGATGTCTTGAAACATTAGTTGTAGTGGTGCAGCCACTTTTGAAAGACTGACTTAACCTTCTAGTGCTTGTTTTCAAGTGCTACAGAAGATAATGTCCATGACACAGTTTCTTCCTGGCCCAAGAGAAAGTTATGGCCAGTGCTACAGCATGCCTGTGGTTGAGGAGACATGAGAGAAGGAGGAATACAGGCAGTGTTTCTTGAAAGTACAGCTGGAAATTTGAGTAAAGATCATGGATTAATTTGAATGTGCCATGATTTTCTTGAGTGAGGAGTATGTTTGAGCTCCTTCATAGGGGAATTGTCATGAGGCTGCATTTACACAATTCTAAGCTGACGCATCTGTGGTCCTCTGCAGAAGGATTGCCTGTGGAGGCACGCTTTTGCCCTCTGTGTTGGGCAGGCACTGGCATTTCTGCAGCCAGGTAGATGAGGGAGCAGCTTGGTTAGGTTTTCATCAAGGTCAGTTCCTTGAGCTGACTCTGTGGCTCCATCAGCACTGGTGCTGCTGTAGGGAAGGAGAGCTTCCTTTCCCAGGAGCCTTCAGCTGTGTTGGCTCAGCGGCTGCTCCGGCGCAGCCCGAGGGAAGTTGCCCTTGGAACACTTGGTGTCAAGGCACGGTGGCTGTGCTGAGCAAAGCAGTAAATTCTTGCTCAACCTCTGCCTAGCGTGGTGCACTAAAACCACAGGGACAACTCCCACAACAAATAAATGACTTCCTTCTCACAGGGCAGGGTTTCAGCTGGATCAGTATCAGCAGCTGGAAGTACGTCGTTTAGTGGGTGTGTCAGGTGATACCTGTTGGCGGTAAGTGCTTAGTTGTATTATCCCTTTTAGAGGAAACAAAAGGCAAGATTTTTATTTTCTTTTTCCCCCAGAAAGATCACGTCTGAATGTGATCTGGGAATGAATGCTGGGAAACTTCATGAATCATTTAGGAATTTGCTTGACTGGGGAATCTGTCAGCTGAAGGGAAGACGGAGCTGTTCTGCATGGTTGCTATTTTTTTCAGCTGAAGGGAATACCTTCAAGGCAAGCCAGCGTTTAATTTTTCATTATCTGTCTCCAAATAGAATGGCTCACCTCTAAGTGCCTTTTTTTTTTCTCAGGAGATACTTTGCTTTTAAGGTCTTGTTTGGTTTAAGACTTTAAAAAAGGACTTGCAAACCGCAGTGATAGCGGATGAGGGTGCTGGTTGGTTTATGTGGTGCACAATTATGCCACTGCTAGGTCACACATCCCTTGGAAAAAGACTGGTTCTGGTTAGGGGTTGCCATGTCAGCTGGAGCTTCTGTGATGTTTTTCAGGGCATAGTGAGGTAAGGGTGACTGAACTGAAAACGTACAGAGGATGAAGTTATTACAGTATGGTACGTGTGATTCAGCATAAAATACAACTGAAATAACCACTGGTACTATTGTGAAAATGGCTAATTATTTATTGTTTCTGTTGCCCTTTCTTCTATGCAAACAAAACAAAAAAATCAAAATTGTTTTCAATGCTCAGTAAACAGTATCCTAGGAAATGACAGGACTTATTAACTTGCTGAATATTGCAGGCCTATAGTTTTTTGATTCTAATTGTTTTTGAACGATAAAACATGGACTGATAAATTGTAGGAAGAAACATTTGAACTCGTTATGGATGATAATCTGTTCAAATAGATTGCTATAGTACTTTCAGCTTACCAAAGTATAAGTGAAAACTACAAACATTGTTTGATCAGCCCTAGCTTTGACCTTGCTGGAAGGAAATAAGACAGCCAGGAGACAAAGTGAGGAGACTGAGCAGCTCGAAAGAAGGGGAAATTTTCCCTGGGTATAATCAGTTAGCTTGACTGCATGCAGCCGGCTGATAAGCATCTTTAACTGCATACAGAAAAGCATGAATAACTTTGTAATGCCAGTAGATATCTTCTGTAGATAGCCTAGTACTTAGTGATACTTGGTATATAGGTCTTGCCTAGATATCTTCAGTGAGGAAAAAAGAAAAACCCAAACCTAAAGGGAAGATTCTGTTGTAAGATAAATTCTGCTGCTTTCTGCTGTTTTTCCCCTTTATATTAAGGTTGCTTTGGCTGATCTCTGAAACCTTTGCAATGCAGTCCCTTAACATATGTCAGCCAATGGTTTTATTCCCTGCTGATCAGCTGTTAATGATTTTCAAGGTAAAACTGAAATATAGATTTAAGTATAGAATTTCTGAATTTTTACACAGATATATCCATGTATCTGTCTATTTGAAACTCCTGCTATGTATTAATTCTTTTTGCTGACTCTGCCTTCTGCTCTTATTTCTTCAGTCCAAGGCAGAAAATCTAGTGTTTTGATGCAATGTGCAGGGATCAGGGATAGAACTGAGTTTTAATGGAGAAGCATGTGTTGTTTATATTTTATGACCTAATAAAGAGACAGTATGAGAAATTAGCAATTTCTTTGCCTAAAAAGAATATAATCTTTGAAGACAAAATTATGGAGTAATTTTGCAGCATTCCTTTTGAAGGCTGTTTCCTGTGCTGTGTGTTGCAAAGATTAAAGAAGTTCTTAATGTAAAATGATGTGAACTAAAAAAATTGTACCTTTTCAAAGGGAGAGAATGGGAGTTTAGGATGTATTTGGTAGAGTCTCTGAGGACTTGAAGGTGTGAGTTCTGGTGTTTTTCTTTTTGAAATAGCTAAACTAATGAAATTGGGCAGTCAATTTTATTGACTTTGCTTCAGAGGTTTAGGAGATAGCAGCATTAAAAAGCTTGTATTTTAACACTTTACCCAAATATCTGGAATTCTATACAGTACTAATGAAAGCTGCAAGGTATTATGCACCATTTTGATGTTGATCTGGGCTTATGATTTGTAAGAAAACTTGGAACCTAAGAGACTGTGCTGAAAGTGTTGTCTCAGGGTAGTGCATGCAGCCATGAAGGGGCTTAATCCCTTTTGTATTTGCAGTAGTAACCTTCTGCATTTCCTGCTTTGGACAGGTACAGTGTGGTGATTGTCCAAAACTAATAAAATATGCTTTACTAGCTGTTCTGCAGAGGTGAAAGAGCTGCAAGCTTTTCAGTGGGTAGCTGTTATTCATGCTAGTACTGAAGTCAATTTTGTGCAGGTTTTACATGATAGAACTTGCTTGTAATTTAAAAATTTATTCAAACATGCCACTGGTTTTTTTTTTACTTCTAATGTTTATGTGTAGGGTAAGAGGTGGGTTTGCACCTCTTCAAGTGATCTAAAAATGTGGGGTTTTTTTGTCATTGTGCTTATCAGAGATGTGCAGCTTCAAGGCTGGTGCTTACAGTTATTATATGTTGCAGTTCTTTTTTTTGTGTCACATATAGAAAACAATTCTGATTTTAGAAAGTGATCATGAAAACTTTAGCTTCAAATGCAGGGAGACAGGGGACATCCAGCAGAAAACTTGATGAATTTTGTGGTCTGTGAGCTGTCAAAATGGTCACCTGTTCTAAAATTATTCCTTCTGAGTATGTAAACTCCTCCACATCTTTTTCTCCTGGCCATTCACAAAGTAATTGACTGGTCCAGTTTCTTTATAAATTATGGTTGTGCTGATTGTGTGTGGAAGAATGTTGAATAGGACTTGAGACTCAGCATTCATCTGTCTCTTGAACCACTGGTATTAAATAACTGAACATAACATCTTGTCTTTTCTATCAGAGTTCATGCTAGGAAGGAAATTACCTAGGACAAACATTTAAAGGCACTGTATGACTAAGTAGTTTCCCTGACTGACAGTTTTAGTCTGAAATGGAGACAGAAGGGAAGTGGATTATTGAGCTGGAAAGTCTTTCTAGTCCTTCAAGGGGACCCAGTCCTGCAGCTGAAGGCAGACATGTCCTTTGGGGTTGTTTACCTTTAATTTTATTGTTGTGATCACCAGTTGTGATAGGCTTTGCATGCTCATTGAGTCTCTAAGTTAAACCCAAGTTTGAATCCCAGGATCTCTTACACATTTTAGGTCTGAGTGCTATCCAGACACTGTCAGATTAGTTTAGCTTCTCTGGCAAACTTCCAGGGAGCAGGCCTGGATTATTATTGCTTTGGAACTGCTGGCCTTGCTGCCTTGCTTTTCCATGGACTGGCTGGTATGTAGCAAAGTGTGCTGTCTCAAGGGTTTTACTGCAGCCTCCTGCTCTTACTGTCCCTCATGATTTACATGTTATGGCTCCTATGCAGAGCAAGTGGTGCACAGATGTGATAAAAGCAATTCTAGGCTGTTACTACTTTACTGATAGATGAGTGCAAGATATGTACCATCTCCCCTGGAGGGGAAAATAACAAAATCAATATGCACATCTCCTCCTGGAACCTCTTTATTCCTTTTTATAGCCTTTCCAGAAACCTGGTGTGTTCTGTTTACCTGGCATTGTTTTTCCTTTGTTAGAAAGCAAATACTTGCTTAATAGCAGTTTACAACTTGTCTCATCTCCTGACCTTCTGTGTTTTGTAGTTCTATGTGGAGATACAGGTGTCTGCATTACAGTTATTACTGAATTTAAGCATAATTAGTTTAGCCAGTAACCTTTATTCGCTTTGATAACTTAAATTTTATTAAATTATTGGCAGTTTTCAAGGCTTTTCCATCTGGGGCCAGACTCGTAGGTTCCAATTTTCTTTATGCTTCTCAAAGAGATTGAAGCAATCAAAAATAACTTAAAGTAGATGAAGATGTTATTTAGGATAGATTTATAAGGTGTTTACAAAAAGGACTGGAACTGACTGGTTCACAAAGCAATAAGGAGGTTGGTTGCTGCTGGATTTCTAGAACATGATTCTCTAAAACAAGAAGGGTACCAATGAGCTGTATGAAAGACAGATCATGCAAGAGATCTGTCTAAGAGAGGACCAGCCAAACCAAAACAGTTTGCAGTTGGAGACCACAGAAACTATTTAACTTGCCAAACTTTGTTGTTTTTCTTGAAAAGCAAATAGGCCTATTGCGAAGAAGAATACAGTCTGTGGCTGTACAACAATATGAAGAATTAATTCCATTCAGCACATGGAGACTGGTAGGAATGTATGCACTGCCAGTTCCAAAGTTCCTTTGGCAAGGGTCTGTTGGGGCTGGGTTTTGTGTGTCGCGTGGCCCAACTGGCGTCTTTGGGTGGATTTGGTCTTCAATGCTGAACATACAATGCTCAAAGTGTAAGATGACAGTGATTACAGATAAATGTCCTATTTATGAATGCTGTATGAGCCATCTTTCCATAGCTGTACTCCATCAATTTACAAAAGGTTGTCAGCCAGCTGCACCTGCGTGGCGGAGCCTCTGGTAGCTCATTTTGGGCACAACAGCATCCTTGTGCTGGAGACTGTGGGTCAGGTTTTGAGATGGCCGTGAAGTTATGAGGTTATTTCAAGAAGAATGTGAACATGGGGCAAAAGAAGTAGAGCTGCTGATGCTCAAGGGAAACCAAGAAGCAAAGTGTGTGTGTGGGAATGAACAGAGTAGTTGGAGCAGTACCTTCTACTGCTTAGATACGTGTTGGGATTGCTTGCACATATTCTCTTCCTTGCTTGTCAGGGTATTTGGTAACAGAAGGGAAACTAAAGAGCTTTTAGGTCTCTGCCAGTTCTGTAGAACCTCCCTAGGAGGAAAAAATTACTTGGGGATTTGTCTACAAAACATCATATTTTTGACTTGTCCGTTTTTCACGTGTACAAAGTAATAGTTGAGTTTGGTTTGCTTCCACTGACACAGAGCTATTGGAGTTGGCTAAGGTATGGCTATTGGAAATTACAGGACACAGGAGTGACCATTGCTTGAGGAATAAACTCAAAAAGAAAGTGATTGTAAAGGTAAAAGTAGGAATGAAATGGCCCACAGAAAGGTACAGTGCAGAAGATGTAGCTTCTCATTCAGCTCAACAGTTGAGTGGAACTGGATCAGAATTGTTGAGTTGTAGTTCTCCACCAGAAGAAGATGTCAGTGTTGCTCTCTGAAGAATAAAGGCTTCTGATGTAGAGACTGAAACTGGCTTCTGAAGCCCAAGTACTGAGGATTGGATTTTTTTTCCTTAGACTGCACAGGAGTATTAAAATCCATCTGGCAGGCTTCACTTGCTTGATTGTATCAGGGTCATACCAAGAATTATTTTTTTGAGAAAGGCCTTTATATAAATGTTGGCTATTGAAAGCATAGAATATTGTGGGGATTGAAAGGAAGATCTCTAGAACTACTTTTCTGGCCTTGTTTTCTCACCCTTGCAGCAGTATGAAATGGTGCTATGTTAACTGCAATTTGGACAAAAATATTTGTTTCCAAATATCCAGTGGCCAAAGTTCCTATGGAACTTAATGTTAAAATAATTTCCAATAAACAGAGGAGAGGTTTTGCAAAAGAAACAAAGATGCCTTGTATGTGCCAAGTATAGTTTTTTTCATTAAGTTCAGGATATGTAGTTCCAAGAAATAAAAGCTGTTGGGTTTTGCTGTTGTTGTTTTTTGGGTGGTTTTGTTTGTTTGGTTGTTTGTTGTTTTGTTTTTAGTTTTTTGCGTGGGAGGTTATTACTGATCACAGTTATTCCAAGTCCTGGTGCCTGTAAGCGTAAACCTCCCACTTTGTTGTGGGGAAAAAGGTACTCTGCTTTTCAAATGTTGCCTATTGAAACATCTTAATTGAAATTATCAAGAAAAAAAGAGAATGTTATTTGTTTATTTACTGCAACGAGACATCCTCCTGCTCAATATAATGATTTTAGTGGTGGCTAGCTTAGGGAAATACACGAGTTCCTCAGAGATAGTTGTAGAATAACATGACCTTAAGGTACAGCTGTTCTTCCAGCTCCCTAGCAATTCCAGGCTGGCTGCTGTCTGGAGGTACAGGGTTTCATGTGCCCCCTCAAAAATGCAAAGGGAATACATCTTATGCAAAAATATTTCTTCTTTTAAGAAGTGATCTTTAAAGAGGTCACATTTGTTTGTGAGATTGATATTCGTGTATGTTTATAATAAGTTTATGTATCTGTATGTATCTACTCATACACCTACAAGTGTGTCTTTAAAAAGCAAAATAATTCAATATTAAGAGTCATCTGTTTATGGAAGAATAACTTTTCAAAGCTTTTTGACCCACTCACTGACTGTGAAGATGTAAAACATTTCCCATTGTTAAAATCTTGTTCACATGCTTGCATGTGTCTATAGACAAAAAGATATTATTCCTGCTGGTTGAGAACTTGAAAAAAGTGTAGCAAAATAGCAATAGCAAAGTGGCTGTAAATATTCAGGCCTCATTTTACTCCTTTTTTTAATGTTCTGAAAATTGTAAATTCGGATTAGCATGTTCTAATATAAGTGTGATAGTGAATGTTTTTTCTCTTTTAAAATGGGTTAGTTTTGATCTCCTGAAATGAAGGTAGCAAAAGGTGTTCCATGCTAAAGTGCCTGTTTCTGCTCCCGTGTGAGAAAGAGGGAGAAAAGCTGAGAAAACAGTGTTGAGTGTGTGCTGCAGTCACCAATTCTTCCAGCTGTAGAGTAGAAGAAACCTTCTGGGAAGTTATTTGGCATCTAACATAGGCAGTCACCGAGTTAAGCTGTCTTGTTTTGGTGCACAATGATTTTATTTTCTGACCTTTATAACATATTCACCTTTTTGAGAAACATTTAATGTGTGAAGGCAGAAGGTTGTTCTTATTAATCTCTTACCTCTTTGATGCAGAACCGAGGGAGAGATGGTGCTGACTGAAAGGAAATCTGCTTTTTCTAATGAAAGATAAGGTAATTCATTTTCCTACTGCTTTTCTGGATGTGCTAGTCTAACATGAGAACTGAAGTAATCCTTTTTAATGAGAGCTATATTGGCATTGTGCTTTTAGGGACAAAAAATATAAATCACTGTTATTAGAAGAGTGGAAATGAAAAAAAACCCCATTGTTTGCTGTCTGTAACGCTGGCTATTCTTCATAATATCAACATCCTTTAGCTGAATCATAAATAGTCTATGCCCAGGGTCTGCTCATAACATACACAGGTCTAAATCCAGAATTATTCCACCAAATCCACTGGAATAATGAAAAGGAAATCTCACAGCTAAATGAGGCATTGTGGCAATGTTCAAGATGCAGTTTCCAGACCCTGGCTACAGTTTTTTAATTTGATTTTGTAACTAGATCTGTTATAAAGAATGGTATTTTCTCTACCTTTGTTGTAAAAGGCAATTATATGCCTAATAGGAAGGGCCTGTTCAAATAGGCTCTGACCCTGACATGCTGCAGAAAGCCTTGCATGAGCTGCTGTGTGCCCTCATCTGTCATTGGCTTTATTAGGAGTTGAGGCCACTCATCTTCTGGAATGGACAAGCACTAAGTGTGGAATTGCCCTTTTCTTACCCTTTCTGTTTGCTACTATGGACATGCTTCCGTAGTTGCCTGGAAATAGCACTGGACTGCAACGAGTTGGGGATAGTGTGCAGCTTGAGATGCTCACCTGTTAACAGTAAGTACTTTATAATTGGCTTCCAGGATATTTTTGTACTGTATGGACCAGCAGTCAGATGGAAATGATTGCACTCCTGGGCAGATTGTGTGTTTTGTTGGAAAGATTTTTCAGTATGATATAGTGGCTTATCCTTCTATAGTGATGAATGTGCACATATGGTACATTTTTAAAGCAGTGTTTGCTTTCAAAGCACCGCTCAGGAGCCTGTGAGATTTCTGTATGTTTGCAAACAAAAGGAGGCAGTAGGACATAAGGGGTTCTCTGGTTTGAGTTTCATCCAGCTGCATTCCCCTGGGTGGTAAATGGTCTGACAAGTTATGTGTAGGTGAGAGAGCAAGCTCGTGGTCACCCCTTTGTCACACCTTCATGCATTAACATTCTGCTGCATGACTTGCAGAAAGTTTTAGTGAAGGGCTTTATATTTGAAACTATTCTCTTCTACTCCATGTTCCTCCAAGTGCCCTATTTTCATGGGAACCTTGGCATTTTGTGAAAAGCTTTAAGGAATTGTTTTGATCAACTTTGCAACTGTGAAGAAAGGAGCGGGTGAGTTTTGTGGAAATCAACTGCTAGGTCCGCTTAGACTTTTGAAATTCAAAGCTGCTTTTTGAGTAACTTGGAGAGTGAAACACAAATTAATGGCTTGTTGCTGAAATGATTTAGGCTTGCAGGAAATAAGTGGGAATTACCCTTGAAATGGGGATGAAACCAGTTAAATAGGTGGGTGATTTTCACTACATTCAGGTCAGTGCTGGAAAGCTGTATCTTATGCTGGTTTCTTTTTTTAAACAGCTTTTCAAAATTTGTAGAATCTAATTTGTAGTCTAGTTTCTTCTCTTTGTAGGAAGAAACCAGGAGATCTGACAAGTTTTAGCTTATTAAAAGACTAGTGACATGATTAATGTCAGTATTTCCAAAAGGTGATTTTATCAGGTGCTTTGTTTAATTAGGGAGATCACAATAAGAGAGAAACTTGGAAATAGAAGCCAGACAAATAAATCTGATCACAGAACGATTGGGCAGTGAAGCCCAAGTGTGGTTAGATATAGGAGGTGTTTAGTTTTAAAATGTCACAAGGTACCAGACTCAGTACAGAGACCACTGAGTGATTAAAGGGCAATGTCTTATGATGGATCAAACTAAATGATGTAGCACTTCCTAGTCAGCTTATATCCCAGGAATTTGTAAAACAGTCACTTCCAGAGGCTTCATCTGTTGGGTAATATAAAGGATAACTTCTTTGACAAAGACAAATCTCTCTTGAATCTCATATCCATGTTTCAAAAGATATAATTTATAGACATGTTAAGTAAACCCAAAGCAATTTGTGTGCTATGAGGACAGAAGGGAGAGAAGCTTGTATTTTTTCCTCTTATATCATCCTAGAAATGAATAGGTTTCCCATCTAAAGCAGATTGTTGACATATGAAATCATAGTTTAAATTCTGAGAACTAGTTTGCCAGTATAAAAACAAAAAATAGTCTTAATGATGAAATGTGTCAAGCATCTTAATAAGCATGGTTGCCAGTTTTCTGCTCTTTGCTTGAATTAGCAAAGATTTCAGTAGGCTGCTAATGCAGTGTGTGAAAGATATGTTCCAAACAGCATGAATGAAGACATGTTCTTATTTTTGTTGTTGGAATCTGACTTGGCTTGTGGCTTGACATGGAAGAAAAGTAACTTTGATGTTTTGGAAGATCATCTGAATGCTGAACAATTAACTCTGGAAGTCACTGCCATGAAGCAAAGACTGATTTGCTACTATTTGTTAACTGCTCTCAGAGGCATGTGCATGTCTGTATCTACAGATATTTATAGTTTAATGGCAGACTCTCATTTTAGTTCAGATGTTCATAAATTATGCTGCTTGTATAAGAAGAGTCTTCTCTGTGAAATTGCGAAGAATGCCTCCCAACTTATCTGTGCTTTAAATCTTAAGTAGTGTGGTAATACATTATCAGTGTAGGGAGAAAATGTGGTTCATTCTTCCAATTCTTCATATTTAGATGCAGGACAATAAAGCATTAGGCATCTTAAGGACATTTATTTTCTCTGCTCTAGCAGTGTAGTTAGTTATTTTGAACTGAGACACAACAACAAAAGCATTTGCTGGTGTTAGTGAAACTCTTTTTGTTTTTAAACTTCAGTGTGGTTTTGTGTGGTGTGGGTCAGTAGGTGGTTCTTCCCCCCCCACCCTGATCTGTTCTCTACCATATTGCATTGGTTGTAGATAGCCAAGTTATAGCAGTGATGTATTAGGAACATGTATTTAGGAAATGTATTAGGAAATGTATTTTGCTGTTTGTTATAGCAAGATGTGTTTAGGAAAGGGAAGTGTGAGAAATAGCACTGCAAATGCTGAAGTCAGAGGAGGAGCAGATCTGCTCCATGTGGAGGAGACTGTGCAGGGGCATGCATATATACTCTGAATGATGTGTAGCCCATGGCCAGTCCATGTTGGAACTGGTTCTTTTGAAAGGGGCTGTAGCCCATGGAGAGGACCCAAATTGGAGCAGATGTTTGATATTTGCACCCTGTAGGAGGGACACCATGCTGGAGCAGGGGAAAAGCACAAAGGAAAAGAACTGTTACAGACTGACTAAGCCCAATCCCTATCTCCCTTGTGGCACTTAAGAGTTGTGAACAAGGAGGTTAAGTAGTTGAGAGTGAAGGACTGTGAAGCTGTACCTTGGGAAGAAAGGGATCGGAGGAAGCTGTTTTAATTCTTGTCTTTATTTCATGTTGTCCAGGTCTATTTTAACTGGGATAAACTTTAATTCATTATCCCTGGGTTGAAGCTGTTTTGGCTGTGATGGTTATTGGCAAGTAACCTCCCTGTCTTCATCTTAACCCATTAACAGTTCAACTTTACTTTCTCACCCAATCCTGCTAAGGGGCAATTATAGAGCTGATGAGTGGGTGGCAGCCTGACCAGCCATAGATACAATCCCCTGTGAGAATCCTATTTTGCTAATACCTTTGTGTGTGAAGCCCTCAAACCTTGAGTTTGTGTGTGTGGGCTGTGTGTCCACTTCTCAGGAAGTGGCAGATGTGCCTTTGCATCCTATGAACACACTCACTGTAAGTTGCTTTTGAAGGCAGAGTTGGGAATGGGGCTCCATAAAGCTGTGGTCAGCAGTCTGACTGAGCTGGGAAACCTAGTGCATGACAGGGTTTCCAGGGAAAAGTTTGATGTTGTGCTAATATTGGACCAATTCTTATGAATCCCATTCCAAAGTATTTCGTGCTGAACTTGGCAGCTGTGACTCACCTAGAGTATCTGACAACTGGGTTATAAACTTAGTTTCTACATAGTTTGAGTCTGGGAGGTACTTTCTTCCAGAACTTGAGTGGGATACTGGGAGAATAATTCCTCAGCATCAGTTGCTAATGTGTTTAATAAGTATTAGATATTTATGTACCTTTTTTTCATTAGTGTAGGAAGGGACTTTTGATTAGAAGTTTTGGATCTCTTTGAGGAGTGTGCAGTATTGTGTACTAATTTTTGTTTTAATTGCAGGTCACAATTTATAGCAATGGTTTTCTTGAGGAAAACACCCCAACATAAACCAACCAAAAGCAAGAGAACAGAGCATATTTCTGTCAGGCTATTTGCTTTTCTTTTTGTTTTCTGTTCATAGGTTCTTCAGAATAATTTTGTGTTTTTCTTTCCACTAAAGAAATAAACATATAACTTTGGTCTTTTTCAGTTTCTTAAAACTTATGCCAATTTAGGGCTGGATTTCAGCCTAAACTGGGTTTTTTTTGCCATATATGTGTGAATTTCGAGTCATTGCCAGTAATGTGAAGAAAGAAGCTACTTAAGCCATCTATGGTTTATTTTCCCATATCCTAATATTCCCAAATAGTAGTGTTGAAACTTAAGCAGATTTGTAAATTACTTTGCAATCTAGCCCCAGAAAAGACACACTAAGAAGTACAATTACCTTTTTGCATCTCAGTAATAGTTCCAGAGGGCCCATTGTGTTCTATTGAGTAAACATGTTGACATTGCTGCTTATTTTTGAGTAGGTATTCAGGAATTTATTTAAAAATGGATTTATTGATCAATGGCCTGTAGTCGTTTCTCTAGCAGAATCATTAGTGTCCGTTGTGTAAATCTTGCATAGCTTGTGGTTTAATGATCCTGTGGAGGTAACCACTCCAGTCTGTCAGGTCAGTTCGTCCATGCACCAGCTCAATGAAACTCATTCTGCTTCTGTGTAGGAAAAGTTGCCCATTAAGACTTTTGTGATGCATCGTTTTTTTTTTTTTTAAATTATCATGTAGAAAGGAAAAAGCTTAGTTTTCAGGTGACAGTATCAACAATTAAAAGCTGCTATGCGTGCTGAAAGTATCTTGCATTAGCAGTCACATTTCACACAAAATTATAAATGTCTCTTTTTTTCCCCCTGTAATCTAAACAATGTTGTGGTAGCAAACTTGTATGGCACATTTATACTGCAGTAAATCCATATGTTTCCTGACCCCCTCTAAAACCAAGGGATTTATATTGGCCAGAGCCAATCCATGGACTTAACTACACAGATGTAAATTAGAGTGCTGTAATACACCAAATGCCAGAAAGAACTATGTAAAAGGTGGTGAATATTTTGAGACTCCTCTTGTAATGAATTAAATTTCATTAAACCAAGTGCATTGTTGCACTTGAGATTTCATAGAGAAGTTTAAAGAGTGAATATGAATGGTTATGCTGTCAATAAAAACAAGCTTTGCTGTGATGTATGTGGAAGCTTAACATAAATTATGTTGTTACAGCATTTATTGCAAGTTTAATGTGTTATTAACAGTTGGCAAAAAAAAGCCCAAAAGTAAGATTTCAGATTGACTCACAGATCAATAACCAGAGAACCACACACAAGGTAGAAATAATAGAATAATGACATACTCCTGAATTTTGGATGTGAATTACCTTGTAATGCAGCTGTGAAAATGTTATTCGGGTTTTCATGGCATAGCTGTATGTGAGTTCTGCCATAAAAATGTGTGAATGTATCATAGAATCTCATCTGCATCAGGCAGGCATGCACAATGTATTTTCACCATTTCATAGCTGTAGAGTTTTAGTATTTCTCTCTCCAATTTGATATTTTTAAAATATTCTTACAGAATGCGATTGCTTTATATATATATTGAAGCTGCAGAGTATTTTCTGCTCTGTTAGAATATGAAGCTTCTGTGTGTGTGTGGTTTAGCATTCTGTAAGTCAGTGATCTCTCCAGGGCATCTTGAAATAAAAGTGTCTCTTCTGGCTAACGATGTACTTATTATAAACCATTTTTCAGCAGTGATTTTAATTTTCTAGAGCATGCTCTGTGTCAGTTTAAAGACTGAGCAGCTGAATAAGTGCTGCTGCACAATGTAGCATATCTTCAGGATTGAATGTCACTGCACAGTGTGTTTTTTCTCTGGCTGTAAACTACATGTATGATATTAGTTATGAGCATGTTCTGCAAGCTGAGGAGCAGGTAAGTGAATCCATGTCCATAAGTTTCAGTGAAATATGTTGTTGCTGTGTTGATGAGATTTTGATTTTCAGTAGGAGGTGTGCTAAACGGAGAAGAAAGTAAAATAACAGAACTGTGGTACAGGTGGGTCTGAAAGCCTTATCACCCCTTCATGGTTCAGAAGTCCCAGTGTGTTTGAGTGTTCTCAGCCCCAGTGTTGCCTGTGCCTCTGTCTGCACTTAACTGGGATGCAAACTGTCCTCTGACTCTTGGAATGTTAGGTATAGCAATATACACGTGTACAAATTTATAGCTATCCAGAAATATGTAAGTAGCAGTCAGTGTCAGCAGCAGTTTAGTGAAGAACTCAAATGGATTTGGTTGTGTTGAGAGAAGAGCTGTTGTCATAAGGGCTTTGAATGTGCCTTGGTTTTAGGTATTTTCCTGTTGCACTCTGTCGTGTCGTGCACTCAGGTCAGTGACAGCTTTATATGTTTTAAGTCCCTTACTTCTGTTTGGTCTTTATTTAAGAAGTAGTTTCGCTCCCCCTTATGTTACACTATGAAGGCATTTTTGAATGCTTATGTTTCTACATGCCTTAATTTAAATAGGTTTTTTTGATCAAGGTTTCATGATGGTTTTGGCCATTCTGGATCAGGAGAATACTGTGCAGGGAACTCTGTGCTAGATGAGTGCTGTAAACTCTAGCCTTAGAACCCTGCTGAGCACAATGTACATGAAGCCAATGCAAAGCCCTGTGACAACAGAAGGCCACCTCCCCTTGGGGTAGCAAGGGGGCACACTGGGGTTTTGTTCCTAGAGGTCTGTAGAGGATCACTAAGGTCTCTGTGCTGACTGTTGCTGCAGTCTGCTTTCCAAGAGTACTTGAAAATGCAATTTATAACCATTGAGGAATGAGAATAACCAATTGCTTCTATTTTTACTATGAACTTAAAGGCTTTACATCTCTCATTTCCCTTCTTAACAGGATCCTGGCAAGCCCTACCGCCCTTTTGCCATCTGATTCCCTCCCTTTTCTTGCTGCTTCTCCTTCCCCCCTCCAGATATGACTGACTTGTTCTCCACATGACCTTTCTTGTAACGTGTTCTCACTTAGATAATCAATTCTGTCTCCTGGTTTTCCTCTGTGTCTGCTATTATCTCTTGCTTAACTTGTTGCATGCCTTCCTTTCCTTTAGCTTTTTTCATGGTGTAAGCAGGCTCTACTTCTTCCTCTTTTGTGCCTACCTGTCCTTGACCTGCCAGCTTGCCCTCTACTGGGTTTGATATCTGAAGTATTGCTTTGTTTTCAGTGTCCTCCATTGCATTTCCATCTCAGAATCCTCCCTGGTTCTGTTGCTATTCCTTGCACTCTACAGAGCAGTCTCTTAATAATCACTGAATGAACTCTTCTAAATGAGAGCTGCATCTCTTGTTTGTGTGACTGACTAGGGGAAAAAAGGAGCCACAGTCAGAAGGTGAGCTGGATGTTGGAAGCGACAGACATTCTCAACTTCTTCCATTGATTTTATTCTTTTGAGGGATTAATGCTGTGCTGTACCTAGAGTCAAAGCACATGTGAGAAAACGGAACTTTAAACTGAGTATTCATCAGAAGTAAGTTGCATCTAGACCTGCATCAATACCTGTTTGTCCAAACTGCACTTTCATCTCGCCTTTCAGAGACCTCTTCCTGTGCGTTTAGCCATGAATTCAATTTCAGTGGGAATCAAACAGCTGCTTAATCTTTTCTGTCAAATTCTTTCTCCCATTGCTTTTGATGGCTGAAGCAAACATCACTTCTCTTCCTGCTGCTCATATATTTTTTAGCATTGCTTTCAACAGGAATGTCTTTCTAA
The DNA here is from genome assembly GCA_027886175.1 of Phylloscopus collybita. Lineage (NCBI taxonomy): Eukaryota > Metazoa > Chordata > Aves > Passeriformes > Phylloscopidae > Phylloscopus > Phylloscopus collybita. The sequence goes on from JAJNNQ010000130.1 coordinate 8,807,076, forward strand.
GTTTTTGTGTTCTGGCTATTTTTCTGTTTTACAGATTCTTTTTAAGATTGACAACTCTTTCCCGCTCTGTATCACCTAGAAGTTTGGACTGGGATAATCTAATTTTGCATTTTCATTTACTGAAATATCCTTCTCCTGTTCTTGGTAAAGAAGACATTTGGTTATATCTGTTAGACCTCTTGCAAAAACAGTTTTCCTCAGTTTTTATCTTTTTTTTTTGACCGTCACTCTTTCGTTTGCATCAGATTGTTGTGTCCTTCCCTTTGTAAGCTTTTTGTTCTCACTGTGAAGATTTTCTCCAGTTTCCAGCACCCCTCTTGTATTTACCTGAATTTTTCTTTAGAATTCTGATCTGTGTCCAGCACACATCAAATGTGTTCATGGATCTGTTAAACCAGCAAGGAAGAACTAAAACAAAACACTTAACAAAAAACGTGGTCTCACAATCTTCCCTAAAGTTCTGCTTTTAGTAATCATTTTCACTATAATGCCTGCTGGAAATTCACAATGATAGTATATTTTTATTTTAAGTTCATTGGCTCTCATGTAGCCTGATGTAGGTTTGCATGTCTGTGGTGTGTAAACTCTCCAGCTTTCTTGTTTATCATCTGTGTTCTGTATCTGTCAGTGGCTAATATCATAGGGTCCTGTGATCCCTGACCCGCATTCGTAAACCCTCGGGTGATAAATATAAACTTTTAATCTGAGCAAATCCTGAATTTGTAAGTGTTATCTAATAGAATTAGCTCAGTTTAATTTTTGTAAAATTGTGTTCTCTGCTATCCCTGCAGCAATTGGTGTATTATAATTGTGTAATAGATAGAATTGTATCTGTTGCAATTACATAATTGATGGTAATCAAATATTAGTCTCATTTGCCCTAGATAATTGTGTAGATAACTGTATTTAACAAAAGTTTATTGAGCATCCCCATGTGGTTCTGTCTTAGTTCAGTGGCTCTCACTGGATTTGGTGCTGGTCTGTGGCATTTCTCAGACTGTGGGGTTTGTCAGATGCTTTGTTGAACAGCTGCTCACATGACTGCAGATAGTCCTAGGAAAGAGTGTGCATTCAATATTTGAGATAAATTTACAAGATCAGGACTTGATTAGCTTCCATATTGTGCTGGCTGGGGAGACTTGGGTGGCAGTTCTTGAAATGCAAGCTATGTTTTTTAGAGAGGACTGTAGTAGCTGCCTGGTTTGGGTTAGAGAAGACATGCTAGCTGTATTGGGGACAACAAAGACGTTGAAATGCTGTGCACAGGTCCAGTAGTGTGGCAATCTATAACTGAGTAGATGGCAAGTGAAATACTTGGTATTTATCTCATTAAATATGAGCTTTTAACTCATATTTAAGAAAGAAACCTGGGGATGCAGGAAGGCTAATAATACCAGTGTACTAGCATGTTGCATTGAGAGATGAGTGCTGCTGCAGTCCATGAATCTGCATTGAAGGGAATCATGGAAACATTGTGGATTGAAGTTGGTAGTTTGACTGTAGCCAGAAGAGGTTCTTGGTCTCTGAAGCTGTTTGCTTCAGAGGCACTGGCATGCCAGTGAAGGACCTCTCAGGAAAACCAAACCATACCAACCCAAGCACAGACTGGCCCTGTTGATTATGTTAATCTGAACTGGGATATTACTCTAAGATAATAGAGTTGTGGAAGAGTTAGAGATGGATCTTGGCAGTAGCATACCTACATTTCTTTATTGCTGAGTGATTTGTAATCAAAGAAAGAACCCCCCACATTCTATTTTAAAAACAAACAAAGAAAATAAACCACCTCAAAAAACTTATGGCTTGCATCAGATTTCTTCTGCTTAAGGCAGTAAACTAGTTTGTGAGGATACTGTTGCTAAACTCTTTCTTCACTGAAAGTGATCTGTGCCTGATATGAAGTGTTATTCGTGTTTCATTATTCTATGGATATTTTATGGATAGTGTAGCCTGGCTGCCAGTCTGTGCATGCTGGGCTTTTCTATTGCTCTGGTTTGTCTCACTTTAGACTCAAACCTCAGTTCAAGCTGCTTTAAATTTTGTTTATAAGGGAAGCTGTCAGTAGATGGCAGCAGCAATCTCCTCACATAATAGTTTTAGGTTACCAGCCAAATGAACCTCTTACATTAATGTTAACTAATCCTAAAGGAAAAACACTCTGCTGAAGTAATTCAGTGCAGGCAAAACTCACTTTTATTCTTGGCCTAAAGCAGGATTTTGAAGCCAGGGGCTGCTGATTAACCTCGGTTTAGACTTTCATGAGCCAGCTGATGAGCAAGGAAGGGAAGCCAAAGGAGTCTATGTACAGCTAGAGACATCCTGCAGCTGCAAAGTGATTGATGGCAGCCAGCCCAAGGAACTCGTGGGAGCAGCCCAATGGGCCACTAAAGATCTTCAGGCTAGGCTGCTTTCCCCACCATATACCATGTACATGCAGGTTGTGTTTAGCACAAGGGGAGAGGGGCTGTGCTCATACCTACACGTGCATTTCTGGGTGCTGCTCTTTAAGTTGCGTTAGTGATCCTAACTAGCTCTAGTGCTTGCACTGCAGTGGCTCCCAGGTCTGAGAGCAGGCTGATCTCAAGGGGCAGGGCATCCAGCCTGCCATACCCTCTGCCCCTTCAGAAAGTGAAGGATAAAGGGTTGTTTTGTTCTGTCCATATCCTTTCCTGAGAGGGGTTGTCATAGGATGTGTTTTGTGGCTGCCGGAAGGTGCCTCAGGGAGGGGCTGTTTTACTCCTCTCAAGAGCCCAGCTGTAACACAGATGCCATGGCCTGGGTGCTGCAGGGATGAAGGGGAACCTCTCCTAGTCATCTTGGCACCAGATGCCAAGGGGATGTCCCAAAACAGAGGATATCAGCAGTGGAGAGCAGCCATGCTTGAGGCATCTTGTTGTGCCGAGATGAAAAAGGCTGGGTTTTTTACCCAACTCTCACTGTAAGATGAAATCTTCATTTTTTTCCTCGAAGTTGAATACCTCTGATTTATAAGAAAGGCTGTAGTGCTGTCCTACCCTCACCTTTGGGATGCCAGGAGCTGTGGATTGTTAAAGGCAAAATGGTGTCCTCTCGTTCACTATCTCCACTGAGCACTATTTACTATTCCCATTTTTTTTCTGACCAGCCCTGGGAACTGAGCTGAATTCTCCACCATGCCACTAGAACTTATTTGCTGAGTGGTGAGAGCTAATTTTAAGTCCAGTGTTATAAAAATGGTTGTGCTTCAACAAATGTGTACAGTTTGCACTTATCAGCACTGATATTTCATTTAATATTTGATCGCTTGGTGGGGATACTGAGAGCCCTTAGCTCTGCCATCAGTTATCACCTTGCTCTACACATTGTTGTACCCTGGCATCTATTAATAGAAGATATTTGCCTTTTATGCCTTTGTGGTGTAATTTCTCCAAGCAATTGGCCAAGGATCTTGTAAATATTTTTTTAAAGAAAGTTAATGAATGCTACACCAGTGCTTCTGATTACTCTGCCAAGTTTGTGATATGTGACTTCTATAAAACCTGTTAACTCTTTACCTTACTATTATTTTATTTTTATAAATTTCTCTTATTTTACTCTGTATTATAATTTCCACCCATTAGTCTACCACAGTGGAGTTCCTTATTAGAAAGATTTGAAATTTGCTATTATATGCCTGCTTGTAGATTAGTAATACTAGCCACAGGCAAGGATAGGATTGGCCAGGATATTAACCAGACTTGAGCTTTTTAGGGCAAGTTAAATACTTCTTTTGACACTGAATTTGTTATTTAGATTAATCAAAAAGTGGCAAACTTAGAGCATTTTTCTCACTATCTAATAGAAGTTCAGAAGAAGTGAAAGATGGGGAAAACCATCTGTAGCTGAAATCATACATGTTCTATTTTCCTTTGTAAAAAAGAGGAGGCAATGGCAGATTTTACACATTAAAACAATTGCTTGGTCTGGGAGAATCTGGTTATGTTGTCTTTTGGATGATTTTGTTTTTTCTATTCTTTTAGCCAATTTTTTTATTTTAGTGTTGACATCTCAGTGGGTTTTTCTGGTGGTGAGTTGTTATTTTGTGTGGATTTTGGTCACCGTTTTTGTGTGTGTGTGTTGGTTTATTGTTTTGGTTTTTAATCACATGCATCTGGCGTTTAGGCTTACTTAAGTTCTTAGCCTTTGGCTCCCCTCACTGTTTGAAATGCCTGCCTGTTATTGAATGTATCTGTAGACTTTTGCCATTGACCTTTTCTTAAGAGCAATATTTATAAGACTAGAACAAATGTGGAACACAAAAGCTCCTGAAAGGGAAAAAAGGATATCTATGTACTGTTTCAGAGGGCTATAAAAGCCTTCCTAATATAAAAACGTTCTGAAGTGTTCCCGTGAGAGAAGACACGCCTGAGCATTAGCCCTGACGTCTCCCTTTTTTTCACAGCCTTATACACGAGTGCTAATGGATCAGCTCTTTAGGGAATTGCAATTAATTCTATTTCTGCTAAGTGAGTTGCAGATACCAGTGCAGCATGGTGTGTGAGTGACAAGCTCCTGTGTCCTACCCACCACAGGTGGTTTGATTTCATTGGGCTAAGCATCGTGGGATGCAGCAGCACTGCTTTTTTTGCAGGAGGTGTTTGGATGATGTAGGTTTGCTGATGTGCTACACAGCTGAAGTAGAAGGAGAAAATAATAAATTAAACAAAAATTAAAGTAGCCAAGAACACACCACTGTTCCAAAATTATTTGGTGGAACTGCTTTTAGCTGACTGTCTTTGATTTTTATGGATATGTCCTAGATACATAGAAAGCTTAAATAAACACTTAAACTGTAATGGGACATCTTGAGGATAATGTCAGTGTGGTCCAAGATAATAATGGGTTTCAGTGAGGCCAACCTCTTTGGCATTTTAGAGAAATAGAGTGCATCATCGCTTTTTACTGGTGAGGTTTTCTGTGTTTCTGAAACACAGGAGTTTCTGATTCATAGTCTGGTGAGTAATCAGTGTTACTTGGTCTGGGTTTTATCAAACCATGATAGCTTCCACTTTGCTGAACACAGTTTTTAATACCACATGTGGCCATCTTGATAGAAGCCACTTAATAAACTGATGGATTCTTTGGGATACAAGTAAACATATTTTTCTTTTCTAAGCAATAAAAATAGCTGAAGAGAGCCAATAAGGTGGGACGAAGCATTAGGGTACTATAGGTTTTTCTGGATGTCCTTCCTCTTTTTATATGTATTGGTGCTATTTTTCTTCTATTTAGGAAGTTTTATATAGATTTTAAGGAGTTAAGACTGATGTCTGGAATGCTGGATGCATGGCATCAACCCGAAACAAAATTATTTTTTAGAATACACTTAAATTTCTCTTCTCTTTAATGAGCACAGCAACTTTGGGTCAGGTGTGTGACAAATACTTCTGTGTTCCCCGAGTTTTGTGTTTGTTTCTACCCATCACTCTTTTCTGATCCATGGTGTCAACATTGACCCTGCAAATCCCCCTAACACTTTGAAGATGCATCTTCAAATATAAAAATGGTTTTAAGGTACTGATGCTTGCTGTGTTTTGTCTTGGAATCTTTCTGTGGTCACCAGTGATCACAGCATGATTGTGTTGGAAAGGTGAGAGCTTAAGCTTTTTCTGGTGCTGGCTGGAACAAATTGTGCTTTACTTATTTCAGTTTCAGTTAAAAGTTACATGTGGGGAAAATATCACATCTATTCTCTAAGTTATAAAATTAATGGCCTGAAATAATTTTATGGTTGAGAACTGTGCTGGGAAACTAGGACACAAAGAGAATTCCTGTGGCATAAAAATAATTAACACTTAAACAGTTGATATTAAGACTTAGGTGTTTGGCCTATTTAAAAAGATGTGAATCAAAGGGAAAAGAATGTTTTCATATACATTACCACCAAAATCTTTTAAAAATTATTTTAAATGCTTAGTAATCTAGATTGGAGAAAATTGCATATGGGAAGTGGTAGGCTAAGAGGGAAGACTTCAGGTTGTGCCAGGGGAGATTTAGACAGGCTATTAGGGAAAATTTATTCATTTATAGGGATGCCCAGCATTGGAACAGGCTGCCCAGGGAAGTGGTGGAGCCACCATCCCTGGAGGCATTTTGAAGATGTGTAGATGTGGTGCTTTGGGACAGGTTTTAGTCATGTGATTAGTGGAGGCTGTCACCATATCCCAGTGGCTGCAGAGAAATGGAGACCCTTTTTTTTTACAAGGAATCACATGGAAAAGACGGAAACTAATGGGTACAAGTTACTCCTGGGGAGGAGGTTGCTACTAGGCACAAGAGGAGAATTTTCACAATGAGTTCAATTAGTTGGAGTGGTTGGAAATCTCCCCAAGGAATGGTGGATTCTCTAAATCTGGACACTTTCAAAATTCAACTAGACAGGTTGCTGAACCGTCTAGTCTACATGGTGCTTTTGCCAAGAAAGGTTGGACCTAATGATCCTTGGGGTCCTTTGCAACTTGGAATTCTATGTCCTAAAAAAGGCACTGTGAGTTCAGAATTTCTGTTCCTTTGCTGTGAGGGAAGACTCAGTGTTCTACCCTGGCTGCTCTGACATGAGTTAAAATGTGTTTGTTGAAGACAGACACAAAAGCTTTGTATTTCACCTGAAAAACTTTCGTTGTTCTGATCACACAGGTAGCTACCAACCTGCTTGCTTGCTTTAGACTATTACATGCATTGATCTAATGCTAAACTTCAGAAAAATTGCATATAATAACTCTAAAAGATGTGCAGGTGGCCCACTCTGTTCCACGGGTGTATTGTATTTGTCGTTAGATTGGTAGGTTTAGTCTGGCTACTTTTTCATTACAAGGGGTCACATGCTGGTGTGAATCCACTTTGAAGTAGATTTGTATCTGAAATGTCCTGAATGTCTCTGTTGGGAACAACAGGTCTTTTTACTGTGTAAAGCAATAGGTCATGTTCCCTTGTGCCTGCCCATTCCTGCCCTGATAAAATTGCAAACAAAAGGGTAGGATGAACTTTCATACCTTATTCATTATTCTGTCCCTTTTTTTTATTCAGTGGTATGTTATTTTGGTGTTCAACCAGGTTGAATGAACTCTTGAAGTGACATAGACCAAGCTCAACAGTATCATTGACAGGAATGTGGTTTTTTTGCCTTTTAAATTTTATTTTATTCATGGAGAGTCTGATTTTTGAATGTCTGTGCTCCCTCATGCCCCAGTTCCATAGCTGACACAAATATTTTTTTTTGTCTAATCTGTGAACTGTCTATGCTTTTAGCTTCTATGTTACTATTTTCACATTTCAAAATCTAATTCAGACTTAATTCAGTTTGTGGGGAAATATTTCCAGTTTGTCTCTGCTTGGTGGTGGAAATAAGTTGGATATATGTCTGATCTATTAATGATTTTGTCCTCTTCCAAAACTTGAAAGGAACTAGAAATGTTCTCCCAAGATGTCTCTTTAGCTGCCACATGAATAACAAGGAATCCAAGTCTTTATATTTGCATATGTGCAAGCTAATTTGAATGTTTTCAGCTCCATTCTGCAGTATTTTAAATGTGCTTTTTTGTTGAATGCAGGAATGTTCTTCTAATTGTTTTCCAAAAGAGGTTTTGAATATGTAGTTTAATTTATATAAAGTGGGTAAATTAAGAATTAGGTAGAACTATAATTAATTTGTTACTCGATTTAATAACTGCATACTCAGTTATTTTTTAATTATATGCCCTATTCTTCACATTCCTTTTAGGTGATAATTTTTGAGTGTAAAACTCAAAACTGCAAGTGTCTCTAAAAGGATCCTTTCAATGCTGAGCTATGTTCTCAAGCCAAGTATTTGTGGTTGCACATTTTAAAACATTGTTACCTGCTCACTGTGTAGGGAAACTACCTGAAAGCAATGCCTTGCTCCTGCGAAGGAAGGAGCATGATTTGTATGTAAATGTTACAGGCTAAAAACCATAATCAACAGAAATGTGCTTAGAAATTCTGGTTAAGGAGATGGGAACTGGACTTCCATGATCTTCATCTCCCTCTGGTTATCATGAATGAGGGTTTCCTGGGTGACCCTGCTCTAACAGATTTATTGGTTCATGTGCCTCTTCTGTCTCTGTGCTCTATGCAAAGGTCACTAAAGACAAGGAAGTTTTGCACTGAGTTCTGCATTCCACCACTTTGATGTTACTATTCCTATGTGTGTCCTTCTTGTCAGAAAGGAGTTCTCACCCCTGAAACAAGATGATTTTTTTTTCCTCCTGGTGCTAGACCTATCTAAATTGTGACTGCTGTCTTCTATGGCAGTCCTGAAAATTCACACTGAGACTTCACATCAAGGTCAGGATCCCCTTTCATTGGAATGATGAAATCTTGCTGATGTCAGCTTAGGATCTCTAAATTAGACTTTCTATACCTCTTTCCATTTGTGTGGGAAAACTAAAATATCTCTGTCCACTTTTCAGATATATGAAGACTTTTCCTATTTAAAATTAAGAGCCCATACTGTTCAAGTCAGAAGTGACTTTTAGACTTGTGTAGCCAAAAGAAAAATGGCCTGGTATTGAGTCTTGTATGTGATTTTTGTTTATTGCTTTTAGTTGTCCCCAAGGGGAATTTATAATTTTTTTTGTACCAACCTGTGAAATATGGAACTGTGTAAAATATCTCCTCAAAAAAGTATTGCTCTTAAATGTTGCTGGCTCCTTCTCCTTTCTTTCCAGTCTTGCAGGAGTTCCAAAGCTGTAAATACTCAAACGCTCTACTTGTACAGGAATGTATATTTTCTGATCCAAAGTGGATAGAAAGCTGTTGAAGGAAGCCAGCTCTTGCCTATTAAGTAATATTGTTGTGGCTTGTAAAATGGGAAAATGGAATATGTGAAATTGCAGCTTTCATTTTGATGTATTGCTGGCTGTTATTCCTTTCAGAATTATAAAAGACATACTTAAGTATGAACTGGAGAATAATGTCAAGGGAAAAAAATGTTACTTTTTGGCAATGGTTTAAAATAAATTAAACTTTAGGAGTGTTCAGACTCAGGTATTTCCATTTTGATTCATTCCCTTGCATTAATATATCCCCCGTATTTTTTGTAGTAAATGACCTTTTCTATTTCAAATTAAAAAGAAAAAGACAAATTAGAGGCAAAGCTTTTTCTTCTTTTCTTCTTCCACTCTGAAACAGGAACATCTTCAAGTTCAATAAGTAACCAAACATTTACAAATGGGGGAAGGAGTAGAAATTCAGAGTGAGATGTTCCATAAAACTGGCGTAAATGCAGTACTTTCAATGAAATAGTAAAAAACCAAAAAAATTTATAACATTTTATTTTTCTTTGAAGATCAGGTCTATCCATACATAGGTAGTGTTTGTGGCGTGTTTTGGGCTCTTTTGGGTGTGTTCATTTGCTTTTTGTCTTGGGTAGCTCTTTTTGCCTGTTTCTTAGAATGTGAGATCTGAAGGCAGTGAATAGAGCCAGGCCAGCTTGGGCCAGGCCACTTTTCAGGAGCCATGGAGACCTGGGTTTCCAGCTGGGGCTTGTCAGACCATCTAAATGAGCTGCAAGTTGTAAGACAGCCTAAATTCTGATAAGCTCTGTTGATGTGTAACACACTTGTGGAAGGAGATTGAGGTGAGCTGCTTCCTAACAATTCCCCAGCTCTTTAACACAGCAGTGGATGAGGTGAGCAGCACGACAGCCCCTTTGCTGTTCATTTGTGTGCATCAATGCAAACATTGATTGGAGTTTGGGAGAAAGGTCAAGAGTGTTCTCTCACCTCCTCTCGCAAGAGTTCTACATAATTTGCCATCACGGTGACAACTTCTGCCTCCGATTCCTCCATTAATTAGAAACAGAAAAGAAAAAGGTCGCAAGGAGAAGTCTTTAAATGGGATATTGGTTGTCGTGCACCAGCTTGATACTTCAGTAAGCTTCCTTAAATTCCTCCAGGTTCTCAGTGAAGGAAGAAAATGACACATACTTTGAATTCAATAATCAATTTGAGATTCTGTTACTCTGATCAGGATGCCTCTAAAAGCTGGCTCAGAACAATATTTAGAAACTTTTTATTATTGGTGAAACCTTGATATTCTGAGACCTAGTGAAATGAGATTCAAAAGTCCATAGGTATAAAGAAAATAAATTTTTCTGTATTATCTCAACATTGCTTCATTAAACAAGTGTCACTTGTACTTCACATAAGTCTTACCTTAAGAAATAAAATGCAGTTTTACTTAATCTTTAAAGATTGAGTATGTTTTTGGAATTCCATAATGCTGACAGTTTTGGTAGGCAAAGGAATCTATTATATTGCAATTTAAAATTTATATAAAAGTAAGCAAATTTAGAATTTGCTAAGTTTACTTCATTTGAACTTTCTATTAAGCAAATGTTTATGTTCAAGCAAAGCTCTCAAGGGCATGATTTAGGCAACTTTATCTTGCAATCAGTGTCAATATACATTTTTCTTTGAAAATTTTTAGAGGAATGGTGAATATTAGTGAAATTCTTTCAAATTATAAAGCTTAATGAGAACCAAGTTCAGCAAATGTAGCCCTTTGACTTTACTGTGAACTCTGCTTGGATTAGTGCATGGTGCCAAAAATTCCTTCCTCCTGATACCAGTTACTCTATCACATGGCTATCTTGTAATTTTTGTCCTTTTTGGTGACATTAGATTTTGTGGTTGAGATGTATATTAAATTGCAGCTTTGTTTGCTTGTATTCTTATTTAAGATAAAAATTCTGTAGTGTAGTTCATTCTGCTTTATTAGTTTAAATTTTATGCCAGTGAGTTTCTATTTATTTTTATTTAATAGCTTTGTGCCAGCAATGCATCAGCTGACACTTTGTGTGCAATTCCTCTTTCCTACCAGTACTGTAGGTTAGAATAACTGAGAGGCAGATAAGTTATAAGGATCCCCAAACTATTCCCAGATGCCATTCATTTTGACTTCACTGTGAAGTTGCTGTGAAAGTTTTTTAAGGTTATGCACTCAGTGTGGGACATATCTAAGATGAGAACTCAAATTTAAACTCATCATTTCTGTGTGTTACATTGACTTTGTAGATGAGTGAGGTGTGCACACGCTGTAGGCAAACTAATTATATTAAATATTCTTTTCAGTGGAAAAGAAGTCCAAATAAGTATAAAACATGTTAAAATTAGAGAACTAAGTGCGTGAAAGATGGTTTCTCACACAATTAAAACACTTGTTTTCAGATGTCATGAAAATGAGAAAAAAATAAAATTGAGGTTGTTTTTTCAAGGATAAAACCGAATGATAAAGCAGTGGAAAATGGAAAATAAATTATGCTCTAAATATATTTATGGAGATGAGAAATATGTACTCAGAGATAAAATTCATTGTGCTTTATTATATCAAGTGTATTGGGGGTAAATGAGAGAGATGGTTAATCAAAATAAGCCAAGATCATAAATATTGAAATCATTACAAAGCATTTTGTGTTGAGCTAGGAATCTTGTATCTTTGTCTTGATATGTAGGAACATTTTGGTGGACTATCTATAGATTTTCAGGATAGGTTTTTTGGATTATTAGGGATAAGGATTATTGTTCACTTGTATTCTTTGTGGTATGTGTTTTTTTTTTTTTTTTTTTTTTTTTGTGTTTTTTTTTTTTTTTTTTTGGTTGTGGGTTTGGGGCTTTGTTTGTGGGGTTGGTTTGTTTGTTTTGAGGGGAAAGCATATTTTATAGCATTGAAAACCCTACTTTTTGATTTCACTAGCTTGAAAAAAGGTCTTTCATTGCAATTACCAATGGTAAGGTAGAGTAATATCCTCCAGGAGAAGAAACAAGGGTGAAATAGTACAGAGCTACCTTAAAAGTGTATAATTATGGTGGTTACAACAATACTAAAGAAAGCATTGCTCCAGATACTTGTTTCTGCAGGGAGAGAGGTTGTGGATTAATTAAGGATTACAGCAACACTGGAATGTGATGCACTGTTCTTTAGTAAGTCTTGTTTTATCCCCTAGAGACCTCAGGAAGGCAGCAGTTTGACTGAGCCGTTTCAGGTCTTGAAGTGACTTTGTTCTCTTTGTTCTTGCTTATTAATAATATACTCAGTTGTACTGTGTGTACTTCTGCTTGGCTGCTGCAACTGACTGAGAGCCAAACAACAGAATAGGTTTGTTTTCCAGGAACTGATTTTATTAGTTTGGAACATAGAACCTCTCTTCTATGTTTTCCATAGGATTCTACGAATCCATTATCTGGCACAGTAGCAGCAGTTGATGGAAGTGCTTCTTAAGCAGCAGAGTTTCCCCAGAAGTGCACTAAATATACTGCTAAAACATGCTCTAACAGCATTCATGACTACTGGATACTTGGAAAATATTTTGTTTTGTTGGGAGGAACATGAATAGAATAGTGTTGGTTAATGTAAAATTAAGGCAGGAGGGTTCAGTAAGGGCCAGGGAAAAAGGGTTCTTAGAGAAAACAGCAGCCTGAAAGGTGGTAAATATGAAAAAGAAATCTAAATCCTTTTTATGGCTTCTTTGCTTGCTGAAGGTGGAATTGGAATATATGTGTAATTATGTCTCAAAGGGTGGTTTTTCAAATTGTACATCATGTGCTGTACCTTGCATGGCTCTTTTCCCTCACTGGTAGCAGGGCACCTGCTGTCTCTTGTAATAGCATTGCCTCCTGCATACTGGTATTCCCTCAGGAAAACGGAGTGACTTTTCTGCTTAAGAAACTGCCGCTGGATTGGGTCTGATTTGGTGAAAAAGTCATGTACCAGTTCTCTGTACCAGTTTGATTATGCTGTCCCCAGTCTGTTATTCAGAGCATTAGAGCAGTGACTGCTGTAATTATTTCTTCATTGTAGCTTTCATTTAGGCCCGTTAAAAAAAAAAAAAAAAAAAAAAAAAAAAAAAAAAGGCATTATGGCAGGTACTTTCTATTGTTGTGTCTTGATTTCTTCCTGATTTCTCTAAGTGAGAGCTGGAAATGCAATTTGCCCTGTGAGGAGTTGCTTTGATTAAGTGAGGATGCGATGCTGATGAGGCGTCACCGTTCCAGACCCGTGTGTCCAAGGTGCCCGAAGAGCTCCAAAGGGAAATGTGCATTCTATGTGGAAAGCACTTGGCAGTATGTGCAACACTGGACTGATGAGCCCTTTTCTCAGATGCCAGGGTTGAGTGCTTGCTGAAAACTCCAAACTGGATTTTTGCACGTTGGTACATAAATTATTTAGCCCTTATTTTTGGGCTTCATTCATGTGAAATTGTTGTGGGATGTTATGTTTCAGCTGTTGTTTTACTCTAGTTGCCTCATCTTGGTTTTAAGATAGTTTGGTTTAGTCAGTCAGGTCTGTTTGTTCCTTCCAGTTTCATTCTTTTAACCTCTCTTAGTTTTCTTTCCCTGTTTCTTGAGGGAGAGGTAGTTCTTTCTTCCAGTTTTGTATGAAACCCCAGTTTTCCATCTGCCTCCTAGTTTTATTTTTCCCTTTAGCTTTTTGTCTTTGCGTTTTGTCCACTTTTTCCATTTTCATCCTAACACCTTTCCTGCATTAGCAGCAGTAATTTCTCATTTTATAGTGGTGATTTTTCTTGTCTTTCATGTGATCCATGTTTTAGTGGCTACATAATTTCAGAGTTACCAGGCATTTTCAAGAAGCCATTAAACCTGACATATTTTGTGACTCCTAGTCTTGTATGTTATAATTAACCCCAACTATTAATCAAGACAGAAAGACTAGTAACTAATATAATGAACTAATTCCTTGCCACATTATTAAAGTAAGTTATTATTTACTTTATGTGGGAAATATTTTATGTATGTTAGAGAGGATATTGTAAGGATGGAAAACATTAAAATGGTTCAGTTAACAAACTGTAATTGCTTTTTCCATCTACTGAAGAGACTGGTTGTTCAAGAGATTGAATGATTTTAACACCCACTCATTGTTCACCATGCAATAAGAAATACTGTACCTCCTAAATCAAATTTTAACAATCTGCTCCTAATTCAACACCCATTTAACCTTTTGAGCCTGATGATTTTCCAGTAAACCAGCAAAATCAGTATCTTATCTTACAATGTCAGCCAATCTTCACCTTTAGACAGAGGATTTCTTAATATTTGAAATTCAGAGTTTATTTGGCTTACAGATGCAAAACTACTGTAGTTTTTCTTGCTGGTTATAGAATGCAAATTGGTTGTGTGTAATTCTGTGCTTGATAGTGATACTGTTGTTAGAATTTGGCTTGTGTTGACTTAGTGGCAGTGAGCTCTTAAGTTTCTTTCCGTTTAAATCAGGGCATGGAATTAAATCTGCACTTTTTACTAATAACTGTAAAGCTGATAGACCTCAAACTTAGTGGACTCCTAAATTTAATTTTCAATAAAGAAAAGTTGTTCAAAAAATTAAAGCTAAAAATTTCAAATATTTATTGCTATTTTCAGCATTGTGTTAAAATTCTGCCCATATTTGCCACAAAATTTAAGGAGCTGGAGTTTTCTGCAGTAAAAATGCAATTGCTTTCTGCTTGTCCTATGTTGTGCTGATTTGTTTCACTTCCATAGAGGCTGGGTGAGAATCACAGAAGGAGGCTAGAATTATGCTTTGTTCCTGACCAGAAGGTGTGTCTTGCAGAGAAAGAGTCTGGGTCCTTTCCTGTTTTCCTTTCTTTTTTTCCCTCCCACTGTGGCTCCCCAACCCAAAAATTTAAAGATAAACATAGGATTAGGCTTATCCATCATATTCTCTTAGTTCCACAATTTCATGAATGTTGTCCAAAAGAAGGTCTTTGCACTAAGATCAACCCAAACAGGCAGTACAGGAGGAGGATTGCTTGGCTTTTGTTCTCTGGCAGAAAGGCAAACTTTGCTTTGAGGTTGCCTGTGGGGTTGGATCATGTCTCTTGAGGTTTCTCTGTGGTGGGGCTGGGTTGAAGGGAGGCCTCTGGTGCACCAGCCCTCCTGCACAGCTTTGGAAGACACATCCTTGCTCTGGATCCTGGTGCTATTTGCCTCAAGAAGCTATAGAATAACAATCTCTAGTTAAATGAAGGTTGACCTGTTTTTCTAAGATTACACAGAGACAAACTTGTCCTCCTCTGCCTCTATTGGAGCATGGGTTTTCTTGCCTTGATCAGCTCCCTTTGGGAAAACAATACAGGAAATAAGTTTTTGTTTTCAGCTAACCATTAGAAATACCATGATACAAATCTAGTGTCATGTAAACACGGGTCAAAAGAATGAATTGGTTACAAAACCTTTTCAACTGCTCACAAAAACATGGATCAAAGTCATAAATTCATCGAATTTGGGAAATAATAGGTAGTGTGTAGCCATGGATGGCTAGGAAGGTAACAGGCTGCAGCCTCCATAGATGAGATATATGTTGCAGAAAACTCCAGGAAAAACAAAGCCATTTCCTGTCAAGAATTCTTATGAGGAATGTGTAATGAATGAAGAAATGCTGCTGCATGTCTATTACTCACCTTCTTCTGTTTTTTGGTGGGTTGTTTCGGTTTTAGTTTTTAAAAGCCCCTTTCTGTATTTTGTCTTTGAACCATCTAGGACAGAAGCATTAGTTGTTGGCAATACAGAAAATTTGGCAGCTGCTATTAGGAATCTATTTGTAGATTTAGGTCTCTTCAACTTATTTTTGATTCTGCTATCTAAGATGTATTGATGTTTTTTGATTTGGGAATATTCTTTGGAAGGCCAAATTCATACTTCAACCTTGCCATGAATAAGTAGATAGTATATATAACTTTGTTATTCCTAAATGAACCACTCTTTAATTATTAGTATGTAGCTTATGATGTGAAAGAATATGTGAAGAAAAGGCAATAAATAAAATGTGCTGGTTTTTATGGACGCAGAAAAAAAAATCCGTGAAGAAATATTAGGAATGGAAAACTGCATCTACCTAAAGTATTTCACATAGAGAAATAATAGTGAAGGATTAAAGGAAAAGGTCAATTCCTGGATTGCCAGCACTATTTTGTTCAGTTGGAGGATTGAACAGCAGGCTTGGCACACCTACATTGATATTGACAGGTGGTGGTTTTCTTGAAGGTCAGCAGCTTCACCAGGTGAAAAATTCCATGCTCAGGCAGGGGACATTTTGACTAGTGATAATAGCATCAAAAAATTGATTTATTTTGCTACGGATTCTAAAAAAATAATGATAGTATCTTGTGCTTTATTTTGGTTTTAGTTTTGTTATTTTATAGGCTTAGCAGTAACAGGATGATGCCTCCATCTTGCTTATCTTCTGTACGAAGTTTAACAAGGGCAAGTGCTGGATTCTGCACCTGGGCTGGGGCAACCCTGGCTGTAGGGACACCCTGGGCAATGAGAGGCTGCAGAGCAGCGCTGTGCAAAGGGCCCTGGGGGCCCTGCTCCATGGGAAGCTGAATGTGAGTCAGCAGTGCCCTGGCAGCCAGGAGGGCCAACCCTGTCCTGGGGGCACCAGGCCCAGCATGGCCAGCTGGGCAAGGGAGGGGATTGTCCCCTCTGCTCTGCTCTGCTCTGGGGCGGCCTCACCTCCAGTGCTGGGGGCAGATTTGGGTGCCACAATGTAAAAAAGACATGAAACCATTAGAGAGGGTCCAAAGGAGGGCCACGGGATGGTGAAGGGCCTTGAGGGGAAGCTGTATGAGGAGTGGCTGAGGTCACTTGGTCTGTCCAGCCTGGAGGAGTCTGAGGGGAGGCCTCATCGCCAACTACAATTCCGTACTTCCCTTGTGAGGGAAGCGCAGCGCTTGGCACTGAAATCTTCTCTGTGGTGACCAGTGACAGGACCAGAAGGAATGACTTCAAGTTGTGTCAGGAGAGGTTCAGGTTGGATATCAGGAAAAGATTCTGCACTCAGGGCTTGGTTGGACACTGGAACAGACTACGCAGGGATGGGTGAGCTTAATTTGTTTCCTTTGAGCTGACAGTCTCAAAATTTGGCATAAAAGTGTTTTTACACAGGACAGAGGTGGGAGTAGCTTGTATGTTCTCATTTGTAGTATCCTTAGTGTCACGAGCAAGTAAAACTAACCTTACAGGTTGTCAGTCTCTGTTCTGCTCTGTCGCACTTTGTAATTTGTGGCCCCAAAGAGCTGTTCTAGATCCCCTGGACTTGAGACTGTAATGTTGTTCCTATCTGCTCCATTGCACAAAGCATTGCTTTATCAACAAAGAAGCAGGATGTGTGAGTGAAAACATAGAAAATCTCTGGATATCATATTTTATAGCTCCATCTCTTACTTCTTAATAGAAATAAACAAATGTAAGTTTAATCTTCATGGTAACGATTTCAGAAGTGGAAAAATCGGTATAAAACATTCTAAAAATCTGAACTAAGTGATTTGGAAATTCTTCTCTGAACTCAGTTATTTTCTTTGGAGAAATCTTTATTTTAAATTGAAATACTGATTTGGATATATACTTCAGTGGATGAGGTTTGTTCTGCTGGCAAGCACCCCAGCAAATTTGTGCTCCAAGCAGCATGCTGATTGCATTAGAGAGAGAATCATTATCTTTGCTCTAAGTTATTTGAGTTGATTTGCCCTAAATCAGCTAGTCCATGAGGTTCTGTAAGCATGCAGCACATTGCTTTCCCTTTATGTGCTAAATGGTTGCCTGAGAAAATAAATGTGGCATCTCAGTGTGTTGCTTTTTTAGTCAGACATTTGAATTTATGTGTGTACGTGTGCAAGCACAGCCATGTGTACCTGGAAGGAGAGAAAGTGAGGGAAGCAGTGATAAATACTTGAGAAGGCATTGCAAACTGCGTGTTCAAACTGCCAGAATTACTGCTACAGGGAAACAATATATGGTGCATATTGCATTGCAGTAAGTGTTTCTGTTCCTCTCTTTAGCATGTGAGGGAATGCCACAGTTCCCCATTTCTGGCTTCCAGAAAAGTGCACTAGCCCAGCACATGGCTCATCCTATGCTGCCAGTCTTTACTATTCTTCAAAACACACTCTAAAAAAGCTAAATTGACTCTTTTTCTTTATTCTATGTTCATAAATGGCTTAAAATACTCTCTTTAAGGTCAAGGCTGTTAGCATGTGCTACAAGTTATGAGTGCTTCCAGTATGACTTTTTCAGTTTTTTGCTTGTGTGTCCCTCAAGGTGTCATGCAGGTAAAATACAGTCATTGTAATTCTTAGGGCATCATGGACTAAGGGATTCTGTGTTCTGATGAGACATCTAAAATGCTGACGGAAAATGCTGCTTAGAGTCAGTTTTCTGAAAGGTCTTTGTAAGTTGAGTGAGAGCAGATTTGGGATATATTTTTTTTTAACCCTCTGTAAATCTTTTTTAAACCGTTTTCAGATTGCCCTATTTCTTAAAGCACCTTCATGATTTACTGGCAGAGTAAATTTCTTTAACATGAATAGTTATCGTGCCTCTTTCTCCCAAGAACTGGCAATTAACTGAAATTCTTGTATTTGAGCTGCTACACTTACCATGAGTAGTATGTTTAACATGAATGTTTTCCCATGTAAACTGTCTGAAGGATTTGTCCATGCAAAATATCTAAATGCTTTGGGTCATGTTGAATACCAGAGGTGTAGGCTTGTTCCTTTCTTGTATGTGTAGTCATTATTGTGCTTTGCCTTCTGATAGAGGATACTTGGGGTTTAGATAGCAAAAGGTGGTATTTTCCTTGCACTAGGGAAAATCCTTCTGGATATGAAGTAGTTCACTTGTCTGAACCCCTCCTTTTTCTCAGCCTCTTCTTCACGTAAATAAGCTGATGCACTGGGGAGCAAGGGAATGGTTTGTGTCAAGGGTAGGGCTTTGCTTGGGGATGTCTCCCTCCAATCTCTGTTCCACGTAGCTGTGTTCAGCTTTCCATGGAGTCAAGTAGCTCAGATCAAGAAGAAGGTGATGCTGGAGTAGCTGAACAGGAGAGAATAATGTGTGCTGAGTGAAAAATCATCCTGTCTAGGAGGGCTGTGGGAAGGATTGAGACATGGTTTCCTGTTTTCCGATTCTGCAAATGTGTCTGTGTCTTCTGTACTGTTCACTGGACTGTAAAGTAAAAAATTATTAGACACAAATTTTAAAGTAGCTATGCTGTTTTTGAAGCCTGGTATGTTTTACCTTCAGAGAGGTGTGGGCTTTTTTGTCATTCCTGGGGACTTTTTTGTGTGGTTTTTCTTTTTTTTTTTTCTTCTGTTTCTCCTGGAGTCAGTCTCTTGTAGAATTAAAATGAGATTCTAAAAATTATGGGGTAGAAATGGCAGCAGTTGCCCAACCACAGATTAGGTATCCCTATCTCTTCTTGGGGGAATTACTCTCTCAACATTTAGATAACAGCAGAAGATTAAAAGGGGGATGGTTTACTTTGAGTTGTTACACTCATGCTCTCAATGTGCAAGCAGACTTGTTTGCTTCAGGATATCTTGAAAGGATGTTCACTAATTATGTCTGTGGACTTTGCATGTGAAGAATGGATGGATAAATTTGAAAAAGAAATAGAGAGCAGTCTGAGTAGTTACAGATTTGGTTAGGATACAAAAAGATGTTTTTTCTTTGTAAAGAGATGATGGAAATAATATAGCTGGCTTTAGGAGTCAGCTCTCCACATGATTTGTCTGACTGAATAATAAGAATATTGCTATGCTATTAGAGCTGGACTGTAGTAAAGAAAGATGATTTCTAATGACCTTGACAATAGTGGGGAAATCACCTCTGGAAATCTACATATACAGATCAAATAATACCCTGGCACACAAGAATGAATTACTTATCCCAGGGCCATTTCTTTCAGTTTTAATAATAAACCAGCAAAACTTGGTGCAGTGAAAAGACTTCTGCTCAAATATGTGTCCCAATGTAATTGCAGTCCATCCTTCCTTCCTCCAGCCTGCCCCTGTGGTATTCAGCTGAGCTGTGCCCCTTGTCTTCCTTGTGCAGATAAATAAAGCTGATAATTCTAAATGTAATGAAAATGTGCAGTACGCCTAATATGCAATATATGCAATAATTAAAAATACTGTTACTATTATGTACTTGACATTTTTAGGTCCCCCAAAATACCTAAATATCCCTTTATACTATTCTTCTAATTAAGCCTTTGCTGAAGTGAGAGAGTAAATAATTTGAGTAGAATGGAAAGTTTATTCTAACAGAAAAATGTTGCTTTTCAACAACAGTGCTATGAACTCTGTTCCAAGTTCAGGCCAGGGAGGACTATAGGGTTTTCTCCTTTGTTTTAAGATAGTGCAAATAATTGTAATAAAAATGTAAGCTCTGTAGGCTTTTTTTAGTGTATTTATAATGTGCCCTTGTAAAATCATTACCAAATTCTTATGTCACTTTTTTTTTTTTTTTTTTTTTTTTTTTAGTTAACCCTGATAATTTAGGGTAAGGGCTTGGAACTAGCAAGTGGAAACCTTTATTTAACCAGAGCAATTAATTAAAAATCCAGGCTTGTTTATCCAAGAGCAACTATTTGAAGGAAAGGATAATATTCTTTTCTCAACACTGGAAGAGCTGGTGCCTCATGAAAAAAACCTGTCTCTAGAAAAGGGAAGGGTGGGAATGGCTAGAAGAAAACCTGCTTCAGGCTAGTAGACCTTCATTTTTTTCTTCTTTATGAGAAGGGAACTTAAAAAGTAGTTTTATTGCATGCAGCAGCACTGAGCCCTAAGGGGAATCCAAGTGAAACAAATGAGCTTTGGTTCACTTGTTATAACTTCTGTGAATGTAAAAATACTTTTTCACTATATGCAGTCCCTAGATGGTAAGTTCTGTCTTGTCATTGGTGGTCTTTCAAAATGGGGGAACCATTTAAGTAAGGTCTCCACAACTACCTGAAAGGAAGGTGTCAGTCTCTTCTCCCTGACAGCAAGAGTCAGGACAAGAGAAGAGAGCCTCAAGTTCTGCTGCGGTGATTTAGATCAGATATTAGGAAAAAATTATTCACCAAAAGTGGTTGAGTCACCATAACTGGAGGGATTTAAAAGATGTGGCACTCAGGGATATGATTTAGCAGTGGGCTTGGCAGTGCAGGGTTAATGGTTGGACTTAATGATCTTAAAGGTCTTTTCCAACCTAAATGATTCTGTAGTTCTTATTCTGTTTAATTTTTCTGATTTGGATCAGAGTAGTATTCACATCTGTCTTGTGAAGTGGTGTGAATTACATAGCTATTTCTTTCACAAGTGATAAATTTTGCACCATTATTTTATGCATATACTTCTGTTTTAAAGAAAGAAACACGAGGGAATTCTTTCTGCCTCTGTTAGTGGAGAGTTCAAAAGCACAAGATAGTTTTCAAATGGGATTGCTTCAGATGAAACTTTATCTTTGTTTTCAAGCTGTTGGCATAATAAATACTTGCTTGCCTAATGTATCTGCTGGTTTTAGGGATCTGGATGTGACTGCCTGTCCCTGATGCCAGACACTGATGCTTGCTATTTCAGCTTTTCTGTAATGCAGCTTTCTGCAACACTTGAAAATTATGAAATAAAATAACAGAAATGAAAATTAGAATTGCTGTACAGAAGAGAGCAAAACATAAAGTGCTTGATAATGTCAATTTTGCTTATTAAAAAAATCTATTTTAAAAGTCCCCAAAGCTCTTAAGAAACACATACCAGATGACTGAGACTGTTATTAGAGTCTATAGAGCTACATTTATGTTATGATTGTGTTACTCCCCAGATCAAAGCTAAAAAATAGATGACTAGAAAGAATATTTCTGCTGTCTGAGAGCTTTAGAAGACAGACAGGCAGCCACTGCTGTTGTGAAATTTCATTCATTAAACACAGTAGGGGAGTATAATACTCTAAGTGAAGTAAGAAATTGAAATTATTTAATTGTGGCGTAATGCCCAATTTCTTGTAGCTACTTTTTTTTTTTTTTTTGGGTAATACAAATGGTTGTAAGGATATTACTGGTTGTTTTTCAGGGTTTTAGCTGCAGTAAATCTGCTATTTCAGATCTTTTTGTTCTGGTGTTCTTGCTTTGAAGTCGGATAGCTTCAGACAGGAAAGTGTAAAAAACTCTGAGTAAGATTTTTTGGTGGTAAAGCTAACTGTTGCCCCTGTGTCTATCTGCTCCATTTTGAGGAAATCCCCAAGTTTCAGCCTGTTGGGATTCACAAGAAGGCTGAAAGCATACATGCTGGGGAAGCTCCAGAACTGAACATGGTGGGGCAGAAAAAGCTTGGCTTGTGCAATAAATGTGCAAAGTTAGAATTATGGGACACACTAGACATGTTCTTGAATCCTTGCCCTGCCAGCTGTGCAGGCACAACTAGTACAATAATTTCATTGGCCTTTTCAGAGATGGTGAGCTAATGAGAAGCAGAAACTCAGGGAGGAATTGTGGCCATTGGTTGAGATGAGATCTTACTCCACTGTCCTCTGTCACCAGGCAGTTGTTAAGGTCAGACTCCACATGAGGTAATCAAGTGTGAGATTAAATCATTAGAAGCAGTAGCAGAGGAGGTGAGATAAATGTCCTTTCCCTCTCTATGCGACATCAAGTTCACTGTGAAATGGTTCATGAGGACCTCACTGATTTGAAAGAGCCTTTCCTGGTCAATAACCTGTTCATTTGGCAGTAACTCCAGGGTTCTGCTTGTCTGCCACCAGCTTTCATAGAGGCAGGAGCTGAGTGATGTTGTTGAGTGCAAGTGGCCTTTGAGAGGCAGTAGGGACAGTACCATTGCATGCTTTGGAAAGTTGTTGTTCTGGTGCTCTAGATTGATTCTGTTTTGATTGCGGATTCCTCTGCTTTGTTGGCAACACCCCACATTGAACTAGTATGTCCTTTGAGCTGCATCAATGTTAAAATCTTGAAATGAGAAGAAAAAGCACTTTTTTGTAGCAGTGATTTTCTTAGGTACTAAAATTGAAATGCTTAACTTAAAAGAGTTCAATTTTGTTAGCAACTTGTCTTTGATGGGTTGTGGACTAACCCATAACATAAGCAATTAAGGTGAAATGGCCATAGAGTTTGCAATTCTGTGAATTAAAAATTCCTGTGGGGAGGTGATTAAAGTGGTTGTTGCCTGCATACAGAAGTGTAGGCCAGCTGTTTAGTAACGAAGTCAAACTGTTCTTGTTATAGAGGTGAAGGAGTGAGAGGTTCTTTACAATAAAGAGAAGTTATTCAGAAAGACAGAACCATTCAGTCAGAGCTGTATTAGCTGAACATACATTAATGGAATGGTAGGATATTCTTATGCAAAACAGTGGGAATAGATTCCCAACTTCAAATGCTGTTTACCCAGATGCCATGGAAGTACTGCAAGGGATTGTATTTTACACTGGTTTGCTGCTGTCTTTTGGCTGTGGGAGTTAAAACTGAACCCCTATGTGCCATTCAGAACTGGGCACAGGAAAAGTGGGCAATGGAGACTGGAAACTGCATGCAGAGATAGGGTTGCTCAAATTCTCTCATTAGTGTTGAAGCTTAGATCTTGAAATGGAAACTTGTTATTAAGGCAAACCAGTAAGACAGCCTTTTGGATTTGGCTGCTCTTTTTGATGAGGCTTGGAGGTTCCAGATCCATTTAACACTTCCACTATTACCACTCCTAATGAAAAACTCTTTGGAAATCTGGTCTTGAAACCTTATGGTAGTGACTTTTTAAAATTTCTGTTAAAAACCCCGAACCTGAGGAAGACCTCTAACAGCACAGGCTAAAAGCCTTCTCTGAGGCAAGTTCATTTATTATGAAATAAATACTATTTTGTTTTTATTATGTAAAATAATAATAGCATGCTTAGTACTGCAGTCTATTGTCACATTTTTAAAATGTTCTCCTTAGATTGAAGTTATAGCCAAAGGGAGTCTAAATTAGGTAAATATTGTCAAAACCACTGTTTAAACCCTAGAGGGTTTTGCTTGCTTCCTGTCCATAAATATAATTGAAAATCCAGGGCTTCCTAAAGAACAGAGAGACAGCCTATGTAAGAAACTTTTTAATTTTTTTTTCTTCTAGGGAGACTTAAGTCATACAGAGACAGAAATCTTGTTAGGCCAAGTTCCAATTCAATTTTCTTTTTTGATTTTTTTTATGTCCGCTTTTAACCTATTTTTGATGCTTAAGAAATGCTCTTCTTTTTATGCTTAGGAAAACTCTTCCTGTTTTCGTCTTAAAGATGAATACTATTTTATTGGACTAGGTGAGGAAAGTGAAGGTATTTTGTATTTAATGGCTTTATGTATAAATCTAATTGGATAATGATTTTGTCTTCAGGGGTAAAGCTGGATATCACAACCCTCTCCAGAAAAGACAGCAAGGGAGTATGTGGACCTGCTTTACACAGGCTGCTCTTAACCATAAAGGGAAAGAAACCAGAAACTGTTTGTGGAAAATACCAAGCAACAAGATGGACTTAATTTGATTCTGATGTTATCAAGTTTTTTAGGTTCAAATTGGCTTTTACAACAACCAAAAAGGCAGAAAATAGTTTTAGGTATTGTGAAGTGTAGAGTAGCTAATGGTATTATAAGATTATTTCATCTTTCTGTCTCCATCCTACAAGAATTTTTACAGCAAAATATGAATCTATGTTGTATCAGTGGTTCTACTGAATGTGCAGATTGTGACTTCATCCAAAATTTGACCTGTGAAATGGAATTTGATCTTAGTGTAATTCCTGAGTCACTGATGAATTGCAAGCGACACATTTGACCCACAGAGGTGGAGCTGGCAGCTGAAAAACCTGGAATAAGCCATCGTAGTTCTCAGTATACCTTAAGATTCTTTACTTCTTTATGCATCCTCTTAGTGTTTTTTTTTTTTTTTTTTTTTTTTTTTTTTGTTTTGTGGGTGTTTTTGATTGGATGGCATTTTTTTTTAATAACATTTTCAAAGCTCAATGTCAGTGCAGAATTCAGCCTAGTAGACATGGTTTCTCATGTCATCATGGGTTTATAAGCACTATAACTCTATAAATAATAAAGTGCTTAATACACAAGAAAAACAGTTTATAATCTCAAGCAAATGTGGTCAAACCCATATTTTGGAACAAGTCATTATGGAAGTGTTGAAACTGATTTTCTTCTTTTGATTTCACTTCTTTTTGTCTCTCTAAATGCTATTTTCATAAAAAACATGAAAAGTGAAGGTTTGGTTTCCTATTTTTAACTGCACCGAAGCTGTATGGGAGTGCAGTCAATGCATTTAAGCAAAGAAGGAAGGCAGATTTCCCAGAGCTGGGGGCATCTGGGAAGAAGATTTGAAATCACCATTCTGAACTTTCTTAGTTTGTTTCTCAAAGTAGCCTTGAAGCTTTTCAATGGGCTTTGTTTCAGTTACATAAAATCAAAACCAGGGGCTGGAGCGAGAGATGCCATCTTAAAGAACGTGAAGATTTCTAGATGATTTGTTTTTCTGTAGTCACACCTCCTTTAGCATTTGTAGCTTTTAAAAGTTTTATGGTTTTTAAACTGATTCTTACTGCAAGACTGGCTCTTGTATTACAATGTGACAGCAGTGGCACAGCACCAGGAATTTGAAGTTTTTGGAACTGTACTCTGAACTGTACCAGCTGTTGGAACAATCCTCCTCATCAGTTAGTACTTTGAATGCAGAAGTCTTTTTCAAATGAGAATTGCAAAACTTGAGTCTTCTAGTCAAACACATTCTTTGCCTTTTAGTTGCTTGTTCTTAATATTTGGGTATGTCACATCCCTGTCTCTGACTCCACAGTGACATTTGGATTCTTCTATATGTGTGCCAAGCAGGTTTTAGCACAAGTAATTTACCTTTCATTGGATTTGTTGAATTTCCATGCTGTATATTCCAAAGGGTCTGATTACTTTCCAGTTTTGGAGGGTGGTTGCTGCTCACCCAGAACTTAGGGCTGGTTTTCCAATTATGCCTTTAGAAAAGGAAAGGAAATTTGCTTGGCATGGCAAGAAATGTTTCACAATATTATGATTAAAGTGGAGACTTTAATCCACTTTATAGTCCAATGTCACTGCATTTTGAGTACCTTTGAGTACCAGACTTACAGGGGTTTTTTGAGTATAAAAAGATCTTTAAAGAGTAGACTAAAATCCATCATATAAGTGGTGAATATATTCTTAATGTAATTTAAAAGACTGTATGAAAAAGGATGAAAAAATAAATAAAATACCTTAAGGTATTTTAGATGTAGTTTTCAGATAATTTCTTTAGTATTTCAATGTAAAGAACGTTGACTGTAATTATAAGACTCTTTTTTCTTCCCAAGGAATATATATGGTCATAAAGTTCAAACACTTCAGAAAGATTCTCAGTTTTCTTTCAAATTGTTTGAATTTGGCTTTTTTTTTTGTCTGATTGTCATCCTGTGAGCCACTGGAGAATCATCTGCAGTTCATTCATGGATGTTTTATTTACTTCTCCTTTGTTGTTTTTTGTTATTGAGTGTCCTGATGATTTTCAAAGCAGTTCCCATCTCAGCTCTGATGGGCTGATGATCCTTGATGAGAAAGGAAAGAAGAGCATATTTTGGGTTAAGGAAGGATGAAGTGAAAAGATCCCCTTTAATAGTAGGAAAGAAGTAAAAGGATTAAAACTGAACGCTATATGAATGGTTGAAAATGATTTCTCTAGGGTAGAAAGTTGCTTTAAGGGGCATGAAAAGAAAGTTCCACTACTGTTACAGCTCTGAAGAGTGATAGATGTCCTGCTTACCTATCACACAAATCATTCAGCTTCCGTAGTTGTGCAGCTCATTTAATACTTGTATTTGAATTCTTGCCATTATTCATAATCTTCAAGCAATAGTTCTCACCAAATACATTTAATTTTAGGCTCTATTCCTGCAGGCATGTTTTCCTACTTGTATTCAAGCTGGATTTCATTTTATTTCTAGTCCACACACCTTATCTCTTTAGTTTCTGCTGAATATTTTTCTCAGCCTCTTGTGTTGGAAGTAGTGTTCCCACTTTTACTCTGTGTTAGCTTTACTTATGGCTATGAATGAAATAAATTTCTTTGCAAGTCTCATTATTATCTTTGTATCCCAAGGTAAGATCCTCTGTAAAGGTGAGATGTTAGTCTGAAATGATATAAAAATGTGCAAATCACATGTTGACAACAGAAGAAAGCAAAGGGAGGTGGAGTGGGACACAGTAAAAGTGGTGAATTGTGATGTCACTGTTGATACTATGAACACAAGTTTTTCTTTATTAGAAGTAACATGGTGACCAGAGTGGCAGGAAAAGCCATTTGTTTGAGCATTCAGTGCATAGTTCTTAGATTATTTGGTGTATCTTTTCCAGCTCTTTTCACTAAATAGGGCCAGAAGGACCCTAAGCAGGGTCCTCTAAGCAGGTCTCTTCCTATACACACAGCAGTTGTCTGCTTAGGAAATGCATGTGATCCAGCAGTGCATGTGAGAGTAGAGAATGTAGGAAATGCTTTATAAAGCTCCAGCACTAACGTAGCCACTTGGTTAGAATTGGATTGCCTGATTTTCTGCCCCCTGTGCAATGGAATAATCTTGTCAAATTACGTAGGGAGCGTGGTAGCCACAGTGTCACAGCGAGCTAGTGGCAGAATTAGGTCAGGTTTCCAGTGTTTGATTATTTAGGGATTTCATACACATGTTGTCCAGGACTTCTGTGGCTGAATGTGCAGAAATTGACAGTTTTTATTAACAAAACACCATTGCAACAGTTTGAGGTGTTTTGTTTTTTTTTTCATTTTTTGTTCGGTTTTGAGATGAGCAGCAAGACTCTTTCACTGTTCACCTACTTCACTTGTGCACCTTTCTTCTGATTCAGGAAAAAGCCCTAGAACAGTACTTTTACTCTGTGTGTGTCGCAGTTGTTTTCCTGTTCAAGTTGAATATGAATTAATTGGTAGGCAATATTAATGCTTGCTTGCATAAGGAGTGCATAGTTTTGATAGGCTTCTAGATGGATTTGCTGGCTATTTGTTGGATTAAATATTTAATATGTTAATCTCTGGCTGCTGTTGAGTATTGTCCCAGATCAGTGCAGCTTCTCTGAATTGTAGGTCTAGCTAGAGATTATCCATTTCTTAAAATGATTGATATTATTTTAATGTCTGTTCTTTTCTTTGTGTCATTCTTCTGCAAGAAGAGATTTGGCTGTGCATCACAGAAAACTCTTTGTATCAAGTTACATAAAACTAGCTGAACAGTTATTCTGCAGCTGTCCCCAGCCTAAGTAGTGCTACTAGGTAATCTCATATTATTTTCAGCTGAAGAAGGATCTAGAAGTAGTTTACAACAGTTGAATAGCCATTCACACCAGTTTTTGCAGGTGGGAGATCTATACTGGACTTCAAATTGGGATACCCAAGCCATGTAAACAACATTTTACAGCTGCCAGCAATAGAAAAAAACCAAACCCCAAACCGTTAAAGTAACATTATGACATAACTGAATTTATTATTGGTAAGATACAAGGCTAACTTCTTTGTGTTCTAGATATGTGGATATATCAATTGCTTTTTATTACAAATGTTTTGGTTACTTGAGTCCTGATTACTTTTTGTCAGTAACGTCTCTCAAGTCCTGTCTTGGAAAGTGGATTGTTGTAACACAAAAGGCTGAAATAAATTGGCTATGCCTCTCCAAAAGGCTACTAGGCAGAGCAGACCTTAGGATTGAATGTCTATAGGTATATGCTCACAGTCAATTTGTTTCAGGATTAACTTCTAGTAAGTTTGAATAGCAGGACTTGACCATATTTGTCTGTCTTTCCCCCCAAATTTCACAGTAGTTTGAAAATGTTATACTTCCTGGAAGATAAAATCCATATTGGCTGGCTTCACATGTTTTGCTCAGGATTATAGGATATACTTTAGAGAAGCCTCTCAGTTGATACTGCACTGAGCACAAAAGTATCTTATTGAGTTGTTAAACTGGGACATGGGGAAACATTAGATGCTTATTTACAAAAGTAGGCCACAGTACTTTGTGTTTTCAGGCTCATTTTCAGGACTGGTTTGTTAGTAGCATTACCACCATATGCTACATGTTGGTTGAGGTCACACAGCAACTGGGAAAGGATTTTCTCTTTTTATTAAACTCTTGAGTTGTTTTTTATTGTTCATGTAAGTATTAGTTTCACTTATTTGAAAGACTGTGATCAAATATAGGTAAGAAAAGCAGCAGTGTTTTTTTCTTCTTTTTTCCTGTTTGGTTCTCAGGAATTAAGGTGAACTGTCATGTACCCACTTCTCCTTCAGAACAAGAAGCATCCTCAGTTTTGTGTGGTTCCCTGCCCGAGGAGGGTGGGAATCTTTACAGTGGTGTTGAACTAAATTTATGAACTAATGAGACACTTGCAGTTCATTAAGTTTTGCCTTCCTGTGTGCTTGTTTCGGGGTAATATTGTCAAATATGGTCTAATTTGGAGTGTCCTCTTTGTAGGTGTGCTCCACTGCTTTTTGAAGCTTTCAATGTTTGCAAAAATATAATTAACTTGTCATGCTAAACTTCAATAGATTATGTAAAATTCACAGTGGCTTGTAGAGACATAAGAGACTTCCCCCAAATATATGAAAACAGCCCAGTTTGTGGGAAGATCAGGCCTTACTGCTTTGAGC
The DNA here is from genome assembly GCA_027886175.1 of Phylloscopus collybita. Taxonomy (NCBI): domain Eukaryota; kingdom Metazoa; phylum Chordata; class Aves; order Passeriformes; family Phylloscopidae; genus Phylloscopus; species Phylloscopus collybita. The sequence continues at coordinate 8,836,585 of JAJNNQ010000130.1, forward strand.
TGAAAAGGAGCTATATCAGTTATCAATTGAAATAAAGTTTAATCTTCTTATGAAAGCATCAGCTGGATTTTTAAAATAATTCTTGTTTTTTGAATTCTAAAATGAGGTACTGTTTTCCTAAATTCTCCTTTCTGCTGTGAACTTGAGTTGTACATGAGCATTTTTCCCTCTTGTGAACCTATCAAAATAATACTTAAAAAGAAGAAAGAATGGTAGGCCTCATTTCGACTTCTCAAGCAACAGCTCCTGCTCCATGGTTTTCAAGTTCTTAAGTATTTCAAAAACCTCCTCTAGATTTTAATCCTTTTTTGGTCCAGGTGTCTCTAGAAGCAGAGCTTCTCTTCAGGCTACTGTGGGATATCAGTTGGATCCCTCTTGGATCCCTTGGATTCTGCTTTGAGCAAGCAGAAGGACTTCTCATTCCTCTCATCCTTAGCTAACAGTGAAAGTATTTTATGTTGTAGATAATGTTTTCTCAGGTGGATGGGGGGAGCCAGATGTTAGTCTAGATGGAAAATTTAATTAGATTTTAGGGATACTAAAGGAAGGCAGATGTGACATCTCTGAGCTGATTGTAAGGAAGGTGGGTAGTGCAGCAAGTGGGTGTCACTGACAGTCTCTGAGTTGATGGCTTTATGGAAGCTGAATCCTGCAAGACACAAGCAGCTTGATGAGCTTGCAGCTGGCTGGTGTTATACATTTGCAGCTTTATAGCAGTGCATTTGCTAGGTGGGACATAGCACAAGAGAAGGGGCTGTTCTGAAAATATCTGGAGACCTCTCTCCTTTCAGGCAGAGTTGGGTTCTGCTCTCCTTGCAGCTGAACTGGTGTGTGTTTCACATCCAGTGATAAGCTGTTTGAATGAGGTCTGACACATCTTTTCACCAGTTGTCACTAGTCACTTGCCTAACCCGAACTGTGGTGATTTGCCTGTAGTGATTGTTTGCTTGAGGGCTAAAGTTGTCAAGTGTTTAAGAAGCAAATTCTTGGGTATAATGAAAATAATAATAAGCCAGCATCTCAAACTGCTTGTCTTAATTGTAACCTTGTTGCTGAAGTAGTTTGCTCAGAGCATTTGCCTGACTCCTTCGTAGTGGTAAAGGTGGTTGTTATAATCAATAGCTGTCCTCATGAAATTATAGGATAACCAGAATTATTTTTTCTAGCAGCTTGAATAAGGATTCGGCTTTCTGCTTGCTGCAGTTCTACTATTTCAAGCTGCCTCTTCATTTTTGGATATCAGTAGCATGGGCTCAAGTCCCGGAGGCAATCTGTAAACTGAAATTAGGTTATAGTTACCTTTGGGGCTGAGCTTGGATTGGAGTGCTATCTACTGATTGCACCACTAAAGTGTTGTGGATTTTTTTTTTTTTTTTTTCATTTGAACACACTGATTTTTATCCTATCACCTAAAGATTAAGTGAAGTAAAATGTGTTATGGCTTTTTCACTTAGAATGACAGAACTTGGGTTTCTATACTGTGGGGAATTTCTAAACATGAGCAAAGCACAGTTACTCTTGAAGGATCTTGGAGAGCTGTCATTCCAAATATTGCATGGAAAATGATTTTAGGTTTATTATAAAACCTAAGCCCTTCACACCACTGTAGGTGGCATTTGAATGCACTATCAGGGATTTAGTTCCACTGCTAAGAATGATCTTTATCTGTAATCAGACATGTCTGTCTGTCTTCCCGTCTCAACCAGCCTTACCACTGCAGCATAGTGGTTCCCTGTAATCATCAAGTTTAGCTCTGGCATGTGTTCTCGTGAAGTTAATTGTTGTTTCATGCAAATGTTTTGGGAGTTCATAATGTTAATATGGTGATTATTTCCTGATGAAAAACAGGTGAAGCCAAAAGCAGATTGCAAGCTCACCCCCCCTCGCACCAAAATGCAACTCTGTATGTGTTCAGCTAGCAGTGAGGCAGATGTTCCTTGGATTTACAACTTCTCACAGCCACCGGGATTAAGAAGTACTTTTTCTGCAAGGTCCAATGTCACTGAAACAGCTGTGACTACATTGTATATTCAGAATATGCTGGCAGCTGTGGGGAATTTAGAGGTGGTGCTTATTCCAGCCAGGAGTACAAGGTATTGGGCAAGGGTTTTTGTCTATTAATGGGCTTCTGTTTTGTTTAGTTTGTGTTAATTAATTTTTTTTTAAATTCTGTTTGCACAGAAAAGTTTGCTCTAACTACTTCAAGGGCATCAGTTAATTGATGATGACCTTTTAATAGAATATTTTGATATTTACGGAACTTGAAATACAGAAATTTAAAGCCTATCATATCTAAGTTGAAAGGACACGTTTAAATGGAATGCCAAATTGAAATTTTATTGGGAAAGAAGCCAGGAAATGAAGAATTAAAGTTCTGATATGGACTAAATTGAAAATCCCACTTGCTTTGCGTCTGTATGGTGCTTTTGATTAAGGAATCAATTTCTTGTTTATTCTTTGCTGAAAAATTCATGGGTTTGAACTTAGGTTTTCACTTAAAAAATAGGTATTTCTAAGACATGTGAGAAAATCAGTAACATATGAACAGGGAATATAAATAATATTTTTTCTAACCCTATACTAGGCTTGAAGTAATGCTGATTTGGGTTATCATCAGGTCATTTTAACTAGTGGTTTACATTTGTGGGTGAAGCTGTGCAGTGAGCACATTGTATTCACTGTATGGCACTATGTTGCTGTTAAATGACAATAAGTCATCCTGCTCCTTGAATTCACCCTTGGTCCCAGGGGTGTGGTTCTGTGCCCACCACTGTGTTTCTCCTGATGGTTTTTGAATGGATTTGTTCACTAAGTTAGCAGAAAAATCCATGTGTTACTGGCTTACTCATCTTCAGGCTAATACTTGATAGAGTCTCACAGAGCGAATACCAGAACAAAATGTGAAGGGCTGCAGTACAGGGGGGGAACAAAAACCCTATTGTGATATATCTACATATGGATGGCAATTAGATTGGCTTTATTCCTTCACCCTGAATTTAGGGGATTTTGTGGCAGGCTGCTCCAAAATTCCTCACTCCAAATAAATGTCTGTTGTTGCTATTAAGAGCCTTAGAAGTCATCCTAAGGTGTCTTTTAGATGTTTAGTAATGAGAGCTTTGAAGAAATGAAATCATAAAAGGGTAGAATGGTTTGCATTGGAAGGGACCTTAAAGAACATTCATTCCTTTTCTATCCCTCTGCCATGGACAGTGACAACTTCCGCTACATGAGGTTGCTGAAAACCTCATGCAACCTGGCCTTGAAAAATGAAAATGTGAATAGATCAAGTAACAGCTAATAGATTGCATACTAAATTAGCTTGTAGAAATTTTAAACACAAATTAACTGTGTTCTTTCGAATTTTTATGTGTTGCACATGTAGTGCTTTTTTTGGTTTGGGTGTATTTTTTGAGTTTGAATCTATGATGTTTGGCTCTGTTACAGTTATAAGCTGGAGTTTTGGCTATAGAAGGGTTATGTAGCAGTTGCTTTGGTGTTGTGGTAAAATAAGTACTAACAGAAACAACTTATTAGAAAATTTAACAGCTTAGATGACAAAGGCTTTACAAGTGGTTGCAACTTATTTCCAAAAAGTTGCCCAATAATCAGGGAAAAAAATCTGTAGTTAAGTACTGTATTATTGCCAAGTATGTGTGTAAATGTTCTTACAGAACTTGATGTGCTGCAGTTTAACTTCTCTTTTGGCATCTTTAATAGAGTATTTTTTCTCCAAGTGTAATATACTAGACATCATCTCTCTTGCTCTTTGCACCCACTTTGTTGTAGTTCTTGTGGAGACCAAAACAGTTTTCTCATTTCATCATATATGATCCATCTTGATAGAAATTGTGGCTAATAATAATGATGATGATAGAATTCCCTGCCCAACAGTTTTCATGAGCAATAATGCAGTGGAACTTAGCTGCAGCCCAATTGGTGGACTTTGAAATGTTTTCGTGACTCCCAGCAAAGCTCTTACCCCGATTATCCCATCTTCTGCAAATGGGAAGATTGAAAGCAAGGGATGGAGGGCTCTCTCTTTGCTCAGCCTTGATTCCTGATGTGCACAATTCAGGGGCCAGGACTTCAGACTTTAGGACTTATGGGTGCAGAGGTTGGAGTCAGCCTGACAGAGCGAGCAGTCTGTCTGGTTTGTGTGTTTCAGGAGGTGCTGTCAAATGGGCAGTAGTTTTAGGCTGGGCTGATCTGGGAAGTGCCCAAGTTTGACCTCTGTGTCCTTGAGGGCTGCTGCTCTTGGGTGCATGTTAAACTGTTTCTGCAAGAAGGAAACATCTGACAGGCTGGGTTTCCAGCCTTTTGTTCTTGCTGCAGCCCATTTGACCAACATAAAGGAGCAGGAATAGGAATAAGAGACTTATCCTAGAATTGTCTGTCGCCGTGTGGTTCTGAAATGTAGCCTGATTTCTCAGTAATCTGAAAATGAGAGTGAGCTTACTTGTTGACCTTATATGTGATTACTTAGGGTTTTTTATGCAAAAGAGGGTGTTTGGGGATTTGTGTTTAATGAGGCCAGAAATGGGTCAAAATTAACACCTAGAATGGAGGGAGCCTAAAGGCTTAACAGGAGTTTGTATCCGGTGATGCAGAAGCAGAGTGATCTCCATATGTGACAGAACTTTCTTCTACTTGCCAAGTCATATCAGGTTATTTAACCCAGAGTGGAAATGCCAAGTGGGACCTTTTACTTATCTTTTCACATTTTGCCTAATTGGTCTTTGATAACTTCTTAACAGCAGAAAATTCTTTCTTTGATCTATGACTCAGATGTTTTTATTGCTAGCAGCATTTTATTGGTAAATGAAACTTACAGAAGATGTTAACACACAACTGTTGCTCTGTTTTCTTACTGCCTTCTTGTGCTATTGTGTAACCCATAATAAATAGTCTTTCAGAACCACACTGTCTTTTTATGGCCTTTGCAAACTAGCAAAACTGTTTTATGTATTACAGCCGTGACAGCGATGACAATTTTAGTAACTTAAGCCTTGATTTTTAGGCACAGTTTGTTTCAGTTTATGTACTGTAGAAAGGTGATTTCACAATGCAATTACTCTGTAAAACACAGCACTTTTTCCTGGCAAAATGAAAATGTTGTAATTATATCCATGTAGTAATTCACAACCATTATGTCAAAGTGAGAGGCGTATATAGTCAGTATAGCTTCATTTAAGGCTAAAATTCTGGTGTACCCAAAGAATTAGTAATGGATGACCTCTCGAAGTTTAAGTAGTGTTTGGCACTGCTCTCAGGAAGGTTTATCAGCAATGGCATTTGTGCAGAGCTGAGAGCAGCTGGAAAGAGCCCAGCACAGCTGCCTGCAGTTGCTTGGGCACAACAGCCTGTCTTCAGGCACTGTGCAAAGTCCTGTCTCTGTGCTGAAAACCTGGGATACTTAAAATAGGCTGTTGAAATCCTCTTTGTGCTGGCATGCTGGGTAGTAAATGCAATAGCAAACCAGGATCTTTCTGTTAGACCCAGCTCTCTGTAAAGCTCCTGTGCTGCTCTGGAGATTTGTGTGAAAGAAAACCCTGAGTCAAGAAAGTGCTAAAGGCATTTGTCCCAAGCTGTGGTTTTTTTTTTCCTCCTCTACCAGTAAGGGTGTGGCTCCATGTACTTTTTCCTTGGAAAGTGGTGCTGCTGGTGGAAAATCCTGCCATTTGCTGCCTCGTTAGTTGTGCTGATGGTGCTGGTTGTAGGGCTACTTTATACTTAGAGTAGATCTGATTAGTCACAAAGTGCTGGAGGGAGGTTGTTCCTTCTCACATAGAATGATTTCAGCTGAAGGTCTGGAGTATGTGCAGACATTAGGACATGTCCATAGTGTGCATCTCCAGCTTTCACTCTTATATTTGCACAGGATATGCTTTCCTTCTAATTGTAAGATGTGGGTAGGTGTATGTTTTAATGATAAGCTTGTCACAGGAATCACATTTCACAACATCTAATGTACTTTGAGTTAAGGTTAGCTTTTCAAGTTATTTTGATGTCTTCACAAATAGCAAGATGGTAAGATTTTCATTCTGCATTAAACAGTTTACATCAAGGCTGAATGGGGCAAGTAGTTATGTAACTATTATCTGTCGTTAATAAAGGGAGCCCAAATTAAATATCTTATAAATGAATGTGCAGGGTTTGTGGAGGTTTATCCAGCTTGCTGCATTTGGCATTTGTCAGGGTCAAATGCAGGTGGCATTGATACTAAGACAGGCTGTTGGAGTTGCAGCAGTTGCTGGGGAATATGTGAACCCTGAGGGTTGCTGCTGCTTTTTGGTGCTTACAACTGAGCAGTGTTTGGTAGCAGCCCAGGGGGAGGAGGATGCCACAGCCACTCTGCTGGTGAGAAGTGCTGGGGAGAACTGTCACATAAACAGGCTCATTCTCTTCTCTTGTGCCTCCTTTCCTTATGGTCTTCATGTGCATCTCTTCACAGGAACTGAAATTGTGGTAAGAGTTGCAAATTTCTGGGAGACTTCTTGGTCCCTCCACTGTGCTTTGTGCTCCTGTATCCTTCTGCCTTTGTGTCACCATCCAGTCCCTTATGTGGAGGTGGAAGCCTGTTTACTACAGTGGAAAGACTATTTTAGTGGTAATGGCAATATAATTTCAATATATTCCCTGATTAATATAGTATGATTTCCAGAAAATGAGAATAGGAAATTAAGTAGACCAAGACAGATCAACCTTGAATCGAGCCTCTCTATCTTCACTTAGCCTAGCATTGCATTAACATTACTTGATGTTTGAAACTTGGGTTTGTAGAAATGTATAAAACTTATTAATTTTCAAAAATTTTTAGACTTTTCTGTTAACTTTGAGTTAAAGAGTGAGATTGAGTGAATATCTGCTTAAGAACATATGGCTGGGGCATCTTATGGTGCAAAAGTCCTATTAACATCATTGGCATTCATGTCTCAGGTTGGCCTTTGCCATTGTCTCTGATAGAGTTCAGCTGTTAAAAGGTCTGAAGACATGATGGGTGGTGGAGTGTGAGCAAAAACTATATGAAACTCTTTTTTGGGGTGCTACAGAAAGAAACAGTTTTAAAATTCCATAAAAAAAAAAAAGCTAATAATCTGGGATTAAATTATCTGGGGTAATTATTATGGCATAGCCCAGAAGTATCAGAAAAACATAATTGAGAAGGTTTGTGTGGAAGAAAATTGTTATTTTGGGTATCCAAGTAAAAACAAGACATTCTGCTACATTAATATGGCTATTGAAAAGTTTATTTATATTTTCTACACCTAAAAAAAGGAATATAAGAAATTTCTTAATGGGAAAAATTCTGGTTTTCTGTTGAAGACTTTTCTACTGTGTTTCTTCCAGAGTGTCTGTGTTCTGAACTCAACAGCTGTGATGAAAAGAACACATTGACCTAGGCATAAAAACGTTGCTTTTTCTCCTAAAAGCAAATTTCCTGTTTAAGTGCTCAAAAAAAAAAAAAAAAAAAAAAAAAAAAAAAAAAAAAAAAAAGAGGGGGGAAGGAGGCATTTATGGCACGTGTGTTTCTTATGAGCACGTATGGTTGTAGTGGTTTTCTTTTTCAGAGCTGGGATACCAACACTATTCCTATTGATGAAAGATCATGGAGTCAGCCTTGAAAATTTAGAATGTGTGTGTAAACTTGTGGATATGATACTGCTGCTTAACATTCCTAGCCAGTTGCCTGAATTAAATTCTAGCTGCATTTAAGCAAGTTCTCAGTGTGTTTCAATTTATTCATAGCAAAAGAGGTTAAATGGTAGTTCTCATCTTTAATATATTGACATGGATAAGATGTTCTGGAAAGCTGATTCTCTTTTTCTTAAGGACTTCCTTGTGTGAGAAACATATCTGAAAAGAAGTTCTGTGGTAAAGAATTAACAAAGACTGATGGTGCATATCCCTGGCAATTGTGAGAAAGATTAGTTGGAACGAGCCTAATTTCATTCTCTTTTCCTCAGAAATTACTGCATTTATATTGGGTCCTTAGAAGAGAGTAATTACAGCTACCAGCTTAAGAAAGCTTCAAGTTCTAATTTTGGTTTCACTTCTTTGGTTTATTGATATTAGAAAAATGAAACAAAGAAGCCCTCCAGAAGTGCTTCAGTGTCTCTGGAGATGACACCCTGAGTCAGATCTTTTAAGTATCTTCTGTACATTGAAATACTGGCTGAGCTTTCTCTTTGTGTCTATTATGTCCATTCCTTCAGCTCTTCCTGGTCTCCTAATGAACATCTCTGCTCAGGATCCCAGTCCACAGTTCCTGTGTGTTGAGGCAATCTTGCTGTGCAGGTGCCCAGAGTGACACCGAGCGGGTTTTGTGCCAGAGGATGAGACTCGTGTGGCTGTCAAGCCTTTCTTTTGCTTGCTACAGGCACTGAGTGCAAGTCTCCTGCAGAAGAAAGATAATTAGAGATGAGAGCATCCAAATGGAAGTATAGATACCTCCTTTTTTATTTTTAGAAGTTTTATCAAATGTCAAATATATTTATCTAATTTTGATGTCGTTTGGATTGCAGTCCACAGCAACATGATAAAGACAAAAATCATCTTAGTGAAAGCTCTTGCTTCCTATGAAGTTTTTTTGACTTGAGGATTAGATTGACAAAATTAACATTGCACAGCTTTAGCCTCCCTTTTGCCTCAAACTCCAGAAAGATGAAGGCAGCAGAGGGGCCAGGACCCCATGGCCTGTGAAGATTTAGGGGGAAACAAGGCTCCAAGCCTAATGTACTCAGTGAGGAGAGAGAGCTGGTATCTCCAGGCTTCCCTAAAAGAGGCATTTGGAAAAAATCTGTAGAGGTTCCAGTAAAGGGAGAAAATATGCTTTTTTTTTTTTTTTTTCCTTTAAAATTCCAGAGGAGAAGGAAATGGTTTTTACTCCCACTCTGAGTAAAAAATCCAGGACCAGTTGGGCATTGTATTCCTTTGGTCCCCTAACTACACATATATGAGGTCATTCATCTCTGCATCCTGGTTGGTGTGGGTTGAGTCGTATTTGACCAAGAGAACTGAAAATGCACGTGTAGTGACATTGCTGTGGCAACCATATAATTTTACCAGGTTGCCTGCAAGCTCACAGTGTCCTGAAGTGTAGCTGCGGTAGAAGTGACAAAACAAAATGGTTTCATTAATCGTGTGCCTTACTTTGAAATGTTCAGCTGGTGGGTTCTCCTCACACCTTATCTGATGTGATTACAGCATCTTGGCATGATAAACATGCGCCCTCTGTAACACTGAAAAGTCACTGGTAGCTGCTTTGACATTTAAATTAGTAGTAATGTGATGGATGTAGTGGGTACTGAAGTCAATGTTGTAAGTAGCTTCACAGGGTTTCTATGCAACTGAGTATAAATATTGCACTAATTCTTTAATGTGCTGTTATTTTATTATACCCTAGATTGCTGGTTGCCCTTTATGCTGTGTCATTTTGATCAGTTTCCTGGGGAATATCTAATACTTCATTCAATGTTTAGGGCACAGCACTTACAGTGAGATGGTGTATGAAGCAATAAATGCCTTTTTGAGGGTGGCTAAATGCCAGAGCAGTGATGAGGCTGCTAAATGAGAGAATTGTTTGTAAAAGGGTTTTTTTTTTTTTGGGAAGCATTTTTCTGTTTTGCTCTAGATGGAAAATAAAACTAGTAAGTGGAAGCAGGAGAAATAATGTTCTATTTATTTTAGATTGAGAACATACACTTTGCTGCTCACTAAGTGTCTCTGTGTGCAAACTGCTCGTAAAAAGTCTGTCTGGAAGGATTTGGCACATTGGCACAGCAGAACTCATTAAAACCACAGAGGAACAAATGTGTAAGACTGCATTAGCATTACACATGTACCTGTTTGCAGGGGGATACTTTGCATGTGTTGTTGTAGTGTTTTGTGGACTATACCCTTGTGTTCACACACAATTAAAAGCGCTACATCGATGGGAGCAGGTTTTGAAACAAGATTACTTTTGATGTCTATAAAGAAAAAAGGGGTTGCATGTGGTTTTCTTGGGGAGTTTGGTTTTAGGGAAGAAGGGGATACTATGGCTGAAGTTTCCCTTAGTCATTTATAATGCAGTCTGGAAAGTTTTTGCTTTGCTGTTTGAGAATAGTGCTAAAACTATGACCTCTAGGGCTTAGTTTTTTCTTCTCTTTTCAGACCTATAATTACAGCTTCAAGTTGGAATATGAAGCCCATATGAAGGTTATAGTTGGCTCTGTAAAGGGTTTCTAAGCTGTTATGTGGCAATAAACATTGACATTTCCAGAACACTGTACAGCTTCATCATCTTTAATCCAGTGCTTTTAGCTGCACTTTTCTTTTAATAACAGTCATGAATGTGTTTTAATTTTATGCTGAAAAATCTTTGGGGAAACTTAATTGCTGTTATCTGTAGTACAGTATTTCACACAGTTGTTTCAGAAACTGTAGGCTGCCTTTTCATCACTGAACAAGAAGGAAAACACAGAAGGGGAAGATAAAGGCTATTTAACCTTAACTTGCTCTTGATCATGCAGTAAAATCACTTTGTTGCCGGTGAGATTTTAGAGGATTTTATCAAAAGACCTCCAAGTGCAGTATGAACCAACAACTTAACCCCAAAACTGAAAGTTAAAATGTCAAAATTTTTGAAATTGTTGCTTTGTTTCTTCTCAGGAAACAAATCTGCTTGTCATTTGTCACAGTCCATATTTATGGCGAGATAAGTTTAACCTAATTCTGCATGGTATGCAATAAATTTTAACTCGATGTTTGCTTATATATAGTTTTGTTAGCAAACTGTAACTTCTTACTTGGACTCTTTAAATGCATGGGCTCTTGAGGCTGCATATCAGGACATTGTACAGAATGTTTTCTTTGAGGGATGGGCTTTTGTCTGCTAGAACTGGTTTCTCCAGGCATGGCTGCACAGCATTACTTAGCCAATGTGTCACAGGTTTAGAACACTTTTTAAAAATTAGGATAGTATTCTTGCAACAGTTGAATTTGTGTTTTGTAGCCAAATTCAAATTCTCAGAGGTGACAATGATAGGACTTTATGTAGTTTTGCAAGAACTCTGAAGTGATCCATGTTGTCCATTTGCTTTCCCTAAACTTCTCTGTGTGGTGTGCTTTCTGTGTATTTCCAAGTGTTTTCAAACAATTTTTGCTGGGGATTTTATTTTGTTTTCTTTTGTGGTTGCTGTGGGAGTACAGCAAACTAGAAGAATGCCTTTTGTAGGATGTTATTTAAAGTCAAAGCCAAGGTAATTTCAGGAAACAATTGAGCGAATTATAAAAAAAACCTAGAAGAATTGAATACATTGTGAAATGCATTATGCTGGAGGAATTGATACAAATTTGTTAAACACAATTGCCCATTTGTTCAGAAAAGTCCCCGAACAGGCCTAGCAGAAACTTGGAGGTGTTTTAAGAGGAGCATGATTATGAGCTTACCCTATTCTTAAAGAATTTCCTATTTATTTTTCTTTGCTTGCTGTAATAAATTCATAGAGTGTTGTGTGGATCTTTGTACAGATGCAATTATTGTGTAGTTTATTTATTTAGGCATTTTTAAATTTTCATTTTCTGGCTGCTGTTGTGATGTAAATGTGGTTCTTTCTCTGTCAAAATAGTCTGGTTAAGAAATTAAGGGTTTGAATTTTAGTAAGACAGTGACATGACTGGAGGGAAAAGCAACACTGTTTCTCTGGAAGATAGCAAAAATTTCAAAATATTTTTATTCTTGCCTGGTTTCTTTATTGTGTATCTTTTTTTAATAATAGAATATTAGAACAAGCTTTGAAGAAATTGAGACAACTATCTTGGTGATTGTAAAATCTGATATTCATTTCATAAATAGTAGCTAAAAGTGGCCTGTGAAATAGCCTCAGCAGTCTATGAAGGATATGTATTTTAAGGCATATTTTAGAGCTTTTCACTTACCACTAATAATCAATTTTATGCTTGCTGTTCATAGCCAACATGTGATAATGTAGACTTGAGTATCTATACCATATTTGAGGCAAGTGAAATATATAAGAATAGAATTTATATGTAAATGAAGAAATATTTAGGCCCTGTTGGTGCTGTAATCAACAATTTATAGATTAATTGCATTTCAATAATCTAACTTTATAATGGCTGTATTCATTTTGTTTTGAGTGTAGTATGTGATACTTAGATATTTGAGAATCCAGAAAACTGGTGGTAGGTTCTGCAGCTGGACACTTTTGCTCTTCATGCTCATGGCTTCAAATAGAGATTGCGCACCTAGGGTTCTCAGTTTGCAACTGCATGTTGTGGTTTCCTTTTTAAATATACTTTGATTTTTGTAAAATGTAGAAAGAAAAGATTTACAGAGAGAAGGTGCAATAAGTCTAAGTATAGTTTGCTTTAAAGTATTTACTCATCGTTATTTAAAAAAGAATTTCTGTTAAATAGGTTAGAAACCCCAGTGCTCCTCTTTGCTATGTACCTTTGAAAACTTTATTTGAACTGCATGTTGAATCACTGAATGTGGTTTGAATCTAAGCATGATGATGTCCCCACTCAAACAAGTAGGTACCTTCCTTGCTCACATATGTTCACCTATTGATCTATCTTTCCTTACTGCTAAAAATGCCTTTCCTAAAACCTTTTTCTGTGGGCTCATACTCCTTTTTTCTTTTCGTGTGTGTTACTCAGAACAATGACAGTGGTGGTGTGCCTGACGCAACACAATAAAGATCAGTAGCTGGAGGCTGTGGGGTTTCTTAGACCAGGTGACACAGCTGAGACATGACACATTCTTGAACACAAATGTCTTTGTTAAGATCTGAAACCAAAACATCAGTATTCAAAGCTAAATAGAAGGTGAAGACCACTTCTCAGCGTTAAGAGACCCATTTTACCATCTCAGAAGGAGAAGGTAACTCCTGGGAGGGGGAGGCAGGAGAAAAATAGACAGGAGAAAAATGCTCTTGGTGGAGGGAAGAGATGAGAAAGCATTTGCCTCCTAAGGGTCAGGCAGTTTATAGCTGGTGGAATGTGAGGAGTTGACTGTGGAGGGAAGAGATCATACGGGGCCCATAATTTTTATTTGAAGGCCCATTGGATGTATTTGGTATCTAGCAGAGTTATGAATTGTTGCCGTTATGTCAGTTTAGTTCCTTGTAAAACTGCATCCTCCATTCCACAGCTTGGATTCGAGAAATGCTGTGTAGGTTTCCCTTGAGGACTGTCTGAGAGCTCAGAAATGAAACAACTGTTTTATGAGAAGTGTCCTCCTGCTGATATCTGGCTGATTTTGTCCCATGCCAATTGTCTGCATGAATGTGCTTTTTTCTTAAATATTTGTTCTTGCTTAGTTACAGTTGTTACAAATACTCAGAAATAGGAATGTATTAGTAAATAGGAATGTTTTAGTAAAGCAAAACAACTATTTCTTTGAGTTGAAGCACTTGTTTTTCTAAAATCTCTATAAAAATTTGCCTGTTAAGAATAAAGTGGGGCAAGCTTATTATTTGTGAGATTTCACCATTTCCTTTGATATTTAACTTCATCTCAAACATTAGTCTTGCTGCTTACATTTTTCTCCTGATTCCCAAGCACCAAAATCCTGCAATCTGTCATGTGAATGCTTTAATTCGTGAGAGAGTTCCTGAGACATAATCCTGAGCACCAGAAAGCCAGTAAAATGTCTGAAATAAAATAACGTTGTTAATCAGTAGTGAAGGGAGATGTTTTTATTTTTCAAACTAAAGTTGATGAAGCTTAATCAATCTCTCTCCTTCAGAGAGTGTGATGTAAGCTTTCTAAATTGAGAGTTTATAACCTAGATGATTTTTTTCTGGGTGCCCACACATGAATTGATCACTCTGCCTTTTATGTCCAGTGACTTATTGGTTGCAAGGGAATATGAGAAGAAATTTCTCTGGGAGATAAAGAAGCCAATCATCTTTCCTTCTATGGCTGTGGTTTGAGGCTTTTTGCTTTGTTTTTCCTCAAACATGATATCCTCTATACATCTGCTATATTTTAAGGGCCTAATTCTGCTGCTCCTACAAAGAACACAGATGTGGAGATGAAAGGCAGAGTGTACCTTCCCCTGATGTGTCTTCTTATACCCCATTGCATTTGGAAGTGGCCTGGAGAGCTACCCTATCCAAAAAAGGGAGGAAAGGAAAAGCAAGTGCTGGAGGAGGAAGGGTGAAGTTAACTTGAAGAAGCCTAAAAAGAATTCAAGTATTTATCTTATTTGCTTCTCTGTTCAGAAGTTGGTGTTTAGTGATGTAACGCCTAGTGACAATTTAAAGGTCTGCTAGGACAACTTCTTATCCTCTTAGGGACTATGGCTCTTCACACATCCATTTCTTAGCATGACAACTCTTAAGTATCCTGAAAAATATTCTCTTTGCTTCTTCCAAAAGCACTGTGCAGGAGATAGAAGCTCAGGGGGCTGTGTGGGGGAGAATCATAGCCTGCTTTCAAATGGACATCACTGGGGGCAGTCCAAGGAAGCAGGAGTTGTCTTTACAATAAATACACTAGATATATTGGCAGTTCATAATTAAAATTATTCAACCCACCTAATTCTTGCTATGTTTCTATTCCAATATTTTTATCCTAAGGTTGTGTGAAAAGTGGGTAGCATGTAGTGAATTTTGGGTTCATTTTTCACTTTGGGGGAAAATATAAGAACAGTTAGAAAGGGTAATTTGTTATGAAGCATTCCATGCTGAGGTTCTCTTTGGAGTTCTGTGATTCATGAAGCTCAGTCTTGAATAAAGCACAGCTCTCTGCAGTGGTAATTTGCACAACATGTTACTCGTTGAAGGCCAACAAGTAGAATGCAGTTTGGTTTTATTTCTCATTGCTCTTGAAGTATTTCTAAAATGCCATATTTTGCTGCAGTTTGTGTTGTCGTTTTTGATGTTCTTACTTTAAATATATTCGAATAATTGCACATGCAGTTTGTGCACCATTTAAATCAATGATCTGTGTGATTCCCAAAAACATCTTTGGCTTCCAAGAGCACACAGAAAACAGTTATATAAGCAACTATGTTTTTTCACTGTATTCACTGCATTCTTCATTTGCCTTTCAATATAGTTTTCTCACATTCTGATCATTACATTGCTAGACTTCCCCTTACATGAATAACTGGTTGAATATAATATAAGGTCTAGGAATTGTGTCAGCCTGGTGCTGTCACATCTGCATAAGTGGTGAAAAGAAAGTAGGCAGTGAGGTGAGAAATTCTGTTACTTGCTAAATAGTCAAGATGGGGTGCCAAGTGTGAGTAATCACAAAACGCCCTTACAAGTCTAAACCATTAGCAATTAAGTGGCAGATAAAAGTCAACGTCCATAAATGTGAAGTTACACGTGTGAAGGAAGATTATAAAGTTCCCCATCAAAATAATGGGCTTTGCACTGGTTCCTGCTTTTTGGTCCCAGAATGAGATCTGTAGAGACTTATATTTCTCTTAAAAGGTCAGATGGATAATCAGTTGTGGTCAAAAAGTAAATTTAGTATTAGGAGGTGTTGGGAAAGGAGAGAACAAAGCAGAGAGGTGTGTCCCTAAAGATCCACCATGCAGTTATTTTCCTCTCATTTTAGAGGACGTGGAGGTGCTGGGAAAGTTTCAGATAAAGGGCTGTTAGAGTCATCAGGACAAGGAGTGAGAAGAAAAGCTTTTCAGCCTGGGTAACAGGTGATGACCCAGGTGGTCTCTGACAGTAATCTGGAAAAACATTAACGGCTTGATGGAGGAGATGGGGATTTATGGTTTATTGTCTCTTCCATTGTGATGTTAAACAAAGTTGGGGGAACTGGATTGCAAATAAACAAAAGAAGGTGGTTTTTCATGGGATGGGTAGTGGAAATACTGGAATTGCTGGCTGTAATGTCCTGTAGATGCTAAAAGTAGACATGTGTTGGAAAAGGTAGGAGGCGCTCTCAAGGAGCATTATTGAGAGTAAGTGAAGGGAAAAGGCATCTGAGGAGAAAATCCCAATGTGAAAAACGAGGAGAACTGAAAGAGGGCTGCCTGTGGTAGCCCTGCTTTACCTCTTCTTTAAGTCACTTGTTGGCAGAATAAGGGGTCTTTGGTCTTGTGAATGTATGTAGAAGTTTGCTAGGAAATATTGTGTGTCAGTTTTATGTCAAGTATGCACATGCTCAGACAAAACAGATTTCCTAGGATTACTGCAATCTCTCTGTGGGCAAAGCTGTGGTCAGGGCTTCTTAATGTTTCTGAAGTAAAAAGGCAGTGTATAGGCAACAGAGCAGAGATGAATACCACATATTTTATGTAACTGCCAAAAGTATAGAATAAAGTGAGAGAACTTTTGCTAAAAAAACCAAATTATCCAGGGTATGTGTTGTGATACATCACTAGAGTCTTGCACCAGAATATGACTTTGAAAAATTTAAATAATTAGTATCTAAATTACATATAACTAAATTCTGGTGGGAAGGGTAATTGGAGATATTTTCAAGCTGAAATAATTAACTGAGTGAATGTGGGGCACGAATAAAGAGAACGTGCATTTGTACATTATAATTATTACTAATGCATTTTCATACTGAAAAGGAAACTACTTTTGGTTATGTATTCACTTTTGTTGGAGGTAATGATCTATTAAAGGTAGTTTTGTGCTCTGCAGAACTTATTCAGTGACGTAAGTCAACATTTTGCAGAGTGAATGCAGATTAGTGGCATTATAATGTCAGCTTGAAGTTGGGATCTGGTAGCCTTGCATGATGGTTTAATCACAGTGGGTAGCTCGTGCTTTGTAAGAGATGATTTGAACATCTTTGATGAGCTGACAGTTTGTAAAGGTGGTTGTAATGAACTACCAGGTTAGAGCTTGCCTGGAGTAATTGAAACACCTCATCAGACACCCAGCAACCACGTTTTTCCTTATCACACAGCTTGGGTTGTAGGCTTCACACTACTTAATAGACACAGAATGGGGATATTATTACAGCAGAAGAATATATAATGTTGAAGGAGATTTCAGTTTGTTGAATTCTGCTTGCTAGCATTTAAAGGGGTGTTTTTGATTCTGCAAATTATGTGCTTGTGATTGCCATGGAGTCATTTGTTAATATCTCAAAATTAGAAAAATTTTTTTACTCTATTCAGTAATGGACATACTGCTGTAGAAATATATTGAAGTAAATGAAAGATGATTAGCTTTCCTGTTTGTGAATGATATTACCCCATAATCTCTATTCCTTTTTTTTCTTGTTGGATCTATACGAAAGCTGTACTTTATCTGTGGAGTCACGAACATGATCTGTGCTAACACTGAAATAGCAAATGTAGGTGGTAATGTTTATAGCGTAGTCAAAAGTGTGACCCCTGCACATGCCTGCATTATTGAGCTACTATCAGTCTGATTAGCTCATTTGCCACTACAAGGGAAAAGAACTGATGTGAAAAAACCACAAGTAGTTTGGTGAATGTAGCATCCCTAGTCTTACAGGGTTTTGATTTAATTATTTCGAATTTGTGAATATATGCTTTTAAAAGAAATCAACTGTGCAATTCACACACACACACCAGCTAGCTGACTGGAGAGGCTTTAAATAATGTCTTATTAGAAGAGTTTTTACTTTCTGTAGTGTTTGTTCTTTCTACAGTGCTATAGCTTTACTTTTCTTCTTGCCATTTTAACACAAAGGAATTACTTGGAATGTTACTTCTAATTTTAACCATCAGCTTAGTTCTTGAGTTGATATACCTACCAGTAGGTTCCCTGCCCCGCCTCCAGGAACAAATCTCCTATTGTAAAGTCAATTCACAATGACACACTGCTTCCACCCCACAATGGTACATCAAATCAGATCTATAGGAATGCAAAAATAGCTCAAACGTGATATTCTCTTTGACAGCTTCAAAAGTTTCTCGGTGCTTTAATTTTCTAGGTTTGGTGACTCTTCTTTGGCAGTTTCACTGAGGTATTTAACTCAGATTTAGAAATAATTTCTCTCCTCAAATCACTGTTTTAAAACAGTTTCCTGATCTGAGGTGGTGGGGTGCTTTTTGACTTTGTCAGTGTTTAGAGAAAGATGTAAGAGTTTGTCCAATTTCTGTTTGGAATTTGGATTGATTCAGTAAGTTTTTATAACAATTATTGAATAATACCAATGGCAGGAGTAACCCCCCTCTAATATACTGCACCTTAATACAGTGGTGCAGATCTGATTTTGATTGTATTTTCCATCCATAAAGACCCAGGCCATTACAATATACTCTTTCAATTAAATAAAACCTAGAAAAATAAGATAATGGCTAGTCCAGATCTTATCTGCATATCTTAGATGCATAACAGAGCTTATGTTATGCACCTAAAATAAGAGAAAGTTTGGATCTCTTCAGGTGCTGAAAGACAAGGCTGATCCTTTATCAGGTATACATAATGATTTCCTCCATTACAATTTTGATTTTTGATTTGTAAGTAAATTTCTTGTTAGCTTTTTGTGTGACAGACCATAGCACAGCTCATCTAAACAGTGAAAAGTCTGCCATAATAGTAATTCTAGGTTTGTGTCAGGATGTGGGAAATGTTTTGCAGCAACAGGTGCTTTATTTTCTGGCAGCCTTATGCTCTTTCATCCCTTTTTCTTGTTTCCCTTTTTGTTCTCTCTCACATACAGAAGAAGTAGATACACGTCCTCTGCTCAGTCTTCTGGATTATGCATCTCGGAAAAGCATTCACATTCATTTAAAGCTGCAGCATTGCTTCATTCCAGCTTCCACTGGTGCAGAGAGAGAGCAGTAACTTGTCTCTAAAGAGGCTCTTGAGCTGCAGCATCTGCAGGCTTAAAATGCAGAGAGCTTGAAATCATCTTCTTCTCTCTTGTGTTTGCAGTTACTGTTGAATGTCAACTGCATTGTGAGACAGACTGCACTGAGACAGACTCTCATTAATTGTTTGAAAGCTGTTTTTGCTGCCTGCTTGCCAATTTATTTATATTACACACTTGTCATTCATGTACAAATCAAAACACCAAGTCTTTAGTCTTGCCAACTGTAGAAAACTACATGGAAGCTGTGATTCCTCAGCCTTTGTCTTTCCAAACATCTGACTCACCTGAAAGCCCTCTAACAGGGAGCTGCTTTTCTTTGCCTACTGACATATATCCACTTACCACAGTTACATGTTTTGAAGGTTAAGTCTGGGGACTTGTCATGTTTCTGTCTTTCATCTTTTGAGCATGAACATAGCAGAGCAATGATTTTCTGTGGGAATGGAAGGAGGAAAACCATTCAGAATAATTTGATTTATTTATTTATTTATTTTTGACACAGAAGCGTTTATGTAATCCTAGCTGAGTGTTAAATGGACTCAGACCTGCATTAACTTCCAAAATAAACTCCTTTTGGTCATATCTCCACTGAAAGACTGCCAGCTCCCAAGGGAATGAGGCTGAATTAATCTACTTTTCAAGGGAGGGTTATCTGGGAGACTCTACTGGGGCTTTGAAATTTAAAGAATTAAAATAGTTACCAGAATCATTGCAGTGGACAAGTCTTCATAATTAGTCTGCTGTCTATTCTGTTGGACCATTATTGCCTATTTTCCCAAACTAACTTTAGCACTTGCTCATAAAGACCTGGGAGATCCTCAAGGAGTGCCTCACTCAACAGCACTTGAGAATTGCTGCTGGGTTGCCATGTATTGCCACGGAGTTGCTGGATTCTATAATAATAAAAAAGTTCTCAATACAGCGCTTGGGTTCAAAATTATCAGAACTCACTGCAATGTTTCACTGCTTTCTTCTTTTCTCTCTTTTTTTTTTTGTTTTTGTTTTGTTTTTGTTTTGTTTTGTTTTAAACAATCAGATGGGCTGTTTTTCTGTCTACATGACAATGTGTTTCTTTTAGACCAACCTAGTCTGAATAATTTTTCAAAGAAGTCAGTTTACAAGTGGTTTCTAGATAAGTGTGTTTTTTTCTTAGTATACTACAGCTGGTCTCTTGAATTCTGACATATAACATAGTGTACTTTATTTCATGCTCTTCTGTTTTATTTTAACCTTTTGCTTCCTTTGGGTGTCCATTTGAGTTTAATAACTGGGTTTGGAGTATTCATTCTTTAATGAATGGTGAAGTGGTAAGTGGTAAAAGGCTAGAGAGAAAAATAGAATTTTCAAGGAAATCCTTTTTAGACTTTCTGAAATGTTTGTGAATGTATTCTGTTACTAGTCAGTCTTTAAGTCTTCTCGTGTTGAATTTTCAGTTTTGGACATGAAAGACAGTGAGACAGTGTGTTACCATGTAAGTAAAAGATCTTTTTGTGAGAAAAGCAGCATCAAAGCATTGACTTAAAAATTAACATGAAACCCTTGGCAAAGTGTTTGAGTCTCATCTGGCAGGCCAAATAAAGCAGCATAGATGCAGAGAAAGGGGTATGCAAGAAAACTTGTGCATGTTAGGCAGGTGTCATAAATATGAACTCTTTTATGAAGTCATTCATTAAGTGGCAGGTATGTGAAACTAAAGTTCAGGCTTTTGGCAAAATTGCTGCACAATATGAAAAATATTTAATCTCTAGGATCATTTGGAATAAAGTATCACCTGAGGAAGGAGTGCTAGAAGAAGCATTTGCATTAATCCCTGCAGAATCTCACTGAAGTAGAGAATGAGCTCTGTGACATTCATGTTGGGAACCTGGAATGAAGGGAGTGTATGGGTGCACTTCCAAAGGGTTATTTGTTACCAGATGTCATGGATAAAAAATGGATAATAAGAGTTTTAAGGGAAAAAAAATTTAATCCTGAGGGAGTGATTGATAGCTTCACTCTTCTGAAATATGAGTCACACTTATTAACTAGAAGAGTGTGCATCTTGTCTGCAAAGCACTCACAAGAAATGATAGTGGTAATTTGTATCCTATTGCATTCAGCAATAGGTCCATATCATTTAATGTCATTTGAATTGCATAGCCAGAGACCGTATTCCAAGTTTCAAGTGCTGATAAAGAAATCCCTTTCAAATAAAAATCGAAGAGAAATGCCTTCTGTAAAATTACATGTTATTTTGTTCGCTTGAAAATATCCTAGTCTTTGAATAGAATCTGACATTTGATTCAGCCTTGTTAGAAAATATCAGATAACCTGAAAGTTTGAATGAGCTGGGCTTGCCTGGCTTGCTTAGGAATGAGGTGTCATCTAAATTTTTGAATATTGGAAGTATGAAAAAAATCCTCTAAAGTTACTTTTTAAAGTTTCCCTGCAGGGTCTTTTCTTACAGTTTATTCCTTTTGTAACTCATTGAGCTGAAGTAGGATGGCACAGATCAGTAATTAAAGAATGCCTTTATCCATCTGCCTAGTGACTTCTGTGCTTCATTGTCTTTGTATCTCCATGTCACTTCAAGCTGTGAACAGCCAAACAGAAGGACTTCCCAGTCAGGTTCCAAATCCTAATGTTTTGCCATCTTTGTTTCACAGAGTTTTGATGCTCTGAAGTGGTAATCCTGGAGCATTGCTGGGTAGTGGAATTCAGGAGTTAAACATGTGTTTCAATAGTTCTCAGTAAGTCCGACATATCTCAACGTGTTCAGTGTGACTCGTTTATTTCTGCCAACAAAAATGAAAATAAAAAGCTCCAGCCACCTGGGCATTGGAGCTTTGCTAGAAATTTAACTAAAATTTATCCTGCTGTCTCTTTGATGCCTACATATAAATGCTGGTGATCTCTGAATTTATGCCTACAAAGAAAATCCTAAAATCAAGTGAAAATCATGTCATCATCTTCCTCTGACAATAAATAGAAGTTTGAGATTGTTTTGTCAGGTATTTTGTACAGTAAGGGGTTTATGTTGATGCATAGTCAATGCATTTTATTCTTCAATAACTGATCACTGCTAAACTCCCTATTAAATGACAGGCTTCCTGTTTTTCACACTTCCTATCAATTCTTCATTCATAAGATTGTTAAAAACAGCAGAAAAAATAGCTATCTCATATAAACCAGAATCCTTGTTTTAGGGGAAAGATTTTATTTGGAGAAAGTGCTGACAGTTTTCTCTGCAGGAGCCACTTAAATAGCCATTGTGTTAGAAATTTTTTATGGCATGGATTCTTTCTGATACCACTGCAGAGCTTTGAAGTCCTTAGAACAGTTTTCCATTTTCTGTTAGCTGTGATGGTCTAAGAGCAGAGGTAAAAAGGTTTGGCTGCATTTGTGGGCTTGATGGATACATTTACAGTTAGTAGACATTCCTATCATCTTTTTTTATGCACCAAAATCTTCAGCCCACTTCTAAGAAGATGTTGTAAGAAAAGTAATTATGCTGACTTTTGTCCTCACCTGCTGAAGTGATTTGCAATGGTTGGTCATGTTTGAGAAGGCAGTGGCTTAAATTATATTAATTGTGGATTTTATCCTTATCTGATTAGTATTCTGGGGAATACATCAAATCCTTCATCTGTTGTATGGAACAAAATCATATGTTTTGTGCCTGGTGTTGAGGCAGTGCATCAAAAAGTATTTCTGGGTTTGGAAGCATTGCTTTCCCTGGCTATAAGAGCTGAATGTTTCCCATTGATTCTCAAATTGAGACTTTCTAATTGTGCCTTCAATGAGTCCAATTCATTCACAGAACTCCCAACTTTATGAGTATAAATACAGTCATGTCAGTTCCCTTCTGGCACTTCTTTTACAATGCTTGAACACAAAGCTGCTGAACTGAACCCAGAATACAGCTGTAATTGCTGACAGGACTCAATTAGCTTTGAAGCCTGCAAACAGGACAGTTTCTGTGGCTGTGACACTGGCAGGTTTGAAGCCCAAAAGCTTGGGACATAGACAACAATGAATACTGAGTAAGCACTTCAGGCTGCCTGTGGAGAAAAAAAGAGCCTGTGAATGTGTGTGGAGGAAGAAATAAGCTTTCTAATTGGGAGCTAGCTGAGAGACTGACTTTCCAAAACTAAGTTTTGAACGTTGGTGGTGTTTCAGTAGGAACCAGAGGTAAGGGTGGCATTCTGTGCATCCTCTAAAAACATAATCAAGGGGAAAAGAGGAAACAGTGTAGGAAACTCCAGGTAAATAGAGCCAGCAAACGTTGATGAATACCTGGAGTATGACCAAACAGAAGCTAGAGGAAGAGATGATCAGGTGGAGAAGAAATGTATTTCAGACTTGGCAATTTTCCCATGCTGGAGAGCAAGGATGACAACCTGGCTGATGATTTGTTTGATGGGAAGAGAAAGGCAGACTATTATGAGGTATTAGAACAAAACTGAAGACAAATGAAGATGATATACAGTGTACTGAATGAAGATAAAATACTAAAAGAAGTAAAATAATAATCCATGTACTGTAGGATAGAATAAAATTCAGAAGACAAAACGGGGGAGAAAAGCAAAACTCAGGAACTAGGAGGAGAGGCCTTTTATCAGAAGGGGCTTTGACCATGAAAAGCTAGTTGTGTTGTCATAA
Organism: Phylloscopus collybita; assembly: GCA_027886175.1. Taxonomy (NCBI): domain Eukaryota; kingdom Metazoa; phylum Chordata; class Aves; order Passeriformes; family Phylloscopidae; genus Phylloscopus; species Phylloscopus collybita. The sequence continues at coordinate 8,860,003 of JAJNNQ010000130.1, forward strand.
GATTAGATCCATTGGCTACTGGGAGCCAAAGCTACAGAATGTGTATCTGGGACTTAAAAGGATTCAGATGAAAGCATGATAGGAGGACATACCTGCTCACAATGTCAAATTTCTTGTGGAACAGATGGAGGAGAGTTGTGCCACAGCACAGCAGAAAGCTCCAAGAAAGGAGGCTGTGAGATTTAACTTGTAGTGGTAAAAGGACATTTTCTTCATCTTGCAAGCTTCAACTTGGAACCGTGCAGGGGGATTGGAGAGAGCCTTTGTCCAATTGTCTCCATGTGTCTCTGACTGGTGGTTTCAATCCTAGGAGTTGTGAGAGTGAGAAATGGAGACTCACTGGGATATATAGGAAGAGAACATAATGAAAGGCAGTGGAATAAGCATGGAGGGGAAAAATAAGAATATGTTCATGCAACAACTAGTGATTCTGTCTAGCTGCTGATCACCTCAGGGCACTGTGGGCCCTGAAGCAGGACAGCTGTACAGAAGTCAGACAGAGCAGATAATCCTGTCAGGGTTTCAACTGGAGGGCTCCTGAAGCAGCCTAACTCAAAAGGTTTTGAAGTGGACCATGGAAAGAGAAGGATTTGTTAGGTGAACTTTGACTCTGCATGTGGCTGATGGCTTACTTGTCCTTCTAATGGGAACTGGTCACCATTAGCAGGACAGGGTGGTCTTGGGTCACTGTTGTGTTTCCCTGGAAAAGAGCAGTGGGAGCTCTGTGACTCAGTGCTTACACTGCCCCTGGGAGCAGTCTGAAGTTGACCACTATGTTGTACAGAGCCTCGTGTGTGTACAACTCTGCCTCCTTTCCTCTGCATGATGGTGTACAATGCAAAATTGGGAATGTCCCCAAGACACACAGGCACAGTGAAATGCAACCAGATGTGAGAGAGAGCACACAGGCACTGCCTTTTCTTGATCTGTAAATCTCTTCTGTTGTTCAGGAAGAGAGATTGCTTAAAGGTTGTATTGCATTTCTGTGTGTGGTCCTTTGGTGAGAGTTAGGGAGGTAAGAGTTGTGACAGCCGTGTAGGGCTGGTGAGGAGGGTGGGAGGGAGCAAAGGAAGAAAACAGAGCTTTTCATACAAGGGCAGTCATCTAAATCATATTGCAGTAAATCAAGAAAATAATAAAAAAGGGGCTTGTATGTAGGAATACCCCTAAGACAGCATTCCCTTTTGCCATTTGTAGTATGCAAGTCACTTAAACGTGGAGACTTTTGTTTCAATAGTGGTGGCTTGCAAAGACAGGTCAGGATCACTCCCTGTTATAGTGATGGAATAAGTGAGGCATATGCAAAGGTCTGTCTTGGAGACCAAGGCAGAGAAAGAAGACTTCTGAATCTGCCTTTTTTAAGGCAGGCTGATGGTCCAGCCAGAGATATGAACTGCTTCCATTCAGCAAATGCAGCCCACTGCTAAGGTCACCCTTGGAACTTTTAGTTAATGCTGCTGTTTATTTGTTCAGGGATCTTGAGATACCATTGTGATATTCAAATATTTGTGTGGTTTGCATTGCTTTCAGTATAGGTGTGGTATATAATGAAAGGGTAGAAGCAGTGTGGCAATGTGTGGTAGCTGACAGGTATTAAAAGAAACAGTGTTGTACTGCAGTAGTCAACCTGAGGCATCATGCTTTATTAATTTCAAATATTCACACTCTTGGTGAGGTTCTGTAGGGACTTAAATGGAGCTTATAATAATAACTTATATAAGTTTATTCCAGCACTGCAAAATTAAAAAAAAAATCACCGAAGATAAAAATTTTAATTAAATTCTTTATCTTTGATTGAAAATATAACTTCCAAAGAAAGATTAACATAGCATCATGAGTAACCATGGGATGATTTCATCACTACTAATTTGAACATGAAATGCATCAGCATATAGAATTCAGACAGCTTTGTGAATTAAAAGCCTCTGATGTCTGTATTAGAAATATCCTGCGGATATAATTTACGTATCAAAGCTTCCATTCTACTTTTGTTACAGCATATGGTGGTTTAGCTGTGATGATGCTTTATATTTTAGAGTGTCAGTGACTCACTGATATTCTTAACCATTTTCTCTGCTGAGCTGAGAATTACTATTTTTTGCTAGTGTGCTTGTGAAAAGAGACAACCTTTAACCCGTTTGAACTCTCTTACTTTGCATTATTAGCATTGGAGGAAAAATAGTGATCCTCTAAAAAAGTCAAGGCTGTCATTGTGAATGTTGACCATGGGTTTGTACATTTTATTAATCTGAATTATCCCAGTAATTTCTTCATTGTCTTATTCAATATGATGTTATGCTAAAACTATCATAAAGGAAAAGAAAGCAAGCCAGGGAGTATCAGTCTTCCTGTCACCTTTATCTGTTCAGTAAAATAAACCAATAAAATCTTCTTTAAAAAATGGAAAGTTAATAACAGGTGAATAAGATGTAAAACCAAACTGGAAATGTATTTATTTTATTATATTTTTATTTTGACAGTCTTTCCATTAAACTGCAATCTTTTAAAAGACAAGAGTCAGGTCCAATAACTGCCTAAAATGTTTTGGTGAATTAACAGAAACCAAAGTTTCTGTGCAAAAGATTGTGATTAAAATGACAATAAAATACTCTTAAAATTTAGAGAAATGTCACTCAGACATTTTTAGCAAGAAATTTGTTTTCATTTTTAAAACAATTGAACTATGTAAGTATTTAGGGGGAAATTAGGCAATTGCTACTGTTAAATTGAATAAGCTGAGAAAAATAAATTTTGTTATGAAGTAATGTAAAGAAGGAAAAGTTTTCTCAGGATGAAAGAACTACCGTCCAAGTAAATTTCTGATTTTAGGCTGTTGGGTTAGAGTAGAGAAGGCTTTCCAATGCCACTGGGAATGTGTGAGCAGCAGTCCTTCAGAGCAGGAGCATTGAGTTATTTGAGTGGCACAAGTGCTGTGAGACAAAAGCTTTCTACGCTGGCTTCTGTGGGAGAAAGTCTCACTGAGGCTGTGCTGAGTTGTTGGTGAACAGATGAGGCTGTGCTTCAGCAAAGAGTTGTTGGTGAACAGACCAGAAAAAGTTCTTTGCACAGACCTGTTTGATTTCCATTATCTGCTTCCTCAGGTCTTGCCTTCTGTTGGGTCTCTGATACTGAGATGAGGAGGAGCAGCAAGAGGTCAAGATACAGTGATATATAACTTTCCTTTCAGTTTGGGACTACTAAATTCCAAGGTTTTTTCTGCAAGGAAAACCATTATGTTTAATTTTTGGAAGGTTTCCCCCTGTGTTTATGAACTTGAAACCCCCTGGGGATGTCCAGCATGAGGAAGAGGATTATTGTTCTGCTATTGCAGATTGACAAGTAGATAGAAAATTTTCTTAGGGTAGTATGCTCTTAAATATTACATGTCATCCTGCTCAAAAATGATATCACACCAGTAAAACCAGGAATGCAAACTAGATAAGGCACTGTTGTTGTTGTTTAGGTCAGCAGTAAATGTTTGCAAAAGGTAAGGGTTTTTTCCAGAACTACTCATGGTAACTCCTGTCAGCAGTAGCAGCAATATAGCAAAAGGTGCTTGTGTTCTATGATAACTTCTTAGCAGCAAAGTATGAGGTGCTTTTGTCCACCTGTGACATACTACTGCATTTAGGTTCATTATTTATATTTTTATGAATTAATATGTCTATTATTTATTTAAATGTTAATATTTTAATAAAACATGGAGTAAGAATTGCTTCTTTAATTATTTATATAACTCTAGTGATATGTCTGCCGTTTGTTTGAGGCCTTCATTACATTTGTGGGTCCATTAGTTTCATTTTGGGAAAGATTCATATCATTTTTTTCCCCCTACTGATATTTGGAATGAAATGTCTGAGCTTGTTAGGGAGTACTCTATGCAGCTGATTTAAAATAACAGTCAGCAACTATTTGAAGGAGAAGAGCAAAGAGATTATGATCTTTATTACATAAACAAACCTGTGTGCTCCTTTATTGCAACAGACTTTTTTACAAGTGTACACTTTTCATGTTGTGTTTTCTCTGGCAAGATGACTTTTGGTCCATAAAGCTTTCAGTACCTAAAGGGGGATCTACAGGAGAGCTGGAGAGGGACTTTTTACAAGGCCATGGCGTGATAGGAAAGGGGGGATGGGTTTAAACTACAAAATGAACAGGTTTAGATTAGATGTTAGGAAGAAAGTCTTCCCTGTGAGGATGGTGAGGGACAGGCACAGGTTGCCCAGAGAGGCTGTGGATGTCCCATCCCTGGCAGTGTTCAAGGCCAGGTCGGATGGGGCTTTCAGCAACCTGGTCTAGAAGAGTGTGTCCCTATCCAGGGGCAGGGGGATTGGACTGGATGATCTTTAAGGTCCCTTCCAAGACAAACCATGCTGTGATTACGTGCATTGAAACAGAATGGAAAATAGGTAACTTAGCTACTGCTGGATCTGCAGAATTAAACTTTTTACATTTGCAGTGATGAGTATTTTTCAGGCATTTTCATATGCTTTTCAGAATTTAACTTAGCTGTCAGAGTACTCCAAGGATCTAAATATAGCAGACTGTAGTGTTTTGAAGTGACAGTTTAGAATGAATTTCCACATCTCAAAACTGGCACCTGTTAGATCAGAATACAGTGAATTTTGCCCACTCCTACTGCATTTCTCTCTCCATTTCTGGTTCCATGCATATTAATGATGATTCAGTATGCCTTTTGAGCTTGGCAGTCTGATTTTTACAGCTAAGAGGTAAATATAAATAGCATGATTTCAATTGAAAAACGTTGATTTCCTCCCAAAACAGATGTTTTTTATCTAGCTAGTGGTAGGATATTTCAAGGCAGGATTACTGTTCCTATTTCCATTTAAAGGTAAAGGGAGAAAAGAAAAGAACACCTTGGTATATTTGTGTTTTGGCTGTTAAGTGTTGACTTGTTTCTCAGCTTTTCTTTCACTAAGGTGTTTTGGATACTCCAATTGCTTTTATTAAAATTGTCTATGCTTTTGCGCTTTTAAAGGTTGAATGGTATATAAGCAGATGCTAATTTTGTGGGGCATTTTTTGTGTGTGTGCATTTTGGTGGCGTTTTGGGAGGGGGTGGTTTTTTGTTGTTTGGTTTTTGTTGGTTTGTTTGTGGTTGGTTGGGTGTTTGTTTGTTTGTTCTTTTTAAAATTTTTCTTAAAGTGGATTAGTTAATTTCCACCTTGATATTGGTTGATTACATGCCTTTCCTTTCCTTTCAATTTTCCACTAGTAGCTCCAAAATACTATGAGATGTGACAGACTTCTGACTCATTAATGTCAGTGACAGAAGGGAGTAGAGCACTCTGCTGGTGCAGACAGACCAGAGCAACAGAAAAGCTTTTAGCTCTTCTAAATACTGGTCTTTCTGAAGGTTACTGCTCTCGTGGCTCACATGCAGTACCAGATCACAAGAGAGCTTACAGCTAAATCTTCTCTGTCTCATCAGTCGTCTTTGACAAACAGCAGAGCTCGGTTTGGTCTCTCAAGAATGGATCTTGTCTGAGAACAGGATCTAATGAACATCTGCAGCTCCCTAAGATTTTGAATATTCTTCTCTCCAGAACTGAATATCTGTTTATTCTGACTGAGCCATGGTTAGAGGCAAGCATCTGAATCCTTATTAGCATTTTATCTGCCCCTGAACAGATGTTTCCACTTTGTTTCTCTTTCCAGTCTTTCCTCATGAAATCTATGGTCCGACTGGTACGTGCAATGTTACCCAGGCTTTTTAGCAGCATCTGCAGCCACATAGTTAGATTTCCTTAGATCCAACACAGAAAAAACTTGTCCTACCTCCACAGGGATTTGTGCACAGTTTTTAGAGCCTCCCAAACTTGAGGTTTCATCTTTTATCCCCTCCATAACCATAAAAGCAGAGGTAATTGTAACTGGCAGATGCTCAGTTTATGAAGAGCAAACAGGTTTAGAATAACATGTGTGCAAGTCATCAAGGTTAGATACTCAAGGTAGTAAAAGGCATTTCAGTTCACATTGTATGGAGAAGAACTTCTCTGGTTGTTTGGATTTTCAAACTAAGTACAAAAACCTTTCAGTGTGCTGTTTCGTCCAGTGATGTGATATATGGCTGATTTAGCTCAGAATTACTTTGATGCCCAATGAAATACTTCGGTCCTTGTTAATACAATAGCACAGGTGTTTTATAGAGTTTTATGTTTCTAAATTAGTTGGTAACTTGTTTTAAAGAAGCATTGATTTTCTTTTTTTCCCAGTTTGCTCTTCTTGGTGTGTGTTGCACTAAATGTCACATTGAATTTGTGACTCTGTGAAGCCGTCTATACTGCAGAATTTTAAATGCCTAAGAGGTGTTTTTTGTTCCTGTTCTAATCTTAATCAAATAACCAACTCTTGCTACTTACCTGGATTCCTTGGGAGATTCAGCTTTTTTTTCTTTCCCCTCTTCTTCTTTTGTTCTCAGAAAATTTGATCATTAAACAATTAAACTCCAGGCAGAACAGCAAATGACACGTGGATAGTAATCAGGTCAGAAGCTCCCACATACAACCTGTTGACTCTTCACAGAGGAGTTATGTCGTGCTAAATTATCTGCATGTGTTCCTGATCTGTATTCTGGCAAGGATGAATGAGAGGCTGAGCATAACGGAGATCTTTAATAGAAGAGATGATGGACAAACTCATTCTGGTGAATCCTACTCTCTGACAGAACAGTGTCAGCTGCCCTTGCTAAATCGAACTGTTTTTCAAGTTAGCAGCTCTGAGAGCTGCCTGCTAGGCTGCAGAATCTGTGTTGGAAAAGGATTTCCCATTTTGGTTTGATTCTGTCACCCAATTTAGCCACTTGTTAACTGATTTCAGAACTACTCTGTGGACATGTTTAGTACTGCACTGAGTCTGAAGGAGCTGGGGTTTGACTCCAGAGGTGAATGGGGCTGCATGGTTCTGTGACCACGAACATAAGTGTGTATGTGGTGGTTTTGATTGTTTGCGACATCAATATTTCCATCATCCTCCTTTCCAATCACAGTTCCTAAGAGCTGCTTTCATGTTTTCTGAGTGCAGAGTTTTGGAGTGGAGAACCAGAACTTTACCTTGAAGCTGCATCAAAGCCTGACTGTGAATCCTGGGCTGTGGCACTGGGAGAGGTGAACTCAGAAGGTTTGCAGGATAAAATTCAGCAGCTCCGGAGGCTGATCATGGAAATCAAAGAGGAGAGATCATCAGATGAAGCACGACAGTTTCTTCCTTCATCCCAGTTAGACAGCCTAGGAGAGCCCCAGTTTACGAGTAAGTGCATGTACTCATTTTATGGAGGGGTGTAACAAAGGTGGCCCAGTCTCTGTGGCAGTTCAGGTAGTGTCACAAGAAGGGTACAAAATGCTTCTCAACTTCTTGCTTGTCAAAGTGCAGTTTAGAGGAAATAAACTGATGAAAATTGTCTAATTTTTTTCCCTGATGTATTTTGGTTTATGCACATAACCTTCAAGGGAACAAATATGTGATTTCTGTGTTTCTGAGTTTTTCTCTCTAACCTTTTTTCCTCATAAAACTCAAAGTATTTTTTTTTTCTCTTTTATGTCCTCTATGAACATATGGGCTACTGTTTAAAATACAGTCTGGTAACTTTGATAAATGTGTAAATCTTTAGTGATACTTAAACTAGTTTCACAGATTTGTTCTGTGTGATGTGAAAGCACTCCTGGGATATGAATGCAAGTAGCCATATGTTGAGTTCTATTTGGTGCACTGGAGTCAGAAGACTGTATTTCAGTTGCCCAGTCAATTAATTCTGTATCCAGTATATTCATGAAGGTGTTTCAAGCCAATATGCTTGAATAGTAGCAGAGTTCAACTCAGAAATTTGTTAAACCTCCATTAAAAAAAAAAAAGCCCCACAAACTTTTTTTTTCTTGTTGATCTTTCTAAGCTCTGCAGCTGTAATTTTTTCCTCACACAGATGTGAATGAATAGCTATACTAATGAGAACTGTGAATCTAGACTTAGCAGAATCAAGTTTCTTTTGAGCAGACACAGCTATAAGTTTGGGGTGATTTTATTTGTTTGTGGGTTTTTAAAATTACTTTTTAAACAAAAATCTTGTTCCAGTTCATATACTAACCCAATCCTTCCCATCTGACCAGTTTCTTCAATAATGACCAATAATTAATAATGCTTACTGGAGACAGTACAAAAATGTCAAGGAGAGTTTAATTTCTACAAGTTCATTGAAGCTGTAGCTGTGATCCAACTATTTTCAGTATCAGGTGAACAGCTCAGTGTTATTCACCCATTTCTCCTTGCTGCCTATGTTTCTCTTGTTGCATCTCTGTGGTTAACTGTTTTATTTTAGCACAAGAAAATATTGTCCTTTGCAGTAGAATATGCAATAGAACATAATTCCACAATGGATTAAACTGTTCCTGCTCCTGCTACATGAGAAGAGGAATTAATGTATTTATTTTCCAACAAAAAGAAGTCAGGTTTATTGCTTTACAGTTTGTTTATAGATCAATAACGTGTTTATATTTTACTCTATTAATCTGATTTACCTACTTTCATGAAACATGGAGTTTGTTTTTAATGTGATGACACCTACTTAAAAATTACTTGTGAGACTTAATTTTTTTCCAAGGCATATACAGTCAGTTGTTGTGACTGGAAATCTTACAAGTAACCCATCCATGAAAGCCAAGGTTTTTTTACCTAGTTTCCTTTCCCAGCAACAGAAAGTTTCTATTAAGAAGGAAGTCTTCTTCAAAAGTAGCCTTTTTTCAGGTAACTGTTTCATCCAAGTTTGCTCTGACCATGAGTTTCTAACAGAGGATGTAACTTCAGTGGCAATGGTAGTAATTATAGGCATGTAAGTGTTTTACTGTGTATTAAAAAGCAAGACATGGAAATCAAATTATCTCTAATATTTTTTTTTTCTCTTGACCTTTTAAGGTATTCAGAGAATTGCGAATGAGCCAAAGCTGGAGTTCAGTCTTGGTAAGATACAATTTTGAATTTCTGGACTTATAATGGCTTGTCTGTGTGTAAGGAGTTTTTATGTATATAGTGTTAGATGGTGTAACATGTGACCTGTTTAAAAAAAATGAAGCTGTAGGTGGGAGAAGTGCCTGTGCATGCCTTTTGAAATGCTGATTTTAGTTTCTTAATTGGCTGGAATGGCTAAAGGCTTATTGAATTCTCTAATGCTGTGCTGCTCTGCCAGGCTGAAAATCTGCCCAGCAGCTTTGTGAGTGTAGTTTGTGAAAAGCTACTTATTTGGAAAAAGACATTTGATTTGAAGTTTTTGAAACAATATTCAGATAAAAACACTGTTGCTTTAGAACAAACTTTAATCTAAATGCAATATTATTTGGTAGTAAAGAGACCCTATGAATGTTTATCTGACTTTGATATTTTATACTTAGTATAAGTAATTGGTATATGAGAACTATATATTGCTATTACATGTAACAGAATTGTTTTGGGAGTTGTTCTATCAGCTCAAGCTTCCCCCTCCATTTAGAGGGTACAGAATGATTCAGATTGCTCAGTAAGTCAAGCAATCTAATTGAATAATGGTATATTTTTAATAGAAGGTCAAGGAGCACAATATGTCTGTCCAAACTGTGCAAAGCAAGCTTGGCTGCTTTTCACTGTTCTTTCAGTGCAAAAGCTTTGAAGCCTTTGAAATCATAAGTGAAATAATTATTTGCTGTAGAAGCACTAAACACAATAACTCTGTGTGGGGAAATAAAAATGATAACTAAGTTTAGTTGATTAGTGGCTGGGACTCTCTTCAGGGTCTTTGCCAATTGAAATGATCCTGTGACTATTCCCTGCACCTGTGTATGGTGAAATAACACCGCTTTTGAAATACTTGATGCCATGTGCTGTCGGTATCCTGAACTAAAGCTTGTCAAATTTGTTAGGATTTTTGCATCCATATAACCTCTGAATATTTATCTGATGTTGTGTAGCTGTACACTGAAAACCTTTTATTCAGTGTTATTCAGTATATGTTAAATTTACTCTGTTATATAAACTTATATAACATCTGTTGCAAGAAAGTGTAGAGGGAGAGGGAAGTATAGATAGCTGTAAGCAGAATATTATGTAAATATCAATTAGACTCCATTATTTGGAGAATTTAAATAGTCTACAAGCAAATATCCTTCAGAAACCCCAAACAGGGCAAACAGGATGGCATCAGTGATGTGACTGCAGGTTCTGTTTCTGCCCCTTGCATTTTGGGAGCCTCTTGCCTTGGCCTTTTCCTTGGAACTGGGTTACACTCAGCCTGTGTGCTGCTCCAACTATTCTGATTGCAAAGCTGGCACCTTAAAGCTGTGCCCTTTGGGACAGATGCAGTTCTATTTGATACAACCATTTTTTACAACACCTTGCATTTTATCTGTGTATTTTTATCTGAATGTGTTTTAAAAATTAGATAGTTAGGGCATTAGAAAAAGGTTTCTTTGAGTAGGTCATGGGGGTTTTTTCTGTATAGATTATTTCTGCAGAAATTGTTAAATGTTGGCATGGATCAAAGGCCTCATTCTCTGTTGGGGGGAATCACCACAGTATAATAATCGTTAAGAGTGGATTTAACTTTTCTGTGCATTTTTATTTACATTTTATAGGTGATGTGACTGTAGTATTTGGGCAGAGTCAGTAATTGCAGCGTTCCAGCAATAACAAACTCCCACAATGACTGGGGTAGTGTAGGAGGGGGGAGGAAGGTGCTACAGGCACTGACTGCAAATTAGATGAGCAGTGCTTCAGGAGAAGTTGCTTTCAGTGACAAATGTGCCCCAGCAGGCAGAAGTGTAAAAACAAAGTCAAGCCACTTTCAGACTTGTTTGGGCTCGTGCTGGATGGATCTCTGTTCGCCCAGTGTCAGTATTTGTGTTTTGCATTGGGCTGTTTCTAGTAGGCATTTATGTTCCGTGGTTTGTTCTGCAGCATTATTGATTGAGTCATTGCAGCCCTGTGAGGGATCTTAGACACTGGCTCCTGCTGCTGCTCAGGTAACAAATAGGAGCAGCAACATAAACCTCTTGGTTTTGGCTGATACTCCTGCCCATTGTTGTAAGTCTTAAATTGTAAGGGATATTTGGCAACACAGGCAATTGTATAGAGGTGATTCTTAGTGTCTTGAGCCTTAAATAGTGCTAAATATTTAAGCATAACACATTTGCATTAGGGGAATCCACCTTTAGTGGCTGAACAGCCAGTGAAATTCTTAGCAGATATCTTTCCTACTGGAATATCAACATTCCCATGCCAACACTTCCTAGCTGCAGCAACCCCAGCCAGCAGCACTTTGCTGTTTGTACAAATGTACAGCAGACACCTCCTGCTGAGGAGTGACACAGGAACAATTTAGCTGGGAAGGATGCACGGGCTGCTTGGCCCAAACCAGGTAAAATTCCCCTTGCAAAGGGAAATGTCCCTGTGCTGTTGACCTGGTTACTGGCAGGGCTGGAAGGGACTCTGCAGCCTGGCCCGTGCATCTGGGGAACACCACTGCTGCTGGCAGGCCGAGGACACTGTGTGACTGACACCATCCTTTGAGGGATTTTGTCTAATTAAAGACTTGGCATTCACTTTAGCTAGTCAAGGATTTCCAAGATCTCTCTCTGAGATGAGCCAAAGCATGGTAAGCAGGGATGAGAGAGGAATTTGCTGTGAGCAAGCACCACAGCTATGATGTGTGCCTGGCTTGGGTAACCAAATCTTAGGGCTCTGTAGAGACATTTCAGCTTGATTAGGCTGGTATTTGGCATTTAGAATTTGGAAGGCAAATCCAACAGTTAATGATGTCTAAAATCTGGTCTCTAGCCCTGAAAAAATGGCTTATGCCTGTAATTTTGTTTGTGTTTGTTGTATAATATTATAATATAATGTATAATGTATGTAGTGTATAATATTAACATACTTACACATAGATATACAAATAGATGTTTGCTTATATCAGTTGATATGTAAATTTCTTTAAAGGTATTTAAAAAATTGCAACATCTCATAACTGAAGTTTGAGTCTCTTGTCACTTGTTGGTCAATAAATAATATTTAGAAGTGGAACTTCAGTAACTAAAACAAAATATAGATTTCAAATAATATTTGACTGCTGCCTAATGCATGAGTTTTATTTAGGGGCATTATAGCTAAATACTGCTGTTCAGTGTTTGAAGTTCTGGTAACTAAATTTTTAAATGATGATATTAAAATTCTTCCTAGGGTTTTGTATTTTGTTGTGGTAGTTACCTTACAACATCCTACATCCATAATACTCTGGAAAGCATTCTCTTCATAAAATGTCTAAATATTGCCTTCTCTTATTCTCTTTTAAAGTTCAATAAAGTGATATTTTTTTCCTTTTCCCTGAGGTTACAGCAAAGAATAAAACTCACCTGAATTACAGCTTTCCACTGCAATACACTCAGTATTTTCAAGAGTGTGCCTGTCTTGTAACATAACTTTGGAGGCAGAGCATCCTTTAGACACAGATTTTTGAGTTTTATATTCCTGGGGACTCTTTGGGAGTATGGCTGATTTCTGAACTTTGTAGCTGCTTCTAAGTTTAACTTTGCAGCCTGTCTCTTGTTGTTTGGCATTTTGAGTGCCTATGTTCTGCATGCAGTTCCATGAAGCATTAGGAGGCAGGAAATGACAGCCTGTGCAGGCTGCTGAGTAGAGAGGAGGAGCAGAGCAAAAGGAATGAAACCAGAGACTGGGCCTGAATAACAAACCAGTGAAACTGATAAAAATCTTTCCCATGACTTTGAAGTGTGCAGGGTTAGATCTTTTATAGATGTTTATTTTGAAGCTACTCTTCTTGGTTGCTTCTCTAAAATATCCCAGCCCTTGAATCCCAGATCTAACTGGGAAAATATGTTGTGAGTTCCACACTTCAAAGTAGCTGTGCTGCATCGATGTCAATTATGTGAGCCCAGCTGAAGGATGAGGTGATAGGTATGGAAGAGAAATTATATTGTGCATATTGATGAATGCTATTGTGAAGTTTTCAAGAGCTTGTACTTCTAAGGGTGTTTGGTAGGGAATTGGTAAAGCAGTACAAGAAAACTGCAACAACCAGAAAAATGAGGGAGTAGGGTAGAATGCACAGTTGGTGGTCAAAGTGCTCAAACGTGAATTTGGTAATGAACTTGATGTTAACAGGGAGGAATAAATTAGAGGGGAAAAAAGGAAGTAAGTTCGTTACTTACTCTTCAATAACCAACACAAATTTAGTGGTTTTGCACTTGTCTAATTGCTTAGAATTGTGAAGAGAGAGCAAGGGATATGGTGGTTGTAGTATGGGAATAGCAGCCAAAATAGCTGTATAGAAAAAGGAATGTCTCTGCACATATCGTAGCATATTCAGGTGGTAACGGTAATGAGAGCACTTGTCTGACATTTCCAAAAGTGCTGTTATTTTGGTAAATCTATTATGGCAGTGAATTTTGATGGTTATTGTTGAATAACCTCTAGGTACTTTTCAAAGAGTAGAATAATGTAAATCCTGTAGTTTTCTTTTTACAAAATCTCATTCGATAGTGCACAATTCACAGAAAACTTGAGCAAGTACTTCAAACAATTAAAATAAAAAAATTCTAGTCTGTTTATTCTTTTTACTAAATAGTGGGTTGATACAAAAGCAGTCTACCTGTAAATGCAGAAGTTTTTTGTTCTCCACTGTCTTATTTTCCCTGAGTGATATTGTGATGACATCCCTTTGGAAGAGGTCTTGAAGCAGATTTATCTCTGCATACTGAACATAAATGGTGCATCGATGCTGCTCAAAGAGCATGACTAAACAATTTTTTCAATTCTGAAACATAATCTGGAGCTTTTTCAGCAGCAGCTGTTCCTGGAAGAATGCTAAGCAGAAAGACTTGTTTTATCCTTACCACAAACTTGAAGCCAGTCTTGATCCTAGCAGAGTTTGCCCACTTGGTTTGTCCTTCTGCTTCATCAAGTTACAAGCTGGTGAATGAATGATTTGTTCTGGTAGCCAAATAAAATTGTAAAAAAAAAGTCATCTCCACACTTTTGAGTAAATCTAAAAGTGATCATTTCTCTGTGAATCAAGCTCACAGTGTCGTTTATTGCTGAGGAGCATTTATCCCTCAAAACACGTTGTGTTGGCCATGTTAGAAACAATAGCAAAAATATAAAAATGAAGGTTGGGTTTGTGAGTTTTAAATTTTATTTTATTTGTTCATTTTGCTCTTTTTTGTTGTAACAATTTGCTGAATTTTACTTGAGTTTGTTCTGGCCCCACACAAATTCCATCTTCCACCAAACCAGCTAGTCAGGTGGTTTTTTCCTTAGTTTTACTGATGTCTATTAGATACTGTTACATCCCAACAACAAATAGTAAATAAAAGACAATTGAAATTGAACAGAAAAGATTCAGGATGTAGAAAAGCTACACGTGACTGGAAAGAATGCTGTTGTTTTCCTCTGGGAACTACTTTTTTGACTTCTGTTTGCTTTGAGACTTTTGCACTGCAGTTTGCAGATGCCTTAAATGCAGTTTATTCTTAGTAACTCAGTGTTGCTAGGATGAGGCCTTTTTTTGACTGAAAGGAATCCTCCCAGACAGATAGCAATTCAAGCCCAGTCTGAGACTGTGTTGGCATGTTTTGACTTAGGACTTGTAATGTTTGTGCAGTACCTCCTGCAAGAATTCCTTTTTTCTCCACTTCTGCAGGAGAACTTGAGCTAACTTGCCGTCGGTTTCAGTGCAGATGAAGCAACAAGTGAAAGAATCTCCCAGCAAGGTTCGGAGGTAGCGGAATGCCTGTCATCTTTCACATCACTCTGTCACCTCCCTTGGCAGTGTTTGGTGATGGATAATGCATGTCCAGCAAATTGATGAGTGATGTTGAGTTAGTGACCCCTGAGGAAAGTCAGCTCTTGTTGCTGTGCTCCTGCATTCTCTGGCACTTCCAGGAAGCTTCCTTTGTTACCTGCAGGCATCGTGTGAACGCTGCCCAAAGGTGATTTCAGAATGGGTTTGCCAAGACCCTGCATCATTTTTTTTATCCACCTCTACTCCTACAGGACTTGGCTCACTTTAAAGAAGGCTTTTGGGTTTCTGGGGATAGCCCTTGCCGCACTGAGCCCCTAACCATTTGGGGTTTTTAAATTGGCAGCTTTCTGAAGCACTGCTCCTTCATCATTGTGCACCTCTTTAAAGCATCACTCCTGAGTTTTGTGTGTTGCATACTCTGTCAGAAAAAAAAAAAAGGCCAAAACTGTCTAGATACTACCATTAAGACTTGGAAATGTTGGAAAAACAAATCCAGGAAATGGGGTGTGGGGGGTGGGATGTATTTTTGGCACGGACACATATGCCAAAAAGCTCAAAACCAGAATCCTTTTCAAAAACTCATATACTTGTTTGGGTTTTGTTCCATCTTAAGTGGGTTTGAGTCCTAGAGAATCAGCCTGGATTTTTAAATCTGTACCTGTAGGCACTGTAATTCTAGAAATCCTTCAATCCCCTTAGGGCAGGGATTGTCTTCATTTGCATTGCAGCAAGAGAAGCAGGATGCTGTCACAGTCCTTAAATATTAATCTGTACTAATTATAGGGCTTAATGTGCAAGGATTCAAAAATTCCAATAATGAAACTTGGGAAGATGTACAGTTAGTGTTCCATCTGCTTTTTGCATATCAAGAGAAACTGAAATTTCTGCTTATAATACTATGTACTTTACAGTTAAATAGAGTTCTTCATGGAGTTATATAGAGAGTTATATAGATATCTATTCTATGTAGTCTATAAATACGAAAATTTGGTTTTTTGCTGAAAACCCATTCTATTTAGTCTAGCATTACTCATTTTTGTGTTATCTAGTTTGTTTCTGTGTCAATAAGAAGCAATTCCTAATAGAAGTAGTCAAAGAAACATTTCCAACTTGTCAGCATCCATTGATACTTATTGATTTTCATTAACCAGCTTTGACTTGTGTAAACTCAATTTCTGTGTAGGTGTTAGAGATTAAAATTCTACATTACAGGGTGCTATGTAGCAGTTAGTCCCCAGGGTGGGCTCGTTAAATGCAGGGATGTTTATTTGCTCTGAAGTGGGTCAGAGCAGAGGATGAGCCAGCATGAGGGAGCAGATCATTGCTGTCTGAGTATATTCCAGTGTGATGGATTTACAGGAATCTGCTGATGTGCTGATGTAAGTAGTAAGAAGCATGAGGATGTTTTGAGTATCAATATTAAACCCAGGTGCAAACTGAGTTTTCAGGCAGTTTTCTTCCATTCTGCTCCATGAAGTTGAAGTATTTCCTGTTTCCAGAAGCTTTTGCTTTTAAGAAAAAAATTATATTTGAACTACTGGGACAAAGTGGTTGACAACCTTGTAAATATAAATACGTATAAATCAGGGCTGTGACTAAGGGAAACTTTTAAATCTAATAGCATAAAGATTCTCACAGAGTCTTTCACATGTTTTGATATAAACACTTATCAAGAGATAAATTTTGAATAGCTATGGCTAATCTGTTTAGAGAGGAGTTTGTAGATACCTGAATTTGAAAAGCTATTTAACAGTTGAAAGGGTTTTTTTTTGGAATTTAGCCATTCTGAGAGACAGGGGTTTATCATCTTAGCTCTCAAATGATGCAGCAGATAATAGGATTAAATACTCTCAGAAATGTACAAATTTTGAAATCTTGTCAGTTAGAAAACTGCTGCATTTATAAGTCCAGGAAAAAAAAAATAAAGATACGACTGGGAAGGACCTTTCTTTCTCAAACCTTAAATAAATAAAATTGGTAGGCTTCTTAGTAAAACCAGATTTTTTTCTTGATGCTGAAAATGCTGCTTTTGTGTTTATGGCATATTATTCTCATAGACTCGTGTTTGCAAAATTCTTTTTATCCAAAACTTCAGAGGCAAGGTTGTGTCTATGCTGAAAACTGTTATATTTTCTGTGAAGAGGGGTACCAGCTTAGTATCCCAATGGGGCAAGGTTGATAGAAACAGATTAATTACAAGAGCTCAATTATACTCATTCCATGTTGCTTTGCCTGAACTAGTTCTAGTTGCTGAGATAAAACACTCATAGCTACCAGTAATATGATGATAATTTTTAAGGCTGATTGAAAGTTATGTAGGAAAAGGGCTCCAAAATTACTTAAGAATTTATAGATATAGGGAGAGCTCAAAATTGAGCTTTCATATAAATTCTTTCTCATTCAGGTAATAAAAAACCACCAACAAATAACTCAGTGGACGCCTTAATTTGTCCTTTAGTATTTTCACAAGCGCAGTGCTTGGCTTTTGAATTATTGGGTGTTCTGGTGAATGTGACATTAATTTTTCAATTATTCTGATGAAATGGAAAACTTGTATTTCCAGGATATTTTTAAGCTAGTTCATAGGAAAGTAGGATTAAAGATCGTTGCAGAAGTTATTTTTGGCACACGCTGCTGCTCTTTTTTCATCATTATTTTTCTCTTCCCGCTTTTGCCCAAAAATGTACCTCCTACTGTGCATACTTTCTCCTATTTGTCTTGCCAGTCTATGTGCTCTTTCCAGTTCAATATTTGAACCTCATTTTCTCGAAAGAGCCGCTTCAGGTTCCTTAGGATGGCTCCCACGTAGGCGTGGTCTCTCAGCAGGAGATTTGGCTTGCGGCGGGGCTGTCTGCACACACACAAATGTGTGCCCGTCCTTTACCCCTTCAGGCTTTAGGATGCTGGAGTGGCAGAAGAGAACGAGTGGGAGAAGGTGTGGGCAGTGCAGTGGCTGAGCTGGGAAGGGGAGAACCGTGGCCTACCTGGCCATTTTCTGCCATGGAAGGAGATTTTCTGGGCAGCATCTTCCCAGTGAGAGCGGCCCTGAGGGTGCTGTGCTGCTGTATGACCACACATCCACAGGGACAGCCCCTAAGTGAATGGCTTTGTGCCTACCTGGTACAAATAAACCCATGACTGATTTCTCTGTGGGTCCAGGAAACTTGTCTGAATGAAGAGGACTATTTAGATCCTTATTGAGAGTGTTTTCTGTTGCAGATATTTGTACACAGAGAGCAACAAGCTAAATAAGGATGAGTTATTCCTTTGTTGTTATATCAAGCTCTATAAGACTTCCTTACCTACAGCTGAGATTTGGATGGCAGTCCTGGCCCTGCTGCCTCCTTCCATTTTTTTTTCCTGCCTCCCAGGAATCTGACATTTTAACTATTCAGAATGCAATAGATTTTTTTTTTCTTAACTCCTTAACTATGCCGTTGTCAGGGAAGCTTAAAAGGTATACAGTGTCTGCACAGTATTTTCAGCAATAGATGTTGATTCCACAGCTTCATAAATCCTTTAAAACTACACTCCTTCTTGAAACAGTGTTTTTTTTCATCAAACTGCAAAGTGTGGTAGCATTAAAATTTTAAACTTTATATCTACTTAAAAAAGCAGTTGTGTGTACCATGAAGTTTGCTGAGGAGCAATTTTTAGTATCCTGGGTTGTGTGCTTCAGTGCCTGACATCTTCATTTTCTCTGCTGCTGCCTAATGGCCCTTGCAGTCCTGGGATTTTTTCTAGGCAGGAATGAGAAATGAATTTTATTTTGGAGTTACTGGATAGGGATAGTTGGGATTTTTTTTTTTTTTTTTTTTTTTACTGTGAGGGTGATGAAGCACTGGCACTGATGACCTCAGGAGGTCGTAGAGTCTCCATCCTTGGATGTTGTGAACACCCAAGTGGAGCCTGCTGTGCTTCACCCTGCCTGGGCAGAGGGGTTGGACTTGTTAAGCTTAAGGGTGATTCCAACACCTCTGTGCCAGGGATTTGTCATGTAACTTTCCAGAAAGAGTTTGAAGTCTTCTTAGAGCTGGTAATGGTTGGTTTGACATGGATCCTCAAACATTCTGTACTGTATATGGACAGTAAGGTATCTGTTGATCCTTACTGTTGTTGATACCTTGCTTGTCATCTAAAAAAATCTTCAGGATCTCTAAATAATCACTTACAGTTGTGTTGAAATTAAACTATTTAAAATTGTTGCTATCTATGTGGACTCAAGCTCTTCTTGGGTTCTTCCACCCTTGCATCATAATTAAACTGTAATGTGGGGCACACTGAAGACACCATAAAGGATTTAAGAGCAGCCTTTCTTTTTGGACAAAGAGAGTCAGGACTGGATAGAGCCAGCTATTGTTAAATTAGTTTTGTAGATGCTCTTGGCCTAGATAATGTGTTACTGGTGCTCATTTTTATGAATTTTTGTATATGTGCAAAATTATGTTTATTTTTTTCCTGTATATTCTCTCAAGGAAGAGTTATTTGTGGGAATGTTTGCAAAATGAAAGCTTGAAGTAAAATATGTTTACTAAGCATGTATTTGCAGCCGTGGTGTTGGCCAGGAATAAAATTGAAATGGACTTTTACCCTGAGCTGAAACTCTTAGCCCTTTCTCTGTGAAGAAAAGAATTTAGGTCAAAGACAAAATAAGCTGAAGATGACTGTTAAGTGATTAGTGCCCTTTTTCCAGTTGAGTGGACCTCAGTTCTGGAGTGATGATGTACAGCTACCTGACTTCAGTGGTACTGGAATGTAAAAATATATGTAAAATACCAAATTACAATTATCTTCTGTGCCCTCTCTGCCTGCTGCCAGGAAAAATCTTTCTTATTTTGCAACCAAGGTGAGACAGCTTTGAGCTGAGACTCCCAAGTCTTCCTCTCTCTTGTGTAATTGTTTGCAGCTGTTATGTTCGAGCTGGGCAGGGTGCTGAACCTGTGGATCTGCTCCGTGTGTGACCCTTTTCTGGTCCAGTGCTCAGTTGAATCAAGAGAGGCACTGGCCCCTTTTCTCCTTCAGCCGCCCCGCCGGGTGTGTAGTGAAGGAAATCAGCAGTGATGTTCCTGCAGAGTGCCGAGGAGCAGCTGTGCCCTGCCACTGCCTGCCAGCCCCAGCCTGTCAGGAGAGGTGTGTGCTTTTCAGATCCTGACAGGGCCAGAGGTGTGCTTGGAGCTGCTCCGCGTGTCAGGGCTGAGACAGGCGGGATGTGCCCTGGAGCCAACCTGCAGGTGTGTAGGGACCTCTTACAGTTCAAAGCTTAGGTACCTGGGGACTTCAAATAGCTCCAAAGCCAGGTAGCAGGTGTGTGGAGGCTCAGATTATTCTGTTTAAAACCCACTCGTGGATATCTCTGGCTTGTTGAGAGTTTACCTTTAACTTTTTTACTGTCACTTTTTGCAGTTGGTCTTTTCTAACCTTTAGCCCAGACTGTAGAACACTTCATGAAAAATTGCCTGGAGAATTCCTTCCGTCTCTTTCCTTGTGTATCTTTCTCTGTGAAGGTAAAGTCACCTCATAATTCCAAAAGGGTCGAGATTATTTGGAAGACAAAAAGCAAGCAGATGGTTTACAGATTACAGCAGTCACAGAGTTGGTGCCTCTTGTGCAGAATGGTAATGACTAAACAGAAATGGAGCAACTCTGTTGTTAGGCCAGTAATATATTAACTGAAAACATTTTTAATAACTCAAAGCAGGATAGCTCTTGACTTTTTGACTCTAATGCTATTTCGCTGCCTTAGCTGAACATTTGTGTTTCAAGAGGCAGTTGTTAAATACATCTTGGAATATGCCTGTAGAAATAATTGCAGTAATATTTTCATCTTATAAAACACTTCCCAATGGACTTGTTTTTAATCTTTATATGTAGAAACAGAAGTAACATAAATAGAAAAACATGGAATTAATAGAAGACTAAAGTCATTCTCCCCTTTTGAACGCACTAGTTATAGATGTACTTATTTTTGGAAATTCTGAAATGCATGTCCTGCAGTGAGATTTGACTCAAAAATCAGGTTCTCCTGCAGGCCCTGAGAAAACTGGAATTCTCCTAAATGCAGCAGCACAAAATCCCATGCAACAGTAGGCGATGCATGACTAGTAGTCTGACCTGAGGTGCTTTACTGAAAACAAACAAAATGCTTAAGAATGCTTTTCTTCATTGCTTTACCCTTATTCCCTGTGGCCAATAAATTTTCTAGTCCAGTTATGAACACTTTAAATTTTATTATCAACCATATTTTTAGAGTGGTTTTTGCCTGTTATGTGGAATATAAAACTGATATGTAATAAAGAAGCATTTTTAAAATTTACTTCAGTTTTACTCCAATGTTAAAGCTAAAGCTTCAATCTGAAGTTTTCTTGCTTTTAAGATTGATTTCTGAGAGGCTGAAGGACTGTAGAATTTCATTCTGATGGGTTAAGAAGAGTTTGGTGTTAGCATTCCTTGAAGATGAGAATTCTTCACACGTGAGAAGCTGGGGATTGTTTTCTGTGGGATTGTGAATGAGCTGCTTTAAAACTGAAGTGGGCTAGCACTGTTTTCAACTTTGAGATGACAAGCTGCAATACCTAAGTAATCTCAAATCTGCCAGGTAGTGTCTCTACAGAGACAATAAATAAAAGGGGGGGGGTGTTCGTTTGTTTTCTTTTATTTTCTTTTTTTTGTTGTTGTTTCATTTTAATCCAGAACTAGTATTTCTTTGTACAAACAAGTGGAAATAAGTTAAAATTGTATCTCTGTGAAGAAGTCAGCTATGTCTTTATGTGTGTCAACATACCAAAATCAAAGCATTTTCAAACATAGTGTTGCCTGTAAATAGCCATTGTTCACCTTTGAAGAAACTTCTGCTAGAAATGAGAGTGTATTTTTAGTATAAGGACCAAATTTTCTGGTTTGGGTCTTACTCCCATGTAGAAATCATTAATATCTCCCCTTTTAAATCTTCAAGATACAAACTACAGAGTTGAAAATTTAGAGTAATAATTATGAGCCAGTATTTGGAGGGGAAATGAGCTTGGTGTTGATATTGAGGAAACTACAAATACAAATGCATGTGCTGCTTTAAAAATCTTGCTTTAATATAACATCTAGGCAATCAGAACAACTACAGTCACTATGGTGTTTTCACCCAATACTTTTTAGAAGGCTGTTTGTCTGTACCACCAGAGTTCTCATGGCTGAGGTACATTTTTTGGAGAAGTTTAGGAGTAAAGGTTATTCCTTCAGAATATGCAAGTAAACAAATGCAGGATGCTCATGGGAGATGGATTCCTTCAAGCTCGTCCTCTGACATGACCCTTGACCTGTGAAGTTTTATTATTTCTGGACTGTCATTTTTGTGAAGAAAAATACAAATATATGTTTTCTAAAATTCCTTGTGAAGGAGTTCTACTTGGCTCTCTTGTGCAGGTCCCATGCTATTAAAGCAATCATAAATTATTGGTCAAAATGACTGCTTCAAAATCCTCTGAGGAGTTAATCATTTTCTCTTATTTGCACCTTTAATTTCGGTATTAATCCAGAAATGCCACCTTTTCAAACACCTCTTGCTTATGTTAGAACATCTTCTCCTTTCAACTACAGCTTGGATGAAGATTATTTAACATTTATCAAGCATTTCCCTACCAGGAAATTTAATCATTACTGGGCTAAAAGTGATTGTTCTGGATTGCAGAAATCTATTTTCTCCTTTGATTAAAAGTGTGTCTTGCTCATCTTTGCCTTGTCTTTGAAGTACATTTTAGTCTGTTTTCCTTTGAGATGTGTGGGTTTTGTTTTCCTAAAAGGTCACCTCTGGCATATTGGAGGGATTAGTCAGGGCTTTGCATTGTGTTTTCATTAGAGGACCATCTTTTTAGGGTGTCTCACTGGTCATTTTCAACATTGGACACCTATGGAATGAGAACAATTGTGAATCAGCCTGACATTTAGGAATCTAGCAGAGTAGGGGGTTAAAAATAAATAAATAAGTAAAAATTTACAAATGTACAGGTAAATCATATGCTGCTGACTTTTTTTTTTTTTTTTAAAGGTCACATTTTACCTTTTTTGAGCACTACACATGGGAAGTACTACAGGGCTCAAACATTCCTGCTCTCTTCCCTTAGGGTATGTTGAGGTGGTGGTTTTGGTGGGGTTTTTAAATTATTTTGTTCTGGAGAGGTTTTTTTTTTAATCTTTATGAAGTTAAAACTACATCACTACATTTCTTGTCCTCTTCCTTGGCACAATGGAAGGAAGGAACACAGCTCTTCTCACACAGATGAATCTTAAGGCTGTTTAGTAAGACACTGGACCTATAGTTTGCTTTTATTATTGTCTGTCTTTTCTTTTGTGAGTTACTGTTGTTAATATTGCTCCCTACTGCATCTTGTCCTGGCATCTTCATTTGATTACCTTTACTATGTAACATTTTTTATTTAAGGAAAGAATTAATGGTTTTATTCACCAGCAGAGTCTCATGGGAATCAGGGCTGTTGCCACACATCAATTAGCTTATAATTAATTATAGAGCTGTCTGCAGAGACTTTTACACAAAGTCCTTAATGCAGCCTCTAAACCTGCAGCATTTCTTAGGTGTACTTCTGTCAATGCTAACATCAGCTGGTTTGGGTGGCTTGTCCAGGCTGCAGGTGGATCACTTCCTCCTGAGAGCTGGGCTCCTGCAGCTGGACTTCTAACCAGGAGAAGAAGTAGCTCCCTTACTGCTGCTCAGAGCAGCTGTTGTGCAGCAAAGAAGCACCCTAAAAGATTTCAGGTTGTTTAGAGCTCTTCCTGAACCTTCTTGCCTGCTGTAGTTGCTGGTCTCTGTTGTTTGACTGCCTTCCTTTGTTTTGCGAGGGGAGCTGGAAGTGTCTTGTGAAGATGCATATGGTGACATGGATTTGGAGTCAGGCTAAGCAGCAGCTGAATTTTCTTTACATATTAGAGAAAAACCCTGTCTCTACAGCGTTGAGAAGTAATACTGCACGCTGAGGATCAAACCCATGTAATGCTGCACTTGTCAACTGGTGTAGCAGTGAATAAATGCTTATGTCAAAGGAAGCAATGTGTGCTGTTGTAATAAAAACAGATGTGGCAGACTGAAAACTTTGAGACTTGGCGCTTTTGTTTCTTTTCATCTTCATGTGGTATTGCTGATGTATTTTTTTTTTTTTTACATTTTTTTTATTTCCAAAGAGATGGAAAATGTTAGGAACCAGCAGAATATGTTTTATTTATAAAATCTGAAAGAAATTGTCATAGGTTCTAATTGCTTTCTGTGAGCTTATGGTATAAAGAAGGTCATAGTTCAAAGAAAAATGGGAGTCTGCTTACCATTTGCAGATCTTCTGATTCTTCATCTGGTACTTTAACTTGTAACCACACTATTTTTTGGATAGGGAGAAACTTGTAAGAGAAATTACAGCCAGATTACTTCTTCATTAGGTACTTGATATGACAATATCAGGAAAAGGTGAAGGAGGGAATGGTATTTGGCTCTGTTTCCATGAAGATTTAAACCCTTTTGTGGTATTCTGAACTAGCAACAACACCAAAATAAATTGGAGCCTTGGAATAGCTGTATCAAAATTGATTTTGATATGAATATATTTTGGAGTGTAGTAAGCAAGTTTTGTAAGGCTTCAAGCCCTTTACTCCCCTGCCCCCCTTCTTTCTTCATTTCTCTCACTAGAAAACTGAAGATCAGAGCCTAAACATCATTAGGAGGTGGTGCCATGAGTGGGCTAGTTTTGAACAGAAGGGAAGAGGGTAATTGATAATCTAAAGCAAACAGCAAGAGATCTGCTTTGCTGTTACAAGTCTACTGCAGCATCTCTGAGAAAGTTTTGTGTTGTTAGTCACAGTTAGTAAGTTAGTAAGTAAGGAAATGCAGACTTTTTGGCATTATTTTTTTTTGTGATTACTTGAAACAGATACACAGAGATACATATTCACAGATGCATTTTCAAAAATTAAAGAAGTTCAAAAATCTTGATCAAAAGCAGTTTGTTTGTTACTTAAGGAGCTTTTCTAAGCCAAGCTGGAATTTCTCTTCTCGTTGCTGTTGTGTAGCTGGAGTCTAGAGCAAAAAGATGATGGAATTCAGTTCTCCACAACTGTAAATAAAGTTGGAGCAGGATTGTGGGTGTGCTGGAACAGATCATCTGACGCTAGCAGCAGATCAATGCACAACAAATGTAAATAGCACTGCATGGATACTTAGTACATGTAACCCTGCATGCACTCCTGCAGTGCAGATATGATGCCTGTGAGCTCTCTTGATCCTGAATTCTTGCATCTGTCATACTTAAACCCCTCAGTAGCTGGGGTCTTCCAGCTAAATAGCAAAGCTGTAGGAGGAAATAGGCCTGTTCTAGCACATCAGAAGAATTGAAACCTCTGCTCAGGAAATGCTAGAAATGGCAATTAGAAGTTGCAGATCAAGGCTTTGCACTGCTATGGAAACTTCCCTGCCTGATCACCCAAGTGCCACTATGGCAGTCACACTCCCCCACCTGAGCTGGGATCAAAGCCCCTTTGCAGGGACACTCACACAAACCTCACTCTGAAACAGTTCACTTCTGATTTTCTCAGTGTAATTTTAACCAGGTTTGTCACTTCATCTGCAAATAAGGTGATGAGTGCAGCTGGCAACTCGTGGCCATGATCACTTATCCCTACCCTCCATCAGCATACAACTTTTCCCCCCCAGCAGCATTCATGTGTGTCTTACTTCAGTGACTCATCAATAATCATGCTTTTTTAGCTGAAAATTAAGTGGATAATGATTGCTGTTTTTCTGGACAGCATACTGATATATTATGTACAGATAGTACTTTTAGTATTGTTTGGTGTTTGTGGGGGTTTATTCCCCCTAACCTGTACTTCTAGAGATCCCATAGAGATTGATTTTTTTTTTATGCTTCATTTGGTAAGACTTCCCTGTCATCTTTCTCCTTGGATTATTGGTGGAAATTTTCTTCCTGTTGTTTGTTACAGACATCCCTGAAGGATACTAATTGTTTTATGTGTGTACATTTCCTTGAAAATATAACTAGGTTACTTTAGCAACCAGCTGTATGTTCTAGAGAACAGATATATTATTTTTATAGAAGCCTCTCATCCCCAGAGACAGGAACAGCGATCTTGAATGTCTTTGTAGGTAAAAATCAGTGGAACTTTACTTATTTGTATATGTGCTCCAAATGTAGTCTTCTATTGCAGAGAGGTTCTTTTCATTGGAAAGTTCACCTGAGTCTGAGCATCTGTTTTGGTCACTACAATTAAAGTGCGTCCCACCTGTTGCATGGCTACGTAACTGTTCCCTCATCTTGTGATAACGTGGACATTATAATTTTAGTGGCTGCATCCTTTGACATTTAGTGTTGCATGGTGAATTGTTCTGGGAGTCTCCATTGCAAATTGTGTGAGAAACCTCTCTGTTCTTTCTGTCCCCATCTGCAAACTGAAGCGTTCCTGCTGGCACAGCAATGGGACAACCAGTTAGTAGTATTTACGATAAACCAGTTAATGAGGTTTATTACGGAGCACTAGCAGGCGTGCTCATTAACACCATTCTATGCCAAAGCCCATCCTCAAGTGTTCATTTCATTTGCTTTCAGGCATATTTTACCAAACAGGGCATTGCTGAACATTGTTGCTCAGTTCTCAGCCCTCTTGCAGTTGCATTTGCACTCTTAATTCAGATGTACGACCAAAGCTTTCCTGTGTGTTGCAAAATTGGATTATTCCTAAGCTTTTGCATGTGCCTGACAGAAGGTATTCCTTTTCAGAGGAGGCAGAAGCAGTGCTGATGTGCGCTTCCTTCTCTTATTCTTCCCAACCATCCCCAACACCTGCCCCACGGTGGACGAAAGCAAACTGTGTGCTGTTCAGTGTTCTGCTTTTAGCACAGGTCCCAGTGTGGTGTTCCCTTCTTTAACACGTCCTTTTGTCCACTAAGGAATAGCTACATCTTACTTAATTGGTTTGTCAAGACAGACTGAACATTATTATTCATAAACTAAGTTGTTTTGGGATAATAATGCTGCTGCACTGTCAGTGAAATGAATAAAAATTTGAACATCACCTTCACATATATGTGTGTGTGGGAGACCCAGGCTTTTCCCATGCCCCTTGTCTTCAGCTACTACTAATTTCCTGTTGTTTTGACAGCGTACAAAATAGCATGTCCTGGAGACAACTATGTTGTTAATTCCTGTTCCTAGCCAGGCCCCTGGAATCTGTTTTGGTTAGGAATATGGGGAGGAACGAAGTGTGGGAAATGGTGTTTCTCTCACTGGTTAAAGAAAGAGCTGCCTTCACACTGTCATATAGGCTAATACATGCATTGTGTGAATCCAGAGTGTGGGAATACATTCACCAATGTACTGCATTTTTCCCCACCAGCAAAAATAAACTATTCCCTTTTAATGCCATTTCTCAATTTTTGGTCTCCTCTTTGGCTCATTTCCCGAACAACTCTGAACTCTGAGCTGGGGATGTCTTTCATTCCCACTGCCCATGTTGTTTGTTCTAGCTGCTGGATCTTTTCCATTTCTAGGAGATGTTGCATCTCCCTGTTTCTCCGCCGGACTAATTTTTTTTTTGGCTCCAGTGGGCTTTGTGCTGGGAGCAGAGAGTACTGAGTGTCTGGTCAGAAATGTTACAGTTTCAGGGAAGGTACATAATGAATTTCCAGGCTATTTCTATTTTGGGTTTTGTTTGTTTTGTTTGTTTCCTTTCTCCTTACTTGTTATGTAGTAATTGGGTTTTTTTAGTTTTTCCTCTCTGTATTCTCTTCCTCTATAGAAGTAACATTTTCAAAAAATCCTCCAAAGTCCTGTGAGGAAACAGTAACCAATCTTTGATTTCTTTATGTGGGCACACACACAGAGGACAAAGAGCACAGCCATCCTCTCGGTGCAGCACAGAGAACAGCGAAATATCAGTAGAGGATTTGTTTCTTCCTCCTGTCTCAACCTTTTTCTTTGTTGATATTAAAACACGAATTATTCCTAATGCAGTTCTTCCTTAAACATTCATTGTACACTGATAGGCTCAGCAGAGGTGGGGTCACCAGGGGAATGGATGACTCAGGCTTTAAAACACTGAGTCAACAGTCACAATGAGTAGATTCATATACTTTTGGCATGTAAGTACAAGCTGGCACTTCATTTCACTGAGTTTTGTTGATGAATTTTTCCAGAATTAATTCAGACATAGTGAAGTATTGAGAAGTAACATGACCTGTGGTCTGCTTGGGCGTAGGTTATGGTGGAAGGTGTGTTGATGTTGGTACCTGCTCTCATGGAGTTACATTTGCAGTTAAGGAAACAGCCTCAGAATGTCTTTCATGCTTGTGTTTTCATCAGGTTCTGTTTAAGTGGTATGCTAATAACACCTGGAACACGTGTTTAAATGTATAACATGTAGCTGCTCTTCTGGTTTTCTAACTGTGTAATGTTTCACTTTGTCCTCTTTGAGGACCTAAGGTTTTTCTAGATGCTGATAGTAAAATCATAGAAAGGGCAGCAATGCAGCATAGGGCTGTGAAGCTTGCCAGTCTGAGAACAGGATATAACAAGCTTCTATTCTTTGGCATCAGCTGAAAAGTAGTTCTTTTGTTTTGCTAAACTTTTCATTTGGGCTGTTTTGAAGGGAAGTGATGCACTGTGGCTTAAACTGACAACTTCTGTGTTCTTTACCAGGGGCAACTTTATTGAATATCCTCTCTGACTGAAAGGCGAGTTGTGAACAGCAGTAGTCCAGGGTCACAATAGAGATAAATAACACTGTCGTCAAAGTAGATGCAGGTTTCATTTAATTTCATTTATCCTTCTGCACTGGTGTCGCCCAAAGAGTTCTGATGCCTTTTGCTGATCTTCCCTGCTGGAGATATGCAGATGAGTTATTTTCCTGTCAGCTCTATCCAATGAAATTCAAGATCATGCTGCTAAGCCACTTTTTTACAGGAAAAACGATCTAATGACTGGATTGCAGTACTGACACAGAAATAAATTGTCTCCTATGTTCAGATAGTACCAAGGTGGTGACCACTTTAGTGCAAATCTTCTTCCTATTGTTAAAGGTTTCTCAATAGGATAAAAGCCTGTGCTCTTGGCAGCTAAAAGATTTAGTCACATCTAGATAATATATTTGAGACAAGCCACAGCTAGATCAAACTATTATTTGTGGGGGTTTTATCTCCATTCATCATGCACTACTACTTTTTGCAGGAGTTTAGCTGTAGAGTTCCTGCCAGAGTCACTGGGAGTGTTTTTGGGGGGTCTAATTTTATTTTTCCTAAGTGTCTGTGTCTCTTTGTTTTTCTCCCTTTTGTTGTATTCTATTGAATTGTAGCTGACTAGCCTTCCTGTGTGGTGGGTGTGAAAAATTTGGCTCTCTCCATTCCAGCTTCTGATAGTGAACCTGAGCTCTCTCACCATTCCTCTGAAACGGTGCTATATTCTAAAAAAATTATTACAGAGTGCAATACTTAAGGGTTGTAGGGTGGCATGAGATCAGGTTTTGTGACGGGAATTGGCTATATTTGGAACTCTCAGTGATCTGCTACTGCTTCTGTGATTGGCTTTAGATAGGACAAAGTCAAATAGCATCCGAAAGTGTCTGCCGAACTTTTTGTGCTTCGGCAACTGCTTTTCAGTAAATCTACTGTAATTTTTCAGGTGATGTCGAGCAGTGCTAATATTCAATCATTTTAGTAATGTGGTGAGTCTTTAGCAGCAAAGACTTGCTGCCATCTCACTATTTGAGCCTGGTGCCGTTACATCAGCTGTTTCGTAAAGACTTCATCATGCACAAACTTTTACTCTTATCCCACTTTTTCCACCAAATTATAATAGGGTCAGTTTGAGACTATGTACCAGGAGATTTTATTTATTTATAAAGCAAAAACTTTAATCTCTGAAGGTTAGATTTAATTGTCTCCCTGTCTCTTTTAACTGTAATAAAAGAGTGGTAAAAAAACCTCAGCTGGTTTTCCTTTTATTTACTCCAGCAGCAGGTTCAAGCCCAAAGGAAAAAAAAAAGGTATAAAACAAGCTGAGTTGGCCTTTTGTATTTATCAGAGCTTTTCTAGCATTGGCTTCTCATCAGACCAAGTTTGCTTGCTGTGAGGATAATCTGACTCACCTTTTGAAAAGTTAAAGGTCAGCTGCACTTGAGGAAGCCCCTGGTAGGCAGTGGCAGTGCCTTAGCTCTTTCTTGACAATTACCCTCTCTGAAACCATAGGCTTTTCTTTGCTTGCCTCAGGCTTCTGAGATCCCAGGGTAGTTTATTACCCTGCAGAAAGCCCTGGGTAGATCCCACCGCCGCGCTCACTGCTGTGTATTCCTTAGGGAAGAATAGAAGGTGGATGGTTTTTGTTTTTGAGCCAGTGCATGCCCCATAAATCTGTGTCCCTTCTGTGGAGCAGCTAATGGTGCATTTATTTATTTCCTCCTCCTTTTTCTTCAGTGCTTTCACCCTTTCATTTTGAAGGCAAGAGGTGTGTTAGCCTAAAGAATGATCTCAGTCACCTGCAGGACTCTGAGCAGAGGAGAAAAATGAATTATTAAACCAGAATTGAATTTCTCTATTAGGTAGAATGTGTTTTAATAATGATGCTATATAGGCAGAATGCAATTCTCATTTATATACCCGTCCCTGACAAAAGAATTGGTTATATTGCTGTCTGCTTTTAGGTATGTCCATTTATACCTGACAGCTAGTTCTGCTAAGTTCACGAGTAGTAAACAAGCAATATAAACCAACTTAACCACCGATAGCAATTAGCTGGTTTAGAGTGTGTTTGAAATGGTTGTGTAACTGGGAAAATTGTCAGACAAGAGAGGATCCAAGAGAGGATCCAACGAGGCTGCTAGGAGAGATTTTGTGGGCAAATTAAATGAGTACGTATGTAAAATTAACGACTCTCGCAGCGCGCGTAAGTGTGCGCGTATGCGCACGCACGCCCCTGGACTGGGGCTGATGAGCCTCTGGCAGGGAGCTTTGCAGAAGCTGCAAGTATTTTTAGTGGAAACGAGATCTCAGCTCAGTTCTGTGGCATGTGACTTCCTATTTCTGTAAGTTACTTCCAAGGGACTTCCTCTGTTAAACCGACTTGTCTCCGGAGATTTAATCTGGAGCCGGAGCACGGTCTGCTTTATCCTGTGCCTGTGACAGCATTTTCCTGGAGTTTGCTTTTGAGTGTTTTATTTTTTATTTTGCACTGTCTCCAGCATGCAAGGATCTAGTGGCTGCTACCCGTGATCGGAAGCTGAATACGTTTATCCAAGTCTCAGTGGTGCATCCAGCAGAGCACATTCTGACGCGGTATTCGAGCACTGAAATCGTGGAGGTGAGAGTCTTTCTTATTCAATTAACGTGTTGATTAATGGATTGCTCATTTCTTCCTTAGAAAGTGAATTAGGAATAAAACAAGTTAGTGCATAGTCTTAGGTAGGACAAGCACACTCTGGCAGTTAGTAAAGCATGCCTAAGTGTGCTGTAGTTCTTGGCATTTAACCAGGATAAACAGAAATTAACTTGGCTTTTCATGAAAGCTCCCTTGTTCCAATTAGAGGCATGGAGAATATTCTGATTCTCCAGACATAAGTTTAGAATGAAACAGGGAATAGTTTCCCTCATGAAGGGACAAGGCAATGCAAAATAAAACTGAATTAAGAGTATAGTGAGTTGGGAAAGTATTTTTAAATTGCAGAAAAACATAGGTGTATTATTTTCCTATTTGTTTCTTATTCTGTTTGTTGGGTTTTTTTTTTTTTTTTTTTTTTTTTTTTTTTTTTTTTTTTTTTTTTTTTTTTTTTTTTTTTTTTTTTTTTTTTTTTTTTTTTTCCATTAGAGAGTCCATGCTTTTGCAATTTGAAAAATATTACCCCTACATCTATAATTTGGGAAAAGGATCTGCGTACGTAATGTCTGTGACTTTATATAAAATAATTAGTGACTTGCATCGTAGTTACAACAAAAGTTGTCTGAGGCCGCTTTGCTAGTCCTCACTTTGCCCTGTAAGCATCGGTGTCAGAAACAGCAAAAATGGTTCAGAGAAAATGAAAGGTGAGCAACGTAGGTGTAACTTGCTTAACTTACTGGAGAGATTCATTAAGAGCAGGGAAGTCTCATTGTAAACATGCACATGATTTCACCAGAGGCCTGTTTTAACTATTAAATACAATGAGAATATTTCATGAGCTCTTTGTGTGATTACTTTCAACCAACTACTAATTAAATTATTATGGTTTCAGCCCTCAACCATCCTGAAACTGCTTAATTCAAATATCTTGTATCTGATCAGGATGTTTCATTGCAGACTGTCTGGAATGATGTCATGCAGAAGATGAATAGATAACCATATATATATATTTTTTTTTCTTTTGAGGTTGGTGCATTTCCTAATTCAGTGTCCCGAACCTCAATAAATTCCTGAGTTTGTTTTGTCAAGGTTCTCAGCTTTGTAGTCAAGCTTTGGTGGAGGGGAAGGCAGGGGTACAGAAAGCTAATCCATAAGATAAATTACCTTTGTCATGCACAATCTCTTTTTTTTTTTTTTTTTTTTTTTTTTTTTTTTTTTTTTTTTTTTTTTTAACTTAATGGAAAATGTAAGGATATATGTCTGGTAATCTTTGGAAATTAAGTATAATTAAACATTAAGAAATTATGAACAATGTTTTGTATGATTCATTTAATTGTATATGTTTAGCTATGATTTAGTTACTTTTGTGTACAGCTTTTAGGTATAATCACAGTGTTTCAAAGCACAGGAATGTTATTTTATTGCAGCACTGCCTAAAGAGGAGTATTTCAATCCCTCCTCCACAAATCAGTAGCCTTAATGTAATACTGCGAGTCTCTGTAGCATTTCTATACACTTGTTATTGTGGCTTAGTGAAGATTGCTCTTTTTCGTATGTGTGTGCAAGTTAAATCTTTAGCTCATTTAAATTAAAATGAAATTACGGTGCTCAGAAAGTGTCATGGGAGTGGGAAAGGGTTTGGTTGTTACAGGTTGTATTCCAGAACCTGGTACTGGCTGAACTGTTCAAAACCATGTTACTAGGCTCTGCTTCAGAAGCACTTAATATCCTTTCCAGTTAAAAAAAAAAACAAAACAAAAAACAACTTTCCAGGAAGTTGTTGTGGTTTTGTTTGGGTTTTGCTTGTTTGTTTTTAGTTTTCCTGATGAAGTTTTAAGGTTGTTTGTTTTTCTCATTGATTGGGTAATAAACTTGAGCTGTTCCCATGTCTGCTGTAGACAGCTGACACCTTTTGGGTTTCTGTGCCTCCATAGTGACATCCCACACCTTGCCCAGCTGTTACCTTACTGAGTGTTTACTCATATTGCACAGGGTACAAAAGATCCACTGTTTTTGACTGGTGTGACCTTCCCACCGGAATACCCCATCTATGAGGAAACTAAAATCAAACTAACAGTCTATGATGTCAAAGATAAATCCCAGGACACGGTAAGTGCTTTGCTTCGTTCCTTGCACAGATCTTACTGAGGAGTGAGTCTCTTGCTGTGTTGTTCTTTGGCTCTCATTAGCAAATTGGGGAAATGGATTGATGTAAAATTGATTTTGCTGTTCTCTTGTGCCTAAAATCTACTTTATCTGTTGTTGATGTATTAGAGAATAGAGAAAGAGAACCGTGCACTTAAGATGGGCACTTTGCTATTGGCTTTTTACCTGGTTACGTGAGTCAGCACTGGTATCCCTGGCAAATGAAAAATTGCTCTGGTATGCTTTTTGAGGCCAGAGAACACATGGAATAAACTGAGATAGCACCACAGTGAATAATTTTTCAGAAATATGTTTCTGATAGTATTCTACTTATACGCACAAACCAGAACGACAGTTGAGCCTTTAACTTGGGAGTGAGCTACTCATATTTTATTTTAATTTCTTGTGTGGTGATAGCTGCAGTTTTTCTGTCGCTGCCTCTGTTATTGATTTGTAGCAATCCAAGCTGTACAGTGTCACAGCTAAAGGTGAATCATTTGTGGTTCCGGTGTTGTACATTCTTGAACACAGAGTCAGCTTTTTTTCTTGGGAGTTACTCACTTGAGCTGATATATGGAGGTCAGTGGGACAAGCTGAGTGATTTAACTGCCAAACACGGAGCTTGAGTCCCATTTTACGTGTTCCAGGTCATCTAAGACAGCCTTACAGAGCTAGATGTCATCATAGGACCTATGGGAGATGTGTGTTTTTCTTCTGTGGCAGCTGGAGTCCAGCTGATAGCTTGCTCTTGGGCATGAAGAATGGCCTTTGACACCTGTATTTAATTAACTGAATTGCTCTTTACATATCTGTAGTTGGCACCCAGCGTGATTAAAGCAAGTGCAAGCTTATGTTCTGACTGTATATGTGTTCATTATCTATAAGAAGGAAATTAAAGGCATAATTTAAAGCTTGAGACTGTCTCTGAACTGCTCACAAAAGTAAAGTTCTGTGTTTTGAGAATTGTTTTTTTTTTCAGGTAGAAAATTATTGATCTATTTGTTTAAATTTTCAGCCTTTGTGAGCCAACAAGTTGGTTCTGTCTCCTTACTGTGCTCTTTCACAGGAATGTGTGGAATATTTTAAGCATAGAACCTTGATTTCTTCTCTGTTTAAGAACAACCGGGGAAGGGACATGGACATGCATTATATAACGTTGGGGTTTTTTTAAATTTGGTAATGGATTTGGCTACGGGGGCTTAAAACGGGATCTGCTGTTTATTCAATAGAGTTTTCACCTGTGGATAGGTAACAGGCATTGAGTGAATAGAGCTGGACTTTGTCCTTCCCTTCCAGTTTCATTCTGACAGATGCTGGAAAATAATCTCTTATCTGTAAGTGATAAAAATGAGCTGGATTCATAGTACTGTTCCCTGTACTACTGTTTTTCTAGCTCCAGGCTGTTCTACTGCCACTTATGCAGGAGAAGATCTGCCCTAGAGAATTAATATAATTTGATAAGCTTCTTGCAAACCTGTAAGAACTTTCTGTAACTGTTTCTTACAAGTATAGTACTAGAGTGGAGCACTAGGGAATCTTCCAGGGAATCCAACTGATGTAGCTTGGAAATCATGAGAGAATAACTTTCTTTTTTGTCATAGCATTTATATTGTTCCCATGTGAAACATTCTAGATCTTTTTGTAGGGGAAAATATTAACCCCATCTCTGGTTTACATACCTTTAACATTTTTTACTAGTCTCTCATTCTAAAGCTGGATGTAGGTAAGAAAAAATTAAAATGTATGTAAGATTTAAATCAAGGTGAACTGCATATGAGAATGACCCCAGGCTACCCTGGTTGCAACTTCATTTGTGGCAATATTTGGACTTCTGTTTACATCCTAAAATCTCAGTAGTGATAAAACTTGACTTTCTTACCTGTAATTAATTAGAAGCCATCACTTTCTGTTAGTTTGGGTGACTTTTTTTCAAGTCTGGATGTTAATGTAGATTCATAAAAGTCACGTTTGGATGTGACATAGTTGATATTGTTCCCAGCATAGCTGCAACTGTACAGACCTCCATGCTTGCTTCACAACCCAAGAAACTGGATGTGCCCCTTTGGCAGGAAAACTGCTCCAAATGCTGTGGAGTCACAGTTCTGATTCACCAGTCTACAGCAGAGCTGGCTTTCTTGTTCCTCAAAAAATGCTGCCCCATACTATGGGTGCCAAATGTAGTCCCACCATTCCTCCAGACAGGTAATCCAGTTGGGGGTGGAGGGGAATCCGGGCCTGCTAGGCATGCCCTGTTCTTCTAGACTGTGCTCCAGAGCAGACACCACCATAAATTGGGCATTTATGGCAAAAATAAACCTTGGATTTGATTGTGAGATATTTAGCAGAAATTGTGCTGCAGTAATAATTCCCACAGCATCAGGGCTGTACTATTGCTTGCCTCAGTTAATAAGCTCAAAGTAACTAATATCCCTTGTCACAAATATATACTTTAATTTTCTTACTTCTCTTGTTGCAACTATAAGAAGCGAACTCTGTGCATTAATTAAACTCAGCAGGGTTTTACTGCCACAAATAGAAGACTGTAGAGAAGGCAGGGAAAGTGCAGTGAGTACATCACAGGGTAAAGCATTTTCTTGGGTTTTGTGAAACCTCTGTCTGTACAAGAGAATTAGCTCTCATTTTGAAACCTGCTGCATTTTGACTATAATTCAAAACTAACTAAATACTTCCTGGGTTGTGCACACAGATCATGATATTAAAGTGAGAGAGGATGCTCCTCACTGAGAAACAACCAGAATTTGGTTTTGGTCTGTTCTTTCTAAAAAATCTTGAAAATAACTTTTCAATGCTAGTATTCCTCTATCAGAAAGCTGATAGTTACTTCACTCTTGCCTGTCATTTAACTTACATTATGTAAGAAGTGTGGTTTAATTATATTGAAATACTGTGCAGCTGGGATCACATTCACTGTGCTTGACACACTGAATGTTCTGACTGCACTTTTCACTTTTTATGCATCTCTGTCTGATGTTGATCATAATTATATCTTGGCTGTGTCAGACGTTCTGTAATTGAGGCTTTTTAATTTGATGAAACAGGGGGTTTTGTTTGTTTTGACTAGTCTTTCTAAGTGATTAGTTACAGTAAGTTTTCATGTAAATAGAAACTTATAAGAAAGACTATGGTATTCCCAGTTCCCTTTGATATACTTAGAATAAAGTGGTTGGAATGCTTATGAAATATCATCAGTGAAGCCACGCATACGGATCGGTGGGTAATGCCATATTATGAAAAATGTATAGTGACATCTGTTTCTACATCACAAAGATTTTTCTTCTCATGTTGCCATGAGCAAATTTATGTTTTGCTGGCTTGAGCTACATTGTCTTTAGGATTTTAGAACATTGGGCTTTGTTGTAATGCTGAGGCTGTACCTGTTCTTTGTCATTGTCTAATAAGATCAACATTATAGGCTTGTAAACTCTTCAAAAATTTCCTCTGTCCCACTTTTGCACAAGCATGCTGTTCTTACCTTTCTTACAGGCATGCAGGTTAGCCCAGTTTGGTCTAGCAAGTTTTAGAGCTGAAGGCAGGTTCATTCTCTGGGAAAATACTGCGTAGCACAAGTCAGGTACCACTGCCACATGACAGAGCCACAGAAAGTACAAAGCTGATGATTTTGTGTTACACTGTGAGGAGTCTAGTGCCTAATCTGGGAGGCAGCAGTAGTTGTTCTGTGTTTGGAACATGTGTGTCCTGCAGCAAGAGTTATGAACCTCAGTGAGTTGGGCTGCCTCTTTTTCATCCACACATGGACAGGTGCTGGGAGCAGAGGCAGGAGGAACTTTCTGTACCTGCTGGGAACTTCCTGTATCTCATCTTTGCATCACCCCTTCAAAGATAATCTCCTTTGGATGGGTTTAACTACTGGGATTCAATGTGTGACACTGAAAGTTATTCACAGCCACTCCAATGTTATCTCCTGAGAGTAAGGAGAAACTGGATGTATAAAAGGGTGTTAAAATATTACATGTTTGACAGTCTGGTCTTGCTTTTTTTACTTCTCAAATTTCATCTTAATCACTGAGAATAAGATTAGATTAATTTGATAATTTTAGAAGAAGAGGGCCTAGAAGTTCTGTTTTGGATATGGAAACATATGCTGTAAAGTGGCTATTTTAGATTACTTAGTCTTTAAATTACATGGCTTTTAACTCTTGGGGTTTGAAACTTCTATTAAACCTATTCACTAGGAATGAAATTTTGCAAAAGGTTTTAACCCTGTGTGTTTCCTGATTTTGCAAGTGTCCCTGTTAAAATTGAATCCTGCTGGGATGAGTGGAAAATGAAGACTGTCCATCACAGCAGAGGCATTTTGAGTTAAGCTGTGAAGCCAAATCTGAAGCGACAGCATTCCGTGTTCCCTTGTGGGCACTGATCCCTGTCACACCAGCACCATCATGCAGTTTGGTCTTTGGTGCTTTGCCATCTCTGCTGAAGGAGCATTAGGAGTGCTGCAGAGCAGTGTGTTAAATGCATTAGCAGAGATAAATGTGGAATCTCATACATTGCCTTCCTGCTCTCTGCCTGCACCAGAGTGCACTCAAAGTCCCCCACTCCTGTGAATGCTAAAAATACCGAAGCAGCTTCTCTTCAAAAAGTGAAGCAAAGTGCTATACTTTGTTTAAAGAAAAAGCTACTTAAGTCTTCCCTTTCTCAGTTCTGTTCACTGCTGTCTCTGTAGAATTTGCAGAGAAATATTGCCTTAAATTAGAAATTCTTATTATTTCATTCTCCTTAAAAGAGCAGTGCTGTACAGCCCTACCCACAGAAATACTTGCACTAAAGCTTTAGATGTTCATGTTTCTCTTCAAAATCAACTATTTTTTCATAAATGCTTGATGATAAGATTTAGTTTTACTTTTGCATCAGGCTAGATGTTCTTACTAAACATCATTATTAGGAGGAGAAGAGGAATATTTTTTGATTCTTGGAGGCACCTACGTGTTGAATCCACCTAAAGTATTATTGTCAGCCTTTCTCTGTATTTTTTAAAAGTCTTAGGTACAAAAAGGGAAATTCAAACTACTGACGTTCCTTTGGGTTTATATTGTTATAAATCCTTTCTTTGAAGTGGCTGAGGGTACAAAGAGGTTTC
Source organism: Phylloscopus collybita (assembly GCA_027886175.1). NCBI lineage: Eukaryota > Metazoa > Chordata > Aves > Passeriformes > Phylloscopidae > Phylloscopus > Phylloscopus collybita. The sequence continues at coordinate 8,898,424 of JAJNNQ010000130.1, forward strand.
ATATATCTTAGTCTATCTGTAAGAGAATTGAGGATAAGTGTCAAGACTGGTAAAGTTACAGGTATAGACTTAAAGTCCATTTGTAGCCTTACTGCTCTTTGCACCTCACCCTTGAAAATTCACTGGGAGGATTTGGCTTTGCAAAAAATCTTTTTCCCTTTGAAACTTTTTCTAATAGCCTTTTATTACTTTTTTCTGTTCTTACTGAGGCAAACTCCTCCCTGTTGCTGTATCATCAGGGAAAATTGTAATCTACTCTTGGTTAATTTTCTGGTTTCTTTTCCTTTTCTACCTACTTGGCCAATCAAATGCCACTGCTGCCTCACATCAGTCAAAGGTTTGTTCTGAGAGCTAACATTTGGGAAAAGATTTCTAAAAGTACCTAGCAATGAGTCCAATGGTATTCTCTAAAAGTTTAAAGGGTTGCCTTGAAAATTACATAGAAAGAAAGGAACAAATTAGTAAATTATAACATTTTCCTGTAGATTTTATTTTAATCATCTAGGGATTTCAGTAACATAGACATGATTGTTGCAGTCTCTGTAGCACTGCCTAAAAAGCTCACAAATATGTCATTTTTGTATATCCTTCATTGCTCTGCCCCTCACTAAACCAGCACTGAGCACATCAGAAGAATCAAACAAATCCAAGGTGGCTTTTGCACTGCCCTGTCATTTCTAATGATGACTTTTAGTGTTCAAGGGCATGTGCCTTTTATGGAAGGCTGAGATGTTTTCCTCTGAAATATGGATACTGCAGCAAATAGAGGAAACAGAGCATGGCACAGTGTTTCTGTAGTCAGTGTGGAAAATTTTGGCAGTGAAAATATGACCTCAAGTTGTAGAATATGCTTCTGTCCTTCAGAGGGTTGATCTGCTTTCCCTCCCAGTGCCTTTGATGCTGACACACCCTGGACAAGGCACTGAAGGAGCTGCTCCTCAGGAGGGTTGCAGCCCTCATGGGGAGCCCAGGCACTGCAGGAGTGAAGGATTTCCTTGAGCTAAATGCAGCAGCATGGAAATGTCTGAGTCATTTAGAGGATAAGATTTGTTTGTTCTCATTGGTAATTTTGTATTTATGGTCAGGTGAAGGATCAGTTCTTCCAGCTCAGGTGTGTGCGTACCCAGACAACAGCTGGTCTTGTTATTAAAGTCTGGGACAAAGAAGGCATTAAGTACCTCAGCCTTTTCCTCATCCTTTGTCTCTGTGTGCCTCTGCATCCATTAAAGATGAGGTTCTCCTTAGCCCTCCTTTTGTAGCTAACATATTTATAGAAACATTTGTTACTGTCTTTTATGGCAGATGCCGAATAAAGTTCCAGATGGCCTTTGGTCTTTCTAATTTTCTCCCTGCAAAACCTAATGGAATCCTTGTACTCCTCCTGCATTGCTTTCCCTTTCTTCCAAGGGCCACAAACTCTCTTTTTCTCCCTGAGTTCCAGCCAAAGTTCTTTGCTCATCCAGGCCAGTCTTCTTCCCCACCAGCAGGTCTTTGGGCGTGGGGGGATGGCCTGCTCCAGTTTAAGATTTCGTGATGAATGTCCATCCTTCCTGGACCCCTTTGCTCCTCAGGACTGCCGCCCAATGGGCTCTGGTATCCACATTCCTAAACAGGCCAAACCTTGCCCTCTGAAAGTCCAAGCTGGCTGTTCTGCTGACTCTTTTTCCTTCTCTGAGACTTGAAAATTCATCATTTTGTGATCACTGTGCCCAAGGCAGCCCCCAACCAATGCATCACCCACCAGTCCTCCTCTGTTCACAAAAATCAGGTCCAGTAAGGTGTTCTCCCTGGTTGGCTCACTTACCAGCTGTGTCAGGAATTCCTCTTTCCCACATTCCAGGAATCTCCTGGACCCTTTCCTCTCTGCTGGTGACACCTTAAGTTTTAACTTTCTTGTTTTTCAGATTCTGTGCTGCCTAGGGGTGTAGTTCTGAGCCTCATGTTAAGTGCCAGTAAGCTCGCTTCACAGAGTAGGTCGACAAAAAAATCCTTTTCCTGCTGAGGACCAAGGACAATGAATACAACTTTCAGCCCAAAAGCACAAACAAGGGTGGACTGAAGAGAGAAACAAGAAGGATGAGGCTTCACAACCTGAAGCTGTAATTGGACAGTTAAACCCCAATATGCAAATAGACCAAAACTTATAAAAGTGTGAGACCTCGTGACCGGTTGTCCATTTTTTGTGACCATTTCAAGTCCACCTTGGGTGTAGGTCAGGCTCCTGTGCTGCCCAAGGTGTACCCTTAAATTCCTTTCAATAAATACCTACTTCTCTAGCTCTGTCCAGTCTCTGTTCCAGGTCAGCCTTCCCAAGGCATCACTGGGTTGAATTTCCTGCAGATACCTGGTAAGCTGAAGTCCCACCCTGAGAATGAGGACTACTCATCATGTGACTTCTCACAGCATTTTGTCCACCTCTTCGTGCTGGTTGGGTGATCTATCTGTCTTGTTGCCCTTCCCCCTTGATCTTTCCTGTCAACACTTAACCCTAGAGTCACCATCATTAAGCTCTAGATGATCAGAACCATACACAGGGCTACCCCACCACCTGTCCTTCCTTGCTTGTTCCTTCTGAAGGGTTTGTAGATACTGGTAGATGTTACACTCTTTGTAGAGATTGATGTAAAACAGAGTGAAGTATCCAAAAAGGATTGAAAATATGAAAAGAAAGGTGTATGGAGCAATGGTAAGTCTGCTCTTGCTTTTGTGTTGTGAAAGCAGGCACTCAGAGGTTGGAAACAGATTTTTCTTTTGAGGTTTTGGGGTGTGTGTTCTGTGAAATAGAAAACAGCAAATTCAATCTGTTAGAACAGATTTTTCTTCCTCTACCATGTGCCTCACAACAGTGTCTTTTACAGTTATGGCCATGCTTGTACCAGTAAATGTTTCCATTTGAAACTTTGTACTTAAAAGCAAAAGCTGAGTAAATAATTCTATTTAAAAATTGCATTAGAAATCTATCCATTGGATGCAATGTGAGACTTTATCTTCTTGAGCAAATTTTTGCCAGAAGAGCAAAGTAAATTGCTCTCAGAGTAAACTAGTTAAATCTTTTGTATTATGCTGTATTTTAAATATTTGATGAATAAACATGAAAGGCTTGTGTAATCATTTAGGATTTCCAATGCTGTTAGAAATGCATGTATCATTGAATTTTACAGTAATCAAAGCCTCTTTATATAATCATTATGCAGTATTTTACAGAAACAAATTCTCATGTGGCTGAAATTCTCCATGCTCGGCTTTCTTCATGCCAGAAATGAGGATTTTGTTTTGATCTGTTCTTTGTTTTGTCCTGTTCACCACAGATTGTGTGATCACAAAGTGAGGACAAAAATCCATGCCTTCTAGCATACATTTTCTTTAAGGATCTGTTTGCAGCTTGCACAGTGATGGCCAGAAGGCCAGAAGAACAAAGGACGAATGCAGTCTCGACTGTGGTCAAAATTTAGTGCATGTGGTCCTGTCAAAATCTCAGCAGCATAAATGTGAATGAACACTACTAACAGGAACAATTGTGGACCCAAGGTTTCAGTGTACAAAGCAGTCACTGCATTGAACAGACCATTGGCTGCTTTGTAGTGTTCTGGCACTTTGTGCTGTCTGAGATGTCCTTTCATTGAGGAGTAAACTGACCTCCCTTGCCTTGGATTTATTACTTTTTGGTGAGATCATGGATTATAACCAAGGACTCACTAACATTAGTTATGTTTCTATTTAGTCTTTTTAGTGCTTCTTTCCCCCCTATTTTGCAGTAATGAGAATAGAGAACTTAGTGCATTTTGTTCCCCCTCCCCCCCCCCCAAGTTCTTCTCATTACAATCATTTTTAAAGCAGAATAGTTGAAGACTTTTATAGTACCACGCAGCTGTTGTTTATTCTTGCAGTCTTATCATCCTTAAATCCTTTGCCGTCTACACAGTCTCACTAATGTCAAATGAAAAAGCTGGAAGTCACAACTATCCAAACCACTTTAATAGGATTTCATTTTTCTTCTCTTTTTGGGTTTGTTTATTTTTAGGGGGGGGGGTGAGGGAGTGGGTTTTTTTTTTGTTGTTGTTTTGATTGTTTGTTTGTTTAAGTTCAGAGTGGGGAATAGTATGACTTTCTATTTTACTGGGTTTTTCTACCCCAGCTTTCCCTGCAGGTTTCAGTGTACTTCAGTAAGGAACAGCATTTAAGGCATAACCAATGTAATGGCTCATAGAGCTATCAAGATAACTCAAGTGCAGAAAACAAAGACAACAATTAGCAAATTAGCAAAGACTGTTCTGTCAGCTTCAACTGTAAAACACCTGAGCCACCTTCAAGAGAAATTCTAAGGACTCTCACTGGAGACGGACTAGACAAATGTATTTTGTCTGCAAGTTGATAAGCAGACATGTTGCCATCCACATGCCAGGATCAGTAGAACATTTGCATAGTTTCTATCATATGTATTCTTGTGAGATAAAAGGGAGGTTTTGAGTGTTTATGTTAGCTTAGTCTGACTTGATATCTGGCTTGTCAACCCTTTCTGGTGGAAGCTGAAGTCTTCTTCCTTCATGTGTCTCACCATTACGTATGGCTGTCTTCATTGCTCAGGTTTTTGGTTCTAAGGTAAGACTGTGGGCATTTGTCACTCTATGTTTAGTGAAAAAAATAAAATCACTGCATCTCTGTGGAATAGAAGTCTGGGTCTATTAGCACAAAATTGTTTTAGAGCTTTGTATCTACTATTTCCACCAAAATCTGGCTGCAGCAGCTGAGGCAGCATTGTATCACAGCTCTTCAGTTTTGTTTTCCCTGCTTTACTTTTCAGCAGTTTTACTGGGTGCATTGAGAGTTACACACTAATTCCTTTCGTTGCAACAGCATCTGCACTCTGAGCTGTTGTATGTAGATATGTTTTGTCTTAAAATGCAGATCCATAAGTTTGTGTTGGGAGAAAGTAATTTCTCTGTTGAGAACCCTTCAGACAGGGTTGTTTGCTTCTGAACAGCAAATCTGTGTCATGAGGGACAAATGTAATCTTTTTTTCCTGTAGAAGGCAGCAGTTTGTATGTTTTTGAGATGCTTGGAAGGCTTGGATTTTGACACACAGCTGCCTCAGTGAAATCAAACACGGAGGTCCTTGATTTGTTATAGCTGTAGATTCTCACTGCCTCTGTTCCTGGGGAATAACTTGGCAGCTTTCCAGAAGAAGTAATTGCAAGGCTCATGCTAAAGAAATTATCTCTGAATGTGGAAGCTCTGGACAGTTACTACCCAATTATTGCTACCCTGTTCTGAAATAACATCACCCCTGCGAGACAAGGAAGTTTCTGAATAATTAACTGGATCCAAATGGCTTTCAGGCTTGGGTATGACAGAAGACTGTCCTTGCAGTATAAATTAAAGTAGAGGCACATATACCCAATTTCATTGGGAGGCTTCCTGAGAGACTTTTTTCTGTGTACACACAATACTCTGTGAGAGTCATGTCCAAAGTTTCATTGCCTGTTAAGACAACCTTGACATTAGCAGCCAGCAATCCTCTCCTGGTGGATAAATCTGTCTGGACTTAGAATTAGCCCTGTACAGAGTACCTGATAGTAGGGCAGTGGTGTATTCCTTTTCTCTGCTCTTTTCTCAATGTTCCTCAGGCAGTACCTCACTGGCCCCCAGAAGTGGCTCCTGTAGGAGGAGCCTATAGTTTTCCTGTGTGTTTTCAGGCAGATGAAAGCTCATAATCAGCAGTACATTCAGTATGAAGACAAAAATCCATGAGCTATCTGTTGAAGGAGTTGAAGAGACAGTAACAAGAAGTGCTGTTATGTGGTTTGAAAAAGCAAAGCATCATTTGCCTTGGTTTTGGTTTGTTTTCTCCCTCTTCCTGCCAGTTCATTTTTTTCCAGATTTGCAGTTTGGTTTCCCTGCTAGCTGTGCAGCCTGTTTTGTATGCTCAGGATTGGACCGTGCTGTTTATTTAATATTTCTGAAACTCTTAGATGAAGCTGCTCCTAAAGTAACCTGATTTTTTTTTCACTTTTAGTTAAGACAAATTGGATGTATCCATTGAACTACTAGTGACTGTAAGTCCTTTACGCAGGGAAAACCTGCAAATTCAGGTTATTTAGATAGAGTAATGAATTCCTCTTATGATTTGAACACCTAGCTCAAGTAGCATAAAATATTCTGCATTGTCAGTCTTCTCTTTAAGAGAAATTGTCAGGAAATTTGTATTTACTATATTTGTACCTGTGGTATAATCACAGTGAATCTTACGAGACTGCATCGCTCAGACATTTCTTATGATTAGGCATCATAATTATTGATGTCTTTGAATTATTAAATATGGAATGGGCCATAAATTCTTTGCTTCTTTAGTGAGTGGCTGACATCCATAACAGTTTATTGAGGTGCTGTAATTTAACCTGAGGATCACACTTCACAGTCAATTAAAATGGAAGTGGTTGGTTCTGACTTGGGAATTCAACACTGTAGACCCTGTCTAAGACAAGGTTTTTTGTATCCTGGTTGCCGGGCACTTTCCGTAACTGAGGTTTCCCTGTCTGAAACCAGATACAACAAGTATTTTTATATAATGATGGCAACTTCTTTAATGTGGCTCTAGAAACTGGGAAAAAAATTAGATTTTCAACAAATTGCGTGGCTTTACTATAGATAAGAAGCAAAATTTTATTCTATATTCTATTTTCTTTATTCTATAAAGAAAAGCATGTATTTTCAGGTGGTTTTAACATTTGTTATGACTTCTAAATAAGAGATGATCAAAGTGAGCCCATGTGTTTGGGAGCATGCAGATGTTTTCCTTTACACTTTTCCCTACCAAGTGATGAGGGCACAAGACTTAACCTGGTATTAGGCAAAATTTATGTTGAAAATGAGCTTCTAAGGCAGCCTCTGGACTGGGGAGAAGATATGCTTTGCTGTAGCATCCTGTAGTCCTTTGCTATTGCTACCCACACCTGGGACGAGAAATGTGGGTGTCTGGCCAACATCCCAACACAAAGTGCAGAGTGGAAGGCAGATGTTAGGAAAAATCTTAAGGGCATAGATGTGATCTGGAGGATCAACCTAATGGTGCCTAGTAAAGTAGAGCCGTCATTGGGTCTAGATGTCTTAGATGTCTCACCACACTAAAATACTTTCTTGGCTGTTCTGTTCCTTGGCTGCTGAAATTTGATCCTGGCATGTGATGAGTGGGGGATGGGGAGCAGCTGGCCAAGTGAAATAATGAGTAGGGATGTGATAGGAAGAAAGTCTTAGGGAGATTCATATTCAGAGAGAAAGAGGTTGAATTAGAAGACGTGGTCAAACTTTATTAATAGCCCACACCATTCTGTCTCAGGTTTGCCTTCAATTAGAACTGGATTTGCTTGCCTACGAATAGAGTTGGATCACTGAAACGGGCTTCAAGTCCTAATTCCTTTGATATTTGCCATTGCAAAGAGTAATGATGTATGTAAGGCATTGGAGGGCATTACTGGAGATATAACCATCAATCCTGTGGAGCCTTAAGATGACACATCTTTGCCTTTGAGTTTGTAGTGAAAAATACAGAATTAGCTAAAATGTTGCAAAGACTCCAGCGTTGTGTGGAATAAGTACAAAGCTCAGGTAAAATGAAGGAGACCACAGGTTATCCTACAGCTGCTTTGCTAATCCAAAGTTCATGTAATTACTCTGTATACCTGCAGCTCATGTGATTGCAGCGTATACCTGCTCACTCCTGTTTTCTGGGCCTAAGGCACAGGAGGTTAAGTGAAGCTGTTATTGTCATTTGCTTCCACAATTGCCAATATTGAAACATCTGGTATAACAAATTCTTTGTGATGTTGAGGTTAGGGAAAAAAAAATCAGTTTCAAATTCTATAAACATGGAACTTAGAGTATTAGTAACTAAAACAACTGCAAGTAAAGTACATGTTTCCTTATCCTTGAAAAATGCTACTGATGTATGCTTGATACTACTACCAAGTGCAGTATGATGAGTTTTGCAAGTGAATTTCTCAATATCTTAAAAACATGTTCAGAGAAGATCAAATTGTCCAGTGTGTGTGCCTACACCAAAATAGTACTTTCAAGTACTTTATTTCATTTTATTTGTGCTTTCTCATTTATGTGATCTATTCATGTCTTGTTCAGGATTAGCCCTGCAAAATATGAGGAAAAGCTTTCAATACTTTATTAAAGTAATTTAATTTTTCAATGAAATATTTAAGTTGGCTTTTCCAAAGAAGGAAACATTGTCATTACCATTAAACTAATGTAAAAATACTGCATTATTATTAGCAGTTATTTTAAGCAGATAATCACTTTCTATTAAATTAGCCTCTGCTGTTACTGTAAGGCCATTCACCTCTAATAACACCTCACCTTCCTGAAGAACACAGTGGTTAATGGGGACATTTTGATTTAGCTCATATTTCTAAACTGCTTTAATTTTCTTGTCTTCCATGAAACATAAACTGTTTTAAAAGGTAATATTTGACAAAGCAGCCTTTAAATGTATGGAATAAAATTCCAAGAACATTCACCTGGTGTGTTTGATTTCCCTTGAATTAGGTTTTGTTTGGTTTGATTGGGGGGGGTGCTTTTAGGGAAAAAAAGGGACTGTTTCTAGTAAGATCCTTGGCCTGATGATACTTTAAACTTGCTAGGTCTAGCTGGCTGGATGAGTCAAAATTTCCACGTGGCATAATTCCTGGAGCTTGAGCTGGCAGGCAGTCTGCGGGTGGGGTGCTGCCTGCAGCCTGGAATATAGGTTAGTATCTCAGCAACCATAGCATTCGCAGGAGACAGGGCTGAACTTCTGAAAGGTGCATGTATTTACATGAAGGTTTCTGCATTCAGTTTTGGAAAGCAGATGAAGTTGTATCTTTGTAATCTCTTACTCCTTCTCCTTGTTTTCAGATCAGTGAGGAGATCACATATAGGTGGGTTATTTCTAAGCTAGGTGGAAAGATTGGAGTTTGTACCCCAGAGCAGTGTGTGCTGTTTAGTGCTCTGACTTTTTTCTGTGTGCTGTTTCTAGAGTCAATATTAACAAAGTCCTACGGAAGATGAAAACAGTCTGCACTGGAATCGTGGATAGCATTGAAGGTCTGCTACATATTAATAGAGCAGTTCCTATTTATGCAGGTGGAATTTTATACCTGTATTTAGAGTCATGCAGTCTTAGAAAAGGTGCTGCTTTTGAGGTATAGTTTCTTCAGGATGTTTAAAGGAAAACTCTGGAATGTAGGCTGCAGTATCAGGTATCTTTATTTACTTTTTGATTTGGTTTTGTTTTTATTTCCTCTTTCTAATCTAAATGGTCCTTGTTACTGCTGATCAAGTTCACTGTCTCTCCTTAAGCTTTCAATTTTTAGGGAAGGAAGTTGAAGTAGGGCTTGTATTGTTATGTTTGGTTAGCTTCAGATCCAGAGCTGGAATTGTATGAGTTCTGTCAGTCAATCCTTTTCTCTAGTGTCTGTGTCTGGAAGTGGTGGTGATGTGTGACTGCAGTATTTCTCTGGTGGTATCACTTCAAGCAGAGTTGTTTGTAACATGCACTGAGTGCTCCTGCTTCTCTCTTCTGAGGGTTCTGTAAAAGTGTTGCTGTTCACAATATTTTGATATTAATAGTAACTCACAGAAATCTATTTCCTAAAAAAAAGAAAAAAAGAAAAATAGTTGTGCAGATAAGGATAGTAACTGCCCTGTTAATCTGAAAAAATCTGCACATGTAACCCCTATTTTTAAAATAAAAGCAGTATTTGTGCCAGTGCCAGGGAAATAGAGCCTCTTGTCCTGCAGGATATAATTTCTACACGGAAAGAAAGAGAGACTTAAAAGTAAATGAAATGTACTCATCATAGGAGTTAACAGCACTTTGACTAAGACCCAGCAACACCACACTGCTGGAAGGTAAGAGCTGAAGTCATCCCTTACTGCAGGTACTGGGAGGCTTTAGACAGGCAGGCTTGAATCAAGAGCAGGGCTCGAGCACAAGGATCCAGACTTCCATTTCAGGACTAAACCCTCTCCATGAACAAGGATGTGTTGAGGTAAAATGCAACAAGAATGAGCAATGACGTTGTGTTTAGCTGAATTCTCCTAGATGTCTCACAGATAATATTAATTGTAGAAGCTTTTGTGGCTGAAAATTATGTTTGCAGTGCGTTAGTACAAGTTACATTTCCTTCCTAGGAGCTGTTAGTATTTTTACAATGTTTGAATTGAACATTAGATGTAAAATTTCTTTCTAATGAAAGTTTTCTTTGCTCCAATTGTACACAAAAATTTACCTAATTACATCTCCAGAACATATATTTGAATCCAATATTTTCAGAAATAATGGGATTCCTAATCAGTCTGTCCTTATCTGGAACTGAAAGGAAATTTGTTGAAAAAGGGCAAAGAGAAGAAGGAAGAGTGGATGCCTCGCCGACCCTCATGGAAATTGTTAAATTTGCTATGAGCTTTTGATGTTGCTCATGGTGCTTGCTGTTGGAGTTCTCATCTTTCAGTTCCAGAAACTTGGGGAGTCAGTTCAATAGTGAATCAAATGTGTTTTGGTGAGGCCACCCCAGCACCCTCTGGTGTTTGACTGGTGCAGCTGGCACTGGGGTGAGGAGCACGCCAGAGCCTGGTGGTGCAGAAGCTGCTGCTCTAAAAGCTTGACAAAGAAGCTAAAAACTTCCCTATAGAGGATTTTAGTCAGCTTTATTTGCTGACAAACTTATTGATTTCTGAAAATTGCCTTAAGAAATAACAGTTTCCTTTCAGTGGCTTTATTATTTGTGACATCCTCTGTTCCATGGTCCTACCCTGTTCGTTTGTCTTTTAAAGCACAGCACATCATACCCTTGAAAAAAAGAGAACTTTTTGGGACAAATTTCACTGAACGTTTTTCATTCAGTTGGCTGCTGCAAAGATAGTTGTTTCTTCTATAATTTTCTTATATCTTAGAATTAGATTTATGTAATTTGCGATAGTCTCTGTTGCATTTGTTGTTGTCACTATTTGTTGCTTTTTAACCTTTTAGCATAGATCTACCACAGCAGTGCAAAGAAAAAAAGCAGCTTATTCTGCATGACAAAGTTATTCCCTTAACAGACAGGGAATGCAAGTAACCCACGTAGACTGTAGATGTTACTGCTTTCATGCTCTTGCAGCCTTTGGGGAAATTGTAGCCTATACACTGGCCTGGAAAAAACCTGAAAGGTATGGAATGGTACTGGATTGTCCAAGGTGCTTTTTAAGAATGAAACATGATTTTTTAATGATTTTCATTTTTTTTTTCTTCATGTCAGAACTTCTGCTGTTGCTGAAGAGTATGTTAAGGCTTACAGGTTGATTTTATAAAGGTATTCAGACTGGAGATACTTATACACCTGAAGATGTCAGTGGGCTGCTCAATGGATTTGAATAAGGTTAGACATCCTATTTCCCATTTTTTAGGTATTTGAGACACTTTTTTTAGCCCCATGTACCTCCTCAGGCACTTTTAAAACTGCTTGAAGGAATCTCCAGCACCTTTTTCATATTCCATGTACATTTGGGGTTTTTTTATTGCTCATTTTAAGCAATTTGGGAGAACAGGCTGAGAAATGGGAATGAGGAAAGTTGAGTGGGGGCTAAAATACTGATCCTGTGCTCATATGGATGTATGTAATTAGCACAACAATACTGTAACTAATTTTAAGCAGGATAATACTCATTTATGCACCTCAGGGCAAAATAGGTATTTGGGGTTCTTTGAACCTGTCCCACTGAACACTGGATGTACACAGGCCAGGTGGTTAAACACTATGCCAGCTTCATAGCTGAGTATTTCTGCTGTGATCCAGAATAGCAATCATAGTCCCCAGGGCAATGCAAGCCTAGTAGCAGTTCATGGAGTGCCCAAAAGAATTCAAGGGGAATACAGCTCAAAGGGAATTTGCAATTTTTCAATTACATTCAAAGGTATGGTCTTTCAGAAGATAGTATTTAGTTAAGTTGGAAATTATTATTTTTCTGAAAGGGAAAGAATTATGCTGAGTCACAAGAGGACCTATTGTTTAAATGATTTTGTTATTATTCAGTCTTTAGACAGTGACTTTTATCTATTTAATCAGTGTGTGCTAAGAATGTCTTTTTTGTGCACATGGATCAAGGCAATCCCAAGCAAAAATATGGGGTGGCTGGAGATTGGATTGAGAACAACCCTGCCCAGAAGGACCTGGAGGGGCTGGTGGGTGAGAGGCTGGGCATGACACAGCCATGGCACTCACAGCCCAGAGAGCCAAACGTGTCCTGGGCTGCAGCAGGGGAGGGAGGGGGTTCTGCCCCTCTGCTCTGCTCTGGTGGGAGCCCACCTGCAGTGCTGCACCAGCTCTGGGCTCCCAGCACAGGAGGGACATGGATATGCAGTGAGTCCAGAGGAGGTTGTGGAGATGATGAGAGGGCTGGAACACCTGTCCTATGGAGACAGGCTGAGAGAGTTGGGGTTGGGCAGATGATGTGGCTCTGGGTTTGCCTTATAGCACTGTCCAGAGGTGCCTACAAGACAGTAGGAGGGGGACTTCACAAGGACGTGAAATAATAGGATAAGGAAGAAAGGCTTCATATGGCAGGTGAGCAGTAAACACTGCTTAGATATTAGGAATAAATTTTTCTTTGTGAAGGCGATGAGACATTGAAATAGTTGCCTAGAGAAGTTGTGGGTACCCCATCCCTGGAAGTGTTCAAGGCCATATTGGATGGGGCTTGTGCAACCTGGACTTGTGGAAAGTGTCCCTGCCCATGGTAGTGAGGGTTGGAATGAATTTTCAGGTGCCGTTCAACTCAAACTGCTCTATGATTCTATGAATTAAAAGTGAGAACATTAAATTGGAAGGCCCACTGCCCTTCTCCAACTTCCAACAGCCCTAGTTTTAAAGTCTGAGGAACACTGCTTTAAATATTTCCTTTTCCTTTGATGCTAATGTGCCATCACATTTATTTGAATAGTCATACCTGCTTTCAGCTGCTGTGTTCTGATGCTAAATAAATTTCAACTATTTTAGTTTTCTTGCCTAAATTTCATTCTCCATTCTTACCAGCATCCTTAATCCTGTTTCTTGAATGTGAGTGGCAAGTGATCACAGTATTACTGATAAACAGGAAATAGCTTTCCCGTTGTATCTGAAAAGCACGATTGTATTTTTTTTCCAAAGTTGTTGAGTCCTGATACTAAGCCTGCTTATTCCTGATATGCTTAATTCTTTCTGCCACTGTGTTTTCTGTACTAACATGCTTCCAGCACATAGAGGAAGTGCTGGTTGTTGCTATTGAATGCATTGCCTTGTACTTAATACATTTATATTTCTGTTACTCATATCTTCCATGTGTAATTCCTTCTGTAGCCCGTTGCGGTTTTACTCGTTACAGATTCTGCCTTATAAATTTCATTATAAAGCTTCTACAACTTTTGCTGTAGCGTTCAGTGAGAACCTGAAATAAAATTATCCTTGCCACCGAATCTCAAGGAAATCTCCTTACTGTTTCAGCTCTACATTTCCTGATTAGCCAGTCTGTTAATCTCTCTAATTCCTTTCCAACTCAGTAATAATTTTTGAAAAGGCGCTATATCAAATGCTTTGTTGAAGTTCAGAAGATAAGAGCTACTGCATTTCCTTTGTCTAGACAAGCTGTTATCTTATTGAAGGAAAGTAAATTAGTCTGCTTGATCTCCTCTTAATGAACACATGTATTTTTCTAATAAGAATATATAGTGTGTGCATGTATATATATTGTGACAACCATCACCCAGTGAGTGAATGCAAAATCATGACTAAATCTTAAATTACTGGGAATGTCTAGAATAACTTGCAGCTTGTAGTAAGATACCAGCTGGATCATACACTATCCCTGTCATGCTACTGACGTTGGAAATGTTAAACTATAAAGGGCATGAAATACTCTGAACTGATGGGACTTGAGAAAAGGAGGATCCAGAAGTGCGTTTACAAAACTCTGAAACCAAACTGGTGGAGCTCTGGAGTGGTGGGTGTTTTTTGTTTTTATTTCTTTAGCATATTTGAGGGACTTGATATCTGTGAGATCTTTCTGACATGTGAAGGCTTGGTTTTAATCTTAAGAGTATAATATGCAGGGTTAGTTCTGGGGGTTTTATTTTATATGAATTGATTTATATTCCTAAGTACTTTCCATATCACTCACTGTTTTGGGTTTTGTTTTACACTGGGCTAATACCAACCATAGTTTATTTGCAAAGTGTTTCTGACTGCAACTTTAAATCTATTTGGATCTCAGCCTGTTGATGTTTTAGACAGCAGCAGGTGAGTTGAACAAAACCAAAGCATGCTGTTACGTGTCACTGTGGATCTGTCTTAGCTTTTTTCCCTTCTCAGCTTTAGATTCTTTAGTCAGTTCTAATGTTAACATTGAGTTAGAATAACATGTCAGAAATAATGCAGATTTCTTTGAAACACAGGATTGCCTTCATTGTTGAAAGTCAAGTGATAGATGGTCTCCTTCAGACAGTCATAACCTGAAGTTGTTGTCCTGAAATGATAGAACTCTTAAGATTATATTTGGTTCATGTGTATTTGAGATATTTCTAGCATGAGCATTTTAAGCTCAGAAAGTACCTCAGTATCTGCGGAAAAATACATTTTTATGGGGTTTTAATTGCATCTTTTCCTTGTCTTTAGCAAATACTTGTTTTTCCATGGAGAAAATATATTTTACGAGCTTTAGGTAGATGTCTGGTGTGAAGCATTTCTCTTTTGGAATTTTGGAGTTTCCAAAGATAGATTCTGCTCTTGTGTCTAAAGGCAAGAATGGGTCAATTTTATTCAGAGGTAAACTCAGCTGCTTAGAAAACGGACTCCTGAATTTTCAACACAAGTGAAGGGAATATTTCTTCCCCTTTGCCTTCTTAGTGAGAGAATCTTTTCCATGGAAGAAGCAGCATCCAAGTAATAAAACTTTTGAGATGGAGTTGAAAACACAGGCCAACAATTAATTGTGTTAATTTATACTATGATTTGACATTGTGCACCTAATCTAAACTAGATGTACTAGATATTGCAATATAATTGAATTCTGTCCTCCCACCCCAGTTTTGTTAAGTCATTTTAAGCCACGTAAATAGTACTTTTTTTATCTATTAAAGTGAAAATTTACCATTTGGTTTAATTTCAAAGGAGTATTTTTTAAAAATTTTTTTCCTTCCTGGATTATCCTTTATAGACCTGAAGCCCCTGGTTTTGCAGTGGTGCTTCAGTGACCTGGGTTTGCTTTTAATTCACATTTACACAGCTGGGAGCAGCCCTTAATTGTTTTAAGCTGTATCTGGTTTGCAGAAAGCATGAAGTATTTATATTCATGTTTGTAAAGTATCTGTTTAATTGCACATTTTTCATTGCACTCATTGACTCTTTTCCTGTTAAGGATGATTTTTTTGTTGAAATTGTGCTTTCCTTATAAAATGGTTGCCCATGTAGCATCTGGCTGGATCCATTCCCCCAAGAGGTATCTTGGTGAAAGGGCTACTCAGATTAACTATTTCACAGTTAATTAAAATTACACCGTCATTTCGTCCTTTTTGTCATGGTCTAGAAATTCTGAAGTTTCAACATTAATTTCTTGCTTCCTTGTAAGCTTGTTCCTTTCTTTTGCTGACTTTGAAGATGATTGCTAATAGCCTTAGACACTGTTAGGGCAGAAATCACTGATGTTCCCTGAATAGAAACCATTGCAGGAGTCCTTTATGTTACCTTGGCAGTGAAGTGCAGTTGCAGTTTCAGTAATGGTGATATTATTGTGATGTTTGTATTGACTTAAAGGAAGGGGGAGGGTGAAGTGATATTAAAAGTTAAGATGCTCAATTTAGTTCTGGATATGCCAAAGCACTATTATAAAAGAAACCTTAAAAAGAAACTTGGTAATGCAAGGAAATAAGACATTTTTTTCACTCTTTAGGTGTTGAGATTGTTTCCTGCTTCTTTTACTGGAGAACAGAAATAAAGTGTGCAGTGCAAAATTTACATTGACACCAATTACCATGGGAACCTGCTTTCAAATCCCAAAGTTTTGAACTGGGAGTGACAAATATTTTGTTTATCTTCCTTGAAAATATTGCCACTGTCCAACGGGAATGAGAAAAAAGTGATGTAGAAAATCATAATTTACTTCATTACATCCTACATCAACAGTTTTGATTTTCAAAATAATTTTTAATTTGTCATTAGAAACCCACCCCATAGCTACTGGTCAAGTGGTAACACTAGTTACCCAGCTGTAGCTGGTTTTACTGTATTCAGCTGATCTGAGGTTGTAAAAGGTGGTTAAGCAACCAGGGCTCTTTCAATGATTTCATATTGGTCTGTCTTCTGTCCTTAGCAACCAAACTGTTCCTCAGAACAAGAAGATGCTCATAGCTCTGAGAGGCCCCTTGTGATGTGCTAACAGTGTTTCTAAATCCTCTGAGGAGGTAAATCACCTGGATAAGAAGTCCCTGAATAGCCTGGGTCTGGATGGAGCTCTGCCCATCTGGATTGTGTGGCTGGCACACATGGCTTTTTGGGATGGTTTCAATTAGGTTTTGGACTTTGAAGAGGCATTAACATAGTGCAGTGGTTGGAATAGATAAATGTATTCGTTAGGGGGATACCCCCAGATGTGAAGGGAGGAAGGAAGCTGAGAAATCCAGTGGTATGTGGAATGGGAGACAAAAAACTGCATTCGTAATTTTTGCCCCAGACTTACTATGTTATCACAGGCAAGTCACAAATATTTTGTTTCTATTCTGTCAGGATTTTTTCTTTTGCAAAATTACCCCCAGTGCATAAGGTTAAATATATTTGGATACATTGCTAGGAGCAGTAAGCCAGGTAACTAAGCAAGCGCCACTATAGTGGCGGGGTAAAGAGGAGCTTCTGCCTCAATGAAGTGATGGAAATACCTAAGTATTTTACAGAAAAATGCCTGGGCTGTTATAGAGTTAACTTCCTCTTTTAACAGAGGATCATGTAAAAAAGCCAGGCTCCTTCCATCCTTGTACCCTTTTTTTTAATTTTCTAGCAATATTTGGATGCAAGGAAGCTCTCTTTTCTAATAAAATTCTGCCACTTTTTCTTGTCACCAGTTTTAAACAGAGGAATGCTGAGAAGCTTAGAACTGCTTGGAGTCTTTAATAAACACTGTCTGTCTGTCTTGGATGTCTGCATGTGCTGTTGCATGGTGTTTGGGATGTCCCAAAAATTTCAATTCTTTGCTCTCTGTTAAAGGCTACCCCAGATTTTAGACACTACTGATAGCTACTCTCATATCAGACATCTGCATTTGAACTAAGTAGAAAGATTAAGTTTCTTCCTTGGGATAACAGAGGGCTACCAGTGGCATTAGAATTTATTTTTCATCCTGTTGCAACAACTTATTTGCACTTAGTCACAATTTTTTCACCTCTTCCCAAAACCAGTGTGCATTCCATGGCCAAAGGCACTTTCTGTCTCCAGTGAGGAATTCTGAAGCACCACTGTTCATGCCCCTTGTGAAAGTATCATTCATGGAGAGGAATGGTTTTAGTTTTCTGCAGCTAAATTCCTCATAAGTAATTTGTTGTATCTCTGGAGGTCTTGGGCTGTGGGAGAGGGCAAAGTTACTAATTTTGCCCCTAACACTTTTGTGTGCAGTGTTCTGGCCACAATGGAGCAAGAGTGCCATAATTTAAAACAGTTTCTCAACAGCTAAACCAAGTAAAACTTAAATGTGTTTCTTTTTTTTTTTTTTTCCTTTTTTTCTCAAAGGTGTTAGGTAAGTACACAGCAAATAAGATAATGCAAACAGATTTTTTGCTTTTAATATGCTTGTAGCTAGAGTTCATCTGTCTACCTGAAATGCATTGGGATCCAGAGCTTTGCCATAGCTTCTTGATTTATTAACCCTTTTTTGCAGGAGCAGATAGACTGGGATGGGAGCTCCATGGAATATTACTGTGGGTGATGAACAGGAACATGATCTGAGCTGGCATTTCATTTAGTTACCTAACTGAGCTGCCTTTAATTTAAATGTTAGTGTGTGTAACCTTCGCTGAAATATTTTGTGTTGTCCTACTTTGCTGCCAGTCAGCCTCTGGAGGCTTCACCTTGATTATTTACTGCAGCTTATTTTCGCTTATTTTGAGTGTGGTGATGTTGCTTATTTTAAAATACAAACAAGTGGAGATGATTTTTTTTAAAATTTGAAATGTGAGTGTTGGCTCTCCTGATCTATTGTACAGGAATTACTGAAATTCGCAGGAGCAGAATGCCATTTGTGAATAATTTTCTTTCATACTTGGAGAGAACAGATCTTATTCTCTGTAAATAAAGAGCAGGAAAGTCAGGACTAGACTACAGAAGAATCACTAAGTGCAGTCTGGTGTCTGTTTGTGTGTCTCTCCATGGAAGGTGACATATATTAAGTACAGAAAATATTTGTACAAGAAAGAATTTCTGTGGAATCCTATTATAAATGCTGGTATTTAACACCCAGGAATATGCTTGCCAATGTTGTGGTGAGTATTAAAAGTCAAAAGATGTATATGTGAACTTTGATAATTTTGAATTAGAAACTTTGCAGATGGAGTTTGTAAAGGCCTTCATATAAAAAGGCTGTGAATGTGGATCTTTAGAAAGGCAGAGACGGCTTTCCTTTGTGACGTGAACTTGGTGACCAATGACCCTTGGTGACTGGCTACTCTTAAGTCAAGCCTAGCTTGATTTCTGCTTACCAAAAAAAGAAGAAGATAGATACAGAAAAGAGTAAAGCCCTTTCCTGGGTTCAGTGTAACTATGCTGACTCCTAGTGTCTCGAGCAAGTGCATGTGCTGTACTGGCCCCGTGCCACAGGGCAGCCTTTATCTGTGCCCTGCAGGCATCAGGAATTATTTTGCCAGATGATTCATGGGTTGCCAACAGAACAGGATTTATAAAGAATGTATTGGGACTGTTTGTTATCAGCATAGGATGTGGGAAATTTAGGGGAGAAAAAAAGTGAGAGGAAAAAAATATTGCTGTTAATACAATTGAACTGCGTAACTGGAAGTGGCTTTTGTTGTTGCTTTTCTATATGAAGGCAGTGCTGGAAGCAAACTCAGCCCTCTGCTCAGGAAGTTTGGTTCTCTTAAATGATGTTCACTAGGCACTGGTGCTTATCTTTACAGAGAAATATGCAAGACAAAATGGCAGTCAGCCTGCAGATTTTCGTTCTTGGAAAGTGTAGTCTGCTGAGGGGACACCGTGCTGATGCCTTTAGTGAAATGGAACAAGAACAGTAGCTCTGCCCTTGAGAGATCTTTAGCATCTGCAACACAGCAGATGAACAAAAGGTTAAAACATAAATAATTCTCTGTCATTTCAAAGACCATTTTTAGCAGGGAAAAATAATCTTCCAAACATCACTTTATGAAATGTTTCTTCTTGTTGTTTGTTTGTTTTGTTTTGTTTTGTTTTTTTCTGAGGTTTATTTTTTTGATTGTGGATGGTAGCTATAGTGCTGGCAGGAGCTCTCTTGTGTGTAGAAGCTGGAGCTTCACTTGTCAAATGAAGTGCGTGATTATAAAATGATCTTCAATCCCACAGCAACACAGAAGGATTAATAGGAATTTTTTGGCCACAAATCTAAGGATACTTATCATGATGCTGACACTTCCAGCTGCTGCTTCTTAGTGTTGTCTTTGCAAGAACCAAGTTTCTGTGAATATATGTTACGGATAACTGGTATTTTTAAGTAGAAACTGAAGTTAGAAGTAAAATAGATTCAGTCATTTGGAAAAACTTGGAAGAAATATGTACCAAAAAGTAGTCCTTCAGCAGCAGTGTGCCTTTTCTGAAGGCTTCTACCAGCTGTGTTCACAAATAAAACTTCAAAAGGGGAAAAGGTAATTTTTTTTTTAATGAAGGCATTTCTTTGCATAAGTTTCCTTTTTATGCCTATAATATAAAAAAAGGGTAATACATTTAACTTTTGCTTCATACACCAGTGGTAAAACTTCATAACAACTTACATGAAAAGGAAACTCCTGCAGCAAACTTCATTATTAAATTCTTAGTAGTGAAAAATGGAAAAGAGTAGAAGTTTGGCATACCAGCAAAGAAATTTCAGTTCATGGGAGTCCAGAAATCCTGGAAAAAGGCTTAAGATGTGTGATCCTTACTAGTGCTGTGAAGGTTGAGATGTTAAATACCCGCTTCCCTCAGTGGGGCCTTGCAGATCTCTGCATTCAGCTCATTGTTAAGGAGGGAAAATCATTCTCTTCCAGGAGGATAAGATCTGAGGAAGCAAATATACCTCAGTTGGCACATGACTTTTGAGTAAAAGAAGGGTCTGGATGTTTTCTGAGTATTATGGAGTCTGAGTTCTCCCTGACAGAGGCTGAAAATAGCATTCTCTGTGTCTTTTTGTGAGTGATGATGAGGAATTAAGAGAAGTACTGCTTCAGGAATGGCATGTCTCACTGTGGCAGCATGGGAAGGAATTGCTATGTGCTAAGGACAAAGATGCCAGGTAGAAAAATAAATGAACAACTGAATTAAATTGTGGTGGGAGAAACAAAAATTACTGTGACAGAAATGAAAGGACATATGGGGAGCAGAGATTTGATGCCTGGGCATTACAATATGGACTCCAGAATCTTAGGTCTTCCATTCTGGAGGTATTTAGTTTTACATAGACACGGATGGCTTTATGAGGTGGATGTAGATCAGAATACAACTTCCATAAATGTCTAGATTTTGAGCTTCCTATTTCACACAATCGACCTTCCTGCAGAGCTCTGCAATTCTGTAGCTCTTGTGTTTCCTAAACATTCTTCATGGGTTTCATTCAAGGGCTCTTGGTTTCTTCTTGCATATACAAGGGGAAAGGGAAGTATTGTTAACTCAGAACAACACTGAGAAGTCTTGGGATTTTGAGGGACTGTCACATGCACTGAAACTGTTCCTCTCAAGATATTTGCTATTGTGGATTGCTCATTGTGGAGCAGTTATGATGTAGAGAGTGGTACATAAATCACTGCCTTCCTGTGCCATGAGCTCTGTGTAGAAGGAGGAGAAGTTAAGGCTGCAGTCTTTAAATCAGACCTGTCATTCACACTTTGTTAATCCTAACACTACCTTAAGCTGAAGCCTCACGTGAAATTTGGATCCGTGCTGGGTCTTCCTTTTAAAAGAATGCTCAGCTATTATTTTTAAATGTGTACTTTCAAGTCCAAGCATGTTTCAGTTTTTGCAGGGGGTGGTTACTGAAGATCATTAATGTCGGTTTTATTCCACTCTGATATTTTCAAAAACAAAAGATATGGACTTCAATAAAGAGCATTTTATTAATGGCTCTCTGATGATGTCTGTGCGGACAACTTTGGAGTGAAGGTTTTTGCAACAGTATTAAATGAGGTATTGTTTCAAGATCTTTAGTGCTTGAAGCTGAGCAGAGTAACTTAATGAAATCACAAACTGCAACAGAAAGAAATTAATCTCTAAGGCTGTATCTACTGAAGGTGCATAAACAAACAATTTGTATACTTTGGTTTAACTGCTCATTTTCATTCCTGTACATCTGAATAAAGATGGATTTTAATGGTGCTACTATTTATGTGCAAATAGAATAAATTGTAGCAAATTTTAGCAAACATGTATGGGAATACTTTTGATTTTTGTGGGTTTTTTTTTTTTAAAGTTAAATTATTAATCTATTAGATTGAAAAATACATTTCCGTTTGCTAGTCAAAATACTGAAAAGCTTTTTGACCCTTTTTATTGTTTCTTTTTTGAAATGAACTAGAAATGACAGAATTAATTTTGGCCAACTTTATTGGGAGCTTTTAAGATGGGGAAAAGCCTCAGTATTAATTTCAAACAAATTCTGATGATACCAGTACTGTAAAAAATAATCACCAAGTTGGGGATTGTGTGAGAGGATGGGATTTTTCTGTCTTCAGAAAGAAGTAATAAACTTCTATACAGGGTATTTCAAATGATGTGTGTAAAACACACACTGTTTCCCTCTAAAGTTACACTCTCTTCCCATCTCCAGTGTTCATTGACCTCATTGCATTCTCATATTTTGTTTGTCATTTTTCAGTGTGGCTGTTACCATTCTAGAGGAGAACCTGGACTGCTTCTCTGTAATATAAGAAATAAAAGGTCATAAATCTGTGTGGGTGTTTGTGGGTTGTGGTATTGGGGTTTTATTTTTGGGGTTTGATTCTGAATCAACTTGTACAATTCAGCTGCTGGATGTGGCTTTTTTAACATTGGAGATTGAATGGGTTTTATTAGAAAACTGGGCACATAACCCTTGATATTCATGCTAAATTAGTTCATACCTTGAAATGTTTCCTAGAATTAGTTAGATAAACATTAATGCATTTTTATCCAATGGAGTTTTGGCTTGCTTCTAATTTTTGTTAGAAGGACCCATCTGCAAGATGATTGAGTTTGGAGAACTACTTTTGGAAGGCTTTTCCAACATTGATGATTCTATGGTTTCACTATAATAGTCATATTGGATGCAATGTGGGTCTGTGATAATTTATAGAGAAATTATGGCGTGAGTTGGACGATGTTCTATGAATACAACATTATTTCACATATAAGCTCCTCTTTGTTGTATATATCTTTTTCCCTTTTATATATGAGTTGTGCAAGGGGAAGCCTCTAAACATTAATTTTCTAGAACTACCATTATCCTGTCAGCATATAGGATGCTGTGTGATTCAGGGTACTATATCACCACCTGTCCTCATAGCTGAAGAGATTACCATATTTTCACATGTAAAGCTATGGTTCATGTCATTCATCATGGATTAGAATGCTTTTCTTTTATAAATAATTATTCCCTTTGTCAGGGAAGGAAGTTCTATTGAATGTGGAAGGGCTGAGGCTGCTCTGTCCTTGGATGAATTATGATGCCTATAACTTACAACATAAGGCCTGATGATACAAAAGGCTACCAACACATTTTTGCAAGCATAGCCTACGTGGTTTGTTAAGCAGATAGAATGTCTCACTGCTTTTCAGAAGTCCCTCCTCAAGATGTTGCATTATCTTTAGTGACCCATTTCAAATTATGTAAATTTAATTCATCTATGGCAACATGTGTCTGTTCCTTTGACTTTGTTTAGACTGAAATTGACTCTGTCATCTAATTCAGATGACATAAAATCCTTGCTGCAGAAATGCGTGTGTGCTTTTTTCATCCCCTACTCTTGTTGTATACTCACTTTCTAGTGAATTTCTAATATCAACTTTGATATTTGAGAGAATTCTTAATGATGTAAAATGCAGCTACCTTCCAGAAACTAATTTATCCAGACTTGGGTTCAAATCAAAAAGAATGTAAACGAAGTGTACTCTTAATGAGTGGACTGGTTTTAGCTAAGGCTGTTCACTGACAGAGTATTTTTCAAAAGTGCAGTTTGTTCAGTGGCATTGAAACACAGGCCTATTTAAAATCTCCTGTTCCCATTCCTGGTGGCAATTTGCACACATCCTGAGAAATGATGCTGACATGAAATCTCTGCACCCCACAGTATTTCTTGTCGCTTTCTGAGGAAGTAAACGGTGACTCAGCACGCACTGTCATCTCAGCAGGGCGCTGCTGGGAGCAACAAGTGATGTGAGAGTGAAAAATTAGCCTGAACATTATAAGTGGGGAAAAAAAAAAAAAAAAAAAAAAAAAAAAAAAAAAAAAAAAAAAAAAAAAGTGAAATATAAAGGAGGGAGTGCTGTTATTGGAGTTTGTGCCTTAACTGTTCTGACAACTGGTTGTGGCTCCTTCCTTCAATAAGTTGTAGTGCTGTTGCTGGCGTTTGGAGAGCTCTCAGGAAATGCGTCTGGTGGGATTCAATGGAGATGGCTTGGCTTTGAGCATCAGTTCACCATAGAGAGAGTGTCTGTTTTCTTACACTGCTTATGGCAGTTTGGGGATGAGCTAAGGGGTCCGTAGGAGCAGGTAGCCTTTTGTTAGATAAGCAGATATGATGGAGAAAACACAGAAATGTTCAGGAGCACAGGCTTTCTTGAGTTCCTGGAGAAACCATGGGCCAAGAAAACTCTCTGTTTCCATCTTACATCAGCTTGTCTAATAACAGATCCTGTCTTTCCCAGAAAATATTATCTTGCTGAATTTCCAAATAAGAAGATGCAATATAAAAGGAAGAAAGAATTTGTAAGTCACGTCAAGAAATAGAAGCTTGGTGGCCAAATTTCAGACCTAAACAGCTTCGCTAACAATATTGTTCCTAAGAGATCCTTTTGTTTGCAGAAAAAGCATCACTGAAACAGTCCCCACAAAAACGCCGCTTTTCAAGTTCAGAAAAAAAAAAGTCTATTTTATTTTTTCTAAGTAGTGAAAATATTTAAATGTATTTGGGGCTTACTCTGAGCCTTAGAATCTTTCTGCGGCCTCAGAATATTAATTCAGAAAGAAGCAAAATGATTGCTTAAAAGCATATACCTAATGTCTTTATTCACACCTTGTGCTTCATAAGAATCAGAATTTAATTACTTAGCTCAGGCAGCCGTGACTATCAGCTTTTCTGAGCCTACTTATCAGTCTGAAAGTAGGGTGCTCATAACTTATTTGGTTTTAAGTAACATCTCTGCAAGAGCTTGATCATGCTTATAGAAAAGGATTACCATGTCTTGCAGATTGCAGTAATGCTTAAAAAAAGTTAAAATTGACATTGTAGAGGGGGAAAAGGGTTTATCTTTATGTGGCAATTAAGCCCAGTGACACATACTCAGGTGAGGAAAACCAGTCTTCCTGGAAAATGGTTTTGAGAGCAAAATCATGTGTGTTTAATGGGGAAGTGATTATGAATATAGTATCAGTGATAGAAAAATGAAATGCTCTTCACATAAACCTGCCTCTGTTACAGGAGAGAGAAAGAACTGTGTGAACTGTGTGAAATCTGCTTTTTACCTTCTCTTGTAGGTAATAGGCCCGCAGTGATAACTGTTTCCAGTAATACCTCCTTTTTCCTTTAAAGCAGAAACTAATTTAGATTGTGGGGGAGATGACACATTTGCCTTGAAAGTCTTATAAAGCCAGCAGTGAATTTGCTTGATAAATAAATAAACAAAACCCTTTCAGTTTCTCATCTCAGAAGCCAGGGAGGTTGTGCAAAGATCAGAGCACTATCAAAGACTGTTTAAAGATGGCTGATCAGGAGGTTATTTGTTTTAGCATTTTTGTCTTAAGAATTTAATTCTTGCTATGCAGGTTTAACTGTTTTAATCCAAGAAAAAAAGATGCTTTCTCAAATTTAAAAAAAAAAAAAAAAATTGTACATTTTTCCTTTGTACATAGCTTTGGAAATGTTTATATTTGGATAGCTGGGGTATTTATATTTGGATAGTTGAGAAAATTTATTTTCCCAGGATCTTCTGGAGGTTCTTCTGAGAAAATGCCTTGCTCCCCTCAAGGGTGGATTGTTAGAAATGCGGATGAGGCGTGTGGGAGCCCTGGACACAACAGTAATTCTCATGAGAATATTGCTGTTCCACAGGTTGGAAAAGCCATTATCTGTGGAAGTGCAGCTATAATCTTGCTAAAACAGATTTTAGGAATAAATAGATCCTGTCTATGAAGGCAAGGAATATAGAGCTTGCAGGAAACCCTCAAAATGTATGCAGTCCCTCTCATCTGTGTAAAATATATTTATGCCTTCTACCACAGATGAACAATTTTAGCCCTAGTTCTCCAAAAGAGAAGTGCATTCCTGTCCATTAGGTAATACTACCACCAGACCTCAGCCTCAAATATTTTTTAAACATGATCACAAATTGTCAAAAGACCAAAAGAAAAATCCTTACTGATGAATATTATTTTCTTTGCTTTTGTGGGTATATATGTGAGAGTCCTTCAGCTTCTATGTGTTAAAGTTTGGTGTGTGCAGAAATTTTGCTTGGTTCTCCTGAAAGAAAAAAAAAAAGGATTTGCCAGCTGAAACAACTCTTTGCTCAAGAGTTCAAGCATTCCTAACTGCTTCAAGGCAGTTAGGAATAGTATAAATAGGATGAAACATAGTAGTCTGTCAGCACATGACCCTGGGTTTTTGTAATAACATGAGGGTTTTGGATGAGCAAAGACTTAATGCATCAGAAACAATTTGTGTGAAGGAAAACACAGGTAAATTACTTGTTCAAAACATAACTGAGCAGTGGATCTAATGCAGCAGAGAGAGGAAACAGAAATGATTCCCAGATGAATCCAGGGAACTCTGTTCCATACACACAGGTTAGGCCTTTCCTGGAAAGCTGTGAGTAACTGGTTCATATTTGTGTTTAAGAAAGATGAATGGGGCTGGAGCAGATGATGTGATCTGGGGAATGGAGAGCTTATTGTATGACAGTGTACTGGAAAAGCTTGGCTTGTTATCCTAACAAAATGAAGTACGAGAGGGCATATGATTCCTTTCTTATTAATACATCAGGAGACCAGTATGAGGAACAGAAAATAATTACTTAGCTAAAAGACCATGTTGGCGGAAGAGCAAATGAATATAAACTCACCATGAATAATGATGGGCTGTAAATTAGAACATGACTCTGAACTAATATTGCAATCATTTTTTTGAATGACCTTCCAGTCAGAAGGGAGGGAGAGAAAATTCAAATAATTTCAAGTAGTTAAAAAATGGTTGGGGGCGGGGTTTATTATGTGGTGTCTGTGCCAGTAAAATGCTAAAACAAATGATCTGAAGGTTTTTTACAACCCTGTGTTGCTAACAGTTCTTTTTATTGAAAACACCAAGCTCTTGGTTGCTTCTCATACTCTTATGATGGATTTTGAGGGGAGTGGGTTTAGTCAGAAAATGTATGCTTCAGTTCTTTCATATGCAGCTTTCTTTGCTTCTCTCAATGTCTCACAGATGTCCAGGTTGCCAAAGGATGGCCCTGCTTGTAGACCTGGCATAGACTGTAGGATGTCAATCTGAGTCCTTTGAAGTCTTCACAAAAGTTCTTCCTGGTGATGCTAGTGCTGCAGCTGCCTGTAGCAGTAGCTGCAGGGGAAATCCACTGCTGGAATTCCCTGTGGGAGACACCCAGTGGGAAATGAAGACAGTGGAGACTGACTGGCTGAGCTTAATTGCTCTAAAATGTTCACTTTAGCATCTAAAAATATATGTTAAAAAGTTAGCATAAAACAGGGGGTGGGGGGGTAAAATCTTCAATGTTTTTTGGGGTTAATCTTAAAGCAATTGTTTGCTTCCATGTGAGCTGATGTCTGGTTTGTTCAGTACCTCACATAAAAATAACTCTTTCAAAATATTGAACTTATTGCCCCCAGCTGGCAATACACTCAGGTGTTGGCACAGGGATAATACCAGCTTCTCAAGGGAACTTTGGAGCTTTGTGTGCTGGGGATGCGACTGCTCCAACAAGTTAAATTCCGAGTTCTTCATTTCAGCTTCTCTCATGAGTCAGAGGACAGGGATATTTTGTGTAGAGTACTGAAAGGTCTGGACTTGTTTAAGGCAGTAAGACCTTTTATTCCAGTATCTAAACATGAATAACCTTTTGTCATTTGAGAAGATGTTGCAATATGTTGAGGAACTGGGAGTGTTGGAAATACCTCTACAAGATGCTACTGTAAATCTTGTTTCTTGTAACTGGTTTGTCAGTGGAAATGGCATCATGTTTAGTTTATAGTAAGGTTTCTTAATGCAGCTTTTATGGTAATAGGCACAAATTATGAAGTGCAGACTTTAGCACATTCAAAAATGACTATTTATTCAGTAAAGCAAAAAAAATTCAATTTATTTTGTCAGATATCCAAAGTCAAAGTTCAAAATTTTGCTGAATTTTTGAGGCAGAAAATCATGTTCTGGAAATTTTATGATGCCATTGAGTTCATATGATAATCCAGTAATACTTGCCTTAATTCATGTTGTCTGCCATACACTGAAGTGAGACTGAGTTGACCTGGGTGTTCATCAGACAGCTGTATGTGCTTTTTTACCACCCTTGGCTTGTATCCTCTCAAGTTTCCCCTGAAATAAGTGGTTAGAGTACAAGTTCTTTCCTTGGCTTTTCCAGCATGTTTTTTTGGACAGGTTCTCAAATATTCATATGGGAATGAGATGGTTTTTTGTTTTTTTTTTTTTTTCTTTTTCTACCCAGCTGCCTCAGGCCCTGTGAGCAGTGCTGAAATCTTATATTCTAGGAAGGCATTTTCCCCTGAAATTCTTACTTGAACAGTTGGGTTAGAGTCTGCTGCTTCAGGGGAGCAAGATGCTCAGACAGACAGACTGAGAGATTGCCAGACAGTCGTGTTTTGCTGAAGCAATGTGCACAGCTGGGTGTGCGGGGAGTAGGGTGAAAAAGTGTGATAAAACCCCCTTACATATATATTTTCCTATGTCCTATTTTCTTAATCATTCTGGAGAGAGTATTCTTTGGGATGCAATTTGTCACAACATCTGGATTTCTCTGGCTGCCGTTAACTGCTGCCGGTTTTGGATTGTGGGGTCTGTCTCAGGGATTTTTGGGTAGTGGCGTTGCAATAACCAGCATGAGGTATTTGAATTTGAGCAAGTAACAAGTCCCCATTGGCTGCCCCATGTACATGAAGAGCCAAAAGAGCTTAGGAATTCTCCATCTGTAGCTCACTGACAGAAGCCAGAATTTGCCTTCTGTGAATTTTATTTCGCAGTGGAAGAAAGGGGAGAAGAGGAGGCATCGCAAGCGTTTCGAAGGGGATTTTTACTCTTCAAATTATGCAGATTGTTCCCAGCATAAAACAGATTTTAAAGGAGTTATTCCTGGAAACTATGATGGGGAGTAATCAAGGCCTACTGGCTGATTGTAACAGCTAAAGACTTAAATGTGTTTTCATATTATATTTTATTAAAATTATTTTATTAAATATAATTAAATTTAATAAAATTATAACTGACCAAATGCCTAGAATATTCAGTACCTATTAAAACTTCTTAGAGTAGCCTTAGAAGGCTTCTTCACATCATTGGGCTTTGTTCAAAAAAGCCTGAAAGATGGAGGAAAAAGACTGTAGCTCATTAGCTTGCTACCAGTGGTCATTGATTGCAAAAATTCGACCGCTTTAAAAACCCAGCAGATTGTCTGTGTCAGTCAGCACTCATCGCTGTGGGGGACTGGGTGAGTGTGTCCCTTCCCTGCCATGGTTGCACACTTTGCAGCAGTGTTTGAGCCCCTGCAAAGCCTGAGGCATCGCCTTTAAGTGTTCCTTCCTGGGTGCAGGGTGTGCAAAGATTGTGTTTTACTGGGAGCTTTTCAGGAGGGGAGTGATGATGAGCTCATCATGCAACACAAGAGGGTTTAACTGGGTGCAGCAGTGCACAGCTTTTTCCCCTCCCCAAAAAGCAATGTTCTGCAGCAACTGCTACTGGCAGAGTATCTGTACCCCAAGTTTCAATAAAGAGAAAATTAATTTTGAGTAACAGAGCATCTACTTTCCATGATGTTGAGACTCAAATGTTAATTATCTCTAATTTATAGGGGCCATTTTTCTTTGTCACTTTTAATCTGTCGCATAACCTTACACCTGACAGATCTTTCTCTGTAGAAAGAAAAGCTGTTCCAAACTGGTTAAAAAATTGAATCCAGTGCTCATGCTGTGTGCTATGTTAGGAAGGTAAATAAACACTTCCTTCCTTCCATTTTTTCATTGCATACACTAAAAACCTATTAAAGATTATTTAGATTTACCTGGCTGGATTTGACAGCTTTTTCTTATTTCCAGTAACTACAAGAGATAAATCAATCTTAGGACTTTGCCTTCAGGGTTATTTATTTACTATATGAAAGTAAATAACTGTGCAATAGAATAGACCTAATTATGGGGAGGTGGTTACAAGTGTGTTCCAAAGGGGTGTTTTTCAGCTCTGTGATTTTCAGGTTGTTTTGCAGCGTGCTGAGGAACAAGCTGTGTGTGTGATCTTAATGCTTCATGGGGGAAAGGCCACTAATAGGAGCTGCCTTTTTCCCCTCTTTGCATACATTGGTTGTGTTGGGTTACCTGCACACCAAGTGCCAGCAGCTGAAGCTCTGATCCATGCCCAGCTGGTCCCTGTCCCCAGTATGTAGCTCTGCTTGGAATGTGAGCTACACTGGGTGCTTGTATGGATAGGGCTAGTGTCATTTTGCACGGAGGCAAAGTGGTGCAGCTCTACTGTAGCTGGCAATTATGCTGAGTTAATAAGCCTTGCTGGATCAGATCTGACTCTGCTGCATGCCCCAAAGCACTCATAATCCATAGATCTTTGCTGTCGCTTGAGGTTCCAGCTTCCATGTGGATGCTGCAGAGTTGGTATGTTTTTTGTGGTGTGCTCAGTACGGGGAGACTTCCTAAGTAATCTGTTGTTTTTGAATTGTCAGGTTTTATAAGGCAATTCTGATCAAATACCCAAGCTGTAAAAATAGACAAAACTGTATTTCTAATCAAACATTCGAGACTTTTGTGGTTTTCTGCTCATTATTCACACACCAAGTTGCATACCTACACGAGCTGTTAAATTTTGTTAACTTCACTCTTTGCTTGGGGGAATCTCATGATGCATCTCTTGCGCCATGTGTTCTCTAGAAAGCACACAAAGATCCAGCCCACACAGAGAAAGATACTGAGCTGTAGAGATGTCTGAAAGAAAAGCAGTTTATGAAGATTCTTAGAGACTGAGAAGTGTGTATTTTCTATTATCCCCACATTACGTCTCGAGAAGTGTGCCTGGAGGTAGCACATAGTGTCAGTGCTGCACGAATGGATGGTCTTGACTCCACACTCTGCAAAAGTCACATTCACACACTGCCTATGGAGAGGATGCAGATAGTCCTGCCCTTCTGTTTGACCTTTTCAGATAAGTAAACAGATGAAACTGTCAGTTGCTATACAGCAAGTTTTAGGGGCATACATACTTTCCCTACTATCTGTAGTAGGGTGTGTATATATATACACACACATATATAAAAATTTTATAAGTTTAAGCTTAATATATAATAAAAATCATATGATTATTATAAAATATTGCATTAATTTGATATAGCTTATATTCCCTTTATTTGTTTTCATCTTTAACTCAGTTTTAACATTTATTAGTTTCTCTGCCTGTCAGCTTTTCCATTGGAACTGTAAACCCTGCAATACCAGGTGCATGCCCACTGGGAAAAGGTGTTCTCTTTTATTTTATACGAACTGTTGGAAATAATTGTGCACTAAAGGCTGGAAAATTACTGTATTGGTATTGTCCTCCATTCAATAAGCACTTATCCAACACAAAATTGATGGAAGTGTTTTACTTTGCTGACTACAATATGTTGGTTGAACTATTTAGCAAATTGTTAATCTATATTATGAAAATAAATAGCTGGTGAATGTAAAATAGCTTCTTTTAAAAATAATTTGCTGCATGTTCTGGAATGGGTTCTATCCTATAAAAGCTGATTAATGTTGTTGCAGAACCCTGTAACAGTTTCGGCATTTTCAGCTCACCCAGCACAAACACATGAAGCTGCAGTTTCTTTGAAAATTTCCAAGAAACAGGAACTCCTGGACTCTGCAGGCATGGCAGCTGTCAGTGTAGGGCTGTGTTAGCAGTGCTCAGTGTTCTTTTCCCTGTGGAGGCAGAAAGGTGCAGATGGCCTCTGTCCCAGGGCACCTCCAGGTTAACGCGTGTGCACGCTGTGTTCCCATACGATTTCAGTTTTACTGAAGGTTGGAATGCTTTCCTGGAAGGTGGTTTACTGAAGGAGTGCAAGTCAATTTTTCAGTGACTGCTTTCAGTGGTCTCTTTTATCTTGCCTTGCCTAGCCTCACCTGATGTGTGTACTTAGTTATTGTGAGACCCCAGGAGTGCATAGCACTCATAGCAGTGATGGCAGAGGAGTGCATTTGAGCAGCCAACAGCAGTGAGTACTGGGAAGTCACTGGAAGCCTCTGGTTTTTTGATGGAATAAATCCATAATAGCCAAGGAAAGGATCTAGCATTGTTTGTTTGAGAAACTTGAGTGCATTCTGAACATGGCCTTTGATCATTAACCAAAATGCAAAGGCTTTAATTAAAGGGAGGCACAAAAGATTCAGTAATGACAGTGAATAAATCTCCTGTACTTTGACAGTGCCTGTGAATGTGGCTCAGAGTGCTGCAAACGACTGAAGGAAATGTTCCTTTTAACCACACAAAACTGCCTTCTACTAAAGGACAGTTCATTAAAGCCAAATTTAGCATTTATGCCTAGAGAAATTTAACAGATATGTCTGTGACAAATGCATTATTCATTGCATATTGTTGTGTATGAGATTTAAGGAAAAGTAAAGCATATCATGAGTGCCCACTCTTCTCCGCTGGTGTTCTTCCTGCTACAGCAAGCTGTGGCATAAAAAGGTAGCTGTATTATTCTACAAAAAAAAGCCTAGGTCACAAGCTGTCTTTCTTGCATGCCTCTGTGATCTCTTCTTGTCTGGGGAGGTAAAGCTGTATTGTCTGCTATTCCAGGGAAGCGTGGTCGTACCCCGGTTGTAAATGAACTCCCCACTCAGAGGTTTGCATTTTGCACAGGAAAACGTAGAGCAAATAATGAGAATACTGAAACTCTAACAGAGTAATGGATGTTTGGGATTAAAATCTGGCTTTCTGTTTCCATTTTTATTTTGCAGTTGTTCCATATGGGGCCAGTAGGGAAAAGTTGATTTATGACAAGGTTTTAAAAAGTGCGTCAGTTTGTTTAATCAGGAAAGACACTGGGAAGATATTTGACCTTTCAATTCCTCTGTATTTATCTCCATTCTTTCTCTTCCATTCTGTGGATTGGGACTAGAACTGACTTGTTTCTTGTGTTTTGTAGATGTTTATGAGCTGACTTTTTGTTTATAATGAGGCCTGTGTAAAAATCCCATAATGATTCCCCAATAATTGCAGCATTCAGAGAGTTTGTTCAGGAACTCAACCAACAGACAACCTGAAAAGGATCAGACTGTACTGCCCATGTATGTATTTTCATACACGTGGCTTCTCTTTTAATAAATATCAAATAAAAAAAACCTGTTTCTAAAATTACATATATTTGCACACATTTGGATCAAGATATTTGATTTCATTTCAAGGAAAATATGTTTTGGGGAGAAGAGAGGTACAATCTAATGACAGTCCCACCAAAGACAGAGTTACATTTGCCTGTCCAGCTACTGGTTATAAAGGGGTTAAAACCAAATGAAAACAAACACATGTGTACCAAAAAGTATTGCAAAGTGCAACAGAAATTGTTTCTGTATTTTAAATTAATTTGAAATTCAGGAATATGCTTTTATTATATGGAAGGCTCTAACTTAGTCAGGTGTTGACATCCCTTTCCATGTCTGTGTTGGGTCAGAAAAGCAGAAATATATTCTCCTGAATTGAGATTTTATCCAGCAAAAGAAGGAATATTCTATGATTCTAAATGAATGCTGAATTCCCTTGATTTCAGTCAGCATAAAAAACACTTGAACTTTTTCTAGCTGTGAAGCACAACTTAGTATCATACAAAAACATACACTTTTTAAAATATTTGCTGAACTGCTGCTGGGTTACAAATACGTAAGTAAATTATGAAGAGGATGGTTAATTCTTACATTACTAGTTTATTTTTCTTGAATAAATAGCCATAATAATAATCAGAAAACATAAATACCTCACTTCTTGTTGGGCCAGATGTCATTTCTTTGAGGCTGGCACATACAACAGCTTTTAAGCATCTTAAAATGACACAGAATTTTTGGCCTGGTGTTGATGTTCCATCTTCCTTTTAAGAAATTGTTCAGCTATAAATTATTTCCTCAGCTTCAAAAGGGAAAGATGAGTATCACCAACAAGAAAATGCCAGTAATTTCAATTTTGTTCATGATGTGAGGCATTTAAAGGTAAATTTTAGATACAAATATTGTTACTGAACATTTTATACTAGTTTTCTGTAGATCACCAAGTGCTTTGCAGTTGCTAATGTATTAGTGCAGAAAATCTAAATAGAAAATTGCATCTAAACGAGGACTCCCACAGATTTCTAAAGTATGCTGTCCCTCATTAAATTAATTATAGCATTTTTTACTATCTTCAGGCTTTTTGTGGAAAAAACAGTGTTCTCACTGTAGGGAATCAAGGGATAAGAGCTGACTGAGAAAAGCTATGGTTCTGCTTTGTCAAGTCTTTGTGGTGGACTTTATATTGGTACTTTATAATGACGTGTATTTAGAGTAACAGACAAATTATCTTTAAAAAGGAGTGTGTCTTTTTGTGTACTAAGTTGCAGCTAGTATAGAACTGAGGGTCATACTTGAGGGCATGGAAAAAAATGAGCCTTTTGAAGAGAGATCTACGAAATCATTTTGAATTTTACTTGGAAATCAAGACAGAAGTTTGTTCTTGGAGAATGAATATCTGTTATTTAGGATAGGCAATCAAACAGATGTGTATGCTAAGTGTATTCTCCCTTGTGTGTTGCTTTTAACAGCAAGTTAAGGCTGGTTTTGTCTGAGGCAGGCCATCAGGAATGTCACAGGGGTTTTCTTATGCATTTTCTATCTAATTTTTGCTGTTTAATCAGTTGTCTGACACACCCACACACCGACCTGTACTCTGTTTTGGGAAATACAGAAGAGGTAGTCGGATCATCCCGTACTTGCTCTTGTGAAATGAAAGCAGCTGAGTACAGTGGCAGCTCCACCTTGCAGAAAACATGGGGAGGTCCCGTGGAGGAGAGAATATCGAGGCTTTCCTTCTCTGAATGCCTGCAAACATCTCCCATCTCAGAGACGCTCAGCAAGTGGCTGAAGGAGGCAGGGTCATGCACTCAGACTGGGGATCAGGATTTCTGCTGCAGATCCACTGGCAAAGACAAGTACTTACTTGATGAAAATACTTTTCAATGTACTATGCTCTTTCACTTGAAGCTGGAAATTGTGTTTCCAGATAACACCTCTAGATGAAGAATTGTGTCACTCAAGTTACAGCCAAAAAGTCTCATTTTAGGAAAGGAACAACCAAACACAGCTTTTCTCCCTTTAGAGACTCAGGAAAGTTCAGAATGATGAAAGGGCAATGGTAAGAGACTTTCTTCACAGAAACCAGCAAATATTGTGCTTCAATTACTTGTTATTATAAATTATATAGACATATATAGCTCCATTTAAATTTATCTGCAAAATGTCAAAAGTATGAGGAAAGAAAGGCATGAGCACTACTTTCATTAAGCAATTAAAAAAAAAAAGTCTAATGATTTCTTGCCTTTTTTTTCCCCCTCCTTTCTCTCAGGTCCGCACCAGTGTCCTACCTGATCACAAGGAACCAAGAGCAGATGTTGGGGTAAGCAATTATTTTCATTGATTGATTTTTTTTTTTTCCCATCTCATCAGCAGTCACAGACACTCACTGCTCAACAGGAGCTGACAAGCTTTTTTAATAGCAAAAGTTTTTGGTTGAATGAATAAAATAATCAAGGAAGGAGTGATAGTCTCATGGATTAATGTAATCCCATTCACATCTTTTTGAAAATCTTTTTCAACTGAAGCTCTCCCGAGACAAGCACAACTGAGCCAACTCCTTGCTGATGTCCTACAAGCAATCTGGATGAGATTAAGAGTCTGGAATGGCATTGCCTCAAGAAGCCTGGGCTGTCACCTTCTGGTCTTTGTGTGCAGGGTATCAACCATTCTGCAGCAGGAGCTGCCTTTGGTTTGTGTTTTCAGAAGTTGAACTGGCAATATATGGAAAACTCATTTTTATGAGGAGTTCTACAGAGTGTTTGACAAAGGTGTTGGGAAGCAATTTCTGGGTCTGAGAGGGCTAAAACCTCACGGATAATATGGACACCCGGTGGGGGTGGGAAAGGTTGGTCCTGCTAGAGCTGAATAAATGAACAAGGACCACGTGATGCAGGTGTCAGATCTGTCTGCAAACATGTAAAATAACCGGGGCTTTAGATTTTTAGCCTAAAGTGTTCTCTTTTCTGCCATATCAGGTCTTCCTTGCCATATTTTTCAGGACTTCAGCTAGTGTTTGAAAAATCTGTAGTTGGGCAGCAAGTTCAGTCTTAGTGAAATAATGGATGTGTTTTAACTTTTCATAGAGCTCTTATAGAGCCTTCTCTCTTTGGCTAGCTGAGATTATTCATCAAACTACTCAAGGCACGTATCTTAAGATTTATTGTTGTAACTACAACACTAGCAAAATTCCAAAGGAACATTACTCTGCAATTAGCATTACAGCAGCAATTCTGTTTAAAGTCTACTTTTCAAGCCTTTCCTAGTCACGTGGGCAAAGTTAGATTGGTTTGTAGACTGCCAGTTCAGGCCCCAGGGTGGGCTATTGGTATCTAAATCAGTATGGAAAAAGTATTCTCCAGTTTGATATTAGACCCCGTAAACATTAGCATAGCTCTCTTCATTTGGGTCATGGGATCATTTAAAATTTTATTTGATTTTGCACATAGCTCTGTGTTGTCAAGCCAAGAATTTTTGTTCTTTAAATAAGCATAAGAGTATGAAACAGAGAATTCAGTGGAGTGTTTTAAGCCGATAAAATCATTTGCCTTTAATTTCATGACACTGGAGAAGTAGATCTGACACTCAGACATGCTTAGTGGGTACAATGACCAGAGTTCTTTGACTTTATGAGAGAGCAGTGTAGTTGGCTCTCGGCTCTGGTCACATGAGGATTCTGACTTAGGATTCTTAAATGTATTTATAGTTCTATTTTCCTGCAGAAAGAAGCCCCAAATGGCCAGACCTTATATCAGTTTCATTTCAAATACTCCACTACCCCTTTCCAAATGGTCAGGTTTCAAACACAAGCACTCAAATGTCATGAATTGCCAGAATAAATGCTGCCATAGAGACACAGTGCTGTGGAATGTGGTCCTCTAGTATGAAGAAGGACATGCTCTTGGAAGAAGATAAATAATCTGAGCTAAATATGTGACCACAGAGTTTTAGTGCAGAAAGAATGTCATGTTGACTGATCTAAAGGAAGACAGAACCATCTGTGTGTTCACTCCAGCAAGACTGTGCATCACCACGTGTTGCACCTGGATGTCTTTTTTGTAGAAGTACCTTTCATTTTGGCACTGAAAACTAACCTTGATCTTTGATTGTGTGGCTGTGTTATTTTTCTCTATATATATCCTACAGACCTTCTTTCTTCCTTTCTTCCTGTTCATCACTTCCCACATCCACTCTTTTTCCAGCCTTCCCTAGACTCTCATCCTGTGTCTTTTTTCCTTTGCTGCCTAGGAAATCTAAGCCTGTGCCACCTGATGGGAACAAGCCAGACCTCATGATTCAGTTTACCAAAGTGCAGAGCAGTCTTGGTGCTTACCTAATTTCAGAATTGTTATTTGAACCCTACATTGTATATGGAAGGAACTTATCTTAGTGTAGAGCTTTACTGTTTGCATTCAAACTCTCAACATCCTACTGGCTTTCCTGAAAGAAAGCAGACTAAAGGGGACTTTACTCTTCTCAGCAGAGACAAATTCTTTTCTGCTTTTCCCTGAAGGGAAAGTTGCTCTCTGTCAGCAGCCTCTGTTGACTCAGAGCAACTGGTTTCTTCTTTATTTGTACATCCAAGAATGTATATAATTTAGCCTGGATTTTTAATTTGCCATTCCAACAGTAAACTTAGTGATATGTAATAAAAAACAAACTTTGTGTCCTTCTTATTTTTTTATTGCAGAAAATGAAGCATAATGTCATGATCTCATTATAATTTATTTAGAACAAGTGATATTGTGTTGTATATTTAAAAGATAAATGGATAGAAGATGGCTGTAGGCTGTGAGTTTCTTTCCTGTTGTTCCCAAGGCGAGAATACTACTGCTGGCCAAGTTGACAAAATGGGATTTCAGCAACGTGGAGCAGGAAATGAGCAGAGGTTAAAAAATAACCAAAGTGCAAAAGAAGATTTAATCCTTTTTCTTCTTTGCACTTTTTTTTATGTGTGAAGAGGGATTTTTATAGAAGAAAAAGATGTGGTGTTGTAGCTTTACTAAACTTAAGGCATTCTAGTTGCATTACCACACTTCTCTGCACTTTTAATGCAGTGAATACGTTCACCTTACAATGGAAATAGAGGAAAAAAGTACTTAAAACATTGCCAAGAATTAGAGAAATATAATATTTCTATTAATAAACTTGCGCTGAACTCAGTTGAAAAATACCTTCCCAGCAAACACATTCCTATTTGGAATACACAGATGGTAGTGCCAACAGCTTGAGGAAAAACCATAACAAGAACAACTTCGGTGAAACACTAAAAACTTAGCACTTCTTGTAATCCAAAAACCAGAAAGAAATAAATGCAAAATGCAAATACTTGTACTGAATGAAAATTTTCCTGTGGCTGTGCATCTTATGACCTGTTATTTTTTCAGGTTGTTAGACTGTTCTTAATAGTAAAGAGAAAATTTTTACCAGTTTACTGATTATCATGCTGCAGATGCACAAAAAAATTTCTAGTGGATAGAGTGTCAAACTGTTATATTGAAATGCAATACTTTTCTAGGTACCAAAGGAAGATTTTCAAGTGTGAGACCAAAAGAGGTAACAAAAGTGAATGGATATGTTACCTTTTCTTTCTCCTTTGATTTGTAGCGAAGCTTCCTGGGCTGTGCAACTTTTAGAGTAGGAGATCTGGTGAAGTCAAAGGAGCAACAGTTGACCCTTACCCTCAGGTAAGTGTTTCCCTCTGTTGTAAATCATGGTGAGTTAATAACCCTTGGCATTTCTCACCCAAAGAAAGGCAACAAAGCTGGGGAAGGGTCTGGAGCACGGATCAGGTGAGGAGCGGCTGAGGAAGCTGGGAGTGTTTATCCTGGAGTAGAGGAGGCTCAGTAGGGACCTTATCACCCTCTATAGTTACCTGAAAGGAGGTGTTGTGAGGTGGGGGCTGCTTTCTTCTCCCAGTTTGAAGTCAGAGGACAAGAGGAAACTGCCCCAAGCTGCACCAGGTGGGGTTTAGATTGGACATCAGGAAAAAAATTCTTTGCATGAGGGGTTATCAAGCACTGGAACGGGCTGCCCAGGGAAGTAGGGAGTCTCCATCCCTGGAGGTATTTATGAGACATGTAGGTGTGACCCTGAGGAACATGATTTGATGGTGCACTTGGCAGTGCTGGATTAATGGTTGGGTTCAATGCTCTTAAAGGTCTTTTCCAAGCTGTACAATTCTATGATTGCTGCTTGACCACGTTTTAAACTCCATGTTCCATCAGATAAATTAGATGTCAACTTGAAGTGCTTCTAATTCTGCCATGGACAAATTCAAAATTCAACACCAAAATTAAATATCAACCCTATAACCTGGAGTTTTCCAGGTGCCAGATTGAAAAGGTGATTTTATGGTACAATAACCTATGGAAAAATTGCAGGGAACTTGGCATAGGGAATATTCATTCAAAGTTTCCTTTGGAAAGAAGCCCAAGACTCTCAGTTTTGTTTGGTGTGTGTGGTTTAAAGAATTAACAGTGTACAGTTTGTTGTTTACTAGGCATGTTTAAAGAAGATGGATCTAATTTCTGAAGATGTCTCCCATGTGAAAACACTTGTAGTCTCCTAAAGTCATTGTTATATGCAGCCATGCTGAAGTTGTGGGGGGTGTGATGTACAACTCTAACCAGTGACAGGGTGCAGAGCTGCAGAAGGGTCAGGGACCATGTTCAAAACCTGGGGCTGGGCTGAACAGATGCATCTGAAAGCTGTGCACTGAAGGAAAAAAAAAAATCATTTATCACCCTTGATACTGTCTTGCATGGCTTTAGATAAATGAAGATATAATCAAAACCTTTTGAAGGTTAGGGGCAACATTTTATGTTGTGATTTTCAGAATAAATTCATTGGACTTTATATAGTGCAGGGATTTTATTGAGCTGATTTTTGCAGGTGCAATGGAGGCTTATTTGGGATTACTGGGAAGGTGCAGTTAAGCTGCACAGAGCAACTGCTCAAACTCCACTTGTCTACAAAGGCAACATTTTGGGAGGCAAGAAGCTGTGACTGGGAGAACTGAGACACTGGTGTGTGCTGTGCCTAGGATGTTGTACATGGGTGCTGTGGGAAAATTGTGTTACATTTGTTACCCTGAGCACAGGAGAACAGCCTTAATTTATTTTAAGGAGCTAAATTTGGCCCCTTCAGAGATTTTTTTTGTAAATTGAAACTTTTTGAAGTATTTTGGCACCTGCCTTCCTATTTCAACAAGAGCATAGTTGTATATGAGTGTGTAGTTTACAGGGCAAAGTCAACAAAATACTTTGATTTTAATTTCTCCCAAACAGAAGACACCATGCCTAACAAGAAGATAACTTTGTCTAACAAATAATCTAATTAGGTAAAATGTGAACTGGTTGTTCCTTGTGGGAATTGATGGCTAGGTAAATGAGTTCAAGCTTAGTGATTGTAAGAATCTGTTATTAAAGGAATTCAAATTGTCTTTAGCTCCTTGGGATAAACTTTGCTTCCCCAATTGACATGTTGAGAATTTGATCTGAAAGATTGCCTCCCACAGGTGGCACAGTGATTGACAGAATAGAAAGCTTCAGGACAGTTTCAGAGTGTGCATTTTGTTTCTCAGCCATCCAATTTGTAATCAAAAAAGTTAAGAGGGAAAGCTCAAAAGAAATAGATGAAAAATTTGCTTTTAATTAATATTTTAAGTCTTGGTTGTCCTCTTTGTTCAGCTAATGCCAGAAGACAAATATACCAATTAAATTAATTTGCAGATACAGTAAATGGTACAGTTTAGTCAGTTAGATATTTCTTTAAGAAAAAAAATCCTAACCTTTTAAAAGTGGGATTGTTTTCTGATTATGACTATTCAGCAGCAGAAAGTCAGTAGAAATTATCCACATTTCTTCCATGGCAATTTAACCAGAGCAGTCTACTAATTTAAGCTTGCTTTCCTCTAATCACCCTGAGGTATTAACACCTCTCAGGAGGATAGAGGATGTATCAAGGGACTTGTCAGAGCATGAAATTCTGTTTAATTCTTGTTGATATTCTTTGGATGGGAGTTTATCAGGGAGTGCCTGTGGATGAGATAGTCCTTTGTTAGATTTAAAATAGAGATTGAAGGACCCAGAAATTGCTCTGCGTTGTGCCCTGTAAAGATTGGTGTAATTATAGAATCCGGTTCATTTTTAACTGAGCTTTCTTTTTGTTTTTCTTTTTTGTTCTTAGTTATGTCTTTCTGTTGTCTTTCTGAGGTACAATGTAACAATGTAAAAGTGATTTCAAAGGAAGATTCTTCTATTTTTCTGTTACTTTTGTGGAGAGCTGGCATGTGTTACAAGTGCTTACTATTGACACACTGTGCTCTACTTTTCCTACCATTGTACCCTAGCAGTGGTTAGGGACACAAGGAACAAAACCTTGGCAAAAGATGTTTTTATTTTGGTTGTCCTTTCTTCTCCGTGAAGGTGCCCTGAACTGGTGGCTGAGTGCTTCTGGTAGATCTGTGAGCTTGTAGCTACTCATCAAAACACGGAAAGGTCGATTTGTAGAGTTACTTCAGTGTACACAGCTGATGTTGGCAGAGGAATTTAGTTACTGGAGGTTTGGGATTGCAGTTTCCAATATAGAATTTATAAAAGGAAAGATGCTTTCTGTAGACTCTCATGTTTCATTTTGCAATGATAATGCAATGCCAAATTCTTCCAGCTTACTCATTTCTCCCAGTTGTAATGATGAATGGCGTAAAATGGGCTGTTGAATTAAACAAAAGTGTTTCTCAGTAGGAGAATATTTCTTAATATTGACTATATGATATAGTGTGTTCAATTAAAAAATAAATCATGAATATTTTTTTCATTCTAAATGAGAGCTAGGTATACTAGCTGCTAATTTAGTAATAAAAGCTGATTTCTTTTTAGTTGATTTAATTTTTAAGTTCAATTTAAAGGATCCTTTTCATGCCTTTCTGTTAAGAACAGCATAGCATTTGGGTTTTCTTTTTTCTTTTTTCTTTTTTCTTTTTTCTTTTTTCTTTTTCTTTTTTCTTTTTTCTTTTTTCTTTTTTCTTTTTCTTTTTCTTTTTCTTTTTCTTTTTCTTTTTCTTTTTCTTTTTCTTTTTCTTTTTCTTTTTCTTTTTCTTTTTCTTTTTCTTTTTCTTTTTCTTTTTCTTTTTCTTTTTCTTTTTCTTTTTCTTTTTCTTTTTCTTTTTCTTTTTCTTTTTCTTTTTCTTTTTCTTTTTCTTTTTCTTTTATTTTTTTTTCTTGGTTGAGCTCTGTGGCTTTTTGCAAGGAGCTAGTCAGTACTTCCATTAACCCCTTTCCCTGTGGTGGTAGTCTGCCTGTTTCCAGGAAGGGCCTCTTCAGCTTGGTAAATTTTTATATGATTTATATGATCCCCACTTAGTTATATGTAAGAAGCAGCAAAGGAAAAAGATAATAGTGCTCTCCTTTGTTCTGTGCAAAAATGAGGTGCCTGTGTCTGATGTGCTTCTCTTAAGAGACTGACAGAAGTGTAAGTAGGGTACTTCAGTGTGAAACTGGGGTGGTGTCAATACCACCCAGATCCTTTTGCCTCTGTGAGCAGGAACTCCACAGCGGTGGAGCTAAACAGACAGGAACTAGGATGGAGTCCATGAATTATCCAGAGTGCCTGGGAGGCTGTGCCTCTGCATGTCTGCCTGTCATATACTGAGCAGACTTTAGGCATGTGTCAGTGCTCAAGCTCTTGGACAGAATCTGTTTGTCTTGCTATCTAATTTTAGTTGTCGTCTTTTCATTAACCTTGGATAGGACTGAACTTTCTTTAAAGAAAGGAGATAAACCTAGCTATTTTTGGAAAGAAAGCCCTCTTAATTTCCCTCTCTAACAGCCTGTAGTTCAGTGGGCCAGAAAACACGTAACTGTACTTTGGTAGTAGTAATATTCACAAAGTTTAACTAACTAGAGAGAATTGGAGAGCAGCACAGTAATTTCTGCAGTCATTTATGTACTTAGCATAACTTCCCTAGCAAATGATGACTATAAAATTCTATATATTTAGCTGCTTTTCCCTATTAAAATTCAATAGATATCTGTCTACAAGTAGTTAGTTGTACTTGGTCTCCCTCCTGACATTGTTTCTTGGCTGCTTCATGTTGTGTCATCCACCTCAGGATGCTGGTGAACAACAGCTTGACTTTGTAAGTAAGGCAAATCTCCAATAGAGTTTAGGTTAAACTTGTTCTGATGTGAAACTTAAACAACTGTACATCGAAATAATGAAACCAGAAGGAACTGAGCATTGCAAAACTTTGTTTAGTTACCTTAGAATGCAACAGAATGTTATTTACGGTGGGCTGGTTTCGAACCAGTATTAATTGTTGTAATAGGCTTCACTGTGAATTCACAGATAAACATTTTTGTGTAAATACAATACTTTTGTGCTATAATATACCAGAACTTAATTTTATGACAATCTGGGGATTAGCCTGTCCTAATTGCATTTATTATGTATTATGCACTGGAGAAAGGGGCTGCCTGCTAGACACTGTCATGCAGTT
Organism: Phylloscopus collybita; assembly: GCA_027886175.1. Classification (NCBI taxonomy): domain Eukaryota; kingdom Metazoa; phylum Chordata; class Aves; order Passeriformes; family Phylloscopidae; genus Phylloscopus; species Phylloscopus collybita. The sequence goes on from JAJNNQ010000130.1 coordinate 8,941,919, forward strand.
TGCTTTTCAGGCAGTCACTTTGTCTTTAATAATTAGCACAACCGTACAAACATGAAATCTGCTTCCCTTTTTCCTTTGTGTTATTTTGCACAACTTTTTGGATATTTTTCTTTTTTCTTTTTTTCTTTTTTTTTCTTTTTTTTTTTTGGAAGAAAGGGGTGTGGCCATGGGAACCAATTAGCAGGCCTAAATTTGCATATTCAACATGTAGCAATGAGAATTGTGATGAGCATTGGAGGAAAATGACTGCTGTTCTCAGTCCATCTAGCTCATTTACTTTTCCATCGCTAGCTTTTTACTTTCTTTCTCTCTGGCAGCCTTGGTCAACATTTTATGGCCAGAAGTAACGAGGTGGGCACAAATTCCTGCTGCTCATGGTGTTATTGGCTATACTCTTCCCTCACATTTCAAGTGTCTTGGGTTATAGAACCAAAAATGTGTATTCTATTTCATTTGTTAAAAGCAGCTAAAAAGATGTTTTTCTTTATCTCTTGTAACTCTGGGAGGAGGAGAGTGAGTGCCTTCTGATAATGGGCCAACCGTTAAAACCAGGTGGGGCAGTGTTTCTTATCTCGTTCACCACCTGTCCTCCCTCCAGGGGAATATTTTCTGCTGATGAGCCATTAAAGCTCACTTAAGGGCACATCATGTTCCATCATCCCAATTGTGAGATGCTCCACCTAGTGGGGGGGGAGCCAACCATTCCTACCTAAATAAAAACTGAGATGTAGGAACACAGGTATCTGGCTTCACCAGTTTCCTGGAAGAAAACTAGACCCTTCTCACCATCACTGGACCCTTTTCTACAGGATCATCTCTACTCCAACAGAACCACATCTGCCACTCCAGAAGTACTTTTAAACTGCTTCCAACACCCTGACCAACAGGGTGTCAGGTTGTAGCTCTGACTCTGTCAGGGTTTTCCAGGATTGTTGTTTGTTAGTTTGCTTGTTTAGTTAGGTGGTTTTGTTTTCTACTACATTTGTATTGTTAATATTCCTAGTAAAAAACTGTTATTCCTATTCCCAAATCTTTGCCTAAAAGCCCTTAATTGCAAAATTATAATTTAGAAAGAGTGAAAGGTTTGCATTCTCCATTCCAAAAAAACCTCCAGCTTTGCCTGGCAGATACCTGTCTTTCCAAACCAAGACATGAGGGAACTAATACTGACCTGGGGATCCTTAAGGACTTGGGATGGTAGAGAAATCTATTTCAAGTGCAAGTGCTCTGTTGACAGGTATCAGATGATTGCTGCTCCATGTCCCAGGGTGCTGAAAAATACCAGCAATTTCCCAGCCCCATTCCAGCTGGATTTTGTGCCGTGTGTGGGCTTCTTCCCTTGACATTGGTTTTATTCTTTTTGCAGTATCCCCCATCCCAACTCACCCTAAGCAGGTTGTCAAGGTGCAGTCCTTTCTTCTGTGGGGATGTAGTGTCTCCCCTCTCATGGCTGGGAGCAGTTTGATGCAGGGACTATCTTCACTGCACCATGTGGGTGCAGAGTTTCCTTCTCAGCTTTGTTAAACTACAGCAAATAAGCTGATTTCATCCTAATGCATTATGAATTGTCCTAAAACCAATTAATTATTCCTCTGATGCTCTGTTGAACAGTGTCTATGTGTTATTGTCTATGTGAGATTCTCTTCACATCTCTGCAGGCAAAGGGCACAAAGTGTGTACACAGATGTGTGTGTGTGTTCAATACTGTCACTGCAAAGTAAAATTATACAGGTTTTTATCCTATTAAAGTACAATCACTTGGCTTTTATTTTATTATTATTATTCCCACTGCTTTGCTTCTGTTTCTCCTTTTTAATTTTCTTTCAAGTGAAATGTTAATCTCCTGATATTGCTGGAAAGTTTGGAATGCGTGACATGTCTGCTTGAAGACTGTCATGCCCTGCTGGTGTTTTAAAATCACAGAGTCTGACACTGCTCACAGCAGTTTTGCCCTGGGCCCTTATAGGGCTCTTTGTTGATTTGTATGCCCGTAGCATTCAGAAGAAACTTTGGTCTGGGGATTTGTTGGTTTAGTTGTTGTTGCCTTTTTTTATTAAATTGTGTCTTCATATTTTGATGTGTGAAGATAAGAACTGGAGAAAGAAGTGCAACTACAATTCCAAAAGTCCCACAGTTTAGTTTTATTGTGTTGCATGATCTTCTCTTGCAGGTAATGCGTGTTCCAGATTGTCATATTACATGTACATTAGACCAGAACAGGAGTGATTTTGAGAAGAAAATAATTTTAAAAAATGATGTAAAAGTTAAATTAGATTAATCACTACTTTTAAACCCATGCTAAATACATATTGCTCCTCATGGAGGCAAGCAATGCAGCACACACTGTCGTACTGAAGCCAAGCTTTTAATAACAGCAGCAAGGGGAATATTTAGCATTCTAAGGAACAAGAGACAAGGGCTGGGAAAATGTAGCTAGCATGTCCATTTTATTTTACTGGAGCAGCAGGCCTTGATGGCTTGGATCAGTCTATTCACTTGATACTTTGATCAGAACAGCTTAAGCTGTTGAAAAATTTTCCCTCTTACAGCCACACACTTTGGTTTTTAAAGATATATGTGATTTGCTGACATCTGATGTATTCCCTTTCTGCTTGGGAATGCTGTAGTCCATTTGTTGACATAGCCTAGTTTGGGTGCCAGCTTGAGACTAGAAGGAGAAAAGAAATGAAGTCAAACCACGAGGCTGTAGCAACTCAGGGGAAGTTCTTAATTCAGAAGGTCCTTAAGTTGTTCTCATGCATTTCAAAATTATTATGTATTTCTGCTCATAAGCACCATTTGGACACTGAACCCTTATTACTTTTCTTCTGGATACTTTGTTAATTAAAATAGACTTTTTCAATTGCAAAATTATCTGGAACCGGTTTGTTTTTAATTGTTTCTCTATTTTCAGTAACTAATTTGCCTTAGAGTAAATGAAGTTTTACACATGTAAAATATGAAGAATTATGTTTATTTTGCAAGGTTTTATAGAAGACCAGATTTGTATAGTTGCAAGATGAGTGTATTCTACTGAGCACATATTAAAGCCTAATGGTTTGCAATCAAAAGAATTATTTAATTTGGAAGCTTGGGGGTAACTGTTTTTTGAGATTTTACTGTAGGAGTTGGACTTGCTGATCCTAATGGGTCCCTTCCTACTCAGCATATTCAATAATTCAGTGATTTTATGATTTTATGACATTGAACTTTGCTGTGCATTCTTCTTTCCTGATTCATCACTCTTCATTTTCACTGCTCAGATAATACAGAGTATTGCCCCAAACACATTTGTTTTGATTCTCCTTCCTCACAGTGTTTTTGTATTTCTGCTGAACTTACTCTCGTCATTTCCTTTTGCCTATTTTTTCTTGGTGCCTTTTGTTACCCTTTCCTCATTATTATGAAATGGTCTGTTACTCTTCTTTCCTTCCTTTCAAAAAATCCAGCTGTTCAGAATAAGCCTGGGGAGATAGACTGTGCCATTAACCTTGGTGCTGTGCTGCCAGTGAAAGCTGAAAAAGCATTTGGTATCTTTCTGGAGTTTAAACCCTTGTCTCTTCCAAAAAGTAGTCAATGATACTCTTTTCTTGCTAATATACATCTGAATTGTTTTTTGGTTTTGATTAATTGGAAGTAAACTATTTGTGGAGATGATAATGAAGGAATTCTCCTAGAACTGTGCTACCATTCCCATTTAGTTCAAGAGATGGGATGGATTCTGAATAATCACTCTGTGGAGGAATTACAAAGGGAAAAATGATATTCAGATTTATTTTGTTGGTTTGCTTTTGCAGGGGTTTTATTAAGACACTGAGTCTGTCCTCTCTTTGCAGATTGTTAGGAAACAAAGCCATGTACTCTGCAGTGGGATTGCAGATCCTAAGTGCAGGTAGTGCATATTAGTGCTGTATTACAGCCCGTTATCCAATGGTTCACAGACAGAATAAGGTCTAGGGTGAAAACTTGGCAGTGTTCTTGGATTCATGCACCATTTATAACACTTACCTGTCCTCAGTTTTGTGATGAAAATTTTCATTGTACTGAAGAAGTTGTCTCATTGTTAACATTTGGGTTGTGATGGTAAATAACCAATTCAACACAGGTGGCTGCAGCTTTACAGAATGCAGAGGGGACTAAATATTTACTGACAACATTTTAATTGAAAGAATTTGATGCTGCAAGTGACCCAGTGTTGTGGGTTATCTTTTCTTCCAGAACATCTGATGCTGGAAAAGCAGTTGGTACCATTGAAGTCAACCTTGTGAAGATGGGAGAGCTAGAGGAGGGAGAAGCAGACCACATCACAGCAGATAGCCTGGATCAAAAGGTAGAAACTCAGTTTACTGCATGAAGTTAATTAGAGTGTTCAGTTGTACCAGATGTCTAAAATACTAATTACTAAATTGGGTTAAGGACTTAAAACCAAATTTCTGGAGTAAGTACTATGTACACTTATCTCCCTCAACTAAAAAAAATAAACCTCATGAAAATGTACAGAGTACTACTCTAACCTGAGTTTCCTAGCCTTTCTAGCCCCTTTCCTTTTTCAAGAAAAAAATAGCTTTTTTTTTTTTTAATCTCAACTGGATGCATTTGATCACTCCTGATCAAAAAACTGTCCAGAGAGATGCCATAAGTACAGCTTCTTTTTTCCTTGGATAGCTGCTCTGCTTTGTGCCCTTGAAGGCCTGTTCATGTTGATTTTTATGTGCAATCTGTGCCCACAATACTGAAAAGCTGGGAAGAATGACAGGCAAACCAAAGAAGAGGTGGATTCCCTTGCAGAGGGGCAGATTCACCTGCATTTCCTGGGAGCACACAATTTTTGCAGCCCTAATACGATGCTTTACTGCTTAACACTGTGGTGTATTCTGTACTTCATGGGAAAAAAATTAAAAGGAAATATTGCTACAGGGAATGCAGTTTGGTTTTTTTTTAATTTTGTTTGGAAGTAACATGTAAGACTATTTTTTGAGAAAAGGACATTATTTTCAATATCTTTTTTGCTTGACCAAACCAGTCTGCTTCTAGGTCAAATTCTGAGGGTAGATTTTACACTTTTTTCCCACCACTTATCTCAAGGGACTTCAATGCCTTTTTAAAACAGTAGATGATTTGGATCAGTTCCAAAAAACCAACAAATGCTGTGAAATCTTTCTGATTCTGAACTGTAAAACTTGCACAATACAGGCAACATGCCCTGTTTTTTCAGCCTTCTCTTTTATTTTGCTTTTCTATCACTTCAAAATGTGGAACGAGACTCCTTGCAATTATTTGAGATGTAATTAATGAGCTGCATCTGGCCTGGAGGAGACAGAAGGTTTTATTAGCAAAAGTTTTCTACGATTTTTTAATACTTGTAAAGAGAGACCAGACTCATGACCAGGTGTATTTTGTGTGGTCTTTAAAGGAGTCCTTGGTTTGTATAAATCAGTTGCAGCACAGTCTTGGTTTATATATTGATAGTGAGGAGGTGAGTGAATTGTGAGAATGTCGAGTTACTGAATTAATATAAAATAAGTAAGTTTTGAACTGGGTTTGCTCACTTTAAGATAAACTATGTGCAGGAATTTCTCATGGAAGAGGAAGGTGATGGTTCAGTTCATTTTCAGATATCACCTGGCAGAGAGTACACCATGTGTTGCTCTCTGCCTTAAGCCCTCCACTGAGCTTCTAGGAACTGGAGAACAGAGCTCCCTATCACCTTTAGAGACTTCCATTTGTTTTCTGGCTGGGGGTAGGAGAAGCATTAAAAATATATGTCATACCACATTTAACATAGGTGTACACTGATTGATTTTTCCATAAACTTTTTTTGTACTTTTATGCACTAATCTTATCAAAGCAATATCCTGGTTCACTTGTATAACAAATTACTTCAATCTCAAAATGTGAGCACATTTTAAAGATTTTTTGTGCTTCCTACTTTTCCCTTGTTTAAAAATTAATGAAGTGTTTTCATGCACTGTGCATGTGAAAACTGCTTTGCCTAAAGAAACCTCTTTGAAAGCACAAGACTTGTCAAAAATTGTTTTAAAATAAAGTGCCTTATTCTTATAATAAAACTTATTTATTAAGCCAAACTATTAATATCTCTCAACACTTCTACCTGGTAGGAAATACTCTGTTTTATTATGGAACAGCTGATCATACTTTGTCATTTTCTTGGCTATAATTCTGATTGTGTTACAGTAGCTTGGAACAGAAATACAAAGATAAAAATTTAAATTTTAGTTAAGACTTGAGAAGTTTATATTATCATCAGTGATGGCTTTCAGCCTGCATTTATAAATTGCCATGGATTTCCTTCAGAGGCCCTGAATGTGTCCCGTTTGTGATTGTGTTTCTTTTGCAGTGTGCATTGGTTCGTGAGTGTACAGCCACTGAAGGCATAAGTGGGAAAGACAACCTGCCTTCCTTAAACGCGGGTAAGAATTCCAACATCTGTAGGAGGTGGCTGTTGCAATGCTCTGTGGTCCTGAAGAAATCACACATATTTGTGGCAGAGCTCATAAATGTTTCTTCAAATGCTGCACAGATGTTTAGGTTCAATATTTTAGTGTTTTATACGTATTTGACATTACTGTTTTACTGAGAAATTTGAAGAAATGCGTGTCACTTCTGCTGTCTGAAGCAGTGCTGAAATCTCCATCGCCTACATCTTTACTGTTCTATGACTTTCAAGACTGTCAGTGACTTCCATGGGCATGGAATTTATGTCATCACTTTGTGTCATGTCATTGCATGGCATTCTGTTAAATAATTATGCATTATTTGTAAGTGAATACCCCAGGCAATCAATCTCTCTCATAGCTGATGAAGTGGCAGTTTCAGTTTGATCTGGAAACTGTCTGTCCTGGAATGAAAGGAGCTGTTGGCAAGGCATTCTCAATTCTAGGTCAACTCTGGGCTTGAGTGCATGGTGTTAAACTAGATCTATTTCTCTTTCATTATGCTGAGAAATATTACATGCTGATATGCTGCACCATAAAACTTTTATTAGCCCACGTTTATGAATCTCCATTACTCTGCAGTAACAATGTCACAAATAAGTTATATGGGTCATCTGAAACCACAGTGCTGTCAAGAATTCGGTGTTTGCTGCATACAGTTGAGGAGGAATGTTACTGAAGTTTTACAGCCTTTTAAAACCTTTACTGAAACTTTTTCATCTGACTTCTCTGACGTGGCAGACTTACTGAATCAGCTTTGCAGTCTGAAGGAAGCACTAAAACCCTCCAAAAATTAAATTCTTCCATCTATGCATGAATGCTGTATATTTTTTTTTCTGTGAGTTGAGACTAGATCAGAAACAGAAAAAGTTTCTTCTACAGAACTACCATTTATTTTCATCAATTCAAGAAGAGAAAGATGTTAATTGAGAATTACTGAATGTACAGGAACTACATCTGGCTCCAGAAATTCCTGAACTGGAAATAGCTGGAGGCAGGGAGGGTATCTCTAGCTATCTATTTATGGCTTTCCTTGAAGATAAGATACAGAGAGAGTTGAAGGATTTGGTCTAGCTCAGTGCAGTTCTTGGATTCTGATTCTGTACCTCATCCAGATTAATGGGACTTGAAGAAATGACATTTCTGTTCAGAGAGTGATATTGATTCACGAGTGATTTTTTTTTTTTTTTCCTATTTGTTGCCTCCCTTGTGTGTGGGTTTGATTGGGGAATTTTCTTGACTTGTTTCCTTGTATGGGAAAATGCTGTGGGTTGTGAATGTATTTTGTTGGAAATTCCAAAGTAGATGTCAGTTTTAGGAATATTGAAGTGTAGATTGATTTGTCAAGAATATTTGCATGTGATTCTATAGTTTATCTAGACAGCGTTTTCACATTGATTATTCTCATATATAAACACAATATAAAAGCAAACCCTACCCAGCACTACTAGGGTTTATAAAGTCAAACATACCATGGAGGGCTCTTTTTTTTGGTCATTTTTTTGGGTTTTCAGCTTTTTTTTAAGAATTGAGGGGAAAGAGGAGAACTGCAGGTGTGTGTGCAAGAAATGACAGCATGCAGGATATTGGAAAGAGTTTGCACTCACAGGAAGTTTGTTCTAATAAATAATTACTCTTCAGTCTGTTTCCTGTACTTGTGAATTTCTCTTCTCATCCAGCATCGTCTCTGCTTTCCCGCTTGACACCAGGCACTGGTTCCAGGTTTTGGCAGTTCCACTCTTTTTACTGAATTCCCAATTTATTTTCTTAGAAAATGTTAGCTCTCCTTTTATACTGCCAGCCTCTTTCCCCAACCCATCAGACTTCTTGCCCAGCATACCTCCATGGCTGGGCTTCCTGTGGGTTAAGGCTCTCTTTTTTTGCCTGGAGACAGACTGGATTTCTCCTATGGGTACCTGTGCAAGAAGTGTCAGGAAACGTGATAACATCAACGGTGCCTGCACTGCTTTCCCTGCTGTGCTCATGCAGAACTCCCCTCAGAACAGTATGTGTTCCATATACATACATATTTAGTACATGTGTATACTGTTGTAAAGCTTTCTGGTGCTTTCTGTTTCTTGTTGTTTATCAGGCCTTCAAAATGATGAAACTGAAAAAAACACCCCTCTGTGAATCCTTAAGCCTGTAGGCATAGAAGCACGCTGGCACTCTTCTGAAATTTAAATCTTAGGATAGGGAATTCACAGCCCTCCAGTGAGTTATGAGATTCTTATTGAGTGAGTGGGAATGAGCAGTGTATTTCAGAGCCTTATCACTATTCCATCTATACCCCAAGAGATTGAATTTACGTCTCAAAATTCAGTTATTTATTTATAATTCTGGAGGGTTTGCCAGTTGTTTGCATGTAAACAAATTGCATACTAAATAAAAAGGAGAATAAGGGTAATTGAAATTAAGCAAAATTAAGAAAGCTGTAATTATTACTCCTGAGGTAATACACATCATGTACCTATGCTATAAAGAAAGATATAAATAGAAACACTATTAGTAAATTAAGATATGGCAGAGATATGCTTTGATCTATATTCAATAGGGAATGAAAATAAAAGCAGAGTATTCAGTCTTTTATTATTTTTTTTATTCTACTTTCAGGGGAAGCAATGTGAAGGATATTGCATGGAATAAAAAGCACAGAGGTCTTCATATTTAAAAATGAGAGTGTCAAAAAATATGGATGGGTAAATATACGGCACTGGCTTTTAGGCTTGATGCTATGAAGAAAAGCTTTTAAGATAGGCTTTTTTAACTGCAGTTCATGTGGATTTTGTGTTTTCCAGTGCCTCTCATGATCACTGGCTAAATACAGGAAGGATTATGTTTATGAAACTTCCACTCATTTTAATAACTACTTTTTATACAAACCAGTTCTAGTCTTGCCATTCTTGTTGTTTGGGTGCTTTTTTGTATGCCTTCTAGAATTCTGTTCTGGACAACTTGTTATAGTTAGAAATTAATTCTTGTTGTATTTGGAAAGGAAGATACTTCTGAGATTTTTATGGACTCACATGCCTTCAGTGGTTATTCTGTCCATAAAGGAAACCTCAAGTACTATGCAGCTTTTATTGACAACCTCAAGATTTAGCAATACTGCGTATTGCAATAATTTGGATTCTTTAGGGAAAATTCTCAAGCTTTTTTTCTGAGTTTGTAAATGAAATTTTGTTCCTAAACCCATGGAGATATGATGTGACCATTTTAAAAAACTTACAACACACTTGAGATTATCCCCATCTGAAAATTCAGACCTGAATCAAAGGCTTGAAAATTCGGGTAGCACCTGGAGAGGAGTTTAATAATTCTAGCAACGATAAAAGTCACAGCTTTGGATCTATATTTTCAGTGTTCTTTGTCCCTTGATGCAGTCCTGATGGGTTTTCTGGGGTTTGCTTTTTTTCTTTGTGATGGTGGTGGTGACAGGGGAGATGGGAGGAAAGAGATTTTTCAGCTACGTATTTGCATTAGGTTGTCACAGATTAATGTGTATTTTTCAGTGTAATAGATTCTGAGTGTGAATTTAAGGGCTATTCTTGGGAAAAATCCTTTGATCAGCTCCTTAGGAAGTAAATAAATAAATAAAAAAAGGTAAAATAAAGAAGAGAGCCTTTTGTGTCTGGGGCATCATCATTTAAAATGTCCTGGTAATATGTACCAGCCTGCTCCCTACTGATCAGGGGACACAACAGAAAAAAACAAACCCAACCCAAAATTATCATCTGGTTTGGGAGTTTTCTGTTTAAGGCCAGACCTGAATTAGCCCTTACTTTCCTGAGGTCTCCCTGACATTTGAAAAATTGCATTCCCTGCCTTGTTAATGGGAGATGATTGGTGTCATGTATCAGCTTTGTGAACTGACAGAAGCTGTTAATATTATCAACGAGACTGATGTCATTGGTTACAGGAATCTCAGCAAAAGAGAAGGAAAGTAGGAAATATGCATTGCCTCATACTTTAACCAAGTGATGTAGTAAAGCCTGAACACTTGGTGAAAGTTGATCATAGGCACTGGGCTTGGAGATGCCTTTTTCTGTAGTTAAATCTGTTCCTTTAACTCTAAAAGTGAGTGGAAAAATGTTTGAACACTGAGATATTTTGGGTATTAGTAGTAAAGAAAAATTGCTGGTTTTCATATGTCAGATGTCAAGCATCTCTTTGGCTTATTTCATAACACTAAGTCAGAATTTAGTTTTTGAAAGTGAAATCACTCATAACTAAAGGCAAAATGACTCTAGAAAGACTTCCAGTTTTTCATCAAGGACTAATGATGAAAGACATCTCAGTATAGTGATGTGAATACAGAGCAGTACACCTAAACATTGCTCCTTTCTTCGAGTTGCCAGCAATGGGTTTATTATCAGTATATTTAAATCTCTGGCCTTTCCTAAAGGATTTCTGTTAAAAAACCCTGATTACTTAGATACATAAGTCAGTTTGTGTACCTTTCATTTTTCATTCTCTATACATCAGCCTACCTAAACATGAATGGTGTCAGGGAGCTGTGAATTGAAATGTCTGTTAGGAGCTGTCGTTTTGACAGCAGCAGTTTCCCCAGAGCACACATGGGGAAATGCATTCCTCTGAGTTATATATCCCTCAGCAGCAGATCAGTGGGAGCCTGCTGGAAGGCAGCTATCTCCAGAAGGCTGACAGAAAGGTACCAGTGGAGGATTTGGATGGCTGTCCAAAGTCATTCCGAGTTAGGATGCTGTGGACATGTGTGTTAAATGACAATCATTTGTCTCCAAGTAAGCTTATCAAAGCAGTCAAACAGCTTTTTCTTCCTCAGCTTCTTCCCCTATTTGTTCTTTCTGGAAAATAAGACCAGGGTAAAAAAAGATAAAGGTGGAAAGGAGAGAGTAGAAATTTCCCACCTTTATTATACAGCATCATTGTAAGACCTGAATGGAAATGTAGCCAAGATGAAAACTGTAAAATAAAAAGCATGATGGGTTTTAAGCATAATCTTCCAAAATACCAAGAAATGTGATTTTCTTGTGTCGTGTTGCAATAGTGATCTGAAAACTGTGTGGAACATATTGACAGGGCTGTTATATTTATTTCTATGCAGTGGCAGTGTTTTGGCCACATCAATGATCAAGGTAACTCTAATATGGTCAAAGGTCAAGATTCCTTTCATGTGGAAGCACACCTTCTATTTGTGTTAGTGCTTTTTGTGTCCATGTCAAGGGCAGCTGAGTCCTGTGCCATTTATTGAAATTGTGAGTGGTTCTAGCAGGTGGTAAGCAGTGGTGGTGACTGTTCATTTGTGCATTGTTTTTCCTAACTTCAGTTTAAATGTTAGAAAAGAGAGGTCTAATGTGCATTCTCACTATTTTGAAGACCTAAATTCAAAGATTACCTACTCTGCTGGTACAATGTGATTATTGATGTACTAGTAATACTTTGTCCTCCACGTGCTGGTATAAAAAAAAATAAAAATTAAATGTTTTTAGTGGAGTTTTAACAGTTCTCAAATCAATTTTGTAAGCAAGGGGGAAAATACTATATTTATTTTTGCAGGTTATTGTCATAAATTTTCAGAGCCATATCACCACAGTAAAGCAATGGTATTATTTTTCCTCTTTGCAGTGCTGAGAAACCCAGTCTGTAAGTTATATAGATTCCCCACTTCTGACAACAAGTGGATGCGGATCCGGGAACAGATGGCCGAGACTACCCTCTCTTTCCATGTTCCTAAAGAACTAATAAATCTGCACATAAAGGAGGATATGAGAAGGTAAGGGACAAGCAGCAGCAATAGTAAGCACTAGACTTTATTTTTCTGACTTGGAACAGTGCAAATGATGAGCTAAAAACATAGTAATTTGAAGTATGAAACGGACACTTTGTGGCTGCTAAGTATTTACAGTTGTGACTGAACAACAGAATTGACTGCTCACAGTTTTTAGGACTCCAGTGTCCTCATGAGTTCTGAGCAATGAACTGTGCTAAAGTGTGGTCATGACTTTGAATCTGTGAATGCCAACATTTGGTTAACAGTATCAATACTCTGGAAGATTAACATTTTATAGTGAATCAGCAAATGACAGGGGTGTGAGCAGCATCGTGGTCTGTTTGGCTGTGTGTGTCTGGGTAGAGTTAATAACATAGACAAGCATTATGCAATGGAAAATGACAAGTCTGTCGTGAGTAAAGGAACAATGAGGATAAAAATGACATTCCTCTTGCTAATCTGAATTAGTTGGCATAAGAAAAGGACACCAAAGTAATGTTTGTTTGAAACCTTAGTTCGTGTTTGGACTTATAACCAGGAGAGATGTCTGAGAATTGTTATAATGTGCATGGCCTGAAGAAAAAGGAGAATAGGGATCACAGGTGTCCCAAAATCCTTTGTGTTTCCAATTTCCCATTGCAGTGATTAAAATGGCAGCCTGTCCTTGAATCCTGGTAAGCTGTGCTGATAAAATTTGGGGGAAGTCCTGTATTTTAAGTATTCCAGGGCTGCCCTGTAGACAATGCCTTCTTTTTCCAGTGATAATAGATGATGTAGAAGATATTGCCTCCTTCCTCATGAAAGTTGCTTCACACATAGATGAGCATCTGGTCTCACATATAAGAGTAATACTGCAACCTAGTGTTGCATCCCAAAGCCATCCTGTGCACTTTCAGTCAATTCCTTCCTGTTGTGGTTTACAGAGGTTGTTTGTTCTGCTATATGAAGCTTCTTTTCTTTTTCCTTTTTTTTTTTTTTTTTTAATTTACCCCATCTGTTGCTTCTGTGTGATGTTTTTATGCCAATAGAACAGCATGTGGGAGACTGGAATCTTGATTTTAATAAAGTCAGTGGACTGATACATACTTATCCATGGTGATGATGGGTTATAAAAATCCTATGAATTGTTATAATACTTTATTTTATTCATTTAGTACTGTGTTCAGGCATTTATGGCCTCATCTTGTTTGAGAATACTTATGTGCAAGGTTGTTTTTAGTAAGCAATAAAAATAGATTATGCTGACTCTCACAGTTCATGCACTTCCCATATTTTCATTTGCCCCATGGGCAAATGCCTTTTAAATGTTAGAGGATTACTTTAACCACTTTTACTACTACTGCATTATTCTCTCCAAAGGCATAATGCAAGTAATAGCCCTTCTTGTTATTTCATATTAGAGAATTCACCTCCCTGGATAAACTCAGAGTAAAAAAATCACCACAGTGGGGTTTTCTCCCACCAAAATAAGGAAAAGATTTGAGAAAGAAACAGAAGTAAAAGTTGCACAAGGATTGCGATAAGTTCTTCTGATTTTCCTGATTGCCAACATGATTGAGCTGCTCAAGCCTAGTTGAAAGTGTGGGTGTGAAAGAGAGACGAAGCGATTGATACAGTCTGAGGGAGGAGATAAGACTAACCACAAGGAGCAACAACATGTAGAATACCAGCAGGTGGTGGGAATAGGGGCATCTGTGGCATCTGTCATCATATGAGAGTGTGGGTTGGAGCTTCAGCTTTGCCTGGGCTTTCCTTTTCAAAATAATTGTGAAGATGTGTGTTCTTGTGGAGTCCTTACACTTGTAGTCTAGTAAAATGTGTGAGGAGGATGCTACTGTAGTAGGTGTTGAACTCACACAAAACATGCACTGCACAATCTCCAGGATATTCTCTTCTGAGGTATTCTTCTCTCTGTCTTTTCCCCCCAGTTAGTACAAAAGGATAAATGATTTTTGTCTCAGAAACCATTTCTTACCATACTTAGGCTCTTTCATTTTATTTTTATTGTGACTTCAATATAGTCAGGTCTGAAGCAATTACCTATAAAAATATGCAAGTAAGAGTTAAGCTCATTCAGTATTCATTATAAATTGTAGTTTAAATTCCCTTTTCTCACAGCTCTTAAGATTGTTTATCTCTTGATAAAACTCCAGCGTTCATTGTTAACCAGACTCTTTCCTTTACCGACATGATGCTTTGAAATATGTAACCTCTAAGGGTATTTAACTTTGGGTTTCAGCATGAAATAATGTTTTTAAAGAAATGCACAAATTAAAGAGTTTATCCTTCAAACCTCCCTGAAAAAAAAATTAGTAGGAGCTATATGGTAATTTTTATTGTTCTAGTAAGGGTCAAACAGTCTGCTTTGCTGGTTTTTATTACAAAATTATTTCTGTTTCCTCTTTGAGGTGTTCCAATGAGTCCTTTCTGCTGTTTTTAATATTTCTTTACACATATCTGGTCCAGATATTTTACATGTGTCATGCAAGATTAGCCAAGTGGTTCTTTGAACCTAATGATTATAAAAAAGACGTAGCTTGTAATAATTTTCAGAAGGTTGATTGGCCTATATAATTGATGCTTGCAGTTGTAGATGCAACTGGTGTAACTGGATCAGCACAGCAAGAGATTTGGCTGAAAGGAAATTCCATCTGTACTTGTATTTGGACCACGTCATTTGTGATCACAGCTCATAAGCAAATTTCAAATATAAATTACTGAACTTAAACCCACTCTCTGAGTACAAAGCACACATGCAAGCTTTCTCCCGCATCAGAAAGGACTGTCCTGTCTCATCAACATTGGGCTTCTTTTTTGGTGCAAATCTATGCAGTCTGTATTTTATTTCTTTCATGCAACATTTTTGACATTTTGGAACGATGGCAAGATTCAGACTTGACTGAAAAATACAAACTTTTCTGCTTCCTCTTATTACACAACTTCCGTTGGGAAATGGAGCCCCAGGCATTCATGCCACGTGTTGGGAGAAGCTTTGATATTTCTGGACCTTTGGATGTTGGAATTTACTTGACTTGTTTTTGAGCAGTGGCATTGCAAAAATGTTGTATTGATAAGAACTGATAGCATTTAATAAAAGTAATTTTGGGTAAACTTAGCATGACTTTTGAAGATATTTGAACCAACCACATTCAGAGAGGCACTATGTTACTATGCTTATCCACTTAAGGATTTTCACAACATTGTTTCTTATAAGTACCTTATTTTCAACACTTAAAAAGTTCCCAAACTTGTCAGTAAAATGTAGCTCAGATACATACAAATGCAGTATTTACCTCAGCATGCATCCCAAAGGATATGAAACCTTTATCTTCTTGTTCTCCATCAATTACTGCATAAAGGAATGTGAGTATAAGAATGTAAGAGTAGCTTGACTTTCGTGAACAGTGTTTAGACAATTGTCCTCATCAGACAAGATCAGCTTTAAACCCAGCAATCTACAAACTAAAGGATAAAACATTGTAATGAATCAACACTGCATAATTTTGTCCCCTCTTCATTTCACTGTTCACAAACAATTTTGGAAGACATGGCCTGTGTAAAAGTCTAAGAGGGGCTTTCAGAGGTGACTTAAGTAAATTTTTCTGGATTTTACTTTCATTTGAGGTGTTTGAAATTGTTCTGCATTAGAAAGGAGTGATATCACCTGATTTTTTTGACAGTTACCTCTCCATAACGTTACCTACAATCCAGTGCTGAATCAATGAAATGCTGACTTGAGACTGCCCTCTCAGAGAAGGCTTTTTTTGCAAGATCCACACGGGTTTTAAGACCTCAGAGAAATCATTCAGTACCAGTTAGCAAAGGCTGCTATGATTCCCAGATGTTATAATTGTGCACAGCATGCCCTGAGGAAGTCCATATCGAGCCAATTAGAGCCTCCCACAATATAGTGAAAAAATGCAAAATTGAAGTGAAAAATTGTGTCAATTCCTGTCACTTAAGGCATTAGGGTGGCTAAAAAAAGCTTTTTACAGTTTTGTGATGTTGCTTGTGTCATAGAGATCCTCACTCTGTGTTTGGAATGACGCATTCTGATTAATAAATTGGGGGAAAAAGAAAACAGACACTTGGGAAATGTTTGAATGGTTGGGTAATTGTTCAATTAATAATGTGATTAATCTTGCCACATATGTGACTCCAAGCTGAAAGCAGGAAATAAAGTTTTAAATGTAAACTGTGAAAGTAAAATGGTTTTGCTCATATTGTGGAACTGAAGCAATATTGTCTTAAGCTAATTCCACTGTTTTCTGGCAAAACAATAAAAATTGAAAAACAACCAAAGAAAAAAAACATTAAAACAATTCTAGGCACTACTGCTAATTACTAAAATATAATTTAGGAGAAAAGTGTAAATTCCACAGATGTTATTCTAAGTATTACTGAATTTGAGAGTCTGCAGTTGTCTGATGCAGAATTATCCTCTGCTATTAAATGCAAATCATACAGTTAACCCCAAATGATCGTGCTCTTTGAAGATGTTGGGGTTTTGAAAGATAAATCCAAGTAATAAAATATCTAAGGAAGGGAAAGACTTTAGCAGGGAAAGAGTTTAAGGCAGGAATGGAGGGGAAAAGTTCTTAAGGCAGGAAGGGAGAAATGAGTTTAATTTAGCTTATATGTTGTCTATACTTTGGTATAATAAAAAAGGGATGGTGGTGGATAGAATTTAAAAAGGAACTTTAAATTTTCAGCTCTTAGGAGCAGTATAAAATCTTATCATGGCTTTGCAAACTGCAGTCTATTCTCCTCAAATGTATAGGAAAACAGGCTTTAAAATATTTTTAAATGTATTTGTTGCCTGTTTTGAGGTGGGTAGTTTGCTCATGGGGTTCTGGTTCTGGGATTTTTTTGTCTGTGTTGTTTGCTTTGTGTTTCCTCTTTTCTGTTTGTTTGTTTCTAAACAACTGTTTGGGGCATGCAAAAGGTAAGCACATCCTACATGGTAACTTTTTAGTTGCCTGTCAGGTCAGGCTTATCAAAACTTGGAATAATTTTGGGAAATTCTGTTAGAAGACAAAAATGACAACTGTTTTCAAGAGATTCTGAAAGAAAATTATTCATAAAGAAAGAAAAATATGCTTTTTTTTTTTTTTTTTTTTTTCTTCTCCAGACAGGATTAACTCCTCCTTAATAATTATTTGCCTGTTTTGGAAAAAATAGAGTGAAAAAAACTATGATTATTTCATTTCTGGAGGGAATGTTATATTGTTTGTCTGGAGTTTATTGGCTATATATCACAGAAGCATATCTTGTAGTAAAGAAAAATGAGAGTAATTTTATCTGCTTCTGTTCTAAGAAAAGAAAAAAGAAAAGAAAAAAATACCAACAAAAAGATGAAATGGTTATCCATACATTTTAATGTGAACTTCGTTAGGAAAAATAATTCCTGTGCTCCCTTCCTTAGAAAGACGTTTCTAAGCTTCCTTTACTTATGAGTGATTGAATCATATCCCAAAGCTCATGGTGTATATTTACCAACATCCTGTTTGATAAATAATCAGAATTTTAATGCTGTTATAATATTATAGAAGTTTTGCAAATATAATCTGCAGAAATGTCTCATCTTGTTTTGAATCTTGCTAAGCTCTTTGCTTCTGATGTTTTGCAAATGTAGATTTCAGAAGCTCATTTTCTTTGGTGGAGTCCAAAATCACTTCATTTTTTAGGTTTTGAATTTGTCATGTTTTTGCTTCACTAGAAATCACATCATTGGATTTTTGAAGTTATATGTATCAAAAATTGCTCCTTGGTCTTCATACAGTATTTTTGGTTTATGTGCTTTTATCATATATACTCTTAATTATCTCCTTTTAATTACACCCATCTTTTCAACTCCATCTTTCAATTTGTCAGGATTTGTGCTGCGTCCTTAATGATGCAAGTGGCTATTTCTGCTATCTCCTTTTCTGAGTAGGAAGGTTTTTTGAGGGATTGCCCCCTTTTCACTCCTCTTGCTCATCTTAACATCTTGCTGATGTTTTGCATTATTTTGGTTTATTGTCACTGGCCACAGGTTTTCACAGTGCAGTCTGGACTGTTTATAGTAGCTTTGCAGAAACAAGTTTATTAGAAACATAATTTCGATTTTGGGACTTTGTTCCAATAATTTTGCAACATGATGCATGCCACTCATTCAAAGTGCTCCTTGCAGAAATCAGGGGATTTTGTTTTAGCACTGACTGTGCTTTCTTCAGACTCTTAAGCTGTTGTGTCTGAAGTGATGAGCAAGCCTTTTCCTGTTGCTGTTGTCATTAATGAGTTCGTGGCACAAAGCAGGAGCTGTGTAAGTAGAAGTCACCAACATGAATCATACAGGAAATTAATTCTGCCTCTTTCAGGTACTTTTAGTGGTTTACTTTAATCATGCACCTAAGGTGTTCTCAAAAATCAAAAAGCGTGAATTGGTAAAGCAAAGATCGAATATTCACCTGGGCCTTGGATTCTCAGCCAGGTCTTCATGATGGTCTTGGAACGTAATTAGTCTACCAAAGGAAAGAATGCTTGTGAAAACCAGAATGTACCTAAAACAGACTTTAAAAATTGGCTAATTAGCTATTATTTAAGGTGGAGAATGGGAAATGGGGCAGACTGTTTACATCCACCTTCTGGTTAGAAGCAAATGGGCGAAGAGTGTGCCAAGGCCACCAAGGAATGTGGCTGATTAATGAGGGCAGGAGACAGTGGAAGCTCAGACATGTTCTTGGGTGGAGTTTCCATTGGGCAGCGGCAGAAAAGACTCTGCAGGAGGCAGTTTGAGGAGCTGAACAGTGTAAGATAAACAGCTCTAGACAAAGCTTGGATTTAATTCTGTATGATGAGCTTATGTTGATGCAGAGCACAAGATCTGTCATGGTGATGAGAGCAATTACCTGGAAAAGACTTTGAAAGAAGTTTTGGACTGAGGGGATAAGATGATAAATAGCTCCATTTTAACAACACAGAGTTTGCTCTAAGCTTCCTGTTCAGTTGACAAACTATTCAAAGTTCCATGGATGCATTGAGAAGTTGGATGAGTAATTGATTTGCCCTCTGTAGAACCAATACCTGTTATAAAGATTATTTTTATAGCACAATTGTTGTTTGACACAATTACTTGTTGAGGTGTGTTTTTAAAGCTATCCAATGAAATAAGTTATGATAATAGTATTAAAATAGATTAAAAAATTTCTAAAATTGTGAGCAAAAGTATGAACTATAAACTTTCAAAGATGAAAAATATGATGTTTTTTTCCACTCTCTTTACTTTTGAAAAAGGCCTTTCATGTAATAATAATAAAGCTGGGTACTATGGAGTATTGTTAATGGAGTTTAGATATAGAAAAGACAATTCTTTTTTCATCCATACCTCAGAATTGTATTGAGTCAACAACAGCAGTGACAAACTGTAAAAAACCCCACAGGACATAAATCCTCTTTGAATCCTCTGTCTTCTATAATTTCATCAGAAAAAATAATAAAGATATAAAGTGTGCAATTAGGCTATTTTCTGAGCAAATGTCTGCCATATAATCTTATTTTCTAATGGTTTCAATTTTGCTGTATTTTAAAATGAAAATTAAATTCAGAAAATGTAGTCTTCAAAGTTTCCATGCTGTGTATGGTCTAGATTGCTATAGTACTGTACTGGTACTTTCAGCATTGTTGATGTGCCTTTTTTTTGTGGCATATTGAAGGCTGAATTTTTACTTCAGTGATTTGTACATGCCTCTGAGAAGAAACAAGTACCAACCTTGCCACCAGTAATGGGGACAGGACTTGATATTTCTTGAAAACCTATTGAAATTAGTATTGAGGGATTTGAGCTTCCCCTTCCTATTGCTGTTGGTGTGAGTGAAGTTAACTCACAGTCAGCCAGTTAAACAAGTTTTGGGTTTGGCTGGATGTTTTAGTCTGAGATAAAAGGTTTCTATTCCTGCTGTTGTCTAACTTCAGCTTGAGACCAACAGCTCCAGACATGAGCTTACATAGAGGCAGGGATATAGTTCTTGGATAGAACACTGTATTCCTATACAGAAGGAGTAGAAAAATTTTGGAAGCAAGCCAGGTCCAAACATTGTTGCTAAAACTATTAAATCAGACACCGTAAGTATTAAAGGCCAAAATATTATCGCTGCACATAAACAAAATTGCATACCCTGACAAATTTTACGCACTTTTCTGAGAAGGAAGGCCTAAGATTTTAATTTAAAGGGACACCTCGTGTTAAGCTGCTGAAAACTGGCAAGGAAAATGGTAATAGAGACTGTTGGGTTTATCCCTTCATGGCAGATTATTCTGATGCTACAATATTGCCAGTTAGTATCAATGGAGGAAAGTTGAATTGGCTCAGCTTCAGGAGCAATTAAATAGCAAGAAGTAATCATGTCTTAACATAAACTCTCAACAAGTTCATGTTTTGTAATCTTTGCTTCCATGTTGATATTTTCAAGGATGTGTGCGAATGAAATGCTTTAGTTCTGCTTCCAGTGCAATCTGTCTGGTTTTGATTGTCATCTACACCAGCAGCAGTGATGCTCCATTATGCCTATGGAGCTTATCCTGATGCTGTTCACACTAATGCAAAGCTAATAATGATGGAGAAAACATCACTGTACTAGCGTGGGGTTGTTCTGTTTAAGAAATAATTTTAAGACTTTTTGAATAGTGGTCAGATCTGCTGCTCACATGGGTGCACTCCATGTTCCTGTGCTGCAGGCTACCTGGTCTTTTCCTCCCTCTTTCCACCCCTTCACCCCCATTTTTCCTTTTCTTCCATGATTTTTCTTTATGCAAGAGCTGTCCTCTGGAAATCTTTTTGGAGACTTCCAAAAACTGCAGTGGAACACTCTTCTTGATGCTCCAAGGAAATGAGGAAAACTGGTTTTTTCCTGCACAATTTCAGATGTTTGAAGAACAACTCATTTTCCTTAAAAGCAGGTCCCATAAAGTGGCTTTTAGGATAGATACAGGAGAAACTTCCTTTGCAAGAGGGAAAACCAAACAGAAAACCCAGGGTACTAAGCTTGTTTGTGCAGGAAATTCAAATTATCTCTTTCACGCAGGTCAACTCTCAAGAGCGTACAGGAAAACTGACAATTTACTAAAGGATTTCCTATTGGATTTCCTTCTGGATTTCCAGTGACATGTTTGGTTACCATAGCCCTGCTGTTTTGACCTGATGAACACTGTAAGGCTGGACATGACATTTTAGGGGACTGGTGTTGGGTTTTTTTTTTGTGTGTGTGTATGTTTTGTTTTGAATGCTGAAGAAATATGGTGAGGGCTGGTGTGTTGGTTAAACTGCCTTCTGTAGAAACACTGCCAGAAATATGTTGATGAAGTGTGTATGAAAGTATCCAAAGAGTAGTGTATCAAAACAACTATACTGAAAGATTTGGAGGAAAAGCAGACTTTGTGTTCTTTCCAATGGTGTTTAATATTTTTTCACAAAAAGTTACTTGTGGTCAGTACAGCTCTCTGGAGCCTGGAAGCCTTCTTTCCTCCACGAAAGAAATAGCATTTCAGTTTGAAGGTATTTATACCAGATGAGCTTTGACCATGAAAATTACTGCATTATCTACTGACATTCTTTACTGTGTGCTTGTAAAACAGAGATGAAAACCAGATCTTACAAGCATTCAGAAAACAATTTTTATTTCAATTAGGAGATCTTCCTGATGTTTTGTAACAAACTTGTTTTACATTAATTTAGATGAATCTTAATGGATTAATGAATGAATCAGTGCCTTCTCTTTTTGCCTTTTGGTGCAGGAATCAGGAACTTAAAGACCTGGGAGAACTTGCTCCTCACTGGGACAACATGCGCAAAAGTGTAATTGCTCACTGTGATCAGATGTTGAGCTTGTACCAGGACACTCTTGCAGAGCTTGGGAAGCATACAGGTAGGAATCTGTGCTTTTATAGAAGTAGCCTCCTATCTGGAAGATTTAAGAATTTTCTGGATTGTTAGCTATGAAATATTGGCATATTCAGAAGGAATAAAACACATAAAAATTTTAGAATCCTAGGGTGGTTTGGATTAGAAGGGACCTTAAAGATTATCAAGGACAGGGACACCTTCCTCTAGACAAGGTTGCTCAAGCTCCCATCCAGCCTGGCCTTGAATGCTTCCAGCAATGGGGCATCCACAGCTACTCTGGGCAACATGTTCCAGTGCCTCACCCCCCTCTTGCTAAAGGATTTCTTCCTAATATCTAACCCAAATCTCCCTGCCTTCAGTTTGAATCCATTCCCCCTTGTCCTGTCATTCTGTGATCTTGTCAATAGTCCCTTTCCAGCTTTCTTCTAAGCTCCCTCCATGTACTGAAAAGTTGCAATTAGGTCAGCCTGAAATCTCTTTTCCAGGTTGAACTTTTCCAATTCTCTCCTCTTTTCCTCATAACAGAGGTGCTCTCTCCCTCGAAGCATCTCTGTGACTTCCTCTGGACTCCCTCCAATAGGTCCATGTCCCTGTGTTGATATCAGAGGCTGCCCCAACCCAGGTGCAGCACCTTGCACTTGGTCTTGTTAAGCCCCATGAGATTTCCATGCATGTCCTCAGTGCAGTAGTTGTCTTTGCCCACGTTGTGCCAGGAGAGCAGGGAATTAATATGAGGTGGGCACAGCAAATATATCCTCAGTCTAGAAAGAGCTGCCTTGCTCCTTTTTATGTGCAAATGGTGGTTTTGGATTCTGATATGCACTGAGATCTTGTTCCCTCAATATCCAACAGAATCCTGTGGTCAGGGTCTATATTGTACTGCAGTGTCCACATGCCAGTGGAATGAGATAGCATCAGTGACAAATGTGCAGAAAAGACAGCTGATATTTTACTCCTGTGGAATTCCTTATTCACAAAAAAAAGATGATGAAAAGTCAGCGGAACAAATGATTTCTTCTTTTTAATTTTTTTTTTTGATTGTTCACAAGTCATTCAAGGAACTATCATAATTCTTTTCTGTTACAAGACTACCAAAATAATTTCCTAAATTACACTGTGTTTTGATCAAAGTTTTGTTTACAGCAGGCCTTTCTGCTTCTCTCTGCCCTATGAGATATTCCATAAGAAGATGGAAAGATGTGCTCTGAATTACAACAAAGGCCTTGTCATTGTTGCTGCTTTCTTGCTGGTGTCAGATTTCTAATACCAGTCACCATCTCAGAGATGTCTTTTCAATGATCATGCTGCCATTATTGCTTGAAAATGCTGTTTTACTCTATACTTTCACCATTAGATGTTCCCTGTGGCCTTGCTCCCACAATTTGTGTATGTAGGCATAGCAGTCCATGTCAGAGATACACACGGAATATTTTTGAGAGAAAGATACATTATGATTATGAATATTTGTGGAAATAGAGGTAGGAATGATGATAGCATCTTGTAAAAAATCAGGCATTTATTTATGAAGCACTCACAGTATTTTCTTCATTACTTCTAACTTTCTACATAATCCAACCAAAATTTCTTTGTGTACTGAGAAATGGATCAGGTTCATTATACAACTAACATAAATAAGAATAATTTTTTTCTCATAGATAATCAGATGCACTTACTTTTAATATCATGAAACTGTTGCACTTATTAAGTGAGACTCATCTTTGCCTCCTAAAACAGCCATTAAAACTGTACTTCTGTCCTTTAGCTATTATCTTCTAGTATAGGACTGAGCATGGTATTTCTCATACCAGATTGCTCTGGGATAGTGTCCTTGGTCACAGAAAAAGAGAAATCCTATTTTAATGTATGAAGAAAAAACAGTCTCTATGAAGGAAAAAAGTCTATAATTGAAAGCTTCTTGGGAGCAGCTGGTTAACTGCTTAAATATTTGCTGGGGAAAAAAAAAAAAGCTGATGTGTTGCACTAAATGTATAATAATTTCCATTTTGTTTGCAAGAGTTTCATTTCTTGTATTTATGATTGTTTGCCATCATCAGAATATTCCAGTTCCAATTTTGGCAGACTACTGTCTAAGCCAGTATGACACTTTCTGTGATTCTGTTTTAAATAATATATATCTGTATTTTCAATCTTTGGCTATCTTGAAAGCACTCCATAAAGTGTCATAAGCAAGCCAATAAATACAGATAATGAAGGAACCAATGTGATAATTATAACTT
Source organism: Phylloscopus collybita (assembly GCA_027886175.1). Taxonomy (NCBI): domain Eukaryota; kingdom Metazoa; phylum Chordata; class Aves; order Passeriformes; family Phylloscopidae; genus Phylloscopus; species Phylloscopus collybita. The sequence continues at coordinate 8,966,243 of JAJNNQ010000130.1, forward strand.
GGAGGAAAATATTGAAAGGATGTTTTGAGATTAAAAAAAAAAAATAGACAATATAATCTATTAAGCATAAACCCTGCAAGACCTGTACTGTGCAAAGTGACATTCTAAAGGGTTTATAATGTTAAAGAACCTATCTTAATTGGGTCTTGAGAGAAATAAAGTGGACCTGGAAAACTGAGATTATCCAGGAGGACTGAACCAGCACATATGAAAGAGAAAGGACATTTATCAGAAAACAAAGCAACCTAATAATTGTAGCAAAAATGAGAAATGATAACAAGGTGTAATTTTTTTCATTTCTTCTCTATAAACAGTACACTTAATGACTTCAAAAAACAAGATTATAGTCTTTTGTAAGAAAAGCAAGTCAGACATATTTGACTTAATACTGTAGTTGCACAAATAGTTATGTTGGGAGCACATTGTAGATACTTGAAATTCAAGTGCTTATGAAGTAGAAATTGCTAAGATTTCTTAGCAATTTCTAGATGTGAGCACAATTTTAATTCAGACTTTTCAGGTCATGCAAAAAAAAGTTCTGCTTTTCAGTTTAGCCAGCACAGGTGTCTTTATTCATGTTAGAATGTTGCCTGAGTTTGGGTTTGAAGTGTTCAGAAGGGCAGATTGCACCTGCAAATAAAATTTCCCCAAAATATTCTCATGCTTCCCCAACACAATCTCATTTTGGGATTTCTGACTGATGCCCTCTTCAACTCAACCAAACTATTTGTGGAATTTAGTGGAGAAGTCTGTTAGGAGACCACTTAATTTCTTTTTGAAATCAAGGGACTGCTGTGCAAGTATCAGGAGACAATATTAGTGTTAGACAGCAATTTGGGTTTAGTAGCATATTTATTGAAAATGGAGGTTTAAGAAAGTTAAGACTACTTCAAACTTGAGTTGTTTTGGCAAACACTTTTATCCTCAGTAATGTGAGAATTTTAGAGAATGCAAAGCATTCTTATTGTAAGGAAACGTACCAGGAAGATATAAAGGTTAGGTGACAGAACTCCCAGTAATTTCAAGTGAGTCTAAACCACAGATATGGTGATATTGGGAGGGAGTGGAAATTCGAAAATTATTTGTTTGTTTCCGTTTGACCTGAAATCATCCCCAAATTATTTTCTCCTAAGCCCCAATTTAATTGTTTTTCTGTTTCATTCATCAAACTGAAAAATCTATTATTCATCCAGCCCTAGGAGGAGACAAAAAGACAGGCTAAGGCAATTGAATATTGTTCTCAAAAGCTGGACACTCTCCCTGCCTCTGTCACAAAGTTCCTATGTAGGCAAGTCAGAGTTGAGAAGTGGTTAGTGTGTTGTTCTTTTTTGGAAGCCTGGCACTAGAAACAAGTTGTTTTGCAACTTATCTATGCAATTCAGCCCAGTGGGAGCTGTGCTTCCAAAATGGAATGTGATGTTGCATTATAATGACTGTCCTGCAGGCCAAGTTCTTCCATATCTTATATTGATGCATTGTTTCTTAAATGTTTATTCTCTGACATTAGGACGGGTGAAATTATAACTCAGCCAGTTAAAATTATTTTATAAAAATTTGTTAAGCCCTTAGAGGCTGTTAATACATATATAGTTGACAGATTTGAGGAAATTAATAACCTTGAGTTTGAGGGAGGTTTGAGCAACATATTTAAATCCTGAATAAATACTGAAATAAAAGTTGGGAACAAGATATTGAATCACTGCTTCTAAAATGAGCAGGAAAGACACTGAACATTCAGTCAACTGGGAAAAGCTGATATATTATTGAAACCTATTTCACAGTTCTTCTTCAGGTGGATGTCAGATGAAATTTGCATCTATAGTCTGATATTTCCTAACTTTGAAGAGTTTGATCTTGCAACAGTAAAAACAAGAATTGTTTTAATTGAGGGAATATAATTTTTTTTTTTTTAGTTCTTAAATAAAACTTAATAAGTTACTTAAGAACAGACTATACTTAAAGTTGGTTTTATGATATGGATGCTATTGGTAAATACAGATGGAGATGTTAGTTCCACTGCATGGATCTCCTATCTGAGCAAATCTCATAACTGATAGCAGCTGGGGGGGTCCATATCCAGTAATTTTCTGGCACTGGGTGGGAAGGGATTCTTGCTTCACAGGTCTCCCCTGAAAAAAAGGAAAACACAGCTCAGCAATGCTGCATGTCTGGTGCTCCTGCTCAGGGCAGAAGTGTACTCCCAAGAGCAGGCTCTTCTCCCTCCTACTCTTCTTCCACCTGTCCTTTTGATCTGCTGTCATCTTATGCTCCTCTTGTTCAGCCAGTGTTTCCCTGTCTCAGGTCCAGTTATCATTCCTTAAGCTTTGAACTTGGTCTCAGCTGAATTCTAAGAAATAATCTGCCCCCTTTCTGTTGTCTTTCCAAATTATTTTCAGTCTCCTTCCCTACACTATTCTTGTTTCTTTTCTGATAGTTTGAGTTGCTTTCACTACCTCCCTATTGCCTGTGTTTTTCAGATGCGGGTTTCACACTGCATCATCAGCAGCTCCTGGCTTCAGTCTGCATCCTTGGGTTTCCTGTCTAATCTGAAATTCTGACTCCTGTAAATTGCTTTTCTTCCTAGCTTTGCTCTTCACCTGTGTTAAATTGTTATTTTAAGTCCCTAGGCTTAGGAAGCAGCCTAAGCAGGCTTGGCTGGTCTGGAGCATCATTGGTGCCTTCTGGCAGAGTGGTTTGTGTTGGGAGGCTCAGTGCTTAGTCCTGCTGGAAACTATGGCAGTTCCAGCAGATAAATGCTAGCAAGTCTTGACTGAGCAAGCAAAAAATAATTGAAATTTTTTCCTTTACCTTTTCCTTTACCTCCTTTACCCTTGAACCTTGACAAAATTTATTTAAAAATTCTGTCTGAACGAGAGGAATTTTTGTTCTACTAATTAATAGTTGGCAAAATGACAGGATGTTGAAAAAATAGCCTAGGTAAATGTTGGGCTGCCTGAGTTAGAAGACCAGACCACCTCTCTTTCCTAATTGACACCCTTTTATTTTATACATATTCTGTATCAAATACCTTCAGGTAAATTATATTTTCATACTGTCAGACTTTAATTATATTCCTTTAAACCACTATAAAATACTCATAATCTTATACTTTTGAAATATGCAGCCATATTCATCTCTTTTTTTTTTTTTTTTTTTCACAAGGCATCATGCCTCCTGTGAACTAATATATAGCTTTCTTTAAGATAGTTTGTGCTTCTCTATTTGAGCTTTCTAGGAAGAATGCATAGCCTATTCAATATAATGCTTTTCTTTGAAGAAAAAAATGTTACTTGGAAAAATGCAGTGCCATCATAGCTCTGTGCTCTTGTGGTTTTAGCACAGAATAAACATAATGCACATTAACTGGTACATTGTCTCCAGGAGATTGCAGACTGATTTCAGACAGCAGGGAAAAGTAGCTATGTCCTAGAATAAAAAATTAGTCTGTTCTGTGAATTAAAAGCTGCTTTGTTGCTTCCAGTGTGGATACATGCTGAGACTCAGTTAGTGAACCTTTCATATTGTAATATGCAATTACACATTAAAAGTAAATTAAAGATGACTCCTAACATACAAATATTACCCTCACTCTAAAAAGAATACAGAAACATCTGGGTGCTTAAGACAATGATTCTTTAAACTTTTGTTTTCCAGGTTCTTCCTTTAAGTCAAGCTGTAGCAAAGGAGAAAAAACACTAGAATTCATCCCAATAAATCTTCATCTGCAAAGAATGCACGTGCATAGTCCTCGATTGAAAGGTAAAGAAATTCCCTAAATATGACAAAGTATGCTTTGAAATACAGTTAGACTGAAATTTAGAAATCAGGTCCACAGTTAAAGCTGTGCAAGGAATTTCTCATCTTCTGATGCCACAAGTTGTGGACATTTACTGCAGATCTTGGAAAACTAAGGGGTGATTAAATAAATTTCTTCTAAGTTCCTTTCTAAAAATGGATTCCAGAGATGTGCTCATTTTGTTCCCATGACACTTCAAGCAAATAAGTAAATACAGAATACATGCTCACTGAAATGTATTGGTAACCTATGGATGGTGAAAAATATTCTGTTGTAGCAGTGCAGAACTAACACTGTCATGATTCATAGTGACATGCTGCACAATGCTCAGTGAGATTCACATCCTTCTCAGGCACCCACTTCATTTTCCACTGTGATCCCTAATGCTGTAAAAGCCAGACTTAACCCTCTTGGTTTAAGGTGGTTTTTCTTCCCTCCTCACCATCAGTTTGCCACCAGAGATAGTGAGCAAAATACAGAATTTTTCCTTCCAGAGATTCCTGGGATGAGCTCACCAGCCCAGGTGAGCTTACACAGTTCCATAAAGGACAGTATTACTTCTAAACTTAATTTATCCTCTTTCTTAGGGAGTTGTAATGAGCCCAGCACTGCTTGGTTCTAAATCAGCTTTTGCAGTGCTACCCTGTCATGCCCACCTACCCATGTAAGCATTTGCTCTGTGTTAAGTGAGAATACCTCACTGATTATGCTGAAAATACTGCAAACTTCTAACATCTTCTGGAAAGGGGAGTGTAACTCTCTGTAACATCATCTGTGGTTCCTTTTAACACAGAATTCTGTTGTTGCTGCTTGCATATGAGTTTAGCAGCTTCCTTTACAGATCAAAGATTACACTGATGCATATATATATGGCACAGTGAATAATTTGGTGATAAATTGAGATATGTTCAATTTGCTGTCACTTCAAACACAGAAATTATATTCTGTAAAGTTTTTGTCTTATTAATACACTCTGCATCTGACTCTGTAAAACAGTAAGTACAAACAGTGGTAAAACTCCTGTTTTATACTGTGAGAGGATGATGTTCATCCACTTCCAAGCTGGAACACAGGGATTTCCAATCATCTGTTAGATACTGGTTGGCTCAATATTTTGTTATTTCTTCTACTAAAAAACAGTGCCTCCAAACACTTCAACAAGATGGGGATTTATAGTGACATAATGTGACAGCACAGATTTTAGTTTAATGTTTTGAAGTTAATTAATTAACTCGAAAGCATGTTTAGGTTTGTAATGGTGGCCAGAAGCTTAATATTATGCCTTTTCGAGAAAACATCTTTGTGAACAGGAGACTGTATGTCTATTTCCTAAATAAAAAGAAAAGTGAAATGAAATATGGGACTTACTTAAGCACCCACAACTTTCACAGTACTGGAGTTTTGTTTTGGATTTTTATTAATTTTCTCCTTTTTTTCCTCCAAAGCCATTTTGCTTGGGGCACATGCTTAATCCATAATCAAAAAGGCATACAGAAAGAGATAAATGTTAGAATTGTTGAATTTGTCTTTTAAATTTGGACCTTTAGATTATAAAACTCTGCTTCTATTACTTAACTGTTCACTGTGTGTTGAATTAGATAACATCTGAACAGTTATTCTAGTTCAGAAACTAACTGAACTAAGAGTTCAGTTAGTTTCTGAACTAGAAACAGCAGTTTCTAGTAATTGCTAATCAATCTGGAGTAGGCAGCACTTCGATATTAAGTTGGTCTTTCTTAACTCATGCTTTGCTTAGCATATATCAAAGGATGTGAGAATTCCTTTTGTTGCCCTGGAGAGTCAAGGACCTCTGCAGAAATGTCTAGGACCTGAACAACAGAACTTGAAACCTGTACAGGGGGGTCTGGGATCTGTACAGGGAGGTTGGAGGCCCTGGCACAGAGCCCAGGAAGGCACTGACTTTGACTTCAGTCCATGGGAAAAGCTTCCAACACTGAGAGAGGAATTGCAGCCACAAAGGTGTGAAAGAGAGTAGTGCAGTTTATCATATTTGGGTTTTTAGAATAGGGGTGAATGGGGACAAGATGGAGGATTCTGGATGGTGCCCTGAATTCTTCTTCATCTCCATCTTCTGCTGTGACAGTGGCACAAAGAAGATTGGGTCAGAGTAGAAATGACCTGTTTAGTATAGATTGTAGATATTGGTCTGCAATTGTAAATAATAAAGACGTAATTAATAGAGTAAAAGATAATGAGCCTCCATTGGAGGAGGAGTCTTTGTCTGATGCCCGACCTGCAGAGACCTTGGCTGGGCACAGAGCGAATGGAAAGGTAAGAAATAAGAGACAGAACAAGCAACCTTGAAAACCAAGAATCTGAAGACTGTTTTGTTCTTGCATCTGGCTTGGGGCCTCAGAGGGCAAAAGGCTTTCAACCACCTGAATCCTGGGAAGCCAGCCAACCTGAGAAAAGAACACCTGGAATATAACAGGAGATATATGTATAAGGAGAATGACATTGGAAGGGGGATAATAAAAATTCATAGAGGTGGCATTTAAACAAACTAGTGATCCATACAGGTGTCAATAACCCTTACACTATTGGATATCTTAATTTTGGGAATGTGAGATAGGTTTTAATCCCATCTATTGTATATACACATTGATATGTGCTCTTTTTTGTGTGTTTGATATGTATAATAACAGACCTACTTTTCCTGAACTTTGATTTGGTTTGTTATTGGGTGCTGACATGGAAGAGAAAGTGTGCTTAAACTTTCAGGAGGAGTAGTTTTGAGAAAAACACTGCTTCCTTATGGGTCAACAGTATCCCTACCCACTGGATAAACACCACATTGTCCTCTGTTCATCATACTAGAGAGCTTAAATTTATATGTTGATGTAGCTTTGCTTTTGTTCTTGTTTACAATATGTGCTTGTTTTAAATAGGTTTTGTGAACTGAAGTGGTTTTTGGTTTGCATCTGGCCAGTTTGAGACACCGACTGCCTCCTGTGGAGGCAGGCAGGTTGACTGAAAATTGGGATTGAGCTGTTCTTGACAATAAGATACAGTTCCTGTGGAGCTCTGCTGCATTTTCAGCTCTGTCTTCACTGCAGAGGGGTGTCAGCAGTAGCCTGCTCTTGCCTGATGGTTATGAGTTACTGGAGCACTCCTGTAGCAGTGCACTGATGCTGACAGTGCACGTCCTTCACAAGGAGCTCCACTGATGTGTAAGTAGAGCACATCACAAGGCATTCCTCCCAAGCCTTGCAGCACTCTCTGCTGCACCGTGCTCTGGGAAGTGGCAGTGGGATTGCCCTGTGCCCATTACCAGGTGTGGATGTTTGCTCCTCAGCCTTTGCCATCCTCAATCTCCCATGTTGATTGTGTGAGGGTGTGCTTGGTGTGTTCCTGTCTTAGCTGCTCCTTGGCCATGCTGAGAAGAGCTGAATAAAGGCTTCCTTCTGGATAAATCCCCTCCCTCCCAAAGTAAACAGGGTGAAGTCTATTTTTAAAACAGTCAGAACCATAGTCTTTTAAATATTTTCCTGTATTTTAATGAGTTATCTCTAAACATGTTCTGAACCCTGATGAGTTCATCTCTGTTCTTGATTTCAAGCCACTGATGTTTTAAGCAATAGAATTCCTTATTGTCAAGTGCCAATGGAGCTCTAATGGCTGAAGAATATGTATTAGGGATAAATCTGTGTTAAGACCTGAAAGAATGGGCTATTTAAAAATCCTGAAGCTCACCTTAGGCTAATGAAATTATGTCACTTCTCCTTTTAAGTGAATATTGAAGAGTCACCAACTCATTAGAGCTCAAATCAATTTGAGCAAATATGTTCTGAGATTCAGCTTGGGAAGTAAAGCATAGTTCATTAACTGTGAATCATTTGTACAGTGTTCTTGCTTCTAGGGATATTTATCATCAGAATACAATAAAAGCTCTATTTTAGGAGAGGACTAGATTTTAATTTACATGGGAAACTTCCTCGATGAATAAAACAATTCTCAAAAAAACATCCTGTAATGTTTCCTTTAGAAATACATTTTAAGACTGAGGCATTCTGAACTGTATTTTTATACCTCCAGTAAGTTCAGGTACAAAACAGATACTTAATGTAAATGTAAATTTAAACTTTGAAGAAATAATTATTGTGGTATGGGATGTAATTAAATCTTCATCTCTGCACTGGCAATCAGTGTTTTAAGAGCTGTTTTAAAAATGATGTTTCAGCTCCATTTCTGTAAGCGTATATCCACACAAAAATTCATCCCCTGTGTGGTAAGACATCAGGTATATACAGAAAGAGACAACAGTTTGTTTTCTCAGCAAGAATTTCAGTAGTATGGTTGATTTCCTATTCTGGTAGCTTCCCAGATGAAAGCAACTGACTTTCTCTGTGTTCATAAACATATATAAAAAGTTAGTGTATGTCATAGAGCAGGGCTCTCCAATTTAGCATTAAACACCATTAAATCTGAAAGTACATTAGCATTGCATCTAAACAAATTTAAACTAGAAAAAAATAGTGTTTTTTTATTGTCTGATTGACTTCTCTGGGAATGCAGTGAATTCATTGTCACTTGTAATCTTTAAATCAAGATTAGATGCCTAAACAAAGAGATGCCTTCACTCAACCAAGAGACATAAGCTTGATGCAGAAATCATTAACTGTAATTCTGTAGCCTCTATTATTCAGTCAGACTATTCCATCATAATGGTCTCTTTTGACTCTAAAATGCTTGAATCTGTGCATCTCAACATGACTACAAGTTAAATAATGAAAGGGGCAATAAAGTGAAATACACAATGGGCCAATTTACTTGGCAGCTTTGTAAACCACAGAGCTGGAATATTGTTCTACACTGCAGCACATAATTTAGATGTAGCCATAAATCAGATGAAGTTTTTAAAGTGTGCAGGTGGCTGCATGGAAAGATTGATTAGCTCATGGGCCATCTTGGGGCATGGATTATCAATTATTCCCTGCAAATGATAGAGACTTGTCCTTACTTTTTGTAGAGTAGATGTCACAGTGTCGCCATCACTTGGGGAAGGGAGCATTCAAAGGTCTGTGCTTCTCTTTTCCCATCCCAGATGCTCTGTATGATGTCATCACCGTGGGAGCCCCAGCAGCGCATTTCCAAGGATTTAAGAACGGTGGTCTCCGGAAGCTGCTGAGTAAATTTGAGGCAGAAAGACGAAAGTAAGTACTCCTTCCAGTAGTTGGGAAAATACTGCTAAGGTTGTGTTAAAATGCTGTGAGCTCACTGAGTAACAAAACATCCTGCTGAATGAATGAAAGATTAAAGTCTAGTAGAATTGGACATTGCATTCATAAAATATTTCCTTTATTTTCCCTGCTTTGCTGAAAATTGAAGCACTATCTACTTTTAGTGTTAAGACTAATTTTGTATAAACACTTTTTTTTTTTTGAATAAACAGAGGAAATGGCCTCAAGCTGTGCCAGGGGATGGTCAGGTTGGGCATCAGGAAGGATTTCTGCATGGAAAGGGTTGTTGTGCATAGGAGCAGGCTTCCCAGGGAAGTGGTGGAGTCATCATCCCAGGAAGTGTTCAAAACAGGACTTGGCACTCAGTGCTATGGTTTAGTTGATATGGTGGTTGTTCTGTCAAAGATTGGACTCGATGATCTTGGAGGTCTTTTGCAACCTTAATGATTCAAAATTGTGATTTTTTCCCTCATATTTCAGGAAGTTGGTGGAGGTATATCAGTGCTTGAATACCTGCTGTTCAGAATGAGGTATCTCTTTGGCAAGTCTTGTGCTAAGAGGAACATACCTGTAGACAGTTTTTAAATACATAAACTGTAGCTTAAGGTAGCAGCTTTATTTCTGACAGCTCTTGGGTGTATGCTAAGAAAAAAATACTTTTAGTAGACTGTGAAAAACAAACTTCTCTTATCCTTCAGAAAGACAAGACTATTCAAACATAAAGGTTTCAGTTTATTGTGGAACTCTTAACGCTTTGTTCACTGTTGAACGTGCACAAAAGTGTTGTTTACATCTTTTCCTAACTAAAAATTGGATGTATTTGTGTTTGTTGCCATGGCTGTTAAGATTTTTCAAGCAGGCACAGCTGTCACTGGCAACACCCGTAGCTGTGACTGCTCAGTGCTTCAACTGATGGTGCTAACTGCAGTGTTACAGCATTCCAAAGAGAATGCAGGAAGGAAGTACTCTGATCTAAATTATCACAAGAGTCCACAGAAAATTAATTCTATTGTATTCAATGCTCAAAAAAGTTTCATTGATCCCATATCATAAAGAATAAAAGGAAAATTATACAAATGTGCTGTTGACTTCTAAGTTGAATAGGAATTGGCATCAATATTAAAACCAAACAAAACCCAGCGGATGTAGTTGCTTTGAAAGTTGTATTATTGACGGGATCTTGCTTGCACTACACAGTACAAAAACCCTGTCAAATCTTCAAAAATCTTTCATTTCCCTGACCACCTCTGATGCTGAAACCTGCCAACGAAACATGTACATCATTGATCACATAAGACACATCAATGAACTTTGTGTTAATATTCTGCTGTCAGCAAACTGGCATAGACAGCCTTATCCCCGTCTCATGAAGGGGATACAAAGTACCCCTACAAAGTCTATGGTTTCTGCTGAAGAAAATGTCTGAAGACAGTTCTTGAAGTATCTGCTCTTTTACTGTCTGACTAATGTAGTTGCAATAGTGATTTGTGGGTTTTTATTATAATAATTTATTACTGAAGCCACAAGATATAAATCATATAATAGACATAATCCTTTAAAGTCATATGATATAAAGAACATTACAGTTCTCACAGTGCTCAGCTTTCAGAAAATGAAACATTTTGCACTAGCTCAGTCCTACAGCATCTCCATGCTGGCAGAGTGTGACTTCCCAAAATGGAGGGTAGCTGTGAGAAAAATAATTCTCTGCGATTTTTCTTCATTGGAGAAAAGAGAAAATGCCTTACAGGGAAGAGAATGTCTAAGTGGAAGAACACATGTTGCAGCATCTCATAGGCATCACCAGACAATGCCCATGTTTCTTAGTTGCTGGTAATAGGGGAGAGGAGATGATGGGTGAGAGCTTTGTGCAGGTTCTATCAAGGCATTCCAAGCCTATTTCAAGAGCCTGCACATCACCTTACATCTGCCCTGCTGCTTAGATTTTCCTGCATCCCTCAGAGACACCTTTGTTTTGGCAATTTTTAAGGACAGGGTACAAGATGTTTATTCTGACTGTTTCCTTTGTATTTCTGGGTTCTCCTGGAAAAGCAAAAGTCTGTCTTCAGGATGATATAACTAGGGTAGCTGCGTGACTGTCCTGTCAGACTCTTCCTAAAGAAAGAGCCTGAGTCAGACTAGCAAACTTAAGTTTGAGCACTGAAAACAGTGCAGTTTTCAGCTAATCACTTGCCAGAGCTGGGGGAATTGTCACTTGTGTATGAATTCCAACAAAGCAGAAAGGAGGAAGCCTACAAAATTCATCTTTCCTGCCTTCTTTGAGGGCAGCTCACAGAAAACTCCATGTTGTGGATTTTCAGCTTCAAGAACTTGTGTGAGTTGAAAGGCAGGAGTAAGCAAGCTCTCAATACAATCTCACCTAATGAATATTCAGGAGGTGGTCTGCTTTAAATAAATACGTGAAAGGACCATTCTCAATCTTACCATGGAGAAATTTATTTCACTGTGGCGACAACAGTTATTTTGCACATACCCGTTTCTTTCGCTGCATAAAGATGCTTTGAGAACAGATAGCGTCCCCAGGGGCACCTTTTGCAATTTAAATTTTCTGCTTCACAATGGGGTAAGATTTTCTGAAGATTCTGTTGAAGGGAGAAGTGACACCTTGAGATATCAGCCAGAATATAGAACCTACAGAAAAAAAATGCAGATTCAGCAGCCATTTCCTCTAGGCTAACTGAGCTGAAGACCTAGAGCAAGATGCAGGAAGAGATTAGTTCTCAGCTAGTCCTGGTAGCTTTCAAGATGTGACAGAATGCTTTGCATGTATTTGACCTTCAGTCTGATTATTGGAACAGTTTATCAAAATATTTAACAGTGTCAGCATATCGTAAAATATTTCTTGCTCAGTCTTAGACTTGTAGAATTAACAGACAAGAAGAACTGTTATCTGGTAGTATTTACAGTTGCCAAATAAAAACAAGACTGAGACATATGCTTTGTGAAAGTTTATCAAACAGAAGAATGTGGAAAATGTGTATATAAAGATAGTTCTGGCATGTTTTCTATTTCACAGAATATGCATCTTTGTGCAGACACAAAGGGAAAGCCCTGTGTAATAATATTCACCAAAAAATGCAGTGGTTTTGCAACTCTTCTCTCACTCGTTAAGGTCAGATTCAATTTTTCAAAAAAGCATATTTAAACAAAGTATGGTCTGAAATAAGAGCAAGAAAGGCTTTTCTTTTAGGTGAAAAAGATAGAACTTTCTGATATGTGATCTGAAGCCCGTTCCATTGCTTTATAACCCATTCACACACTATTCCTCATCTGTACCAAAAACATAGATCAAAGGCCCTTCCACTATAAACATCAGTCAAGTCTATGAGGCATGGCTCTAGTATGTCTGTCCCTTTAGGAACAAGTAGTGAATTTCGTAAGGTGAGTAAGAACAATTGATACTTTAAAAGAAGACTTGCTTAGGCATGATAGCATTTACATTAAAATAACTGAAATATGATGATTTAAGTGTGGTAGATAATAGCAGGATATTAATTACTTTTGTATGATATACATTTATTTTAGAATATTTTTCATTTTTCTGTATTGGCATGTTCTTTTCATTTTTTCCTTTCCTATTTCTGTATAAAAGAGAAAGTCAGTCAGTTGTTCAGATACAGTCTTTTTTGGCTTGATAGTATAGATTATTTCTCCTTCCAGCAAATAGAAGGGCTTGTCTTCTCATCAGTATAGATGGCACAGCAAATTATTATTTTTAGAGCTCAGTTGTGCAGAAATATTTAAATCAGACATTCTCTAAGTTATACCCATATAATGCCTCACTGCTTGAAGTGTTCATAAATCACTTTCAAGATACACAAAGGACTTTTTTTCTTATTTAAAATCTAATTTAATCATCCCTGTTTTAACCAAAACACATAGACTTATGATTGCAAAATTTTTAATGCCCCAGCTCTAACCATCAGAAAAAAGAGGTGTCCCATAAGCTCTGTTAGGTGCTGTGATTCACTGTGGTTTTATACATCATTTCTAGCAAGCTGTTTGGAAATGATCTTTTTTTAAATTTGCAAAATGTTAAAACTGGAATGCTACTGAAAAGGATTTTCTGCCTTTTTTTTTTTTTTTTTTTTTTTTTTTTTTTTTTTTTTTTTTTTTTTTCCCCAAAGCTATAATAATTTAATTTGAGTTTGAACAGTCTAAAAGGGCTATTTCTGTTGGAGGCCTAAATTTTTAGTAAAGAAATGAGGTAAGAAATGCTCCTTCAGTAATGTACCTGTTTGGTGACCAGAGATTTTATTAATGTTGCAATATTCTGTGTTTCTATTGCCTGAGTTGTGTAGCCTTCAACCCATTTCCATTCTCTGAGGAATTAGAAATTGAACCATTTCACAGAAAGTCCCAGAGATGTTGAAATAATAAAGATCTGTGTTTGATCTAATTGCAACCTTTATTCTCAAAGGAAATGCCTGTCAGACTTAACACTTTTCATGTTATTCTTTGCTCTCTTTACCCTATTTTTTTCGTGTATACACATGTGTGAGAAGAAGAGATTGGACTTCATGGAGTTAGGAATGAAGAAAAATAGAGGAGCAGCAGGAAATATTCTGTGCATACAACCTTAGCCATTTACCTGAAGATAAGGATTTGTGGACATTTAAACATCATAGATGGAACTAATAACATCATACCTTTTTCCTCATATTCAAAGTTAGAATCTTCAAGGTGGCAAGGGAATCCTAAGGAAATAAAAAAACAAAGTAATTCAAACTTATAGTTTCTCTCAAACCTGTTTTCATAACCTCAGCTCTGATCATCTGGCTTAGTTTTATTTCCTGAGACTGTGAATTATCCAGAATTTTTTATGTAGCAATTTATTTTTGATCCTAAGTTCCCACTTTAGACAGAATACATGTGATCCATAAGTAAGCCACTGAATTGGTATCTTCAGTAATGTACACAAAATTCAAGTTCTCTAGATGCACTTACTGTCTATGTTTTAATTGTATTCTTGATGCTCACGTCTGTGGGTTTGGCTGTAAAAATGAGAGGTCAAATGTTCATTGTTGGAAGATTTTAAGCCGTTCCCAGATGGTGACAATTTAACTCAGTGACACAAATTACACAGTTAACAGCGGGAGTGGAGTAACTCAGAGGTTCATTATAAATTAGACATTTACCATATTGCAGTATTTATTCTCAGACAAAAAATTTGTTGATCTAGAATTAAAATGTAGCCAAAGTAATATTTATTCAAATATCTTGGTTTGAAAGACAGGTGTCTGCCAAGGAAGGCGGGAACCTCCCTTAGAATGGAAAATACAATCCCCTTCTCTCCAAATTATTATAACTTGGAAATTATAATTTCAGGCTTTCAGGCAAAGATATGAGAAAGTTCTTTATTAGTATGTGTATGTATAACAAGGCAAACAACCAACCCTCAGCAGCCCGGGCAGCAGAGCAGCAGCAGCAGCAGCAGCCCCAGCGCAGCCTTCTCTCGCTGCCAGGCCCTTTCCCCTTGGCTGCAGTTCCGGGCACAGCCGCCAGGGGCGCTGTTGGCTCCCGGCCGGGCAGGGCGGGTGCGAGGATTCCCCCGCGCCTGCAGGGGGCGCTGTGGCGCGGGCTCAGCCGCCGCTCCCTCAGGCGCTGATGGCGGCTCAGCCGCGGGAGAGGGCCCAGTCATAGCACTGAAGGAAAAAGAAAAGAAAGAAACACTGAAAAATCATAGGGCAACAGGATATCTAGTCAGTGCAGTATGGCAGCTGTGTCAGTCACCACACCAGAAGGAGGAGCAGCCCATGGCCTCCAAGCCCTGCAGGATCCCAGGCTGTCCCTCACCCATCACAACACTCCTGGAGCCAGTGACTATTCTGGACACAAAACAAAAACAAAACAAAAAATGGATATGGGACATAAACCATCCCCAAGACATCAACTTACACAAGGATATCCTTAAAGCAATTTTAAAACTGAAATGACCACTGGCAGTCATGTGTTCATAGTTAATGGTGGTGCCAATATATGGAAATGATCAAGTGTGTTTTTTATTGCTTAGTGAAAGCTTTGAAACTTTACCCGAAAGGCATTATTATAGAGTTTTTCAAAAGGTATATGAGTCACAATTTACATATCAGAGGTAGGTCTTTGTTATGCTGCTGAGACTCTGCACTGGCCTCTACCCATGTGGCCTTTACCCTAATGCAAAATTTCATCTAGTTTGTGCCTCAGGACAGCTGTGAAAAGTTTCTCTGTAAGTTCTATTGGCAACTGCCTCTTCTAACTAACAGTACTTACATACCAGAGCTATATGTAGCAGTAAGCTTTGAAAGCAGTTGTAAGTGAGGGAGTATCACTGGCTTGTAAGTAGTAATGTCTTTTCACGAAGGGTAAGGCCACAGAAAACCTCAGCTAGTCATAGATGCAACAGTGTGAAGACAACAGTTGGAAACTTCAAATACTCCCAAATGTATTGTTTCTGGAAAGTAATTATCCATTTTCCTAGGGGGATGGAGGAAGTTGCCCTCAAATTATGAGAGAAACTAAATATTTGAGGCTGTGTCAGGCTTTCTGGGGTTCCAGAAATGTTTAAATTAGCCAAATAATGAAGTCTGGTAATACACTTCATTCTGAAGTCATTCTCTCTTCACTGATTCCTTTACTTAAAAGCTATGATTTACTTTATTACAATGAGACCTGCCCACACCTTTAATGTCACTCTCCCCTCTTTCTTGCAGCAGTGTCTCTAGCTTTTCTGCTGCAATATTCAGTGAAGCTTAGAGCTGTGGGAGATCAGTGAAAATGATCTGGGATTTAAAGACTGAGGGAAATCCCAGAAAGGAGTATGTGCATGGTGAGCTTGATAACAGCATTAACCAGATTCAGCCTGCAAAGGACTGTTTGATAAAGGGAGGGAGAAGCCTGATGGGGAATTAGGGAAGTATCAAGACTTTAAAGATGATGCCTTCACTGCAATTAGCATGGAGTGTTACTCTTTGTCCCTGCCCTGTCTACTGAGCCTGGTAGCTTAAGTGTTCCAAAGAATGTAGTGCTAGGTCTGACTCTGGAAGTCCATCTCACTGGCAGTGTGTCCACCTTGAAAGTAGAACTGTGGCAGTTTCCTCATTACTCAGAGGGACAGATTTAATTTTTTTTTTTTTGTGCCTAATTCATTAGGAGAGATAATTTATATGATTCATTTTGCTGAAATACTCAGAATTATGACTTCTACTAGACATGAGTCTAGTAGCTCGTGTAAGTTGGAGATGCATCATAATTTAGCTGTTGTTGGTAGCACGGCTGAGCTTTGCTCACTTTGATGCCATTCATCCTGACTGCCTCTGCAAAGAATTGTATCTAGGAATGCAGACATTGGTGAGAGACAGAAAAATAGAATGGGTGTTGGGGAATTTGGGACTGTAACTCAGCAAAATGTGTAAGCAAGAGCCTAAATTTCAAGACTGTTTGAAGCTATCCTTATTTGCCAAAATCATAGAAAATGCTGAACTGGAAGGCACCCATCAAGATTTAATTTCTAATTTGTAGAAAGCTAATCAGAAGGAACTGGAAGTCACTCAGAGGGCACAAAGAGGGAAGTGGGGGAGTGAAGAGATCTGGAAAAAGACTGAAATGAAACACAGTGCACTAAGTTCAGAGGATTGAACAAGTGTCAATATTTGGGTCTTGGTGTGCAAAATTAAGAAAGAAATCAGTGATGAAAGGGTTGAAGGCACTGAAGAACCTATGATGAAAAGACACAAGAGGGAAGAAGGGAGATACAAACAGAACCAGTTTGGGGGTAGTATGTACACTCCTCTGGCATTGGTGATGTGCCAGAAGGTGCTTGGATTTTTATTTTTTTTTTCCTGTGTTAATCTGAAGCCGCAAAAGATTTTGGTTAGTTTCTCTGGAAGCCTGAAGCAGGGCTTTATAAAAGAGAGAGTTTCATACAAGAGGTTCAGGTGGGGAGCTGTGTGCTACAGGCAAGAGCCAGTGGGTGTGTGCATGCTGTCTGAAATGGTATTTGGGAACAATGGAATAAGAGGATATTGCATGATTAGTAAGGAAGGAAGAGGAAAGAGGGATAGGAGAAGAAGCCCTGCAAAAGAATTGCAGTAGCTTGAACAGTTGAAAGTAGGAAGTTTGCAGTGTGCATTTGTGTGGTTTTGAAGTAATTAACTGCCACACCCCATTGCTGTGTCTCTTCTTGCAAATCAGGCACCTGTTTTTTATTGGAGATAACTCTGTCATCACTTCCTGAGCATCACTGAGGCTAATCAAAACACAGTGTGGGCCACTGATCAATTAAATATTAATGGCTCATTTTGAAAGACTTAGTGAGGTAGTTAGTACTCTGTTGGGGAGTTCAGTTGGAAAAATGGCGATCCTTATACTCTTTGGTATTCTTACCTGACTTTGTCAGATATTTTCTATCTCTGGAATTATAGTGTTTAAAAGAAACATATAAAAATATTGGGGGGAGTTATGTTCAGATCAGTCACTGAAAGGAATTTTGTACTGTACTACTTGAAGCATGTGGTGGTGGGCAATCTGTTTTATGCTACTGCTCAGGGAAAGGTTTGTTTTTACCCTTGAAGGCAGGAACATTTCAGTGGTATCTACGAAGTTCAGGCATCTGGCTTTTTTTTTTTTTTTTTTGCAAAAGTAGTGGTGAGATTTTTAGCACCGTAAGCATTGCTGTTAATGGCAGAAATGAATTTGACATTATGTGACTCTCTGTTATCACAGTACTGGATACCAGTGTATTTACTATTCACCTGAAAACACAGCCAAGGCAAAAGAAGTTCTCAGCAACATCAATCACCTGCAACCCCTCATATCAAGCCATGCAGACCTGCTGCTTAGTTCTGCAAGCCAACGTTCTCCAGACAGCTTGAAGAATTCTTTAAAGATGCTTTCAGAAAAAGTAAGATTCAAATCTTCACTGCAATGGAAAATGGAATAACCAAGTCTTTCTAACTGCTGGGAGGGAAGGGGGGCTTCTGCATAAATTGACTTTAACAGCATTGGGAAATGTTAAATAAACTCAGCTAAAATAAGCATCAAAATGTTGTTATTAAAAAATAACCAGAGTTATTTAACATTCCTATGGGCTTTCCATATAGAAAAGTAATGAAATCTATAAAGATTGCCTTTATTTTAAAATGTAATTAATTTAATTTATCTTCTTTATCCTCTAGTAGCCACATACTGGATTTTATCAAAATATCAAAATTTATAAATTATTTTATAGTATGAAAAATCATTATGTTTTATATCTTTCTATCTTTCTGTTCTATTTCAAGCTACTGCTTATGGGAGGTAGCTCAAGCAGGGTTTGTGTATAAGGTTTAGAATAACAGTATGATCAGAAATGGTGATGCAGCCTGGAAGGAGAAGCTGGAAAGTTGGCTCCAGGATATCTCAAATTTTAATTCTCTTTCTCCTGTTACATCCATCTGTAGCTGTAGGCTCTTCCTCATCTTAGTTCCTTTAGTTCTAATTAGGGAAGATAATATTTCCCTCCTGTCTCACAGACTGATAATGGAGATTAGCTGAAGCCTGCAGTACTCCCCAGCATATGTTAACCTATAAAAACATGAAGCACTATAGCTATGACCTGAGAGGCTGTGAAGACTTTCCCTTTGCTCCGTGGGCCACCCCTTCAGTAACATGACCCCAGTATGGCTGAATAACACAATCAATAACCATTTCAATATATCTTCTGCTATTGGGAAGTGGCAGCCCTTGTGGTCTGTTGAGCACCATTATCCCAGCAGTTCCCCGTTCAGTGGGAGAGTTTCAAATGTGAATATTGAGCTCGGGCACTTGCTGTGAAGGCATTGCAGAGGAGCCATGGGGGAGAGAAACATTGCTCCCAGTTGCAGATGTGTAAATGTGACTCTGAGAACACTGGAGTCACTGTGAATGTCAGGGACAATGGAAGAAAGCAGAATTCAACCTGGAAATGAAACAGAGGAATTAAGGGAAGGGGGTTGCAGCAATTACAGTGTACCTTTGCATGTAGGAGGGCATTTTTAACTGTGCAAAGAACAAGTGGAGCTGCTCTATTAGTGGCTAGTTCAAACAAATCTGTATGCACAGGTAAAGCAAATCAGACAAAGAAGTGTTTGTTCTGAAGATCTAAAGTGTGGTTGCTAAGGAATGTGTGTGTTTGCTCTGGCCATTTGCCTCTGGGCAGGAGGAGGAGATGATTTCAGAGGGGCTGCAGGCAGCCCTGGTACTAAAGCACTGCTTGAACCGTGGCCTGCTGGAGACTGGCTATAGAAAATGGCCAAAAAAGGCAATTGAGTCAGTCTTCAAAAGTCATAGATATTTTACATTTATAGCTGGTGACTTAGCCGTGCATGTCCATATAAACTTTTCAGAGCCAGGATTAAATTGCTGTTAGTATATGAGCTCAGGTTCCCAAAAGAAGGAGTCTCACCCAATGTCCTCTGTGGATGTCTGTCTAGCCTCCACCTTCTGCTTGGAAGAGATTAATCTGGTTGTCTGGACAACTGCAGCAGGAGTGGTTCAATACCTGCCTCCCTGTCTATTACCAAATTTACTCCTAGGAAAAGATGGATAAGGCAGAAATAGGGTGGATTGCTGAGGAAGCAAGTGTGGTGGGACAGCTGCTTTTAAAGAGGGGAAGAGAGATGGGGAGGAAAGACCAAGAAACAACCTCAAGGAAGGGAAATACCATTTCAAAGCCCCAAGCTCAGTGAACCCACACAATACTGAGGCTAGATCCCTCATAGTTAATTCAAAGCCTTATATTGATGTCTTAAAATAATCTGTCTGTATAATCTGGTACAGTACTGGAGAACCAAGGCTATCAGAGTGCTCCTGCTTATATTTAAGATAGAGTAGCACATGCTCTTCTGAATATAATTACATGATACCTACTTGTATTCCTGAGGCAGATGTAGTGCTTCTGCTATTCCATCTTTCCTATATTTTTCACATATAAAAAAAATGCTCTTATGTTTTAACTTGATAGAAATTTACCAATTAAGCAGCTGTTTGAAGAAAGAGTAAATCTCAGGTATCAATAACGTAAATTACATTTAAGTGTTCACGTTGGAAATGGAAGGACTGGCTGCATGGATTGAAAGTGGAAAATTAAATCAAATAATTCCACTGCTGCTTCTTAAATGGAGCTTATTTTCTCATATTAAGCATGGTTTTACTTCTCCATATGTAATTTGCAATTTACTGTAGTGTTTTCCTGAGAATAACCTTTTATCCTCACTTTTTGTTAATTGATTAAGGAAGCCTTTAGATGTCGACAAGTGTATCAGCATTTGCAGCTTGCAGAAGGCTTGATAAATTCATTTTCCAGCTATGCCTATCTTTGTTTGCAGAAATACTCTTTAGTAGAGTATCTGAAAGAATTTGCAAAGTTTTCATTTTTTTGTATAGACTGGTTTTGTGATTTCAATGCAATTTCATAAATAGTGATGTTCTGCAAATTTAGCTGTAGTGAGCTGTTAGAAAATGAGGTTAAAATGTAGATTGCTGTTAAACCAATGGGATCCCTGAATGGAATTTAATTACAGAATCATTTTAGTTTCTGCATAAAAATAAATGGAGTCTTACTTCTGTACTGAATTTCTTTTAAAAATTAATTTTCTCTATAAAATATTTCTATTCAATTATATTACTTAAAGTTTTCAGATCATTACCTAATATACATTGCAGTCATAGTGGACATTCTTTACATCAAGTTATCCAATACTCCAAATTTCCTGAAATTTAAGGTTCTTTTGATTCTGCCATGCCTGATCCAGAGACCTGAAATGACCTCAAACAGACATTGTGGGGAAGATAGGTATGAAACCTCAGCAAAACCATGATATTGCTCTTTTTAAAGATAGACTAGTAATGGAGTTTCAACTCTCTTTATATGGAACTGTAGAAGAGTCTTGAAGAGGAGCTTTGCTGTTACCACAGAACCCCTCAAATCTCAGTTTGCCGTGGTAAGGCACAGCATGGTAGGGTTCGATAGCACTGCTCCCCAAAGCCTAATTCATTCTCCAAGCATGCACCATCTGGAGGTTGGAAATGTAGAAAACTGAAATTGTCCTGCAGAGCAATGCACGACTCCAAGGAGACAGTCCTGGGGAGCTACATATAAGAAAACTGCCAAAAAAACACCCTTTGCTTCAGGCACCAAGTTGTTAAGGAGGAGAAGGAATGGGTCTGGTAAAACTGCCAGGGAGATGAGTAGTGTTGCCAAGTCTAAAAAATCCCAAGTCAGGTCTGACTTTGGTTTAAAAAATTAATAATTTATCTTAGATATGCCTGAGGTTCTTGTTTTTAAAACTGTAGAGATTTATTTGCAGTAAAAGTTTTCAGCCTTTCCATGTGCAACCATTCAGAACTTTGTTTTTTTTCCCCTTAACATAATGAAAATGGGAAAAAGTAGAAACTTCTCATGCAAGTACCTAACCCAGCAGCTATTTGGGCAGTGTAGAGTGGTGGGTTTTATTTAGGGAGATGATTAAACTGGTTGATCGTGTTTTATCTGACACTTATTCAGAAATTATTGTGCTATGGTTGGTTACTCTTGGAACTGGTTCTCGCTGAGGCTTGCCTCTGAGGTGAAATTTGGAATTTGAGTAAAATGTGAAATGATGATGATCTCTATGATAGATAATGTACTCTTGTGTTAATCCTTAGATCACTGGGATTGTAGAATGTGATGATATCCCTAAAACCCTTGAAATGTTCCTCATTATTTATTGGCCTGCTTTGTTTTCTGCTTCCCAGGCAGGCCTGAAACAAATACCCGCTCTGCTTAAGTGTAATTCAGTGTTAAACACCTTTGCTGCAGTACTGAGTTCTTTGGTCTAACCTTTTCATTTGTTTGGTTTTTTTTTTTCCTAGACTGAGTTATTTGTGCATGCATTCAAGGACCAGCTGGTCAGAAGTGCCCTTTTAGCACTGTACACAGCCCGACCTGGCTGTGTCCTCAAGAAACCAGCTGTGCCTAGAAACAGTGCAGAGGAAGGAGCTGATGCACAGCACCAGGATCATCCTTCTCAGATTAAAAGGCAGGACTCTATACCCCATCACTCTGAGTATGATGAGGAGGAGTGGGTAAGTAAAGTCAGAAACCCTTGGTCAGCATTCAGTGTGAAGCCCTACAGCATAAACAAGCTCAAGCCCCAGGTGTCCTCATCACATGTCATTGCAGGGGGGAATAGGGTGCAAAACTGTGGTTTTCAGATGCATCACAGATTTTGAAGCTTAATTTGAAGGATTTTCCTAAGTGTGCTGCTCTGAGACTGCCTGGTTGTGCATATATGAGTGAAGATGATGAGTTTCTTCTTGCCCAGACAGAAAAATAGTCTTTCTTTGTTCTTGCTTGGGTTGGTTTTGCTAGCTTGGCAGATTTAAGGACTGGAACAGCATGTGCTGTTCAGAGGGAAATGTTCTTTATTTCCCCACCCCCTGCAACACCCCTCTCCAGCCCTCAGGCTGTAACCATTTTAAATACACATGAATTAACCCCCAGCAAAACAGAGCCCGCTGCTCTTGGACTCTGTTCTTAGAGGGTGTCTGAGGTTCTGTAAAAGAATCAAACATAACTTTTAGATTTTAACATTCTTAGAATATCTTTCAAAGATATGTATTATTTATATGGCTGAGATTTTATAAATCAATTATTTTGTAGATGTCTTCATAATGGAGCTGTTACTTTGTTACATATGTACTCAAGCTATTTTTATTCAGTCCAGGCTCATACTTTGAGTTCATCACTGCATTCTCATAAATGTAAAGGATGCCAGCATATTCATCTCTATTGTAAATAATTAATAACTTGTGTGAGCTATGGTATTGCACCTGAACTGTAATTTTTATGCACACCAAAAATAAAGGAAGAAGAATATATTTCTCCTAGAAGAAAGGCAATTATTCCCAGCCCCATGCATTAAGTAGTCATGAGATTTAAACAATAAATAACTCATTCTTTTATTTGTCCTCCGGTTTTAGAGCCTTTAATTCACTTTTTCTTGTTTTCTCAACAACCTGAGGGGCTTGATTGGTGGTTCTTTCCTTGAACTAAAGCCAAAATGTTTGTTTTCAGCTGTTGAAACATTCAGAAATGTAAATAACATAATAGTTTTCATAAAAGTGAGAAATTTTTCACTGGGAAAAGTAGCACTTTGTGGAAGCTGTATTTTAATTTAGTACTGCAATTTAGCCTCTCTGCAGAGAAGATAGCTTTACAGATAAAAAAAATCTGCCAGGTGCTTGGTCCTCACCTATTAAATTCCATAAGTGGATGGCTTTAAATGATATCTTTTTCTGCTGAATTAGTTAGATTATCTTGATTCAAAATTAAGTGTATCTTCCACTGTTTTCTGAGTTAAACTGAGGCTGTCACTGTCAAACTTGAGACAGTATAAATCCTGAAGAAATTTTGTGATTTTTTCTGGATTTAAACGATTAGACTTGGGATAGATTTCAGTTCTTTCTTTCAGCAGAAGTGATAAATAATATGAGTTTTAGTAATCAAATTGTCATTAGCATGATGGAAAGAGAAAGAATAAATGAGTATAAAATTTGAAAAAAATACTTAATCTACTGTGAAACTCAGCTATAAAAGACAAAACTTTGAGATACATTGCTTTGTATGCACAATGCTCTATCTTCCTTTGCTGTTGTGGGGATTTTTCTCACTATTAGGAAGCACTAGTGCTACGTCTTGCAATTGGAATTTTGGTTTTGCCTGAAATCTAAATCCTTAAACAAGCCTTTAAGCTGACCCTGTTCCCCCCATTTCACATGACTGTGTTACCTTATGGCCATCACAGAAGTACAAAGGCTCACACCAGAGTCACTGGCAGCAGAATGGATTGAGCTCTTTGTATTGGTGCACTATGCACAGGCAGCAGAAAAGCATCACTGCCGAAGGAAAAATATTTGACTTGAGAGTTTTACATTGCCTCTGGGTAGATATTCTCTTCTTCTCTCACCAGCTGCTTCTGCTAGCCTAGAACCTCCCTGCAGGAGGGCACAAAGCAAGTTTTCATGTATAATACAAGAAAAGGCTGGGCACATTGCCACTTGGAGCTGACTGTGCTCTGCACCTCTGACTGGTTAATGGGACTGGAGCTACAAAGAGCAGACAAAATGGCATTTCCAATAAGCTCTGTACAATGCTGATGTAGTGATCAGGCATGGGGCTGAAAGACTGATGTGTGTGTGTGACCTA
This sequence comes from Phylloscopus collybita, assembly GCA_027886175.1. Classification (NCBI taxonomy): domain Eukaryota; kingdom Metazoa; phylum Chordata; class Aves; order Passeriformes; family Phylloscopidae; genus Phylloscopus; species Phylloscopus collybita. The sequence goes on from JAJNNQ010000130.1 coordinate 8,990,445, forward strand.
CTCCATGTGCCACAGCACAAGGGGGTGTTAATCACACGCATTACTTAAGATATTTCCTTTATCTCTGAACAGAGATCAAAAAGACCTTAAGGAAATATCTGAATATCCACTCACATGAAGGAGACACAGCATCTTCAGAGCACTGGGAAGTGCAGATGCTGTGTCATACCTGGCACAAGTAAAGCATACAACTGCAATGGTGTATATGGAGGGGCAAGAAATGACTGAGGAGCTCTGTGGCAAATTCAGAAAAGCTAAGAATCCTTTAAAAACAAAGAGACAGCCTGTGGGACTTCACTGGCTGGCAGTGTTTAGAAGGAAGGCATCCAGTTAGGTTCAGTGATAGAAAAGAGTATCCATTCCTGCTCTGAAATGAGGAAGCTGTCCTACTTTTTAATGATACTTTCAGATCAGATAGAAATTAGTTACATTTTTTTTTTTAGTTGTGTGAATGAAAGGGAATTATTTTACAGGTTCATTTTTAATTGTCCTAGGAGAAGTACCCAGCTTTCACTGATGCCAAAGCCTAGCTTCCCATGGAGATCTTTCAGTGTGCATGTCTGCTTGCCAGTGCCACAGCAGAGGTGGCAGTAGAAGTGTGACTATGGTCATTTCTAACTAGCAACAGCTAGCTACATGAGCCAGTACTCCATAACATTCCAGATGGCTTCTGAAGTTTGGAAGAAATAGAAGATGTAAATGTGGCACTGCCTTGTCTCAATGGGTCAAACTCTATTACAGATTTCCACCTTCCCTGTCATTGCCTCGACTTTCGTACTTAAAGCAGCAGCAGTGAGAAGGACACAGACATCTTGTTGCTCTCATTCTTTCATACCCCAAACTTACCATCCACATTGCTCCAGCAACTAGTGGGAAAGCTGTGATCAGAGGAAAAGCACCCTGCTTAGGAAACTAGGGTCTTGGTGTTCCAGTGTATCAAGAAATGTTTCTTCTGAGCCTTCACTTGACACAGAGGGTTTATAAGAATGCTTACTTGAGAGGCTGCATGGACTATATTTTGTCCTTTAACCTGGCACATGCTGTAAAGTGATCACTTCTGGGATTGTTCTTGGGCAAATTGAAAATAGACTGCTTAAGGAGATGAGAAGTCAGTGGAAAATGTGCTAGGCTACAGGAAAATATTCTGGAAATAGTTAAGAATGAAAATAGGAAATAGATTAATTTCTTCTCATGGAGAATCATAGAAAGCTGCTTGATTTTCACTGATTGGAAACTGCATTTTTATTTGAAAATTGTTCCTGCCAAACTGCAGAATTTCAGCAGCCTTCTTAGAAAAATTTGACTGCCTTTAGAAAAATGTGAGTTGCAGAGAGAATAATATCTCAGTAAATGATAGGTACCTTTACCTTTTGTATCTTCCCACCATCCTAGGAACCTCCTATGAGAAAAAGAGCTGTGATACAGGCCCTTGCTCCCTCTTGCTTGTATGTAAAAAAGCCAGACACATGATAGTAAGAATGAGCTTTCTGTCAACAGATGTTTATGAATTTTACTTCTAAACCCCCAGGGAATGTTTGTGTGAATATTGCATAGACATCATCTCAATGCTGGGTTAATAGTTGGTTCAAAGAGAGAAAAAAGCTCTTTCCAGAGTGAAACAAGGGCTCATATTTGTGTTGCTTGTGCAATAACTCCAGATGCTCATTAAGAGCTTAATGCTTTTTGTGTGGGGATTAAACTCCCCCAGAAGAGGAAAGGGAAATGATATTGCTGCAGCCTGGCTGAGCAACTTGAGTTGCATATTCCTCAGCAACTTCAGTGACTGGAAGCTCTGAAGCTCCCTGATACTCTCTGGTAAAACTTGCTGGTACTTGGGGCCAGAATTTTTAATATTTGCAGTATTTCACTGCTCTTCATGAAATCCTTCTCCCCAAGATTGTAATTGTGGGTGGTAAAATTGAGTAGTTTTACACATATTCTAAATGTTTGTTCAGGATTGTTTGAGGTGCATATAGGAGGAAACTTTTGAAGGAATCTATACCTGCCCTCTGTCTTTTGACTTTTAATTATATCTAAGCATGTGAGTATCAAATAATCATGTGTCTAATGGTTTGTTTCATGTACAGGTGCAGATATTTCCTATGTACATGTTGCATTGTACATGCAGCACTTGAAATAGTTGTGGAATAAATCCAGTTCTGCTTGGGTGTGACCAACTTCTTGCCTCTTGTAAATCCAACAATATCTTTTTCTTAGTAAGGTTAAAGCATGGGTTTATCTGTGGAGAAAATTGAACCATTGTCTCCATGTTCACCTCTAAAGTGGATGCTCACTTGTCCTTAAGGCAGCCCACAAGACTGCTCCAGGAATCAGGTTTGAGGAGCTGGAGAAGAGGAATTCTGTTGTACAGGTTGGGCAAGTCCATGCTTATGTCTGCAGGCCCACATGTTGTCTCTGAGGTCAGGATGCCACTTGTCACAGGTCGTGTCCTCAGGAGGAGGGAACAGGGTAAGATCAGGTCCCTCCAGTCAGGATAAGGGCTTAAGTGTGGCATATAGCTGGAAAGTAACATTAGATTTGAATGTTTGCCTTAGTTCTAGATTTGCCTTCACTCAAAATCCAAGTGTTGCCATTTATATGGAATTATGGTATTTTTCTGAGTTTTCAGGTTTCTTCTCTCTTGTTATTTTTGCAACTCCATTTTTGTGCCTGAAGACCTGACATATGCACAATGCCTCTGGCACTGTAAAGTACAAAACAAAGTAGTGATATTATCTTCCTATTTTTAATCCTCAAGCAAACTGGTTGCTCTGCACTATTTTCAGAATGACTCAGTGTTAAAACCTACATGGCGGGGGGGAGGGAGTGGTTTCTGTGGGTTTGTTGTGGTTTGGTTTTGGTCTGATTGTGTGTCTTGGGTACAGCCTCATTTCTTGTATGACTTGGTTTTTTCCTTGTTCAGTGCTACAAAAGTAGATGCAAGAGCTTTGATTTCTGCAGCATCCAGCCCCTGAAGGAGCCTCCCTCTATCTCTGTTCCATAGCAGCTCTTTCTTATGCTCCACGTTATTTCTTTTGTTCTCTGCTCATACAGAATTTCTTCTACCACTCTCTTACTTCTGTAATTCTCTTATTTATTATAAACTCATTTAAGTGTGATGGTTGCAGCTTATGTGAGAGGTGAGGAACAAAACTGAAATTGTGTTACCTCATAAACATCCCATGACAGCAAGTTTGTCATTCTAGTCCTTGAATATAACACTTGCTTCAGCAGAGTAACTGATGTGATAAAATACAGGATGTGTTAAATTTTCCAAAAGAGGTTATTAAATACTATGACAAAACTAGCAGTCCCACACATAGTTTGATTTGGCAAGGCTTTGACTGTTTCTACACTCTTAAGCTATCATTTAAATAGACAAACTGCTCAGTTCCTTGCTGTTAGACCTGAAATTTTGTCTGCATTTTCATGTGGAGTTTGAAGCACATGTTCTCCAGTGTCTAAAACCATAAGAATTTGGGTTCATTTACACTGCAAGAAAATTCTCCATGAGAAAGGGTCAGGTTGGTAATAGGCTGAAGGATGAGAGAAGCAGTCATGTGCTGACATCTAATATTTCTAGTAATTTGCACGTGTCTCTCTCGACTTTAAGGGGTTAATAAGTTACTATTGTCTCTTTTCTTCTTCTCCTTCAGTAACACACAGTGATAATTCTGCTCTTTTCAGGACAGGGTGTGGGCCAATGTGGCAAAGAGTTTGAACTGCCTTATTGCCATGGTGGACAGACTGCTTGAAAAAGACAACATCAGCAACATTAAAGAGGGTGAAGATGAGCCTTCAGCAGCAGACTGCAAGGTGTTGCATACAGGTGGTAAGCAACACCCTCCCAATATTTTTTTTAATCATTGACAATAGTAAATAAAAATTTAAACAGCTACAGAAAAGTCATTTAGAGAAGACTTCATGGTATCTTTGAGGAGAGTGCTAACAGCAAGGTTTTGCATGCTTGTAGGGAGATTATTTATCAAAGTACAGCTTTATTGTGTGCTCAGATTGTTTGCCATGCTCAATTGTTTGTGCTAGAGCATAAACTTTTTGAAACCACAGTGTTTTCTTTTTGAAGGCTGATGTAATTTAATTTACTTTAGATTTCACTTGCATGTAGTATTTTGAGGGAAAAAAAAAATTTGGGCTGTGTCTTACTCCATAGAATGTAAGGAAAGGTGAACATTCTGTATCAGTGCCATTCTCCTGCAAACCCTTTCACTTTTCTGAGGTTATATACTGATTTTTATTTTTGGATTTAATAAAATTCATGTTTGCCTGGATACACCTGTCAGCCTGTGTCAAAAGGCCAAGTGGAATAATTCCATGGGATGATGTAGAGAAAATTTTGTCCATGGCGGGTCCTTGTCACGAAATCTTCTGATCTTCTCCTATGGCTTATGCATGTTTGCATTCTTGATGCATAGATTAAATGCATCAATTTGCATTCTTGATGCATAGATTAGATCTGCTTAATAAGTCTGATGAGACTTTCTAGTCTGAAAGTGTGTTGCAACAAATGAAACAGATCCTTAGTGATAGTAGTTGTAGTCCTAATGCAAGGAAATCAGAGCCAACCTTTGTGCCATTCTTCAGCTAAATAAAACAACTTCCAGTACAAAAAAACCAAACCAACACAATCACTTTATTTTATGGAGCTTTGTATAGTTTGGATTTTTTTTTCTTTCCTTTTTTTTTTTTTCTTCTATTGTGCATTTTATCCTGTATCTTCCCTTACATGTTCTCCACGGAAAGTTAATGACATCATTTTATCACAGACATCAAGACATCAAGAGACATCAAGAGTTTTCAAGTTATCAATACTCACTTGTAATTTCTTTCTTGCATAACAAGAGTTAAAATTACTTTTTCAGCTGTATGTCATTCATGTAGTATTGATGGGGTCTATGAGATTCTGGTTGTAGTACTGATTTTTAATGCAGCTCTAACACCTGCATTTTTACCAGTATGAGAGGTTTGTGCTGGAGTCTTGGAACCCTTGTTTTCAGTGCCAGATGTGTTGGACTTGATTTTGTATGAATAGTCCAGAGAGCAGCTTATTCCTTATCTGTTTGGTTCTCTAAGTTTCTACCAGGCATAAAATGTTAGAGAGGTAGATGATAGCATCTGTTCTCTAGTGAAGGCTTGCAGGTGAAAAATATCAACACAGCTTTCTACACCTTTCCTGTCCTTCCTCAGAGAAGGAAGGCACAGCCAGGTAGGTGCTCTTCTTTTGAACTTGGAAGAATTCTTAGATGGTGGACCCAAGCATATTAATTGTGATTAAAAGAGAAAAATGGAACACTGTTCTTATTCCTAACTCCCTTCTCTTCCCCGTGGTGCTACCAAGCTTTCCTGCTATTGTTAGAAGTCCAGTATGTCTTGTAGAAATGTTTTGCAGGTAAAGAGGTAGTAGTACACTTTCACCCAAATTTCCCCCAAGTGGCTGCAGTGCATCTGTGTGTGTATGTGTAGACATTCATGTCATGGGTTTTGTCTGTATTTCATAGTTATGGAACAAAAGTTCAGATTTCCAGACCTCCATCTGAAAGAAAAGGTATAATTTAGGATAATTATTTTGGAATGCTTTCTGACATGCCTAGTTCATGCCAGCATGAACTTTTACATTATTTCCTTCAGTCTCTTCAACCCCCCTGAACATGGCCTCTGCTATATGCCACGGTATGGATTTAACCAGTCCATTTGGGTCTTTAATTCTAGTATGCTCACAGCTTTGATTCAGGCTCATACATTCCACAGGCAACTGGAATATTGGTTAGAGCTTTTAGGTCACAAGCCAAAAAAAAAAAAAAAAAAAAAAAAAAGGAAAGTTACATCATTTTAAGTACTATAATCAACAGCTGTCAAGTAGAATGAAAGGTAAACAGTAATGATTACTGTAACAGTTAGAAAATTATAGATGAGTTTCCTCCAGCTGAGAAGTTGTCTTCTGGAGCTAGTGGGCCAAGGACACAAAAAAATATCCAACTGCTATGGTGCTGGAATAAATTCTTCCTTTTTCTTTCATTTGAGAGCCATCCTGATTTCTCTTGATTCAGTACAGGTGTCCTTTAGTGAGAGCAGTCAGTGCTTTTGTTGAGCTGTCCTGAAAGTTCTGTAACACTCTCTCACATGAGAACTGCAGAGATTTGTGGGGCATACTGCTGTGCTTTCATGTTCTTTTTGAGTAAGACATCACTTTTTGGAATGCCTTGGACAGTTTATAGGACTTTGAAGGTCATATAGAAATGGAGATGTTTTAAAATTGCTTTCTTTTATAGAACTAACTTTAAAGATGGGTTTTTCTGAAGAGCTATTCCAGGTGTGAGCCAAAGTTGGTTCCCTAATGATTTTCAAAACTTTGGGCCAAGAATTTTTCATGCTTGACTTCTCTATGGGAGTGTGGGTTTAGATGTTTGTTTTTCTCTGCATCTCCCCCTCTGAAATTTAACATGAGACCCTAAGATGCACTGTGAAGCACCTACACAGAGATTGAGACTCCAGGTTTATACTTACAAATTGGGCCTTAATTCTGCTTCATTTTACATTTGAAACCTGTTTGTGAGTTCACAGCATTTTCCTAGATACAAAATCACACTGTGTGTACACCCATAGATACATTTCTCAAATCACAGTCTTTTGTGCCACTTACAATTCACAAACATGACACAAATGAAAAGCTTGCCACATCTTGCTATTATATGTTATACATAATTTGAGCATATTTGAGCATAATGTATTTCATTAATGCTGCAAATGTATGGGCACAGATTGATCTCTGGGTCTGAAATTGCTTTAGTGCTGCAGTTAATCCTCAGAAAAATCGGGCTGCTTTTGGAAGAAAAAAGAACACAGGCTTTGAACAAAATATTGACAAATGTGCCGACAAGAATGGGATGAAATTTTTGCTTATTTAGTGAACCTGACTGTTTTCTTGACAGCATATAGCAATGAAAAACCTTTCAAAGAATGCAACGTGTTCATTTTAGATGATAGAAAATGTTATGACAATACTTTGATGCAATAGCATCTTCATACAAATAGGGATGTTGTGGTAAGACATATTCAGAGTTTCCTAAAGTAGGCTTATATTTGCAGTCTCAGTGGTGACATTGTGTGATCTTATTTTTTTTTTTTTCTAGCATGTTTATATTTATTGTTTGGAATCTTCATAATTGGAAATATTGGAGAACTTTTTTTTCCTGTACTCTGCCTTTCAATGTGAATTATACCTTCCTTAGGCTTAACTTTTCATGCAGTCTGACCTTTGAGCGTATTCTAAAGACTGAATTTGAGTTACAGTTACCAAGGTAACATGCTATGGTTTCATCAGTTGCAGGATTATGAATCCTCTGCAGGATAAATCAGGAAGAGTAGAAGGATTTTTAAGGAAAGGTGGGGGTTGTTGTTCTTTTAACTCTAATCTAGTTTGCCTTGGAGAAATACATGACAACATTAAATTCTTTTTATTTTTTGCCTTTTCATTTTCCATGAGAGTTGGAATGTGAAAGGCTGTCCTGCAGCATTAGAGGTGCCAGTGAGACACAGCAGCTTGCTCTTTTGCTTGCACAGTCCCTGACAGATCTCCGTGTTTGGCTGCTGAAAGCGGCTCTTGTTTCCATCTGCTCCTTGTACCATCCCATCAGAGCTCCCACCCAGCTGTTCCTCTGCTGGCTTGGGGTGACAACTCCCTTGTTTCATGCATACAGGATCCACCACATCATCACAAACAATTTGAGTTGCCAGTGTGCTTACACCTGGATTTTGCCTTTAAGTGAACTATGGAATTGTAAGCTCTGTGAATTGGCTGCTGCTAACCTTCAGCATAGGTAGCAAAGAGCACCTGGGGAGCATTGCCACATTTCCTAGCTGGAATGAGAGGAAACCTCTGTTCGTACCCACATTGCTGCAGACATATGTGGGTTAATTTTTCTTGTGCTATCTGATACCCGTTGGGGACTATATAAGTCTACATTCAAAATTTCTGACTTTCAGTGCCCTGGGGATGGGCACTGCATCCTTTCAGTGCATCCCTTCCAATGCAATGCTGGTAGCAGTAGGAAATAAAGCCATGCTCAAGTTTTATTTGCATCTTCAGGAAAGCTTTTATTTAGTCAGGAAGATGAAAAATTTTCCTGTGGTCTGTATCTCCTTGAGTAGCAGACATAATTTATTTAGAGAAATCACATGTGAGAAGCTTTCTCTTCCCTTCCTCTTCCTCACATTTTTCTTTCCTTTTCTCTTAAACTTGTCTTTGCATCAATTTTAGCTATACTTTTTTTTTTTTTTTTTTTTTTTTTTTTTTTTTTTTTTTTTTCCTCTCACTTCTGTGTCATCCTTTCCTATTTGATAGGATCCTTACCTGGGCTGAATGTAGCCCAGCAGTACAAGACAACCCCTTCAACAGTACTTTCTCTAAGTACTTCGGCCATAAACAGAAGCTGAAAAATGTGTAAGGGAAAGAAAGACTGTTTAACTGAATCAACAAACTGAAACAAGGTATCAGAATATTTAGTTTCACAGCATTCACAGAGCAAGATTCATCCATTCCTCCTGTGTTTAAATGTATTAGATTTCCTTAGCTTCATCTTTTATTACTCTTGTCTTCTCTTTCTTTTTTCACCGTGACTAAACATGCTGAGATACTTGTTTGTATGATTAGATGGTTTCAGGTTTAGCTATTAATCCATGTGACAGTGTAGAAAATCTTGGATGATTGCAATGGAATAATAAATGCCAAGAATTCAGAAACACCCAAATTGTGCGAAGAAAACCACTGCTTTAAAGTGCAGGAATACCAGGAAAACTTACTCAGGTTTTTGTTGTTCCTCTGAGAACTGCTGCAGCATTATCAGTACAAAGCCTTCTCCTTTCTCAAAGAGCTTAGCCCTCAGCTGGAGTTAAACTGAGCTCCAAGAGCTGAGTGGCAAAATAAAGAAATAAGGCCTTTTTATGGTGCAAAGTTGAATATGTGAACTCTTCTAAGTCAGTCTTTTTAAGCCTCTTTTTAAAGAAATATAAATTAAAAGACTGTTCCTGTTCTAGGTGAGTAAAATCAAATTCTGGGGTAATTATTTCATGCTGTTTTTAGGGATTTACTGCTGCTCTGTGTTGGTTGGTTGGTTTGATTTGTCTGCCTTTTTCCTTAAAACAGAGTTTGTCTAATGTTCAATTTGTGATATCAAACCAACTCATTTATGTTGTTTTGCTTCTATTTTTTCGATTCTGTCATGGATTATTTTTATGATCAAGTAGTAAGTGATAAACTCAAGTGAAAGGTTACCTCATGGGTATCTGCTGTTACATTTATATGTCACATTTATATTTATATACGGTACATTTGTATTTATATGTCTGTAATGCCCTCCTTTGCTTTAGGTGTATGACAGTATGCGTTCTTCTGCTTTTTATTTAAGGTTTAGTTTTTAACTTCACACCATTTAAGTTTTGAGGTGACTTAAAGCCATTCATTGATTTTAGGTGGCATAAACAGCAGTGTCAAAATTGGCTTTTTTATCTGTTGCTAGGGCAAAAGGGGATAGGAGTGCTATGCTGAAGCATCAGTGCATTTCCTTTTTGGTTACCAGCACTCTTTAAAAAGCATCTCAGTGGGCCTGACTTTGAAAAGAGCAGGAGCTTGCTTTTCTGCCAAACTTTATCAAATTTAACATGTGGTTTGACATATTGCAACTTGGATATAAGCATGCAGAACTGACTAGCTGGGTGCTAAGCAGGTCATTTGCCTGTGCAGGCCTGTTGATTAGGGGAACATGGGACTGAAGGGCATTTTCCAGTAACCAAAGGGCAAATCCTGTCACAGGCTGAACTGCTGCCACTCTCTTGGCAATGGACGTGGAATATTTACTCAGTGCTTTGCCAAACATGCACTTTTGTTTTAATCTCATTCTTACTGCATAGCAGTGGTACTGTCTTTTTAATTTCATCCTTCCATTCTTATTTGAATATGTTTAGTTTTTATGCCTTGTATTAGTTTCCAGTGGCTGACTAGCACAATTTTTCTACTGAGCTTCTTTGCTTTATCAGGAGGCTCTGACAGCTCTTCTGGATGCGAAGTGTTCCAAACTGACAGGCTGCCCATGTCATTTTAGTGACCTGACAGTCATCCTGGAGTCTCCTTGTTGCTTCTGTTCTTGCTCCTCATGTCTTTTTCAGATGTTTACTCATTCAGTTAATTCTTCAGCCTTTTTCAAAGGGTTTTCCACTGTGTTGTGGATACAAATCTTGCAATTTTAATTTAAAAGAAAGTTGAGATCTGAAGAGTCAACATGTGTGAGTGAGTCTATTAATGTCTTAAAAGCAATAATTTATATTATTCCTTTCCTGAAGTGATTCTACAAAAGTATTCTGAAAGATACGATATTCTAAAATGTATACAAAATGATTCTACAGAGTCACTCTAAAGAGAACTTCTTTAGACATGTCAGCTCCCTTTACAAATAATATCTATTTATGAATTACATTAGTAATATATACTTATGCCTTGCATACACGACAATCTTTTTTCCCCAAAAAATCTACCAAATTTACTTTTAAGGTTCAAAATACAATTTTTATTTGTTTGTTTCACAAGCTTCAGTTTCACAGTGCTTCTCCGTTTCAAGGAAGAACTTACAAGCTGCAGTACTTCCATATAAGTAGGTGTTACTGCTGGATTTTTGGACCATTGTGCATTTTTAATGAATGATCCTCATGCTTATTCCTGCTGGAGTATTTGCAGCAGGACATCCTACATGACAAGTGACACAGTGCAATTTTAATGGAGCAAAGATAGCACCTTTTCCTTTTCTTCTAGAGTTGGCTTTACTAAGATCTCAGTCTCTGATACACATCTTGTTTTGATCTTAAATAAAGCATAAGGATGAGAATACACTTGTCCATTCATGAACGTTCTTTTTTCTTTTCAATAAACAATCCAATCCCTCTCAGATTTGCCAACTAGCTCCACCTTCTGGGGACTGGACATCTGTATTAACTGAGATTGAGAAGTTTCAGTGTGAGCAAGGAGTAGATGATTGTTTTGGAAAACTTACCCACACAGAGGTTGTCCTCTTTACAAGTGACATGTGCAACTCCATATTCTCTAATAATTTGTATTTTCTCAGTTGCTAGGGTAAAGTTTTCTATGAACTTACAATTGTTACTGTTTATCAAAAAGCCAAATACATATGTAAGTGAAGCTCTGTATTCTTTGGGACATGAAGTACTCAGTGGGATTTATTTTCAATAAATTTAGTAGGAATGTTCTTTAATGAAAAAATAGCCTTGAGAATTTCAAATCTTTGAATTCCTTTTGTAATGCCACTATTACAGGCAAGAATTACTTATGTTAGTAAATTGATTAGTTAGTATTCCAAACATGTAGTCTCCCCTCAAAAAATGTGGTGAGAAAATTATCTTGAAGCTACCACAAGGTATGTGCAAATTTGGAAAATTGTAATAGAAGGTGGTTATCAGTTGTTTACTGCCAACCTGGAAGGCTGCATGGAGGAGAATCCACTTACATTTGTTCTGGGTCTGGTATTATTCGGTATTTTTATTACTGACTTGCCTTATGAAATATGGATGATGCTTATAAAATTTGCAGATGCTTAAAGCTGGGAGAGGCTTTAAGCACTGTGGGAGCAGGATTAGAATGGATCCTGATGAAAAGGAGCACTGAAAAATTAGAGTACGGTTCAGCAAGGAGAAATACAAAGTTATGCTCCTGAAGAAACAGAAATCCATGGTGCAGAAGGACTGGTTAAGCGGAAGCCCAGTAAAAACAGATCTGAGTGTTATGTGATGTGTGGCCAGTATGTGACCCCCTCTATTCATAAAGTTAAAGAATGGTTTGGTTTAGAAGGGGCCTTGAAGACCATCTCATTCCAACCCATCTACAGCACTTGGGCAGGGGCACCTTCCACTGGACCTGATTGCTCAGAGCCCCAAGCAGCCTGGCCTTGAACACTTCCAGGGATGAGGCATCCACGGCTGCTCTGAGCAACCTGTGCCAGTCCCTCATCACCCTCACTGTGAAGAATTTTGTCCTAATATCCAATCTAAACCTACTCTCTTTCAGTTTGAATCCATCCCCCCTTTTCCTGTCTGTACTGTTCTTCTTGTATGAAAAAGGCTGTCAGAAATGCTCTTTAGCCCTATCCACAGGACATGAAATTCAGGTTTAAGAAGTCTGATTAGTTTTAGAAATCCTGCTTTTTCTACCCTGGCTATCAGAGTATTTGCCACATCCTTGGCTGTGTCTGTATCCAGCTCTCCTTTCCCACAACAGAGGAACAGATGCCTATTTGTTGTACCTTCAAGTCTACTTTAAAATGGCCAAGTATAATCTTTTTCATTATTTGCTCAAGTAAGAAGCAGCCAACAAACTCTATTCTTATCACATATGGCCCTGCTTATTGGTTCTGTCTGCATTGCATCTTTTGAGCTTAATTTGCTGCTGTTGCTTTTATATGTTTCTTGATTAAATTAATGAATGATTGCCATTTGACTTGAAAGGAGAGTCTAGATTGTGTAGTCTGCCTACACTGACTTCCAGTATATCACACCTTTTTGTCTACCATATTTCTAAACTTGTCTGTATTTTTCAGCAGCCTCTGGTTTCCCTTTTGCTTTTATTCCCTAGAATAAACACCCCTGTTAGTCCTTGTTATTTTCTTCTCATGAGGAGGGGAAATCAAGTTGCTGCTCAGCCTTTTTCATCAGCTTAAGGAGATTAAACTCTAAATCTTGGTAGCTCTGCTCTGCAAGCTCCCCATTTTTCCAGCAGTCTCTTTAAAACGTGTACACCAGACCTTGGCACGCAGTGTGTCATCACTGTTAGTCAATGGCATGTATAAAATTACCTCTTTTTGCTAGAGCTTGTACCTGGGGGTGGCTTATGATCTGTTTTGGCAGGATGACACTCACTTCAGAACTGCTGTTTTCCAGGGAATGCTTCCTCAGCCTTACAGTTAAATATGTATGACATTAAATATGCATGACTGTGTTAAAACACATGTTGTCTGACCACAAAGACAATAAAGGAGCTCAGGTTGTTCTCTGTGCCTGCTCTGTCCTTGTTCCTCTTTCCTGCTCCTTACTTTCTGTAATTTCTCCTAGCTTTCAAAGTTCTCTCCAGTCTTCTTGGCTACAGTTTTATTAATTTATGTGTTTTTCTGGAGCTCAGCCAAATTGACTGGCAACAGGCAGCTGTGTCTTCCTGCCTAAAGAACTTCCTCAGTACTAACGAGTTTTCACTGGCCTGACTCAGAATGTTACCTGAAACAACATGCTGCTGTCTTGCACCTAATTACAATAGATTTTAATTATCATTGATTCTTAATTACACTAATCTACAGAAAATATGAGCCAATTATGAACTATATTAAGTCAGTTGCATTCCCAGCTTTGATATGGATTCTTCTAGAGTCTTGATGTCTCTCATTTTAAACTGTACATTGAAACCGAGATGTAGATTCTGAAGGAGGGGGATTTATTTGTTTGTTTTTATTATTTGCTCAACTTAGGGGGTAGGCAAAGCCATGTGCAACTACAATGCAGGTCTGATTTTGTTAAATCCTGTAAAGTTCAGGAACAGCTGGGTTTATTGGGCAAGTTTGTGTAAGGTGTTCTGATTTTCCTCCATTCCCAGTTATCACTGTTTCATTTGTAATGTATTAAGGAATCGCATTTTTCAAGAATTTCACTAGAGGTTTTTTTCTCATATTCCTAGCATGTATTTTTACAGAGCAAAACATGTTTTGAAATAGTTCTATGTCTCTCTGATAGAAATAGTAATAAAATGGAAATAAAAATGAGTTTGATATCTCTAAATATGTAAAGAGAACAATATAGAGAGAAGTTAAAAAGGAATATGATCTGAAGCTTATTATATTTTCAGGCTGTGCATTAAGCAGGTGATACCCTTCCAGACACCTATTTGTTACTGTGTTTTGCCCTCCAGGATCCAGTTTTTCTTAAATATATGGTTATTCTCCCTGGTTTTGCATTTTTGGTGCTACTTCATTTCTTATGTAGCTAGTTGTAAGTCCTGGAAAGAACAGGATTTCATCACCACTCTATCTTTATCTGCTAAATGAGGATTTATGTGTTTCCCTGTATCCTCTGTGACACTTAAATACAAGTTTTACAGAGATGCTGGGACTGTTAAAAAAGGCCATTGTGCCTTTTTTAAGGCACAGTGCAGGTGGACTCATGCCAGGGATTTAACCCCAGTCCCAGTGGTAAGGTGGAGTCCTACTTATAAGCGTGTTCTCCAGTGGCATTTCTGGTCCCACAGTGGTCTGGGGAGAGCTGCGGGGGCTGTTTTAAAGGGAAGGGTGACCTAACACAGCCTCTGCAGCCATCCTTCTTCATGGAAAAGGGTTTTTCACTGCAAGTTTTCCACTTTGTTCTAGGTGACTGGTATGAACAGCTGTACCCGCTGGTGATCACACTGAAGGACTGCATGGGAGAGGTGGTGACCAGGGCCAAGCAATCCATGGCATTTGTCCTGCTCCAGGAACTTGCCTGTGGTTTGCCCCAGTGTTTGATGCTGACCCTAAGAAGAGACATTGTCTTTAGCCAAGCAGTAGGTTGTCTTGTGTCACTTCCTTCTCTTGCTGTAATTATAAGCATACTGTTCATGCCAGTGTTTGTGGTTTCCTTTTTTGTTGTTTTATTTTTAAATTTGACACAACTTTTTCATTTCTTTGCCATGATATTCACCTAAATATTTTATAATGTGATAGGAAATTAAATAGTAAATAGGAATCCATAGTACTTCTGTCACTGAGTCAGAGAAGCAAGTCTGCAATGGACTGCAAAAGTTGTCTCATCCCACCTTTGCACAAAGAAAGATCCAGAAATCTATTCTTAGACTTCCTAGATTATATAGTTCTCACGTCTAGCTTTGAATATATCTTGCTAATATTCATAATCACAGAATAGGTAGAGTTAAGGGACCTCTGGACATCATCCAGTCAAAACCCCTGCCAAGGCAGGGTCACCTGGAGCAGGTGGCACAGGAGCACACCCAGGTGGAGTTGGAATATCTCCAAAGAGGGAGACTCCAAAACCTCCTTGGTCAGCCTGTTGCAGTGCTCTGCCACCCTCAGTCTAAAGAATCTCTTCCTCACATTGAGGTGAGGAAGAACTTCTTGTGTTTTAATTTATGACCTTTGCTCCTCATCCCATCACTTGGGACCACTGAAAAGAGTCTGGCACATCCTCCTGGCACCCGCCTTTGAGGTATTTATATGCATTAATGGGATCCCCTTCAGTCTTCTCCAGACTAAACAGACCCAGCTCCTGCAGTCTCTTCTCACATGAGAGGTTCTCCAGAGCCCTCATAACCTTTGTGTCCTTCCTCTGGACTCTCTCCAGAAGCTCCTTGTCTTTCTTGTCCTCATGAGCCCAGAACTGAATGCCAGCATGCCAGCATGCCAGATGTGGCCTCACAGGGCACTGGCTAAGCAATATCCAAGCTAGGGAGTTTTTTTAGTCCTGGTCACCTTGTAAATAGAGAGGAGATTATCTGTTTGTATTATTTCAGTTTGTAGCAATTTTTTAAGTGTTTAAAGACTATTAGCATGCCTTTCCTTAGAACTGTCTTCCCTTGGCAAACAAATGAAGCTCTTTACGTCTTCTCCTGTAGATCATGTTTTTTCAGACAGATTTTTCTCTAAATATTTCACTTAATTTCTCCCTTAAGTTATATGTTGTAACTGCCAAGGAGATTCAGTTGCATTAGATGTTGAATACCTTTCAAATCCATCATAATTCACAGTCTTATGTGTTTAAAGCCTGAGAAATGAGGTTCTGGTCTGATTTATGTCGGCGTAAATAACGCACAATGACACAAAACAAATTAAGCTTATCTAATAAAAATTAATGGAATACTTCACTACTTAATACACTAAAATATAAAAATCATCAATAATATATTATTACAAAATCAGGTATATAGTCATTAAACATTAAAAAATACTTATGCTGTTTTCTCAAACATGTAGGTGTTACCGCTGTTGTGTATAATGATAGCAAGCCTCATTTGTCTTGTAACAGCACACCTCTTAATTGCATGTGTTATAATTATCTTTACAGCTTGCTGGATTGGTCTGTGGATTTGTAATCAAATTGCACACAGGTTTACATGATCAAGGATTTTTACAACAGCTTCATACTGTTGGATTGCTCGTGCAGTATGAAGGTCTCCTTAGTACATACAGTAAGTATTGCTCTTGGACAAAGTTTCTTATGTACCCAGCCCAGAAATTTACCCAGGAAGTTCTTGTTTTAACCTCTGCTCTGTTTCAAGTAACTTGGCTAGTTAAATCAAGTATTGTCCTTATGAGACAGTGGACTTGCACGTAATAGCACAGCTGAAGTTGTTGGTTCTCTGTTGTGCAGCAAAAATTATTAATCTGTTTCATTCTGATTTCCTCAGAGAACACAACCTGCCGATTGTTCCATGCAGACCTGGCTAATCCAAACAACACCTTTGGCCTCTATCAACCTCAGCCCTGATCAGCAGTGCTGATAATGTGAAGATAGCTTTGAAAACGGTTTAATTCATAGTTTGTTACAAATGCCATTATTTGATAGGTATTGAAAAGGAAATTTGGAGGGACAAATTGCCTTATGTTTCAAACTTTGAACTAGATGTATTGGAATCATTCCCCAAATCAGAGATTTTGACCAAAGTAGAGGAATTTGGCATTTGTGCAGCTTTTTAATGCAGTTGCTCACTTGGAGATCGCTGTCTTCTCCGTTTTGCATGATGCTCATTGTTATTCTCAAAACCTTTGTCCTCCATCAGCAGGACAGGCTTTTAGACACTTTCAGAATAGATAAAAATGGCTTTTCTGGGGTTATTCTATGCCTATATAGAGCAGGCTGATTTTCAGAATTTTTTAATAGTCATCGTTACCATTTAGGCCACAGAATTGTCAGCAGTTCTAGAATTCAGTCTGATTTTATTTAGGTTACTGTAATGTGGATTTAGAACTGTGATTTTTAGATGCACAGACTGGAAAATATAATCCTCATGTTGCTTTACTCTAACCTATACAGTGACTGATCTGCCAACTCTGTTAATAATCTCTTTAATCTTTTCATGTAGGTGAAGAGGCAGGGATGCTAGAAGACATGGCTGTGGGCATTTCAGATTTGCAGAAAGTAAAGTTTAAAGTAATTGAAGCCAAATCAGAAGATTTTTTGCCTATTATAACTGGAAGGCGGTAAGAACTTTGTTTCCTGGAGCCCAGAAAGCAAAGCTACAGTTTTAATCTGTAGTCCATGAAGCCCAGTTAATGGTTTTTGTGTTGCTGAATTCTATTTTATGGCAAGTGCAGTAGTTTTACTTTTCAGAAGGTGAGGTAGTAGGGATTTTAAAGGCCAGTAAGCTCTGGGTTACTCTCCTGATAAAAAGCTGAAAGCTCCAGTTACTAATACAAATTAATCAGAACAATGTCTGTGTTGTGCAGAGCTGCTGGTGCATTACTCACACACAGATATGGATTCCTGGACAGGTGACAAGGTCATTATTTACAAATGTTGCCACTAACCTTTGGTTTTGAACATCCAGAATTTGTATTTTCCATTGTGAGAAATGAAACTGCAATTCCAAGAGTTAGGCTTCGATTGTTTTTAAGATTGAAACCAAAAAACTTAGATGCCATTTAGCATTCAAAACTTAGTGGTCTCTTCTTTTAAAAAGGAAGCCTTTTTTAGCTGCTGAAAATCACACAGAACATAAGAAATCTCAGAAATTCTTGCACAAAAGCACTTATACTTTATGAATCTCATGTAAGTACTGCTTAATATCAGGACATAAACTGCTGAATATCAGGACATAAACTCTAATAATCCATTAATTTTGGCTATTTAAGGGTTAACAAGATTGAAATGGATTTTTCATCTTTATTTTTATTCTAGTCTGAAGTTTCAAATGTTTTTACTTTTGCAGAAATCACTTCCTTAATAGTATCATTATACTTAAGATGGTTCTATATTAGATTCAGCCAAAAGCAGCAACTTTTAGAAAATATGTGTTTCCTTTAAAGGAGGCTTTTACCACCAATTAAGTTAATTATTCTGAATGATTCTCTCTCATTGTATGGACTTTCTGAGAAAGGATTGAAATAAATAACAGGAAGGCTGGAGTATGATAGGCAACACATTGGGAATAATTAAGAATAATTATGATGTGTGAATGAAACAGAAGAAATACATCCTTTGTAAATCAGAGCAGTCAAAAATCCTGAAAAATCCAGCATCTACATTTACTGGCTTGCTGCCATTATTGTGGTACACTGAGCTGTCACATCAGGAGGTCCTGGATTTGAAGGAGACCTGGGCTTTCAGCTGCCTCAGGCATTCTGGATTGATGGAGCAGTCAGTGTTTAGGGAGGAGAGCTACAGTCCTTGATTGCTGTCCTGTACTTTCTGGCAGATATTCACTGGATGGGATTAGTATCAGAAAAAAATAAAATCTATAAGGCTCTTTTGGAGGAGTCCCATTCCTCTTAGAGCTGTGATGAGACTGCTCCTACCAGACAGCACTGGAAGTCAACCATAAAAAGAGAAGATGGTGAAAAACCTAGTCATTTTCTAACAATTGTTTAAGAAACCTTCACTTTTTAGATCAGTTTAGTTGTTACATGGTGTGGCTCAATAAATGAGACTGCAAGACTGTGGAAACGCAAGACAGAAAATCAAGCTACAAATTCTTATCTTGAAAAGTCAGCATATTCACTTTTAATTGTTTTTTCTAGGGAAGTGCTTAGGCTTGACATTTTGTGTGCACAAGCAAATCAATCCAAAGTGTGTGGCACTGTCTAGCAGTGCAATGACCTGCTGGGGTGGGTAGCTGACACCGGCCACCCAGGGGAGGTGAAGTTCTGTTCAGGAACTTGCATTCTTTTATTACAGGCCAAAATATGCACTTTTTGAACATTCTTTACAGAATCACAGAATCATGCAATATTTTGAGTTGGAAGAGACCCACAAGCGTCATCGAGTCCAACTCCTGGCCCTGCACAGCAACACCCCAAAGAATCACACCCTGTGCCTGAGAGCACTGTACAAACACTTTCTGGACTCTCTCAGGCTTGGTGCTGTGACCTCTTTCCAGGGCAGCCAGTTCAACCTGTTCAACCACCTCTCTGGGTGAAGAGCCCATTCCTGCCATCCAACCTGAGCCTCCCCTGACACAGCTTCAGGCTGTTTCCTCGAGTCCTGTCACTGCTCAGGAGAGAGAAGAGATCAGTGCCTGCCCCTCTGCTTCCCCAGCTGATGAAGTTATAACCACACTGAGGTCTCTGCTCAGACTCCTCCAGGCTGGACAGACCAAGTGACCTCAGCCACTCCTCATACAGCTTCCCCTCAAGGCCCTTCACCATCCCGTGGCCCTCCTTTGGACCCTCTCTAATGGTTTCATGTCTTTTTTACATTGTGGCACCCAAAGCTGCCCCCAGCACTGGAGGTGAGGCCGCCCCAGAGCAGAGCAGAGGGGACAATCCCCTCCCTTGCCCAGCTGGCCATGCTGGGCCTGGTGCCCCCAGGACAGGGTTGGCCCTCCTGGCTGCCAGGGCACTGCTGACTCACATTCAGCTTCCCATGGAGCAGGGCCCCCAGGGCCCTTTGCACAGCGCTGCTCTGCAGCCTCTCATTGCCCAGGGTGTCCCTACAGCCAGGGTTGCCCCAGCCCAGGTGCAGAATCTGGCCCTTCACTTGTTGAACTTTCTACAACTGAGGATTGCCCATCCCTCTGATTTGCTGAGGTCTCTCTGCAGGGCTTCTCAAGGGAGTTGATAACTCCTCCCAAATTACTGTCATCTGCAAACTTAGCATTCCTTTGAGTCCTGCATCCAGGACATTATTGAAGATGTTGAAGAGCACAGGGCCAAGGACAGAGCCCAGCAGAACCCCACTAGTGACTGGACACCAGCCTGATGTTACCCCGTTCCCTATAACCCTTTGTGCCTGACCCCTAAGCCAGTTGCTCACCCATCACATAACACAGTTATCGAGCTGCGTGCTGGGCATTTTGTCCAGGAGGATACTGTGACAGACTGTATTCAAAGCTTTGCTGAAGTCCAAAAAGGACCTACTGGAGTCAGAGGATTTAAAGATGATCAGAGGACTAGAGCATTTCTTGTGGAGACAGGCTGAGAGACTTGGGGTTGTTCACCTTGGAGAATACAAGGTTCTGGGAAGACCTTACAGCATCTTCCAGTACCAAATGGAGCTACAAGAGAGCTGGAGAGGAACTTTTTACAAGGGCATGGAGAGACAGGACAAGGGGGAACGGATTCAAACTAAAAGAGGGTAGGTTTAGATTAGGTGTTAGGTGGAAATTTTTTGCTATGATGGACTGAAACAGATTGCACTATGAAGTTGTTGATGCCCCATCCCTGGAAGTATTCATGACCAGGTTGGATGGGGCTCTGAGCCATGTGGTCTAGTGAAAGGTGTCCCTGCCCATGGCAGAGGAGTTGAAATTAGGTAATCTTCAAGGTCCCTTTCAACCCAAACCATTCTGTGATTGTGCACGTGAACTTTGAGGTATCACAATATCTCACACTGTGTTTTCTAGAAAGCCCAAAACTGGACTAACACTTCAAACCACACTGAAGTGATCTAAATTATTGAACTCACCTGAAAGAAGAGCTGGGCAAGGAACCTCCAAGCTGAGTTGCTGTGACAGACCATGTGTGCTTTTTTGTTTTGTTTTGTTTTGTTTTTTTCTTTTACAAAGCGAAGTCCATGTAAATTACTTGTTTTGGGTTTACTGCAGTGAGCTACGTGTGTGCAATTTTAGCCAA
Source organism: Phylloscopus collybita (assembly GCA_027886175.1). Classification (NCBI taxonomy): domain Eukaryota; kingdom Metazoa; phylum Chordata; class Aves; order Passeriformes; family Phylloscopidae; genus Phylloscopus; species Phylloscopus collybita. Next base: position 9,011,279 of record JAJNNQ010000130.1, read on the forward strand.
CTCCAAACAACTGCAGGATCCATGACCCCCAGCTGTGTGGAGAGTACTTTTTAGATGCATTCTAATAGGACTATAAGTGTTTGTCTATATGTGGTGATAACAAATATTAGAGAATAATGCAAAGAAAGTTAGAGAGGGATATCTTTAAGCAGTCCTGTTTAGGCAAATCATATATATTTAGATATTTAAGACCTAAATGTATACCATTTCTTCTTAAAAAGATGATGATTTATTATTTAGTCTCTTAAAGCACATGCTTGCTTTCTCCACTTTGTTTTCCTGAAAGGTCATTAAATGTTAAAAATTATGTAGTGATTTTTCCATCTCATTGGAAAATGTTGTACCCACCTAATCCATCTCCTTCCAAAATCACCTGATAGCTCTGCAATGAAGCTAGTCTTAAAAGAGAGAAAGCATGTAACAATAAAATTTACTGTTATATTTCTTTTTCTTCTTTAAGTGGAATCATGGACCTGTAAGATCTTTGGCAAACTGATGTCAAACAAGTCCTCCAGTACTCCAATTCAGTACTTTGAATTGTTTCTTTTTTTGCCTCTACTTGACTTCAGTACTACTCCTGGGCTTTCTAGACAGCTCTGTCATAGCTTTAAACCCTTTTCCTTCTATGATCAGAAATGCATTGTTTTCATTGTGCAATTGGTAACAGACTTTTAAAAGTTACCAAGGATTGTCTCTGACTTCAACAAGTGCTATGAAAAAGAAAAAGGATGGAAGTTTCAAATTGTTCTGATACTAATTTATCATGCCTAAAGATCTGCATTTCTCAGTGTTCCGTCACGTGCAGAGATTTGTAGTGATTTTGGGAGTAGTGAAATGTAACAGTGATTTGGTGGCATTTGGGTTCTGTAGTGTATGTTCTTTGAATCAGACTGAACCAACATTTCTTCTCAAGCTCATCACAGCACTCCATCACAGGAGTGTTCTGGTAGCACTTGACAGCAGCCAGGAGGGCTCTAGGCAGCCTGAGAATTATTGCTTCTATGCAGAGGTCATGGGAGCCACATACTTTACTATCCTTTTTGCTAACTCTCTATTTCTTTCACATGTGTGAATTAATTAAACAAAACACAAACCTACCTGGGAAGCAGAACTATTTTGTTTTTCCTCCCCCCTCCCTGGGACATGTATTCTCCATTCAGGGCTGATACTCCTTCTCAGTGGGGAACATCTGGCATTTGCTCAAAGACTGCAGGCCAGTTCTAGCCTAAGTACTGAGCAGATGCTGCTGCCCTTGCTGAATGCAATTATATTGCAGCCACATGTCTGCACTGGATCCATTTTGCTTTGTTCTCAGATATATGAGCAGGATAAAGTTTAAACATGACCACTGTCTCTTCCAAGAGGAACCCGTTTTTCCAAACACTTGAACTAGTGCCAGTTGTCCCTCAAGCTTGCCAAAGGTGTCAGAACTACTGCTGAAACTGATCTTTTTCTTCAAGGTTTTCTGTCTTTTCTCACCTAAATTCTCTGTGGGTAATCTGGATGACATTTTTCTTCTTTAGCAATTATGTGGTTGAAGAGTTGAAGGAAGTTCATGGCTATTTGAATAGGTGCAAACAATTATGAATCTTAAATTTATGTACAAAACTTGTGTGACTTCCTTGGCCTGACTTCTGTAGGCAGGATAGATCCTCCTTCCCCCCTTCTTGCTGCTATCACATCCCAAATGGTCTCTGCAGGAGAAAAAATTCCAGCCTTCATTATTGGTCAGCCCTCTCTGGTTAAAATACCTGATCCTGGAAACACATGGGCTTGCTTCTAGTCTGTTCTTTTTTTTTTTTAAGTTTAGATTGATTGTTCTAACAATGAAAAGAAAGCTTATAAAAGCTAAGTTAACATCATCCCATTGTTTCTGTTGTCAGAACAGAACTGGGGTCAGGCACCAGTTCTCTAAGGCAGGTGAAATCCAGCTTGAGGTTTCCATATGATCAGAATTTGGCCTGGCTGCCAAAGTAGCACATTCTTCATAAAGTCAAACTAAAGGCAAATAAAAGCCCAGAAATGCTATATATCATATCCCTTCTCCTAAAACAGGAGTTGTGTTTGTGTAATGAGCCTTCAGTTATTATCTTCACGGAGACAATTTTGTTATTGGTGATGCTTTCTACCCCCAGGGAGAAAATCCAACCACTGAAGAAAATGAGAGTTTTACTTTGGGTTTTTGTGAAAGGTTTTTGCTCATATTACTTTTAGAGTGGATTCCAGATCAAGTTGTGACTTTGGAAGTAAGTTGTTTTTCTAACTCAGCAAGATGCTTTTTAAGAGTTGAGGTATTCTTATTGATGTTTTGGTAGAGGATTTTTTGCTGCTTTCATCCCTAGTCCTATTTTCACTTCAGTAAAGAAGTTAGTTTATAGTTATATATAGTTATACCTGCCTTTCTTCATATAGCTTGGTTATGCTCTTAAGCAAGCTGAATCATCCCTTTTTATGATTTAATTAAGGGAAAAAGGGAGAGATTTGTAAATCTAGACATTCTCTACAATTTAGGAAGATTATTTTAAGCAAACCAATTAAGAATCCCATCCTTATTCTTGTTTTTATTTTTCCTAGTGAACATTACATTATAGAGGTCCAGCTTCCAGCAAAGATGTTTGAACTGCTGCCACAAGAGATTAAAGAAGGAAAGCTGCTTCACATGTATCCAGTGCTCTTTAATGTTGGAATCAATGAACAGCAAACACTGGCAGAGAGGTAAGAAAAAGTCATGTTTCATTTTCTGTCCAAGTACTCCATGCTGGTACAGGATATCTCTCAGGATTAGAAATAAATCTCTTTTGTTATTTGCTCTTGGACCACCTCACATTGACTCAGTGTGTATTTTAAAAGGTATTAAAGGCAACAAATACAAGCTCTGAAGCAACGCACAACAATGAAAAAGTCCAGATGAAGATAGGACCATAAGTAGGGCTTCATTTCACGGAGTCAGTGCCACATCTCTCTTGGCTACAGATGCAAAATGGATTTCTATTTCACAGATGCAGGATTTTGTTTGTGTGCAGTACTTTGAAATTCTCAAACAAGAGTGTGAAAATTCAAAATTCTTATATCTTAGAGGTGGACCTGAAGAGTCTGGACAAGTCATAAGCTTAAGAAATTTTCTCAGGTTTTAGTTGTTTTTTTTCCAGGGTTGTGGAGTGGTAGTTAATAATAGGGAATGCATTAGTAGTATGTTTGTAGAAATGTGAAGGCTTAAAAAGTTCTGACATAGTATTAGTACTCCTCTGCAACAGATTGCTGGAAGCTAATTAATTAGTCTAATAATAGTCAAAGTTTCACCAATGTATTAATTTTCTCTTCCAAGGGAAGGGTATCTGTCGGTCATGTTAAATAACCACATTTGTGCAGTGCTAAAACTGCAAGGTAGAAGTCAAGATGTCAACACAGACAGCTACTTTTTTTTTAAACTTCTTTTCTTTTAGCTGCTTTTATTAACAGAGCATCCAAAATACATAAGATTTATCTTTAGGTTGCATTCCCTCTAAGCCAAAAGCTTATAGCAAAAGTGTAGCTGGAGTAATAGAGGGAGACAGTGACAGTCCTTAACCTGGACAATAGGAAAGAAGTTATGCACCACAGGAGTTTCACCTCCTGCTCTTTGTAGACAGCCAAGTAAAATCAGCCTTTTCAAGAAGACTACTAAAGAATGTCATCAGGTAGCTTTGTGAATGTTTATGGGAGACTTTTCCAAGCTGAGTGGTGATATGTGAGAAAATTTAGGCAGAAAATTGAGATGGGAGACATAGACTGAATGGAAAGACAGTAGAAACTGGCATTGTGCTGGTGAAAGAGTTGGATAGTTGGTTAGAGAACTTGAGAACTTCTTGAAAATGAAAATAGGTTATTCTTGATGCCATTAAGAGGAAAGCACTGAGAGGAGTGACATGGCCAAAGTCATGATGTGCAAAACTAACAAAACTAGTCATGACAGTTTTGAGTGGGACACATCTTGTTTTCCAAAATAAGAGCTAAGGTGTGATGTGGTAACCAAGAAGCAAGCTGATGAGAGCTTACTTGTGTGGGATAAGCTGGAAGGACTGAGTGTTACCAATGTTCTGAAGAAAAATTTGGCAAGGTTTAGAAATAGCCTGATTACCTGGGGGCTTGTAGAGGAGTTGATATGAAAAGATGCCTGGCTTGCAGGTGAAGTGGCAAGAGCTATTGTTCCCAGTGGTCATTTTACATTGGGCACAAAGAAAGCCATGAGAGGAAACATACTATCCAAATATTTATAAATATGGATATGTACTAATATCTACCAAGCAAACCAATTCAATGCAAAAACAGCTTTTCTGCATGCAGTTACAGTCTGCTTTTGTCTTAATTCAAAATATTACTTAACTCCTAAAGCTGTTTTTGAGACTGAACACTTTCTTTTTTTTTGAGACTAAAAACACTGCACATGATTTTTGGCTAAAAATATGGGGACTTTTGTAGATAAAGAATGTGAAGATATAAAAAAACATTTTTGTGGCAAATTTCTAGGAAATGTTACTCTATTAGATAAAAAACATCCCTTTTTTTTTGATAGAATACACGTGGGAATATTTCTGATTTAAAAGAAACATTCTCACGTGACAGTTCAGCAATGGCTACTGAGGAAGTAGCCAAGTCTTCTCCCTTTGGCCCATTGAAATATTTACTTCCCTTGTACACAGTATAGCAGTATACTTGGTGTCTTCTGATTGTGTCCCTTTCTCTCTGAGTTTCTCACTTACCTGCCCATGCCTCTCTTCCTCTACTCCTCTATTTCCATTTCAAAACTCTTCCAAAGATGAATTGCCAAAAACTTGGCCCTAACTGCCCATGGAACATTCCTGTCTTTACAATCATATCCCCTGCAGGACCATGAGATTTATTTTCTTGGCGTGTGAAATGTGGTTGTTGTAGAAAGATGTTTGTTTATACAGCTATAGTTAGTTTGTAGATAAGCTTCTCTTCCATCTTGTGTCCCTTCTCCAGCTCTTATAGAAATTAATATGCTTAGGCAACAACAACAGTAAGAGATGGAGGAGTCGGTGTTCTCTGCCTGTGGTCCCATTTGGAATTCCCCCAAAGTGTCTTTCCATTTATTCAGGATTTGTGAGGCCAAAAAGAATAAGTGCCTTATTGCATGTTTGTAAATGGATTGCTTTGTTAATACATTTTTGGAAGAATTATCCATCAGCGATGATCTTGTTTCCAAAAATTAGTTCCAAAGCGCACAAGAACTACTGCATGTTTGACAAAACCTAATACATTCAGCACTATAGAACAACTAAATAAAATCAAAGTTATTTAATTATGAAAAGAAATAATTATCAAGGGTAATTTATCTTTGTTTTGGTTTGTGGGTTTTGGGTTTTTTTCATAATTTATTGTGTATTTTCGTAGGTTTGGAGATACCACTTTGCAGGAAAACATTAACCAGGAAAACTTAGAACTTCTCAAAGAATATTACAAGTTATTTACGGAAAAAATGCCTCCTGATTGTGAGTACAAAGTAATGTGATGTCCAGATGGCTTTGAAAAGCTTTGATGGGTAAAAGGTTACAAGACAGTAATATTAGCAGAATTCCGTAACTTGTTCCATAAATTTAAACATTTTGTATCTGTACACAGACCTGCTGATCTCAAGAGTGATTTCAGGCCCAGTGCCAGAGCAGAAACTACAGAGAGAATGAAACAGAGGAATGATGAACTGAACAGCTATTTTAAGTTATTTAAATAATAAGTTTTTTAATATTTCAAGTAGAGGACAGTCTGTACCTACAGTATTTGTACAGAAATACTTGGTGGGAAATTTCATCAGCTTCAGTCATTCCCTCTGTTCTTATTCTGAAAATGTGTTGAGCTTTGGTGAACCACTGAGAAATCTGCAGGTGCAAATACAAGCAATGAGCCACATCATCATGCTATGAATAACAAGGTTTCATTAGAATAGGCCCTGTATTCCATGTTTGTAGAAATTCCATATCATAAACATTACTATGCTGTTACTCTGATTGCCAAAAGACGTTTGCATCAATCTAATCCTGCTAAAGTAGTTTCAGTGTCCAAACTATAGTCCCAAATGCTGCAGATTTAACAGCCTGGTTGTTAAATGCTGTGTAAAGCTGTGACACATCACTGTGTATGAATAAGTTTCTCTCCTAAATCAAGATGATTTTAATTTGTTAATAATTTTGACAGAAACAAAAGCTCTCTTCCTAAGCGGTGGGCAGGATGTCCGTCCATCCACCCACAGACCTAGTATTTCTAGGATGTCTACAGAGAAACTCATACAAGTTGGGTAATTAATTTAGGGGAATCTTTCCAAGAAAATATCCTCAAAAAACTAACCTCATCCAGGTTAGGGCTAAGGTAGATCTGCTACCTCATAATTGGATTTGATTATTTGGAAGCAAAAATTTGCATGCAGGTAGTAAATACTGGCTGCTTTTCATTAACAGCATTGAAACTTGTACTGCCTTCCTGCAGGATTATTAGTGAGCCACACAGTTCTTGGACTTCTTCCAGACTGTGCAGGCTTTTGAGAACTAATCTTGTCTAGTTCATCATGTCTTTTCTGGTTATTATAACCTTCTTGCTTTTTTCTCCACCTTTAAGAACTGAGTCCCTTTTTTTGGTTCCACTGCCCTTCCCTGTAGCTCCCTGCCAGTATATGGAATCACTCTTTTGCCTTGGAGAAGCCTTGGAGAAATCTGCCTTTCAAACCAGCCCCCTGAGGGGAAGGAAAAAAAAAAAAAAAAAAAAAAAAAAAAAAAAAAAAAAAAAAAAAAAAAAAGTGAAGCTCCCAAAACTTGTTCATTTGTGGGAGGAGGAGGAATTTAATCCTTCCTCAATTCCCTCACCTTTGGAAGACAAACCTCCATACAAGGTTGGCAGCAGCCCTGGTGCTGGGGCCAAGTGAGAGGCGTTCAGTATTGATGGCTCTTTGATGGTTTTGTCCCACCTTTCCAGGTAATTTCCTGTAGTGCCAAATCTGTGCTACAAAATAAATGCAGGAGAGCGTTCCCAAAGCTGTTAGTTCCAAACACTGCTCATAAAGCCCAACAGAATATGAGGACTCGCAGCCCCGTTTGCCAGGCTGTTGCATCCACCCTTGGCAGCCTCTCTTGCCTGCTGCTTCATTCATGTATTCCCTTTCAAAGAATTCAATTTTCCACTCCCAGAAAAGTATTACTGTCTTTGCTATTAGATTTCCTCTTGTGTCTGTATTTCCCCTTGCCAATAATATTCCTGCTTGTAACTAAGCATACATTGACTTTCTATCTTCTTTGAGATGAACATGCACTTCATCATTTACCTGCTCCTTAATCTCTTTAATTCTTTTAGCAGAAACTGAAAATAAGGGTGTGTTCCCAGAAAGATTCCTACCAAAAGTGCTGACCAAATATAGCTCTGGTTGAGGCACCAAAATAGTACTGTTTTTATAGAAATGCTGAAGGTACTAGGGGTCCAAAAATGTAAGAGTGTTGTTTAGTAGTAGGTAATTAACCGAAAACAACAAAGCTGTTTGGTACTGCCAGGCTCCTCCCTCTTGTAATCCATGAGCCTGATTTGATGGTTTAACACTGTTGGGGACTCAAGGAGTTTAAGAAATTGATCATTTCCATTCAAGGTGCAAGGCATTTGGCAGTACTATAAATTAGGAGACTCTGGCTGTACCTGTGGTGAAGTCACCCCTCTGAGATGTTGCATTTGGTGCCGTGAACCAAAGGAAAGCTGCCTGGAAGCAATAAAATGTTTAGTGATCAATTTGCATAATCTCAAAGCATCTTTCTCATTGTGTGTTCTGTGTTTTTTAAAGAAACAGATGCAGCCATAAGTGTAATAGTCTAGCAGAGTGTGATGTGTTTTTATGTGCTCTGCATTATCTAAGTGTACAATCAGAACTTGTAATACACAGTTAAAACAACCCACATTAAGATTCTTGCAAAACTAGTTTGGATGCATTTTTTCCTCCCTTTTTTGTTTGTTTGTTTGTTTGTGATTTTTTTTTCTTTTTTTTTTTAGCTAGCACAGTATGAGTGAAGCAATTTAGTTCTTTTTGAATATATTTAAATTACTTCTTACTGTGAATCATGGATAACTGAAACTACAGAATTTATTAGATGTAAAAGGTAAAAGCCTGTCGATAAAGAAGGATCATTCCAACTTGGATCACATTAGGACAATGGATATTGACCTTCATTAATACTTCTCTAATTTTTATTCTTTCAACTGAGTACGTCTTTGGGCTTGATTTTGGGACCTGGGTTGTGGTGGTTTTTTTCCCCTCAGTGGATGGACAATTTACATTCTCTGCTTGAAGAAACTGTATCTATTGATCAATTTAGTTTCACTTTGTTTTACTTGATTCTGAGCCCTTTTTTTTGGTGATAACTATAATTAAAATTCTTTTTACTTCACCACCATGAGCAGAAATCATTTCAGAAAACAGATTCTGCTTGTTTTTATTGATTTCCAAAACTAGTGAAGATAAATGTAACATTAGAAAAAACCTCTCCTATATATACATATGAAACAGAGGGGGAAATTAAATTGCCTACTCTTGAATTTTTGCTGGAGATGTAGGATAAATTAAACTTCAGCTTAGATGCTATATCCAGAACAAGCAGGTAAAATTTTGGATTTTAAGTAAATCTGAAATTATTTTCTACTTCAAATTAAAGTGCCATTTAATTTCAGACTGAGAAATACACTTTGTTACGTTTTAGAGGTGATACTTAATGCTGTTTAACCCTTATGTCACATTATATAAACACTAAGGCCCATTTGAAAACAAAAATTAGACATTTCAATTTGAAAAAAAAACCAAAATTTTTGACTTTAAAATAAAAAACAAATCACCCTGTCAAAGCAGGTTGTAATGCACTCAGGTTTTTTGGGGTTTTTTTCCTGATTTCCATTGAATGTCTGTGATAGCTGATGAACAGAACTACAGCAGAGATTTGGGTTTGTTTTTACCATCCATTTATTAGATAAAGGTTGAAGATACTTTAAATTTCCATTTGAAGATCTTAAGGAGGACAACCCAATACTCAGAAGGACATAAGGTTTGCTTATTCCTGAAATATTTAGCTGGTAATTTTCATCTTGTGTTCCCAAACAAGGCTGAAAATACTATACCTGTTTTTCACAATTTTTTAGTCAGGACAGCCATATCACCAACCTTATCATAAGGAGCAACTTTATCATCCTTTTTTTTTCCAGGTTTACCACATTTTCAAGAACAAAATGATTTAAAGGGATTGCTAGAAAGTCTTCATCAAAACATCCAGGCCAAAAAGAGAAAGAATGTAGAAATCATGTGGCTGGCTGCAACGGTAAGCTCTCTTGTTTCAGAGAAATTGATAAACTCATTTTCATAACCCTGCTGATAATGTAAGTGCAATGAATTTGAAGGATATGATTGGAGAGCTCACTGGTTAAAGGAAGCAGATGTGCTGAAATGGTTTTCTAAAATACTCACTCTCATAGTCACTCATTCCACTCATAAATTGGTATCTCTTCTTCCTCCACTTAAATTGCAGACAATTTCTTTTTCTCACTTTTTATACTGGTAGAACCTGCTAGATTTTGAGCATATCTGTTCTTTGATACTATAAAATTACTCAAATTAATTTCTTTTTTTTAGTGTCTTTGAGGTATGATGTGGGACATGATTGCTTGCTCTGGCTTTTTTTTTTTTTTTTTTTTTTTTTTTTTTTTTTTTTTTTTTTTTTTTTCTATTGCTGCATTCAACTTTTCATTTTCTGTAATTGAATTAATTTCACAAATAACTGTTGCAAAAGACATGCAAAGGACAGACAATCAGACACAGGGAGAACACAAAGAAAATTGTTTATCTAACGATGATTAATACTTTCTTTGCGTTTTCCCCATAATTCCTTTCTGTATCCCAATTCTGTGGGGTTTGCAGGTACACATTTTAAAAAAAGGCCAGGAAAACAACTCTTAGATGTTTATAAAGAGCTCAAGCTTTTCAGGAATGTGAAATTCAGCCAGTTAATTATATCTAGAAAAGTACCCTTGGTATCTCTGCCCCCTTATACCAGCAGGGAGCTTTTCGTATCTACTGGAGGTGAAGTAAGGATTTGTGTTTTGGGAGATTTTGAAATGCATATACCCCCCAAGGCAAAAACATATTTGATACAAAATTATTAATAACACTTTCCATGACTTTTTATTTACACTAGGGAAAAGACAATCTTAACTATAACTTTGTATAACATCCTGTAACTTTCATTATACTAACATTTTGCCACCTGGTTAATAACTGTTATCACATGCTATTTCAGTATAAATCTTCTGTAAATAAAAATGTAAGTTTTTCTTGCAGTACCAGTTCTGCAGTTACCATGAAACACTGCTTTTAAAAAAGTAAAGGATATAGTATAAAATGAGTTACAAAGAATGTGCTAGAAAGTTGTATTTTACCATCTATTCAGGGTTCCATGGAAACAATTTCATGGGTAAAAATCATTCTTTTGACATACAAAGTGTTTCAGGTCTTCATTCACTGAATTCTATTTCTCTTTAAACTTTCTGTATTGTGTGTTTCTGCTTCCAGTGATCTACACACTGTTATACCATGTTCCATTTATTTCTTGAAAAAGATGTAAGAATAAAACTCCTGGCATTTAGAGTGCAGTAACTGTGCAATATCACTTCCTTATTGCAGTAGGTGTATGAGATTCCGTGTATGTATCTGTACCTGCCTGTAATCCTTGATATAGTTGGACTGTAAGAATAAATCAAATGGAATTGAAGAATTTCTTCTCCTCCTATGTCTTGCCTACATCAGAGCCCATCACTCATCCAGAATAATTTTTTACTTCATTTACTGGGATTTTTTTTACTTCATTTTTTTAATGATTTTTTATATCGTTAATTTTTTTAGGACTTATTCATGTGGAATAGCCCCCATGACTCGTGGACTTCCAGAGATACTAGTGTAAAAAGAATTAATCTCTTCAATTAAACAGTTAACTTCTTTCACACCATTATTTAAGAAAATTATCATATTTTTTATTTATTTTATTTAAATCCCAGTGCAACTGTGTTCAAATTTTTAAACAGACTTAACTTTTAAAATTTTAAATTATAGGGTGGAAGTAACACTCATAGGTTCTCCTTCACTATCCTGTACCTCTTTGGGTTCTAAGTAAGATTCCCTTAATTGATTCCCTAAATTAAATGTTTGAGAGTGCTCTCACCATGGTATCAGAAAGAACTTAAAGGCTCTAAGTATTTTCTGGGCCATTGATTTTAATAGAACTTCTGAGAATGCAGTTAACAGATGAAGAAGTGCTTATTTGCTGGACTGACATTGTGGAAATTATGTTCCAGTTTTATTCTGCAAGCTCTCCTGTGATAGCCAATGTGGGAAGCTTCCTTTTCTGATTAGTGCTGTAATTTATTGCCTTGCCCTATCCTCACAAATATTTTGGGGTTTCATGTGGTTATACTGATGATTCTCCAGGGATAGGTGTAAGCAAAGTATTACATTTTGTTAGGACAAATTATATTTGGGGAAAGGTAAACCCACATGAGCATGGCAGTTCTCCTTCAAATTTTTCTTTTTCTAGTAAAATATTGTTTGAAACCAAAGTATATACTAATGAACTGGTCCAACCACAGATTGATTCTTAAGGAGAGAAATCAGCCTCAAAAATGTCGTGTTTCCTTTATGCCTTATAACTTTTTCAAAGTATAAGTGAAAGTAGACAATCCATGGCAGTTGTTTGTGTGAAACTTTATAAATTGTGAGTCATACCTGGGACAGTTTACCTGATGAAAATAAAAAGCGTGTAAGTTCAGATGTGTCTGACTCCCTGCCTTCACAAGAAGTTACTCTGCTGCATTCATGTTGGTGAGTTAAGACTTACCAAGGTTTTTCTTTATTCATTAGGTATTCAGACAATTAAGCTTTCATCGAGCAGGGCGGTTGCTAGATTAAGTGAGGAAACGGCGAAGGAACCCTTTTTTTTTTTTTTATAGTTATAAAAAAAGCTTCATTTTTAAATGCAAAAATCCTATTTCAAGTTCAGGAATTGAATGTACCGGCATTAACTTGTGGTAGGTGCTTTCCTCTTGAGAAACGCTGTAGCTCTCTGGAGGCACTTTCTGTGCTTGCAGAGTTGCAGGGGCTGCGCAGCCTGCCCGCTGCGCCGAGGGCCAACCTGTGGGGCGGGCCTGTGTTTCAGATTTGCCGCAAGCTGAACGGGGTGCGCTTCACCTGCTGCAAAAGTGCCAAAGACAGGACATCCATGTCGGTGACGCTGGAGCAGTGCTCCATCCTGAGGGACGAGCACCAGCTGCACAAGGACTTCTTCATTCGGGCGCTGGATTGCATGAGGAGGTAGGTGGGCTTCTGTGCACTTGGAGCTAGGCTAGGACTGCCAGCACCGAGGGTCTAAAGCTGGTTCTAAATGCTCAGTCCAGCCCAGGCTTGGCTGAGCAGCAGCCCAGCCACTGGTAAGTCACCTCTGGAGTGCAGGGTCTTTGCAGCTCTGTGTGTTTTACCAGCAATTAACAGTTTCTGAGGTAGAGATGTGAAACCTTGCAAGGGTCAGCTCACTGACCATAGAATCTGAGCAGCAGTTGCTTTGAAAAAAGTTATGTTTCAGTTTTGAGGGTGTCTTTAAAAATATTTGCGCAGTCATTAAAGAGTTTGCACAACATCTATGCAAATACCGAGAAGGCAAAAGAAGCATTTGTTACAGATGGCAATTCTTACTAGTCTGTGTTGCTGAAAAGAAACATCCAAGAAGGCTTAGACTGGTGGTGGTTGCCATTAATATCTGATAAAATCTTTACCGTGCTTTAAAAAAAGTTAATTAAAACATGCTTTATTCAAAATTGCAACTATGCAGAAATTGAGGCTGGTGTTATCAGGAATGTGTAATTAAAAGATGTAAAGATTTCTCATTACCTGAGTCTTTGATGAATAAAAAACCTTATTAAGCAAACAAGTTTTGATCAAAAAGGAATCCAGACACTAGATTGTCTAAAGAAACTTTCATCATTGGTCCTAATGAGCTTAATCATATAGTTTTAATCATATCATAACAGTTTTAATCATATTATCTATAGGAGTTCTAAAGCATGTATCCATAACACTAGAATAATATATAACAAAGGTCACTGAAAAAGTAACAGAAAATATTTTGGTCAGCCTGCAAAGACCAAAGATCTTGCACTTGTATGAAACACAAAAAATACAAATTGTTTGTACAGTGGATTTGTAAAGATCATACTGAGTAAACAATTGGTCTGTAATGGGTAATTCTGGGCCTTCATATTTATTATTGCCAAAATAGGTGTTTAATGTCTAGATTAATACTGTAGGTTTACCCACAGAATGTCCTTTTGTCCTTTGGCAAAGATAGCAGGTCTAAAGAAAAAAGGTAATTTTATAAAGGGTTAGTGAGCCGAGATGGCTCAGTTGTAGGTTTGGTTCACAAGGTGCTGCTGATGCAGTGAGATGTGGTGTGTTGAACTGAGCTGGATCGTTTTGGATGAATTGGTACCTTGCACAAATCCCTCAGTCTCTGTAGTAAGTCAGTGAGTGAATGACTTTTGTTCAGTCTTTCATAACTACATGTTTTATCATTAATGAATTCTGAGTTTTCTGTGTTAAATTTCATTTGTTGGCATTTCAAACACTTTTTTTTTTTTTCTGTTATGTCTCCAATAAATACAAAAGTGTGTAAGCTACAGTGTTACCAGATACAGGAAAACTAATTATTTACATAAAATCACCATCATGTTAGAATAGCATTGAGTAGAGTCGTGGACTGGAAAATTTTCACAAACATAAATATAATTTTAAAAAAACCTCTAACTTGTTAGCACAAAAATCTAGTAGGTTTTTGTAGATCAAAATATAAATGATTTTGAGTGGATTTATGTCATGTGACTGATTTGAAAGTTGAGAAGATTAAGACATTAAATATATTTGCAGGTAGCAGTAATTTGAACTCACAGAAGAATGGTGTAAAGAAAAAAAAAATTGGAATAATACTTAAAAATTAAATAAGCAGATGGGTATATGAGGTTGAAGCACCATTACAAACATGTAAAATCTGTCAGTTATGCTGTAGTTTCAAACAGAGCAAAGCTTTATCATGCTCTTACCCTCTAAATGAATTTCAGAGTTGAACCAAAGTGGGTGAAAGATGTGTTGGATGGAAGGTGATAGCTTTGACTCAGGTGGGAGGATTGTCTGAGGATTAAAGCAAAGGCTTTGCAAGTAGTGGCAGTAGTACACAAAATAACTTGCACCACTGGGATAATACAGAAAGAATGAAATCTTACTATGCTAGTTGCTATAAGTCCAACACTGTTCACTTAACTAGAGGTTTAAAAATAAAATTAAGAAGAAAAGCAGCCAAATTACCCTTGTTCCTTCCCAAATTACTTGTTCCCTCCCAAATTACTCTTTTTACTGGTTTTTTTGTTGTTTTTTTTTTTTTTTACACTGACTTGGTCAATGAAAGCCTAAAAATTGAGAACAGAAGAGTAAAAATGTCAAATGGGAGCATAGTACTTCACGGTGCTCCCATTGAGAGTTGGCCTGGCAGTTTGTGTCATTGGGTGTGGGGAGTTTTTTGTCTTTAGTGCTACAGACATCCAGCAGGGACTGCTGCTCACTCCTGGGCTGGAGTGCCTCTGGAGCAGTGTTGGAAGGGACACAGCACTGCTGCCTGGGTGGCCTGCCAGGGACCCTCCAGCTTGGCACTGCTCCTGCCAGCACACAGAGAAAGGAGCATTGCTGAGAAAGGCATTTTGAGACAGCAAACTGGGAAGGAAAGAGCAGATAAGCAACAGAGAGGAGGTACAAAACCTTGATTTCTACAGGTGTTTCAGCTAAACGTCCTGTATTTCACTTGAGGGAAGTTTGTCAACTGTGTTTTTGAGGTTTGAGTGAATGAGGTCAACAGAATTGTTTGATAGCCGTTGTGGCACTTGTACTTTTGTAGTTTCTTTTTATTTGATTACTTTTGCAGATCTGAAAGATAATGCTGTGCATAGCTAAAATTTTCATTAGGTACTTTTAGATGCTTTTAGAATGATTTTCACATCTGAAAGAACCTATTTTGTTTCAAGGGCAGACGGAGAAAAACTATTTGCCATTTAATTTGCAATTTTAGCAGTTTTTTCCCCAATGAATCTTCCCTAGATCACTTTGTTAAACTTTGTCAATCAAATTCCTTTGTGCTGATTGCCACAAATTGCTTTTAAGCCTTTCAAAAGAACAAATAGACACGAAAAATTCAATTTTAACATCCAGAATCCTAACCGACTGGATTGATCTTTGAAAGGCTTCTTTTAAGAGTTAACAGTAGGAGACAGAGACTACTGTGAAACTAAGTGAGCTGTAGAAGTAAATGGTGATTCAAAAGCAACCTTTATTGGAAATGCTATCATTTTGAGATATGAAAATTATAAAGGTGCCTGTGTAGCTGAAAAGAAAAGGCTTTTTCTTTTCCTGCTAGTGCTGACACAACTTTGCTGACTATGGGAAAAGGGAAGCATGTGCTTATGGATTCATGCTTTCTTGCCACAAGAAGCTTGGAGATGCTGGACTTCTGTGTGCTGCTGCTTTTCAGCTTTTTTGGGGTTCCTAGAATTTTGAGCAATCCAGAAGTGATTCCCAAAGTTTTTGCTTTGGTGTACGTTGCATAACCCTGTTTTGGAGAATACTGCCCCCAGCTTAATGACTTCGTTTGTAAGAGGAATCGTTGTCTTTTAGTGATAAACTATACAGTGCTTACTGCTTCTCTATAAAAAAAGGCTGTACAAGAATCCTTCTATTAGTTCTTCCTTTCAAATATGAAAAATGTCCTGAGTGAAGCAGTGATGGGAATGCACTCTTTATCATTTACAACATGTAATAGATGGCTTTGTCCTCAGTCATAAGTCTGGCAATTATGATGCTGCAATTGGTGTGTACCTGAAGCAGCCATTCTATAAATAATTCCAGATATTATAATTTCTTTGATATAGGCTTGTGACTTCCATTGATCTTAGTGACATGCATAGTGCAGAATGAGAAAAATCAATATATCATCCCCTCTGTATCGAGTGCTTGTAATTCACATCATATTAAAATACTGTTTATAATGTTGCTGCAACTTCCAAGTCATTTTTTGCGGGCATCAGTATTCTTATTTTTCTCTTCACCAATACATGAATGCTTCCTATCATTCAGTGTTAACTCTATTCCAAGAGACAGTAGAGGCACAAAACTGATTTGCTGGAGTTCACTGCAGTATCTGCCACAGGAGTCTATTATTTTTCTTTAGAGCTGGCTACTGCTAAAGGAGAATGGACCCTGGTGGGCAGTGCATAAGGAAGCAGCTCTGTAAAAAAAAAAAAAAAAAAAAAAAAAAAAAAAAAAAAAAAAAAAAAAAAAGTGGTGGTTTTTTTTTTCTTTTTAAAAATTTATTTCTTTTTTGAATCTATTTACCTTTATTGTTTCAGTGACAGGATCCCATTTGGAGGCTGTGGGTAGTGAACAACCTCAGGATCTCCTGTCATTGAGCATATTTCCAATAAAGCCTCAAAAGTAGTAACAAACAAAGGAAATGACAAATCTGCTGTCTGTGGTGAATCCCCCATGCTGCCAGCCTTATCATTCTTAGCAGGGCACAACACCTGTCACGTGTTTCTGACATTCAATACAAAATTTGAATCAATGTGGGACACAAACTGTTTCCACTTGAAATAGTTAAGGATATTTCAGGGTATTTTAGATAAATCGCCTATCAAAAATCTCATTGAAGCACAAGTTCAAAGAATGAGTGATCTGGGCAACAAGTATTGGGCTTTTGATGAGCCAGTTATGAGGAAAATATCTCCTTTTTTAAAGAGCTGTTTGAGGATAGCTTTTCTTAACACCTGATGAGTGAGTTGAGGAGGAGGAATAGCTGTAATCAGGAACTAGCTGTAACCAGGAATAGCTCTCTAATCAGGGACTGTCAGGTGCTCTGTGTGCTCAGATGGACCTTGGCCCGGGAGGAGCCAACCAAACACCAGAGCTGTAATTGTCACATGGACTAGGAAGCAGGAGCAAAGGGACAGCATTAGAGGCAGGGATGATCCATGTGCAAATCTCTCTGTGCCCTTCTCCCCTGCCCCAGCTTTCACCCTGCCCCTGAGAGCTTGTGGCAAGATATGCAGCACATGAGGGGTCGCATAGAAGAGGAGGCAAAAGTTCTTCCCAAACCCTTTTCCCAGCCCATCTGACCTTATCCACTTGATCTTTTTTCTTCTAAAAGTATAAGCACAGTGCAAACAAAACTTCAAAAGGGAGAGACTGACTTCCAATATAGATTTTTACATCATTCTATGGCTCTTTGAAAACTTAACGTCTCTGTTTTGAGGTAGAAATTGTAGATGATTTGCATCACCTGATGTACTGATAGAAGCCTGGGCTTTAAGTAACTGTAAGGTCCAGTTTTGGTGCATTAAACCACCATCAATTTTGTTTTCTACAACTAAATTAATGCTTTGAGGTTTGTTTTTTTTAATAGCCACAGTGTGCAGAGGAAAAGAAAACAAAATGGAGGGAGATGGCCACAAGATGTAATGAGAGTCAATGCCATTGACACCTTGCTGGGGCCTTTTAGAATTAACATCTATTTCTGACCATCCTTCTGGAAGGCGGAAAAGGATTATAGAGAATCATTGTGGGCAAAGTATCAAACAGTAGTTGAAAAGACTGTGATAAATCTAAGCTTTTCTAATACAACTTCTGCATTTCACTGAATTGAACTTTATAAGGTATCTTTAAAACAAGTCTCAGGTTTTAAAGACTTAAGAAAAGCCAAGGAAAAAAATACAAGAAAGGTAACCCGTGTACACTTTATTTGCACTCTGCAAGGTCCTGAGGTTCAGACTTCTACATGGACAAACTAAGTAAGTATAATTAGCAGTTGTTTTGTAACATAGCCTCACACTATATGAACCAGTTTTGTCTGATTCACTGGGGTCAGATGTTTGAGTTCGTGTTTTGTAAGGGAATGTTCTCTAGTTGACTGCAGAAGTTTCATTCTCCTGGACCTCATTTCTGCAAATTCTTCCTAAGTGCTGTTTTCAGTCCTCTTTCTGATCAACATCCTAGTCAAAGTCCCAAGAACTCTCTCACATGATCTTTTTCATCTTCCTTTTTTTTTACTACACTTTTGCTTGAATATTTCCCTCCTTTACCCTCTGTGGCATTTGTGGCTGCCTCTTTCTTCTCCTGTTCAGAGTTTGGGTACTGGCCTCAGTTACAGCACAGAGAGAACAGCAGAGCCAGTCTCCTGCCTCTTGGTTTTGGCTTCATGCTATAGCAGCCATCCTCTGCCAGGGAAAAGAACTTTAAGGAAAAGCTCTTTGACCTGGCACATGTTGAGTCCTCAAAGTATGTACCTGCTGAATTTTAACAAGGCTTTTTTAGGAAGAGATTTGAGAGTCTTGTAGGAGCAGGCTCTTTCGTTAGTTGCATCTCTCACATCTTTATTATCTTGGTGCAGAATATCAAATCCTGCTCTTCAGCATGGAGGTACTAGTAATTCTCTCAAAAAATAGGTGGGGGGGAAAGCTGTATTTTTTTCTTCTCTAAATGACACTGTAGGTTAGAATTTCCCATTCGAAATGAACTAACAACTGCAAGTAGATTCTTAATGGAAAGCGTTGTGTAGCCTTAATTATAATTACCTTTCCCCTGTAACCTGTAATAATATTCTTGGACCAATCACTTGAGAGGAAGGGGGAAAACAGTGAAAACCTTTGCCACTCTTTGCAAGGAATATTTAGAGAAGTGACTCAGTCTGCATCAGTGTAGCCGGCAGTAAGCAAGAATTCTGAAATAATGCTTAGATTTCTGTCCTGGTTTCAACAGAACTGATGGCCAGGGATACAAACATCATAAAGTCACCCTAGGACATTTTTCTATCAGTGTGTGAGGGGAAGGTGGAGCCAACAGAAATCTGTATTGTGTCTAAATTTTGACAGCAGTGTTGAGGGAGTCAGTCCTTGAAGTGCACCTGCTCCTCCTTCAGTGACTGCTTAGGGAAGGTGAACACTTCAAGAGGACTCAGAACTTGGCAGTAAATTTTATATAAAAGGAAAACATACTAATATATCAATTGCAGTGTACAATATTTTATTGTATATCAGAGGAAGTTCATTTTCAATTGGAAAAGTAAACATTAGGCAACATTTGTATTTCAGCTTTGTGAAGAAACAACCCTTGATTCCCTATGAACTTTTTGCTCAAGGGCCCCTTTGCCCTTTGACTTCAGGTTGTGTGTTCCAGAGTTCTCCAAAGAGGAGCTGAATTCATGGAATTCCAATCAAAAACTTGCCCTACTCTGAGTTGTTCTACTCTGATTTGTACTTTTTATTTCTCACTGAGATATTGATGAGGTAAACAATCTGTTAAGTAGCCTAAATTAGTATTTGTCATATCTTGATCCAAATGAAAGTACAGAGAACTGAGTTTTGTCTTTTCTCTCTGTGAATGTTTTAATTATTCAGTATAGACAGCAAAAAATGTGTGTGATTAATTACCATGTGCACTCTATGGTCAGTTTTTAAAGCCAGCCAAATGAAAAAACCTTATACAATAAATTTGCTTTCCCATTTAGTGCCACAGTCTGTGTTTGGATGCTTAATAGTGTAGAAGTGAATTTAAACACTGCGTTTGATTAATAACAGAATTTAAAAAAAAAAGGAAAAGGAAAATGCTTCCTAAAAACTTCTTCTAGTGGAAAGTATTTCTGTCACTTTTGCTATACATATATTGCAGGCCCATAGTTCTGGATTTCACCTGTCATGGTTAGACAAATCTAGCATGCAAGTAGTTAGATTATTGCAAAAATTGTTTGGTGTTCACTTTTGAGATTCTTCTAGTTGTTTATGGAAAGCGTCATTAATTTTCTCATTCATTTAGGGCTTTATTGCTTATTTAGAGCTTCCATGAAAGACTAGGTCTTACCAGAAATCAAAGACCAGATGTATTATCATAATCAGATTGAGTAATACCAGGTTTCTTCCTGTTATATTTCACTTTAATTAAGATTTCCTGGAAGAGTGTGTGGGAAAAGTCCTGCATGCATGTTTATTATTTGCTAAAAATCCAAGTCTTACAGCTGAATTACCATGGCTTTGGCCATGTTCAGCTAAATCTCAGGAAGAGCAACGCTGCCAAGTCTAAAATTTAGATAAGAAAGAAGCAGGAAATGAGAGTAAGAGGGCAATAGTAGCATACAATAGCTAGTTAAAACTATCAAACATGCAATCTCTTCAAGGAGTCATTGGCTTCTAAAACAATGTTCTTCTCAGAGCAATATGACTTGGGCAGGGAGGTCTCAGAGTTTCCTGTCTGCATCTCAGCAACCTACAGACTGTCCAGAGGTTGGAGAGGGCACAGAAATGAGAAGCAACCAGCTGCTCTTCCAAAAAAGGTGGTTTTGTAATAGAACATTCTGCATTTTTTCAGGAGAAAGATGATGGAGTGTCAGGCTACAGCTGTGGTTGGCTTATGTAGGAAGCAGGTAGCAGACACTTCTAGGTTTATCTTTGCTCTCATTTTAGACTCCCTTGATCCCTTCATAAACTTAGTTTCTTTTTGTAGGAATGTTCCCTGCCTGGATAATCATCTTTTCTTGTCCAGCACCCCAGTTTCAGTTTTCTTGCATAGGTTCCATCCAACGGGATGCTGTGCAGACTCAGGGCCAGCCACCATCTCTGGTGACTGGCCTGGTGCTTGTTATGCACATGATGTGAGGGAATCCAGCATTCAATCTGCATATTCTCTTTTTCCATTTATTATTATTAGTATGCATTCATAAGGTGACCTGGAACATCCTGTTACACAATTGTGCTTTCAAATAGTTATGGTCCTATTCAACTTCAGCCACTGGATCTGAAATTTTCTATCTCAGGTTCTTTAGGGAAAGAATCTAAAATCATATTGGATAGCAAAATAGAAGGAGAGATGTAATTGTGTGTTGTCATCATTCACGCCCCCCCCCCCATTCCCCTATTTTATAACCATCATTTGAGGAACTATCTTTGTCCCTTCAGCCTGCCGTTGTTTTCTTTTTCCAGTGAGCATTTCCCTGTTTCTTACTCTCTTGCAGTGACATCTTGGTGTGTGGTATTTTGGTAGAACACTTTTGACAGTGGCCTTTCCAAGCTCAGCTGAGAGATTTAGTTTTAGTAGTAGTTTCTACTTGTTGCCTTCTGTGGCAGCTCAGCTTTGGTGAGTGACATTTCATAAGTGTGTCTTTATTACAGCAGTCACTGGCAACTTTTCACTGGCATAGCTGGCAGCAACAAGTTCTTTCTCAGTGTTTACCTGCAGTACAAATCCTGGTAGCTGTTTGCAGTGGAGTGACCAGAGGAGTTTCCATTTGGATTATTACGTACCTATTATGTATTTCCTAGTTTAGTGGTGTTCTCTACAGTCAGCTGGAACTACACCCAGTAATGGAGTCAGCAGCATTATCTTCCTATCCCATTCTCTGGATCATGCAGAGATAAATCCGAGAGATAATTTTGGGAACTTGCACTCTTAATAGTTGAAGTCTACTATAATCTGTATGAATAGGAAGCACGTGTTTATAAGGAAGTTAATGCAAAGGAGATGTTGGAGTCCTCCCAAAGTGCACAGCCAACTCCACAGTTGACTCCTAATGCTAGAACAGTTGAAATAGTTTTTGCAGCCCTGGGGCTTAGTGGTGCTGCAGTTGTACTGTGGTTCTAAACATACCCCTAGTGCCAAAACCACTGGGCACTGCTTTGGCTGTGAATCTGCAGTGCTGTTCCTGTGCTCTGGGCTTCCCTGCCAGCTTGTCTCCTCTCCCCAGCCTGGGTGTTGCCACATGTGTATTGTCTTCCAGCAGTGGGAAAAGCACCTGGCTTTTCTCCTCTGTTAGAGATGCTCCTAATGCCCCAGGAAGGTGCCAGAGCAAGTTTCTACTTCTGCAGAGTCTTGTGATTCCAGGCAAGGCTTGGCCAAGATTTAAGGTCCGTTAGACGAGGGAGGTCAGAGGGTGGGAAGGGAATCACTGTTCCCTCTCTCTTCTGTCAAGGGATGAAATACTCTGGTATATGACCCAGCCTCCTTGTTAGGTTACCTGTTAATGAGGCAGAAGATGCCTCTGTGTGTGGTAGTCAGGAACTTCACTTATTGTAATGTGAAACAATTGTGTAGTACATGTGTAAGAAATCTTCCTTTTCTGCCCCTCTCGTTCATCATGTGGGTTTCCTGACATATCACCAGTTTTAATTTCGTACTACATCTTCCCCCTTGACTGCCTATTTCTTTCTATGTTCTTGTGAGAACATGGTAATGTTTTAGGCTTCTTATCCTTCATTTCAATTTAGCTGAACTCAATCCCTGTGCCCAAAGAGGGAATGCACAGATTCCTGTTCCTTCCCCTCACACCAAGAGCTAGCAGGTTCCCTTTGCTTCTAGACAAAGACAGGCTAAAAAGGCAGCAGCTAATTATGATCAGCAGTAGATCAGTGAGATACACTGGGCTTTAAAAAATATGTGTATTCATTTTGCAGCCCCACTTCAGTCAGCATTTTCAGATTTGAGGAACTTGTTTAGATTACTAAAACACTGAAAAGACTAAGGTGTAATCTGATCACACAGTCATGTATTTTATAAAACCCTGTTGTAGGTTCATCTGGTTAATAGTTTGTGTCTTGGGTGAACTGAGAAGTCTGAAGAAAATATATAATTCATGTCAAAATAATGTTTGGTTTTATATTCATTTTTGCAAAAATCATTCCTCAATGCTCCAAAGTTGGTGATTTTTTTAATTTAAATCCCTTTATAACTCATTCATAACTGTTGGCAGCAGAGCATCTACAGAATACAAAGTAATCAGCATAGAAAGGTTTGCAACTTATAGCAAACTGCCTTGTGGTGGTATGGTAAAGAAGATGGGAGGGTCCAGAGTAGGCTGTTGTGGAATGTTTTTCATATGTTTTTGGGGTTGTTTGTTTTGGGTTTTAGCTTATGTAGTTTAACCAAGGCTGGTATGGTCTCTGTTCTAAGTTTATTTCTGCTAAATGGTTGTTACATTGAAAGCCTCAGGAAAGCAAATAAAAATGGCCAAACTGGCACTGTGGCACAGGCATTGTTGGCTGGTTTTGAAGTGATCTAAGTAGCATCAGGCAGATGTCTCATTCTCAAAGAGCCATGAAATGATTCTGAAAATCCACAAGATTCTGCTTTCATAATACTGGTTATGACAGGTTAGAATATTTATAACATTTGCACTTTTTAAAGTCACATGTTTATGACTTAAAAAGCTTGTAATTGACCAGCAAAGGGCGAGAGAAAGAAATGCTCTTTGTATTTCTTTCAATTTTAAAGTGGGACAAAGCTAGTATAGAGGTGCCAAGTCCCTTATGACATCATAGTCCTTTTTTTGAAATTATATTCTAATCTACTTTTTCTTTAAAAAGGCTGCTTCTCACAAGCTGTTTTGCTTTAAGTAAGAGTCCTCTTGCTGTATTTAAGTATGCAATAGCAAAGCTTGTAAATAATGTTCATTACCTTACTGACATTCACTATTCTGCATATTACTAATTCTCTTTTCACACTCCTTTTTGCTACTTGAGTTCATGCTGACATAGCAAATGCAGCAATGCTGGCTGCACAGTTCAAGCCTCTCTGCCTTCTGGACATTGCTGAACTGTTGTGTAAGCTTCTGAATGCTGCTGGATAGTCTTCCCTCAACATCATCCTAAATAAAGTTCTCTCTTGCTTTCCTGCTGCGTGGTCGCCTCAGGGAGAAGGTTGCTCCCTATGTCACCTTTCTCTGTAAAAATTTGCTACCACAGTGGTCTTATCAGCAAATGTGTAGACAATCACTTTAAACTTAGTTTGACATTCCTGTTACACAGATGTAGATCATTTGCCATGTGAAGACACTTTTTGAATTTATTTTTAAAGTGAGTTAGCACATATCAGACCACTATGGTGCTGTTTATTTTCTCTCGTGTGCAGTACAAGCAGCCCCAGACGTGCTGCCAGGTACAGAGATTTTGCTTTTGATTCTGTAGCATTGCTTTTTCCCTGTTAAGTTGCACTGCTGCATTCTGTAAATACTGCCATGCTCTTGTAGCAACTTACATCCTTCTGCTCTTCCTCAGAGGGGAAAGTACATTCCTTCATAGAATCATGGAATGGCTTGAGTTGGAAAGGACCTTAACCATCACCTTGTTCCAACCCCCTGTCATGGGCATCTTCCACTAGACCAGGTTGCTCCAAGCCCCATCCAACCTGGCCTTGAACACTTCTAGGGATTTCAATCTAGTAGATCAAAAGTCAATAAAATATTTTTCTAGCTGAAGGGAATTGAAATCACCTTTTGGTGATGCTTGACAAAGCAACATTGCTTTGCTTTCATCAAAGCTTTGCCTGCTGAGTATGTTTGTCTGTGTGATAGTGCACATAATATGCACACACACATATAATTATATGCAAATACAGAAATGTAGGAATTGGTACATTTTAGTTTGTCACATTCCTGATCAATTACATGGCATAACGAAGTGAATTGTTTAAAATGGCTTACAAACTTTATAACTATTTTTCCAAGACAGAAAACTGGTTTTAGAGTACTTTATTTCCGTATCTCTGTGGTTTCTGATTGGAAATTAAAAGGTAATTAAAACACTTGAGACTTTCATATCCTGTGTTGTCCCGTAGGTTTATTATCTTCATGTGATGATCCTTGTCTGTAGATGAAGATTTTGGTGGAATGGAAGCTCTAGGAAAATGTGATCATTTCATATAATGTGATCAATCTCTTGTTCTTGCTTTTCAGGAAAACTTGAGTGCAGTAACATTTTTTCAAATCAGATAGGTTTTCTCACTTTCACACCAAGGGTATTCACTGGCAAGAGAGTGCTGAGCACCATAGCCTAGAAAAGTATTTGTAGGCTTAGCTGAGTTTTTAAAAATCATTTTGTGACAGATATATCTCAAATTTTATGTTTTCTGTCCCAAAGGCAATCATTCTTCCTGCTGTCACAAAGAATTTTCTTTTGTGCAGCACAATAGGGATAACAAAACTCATTTCAGTCTCAATTTAATTCCAATGTAAAAAAACTTGCAATGAGGTGGTAATGAACTTGAACTCAGTACAGATTACCTCCTGCATGCTTACACAGATGCTCAAACACAGGACAGATATTTTGCAGACATGGTTCTATTCTGAGAGTGTTTCTCTCTTGAGCAGATTAAACCCTGAAATTTTCTGCTTTGCTTGTTGTTACAGCTAATACAGTAACACCATTTGGAGTTCACCTCCTAGATTTGAATTAGACCTACATAAATACATACCCAAAAGAAGAAAAGATGATCATCATGATTATCAGGATGAGATAATTCTAGCAAATAATGAGTTGATAAGATAAAGAGTCTAATCCTCTGAAAGGGAGAATGATCAGACCAATCAAAACCTTTTGGAAAGCAAAACTCACACATTTCATAGTCCCAGCTGTGCAGTCCAGTGAATGCTGTGCTGATAACAACCACCATCTCCCTCAATGCTTTGAATTTGGACGTGTATGTCTTTTCCAAAATACTGGCTTATTTGTAATAATTATTAGACTCATGTAATTATTACTGTAATGTTTATTATGCTCATGGAGAAACAGCCTTCACCTGAAATAAAACTGGAATATCCCTAGAAAAGTGGAAAGAATGACACCAGCAAACAGTGGCTAGAAATTTGCTGTCAAGAGGTCTCTGGTGAGCCTTGTCCCATGCCTTGCTCCAAGCAGCTGCACCAGCTGTATGCCAAGTAGGGAAGGGAATGATCTTTATGATGCTGTCATTAGTCCTTTCTGGCCAGTCTGCTTTCCACTAACAGTTCACACCAACAGTTAAATTAAAAACACCTCCTCCCCATGCATTTGGCTTTTCAGGCACAGAAGAGGTATCAATCCTCCCCAAATGTAGCTCTCTCTGGTGAGGACTTTGCTGATGTCTACACTAATGTGTAGCCAGATGGAATAATGGGTCCACCCTGGGCTAGGAAAAGTCTAAAGACCTCTTTTCAGACAGGACCAACACCTGGTATTACTGTGGGCTGCTTTATGCAAATACTACAGCTTCATTATTATTGCACTACAGAATGCATTAGGCATCCAATTTCCTTTGTAAATGAAGCAATGTATTACTTCAATAGCTACTTTTGAAGCTCTCTGCAACTTAAACCACAGATGTTAAAACTATTGGAATTAAATGAACCCCCTCTGAATTGTAATCCTTGAATAGACTAGGGGTTTTTTTTCATTATAAAGTTTATTAAATGAAATATATACTACAATGGAGTGGAAAAAGTCAAATGATCTTATATGGCAAAAATAAAAACTTGAACCTTGCTATCCATACTCCATTGGGCATGGAATGCCAAAAGAGAAACAAAAGACATTTTATTGTTAATGTTCTGTACCACATCGTGATGTAGCCCAAAACAGACAAATGCTTGCTTGTAAATCTCTTGTTTTTTCTTTTGTTCACACTATAGACAAAAATCAAGACTGTCCTTCAAAAATACTCTGTCATCAAGTGAGCTTGAAAGTTTGTTACCCATCATGTTTGTGACTATGTTTATGGTGCTGGAGAGAAAATCTGAGGCTTATGAGGTTCATTTTTTAGGTGATGCAGTGGCAGTGCAAATATGGGCTGGAGATTATGAAGCTCTGTGAAGGTGAGGGGAAAAAAAACGATGTTGGGCAATTGGCATTGGAGAAGTTATTTCCAAAGACCATTGAATTCAGTGCAACACTTATAATCAAGCTGTTTCTATCATAAAAGTTTAGATACCTATTGTATGAATGCCTAGTCCAGGATTCCAGTTCCCAATACTCTCCCAGGAGGGATGGTTAGTAGCCTGATTTAGGGGCCCTGAATCATCCTGAGGATGTTCTGTAGATGTAGGGGAAGCCTGGGCTGGTAAATTTGGCACCCAAAGACTCACCACTCATGGCAAGGGAATGTTGCCCTTTACAGGAGTTGGATCAGATCTCAGAAGGGCATTCTGTAGTTATCATGGAAAGCAGTTGAAGGTAAAATAAATGTAGGAGGGAAAAACTTAGCATGAGGAAAATTCTGCTGACACCAGCACCTGCTGTGCTTTGAAACATATGCTTGTCACTAGACACTGATTTATTTATTATCATGAAGTCAAGGAAGCCAGAAGTTATTAAAAAGAAGAAATGTGTAAGAGGCTAAATGTGTACTGTTAAGCTGCTGTTTAAATTTCAGTTGCTACAACATATTGGCTGCTTTCTTTGTTTGTTTGCTCAGTTTATATGATAAAAAACTACTGCATGCTTTGAAATAAGGGTAAAAGTCCACTTTTGGTTACTTTCCTTGTTTGCATAGAGAGCAGTAGCCACTAAGCAACATAGTTACACCTCCCTTATCCTAAATTGTTGTTTATTTTCATAAGAAAACTATTTGATAATTCTTCTGGCAAAGTTACTTAGTCACAAAGTTTAGCTTATGTAATTTCAGCAACATTATGAGTTCTGCAAATATTTAGCCATTTTGATTAGATACATGTGTAGAAGTTACTCTTCTATACTGAAGAATACTTTTTCAGTATTTCATTATATATATTATATATATAATTTTTCTATCACTGTAATTTGATGGGTTTATTTTTGAAAAAGAACTTATGATCAGTGTTCCTTAGTAAAAATATGCAGCTAATCATTTGAATGGGTGGGAGGGAGAGGAAGCTTTCTAAATAAAGTATGTCCTCTTTGTGGAAGCAAGTGTTTGGTAGAGAACTGTTTCCTTGCCCTCAGGTTGTCTGTTGCTTCTTCAGCTGTTAAATTATTCTGTACTCAAGAGAACATTATTGGTCAAATGTAAACCCATTATTTTTCCACTGAAATTTCCATTATCTGTGAGCAATTCCATCTTGGGGGGGATTATCATATTTTACATTTTCTACAGTGCTCAGCATGTGTTTCATTACTGTGCACCATACCTGGGAAAATGCCATTTATTATTTCATGCACCAAAATACTCTGTCTGCATTGATGAGCTTTCTTGTCTGACAAGCGCAGCTGCTGGCCCACACTCACACATCTTTAGCTTTGTTTGAATCTCATCTCTGCCATCATTAACAATTCATGCAAGGAGCAAAACCAAAGGAGAGTAGTTCAGGGAATTCAGAGGGCTTGCTTTAACCAACTCTCACGTTCTAAGAGAGTAGGAAGGATATTATGAACCACGTGGTACATAAACAGTGCACAAGCCAACCCTGTCCCCTGTGTACATTAATGAGATAACAGGAGATGCCTGCAGCTCAGCAGAGATAATTCTTTAAAATTGCTTTTTGCTGTTTAATTGCAGGTTTTGTGTTTTATAGATTTTATTTAAGCTGTCAGTAGCAGTGCATTAATGGTGTATTTAACAAACACAGAATTGAATACTAATAAAAAGAGGTAAGCAGACTCCTTTCCATGTGTATACCAGGCTCTGACAAGATGCTGTGAACTGATAATGAGTTTTAAATAAAAGGAAATTGAGAATAAAGCTATAAGAACAGTTGAGATATTTTTAAAAAAGCAAAATTGTTTAGTTGCCGGAAGCCTGTAATTGCTGTCCAACAGCCACAGAAGCTCAGGATTATCCAAAAAACAGGGACAGTATCAGTCTGCTCAGACTGTTTTGGACTTTGGCTGAACTTTTTCATAGTCCACTGTCCATGAGCAAGTGCTAGAGAGGACTGTGAGTACTGACACCCTCACTCAGCTGGAAAGGCAGTATCATTCCCAATGAGGTTAACATGGGATGAGTTGCACTGTAATTGAAGGACATTAGCATTTATTAGAAATTAAAAAGGAAGCAGAATTCCTTAAGGCCTGATATTATGGGCATTTGGAGAGGATGAAATGTTTCTCATTAACAACCTATGTGCTTTTTGCCTGCAATGTAGATTTTTCTGAATGAACACCTGGCCTCTGACTCACATTTATTCAATCCAAACACCTAAAGCATATGAATAAATGTTACTGATTTTCCTAGTGATTAAAGAAAACGTGGCCAGAAACAATACCAGGATTTAATGTGTCTCAGACCTGTGTTGAGAACTGTATTCTTATAAAGAGAGTGTAAAATCAAGGATGCTGGCATTGTCCCCAGCACAACCCCAATCAGGGTTATCTAATACTTTGAACTTATTTTAAAATACAGGGTTTTTCTGGAAAATTGGAGCAGTGTTTGTCTAAAGTGGGAGCACCATGATATGAACACTTCCTTAAACTCTTTTCCTTCCAGTGTGCAAAATAAGCAGTGCACATAACAGAGTAGAAAAATGCACTGTGGACAACGATAACTCTCCACCATCCCAGTGAGAGATTTGCTACCTCCTGTGTCCCATCTGGGGGAAAGAAGGAAAGAAATACTCCAACATTGCTACTAGCTTGCTGCTTCTTCAGAAGAAAATAATAATGGATGAATGTTTCCCAGAACATCTTGAATTTTTCCAATTTTTTTGTATCTTTTGGATTTTTCAAAGTAAAACACACTCTTTTCCCAATTATAAGCATTTGAAATTGGCATCCATTCCACTTACTTGTGATTACAATTACCACCAAAAGTGGAAAGTCCCATTTCTGTTCTGCTTGGCAGTTGCATACGTGGCTTGCTGAACATGTGCTTGGGAACATTCATACTTAGAATATCTCAAATCCAGAGACTGCAAAGTTTCAGAAACTGGCAGATTCTGTAGATGGTCCCAAGGCATTGTAGTGAAGACTCTGGTGAGAACGTTTCCTCACTACTGATTGTGTTTTTAAGTGAACACGGTCTGCAACACAGGAAAGACTGACTTTATAAAAAATTAATATGTATCTGATAGTTCAGTCCAGGTCAGGAAGTAAATTGCCTTTTTTTTTTTTTTTTTTTAGTCTGTCAGAGACTTAGCTCATGGTTAAGTGATGCTGACAGTGTAGTGAACTCCTCTTCTGCTCAGGGAGTCCTGAGCGTAGTTCATAGAGCTTATCCTGAGAGCTGCACCTTTGATCTTTGGCAAACTGACAATTACTGTGACTGCACTGAGCAAAACCACGTCCTTCAGCTCTTTGTAGCAGTGAGAAAAATGTAGCATTATTATAGAGAGGAAGATATTTGCACCTGTGTTATAAATTATTTACTCCTTTCTGCCAGCAAAGATTTAGGAATGCAGAAGGTAAATATATGGCTTATTGAATTTTTAGTCTTTAGTGAGCTCTTATCTTCCAAAAGTCTTTTTTTATTTTTCTTGATACTGGGGGCAAAACAGTATGGGTTTTCATCTCTTTATTCTCCCTGTCAGTGAAGTGCTATTTTTGCTTAAAAAATGTGTCTGTGCTAATATTGTCTTTGTGAGATAAGATGAACTTCTTAACAAATCTGCAGTAGCATTCAAATAAAAAATTCCTTACAAGTGCAACTTAGCAGCCAAAGAGAAAAAGCTTGTATTCAATATATTGTTTAAAAGATTTCAGTTTCAGTTCTCCTCCTTGGTACTTGGGAAAGAAAATTTCTTCCTTCTGAAGAACAGGCTCCAAAACTTTGGTCATCTTCTAAAAAGATACTAAAACAAAACAAGTAAGATGAAAGAATTACATTCACTCCTAATTTCTCATAGAAAGGTTAATTCCTCTAAGTCTCCACATTGTATCTATTAACAGAAAAGACAACACATGCATTCAAGGCATTTAAATGAGAATTTTATCCAGCCTTGTCATTCCTGAAGGAAGTACATGGAAAAAGTAGTGTGTTTCAGATTCAAATAGAATTTTCCTTGCGTTTCGTGAAGTTCTCTTAAGATGTACCTGCTAAAGAGAGGAGCAGATGGTTTATTGGTAGCACTGTTGGGATACAATTTCCAGGTTGGAAAAATACAGTCTGCATCCCAGCCTACGCATTTTTGGATAGGTTGTTTTGGTTAGCTCCCTACCTAATCAAAGCAGAGCTACATTTTTTTTTTTGTTTCTGGTAGCATCTAAACTCAGATTTAGGTGCACTTTTTTGTGTGGGTGTGATTGGGGAATCTATATGTGCACAAATTCCCCTTGTATAAATATACCCACATACTGTGTGTGCTGCTCAAAGATCAGCTGGGATCAGAACAGATCAGATCTCAAACTGATTTTGTGGGTTTTAAAAATGTATCAGTGTTAGGTGAAAGTTTTTAATGAACTGGCATTATTTAGCTGAAAGGGAATAGCACGTGGCTGTGGTTTATGACTCACACTTTGGTTAATCCCCTGAAGAGACTATATGAGTTGGTGTCATTAATGAGAAGCAGTTGCATTTCTCCTTTCTTATATCTCAAACTGAAATTGCAGGCAAAAAAACCCCCAAAAAAACCAGCAAGTCACAACATTCAAATTTAGAATTCCTGCTGTTCAGCACCCTCCTCCCTCAAAATACCCAAATCAGAGATTAAATTATCTTCTTTTTACACCAGCAGCTCTCTGGCCTTAATTTTGTCATCCGACCCATAGATTTGAACACCTAGAAATGAATGACAGATTTTAAGCACCATCTTTCACGTGTCTGATAACTAGGGTAGGAAGCCCTTTCTGCCTCTTAAATCAGCTTTGCTACTTGTCCTCAGCATGGGAAAAAAAGACTAAAAAAATCTTTGCCAGAAGAAAAGGGATGACTCACGAAGATTTATTTTCATGGTCAACAGAAAGTATTTAAACCTGATTAGACATATGAAAGAATTTATCATGGATTTATGTTTCACGGTGCTATGTGAACTAAATGTATAAACACATCTTCAGTAAAACTTTCTTGCTGTGACAGAAACAGTCTGGAAACCAGTGTGACTCACTAACCAATTATGCCAGTGCCATAACCTTATGGAAGGGAGATGTTGTAGGTATTCAGAGCTTTACTGAAGGTAAAACCTGTGGGGTATTGCTTGGTTGTTTTCTTGCACAGAGATACAGACCACATTTGCTTTAGTTTTGATTGTACATTGGACTGAATTTCAAACCTTGGAAGAGAAGTTTGTCAGGAAAGATTTAGCAATTTTGTCCTGAGAAATTCCCATATATATGTCACCCTAATGCTTTATAGGAGAGTGTCTAGGAAGATTATTAGAACTGTATATTTTGATAGAAAGAGAAATCTTTGTAGAATAGATGTGTAATACTGCAAAGCACCATTGGTAAACAGCAGAATGAAACAGCAAATCCTTTCCTTGGAGTATAATAGAGGTGAAAATCATGTTTCAAAAACTGCTCAGCTGTCTTGACAGGTAAAGAAGAATCTCTTCTGCAAACCCATCACTTTTCAGTTCTGAAGCTAATCTCTCACACAGTCACCACAATGACTTTGCAGGTCTTGAAGCCTCTGCCCACACTTGTAAATTGAAAACCACTGGGGATAGACTCTAGAACATGATCTCAGACATTTTATACAGTGAAATTAGGAAATGTTTCCTGATACAGTTTTGGCAGATTTAGCGTACTCTCAAGTGATTCCAGGATGGTATGGGGGTTGGCATGACCAAGGTGGCCATGTGGCCACATTGTTCCCATGTGGCCATATCTGGTTGTCTGTTTTGGCAGATAAAGGGACACAGGCACAGAAAAACAGCTTGGTTTTGCTGTTAAGCTGCTGAGGGTGGATTGAACCTGCTAATGCAGGTGTCATAAATGCACCAGTGACAGAAATGGTGATTCTAACTGGAATTTTTTCTATATGTTTCTTATTTTTTCACTATAACAATTTTGTCAATGTTATTTTTTACTACTAGATCCTCTTAATGTTGAGAGGAAAACATTCCTGCAGGCATTCTGTATCAGTCACAAAGGAAAATATTAATTCTTCTGCAATCAGCAGAGATTTCTGAAGTGCTAGGATTAACACTGGCAGAGATGTACATTTTCCAGTAGCATGTTTTATGCATATTAGATATAAAGCTGGAAACTGCCCTTTTTTCATCTACTCTTTGGAGTTATTGCTATGTCCAAAGTAAACATAGACAAATAGTCGGGGTGTTGCTCTGTGGTGAACCAACAGTTTGGGAGATGTTTCCTTAGCCCAAAGCTGGAGTGAGTTGTGCTGTTTTGTTGCCTGCAGTGCAGTGTGCCTCTTTCACTTGCCCTGGGAAATCCAAGCACAGCTAAGCTGATAAAATAGCTCAGAAATTTGCACTTTTGTAGTTATTTTGACTTCAAGGAGAGCACATGCAGAGGAGAGCAAAAGAGCAACTCTGTAAACTGGATTTTGACTTCAGCATTCCTTCCAAAGGATCCCATGTGGTCACATAAGACAACAGGGTTTTCCTGGATATGGTTGTGTGGCTGTAAGACCAAGTGTCTCCTTGCCTGTTATTAAGTACTGCTGCAAGAGGGTTTCTTTATTGATCTGTTGCTTTGTACTGAACTGTTGTGGTCTGTCCATAACAGTGCTTAAAATCTGAACCCTGTCCACAGCTGAGCCTCCAGTAGCTTCCTGTCTCTGACCACCTCCTCAAAACTGGATTTTTAGCTCTTGACAGCATGAAACCCCTTAATAGTTTTAAGCTCAACCCCCCCAGTTATTTCCTAATAGCTGTTTTTCAAGATCTAGGTGTCTTATCACCATGAATCTGCTGCTTGGTCCAACTCAGTGGTCAAGCCTCGTGTTATATGAAATGCTTTCCTTTTTATTTCCTAAATAAGGCATTAGAAAAGTCACATGTTATAACCAAACAAGGAGAGGTGAAAGGAGTAGGAAAATAGAGGATTGCCAGCACAAGCAACAAGAGTAAGGAAAAACTTGCAGTAAAAAAGGTAAACCAGGAGGAGGCAATTTAGTGTAACAATTTGATAAACAGATTTGATAAATAGTCTGGGTTTTTTTGGTGTGTGTTTAAATAGCAGCCGTCTCTGAATCACTGACTGAATTCCTCAGTATCCTTAGATCTGAGACTGCTCATCAGTTTCAGCAATGATGGTTGTTTTAAACTGAGATTATGGGATCACGTAAGAGCAAAAATTGATTTCTAGCATCTTCGACTTTATCTAGTGCCATGTAGATTTGAGGGGAAAAACCCTGTAAGTTATTGAGAGCAATGTGCATCAGAAAAAGAATAATGGTAAAGCTCATTGATACAGAAGATGTCTCTGCTGGTTCCCGTCCTGTATCTTCCATTTTGAAACAATGCAGAACCACTTTTTTATTTTTAAAAACTGTTGGAGGTTTATTGTATCATCTTTATCTTTCAACATGAAATATTCTTTCCCAATATTCCTTTATATGTTATATCTGACTTCTTCTCTGCTACCAAAATCCTTCAGGACTAGTCTGAGACCTGTTTATTTCCTTCTGAATCATGTTTTATTCTTCTAGATGTTATAGTGCAGCAGCTTCATGAAGGCTAGGAGACGTTCACAAGAATCCCACTTTTTCTCTTTGAAAAAGTTAAGTCTGCCTTCTTGAGCTGTAGTTCTGTGCATTGATACAGGTGATTATTCTCTGAAGTATTTCAGTCAATCCCAGTAACATATATAATGTAGAAATTAGGATGCTTTCATTCCAAAAACTTCTTTAGAGAAGCTGCTTCTTGAAAGCTGCTTCTGAATTTGACTTTCTTGAAATAAAAAGAATAAGTAAGTTATCAAAATTGTGTAAGACTGAGAACTGTTGGCAATCCTTCCTGTTTGAAGAAATGTCTCTGCTGTTGTCAGATGGGATTCTAGAGAAGCATCTTACTTTTGCTATTTTTCTGCGTCAGCAGTGGAGTTTGACAAGACAAACACAGCAGGACCAGAAACTGCTTGCTTGAATCTGTCTGCAAAAAAAAAAAAAAAAAAGAAAGAAAATTCCTTTACTGCACAAAAAAAAATCAGTAGGACATGAATTCAAACCATAGTCACCACTAGCACAATGGACCCCCGTTGATAAGAAGCTGCCTATTTATATTTTACCTTAAGAACTCCTGTAGAACAGTTCAGCATTTCCAGTGTCACTAATAACTGGAGCTGGACAAGTTCTAAAAAGAGAAGCATACATACATCCCAAAGTGTGTCAGTCATCTCCTCCAAAATCTTTGCACAGGGATATCAGTGTGACTGATAATCAAAAGCCAAAATGTGCCTTCATGTGTGTGCTTGACTCTATAAGGACTTTACAGGCTTTTTCCTCGCACCATTTTCATTGTCTCTGCTTCACTGCTTTGAGGTTCAAACAATTTATCATCTGAATTTGAAAACAACAGCAAATACCTGCTGTTTTGCCTTTGTCTCATTTGATAAGCATGCAGCATTATCCCAATAGGAGTTTAAGATGATAAAATATCAAATGAGATAGAAGGCAGGCTGAAATGGTTATATTGTCATTAACTTACAGCACCCTTGGCTGTTACAATGTATTTGTGCTGTGCTGTAAGTCTCAAATGAACAATTTGAGGGTAAATGAATAAAAATTGTATGATAGGTTAGTGGGGTGTTCATGACTCCAGATGTTACAAACTTAGAAGCTTTCACTGCTCCTGTTAAAATTACTTGTGAAATAGAAACTTGCTGGTTATTTTGGGAGTCATCTTCCTTCCCTTTTGTGTTAAAGTACAGTTTGTGATAGAGATAATATCTGAAACTATGGCTGTATCTTCACACCTTGGCATGGAGCACTCTGTTCTGGTTGTGCTGTCAGTCAGAAGCCAAATAAAGCCACCTGACAGGGCACTAGTAGGATTCCTGCTGTTTTCACTAAAACTCCAGGGTTGCATGAGCCAGGAGAAGCAATGTTATGATGCTGACAGCTGCTTGTAGAGCCTTGCTTTGTTTAATAGTCACTGCAGAGGGCACTTGTAGGTGTGTTGGAAGGCACTGTTGCTGCAGTGCATTGAAAAATACTGGCAGAGCCCAGCAAGGCATCTGACCCTGATCAAATATTCCTCTTAAATGAAAAGCATATTTAGCTATTCTGCTCAGCCTGTTCTTAGGCAGCTAGTAATGGAGTTGGATGCTCTTGCTCTATTTTGAGGATGTCTTATTGAATCATGCATAGAATGATGTGACTAATTTGTGGAACAGAAGTCCCTGTGCATCAGCTGTTCACGGTCGTTTTCCTGGGGGGAAGATAGAACTTTTCATGTTAAAAAGACACTGATCATTCTTTTCAGCATATCAAAGAACAAATGTACTGTAGGCTTTTCTATTGAAAAAATGTAATAGAACAAATGGCTTTTATCTGTATTTTCATCATTAGACCTGCATAAATCTCACTGATGCTAATGGGACTTGTAGCAATGTAGATAAAAGCCAGTCACACTGTTGAGATGTGGAGCCCAACAGAAAAGGCACACCACAGAAGCAGGAGGATTCATCCCTGTAGGGACAGCCTGCAACTATGTGACTCAGCCTGCTTGGAATAAAACAAGAAAAAGTTTATTATTAATAATAATAATATTATAGTATTAATATTATTATAAAAGGTGTGCAAAGCCAAGGCGCTCCACATTGATGTACCTCATCAATCTGATTAATGCAGTGGCTGTGAAAACTTACTGAATGCTCAACTTTTCTGCTGCCCAGATGGATGTCTCCAGAGGAAAAAAGTTTGGTCTCTGCATCCACTCAGCTGTAGGAGCACATATTATCTCAGTGATGGAAGAGACACAGGGCAAACAAAAATCACCTGGACTCTGTGACTGGGAAGGAAGAGATGGGACTTTGAGGGTTGAGCTAGAGATTTGAATTGTGGGCATAATGAAAGTACAACCTGCAGGCTCACCTTGAAGAGTAGGAAGGGGGTGAGGGGACAAAGGGTCAAACCTGTGGGATGCTGTAGAGATTAAGAAAAAAAAAAAAAAAACAAACCAGGGAAAACCAGCAAGCAGTGGGCTCTTAAAATTATCTAGAAATATGTGGTGAAGGACACCATTAACTGAGAGCAATACAGTTAGTCCTCACAGCTGATCACAAATGGAAATGTTGCCACTGTGAGCAGAAGAGGAAGGAAGTTGTGTGGGTGGACCCTAGGATAGAGGCATTAACTGGGGCGGTCTGATGGAGAAACACAGAATTACTGATTTCAGTGTTGACAAGATCAATAAATCATGCAATCGGCTTAATTCTTTGATAGTTTCTAAGAGGATGTCTACAGTACAGTTTGATTTCTGCCCAAGTTCTATCCATGGACACTTGAAATCTGTAGACCAAAAGCAGCAGACACACTGCCACCAGCATTTGCTTTGGCCTAGATGAAAATAGTAGGGATTTTTTTTTTTTTTATCTTGTATTTTGCTTTTTGAAATAGCGTGTGTTGACCTCTTTAGTAGTGTAATATATACACTAAATGTTCAAAGCAAAGAATAAGACTAAGAACTTATTATGGAAGTCTTGTTCAAAAGAGAAATTGGGGCAGGAATGGTTTTGATCAACCTCTTGCCTAGGATTCCATCTGTAAATGCAATTCTTGCACCTCTCTTGCTATCCAAGCTTAAGAAATGCAGCATTGCCCTTTAACACATGAGTCAGAAAGGCTGGCTTTCTGTAAGGTGATGTGGCTGCTGCTGTCTTCAGAATATCCTTTACATCTTACCTGGGGCTGTGTGACATTATCCTTACTGTCCCACAGCCTCTTCATGTGTGCCAGCATTTTCTTGAAAAAAAGAGGATGCTTGTGACATGTGCTTCTGAAAAGGCACTGTGTTGTCATCTGATATATTTGGGTATTCTCAAGTCCACAGAAAAAAATGGCAAGTTATCTTTTCATCACAGGATATTCAAAGTAAATAGAAAGATAAAAATCTCACCAGTCCTTACTGCTCAAAGGAAGTCTATAAACAGGACTCCCAAGTGTATGCAAGTAAGCTTTAGAGGGATTGAAGAGGTGTGGTTGAAGTGTAAGTAATTCTACTTCTAGAGAATCTGCCAAGAGTACAACAGGAAAGGCTGGCAGTGGAAGTGTCCCTGTTGCTCTTGGTAGGACAGTGACCACACTTTCTTGTAAGCAGATTAGTTCCTGCCTGTGTTGCCTGAAGAAGATACAAGGTGATTTACTTACAGGAATGTAAATGCAATTCTTTAAATAAAAACTGCTATTGACTTTGAAACTCAATTACCAGCACTGATGAATTTTTGAAGTCAATCCACCATTATTTAATACTATTTTAGAATAGCTGTTAGCGTGTCACCTTTTTATTTCTATCAATTAACTACATAATAGATAGAGAAGCAGGGCTGAAAAGCCCACAAACACCATGGAGACACTATTTTTTCAGTGTTGCATTGTGACATACTCATGATCTTTTTTTCTTTGCCTCCTTAATTTTTTTTTTTTTAAACTTCCTTATTTCATTTCTGTTCAGTGTGTGTGTTCGTTTTAGTGATAGTGTAGTACATTGTGGAAGTTATTTAATGCTCACCTGTGAATACTACTCCAAGGCACCCAGCAGGGTTAATATCTTAGTAGCCACCCAGTCGTCATGCTTCCCGTGTCAGCTGTAGAACTCGAGAGTTATATTGGAAGTACTTAGATAAATCTATTTCCTCAAAATGGCTGTGTGCTTTCACTTTGTCAAAATACCTGCGTGTTGGCTTTCTTTGCTGCTTAACTGCTGTTCTGTCTGTTCCTAACCTCCCCTGTTTAACAGCAGACAAACCCAGGGAGCACTGAATGAATCGGATGATCCCGAAACAGGCTGTCTAACTGATAACAAGCCAACTTCTCGACACTTCTATCCTGTCGCCTTGCTGCTTGTCAGCTCACACTTGCTGGTGGTGTGGCTTATTTTAAGTCTTGCTTTGCTATTAGCCAAATATCAATAAACTTCACTTGCGTTCCTTTCTTTTCTACGAACGGCAACAAACTAACTCTAGAAAAAAAGGAATTATGTTGTAATATTTCTACAGTCTCAGACCCCAAGGATTCATCTTTAAGATACCAATGTCTGAAATGTACTGTGTTTTCATTCTTTTTTTTTTTTTTCCTGAACTCTGAGAAGTATACTATGCATTGAGTGAATTGGTTTGCTCTTTTTGTTCATGGTAAAGCTTTCCCACTGTAATTAGCGCAAAGAAAGCCCACTTACAATGCTGTCACTGTATAGAAGTTGTGGAATCCTGAATGCTTGAACCCCTCTTCCCAGAGTAATTAGTCTGACAAGAAAAAAAAAAAACAAAAATTAAAAATGAATTTGCACAACACAAACTAACCCCTAGACAAATATTGGCAGGGCAATGGTTTGTGAGACTTCTCTTTCGTTGTGTTTTTTTCATTGTTACTAGCTGATGGGATTGTTTTCGTTTAATAAATGATTATTACTTTGCTACAACTAACTCTTTTCTGTAGAGTAACTAAATGGAATAGAATAAGTTCTGTTTTGTAACGAAATTAACCTGTTTGTAATTGTTGCTTTAGTTGCTTTTGCTTTTAAGACACTTTTATATTCTTTTTAACAAAGTCCTGTTTCTGTCTTGACTTTGGCACTTGTGACTTTTGTACTGTATGTGAACGAACATCCTTCCTTTATAAAGCAGAGAGGTGGATTGGGCTGTTTGAAAAGCCATTCTCTCTTTTTTTCATTGCAAAGCTGAACATACAGGAAATGAAGCAGAGATGAAACTTTCCTTCACTAGGGCCAGACTTAATAAAATGCCTTATTCCTAGAATGCGCATTTTAGGGCAATGTATACTCGCACATATATAGCAAACAAATTGAAAAAAAAAAAAAAAAGGTATGAAAAGGTTTAAAAGGCAA
This sequence comes from Phylloscopus collybita, assembly GCA_027886175.1. NCBI lineage: Eukaryota > Metazoa > Chordata > Aves > Passeriformes > Phylloscopidae > Phylloscopus > Phylloscopus collybita. The sequence continues at coordinate 9,051,031 of JAJNNQ010000130.1, forward strand.
ATATATTTCTGGAATTAGAACAAAATGTATCATTAAAGTATTTAATTTTTTTTTTACTGAACTTTAAACCTCAAGGGCAGATATGTTAGGGGGGATGGAAAAATCTTATCATCTATTTCTGAGGGCAATAACTGTACTGGGCCTGGCCTTGGATTTAATTTTGTAAGATGTATCATCACTCGTGGAAAACAAAAATGTAGAGTTGAATCTTTGTTATTTTTACTTCAACTGTTGCTGAAACTCTGCAATGAACAAATAAAGCATATTTATTTATTCTGTGTTTCATGAAGTTGTACTTTTTCCCCCCTTTCACTAGAGAAGGATGCCGCATAGAGAATGTTCTGAAGAATGTCAAATGCAGAAAGTATGCATTCAACATGATACAGCTGATGGCTTTCCCAAAGTACTACAGACCTCCAGAGGGGACATATGGAAAAGCTGACACCTAAGTTTAACAAAAGTGTAATCAGGAGCATGCATCATGCTTATTAGTGAATATAACAACCGCTGTTTATGACGTGTGAATTGGGAATGTATAACCAGTGGAGGTGTTATTTTTGTCAGGTTTTATCATTTTACATTAAAATGAATCTGGTTAGTCATTATGAAATAAATACCATGAAAAAGCAAAGGACTTGATATTCTGAAAGTCAAATATATTCAACGTATCTTCGTGAAGTTGAAGCTTAGTATGACTCATAAGCCAGCTAGAATTAGGTTTTGGGGTCATTTGATTGAAAATTAAAAAGGGAAATGGCATTTGCTGTAGGGATAGAGATTAGCAATGTGAAAGGTGGCATTCTGACTCCAAGCCAAATCCTGAGATTTGATTTAAGGGGTCTCTTACTGCTGGAAAAGGTGTTTTCTGGAACCAGGAGAGCACTGAGGTCTTGATCGCTAATGATTAAACCCTTCACATAAATGTTTATGAAAGATGTTAATGTTGATACCTGGGTTAAATATAATTTTGGTAATTACAATTAGCTTCTTTACGGAAGCATGGTAGCTTCATAATATGTTTTTAGTAATGGCAGGCTGTAATTTCAGTAATTCCATTCTGATTCACTGCAGTTCATTTGGAGGTATCACTCTTGGTTTTCTGTACCCCAGCCAAATACCACTTATTTCACTTTCACATAAATCACTACTGAAATCAGGGAGATTAAATCCACAAGCAAGGTGACCTGAATTTGACCTCCTATTTAGTGTAAACATTTAAAGGAAATTTTCTTTAGAGGTAGGGAAAATAAGTTGTGTATACAGGAGTCAATGTATCTTTAAGCTATGAAAACATGTATGTTATTACAAAACCTAAAATAAATGTTATGAGTAAACTGCTGTAGCAGGACTAGTTAGCCACTGCAGCTGATTTATATCAAATTTGTAATGCTGCAGGTAGATGCTCTAGGATGAAGAACTGTCAGCTTTAAAAATGAATGTTAATGCTCTGCCAGCTTGTGTTAGTCCTGAAATTTGTCTTGCAAAGAACGTTTGTGTTTTCTAATTGTTTCTATTTATTACCTTCTTCTGCCTCCCAGAGAGAAATACAATTTAAAACTCCCAAGTATTTACTGGTTACTGACCTTTATGTGATGCACTCTTTTCATATCTAGAGCAGAACTACAAGAGGTTTATCCTAATGAAACTACCCTGGGAATTTGAGCATTTGTAGGAAATTCTAATTGCCATGGATAAAGAAGTAAATGTTTGTTTACTCCTGTGGAAGTCAAAGAAATCTCTATGCACTATGAGTTATAATTTCTTCTTTTTAGTCCATTAATACCCATTACTGGGTATAAATCTCTAACTATAACAGAAGTTAAAAGCCTGATTCTGCAGATTCTATTTGGGTGATCCCATGGAACTGATCTATAATTTGGCTGAAATTAAATCCATCTTGTACAATTGCAAGATTGGGCTTTGGAGTTTGTAGGAGAACACCAGAAAGAGATCCGTGTTCTAAAATTCATTGATCTTAGTGGAGCCAGAAATTCACCTATACAATATATTAACTAATTGGAACTTTTTTTTTTTTTTTTCCCAAAGAAAAGTAGGTGATGTAAGTAGTGTTTTGGTGCATTATCTTTTTCTTATTATATACTGTGCTATCATTAATCACTTCCTTGTTCTTGGAATGTATTGCTTCAGTAGATGTGGGAAGAGATAGCAGTGCATCAAAGATAAGCTCCGACTGATGAGAATACAATGCCTTGATTGATTCTTGTCATGTACAAGTAGAAGTGGACAATACTCATTGGGTGGCTGGATATTTGCATAAATTAGTGTTTGGGTCTATGAATATAATGTAGCTGATCTGTATGAACCTTTTTTTTTATGGATTTATGGAGTGTAATCTCCCTAGAAAAGTCATGTTTTCTTCTGTCGGGCTGTTGCACTAGCCCTCACTATATACATGTTTATTATTAGCTTAAAAAGCCCTGCATGTGCAGTTTAGAGATAGTGATAAATTCCTCATGGATCTCTGAAATAACCTCCAGGTATGCAGTAGAGAATGCCAACCATTGTACAGTAATTCTGAAACTATCTGTAAAATCACAGTGGGGATGGTGTTCCCTGCTGGGTGCTATAGGTACCTAGACTTCTTTATCTGAGTCCCATTGGCATTCTCTCAAGTTTAAAATACGAAATTATCTAGATTTTCTTGTCAGGAAAATAGTCTTTCAAGATTATGCCTCAGCATTTTAATCCTCCCTGGGCTCTAAATTGCCCTTGTCACTACCGTGTTATTTTTGTGTGGAAGTTGTTTTTCACAACTTTTGATTTGATGAGGAAAAAGAAAAAATGGCACTGAACTACTGTCCTTTTTGTTTTAACAGCCATTCACAGTATGTTCTTGTGAAATTAATTAATCTCTTATTTGCTAATGATAATTAAGACAAAACCCCAATCACATCAGTGGGCTGCAGTGAACCTTCATTGTGCTTGGGCCATTACAGAAGAGTTGGCTGGGGTTTGTGCTAAATAATACCAAAATTTTTCCCACTAATTTTTGGATTGGAACATCTTGGTGGAGGTCAGACAGCTTTGTAAAACCTGCTAAAGTGCTCCATGTCTCCTGGAGAAGCCTCATTGCTTCAGTACCAAAACAGGCCCAAATGTTTTGTTGTTTGGTCACTGCCTGCTGGGGGCTGCTGTGGTCCCCCTTGGGCAAAGGCTGTGCCCACGGTCAGCTGAGTTGTCCGCTGACCATGGATTCCAAATCCATGGGTTTTCTGGTTTGCCTTTTATGAAGAAGCAAAGAGGGCTTCGTGCAGGTTGATGGTTGGAGTACATTTACTCCTTGTAGCAGCTGCTTCCAACTCTGTGGGATGTTTGAATGCCTAACAGAGGAGTTAAATCATCCCTGGGGTGTTGCACATTGTCTTGTAGCTCACTGCGGACATCAGAGGAGTAAAGCTAAAGAACTTAACTTTTATGAGCAAACTACATTGTTTGTTTCACAGAGGGATAAGGTAAGCATAGTGATTTTGGTGGTGGCTTCACAAAAACTGATCCACACCCGCTCTCTTACAACTTTTGTAAGGTACAAAATAATCCGATTATAGGGGAGGGCAGTAATCAAGGGCTAAAAGATGAAAATTCAAAAATACATCTGGCATCTAAAGCCAGGTCTTGTCTAACAGAAGATATTATTCGTAGAAATCAAAGCAGGATCCGTCTTGAGGAATCCTGAAATAAGGGCTTCTAGCTTTCAATATTTGTACAGTGCATCACACGCATACATGGGGGTTTTGTACCACAGAGTACTGTCTAAATAGAGAGCTACTCTAAAATACCTAAAGAAATAAGGAAAGGAATGTTTAAGTGATTTTTTCCCAGAAATGATTGTAATATTGTTATAATGCATAGCGTGTCTATGACTGACATTAAGCAGGCAGGTCTTTTTTTCTGAAGTCTTTTGAGGAATTTAAAATACATTCTGGTTAATGTTTATACTTTGGCTTTTATGGAGAAATTAGGAAACAAAAATTTTTAATTATGCTATCTGATTTTTGTCTATGTGAAGCTGTGTATTTTGATAGAATCCTAGCAATGTCTGTGTTATAAAGAAAAAATAATTTAAGAGGACAACTGAAACAAAATATGAACTGAGAAGTAGCCTTAATGAAGTCCTTTGCAATGTTAATTTTTGTGCTGTCTGAATTTTGCCATTACATAAGTGAAATGAGGAAATTAACAAACAATTTTGTGTCTAAATCAATCTCCCCTGATGAAAGTTCACTTAGTGGCAGTGGAATAAATTGTAATGTTATTCTAAATCTTCACTAGTAATTTAGGTATAAACAAGTGCAACACTTCATTTTGAAGCCTACTCTATAATATGCCTATTAAAAGTTCCAGGAAAAACTTATTTTTATTTCTAGATTAAGCACAAGTTCCAAGAAATCTTATGGTCCATTAAAAAAAAAAAAAAAGAAAAGACAGAAAATGCATTGAATGTCAACCAGTGTAATAAAGAAAACAATTGCATTGAAAACTATGCAGCAAAATTACTTGTGTGAATTAATGTATGTAATAAGTTGATAGTCTTAAATGAATATTGTGTCAGTTGGTTATGTTGTAAATTTGAAACCATTGATATCTATATTTATGCTCCTTTTTATTTCAAAGAAGTGTACTGTATAGGCAATGCCATGAGACGTGAATTTGCATCTTGCTTTTCACTTCCTTGAGGCTTAAAAGCAGATGTTTACAATGGAAATGCTTTAAAGTAATTTGGTCCTCTTGAAAACACAAACTTACCTTGCATATTGCATGTTTACAAAAAAAAATCATACAAATGCTTTTTTAGAGAGAGAAAAAAAAAAAAAAACCAAACCAAAAAACAACTTCTCAGACTTCAGTCCTTAAAACATTGCTTTTTTCCCTTAGTCATGCAGCACCTCAACTATTGTGTTGCCAAGCATTTGGCTTGTACTCTGCAGGACTGAAACCTTTTTTCCCTCTTTCTTTGATAGCATCTGCTGAATATGTAATATAACAACCATGACTATCAGCATGATACTCATGATCCAAGGTTAGAAACTTGCATTTGCTCAGATATGAGCAAATACTTCAGGACAGATAAATCTAAATATAAGACACTTGTGAACCAGTGTCTTCCTATTCCAAAGAGCTGAAACATAAGGCATAGGATTTGTGTGCTGTCTGGGAAAAAGAGTTACACCAGGAGTCTGACTATGATAAAAGAGTGCTCTGGACATACCAGGTTCAGAGTGGTGAGATTTGAACCATGCTGCTCTTACTTAGATCTCTAACTGTTGGCAGTGGTGTTTGGTTACTCTTTCTATGCAGGCAAAATGCTTTAAAAGTTTTCAGCACTTCTGTTTATGAATGGTCTGACTTCAAAACTTCTAAAATCCAAATTACTTTGGTACTTGTTTTCCTTTCGTGTACTTGTCCCTTGTGATGTTCCTATCTTACATTCTGGAGCACACAGGGCTGTGTATAAGTAATTTTAACAGGACTTCAGTCCACAGCATGTGTTTGTCCAGAGAAACAAAGCACAACTGTAGGAATTCAATGCTTTTTATATTTCAGGACTTATCATTTTTGTTTTGTTGCTGTCTATAAGCCATGTCCATTGTACACTATGTGTATATTTTTATTTAAATAAATGTAATGTTTATTTTTTATGTTTCTGACTTTTTTGTTTGTTATTCATTTTTCATTGTCATTGCGGTGGTGTTGCCCAGAGGGAGGACTGTCCATGCTGGTGAAAGTGTGTTCCCTCCTAAAGGAGTTGTTGGAAGCCCACTCACATCTTGTCACTGCTAGGAGCAAGGATTTAAGCAAAGTTCTGCTACAACAGTTAAAAGCCTGCAATGGGCAAAAAATTAATAATTCTTATTCTTCCTAGTCTTACCACAACTTTCATCCCAGAACCAGGTGGGTCATGCATTTTCTAGTTCAAAGCAAACAAAACAGTCACGTGCCCAAAAGGAAATCCCTTTCACATAACTGTTCAACAGTGGGATCAACACTTTTCACAATGAAGACTTTTAAAAAGCTGTTGTGCTGTGCTTTGTCTGGTATTACATCTTCACTGTCTTAGTGACTGACTATGGGTAAAAAGTATGGGTTGTTTCTGTGCTGTTTTTTTGAACTGATGTTGGTATTTGGATTGATTTATATGATCTCTCACCACAATGAAAGGTAAGTTCCCCACGGTTGGCTGAAATGTAGCAAACAGGTCTTCTTTTTGGGTATATGATAAAATGTGGCTCATCTCTACTGTCACTACTATGAGTAGATGGTTGTTGCATAATTTAGTATCTCTGTTTATATGTTAGCACTTTGAGTTTTACTGAGATATATTTAGTGAGATTTTAATTACTTGCAAGGTTCTCAATAACCTTTAGAAAACACTGGGAATTAGTGGTTCTTATGGAAATAAGTTTAAAAGCTGTTAGCACTCAGCTAACAGGAGCCTAGGAGTTTTGTCTTTTACTAATAAAAGTGAAAGTCTTTTAAAATTACTTTGTCTCACTTTGCATGTTTATGGATTTTATTTTCCATGTCAACTGGCAGCCACTTTCTTCTCACGACAATGTAAGAGAGAAAAAGAGAAAGAACCTAGAGCTGTAGTGAGATGATAGAATAACATGATAGTAAAAATATGTTTTCACCAATTCCCTTTCCAATGTTACTGCAGGGCATGCTTGAGAATATAACCTGATGTTTCTGAACCACCCTCTGCAGTGTTCTGCACTGGGCTGACCATTGCTGCTGCTAAGAGAATGTGTACACAAATGCTGCTTCTGCTAGGCAACAGCTTTCCTGTGAGTTTGGTGGTGAATCTTGTACAAATCACAGCCTTCAGTAGGTATGTGACAGATGCTGTTTATGGAATTAAGGACAAGAGGGTTCTAGATGCAAATTAGACTGATTGCTGCTTGCTCTGCCCAACTAAACAGACCCTTTGCATTTCTGTGTAGGCTGGCTGTGCCCAGTCCTAACCCAGTACGTGAACGAGAAGTACACTTGTTCTGCTGCAGGGAAAATTCCTGACATTATTAGAGGAGCGGATGTAAACTGCTTCCAAATAAGCTGGGATAAGGAGTTGAATTGACAGATTTCTGCCACGTGTTTATTTACATGTATATACATACATGTTATATTTACATTTTTATATTTTTACATGCTGTAGGATAGGAAAAAGCAGTGACATATAATCAGTTGAAATATGGAACTGGTGATATTTGCAGCAGTCAAATACAGTTTTGCTATTGGGAGTGTGGCACCAAAGAGAGGCTCACATGAACAAAGCTTTAGCTTGTAGCATGCCTGGTAGCATGTGCTGACCCTAATGGTAAGTTGCTTCTGGGGAAAAAGAACAAATGAAGAGAAAGAAATGGGAAAGAGAAGGTGTTTCCTAGACTGGAGTCTGCCATTCCTGTCAGGAGTTTGAAGATCTTAAACCCTGGCTAGCCATTCCCTCTCATACTCTGTTGTCACTAACTGAAGTGGGGTTTGGTCAGGGCAGCCCTCTCTGCTGACAGGGTGTGAGCTTGCTGTGCATGTGTCTTGGAGTCTCTCATGAAAACAAAAGGCTTCAGTCAGGGGACAGGAAGAGGAAGGAAGGGGCTAATTCTGTCCCAGTAGCAATCACTTTCCTGTCTGCCCCAGCAGCACCAGACCACAGGTGCAAGGCTGGGAGAATAACAGAAGAACAAGGAAAGGATACTGCTGTCTTTCCCCAGCAAAGTCTACCTGTTACAGCCATTTTTCATGGAACAATAATTTTGATTGCTGCAATTTACAGGGCTGCTGACTTGAACAGAATTAAAACAACTGTCATAGATAAGCAGAGCAGAAATCACCCCTTGGGTGATATCATTCCTCAGAAGTTTCCTTTTAGAGGCACAAAAGTTTAAGGTCTGGACCTAAAGTCATTCACAAGCAAAGAATCAGAAATGGGGCACTTCAGGTGAGAAACTCCAAGGACCAGGGTTTGTGAGAGGTTTCAGAATCGTTAACGTTCCTGAACTTTGGTTCAGAACTGCAAAAAACATTTTGTTTGTACAAGGCTCCAGACAGGAAGAACTTATTCATGGTCATGGCAAGGAAGTTGATGGCAGTTTCCTGTAAATTATTATAATAAGTAGCTGATGCTAATGAACTTGCACACAGAGGGAACTCAGAGTTCAGCTCATGGGATATATGTGAAACACCCAGCAGATAAACATGTAATAAAAATAAGAACAGATGTAATAAAATCAAGGAGCAAAGAGATCTATAGACTAGGTAAGGAAGGTAATGTCTAAGCTCTGCATTTTAGGCAGTGTTCAACTTCTGTCTTCACCTGAGACGTTCTTGGAGTGGGAAGATTTTGCTGCTTTGTGACTTTGGTAGCAGCTACCATGGACATAGACTACAGAATTATCAACATAAATATCAAAAATAAAAACAAAAAAACCTGAACAAATAACAGGGTTGTTGTAAGGGCTGTTCATGAATGGCCAAACAGGTATTGTGCACAAACCTGTTCTCATACAGGCAAAATGATTTTGAGGGAAAAATGTTTGTACCAATTTATGCATTCTCCCAACAGCAAGGGACGAGGACAGTGCTCAGCTGAGAAGGTAAGGAGTGCAAGAATGCATCAAGGCAATCTTTTTTTGTGATCAATAAAAATCCTAATCACATTCAAAGATTACAAAACATTTTAGAGGTTGATTTCAAGTCCTGTTAGAAAGTACCTGCTTGTAAGTACTCGCAGCTAAGTTTAAATAAGTTAGTTATTTACACATCCTGTTCCACAGGAACATTTAATGCAAACCAAGGTCATTTTCAGCGTGGATTAAAAACAGCCCCCAAATTCACAAAATAACATTAGCTAGTATAAAACAATACTTCTGATGGCTACCTTTACCTCCTCATGATACACCACCTCCATGGTTTGTTGAAAGAGAGGATTATTAAGAAAAAACAAAAATCAAGGTTTTCACCTTTTTAATATCAGTATGGGAAATAGAAGTGATCATTTCATGAGTGGGAAGTAGTAAATGTTAACAGGTTTTTGTGTGAATCCAGTTAGTGTGCTTAGCTATAAAATACTGAATAAGAGTTTAAAAAAAACAAATAAGTGGAGCACCCAGTTTATATTCAGGTATTCATGGGCACAGTTGATGGACATCAGCAGGGGAGATGTGATCCCACACTTTTTAAAAATCAACAGGAAAGCAGCGCACACCATACAATTCCCTTTTGCACTTAACTTATTAAGTCAAATCAATTTTTACAAGCACATAAGCTAGAGTTCTGGCACTTAATTCCTTTTGATCTTCCGCCTGCTAAATTCTGCTTCCCACTGTGCTACCATGCAGTTTATTTTTAACAGATAATTTGTTTGGACACCATTAAAATGAAAATATTACAACTTCTAGCACTACTAAGGCACTGAAATTCCTGTCAAATTATTAACTATCTGCACACACACACACACACAGAGCCATTTGCACAAGGGGAAATTGTAGAGTTAAGAAAATGCCACTGTTCTGTTCAAGAGCATGCAGCACATGAAATCCAGGATCTTGAATTCTGCAAAGCCAGCATTACAGATAATTCCCACTAATTTCTGTGCTTGAGGCACAGCTTCTAGCTCCCATAGCTGTTAGGTGTCTGGAGAAGGAGACTTCTATGATATGATGGGTTTTAAATGGAAAATTTTGGGGCTGAGACAATGGATTTTTATTTTTATTACAATATGACATTCTGTCACAACTCTTTTGCACAATTAACATTCTGAAAGTCACATTTCCTAATTATGGTTCCTGTTTTCATCTGAGCACTACTTGGTGTTAGTATAAGGTGTTTTCTGCACAAGTTATCCACATCTATGGCATGAGGGTTTTCCTTCTCCTTACGTCTTTCTGTGAGGAGCATCATAAAATGTTTTAAATATCTCAATATTGATCATGCTGTGATTATACTACTTTTATTTTTTTTTCTTAGAAAACTAGTAGTTCACTGACTTTTACTGATGGGCCTACAGACAGATCTTACCCCCAGGTGTGCTCCAGTTGCAGCAGCCAGATCCACATTGGTTTGAGCACCAGGAGTTTAAATAGCCCCAAAGGCTGATGGATTGCTGAGAAGTGCTGGTGTCATGGAGCCTCAATAAAGGCAGAAAATAAGATCTTGGGCTCACACACAGATTAACTCATTGCTCTCCTTCAGGGAGGTGAGTCTGGAGGAGTGTGGTGGCACCTTAGCTGGGAATGAAACTGTGTAGATCCTTTGAGTATTTTCATGCTTTGTGACTGCACCCTCATGGATCATAAATACTGTCATAATCCTCAGGCCTACTAAATATTCTGACCTTTTGTCTCGCTCTAACACCTCTTACTCCTTTTAAAGTAATGATCTAATCAATAATTCATTAGTAATTAATGATTTAATGAATAACCTACTTAAGCAGATATGAGTTCATGTCCTCAGAAAGGATGGTATTACAAAATACCACATCTCAGACACGTGAGAAGTTCCTTCTGTGGATTAAGTACTCTGGTGAGTCTCGATCTGAATCATCCCTTGACTTGGTTTGGAAAGACAGGTATCTTCCAGGCAAAGCTGGAGTTTCCCTTAGAATGGGAAATGTAAACCCCTCTCCCCCGCCAAATTATAATTTTGCAATTAAGGGCTTTCAGGCAAAGATTTTGGGAATAGGAATAACAGTTCTTTACTAGGAATATTAACAATACAAATGTAGTAGAAAACAAAACCACCCAACCAAACCAGCAAACAAACGAACAACAATTATGGAAAACCCTCACAGAGTCAGAGGGAATAACCTGACACTCTGTTGGTCAGGGTGTTGGAAGCAGTCCAAAAGTGAGTCCTCCTGGAGTGGCAGATGTGGTTCTGCTGGAGCAGAGATGATCCTGTAGAACAATGGTCCAGTGATGGTGAGAAAGGGGTCCAGTCTTCCTCCAGGAATCGGGTGAAGCCAGATACCTTGTGTTCCTACGTCTCAGTTTTATCCAGGTAGGAATGGTTGGCTTCCCCCACTGGGTGGAGCATCTCAAAAAGGAATGTGGATGTACTACTTTGGGGAGGGTATGGTTTGGGGAGGGTATTGTGGATGTACTGCTTTGGGGAGGAGAACAGCTTGGGGAGTCTTAATGGCCCATTGTGAAAGGAGATAAGAAACACTGCCCCACCTGGTTTTAACAGCTGGCCCATTATCAAAAGGCACCTGCGCCCCCTCCTCCCAGAGTTACAAGAGATAAAGAAAAACATCTCCCCAACTGCTTTCAGCAAATGAAATAGAATACACACCTTTGGTTCCACAACCCAAGACATCCCTGTATCAATAAATCCCTGCCACTATATAGCAATATAGATCTTTGGCACCACAGGAATCTTCTAGTGCCTAGTTTTCCTCTGCCAGAATTTTTTTTACAATCTAGCTTCCTGCTTTCATTGCTGGTCTGGTAGCTTGGGCAGCTGGATGTAGAGCTGGGTCGGGAGAACTGTTGTACAAGCTTTGCCCTTTGAGCCCTTGCAGGATTGCTCAACAGAGAACTCTTTTAAAAATCAAGGCAAAAGTGCAGGCTCAGCAAATAGTGTGCACAAGTCATGCTACCAAGTTATACCTCAAGTGCAGGAATCAGATCCACAGGAGAAAATTCTGTGGGACAGCTTTGCCTTGGGTATGCCAATATCCAGTATTGCAAATAGGGAGCACCTCAGTCACACTTAGGGGTCTGGATCAGTTCTGATTTTATTATGCAGTAGGGAAAATATGACTGATTAGCTTTTTTGGATCTAGGTTATGTTAAGTGAAATGTCTGCTTATCCAAGGCTTGGAAAATTTATGTCTTACAGTGAGTTTTCACTACGCTTGTTAAGAAGACAAAGTTATGATGTGGATTCCAGTGAGAGAACCAAAGCCTGGAACCTGGAACAAAATTATTCTAATCATGAGGCAAAGGGATTAGCAAGCACCCACCTAATCTTCTGCAGGATAATGCAGTTCAGGAAATGTCAGGTGTAATTACCACCTTCTTCACAATGCACATTTGTTTCATCTATCAGGTATAGAACATATTTTGTTCTGACTCTTGTGTTTCTTTAAGTTGGGCTTGTGTTCTGCATCCAAGGCAGGATGAACATAGATAAACTTGACATTTGTGAGTGCACATTTAATTTACTGTTTAATAGAAAATGATCTGGTACTCCAATAAAGTTTTGAAGTATCATCTGCTATAAGAATAAAGTGTACACCCACAAAAATGAAATTAGTCTATGCTTATGGAACTCAAGTAGGATAATAAATTTGACAGCAGGAAAACAAACAAACAAAAAAGCTTTAGAAATAATATTCTGACAGTGTTATTCATAACACAATCAAATCCAGGATTTGGGTGGAGTCTTTATGTATATGTAAAATGAGTTAATCAAGCAAATACTTGATTATTTGGAACACAAAGTATGTTACTCTTGAGTATTGTGTTTTAGTCCTAAATTTCATTTTGGAAGGTTTGATGTTTTGATGGGGGTTGCAGTAGGGGAATAACTAATACAATTTTTCTGATAAAGACCTTATTTTCAGGTTGCTAAGGCCATAAGTCAGTGGAGAATTTATACACAATGTACTTCTTATTTGGGAAAAAATACACTACTCATTCCATCTGAAATTAGATATTAAACAAATGAAATTGGTTATAAAAATTAGCAAAATCTGTCAGGAAAACTAAGTATCCTGGGTGCTGGCATTTTGACCAGCATGCTTCAAAGTTAAAAACTAGAATAGCAAGCTCAGCCTTCTTGCATGGTACTAAAAACCTTATTCCACTTCAACAGTTTCCTCAATCATTTTCTCCCAGTGCACTGCTCAGTTCATGACTGGGTTTGACAAGGAAATATGTTATAATATCTCCTATTTCTGCTATGCATTATTGAAACAGCAAAATGAAGACTAATAGCAATTAAGGCAACTTAAATTCCAGTTCAGCACACAAGGCAGATAGGAGTTTTATATCCATTCCTATTTGAGGCAGCTGGATGTTCTCACTTACACATCTTTGCTTCCCTAAAGCAATCCATGTCACAGGAGCTTGACCTTGGAATGTTGGCAGTATGTTCAACTCCTCTATTTCTTTCTCTGGTATTTGCTACAGTTTTTATCGGCTGATAATTTTCATCCTCTTCCACCATCTAGAAAAGGACATAAAGGAAAAGGTAAAAAGGTGTAGTGCACAGCAATATGCATTGTTCTTCATAACAGTGTGGGTATATATACACAGTGCACCAGTGGGAATACAGAGACGTAACATTTTTGTCTCTATACCTTCTCCTACAGCAAATTACCATCACTGTGGTGATATGTTCTGAGTTTGAGAGGTAGACTTCAGCAGAGAAGATGCTACTCATCACAGTTTTCTGAGTTGCTAACTGCAATGAGGTTTTGCAAATGGTGCAAGATGTAATGCGTTGCCATCACAGTTCGGAGACTGCAATCTAAATTTAATGCTGCTTTATTTCATTTGTTTCTGTTGGAGGAATTGTGATGAATTCCACACATCAAAACGTTTTCCAAAAGAAAATTAAATCTTTGTATTTCTCTCATTGATCAATCAGGTATGATTAGGACTATCACATTTTAAAATGGTGTAGGTTTTATAAGATGCATCTTTATTATAAGTCCATATTTTATTACTCATATTCATAGGTAGTTGATAACTCATTTGCTGTTTCTTTTCCCTGTAAAGAATTTTACAACAGGGTATTTATATCTGAACTTACCATAACAAGGAGAACAAGACAAACAATGGTCCAAATAGAAGGATATGGGAAAAAGTAGTTGTGCACTTCTGTGGCATGTCAGATCCTATTGCTTTATTCAATGATTTTCCTAGGACATGAGGCCAGAAGAAATTATGGACTCCTCCATGCTTCATGTTATACTTGAAGGGAGTCCTGAAAACCAGTTTAGACACCTATAGCCAAAGTTAGGATTTCTGAATCCTAGCCACAGCAGCTGCCAGCTGTCAGTGTTGTTCGGCTGAGGAAAGGAAAAGCAAGCTGTTGTTAAAAAAGCACAGAGGAGCCTAAGATGTGTTAGAAAAAGCATTTTCAAGAATGCTCAAGATATGGAAAAGCAAGATAAAAGCTGTTTTAAGGAAGTGAATATGGGGTTGTCTGCAAATGTTGCCAGTCCGCAAAAATTCAGTACCAAAAATACTTTTTAATAATCAGGAAGCACATCTTGAATTTAGCCAGCAACAACATTTACTCTGCAATGACATTAAAAGTAAGTAATTTATGACTGTAGCCCTTAATCTATTTGCAGACAAGACAGTAATATTGAAAGTTGGCTATTGGTCAAACTGCTTATCTACTTTAATTTTTTACTTGGTGAAAGGAAGATTTGGAATGAAAGGTAAACAGAATATTTTTCAGCTACATGTAAGGACTCTTACTGGCTCTCGCTCTCTCTGTGCTAAATCAATAGCAAAGCCTGTGCTGAGCCATAAGATCAAGCTTTTTAACTTGGAAATGTTAGAAATCATTGTTATTGAAAGCAAGGCAGACAGCACAGCGGGTATGACCATCAGTGGAATACCTGCCAGCCCCATGACCTGAGCAGCAGTGGAAGGGGAGGCAAGACTGCCATTTCAAGGGAGAGAACCAACAGCCACATTTCTTAAAGCATCTGGATTGTGAGATTAAGCTGACAAATAAAGCAGTAACTTGAATACTATATCCTGAATTCCTCTCTGCAGAGACAGGCTTCTCTGAGCTTGGAGGAAGCGTGAGGAGTTGCTGAGACTTGCACTGAAATCACAGAATAATCACAGCAGTGCTGACAAGAAATTTGTTGGCAGTTTTCACATCTGCACAGCCATAAAAAGCAATGGCATTCAAATATACAGCAATACACTGACTGCCCCAAATACCCCTTGGTCTCCTCCCTGCCAAAATGACTTCCCTTTGTCTTGAAGGAAGAAAGATAAATGAGGAGATTTTCTCTTCAGAAGCTGCTGCCTGTCAGTGGAATAGTGAATAGTCAGCACTTCCAAAAAAGCTGTTTTAATGGCACCTAGTTCTCAGTCATTTGAACAGAATTAGCTACTTTAACAGACGGGTTTAGCAATCATTCCAAACAAAATCAGTTCTCCCTGGGAATATTAGACATCTTGGGACTGAATGTGGAAGGGTTGGTTTTTGTTGAGGTAGGGTTTGGGGCTTTCGTTTCTCTGTCAGCCGTTCAAGATCCATTCCAGGTGTAATCACTAACGAAAGCAGCCCTGAGTGTAAACCCTGTGATGGCAAGCACCAGAGAGCTCCTTCGAACTGGGGGGCCAGGGAAGCAGCACCATGGGGAAAAACAACCAACCCAAGGGCTTCCCTCAGTTCCTCACAGAGACATGCTTCATCATAGGCATCACACCTGGGCAGGTGGGAGTGTTGCTAACATCCAGAAAACTGGTGTGTTTTGGTGAATCTTGGTAAGTTAATTTGTAGTTCAAAAGGGAGACAGATATATGGGGGAACAAGTCTGCCAGCAAGTGCCAACATCTCACCTTCCTCTGCACTGCCATCCCACTCCAAGAATCACCTCCTGCAAAGCCAGGCTCTCTGTGTTTTTTGGGAAGGGTTTTCCAGAGCTCTGTGCTGCTGTCGGCAGTGGAGACACCCTGCAGGCCAGCGCAGCTCTCCGTGAGCCTCCTGCCAAAGCTCCTGCAGCCTGTCTCGCTGCAGGGGCAGGAGAGCTCTCTGGAAGCTGCGGGGAGAGAAGGGGAACCTTTGGGAAGCTCTGGAGAGCGTGTTTGAGGAAGGTGAATGGTGTCAGAGCCTTGTGCAGGGGCTGCCGGAGCGCTGGGGATGCGCAGTGAGAGCCTCTGAGGCCATGAGGGGCGTGAGGCCTCCTCCTCGAGCAGCCGCGGGCTCTGTGTTGGGATGGCGATTTTGCCCCTCAGGAAGCTGCCATTTATCAGCAAACCCTCCACCAGCTAAAGGCTCCATCTTGGCAGGATGTGTTGGGCGAGAAGGGGAGATCCATTTTAAAAAGGAAGGGAAGAAATCAGCTTTTTCAAGCGAAACTTGTGGCACAGGGCCTTCCCACTACTGCTGCGGTGTTTGGAGAGAAGACGCAGGCCACCCCCTCAGAGCCATGAGAGGGTCAGGGTGGGGTCCCTGAGGGGATCGTGCCTTCCCCATAGCCTCAGCATGGACAATTTCAGCAGGGAATTGGTATTTCTGAGGTATTTTTGGTTATCCTGGTATTATTCTGGTATTTTTTGATTGGCTAAAATCTGCCCGTGCAGCACAGCCAGGGGTGGCATCGCTGCGAGGAAAACTCAGGAGCTTCACAACTTCCAAGTCCTTTATTTTGGAACCTAACAGCGTGTAAAAGTGAGTACCTTTAATTTTCTTTCTGCTTTTAAAATCTGCTTACAGAATGAAAAAGGACAATAGAGAGCAAGGTGCCTGTGACAGATTCCAGGCTATGTACTGCTGGGTAGTTTCTTTTGCCTACAGACCCGGTGGTATTGAAATTCCTTGCACTGCTGCAATCCCACCCTGCTGGCTCTGGCAGCAGAATTTGTTAGCCTGTTCTTTCATGGGCTCTTTTCTTACAAATATGCTACATCAGGAGGTGAAAGCTGAAAATAATGCAGCCTTGCTTTGCCTGTGCCCTGACTTTAAATATTTGGTTTACCCACCAAATAGTTGATATAAAATGGCAAAAGAAACTCTTAAGAATTGAAAAAATGCTCAAAAGTATAGAGGTATAACTCTTTTTCCCAAACTGATTTCATATTCCAGAGCTGATGGGAGCACTTATTGGGGACGTTATCTGGATGGACAATTTTTTCTAGGAGTATGACGGTGTGGTAGCATTTAGATATCAAGCAAGGAAACGAAAAGTTAACATTGGGATGAGATTTTTCTCAGTCAGTGTTGTGTGGGTGTTTTTCCCTGCTGTTTGTAACTTGTTCTGTAGCTTTCCAATACGGTTCAGCAAGCACTGCAGAGGACAAGGTTACATTACTGCCACCTTCTTGACATCTCTTGGTCAGGAGCCAGCTCAGGATGTGTGGGATTTAAATATCTCTATCTATCTCTTCAGGCAATAATGATCCTCAGATTTCAGTTCCTTGTAAGCCTGATTATGAAATTAATGATACCACAAGATATGTGGACTTTGAACACTTTTTTGTTCTTTTTTTTCACATTTTCTGGACTTACAACCTTAGGTGAATACATGTGGAATGTCAAATATAAAACTTAAACAAAATGTTTGCTCAGGCACTAGAATTTAGTAAATGCTTACCTCTGTGTAGCAGCGCCTTTTCTTTCATATCCAGTCTATTAAATCACTGTATGACTTACAAGCTCTAGTGACCTGACAAATATAGGACTTAAAACAAATACTTACGGTTTCATGTTTGTTTTCTTGAAATAGGATGAACTTTTGCCAAAGCTGTAGGCCAGTTTGTATTCTAGTGCACGCTACAGCAATGCCTGGAAAGTTTGCTCCACTGACTGTTGATTTTTGTTGTTCCCAGGCCATGAATCAAGCCTGCAAAAGCACAAATAATTCACTGTAGTTAGAAAATACTTTTCATTCAGGTTAGGCACTCTTACAAGTTGAGATTCTTGTGTTTCAAATCACTGTTGGACTATTGGATAAAAATGAATTTGCACTTTGATGGTAAATTCAACAGGATGGTGCTATCTATTTCTCCTCCCTTAAAATTACTGTAAAACCCAGCTGATCTGGAAGCAATCTTTATTTTGTTTCAAGAACTTCAACACACTGAAGATTACGGGCACTCTTTTGTTGAGGAATTTGAGGCTGCAGGAAAGAACAGAAGTGCTTGAACATCTGCAGTTAGCTAGGATCAATTGATGTGTGACACTGCCAAGGTTCTGAAATGGTTTTTAGTCATATGTCACCAGAGTTCACCAGAGAATGAGAAGATTCCTCAGGTGCCCTGGGTTCTGAGAACTCTGTGTAACACCGCGATTTTTCACGGGAATGAAATAATCCCTTTGTGCCACCAGATTTAAAATGCCCAGTTATGGCATTTTACAGTTAGTATTTGTCAGTGACTGTCTCCTTTTGACCCTGTGCCATGCTTGGCCAGCTGGATATCAGTTAAACCAATTTGATCATGTGTGTGCAGTGATCTCTGCGTGCCCAAAGCACATGACTCCCTGTGCTGTAGGACATGTGTCTGACACTGATGGACACAAGCAGGGTTGGTTGCTGTACAGTACTGACTGTCACATCAGGATTTGGGGTGGAGGACAGAGCAGCCTCAGTTCCAGAGATGCAAACCAAACACAGAAATTTATAATGGCCAGGGGTTTTTTTTAGGTGGAATTACAGGCATGTTGGGAAAACAGAAGTGCACGTTAAATGTGCTCTGTGCACTGAATTCCACAAGTGGCATCTGTAAGGTAGCTTCCACAAAGTGCACTGCACGTGTTGGTGCAGCCTTGGTTTTGCTCACTCTCCATGCTCTGTGCACAGAACAGCCTGAGACTACAGAGCCAAAAATTCATGAAGCCTGTGCAGAGATCTGTGAAAGCATTCTATTCAGTTTCACAATGCAAAAGTTTTCTCAGAAGCTGCAATGTCTCCTGAGGGGCCACTTTTAGCTGTTTTTCTCATAGCTTTAAAACATATTTTCTGCTTTTCTCATAGGAGTTCTATGTTGTGTTTATCTGCACAAACAAAGCAAGGCTCATTTAATTCAATTATGGATCAATATGTGTTGTCATACTTAACAGACAGTAGGGTGTAGATTCCTGTTCAGTTATTAAGTATAAGTGATGAAGACTTTTCTCTTAGCCATGGGGGAGAGAAAAAATTTAGAAGCAGTCACCTGAGAGAAAATGTAACAATTAGATTCACAAGGCAGTGAAAGAGGGGAAATGCATCAGGAGTGCAGACAGATCTGTTTGCTCAGGAAAAACACTGGCAAAAATTTGTTTGCAGCCCTTTAAAGGGTGTATGTAGTGACATATACAGGACAATTAAGCAGCTAATTGACATGTAGTGTAGTTGGGTATTGATGGTTCCTCCTTTGAGGGAGCTGTTATTAAGGCAGATTCCTCTGCCTCCTGTTTCACGGACGTGGCATTAACAGCTATGATCATTATATTCTTCCTCTCACTAGCTGCAGGTTTTCTGTCACCTGGTGCTGCAGAGATTATATCCTGCATATGCAATTAATTTTGTCCAGAACTTTTACTTTGTCATTTTTTTTTCCCCATGCCTGTAGTCTAGCAGGTAATTTCATACCCAGGACCTTATTACCTTATCTTTCCTGGCATTTCTCCTCTCCTTAAAACATTCATAAAAACTGTGTAACTGTTTCTAAGGTCCTCATTAGAGTTGAAGAAAACTTGCCAGGCAAGAAAATACTTTAAGAAATAAATGTGAATGTAGTGTGTTTAAAATCTATCAGGATTTTTAGTGTAATGAAATTGTACAGTGCTGTTTAGAAAAAAAAAAGAATGACTGCTGACAGTTCTTTGTCACATGCTTCTCAAATTTTTAAACAGAAGTGGGCATAAGTTATAGTGATAGAACAGTAGAGAGTCCCACAGGGCTGTGCCTCACTTACCTGAGATTTCTTTCTATTGGGGAAAAACATACATATATAATTTTAAAGGTATTGCTCTCATTTGTACATTCCAGTGTCTTTCCCAAATGTTTCAAGGAAGAAGAAAGTCTAGAGTCTTGTAAAGTCTGAATTTAGAATCCTTAGCTCCAACAGATTCAGGGTTTTCATGTTTGTCTTCACACAATTCTCTTGTATCATGAGGTGTGGAAAGAACCCCCTTGCTTTCTGAACTCCTCAGAGAGGAGCCTACGTGCAGCTGGAGCCAATCTTGGCCTGACTTTGTCAATGCTTTATGTCCAAAGGATTATGCAGGTGTAATTGAGACTTTACCCAACTTTGTCCAGCAGGATTAAGGGTGGCAAACCAAATTTATATTAAAATAAATGATTTACTATTATAATGATTAGACTAGAAGACCTTAATCAGAATTATTTACCACACAGTATAGGTAGCTATAACTAGAAGTATAGTGCACTATTTTTGAAGCAATTATCTTGAAGCAATTATCTTGAAGCAATTATATTGAAGCTAGCAAACCAGTTATTAAGAAGAGATTGATGTTACTCACCCATGGCATTCCCTTTCACTGAGCCTGGAGGAGTAACCTTGAGGGGTGTCCCCACCCAAGGGAGCAATCTCCACCTGCACTCTGAGGAGAGGCTCCTTAGGAAACCTTCCTGTTGCAAGGTGGGACTGAGTTTTATAGTGATGCATATATAGAATATATCACTATTGCATATTTTTATGTGCATACATGTATGTGTGTGTATATCTATATATAATGACAGTATAAAGTGATTGTCTATCAACCATATGTTTCTGGGCCAGCAGTGTCAGCTTAGCACCTTCAGAAGTGTCACTTATTTGTCCCTTTATGAGGTCTGGCACGTGTTCACCTCACTGCCAGGGTGTTTAACTTTGGGATTGATGAGTCAGGCAGGTTTCAGTGTTATTCAGCACCAAAAGCAGCACGACACCTCCTCCTCCATCCAGCACTGTTAGCTTTGCAGATGGGGTATTGTTCGAGTGATTTTGCCCCCACTCTAGGAAAAGCTTTCCTGCTGCACAGGTGCAGCTGGAGTTATGGATATCCATTTCTTGTCCCTGATTTTCACTCCCTGTTCTCTGCCTTTTTCTTGACCACTTCTTTTCAGAGGAGGGCAGTACTGCTCATATGTCTGTCTTCTCCACTCCAGCAGCGGCTCTGTAAGGGGAATTCTGATGGGTTGCGCTCCATCTTTGCTATTCTGCCATCTGAGAGCACCACCCCACTCCTGCCACCAAGTGCTGGAGCAGAGATGAGATGCCAGGTGGGTCTATGTGTTGCAGAGAGGGAATTGAGTGGAAGACAGATTTTTTCCTATGACTGACTCTCATTCAACCTTATGACATTGTCTCCAGCAGGAGGTTTAGGGGGACAGCTCCAGCCTTTCAGTAAGATTAAATCATTTGGAAAAGAGACAGTAATGAGAGGAGTTAAAGATAAACTTCCTTTTACTTTTTCCAGCCAGCTGGCTGAAAATATACTGAACCCTTTCCCAGTGTCCAAATAACAGCAAAATCCTTGGTGATACTTTGAGAGGTAACACCATTAGTGGAATATTCAAATTAAACTACTTAGCACTGCAAGTGAGCATTGAAGTATAATAAAAACAGAGTAAAATTTTATTCAAGTGGTAAAATGTGTTCAAACTTCGAAAAGATGGAGGAGGAGAACATATTCCTATATAATTTCCCCCTAGTTTTCTCCTACTCATAATCAGATCTCATCTAGTGCACCATAGCCAAGCTGAGTGAAACACTTCCATCTTTCAGTTCCAAATGATTTTATATCAAAAGGTAAATAAGAATCTGCTTACAGTAAAGCATGGCAGAATAGCTCACTTCTCACATATTTATAATTCTGACACCTGAAAAAATTGCAACACTTGCTTCTTTATAGATTTTGCAGGTAGGGTGGCTAGACAATGTAGTAGTTTCCTGTAGTTTCTCTGTCTTTTAGAAGTGCACTTGATGTGAAGAAAAATGGGCTTTTCACTCTGATTTTAGGTGCATTCACCCCCTTCAAAATAAAGTTGCTTTTACTAATCTGACTACATCAGTGGCATATTTCTTTGTCTGACATAAAATCAAGAGAGGAGTGAGGAGGGAAATCAGAATGACTTCAACAAGAGATGTCTGTTAATACCAAAATATGCTGACAGTGAGATTTCAGAACATTTTCAGCCTTGCTCTCTTGCTTGTAAGTAGGAAGCCAGCTGGTTGATTTTGTTTTGGCATTAAAGTGATGAGTTCTGTTCAACTCAAAATTCAGCACTGAATGCTGAGTCTCTGTAATCTGAGACAAAGTTGATTTGGAATGTCAGGTGCTTTCTGATGAGGAAAGATTTTATCTGAAGCTGTGATCTGATCTGTTTTCCAAATATGATAAAGCTCAAATGCAGAAAGTTTTACTCTTCCTCATAAGAGGTGCTGGAAAAACATGTACTATTTTTTCTTGAGGTTAATAAGTTTTAGACTGCCAAACTTAGGTTGCTAATAATAAATACACAATGAAAGTATCCTCATGATTAAGGTACTTGTATTTAGATTATTTTGGTTTATACATTCATTTTTATTATTGTTTTATTATGATTTTTTCAGAAAGATTCATCTTGTGGCTATGCAGCATATTCTGAGCCTTTGGTTTGGTTTAAAAATGTCTTCTTTCCTTGGAATCAAATAAATGTTGTGTTTCCTCATCCTAAGTTCAGCACTGAAAGATTTCAAACTGCTGACAGTTGGAACTGATTGTTAATAAATCCTTATTGAAAACTGTAACAGTGAGATAATTAAAGTTTACTCTTCTCTTATGCTTGTGATAGTACTTAGAATTAATTTTATACTCCCCAACAGTTTTCTTTTAAGTGAAGAGTGCATCTTTAAAGTATGTTTTTCACTGGTGGGTTTTTTGTTGTTTTTTTTTTTGGTTTGGTTTTTTTTTTTGTTTGGGTTTTTTGTTTGTTTTGGGTTTTGTTTGTTTGTTTTTCTTTTTGTTTTGGTTTTTTTTCATTCTGGGGTATGTTAAATTACTCATCAGGTTTTACAGTAAAAAAAGTAGGGGCTGAAATGTAAATTGAATTATTGCTTAATTATGTCAGTTTTATGAATAAGCCAGCATAGACTTTTTAGCTTGGTTGGGAGAGAGGCCTCATTATCTGCATTTCATAGTTCACTGGAGTAACAGAGATTGGCACGGGGTTTACAAGTGCCAGCTTCTTGCTCGTGCACTGGATTCAGCTCCTGCCGTTCTCGTGTGCTCTGAACATCCTTTCACACTGCGATGGCAGAAATGCAGCAGGAATTGATCTTGTCCAGTTCTAGGTGTGAACGTTTCCATGTTGGTGCTGCATTGAGTTCCTTGGGCTGAAGGTGACTGAGGGGTCCCCGGGCAGTGGAACTGTTTGTCCTCTCATCTTCAGCCTCCTGCAATGTTCAGATGTTCCAATATCCTGCTTGGTGCCACCTTGGAGGGCCCCAGTGTGGGAGCCCAACCATTTCTTTGTCAAAAGTGTTGTGGAGAAAGCATTCTTGAAAAGAGTTCCCTTGTACACATTGTGTTTTCTTGCATCTAAATTACTACTTCACGCCACTGAAGGGGAAGGAGGAGGAATATGAAGTACAATGAAACTGCTGCCTCTGTGAGGTGGGTTAAGAGGGGCTGTGAATTCTTGAATTCTTGATGAATGAGGTCATTGATGGGCTTCCCCACACAGAGGAGATCTGCTTAACGTTTTCTCCTGGCACACAGTTCCCATATGAAGTGATTATGTACCACATTAAGGAATGCATCAGTTGTGATCTCTTCAAAGAAAATTCCAGGAAAGGTGGGAGAGAATCCAGTACTTCTGGAGATGTACTTAAACCTCTGCCACCAAAGTCATCTTAAGAATTAGATAGAGATTTACTTAGTCATTTTGCTTTCAGTGCTGCTGACATTTCTGAAGAAGAGGCTGACAATAAACTAACACAGGATGAGTTCATGCCTTCAGGCTTGTTCCTACTGCAGACACAGCAGTCTCCATAGGAAAAAAAAAGGCCATGCAAAGGACAGGGTGTGGAAGGCTTTGCTTGAGAGTCAACATTTCTCCTGTCAGCAGTGTTTAGATTTCCTGGTGTAAAAAATCTTTCAACTTCAACAGATATCAGATTTTTTTTTCATCTTTTTCTTAATCCCAAGTTGCCAACAGCCTTTGTAGAAATAAAAAATTCTGTCTGGTTCTGCAGATGCAGGCCTGACTTTTAATTAACCCAGTGAACACATATAGATCAAATTTGCTGTATCCATTCATCTGTACTTGAATTAGGGTGAGGGATGTCTTCAGTGCTGTAATGTAGTAAAGTTTGTTTTTAATTAACCTGATTTGCACTTGTAAGTGAAAGCTAATTAGTACAGCTCATTCATTGTTTATATCTAGGACCACTGGGAATGGTTTGATTTTTTCCACCTACTTGGTTCTGGGCCATAAATATACATCCACTACCTGCAGCTTTCAGGTTTTTCACTGAACTGATACTAGTATTTGTAGGAGTTCCTATTATATAACAACAAAGTTTTCTTAGGGCAGGATCTCTGAAAACATTTCTGAATCTTTGTCCATTTTAGCTCTTGCAGTATGTAAATCATGGGTCTGAGTTTTGCAGATAGAGCCTATTTTTATTCTTTCTAAGCAGCTGTGAATTATCCTTAAATAACTTCTCATTTTGATGAGAGAGCATACTGAATCACAGAAAACTGGGACTTACAGAGCCCGTCTCCCTCCTCCTTTCACTCCTGAGTGACATTTAAATTGCTGGCACACCACTGAGACTTCAGACAGAAGGGAAAACAGTATATCCTTCCTCTTCCTCTGCCCCCCAAAAAATCCAGTCTAATTTCCCCTGTGACTTTCCATGTTTAATCTTGGAAAGATTTTCCTGATGTCCGCCTGAATCTTCCTGGGGTGCTGCAGACAGTGAATCTTTCATTGAACAAATGAGCTACAGTAGGATGGCCTGGGAAAGATGTTTGGAGGGAAATGTATCACTGGAGGTCATACTCTGTGTTGCTACAGAGATGCCCAAAGCTAAAAAAATCCATTGCAAGTGAGTTCACTCCGGTGTTTCTGGAGGATAAAAGGAGACAAGACTGGGACAGGATG
Organism: Phylloscopus collybita; assembly: GCA_027886175.1. NCBI lineage: Eukaryota > Metazoa > Chordata > Aves > Passeriformes > Phylloscopidae > Phylloscopus > Phylloscopus collybita. The sequence goes on from JAJNNQ010000130.1 coordinate 9,075,824, forward strand.
CATTCAGAGCTTACTGGTTCCCTTAAAGGAATAAACAAAAATACCCCTGGTATTCTATAGCTGCTGTCAACTGGAGCTGCTTAAAAGGTATTTGCTAATGGTGCACACAGTTAAGTGTTTTATTTCCTGACAGCTTTTCTGAATAAACAATTTAAGTTTATTCATTGGATTTCTCTGCACCAACTAAACTGCTTTAAATGTGATCTGACTGCATTCTTTATATATATATATATATATATATATATATATATATATATATTTTTTTTTTTTTTTTTTTTTTTTTTTTTTTTTGTTGCTCCTCAGTGCATAAGCCCTCATAATCAGCAAATGGCAATCTTTCCTTGTAGAATGCAAATGCAAGTTCTTCTATGGGTGATTCCCCCTCCCTGCTGGTCTGTGCTGAGGGAGGTCAGTGCACAAACCCAGCATGGCACAAAGCAATCAAGCCATTTTTAGCACCTACGTGTGCCAGAGAAAAAAAATCAGATTCCAAGACAGGACAAAGTAAGAAGCTACCAGCTTGTCAGAGCAGTGAGTTGGTGGAACTAAACTTCCTTCACCAGTTGTGCTGTTAATGGGAGTGCAAGCTCAAACATGCTTACAGATAGAACCACATAGGTTCCTGACGTTGCTGAAACTCTGATAGTTGATACATTCTTTTCCTCAGGTGTCACATTCACTTTCTAACAGGCTCTCCTAAGCATTTCTTTCTGCACAGGTTGTATTGCTGGAAGTGATTTAAAAAGCACATGCTATGCTTTAACTAACACAGCCTTTGTAAAGGCTGTATGGACTGTCATTATAAGCCACATTTATTTGTGTTTTAGGTCAGTGGAAAAAAAGGGGCAAAATCAGAACAGTTTTCAGTGAAGTAGGAGTTTCTATACAGGTTAAATTAAATAAACTCTGGTTTATTTAATTCTTGGTTTTGATTTTTGACTTGGGAGTAAGTATGTGAAGAGTGACCAGCAGAAATCAAACCACAAAATAAGCTAAATGATTAAATACTTTAAGTTAAGAAACTCTGTCTTTGAAGGTTCTCTATGCTTTAACAATCAAGGGTCCTAATGGTCTATATGGAATGGACTGCATGATCAAAGATTATGTGAAGACTTGTATCCAGACAGCCTTTTAGAATGTCAATACATTCCACTTGATAAAGTAGAACCCTTGGATATTTCTCTGCTGCTGTTATTGGAACAAGGACAAACTTTCTTTTATTAGTGTTGTCCAAGGGTAAGAAAAGATAAAAAAGAAAGGTAAGAATGACAAGTATATTCTCTTGACTGTTTTATTCCTGCCTCCTCAAACTCCTGGTGATTCAGCAGAATCCTAGAAAGAGGGAGGAAGATAAGAAAGGAGATTGGAAAAGGACTCTCCTTTATGAGATGCTAATGTGTGCTTCAGGAAATCACCTGTCAACAGACAAAGATTTTCACTTTGGCAGCCAATGCTTTTGTGCAGTGAAGAGGCCATGTTTGGACAATTTGTAATGTCAGTGTCTTTGGTCCTTTTAGTCCACTTTATTTCCCACAGTTTTTAGTGTTCTGTATCAACTGCAACTTCACAGAGTCGTAGAATGGTTTGGATTGGAAGGGGACCTTAAAGATCATCTTGTTCCAACTCCTTTGCCATGGGCAAGGACACTGTTTTACTAGACCAGGTTGCTTAGAATCCCATCCAATCTCCCCTTCAGGGCAGCATTTTCTGTCTATTATCAGCTGCAAATCCTGGCTCCTCATTTCCCATATAGAATTTTCCCTTTATTTTTCTGGGAGTAGGGTTTTTATTTAGAGTATAGTGTAATTTCTCAGAAGTCAAATATGTAAATTCAGAATTCCCAGAATCTGTGGACATAGCAATTCTGCCAATATAAGCCATAGCCAAACGTTTGGAGATACATGGGTGTTCAACTGGCTAAGTGATAGTCAGTCAAGTCTGATACAAGTGTCTGTTGAATCCATGTAAGGGGACTATTAAAAAAAAAAAAAAAAAAAAAAAAAAAAAAAAAAAGCCTTCTCTCTGTAGTCAGGTCTGAGCAGTGCCCAGTCAAAAATTCTTTGCTTCTGAAAACAAACCAACATGTGAACTCCAGAGAAATATTCCACCTTTCTTCCCCTAAGATAAATCAGCTGTTTTAATTTGTATTGTGGTAACTCCTACTGACCCTGCTCAGAAATTAAGATCATTCTTTGCCTACCAATTGAAAATTAAGCTCACTAAAGAGAGAGCCTTTGTACCAAGATGCCTGCAGAAATGATGCTAAAACAAAATGGATTTTGAGGCCAGGTTCAAAGTGACTTGATTAGTGAAAAAGTCCAGATGAAGTTGTCTTCTTTTTCAGTCTATGTTGATGTTTTATGGTAGAGGGAAATATTGTAACTCTTCTGTAAATTTTGTTTTCAAAACATTTGTTTTGAAAGTGACACATATTAGATTTTACCTCTCAAAACTACTTCCCTAATCTCCAAGTTGGGAATTTAAGTAATTGGTTTTTTATAACCATGTAATGAATCCCTGGCAAAGACCATCACCCTGCCTGTGTATGACTTTCTGTTTAGCCACAAGCCAAACTAATTGGCAGAGGTTTGACAGGAACTTTTTTGGTACTACAGACCTCTCCACTTCTTTTTTAAGCACTTACGGGATGGATTTCCACAGTGAAGAGACTGATTAGATATAAAAATTCTCAGAAGGAGCATAACTAACCCAAATAACTAACATTTCTGAATTTTCCCTCAAAAAAAAAAAAAAAAAAAAAAAAAAAAAAAAAAAAAGAGAGAGAGAGAGAAAATAAAGTATCAGAGAATTGATGTGACATAAGTACCAAATTCAGGACTCCTTTCATCAGTGCTGTGATGACTTTTCCTTGCAGGAAAGGATGTTTTTAAGATGCTTTGAGAGTGTCTCCATCAAAGAGCATGAATCTTTGTAAACCAGGATCAGGCTGTGGGCAGTTTAGCACCATTCTTCTAATCTGGCTTTCCTTCTCTATATAAAGTGTCTTTGTTTTGTTTTGTTTTGTTTTGTTTTGTTTTGTTTTGTTTTGTTTTGTTTTGTTTTGTTTTGTTTTGTTTTGTTTTCTTAGGACCAAAAATATAATGTGTAATGCATTATGTGTTCATGCAATTTAGCAGTAGTCATGTTGTAAGTTGTGCATTTCTGTCAAGTTCTGGTTCCTTAACTTTATGAATTATCAATTAATAAATAAACCCAGGGATTCTTTTTTCAGAAGTTTTGAATTTTACCAAGAAGGGAAAAGAGTAAACTGTAAATTTCATGCAAGGAATCAGTCAATGTAACAGATCATTTGTGAGCTGTCAGATGTAACTTGTACCAACTGAAACACACAAAGTGTGGTAATTGTCCTTATAAATTAACCCCATTTTTAATAGCTTCCCTGAAACTATTAGAAAAGAAGCTCAGAATTGAATTGTTGTTAGTAATATCTTTCTGACATAAACCATCATGTACTCCCAACAGTATATGGATTTACTATTATTGTGTCATATCTTTATTGCAGTATTCTCTGGGGTTTTTAGATGGAGACTTAATAAAAATAATTAAATAGTGCTGTCCATAGCAACAACAATAGTAATAAAAAATGAGGCTAATCCACAAAGAGATACTCAGCGTACTGAAAAGGAGAACTATCCAAGGAGTAATCATGGTTTTAATACCAAATTAATCCTCTTGAAATAATGAGCTTTTCAGTCTGAACTGAAAACTCAATGCCTGAGTGCAGCTTGAGACTTTTCATGAGATCTGAGGAGTACATGCAGGAATTAGGGACTTTGAAAGTGTCAGAGTGCAAATGTCCTGGGGCTGCCCGTGGTCTCATGTCTGGCTGACAGTAAGTGGTGTCAGAGCTGGCTTTCACTTGAGTGACACTCTCTTTCCATGCAAGTTATAAAATAGTGATTGCTTTTCCACTGCACGGGTGGTGCCAGCAGAAAGGACATGGTGGGTATCAAAATATCCCTCTTAACTTCCAGCTCCGGATATTTCTATGTTTGAAATAACTTCAAAGCTGAATGTGCCTTTAAGAATCTTGTAAAACAGATGCATGCATAGAACTTTTTAATTAACTCCTCTCAATGTCCCTGTGGGGTAAATTGTACTTTAAAAGACAGGAGGATTAATAGACTGTTCCAAAGAGTCCCTTGCAATCCACAGTGTATCCGGGACAGAGGTGAAGGAATCCATTGTGTGACTGAAACTGTTTCCCTGACTTCCAGTATTTCGAAATGCTGAGCAATTTGAGTCTCTTAAGCTTGCAGGTCTCTACCAAATATTTTCTGAGATGAAATTGTACCTCTGATGCTGGAAAATGAAAAGCTTGTGTTTTCAGAATGATAATTGTGGGACTTGATGTGTCCCAAACTTACATTGAATTATTAGGATTTTTTCCTTATTTTAGCAATAAAGGGTAGTCTGAGTTGGAAGGAACCTGCAAGTCATCAAATCCAACCCCTGGCCCTACACAGGGCACCCTAAGAGTCTCACCATGAGCCCAAGAGTGTTGTCCAAATGATCCTTGAACTCTGCCAGGCTTTGGTGCTGTGACCACTTCCCTGGGGAGCCTGTTCCAATGCCCATATACCCTCTGGGGGAAGAACCTTTTCCTGATATGAACCTAAACTTCCCCTGACTCAGCTTCAAAGTAGGACTGGCAGTAGATTAATTCCTGCACTGGCATTTTTTGCTCAATCAGGAGTATTAAAAACAACAGTCTTGTCTTCCTCGTAGCAATAGAGAAAGCAACAATCTACCTCCTTTCCAGCAGTGGGAATTAGTTTTTACTTAGTTAAATGGGCAGAAGGATTTCAAGGACTTTCTCTGCACCTCAGAAACTTCAGTACCAGAATGCTCTGTTTGACAGACGAGTGTTCTACCTCAACAAAAATCATCTGTGAAGTTATTTCTTCTTGAGAATCTGCATAAATAACTGGTAAGCTCATCCATGACACTCCTCATGTAGTTTCCTCCATCTCTACCCAGCCTACCTAAACCAAAAAGGAAGCAGAGCTTCAAGGGGTAAGAATAAAAAAGGTGAATTTTCCTTTATGAGAAATGTGGCCCTTTGGACTTCTTGGCTGACTGTTCTGCATAAAATAATAATCTGAGGTAATTATTATGAGCAAGTATTTTCTCTAAATTAAATATGTGGAGAGATGCAATGTTGGTCAAGCTGTATTTTTAAGTCTAGACATTTTATATTCATTATGGTTTCCTGTCATTGTTGTTACTTCAAGCAAGCTGCTTTTGTTGGCAGTGTCCAACAGCAGCTCATCCTTCTTGCACATTGTAGTTGTTTCACAGGAAACCTCTTTTTACTTGTTGGACCTTTATGATGAGAAACAACAGAGCAGCAGGTACAATTATTTCTACTTTCCTTCATTTGGCCTGATGAAAAATCAGTGGCAAGTAGGACTCTTTCAGGCTTCTGTCACTGTTAATTTTCTTACAGAATTCACAAAAGATGAATCAATACACTTGTTTGAAAGTACCCCTGGGGGTGTTGCTGGGGAAAATGATCATGTTTCTGCTTGTTGTAGACTTTCTGCACATGTCTTGAACAAACTCTTATACTAATTTCTGAATCTACTACAACTGCTCTGGCTTCAATATAAAACAAAATTCTGGTTGATCTCATGTTCAGGGGGGTTGTTATTGGGGGGGAAAGTAACAGGTGTTCAGTGAATAACCTCACACTTTTAAGACTAATTATTTTCCTTCTCTTTTTTTTCACACATTGTAGTTTTATATTAAATCAAGTAATTGCCTAGTACCTATTTTTCAATTTTAAAAATGACAGGTTAATTACTTGTCCATTTTGCATTGCTGGGAGATAAAACTTTGTGAAATGGAATTACCATTTTTGGTATAAACTATATTTTTTGATGCTTTCAGTTAGAAGTGATTGTACTGATAGCCTGTATTCTTCAAGGGTCAAAATGACTTTAACAACCTTGCTTTTCAGATTAACTTCTAAGGTTTTTTTTTCAGAAAAGTGAGGTACTCAGAGTGCCCTAAGTCCCCACTCCTCGTTCTCTTTTAGGGCATAATGTGGCAAGAGATTTATTCCTGAGAACTTGCTAAAGTGAGCACAGATGCTGATAGGAAGTGCTCTACTGGAAGATTCGGCAGCTGAGGGTAATTGACCCATGGTTGCTTCAACTGCACACAATTTAACAATGCCATTCAGCCTCCCCAGAGTGTGGTGAAGGAGTGTTTTAAGGTCATTTAAAGAATCCATTTGCAGTAATCCAGTACAGCTGGAAAGCCCTGTGGCTTGTCAGAACAGGCAGCTGGAAGCCAGGAGGTTCCAAATTCTCTTCAGTTTCCACTCTCCGCTCCTGTAGGGTGTGGCTCATCAACTTCCAGCCTGAGTCCAGCACCTGCACTGCCTCCCTGACAGAGGGGAATGCTTGCTAAGCCTCCAGCAGGACACAGACCTTATGACTATTACTTTGTTAAAGCCTCACTCATTGCCCTCAACACATGCATTGTTATAAAAACGTGCAGTTCAACACAAAATACAGCACAAGAACCAACTGGGGAAGAAAGCTTCCAAATAATGGATTAAGAGCATTCCTGAGGCAGTGTAAGTTCCTCAAACACTGTACAAAACTGCAAAGAAACCAAAGAGTCTGCTCCACCAAAGCTGGTACACAGCAAGAACACAACAGCTGAATTTTTAAAAGCCACTTAGATAGATATGGGTGAAGCACTGCATTATATGCATCTGCTCGTGGTTTGGGTTTTACTCCTTCTTCTCAAAGGTTTTACTCTTTCATCACTGCTTCCTGTGATGAAACCAGAAGCCCAAATTATGAATGTCTGATGGAGGCTGATGAATTGCAGGAATGGAACCTTGCTGTTAGACTGTAGCAAACATAGCACCTTTGAGAAAAGGTATAAAGGATTCAGGAAATAAAAAAGGTAAAAATCATGAAGTAGTAGTGGATAGCATAAAAAAGGCAAAATTTGTACTAACTGCAAAAAGTGTTTCTGTAATGCAAATTACAGTCTTTCTAGTTCAGTATTATTATTGCAAAAATAGGAATGTTATTATCAAGGAGTTATTCTTTTTACTGAGGGGGAAGGTGCAGAGACAATGCAGAATCATGATCTGAATGGGATTAAAAGTGAGAATGAAGATAAAGGTATTTTCCTTCTTCAGGGTTTCCCTGGATGCTCTTCAAAACAAGAGGGAAATGTTATGGAACTAACAATGCAGTTGTGTGTTTTCTGCATAAGATCACTACTGATATACAGAAGATATAAGAAATAACTGCAGGGCCACCACAAAAGGGGAAAATCAATTAAGACCTGAAAAGTTTGATATGTTATAACCTTACTGATAGCATATTAGAACTTGGATTTTCACTGAGATTAGAAACTGTATTTTCCAAATGGGTAGAGAGAAATATGGGTGAGTTAGAGAATGCAGCACTGGATGAACTAATAGATCTCTATTACATTATTACAATGTATTCAACTCAGATTGCATAGACAATCTTTTCACTGGTGACAGCCGAGGTGTTCTAGTTACTGGGCATGTGTGCACCCACATTTTCTAAAGCAAAATATATAACTCTGTATTTTACCACATTTTTAGGCCTCACTGGATGAAATCCCTCTGCCAGCCAGAAACTCAGCTTACAGTCTCCTCTCTTTCTAGCCTTCCACTCCAGTTACCAGAGCTGGACAATCCCTGAGTGTAAATGGAAGACACATTTAATTGGTTGTGATAACTCTTAGAAAAACTAGATTCAACTTGGACAGTAAATCCATGTAGTTGGATTACTATACTTACTACAGTTGTCAAAAAGATCAAATGACTGCAACTAGGAAAATATATAGAATATTGAAATGACTCAGCCAAGAAATAACAGCATAAAAAAGGCCCATGTTGGCACTCAGGGGGCTTGATAAGCTCTGATGGTTCAGCCAACACTGAGATTTAAAAAAGATACCTCTTAACTGTTAAGTGCCACAGAGAATTTGACAAAATTACAGTATAATAAAACATTGTATTTAATGTCAAAGTGAAGCTTTATGCAGACAGTCACTAATGATATAACTCTCCGGAGTGGAAGGTGATGCATAAAATAAAACAGGCACGAGAAGGCTCTAGGCAGTGCAGGTGAGAATTCTTCAAAAGATGACAAGCACCAAGTAGAAGGTTTTAAAATCAAATGTGGGCGTTAGAAAAAGATTAAGGTTGGAAATCACGGGACACGAAAAGCTGCAGAGAGATTAAGAACAACCTAGAAAAAAAAAAAGAAAAAAAAAAGAAAAAAGGGCAGGCCAGTCCCAGGGTGATGGCAGAGAGGAGGGCAGGATACTCTAGGAAGCCTGCCCAGCCTGCTCTGAGGAGTGCAACAATCCCCAGCCAGGCTCGAAGGGATGCACTGCCCCAGTGCCCTGGCACGCTGAGCACTGAGCACAGTCCCCAGGGAACAGCCCTCACTGCACAGTCAGCTGAGAGCAAGGGGCCATCCCTGTGCCCTGCAGCCCATTTGCCTCCTGACAAGGCATGGCAGGGATTTGACTCTTACCTGCCTCAGACCTCTGTTTGCTGTGGGGAAGGTGAAAGAAGACAACTTTCACATCATCTTAAATATAAGACATCAGAAATTGTAAGTTTATACAAAAGTTATGAATTCTCAGTATAACCATTCCTTTTACACCATAGCATGTTATTTAATAGTATGCTGTCAAACTGAGATGTGACCAAATATATGCAACAGATACTTCGGTATACACCTGAATTTACCTCAGTTACACCTGGCAAAGGACAGAATGAGCAATGCATTTTTGGCAGGCAAGAACTGGTGGAAAGTGGTTTTGACAAAAGGACTGTTTTACAGCTCAAATAATTACACTATTCAGTGTTGCTCTAACTGAGCTGAGAAGAAAGATCATTTCCCATGTGTAACCTCCAAAGCTAAAAGAAATCTGCAACAGTACAGCATTATCCTTCATTCACAGATGCTCAGGTCACACACCTGGTGTGCTGCTGTGCACACTGTGCCTTGATTTTCTTGCCTCTGTCCTGTGACTGTGGCCCCAGCTCATGCATTGGGTTGAAATGTTTTGTAAGTTTATGCCAGGCAGCTTTTTCTGTGCCAGCAGTCCCATTGCCATGACTCTCCTGTTGCTCTCAGAGGGCTTTTAAGATGAAAGCTCTTGGGGTGGGGAAGACTCTCAGATACTGACATAGTGTACAAGTACCTAGGATAGATTCCAAACAGAGGAATGAAAGTTTGAAAAATACTACAAAATTTTCTCATAGAGAGATAAAATGTTTAACATCTTTTCCCCTTTGACTACTAAATGCCAGCACGAAGTACTCAACATCTATTTCATGCCTTTAATTTCATTTCTGTACACTTTGTTCTTGAAAGTGTGTGTCCTGGAAACAGATTGATTTCAGTACAACACATGGCAGAGTAAAGTTCAGGCTCTCCAGTGGGATTTGGAATCTGGTAGGTGCTGTAAAGTTGATGGTATTTTATAACTGAAAATCAAGTATGTTGGCTTAGAGGGGAAGCTGGCAGTAATGAATGGATTGATGCTAGCAGACATCCTTTGTGCAGGTTTGAATCTTGCTTCAGTTTGTTATTTGTTCACTTTCACCTGTATTGTTCTGAAATCATGAGAAGGGCTTCTCTGAACAAGCGTGTCCTACATGGATTACTGAAACTAGCTCATAAAACTGCAGTGTTAAACTGTGCAAAAGGATATGTGGAAATAGTCAGTCTGGTTTGGGCTGTGTTTTTTTATGATTTTTTTTTTAATACATTGTAGGTAATCACATCAACATTGGCTTTCAGCAAAATGCTCTGGGGAAAAGATTGGTTGCCATCCTGGAATTAATATATATGGATTTTTTAGGGAGAAACAGTGCTCAGTTCTGGTTTCTGTATGAAACGGAAATTCATAGAAAGGATGGCTACATAGATTAAGCAGAAAACAAGCTATGTGAACTTCAGAATTCCATCTACATTATTTTTCAATAGATCAGTCAATACAGCTGTAGAGAGTTTTATTGTATGTCTTTGAATATGAAGATATGAGATCTTTTATAACAGGACAAGGGAGAATGGTGGAGGTTTGATCTCAGCAGGAGCCTGTGAGTATCTTGGGGCTGCAGAGAGATGTCTCCACATTGAAATAATGACTTCAATGAAGTGTCCTGTGGCAGAACTTCAGCTAGGTGCCTGAGACAATCCTTCCTCTCACACTAACTTGGTTTCTGGCATTTTTATTTATATTTTCCTTTCTCTGAAACACCCAAGATTACTTAGAGTTATAGATCACATAGTGAATCCCAAGCAAGATGGGAAGTGGAACAGAGGCCTCTCTCCACTGCCTTTTATGCCCTGCTAGTATGTTCACAGTGATATTGGATGCCTGGGCTATGATTTTTTTTCTGCAGATCAGAGTGCCAGGCACCTTTTAAAAGGTTTTAATCCACTTTCCTAAGAAGGTTCATATAGTCATGTCTGGTTTTGTCCTCCAATAACCTCAGAAATTGTTGGCTAATTTTAGTGAAATGGCAGGGAAAATTATAGTGTTAAAGGCATTAATCTTCCATGGGTTTGAGAAAACAGATTTAATGCCACGGCAGAAGTTGTGTTCAGCAGTGAGAACTTGCTCTGTGAAAGACACTGGACAGACACCAGGGAATATGTACAACAGATACACATCGAAAAATCCTTGGCATACCCAGGGAGCTACTCATTTCTCCTTGGCTTTCATGCAGTAGCTTTACTGAGATTATCTTGGCATGTCTCAAGTAAACTCCTAGTCTTCCATGGTTTTCAGGTCTCATCTTTCCTGGTCTATCAACAGCATGGCAAAGCTTTCTTTTAAAGCACTAACATCCTTGCTTCAGCTGGAAGGCTTAGGTCACTGATCATTTCTGCAATGGGGAATTCACTGGCATGTGAAGGGGGTCAGCCCTGATGGGCTGACATTGTCCTCACGCCTTATTTAATCTGAAGATAAAGCTCTCCTATGCAGTTTACCCCGGCACTGCACCATTGGTTGCACAATGGAACTTTCTCATGAAAGTAACAAAGCCAGTTCTTGTGCAATATCTGTCTCGTGGTCCTGAAGTACAGCAAACAGAAAAATCCATTTTCCCAAAGGAGAGAGAGGTCTGTTTTTTTGTTTGGGTTGTTTTGGGTTTGTTTTATTTTTGTTTGTTTAATGGAAAATGTTCTGTCGTGTCTCAAAGGTTGCCACACTTGAAAGGAAAACGTGCTACACTAAAAAGGCTTGGATCTATCAAGGCAAATTCCCTTATGAGATCTAAAAACATCACTTAGTACCATGTCTACAACTAAGAGGACAAAATCACTGTGAAAGTCATACAAGGTGCTGCTTTTGATCATCAAATGAAAACTAATCAGCTGAAGAACTGAGGGGTTTATTGCAAAACCAAAGTAAAAAGAAGCAGGTTCATATAAAATCTTTGTCTTATTCACTGCCTGCATTTTACTAGTTTTTTCAATCCACTTTTTGATTTTACTCTCTGGCTCTATTATATTTTAAACATATTTATTTTACTCATTCATCTTTTTTTCTGCAGCCAACTCTATAATGGCAATTTTGGCTATTTGAATCCTTATTTAAAAATTATTTATTGTGTTAATTGCTCTTTGAATGCTACCAGTTATCTTTCTGGATTTAATTAATTGATTGTTATTGCTTACTAGACAGATAACTTTTGAATGTTTTTAGTTTCACAAAGCATGCTAAACTGATATGGAAAATCTAATTTTCACTGTCTAGAAAATATTATTTTCTTTTTATCAAAGAACATGGGTGAGAAAATGTTAGGTAACATGTTCCAGAAAATTATCCCTCAGCACACTAAATCAGGTTTTCTCTGAATCCTAGTAAGACCATCAAGTTGTTCAACCTTGTTTCCCAGACAAAACAAATAATCAAAAATTTAGTTACATTTTATTTTCAAAATCTGTGCAGTAAAATGTCATGCCAACATACCATAAATATTCTCAGGAGACAATCAAGATAACCCATGGGCTGCAAAAGCTACTGATGTAATAGAGAAAAAGTCATCAATATAGAAATCTTGGTAACCTTTTTTAATGAAACATATGAAAAGGGCCACATTTCTCCTTACTAATTAATAGGGACTCAAAAAATTAAAAATTGAAGTGTTATTTAAAAGTGTTTTCCTTTCTCAAATGGAGCCTTGGTACTTCCTTTTGGTAATAAATCCATCCGACAAAATTTGTGTGTTTCTCCAACACTCACTAATTTTAGAAAGGATTCCATGGCATAAAAATCCATGTTTCTTTACCTAAAAGAGTAGATGAAGTATTTTTATTTTATGGGTAGCCTCTTTTCCCAGCATGATTTTACCACAGATTTTCAAGAGCAGTTATGACTGACTAGTGCTCAAAAATTTCTTCTGGTGGCCCCTCTGAGTAAGACAAGGATCATCTCAATTAGGTTCATGATTAAGTTTGGCAATCAATAAAAGGATAACAAAAACCATTCTCCTTTCAATTTGTGATATATGTTTCAGGGTTTAGTATGTGTTTTCAGGGTTTGGGTGTTTTCAGTTTCATCAGATGTTTTCATGTAGAAACTAGATTACAGAGGAAAGCAGTATTTCAGTGCAGATGTTGAAGGCACTGACAGTTTTGGATTTTCCCCAAGTCTGGTGAAAATTCCAAAAATAAATACCCATTCTTGAAAAGCATTAAAGCAAGGAGGGCAGCCCAAATTGCACACCAAGGTACGGCCCATGCTTGTGTAGTATTGCCTCTGACACATGAGAAACTGACAACTGGAAAAGAAGTGTCACACAAATAACTTCACTGGAAAAGAATAGCTGCACTAGCATTCCTGTGTGCCTGTCAGAAAGAGAAAAGGTCCACTAAAGATTCAATTTCGTTTTTCTGTAGCTGTCGACAGAGGTCTGCTCTTCCCGACAATGTCAAGCACTCCTGATTCTGAAAAGGGATGGCTGAATGAGGTCTTGCCCTACATTCTTTTTCTGTGTAGGTGCCAGCAGGCCGTCAAGGAAGGATTTTCAGTGAAGGCAAGCAAAGGTGAATAATAACAATAATTCACCACAGAAATAGGTCCCAGTTCTGCACAGTTGTGTGCACCTTTTCTCCTGCAAAACCTTAACTCCATGTGAAGTGGTAACACCAGGGGTTCCTTTACAAGAACTGACATCTCAGGGCACTCGGCTGTGCCCTTACGCTGGCTCTGCAGGTTTGCTATGTAGGTCACCATGGAATGCCTTACTGGTTCCATGGAGCCCTACATGTCCGAAAGTGACAATGACTGCTTCAGTTAGAATTTTAATGGGGGCGGTAAGAGGTCAGAAGTTGAGACCATCCAAAAGAGAAGAGACTTGCCACAAACTATAGCTTTTAGCTGTATATTGGAGGTAGAACTTTTCCTAGAATTGGCTGACAGTGGGACTGTCAGATGTTGTCAGATTGCTGTTGCAGCTCAGTTAGTGTCTGCTTAGGTTATAAATAAAGAGAGTGAAAAACAGCCCAAGCAAAGCTTGGTCTTTTCTTCTTATGTTAGGCTTCTGCCTAACATAACCAGCTGTAATATAAATTAATAAGCAGATGATTCTTATTGAGGTTTGGAGGTTTTTTGTAATACAAAAAGTCACAGTGTTAATATCCATTTTCTATCTGATATATGACAGATTGTTACCTTTTCTATTCTTAGATCTCTCTGCCATCTAGGTAGGAAAGCAATATTGCAGTGCTTCCAGTAAGGTCTTCAGGAGACTTGAATTACAGCTCATATCCCTGTAATTAAAACTCAGATTTGGGGATTTGCCTTTGACTTTATTCTACCTTTAGCTGGCAAGTTAAGCTACATCTCCTTTCTATGTTTGAGAGAATTTTCTTCAAGTTCAGTGAGGGGATCTGAGGTGCAGCTCCAGACTTATCCATCTTCCAGCTGTTGGCCACGCAACTCTTGAAACAGAGAAATTCTGAAAAAAACCCCACCAACTGGGGACCCAAGAGGAGCAGATACCAGGTATCTTTCAGAAAAGCTGTTCCGTGCCTTCTGAAATTGCAAGGAATAAATGAAGATGTTTTCTTGCAAGGAGGACTGGCAGAGGTGTTCCCAAGTCATCCTCCTGGATGGAAAATTCTAGTTATCTTAGGAAAGGATCTGACTGGTGTAGATTAAATATGAACTCTTGTAAAGAATGACTTAAGCAGGACTTAGACCATTCTGCTTGAGGGCTTCTGGGAGGGAAAATCCCAGTGTTTCCATGTTGTCAGTGCTTCAATGTTTTTACTTTTATGAAAAGTAAAGGAAAGTGTAATTTGGAAAATGAGCTAAGGTTTCTGATGGGCACTTTTGGTACAGTATGCCTTCTTCGTGAGATCTATATACTCGTTATCCTGATTTTATTAATTATTTGCTCTGAAAATAAACTTCTCTATTTGAAATAAATGCTGGGACAGAGTTTTATGGGGAAAAATGGATGTTGTAGAAGATAAAACACAGCAGGACTCTGAAGCTCACAGGAAGGAGTAATTTTGAGAAGAGGGAATGGGGAGGAAAATGTAAGATTCTCGAGATCTGCACTAAAATGGTAAGAATTAAGATTATTAAGGTTATTCTAGAGCATAACATGATGTCTTTTTAACCTTCCTTTTTAAAGACCCCCTTCGATTTCATGAAAACATTATTTTTTTTTTCACAAGGCAGCTTAAACTTTCATCATAAAACGACTTTTTTAAAATGTATTACAGAAATACAGTTCAAAGAGAGTAGTGTCAGAGGGCATTACATTTAAGTGTAAAACAGAAATGAGAAGAAGCTGGTGTTATTCCAGAGATGTTCCCTATTTCCCTCAGCAATCATATTTGATATGCAATAATTTTTAGAAGACAAATACAGGAGAAACATTTTCTTAAAAGTAAAATTGTTGCATAAGCTTGTGACCTTTATCTTTATTACTGCCTATAGGCTCCTGAGGTTCTCACCAGATGGAAGAGATATCTTTCTATTAGCAGAAACTCAGTTGAAAAAAGAAGAAAAAAAAATCCATGCCCCAAAAGAATAGCTTCATGGGAAAATGCATTAAGCAGTGAAAGAACCAGGAAAATTAGAGCTAATTTAGATTGACGGCGTTTTCAAACATGGCAGAACTGAGTGAACTTTTTAGGCAAAAATGTTGTGCTAGATCCTTAGAGGACATAAATAATCATATCCATTTTCTTCCTTGTGAGATAAAATCAATATTTTATTTTTAAAGGCAGTCCAAAGTGATGGGGCTCCAGATTCTCAGAGGCACAAAAGATCAGTGTAAGCAGGATAGAGTGTCTGAGGCTGGATAGGTCTCAGTCCTACTTTCTTTATCTTGGAAAGTTGCAGAGGATAAAAGTGGCCTACAAATAATTCAGATGGTCTTGATCTAAGGCATCTGGTTTCTATGAGGGTTTTTGTCATTCATTCAGAACAGAGAAATTACATTATTTTTGGAATGTTGTCACTCCTCTACTTGAAAGGCAGCACAGAATCAGCACAGCCTTCCTTAGAAGTGGGGAGTAGATTTGCAGAGTCAATTTATGATCTCTGACAGTCTGCTCTTCAACATCAGACTTCTCTGTAATGTGATATTCTTCCCAGCCTCTGGGCAGGGAAGAGTCAAAGGACTCAGGGAGTTTGAGAACTTTAATCTAATCACGATCCTGGAGACAGAGCATAAAGAACTCCAGTTCCTGGGAGAGTCCTCTGGACCCTGTGTTCTGCTTCCTTGATACCTGGGGAGAACAGGAGCTTCAATGAGTATTGGAGTAGAAAGGGATTTGGGTGATGATAGCCATCTGCCTGAATTTCCTGCTCTGGGGTTAAGAACATGTGCTGGACACGTTCCTGATCCTCTCCGATACCGAGTTTCTAAAGCTGACATCAGGCTGCAAAGGATTAACTTTCCTTTGGGTCATTCCATGCAGTCCATGCAAACTTCTTCCTCTGGATGTAATTTAACTGCCCCTCAGATGGGAGTTACTGCTTCTCCCCTCAGATCTGATACCTGACTGAAAAAACCTGGGCCTGCCATTCACTCCCCTCTCTGAGGTGGGGGCAAACCTTGTATTTTAGCAGGGATCCAATGAAAGAATTTGATCAGGAGCTCAGTCAAAGAGGCCTGTGGATGCAAGTCTGTGGACACTTCAGAGATCACATAGCCAGTGTTTCCAGCAGCATTTGGCAATAACTCAGAGAAGCAATTACTGTCTCATAAAAGAGTGCAAGATTAATAACCTTTTCTGCTAATAATGTTCCTTGCCATTTTCTTAGGGATGGAAGGCTATGCCTCACTATGTGTTTCATTTCAATAAAAAATGAGAGGAAATGCACAATTAATGTAGTTTAGAACTCACATTTTTGGACTACTGATGTCTTGATGTGCAGTTGCAGGCAGGTAAATACCATTATCACAAGAGAGACTACCAGTTCTGGGGCAACTAATTCAGGGCCCTTCTGCTCACAATATTGATGTGGGGGGTGGTTTGTGCTGGGAGGTTTTTTTTTTGAAACGTCATCAGTGAAAATAATTTGTTAGAGACACAGAGGAATTTGAAGAATACTAGGAAAGAAATGTTCTTATTTTTGTTATTTAAAACCTTGTTAGCAGTCTCCATAGAATATAAATGCAGTCAAAAGAAGTTCTGTTCTTCTCTTATAAATACCAATGAGAATGAGGCAATTAATGTGTAATTGTGTCAAGGGTTGTACTTACAAAGTCTAGAATGTATAAAGTACAAAACGAGGATTTATATTCAGTCACAGAAGAACTAAAATTGGGCTATGCTTTGAGTTGTCTATGGCAGAAAACAAAACCTTCAAATGAAAATAATGAAACCCTTTCAGGGTTTTTTTTGTGTTTGAGCAATTAAAACATCCATAATTCCACAGTATATAAGATCCTGTGGAAGGCTCATTGAAATAGACCAGAGAAGATCCACTTCATCACATTCATGATTTGAGCAATCAAAACATGTTTTGAATTAAATAAAATGACAAAATACTAAATACCAATCTTGACTTCATTTTAATAAATTCCAGTGATGGATGGTTCTCATATATATGTGTGCTTTCATGTGACACATTTGAAGTTCAGTTGTATAATGCGGTCTCATACATTCAAATATTGTAAATAAGTTTTAAAAAACAACTCAGAAGAGCATTTTTTCCCAAAATATTTTTTGCAAAAAAATAACAGTATTAATTGTATTTTTGACAAAATAAGTTTTGTTTGGACTAGAATTTGGAAATTTGGACTAGATCTAAAGTTTCAAATGTCAGCTTGAAAAATTCTCTGAGACTACCAGTCTATGAAGCTTCAGTTTGTTGTCTGCAGTCATGATCTAAATGTGATAAAGGCTGAACAGTGTCCATGACCTATCTGCTCTTTTTGTTACAAAGAAAAAAAAAAAAAAAAAAAAAGCAACAGCTGTGCTGGAAATAGAGACTTTGTCTGTGTTGTCCCATCAGCTTGAGATCCCAAATGCTTGGAGAACAAGCCAAATAATCTTTTGAACATAAATCTCCTGCTGTAGCTGGATTCTTTAGCTGCTCGCCTTAGAAAAGTTGAAGTTGATTTACATTATTTCCTCTTCACTTCATTTCTGCTTTTGCATGCTTACTTGATTGATCAATGACCTAATTTTTTATCATAATCTCTTTTTGCTGTGATAAAATCTAATTGCAAAATTCCCAAGAAGATACTTTAGTGGTCCTTCAATTTATTCAAAGGACTGCTTTTCTCTTTAAAATGCTTTGCCTCTTTCCACAATAGAAAGGGCAAGGAGTAAAAGGGATTTGACATGTAACACTGAGTAAAAAATGTTCATTTATCTGCAATATAAACTTCCTTACTTTCATAAATTAGGAACATCCCATGTGAATATTTTTTGCCTGTTTTTCACCACCCCTCTAGGAGTAGAACTACAAGAAAAGAAAAGACGAATTTCTGTCCAGAAGAAGCTTCTGGGCTAAATTCTGAGCTGACCTGACATAGGCTGTCTGGGTTAGGCATGGATGTGCTTTCTGATGCGGTTTTCATATGGTTAAGGAATGCTGTTAGGATTGGGATTAGTATTGGCACCAGGAGCTAAACACTGGCTGGAGACAGGAGAGACTGGAAGAATCAAGAGGTTCTGCCTAAACCTGGCGGTGTTAATGATACAATTTTTCAAGTCTGGGTGGATAGGGCTATGATAAAACTTAGGCTCTGCAAGAGCCAGAGAGCTAAATTTATAGTAATTAGAAAATGTTTTGGTTAGATTAAGTGGGTTAAGGTTAATAAGAATAGCTCTTTCATACTGTCCACTGACTTAAGCATTCTGAAAATAGCAGTAGACTGCTCACTATACTTTGAGCAGATATTTAATCTGCTGTCCTGAGGGTTTTGTGTGTCCTGATGAATTCATGTGTGGGGTCATTTGAAGAAATAGGAGTCATTACCCAATAAGTATTCTGGTTTTTATGTAGCTCTGCATGTCTCTGCATATTTTAGAATTTTATCTGTGACTTTGTTTCTGGAAGAAACAAGCTTTATTCCCAATACTTCAAAACATGGCAGAGTTTTGCCATCCACACTACTCCATGTGCATTATATACACAGACACACTACTGTATATTATAATGTGGATGGGTTAATGCACATTATAACTTGTATGTAGTTAGACACACAAAATTAATATGTTCTATACGATACTAAAACTGTATTCTTTACAAACCACTAACAAAACCCCAGACCATGGCATGACAAACAAATTAATTTCTTTTAGAACTCTTTTGGGTTTTTTTCTGGATTGCAGAAAAGTATTTATTAAGAAAGCATAGTCTTTCAAATATACAATTATGCTTTCATTAATTAATTTTTTTTTTTTTTTAATGACCGAGAAAAAGTAACACTTGTGGTAAAAGAGCCAACAAACCCCAAAAATTGTGATTTGGTTCAACACCATTTCATAGGACTTTAAGAGAAAACAATGTTTATTTTTTTTTTTTACAAAATTTTCCTTTTAGAATTTGTTCTACAAACTTTAATTAAAACATTTGGCAATGGGGTAGAGACATGTTGTGGGGTTTCCATTATATTCCAGTTTAAAATATTTTGGTTTCTTCTCTTTTTAAATGGGACTCTGTTGAAAATCATGGTAGCTGTTTGCTTCAGGTGACAACATTCCATAAAGAATGAGCATGAGATATTTTGGTGGTTTGATTTTTGCTTTGACTATAGAACTTTCTGACAGCGTGTCTTGCTGAGAAATCTTAGGTTATAACTTAAGTTAAACAGCTCTCTAATTTTCTCACACATTGCTTTTTCAAAAGGGATAAAATAAAGATTTTATGTTGAATTTGACTCAGCTGTGTTTGATGACATAAATGAGGGCAGAGGCTAAGCCTGACTGTGAAAGTGGGACCTTCTAAAGAATTCAGCTGTGGGCACATGAAAAGCAAAGCTGTGCAGCTTATTCACAGCCTCATCGCTCTTTTGAATTTGATGCTTTGATATGATGATTTGATATGACTAAAATGGTCAAACATATTTTAAAATAAAGAGAGCAGCTGAGTTAAGAGATAAAATAGTACAAATTGGAAAGTCGTCATGTTTCACAAACTGCACAGTGCCACAGAATGAGACTGGAATATTTTTAATTACCCTTAAATGTGACTAAGCTGTATGTAGGTATCAGAAGCAGGTAAGTCAAAGGAAGAAACCTTACGCCTCGGTAAGGATTTGGATCATCTGAGATAAATCAACATATGTAGAAAATTAAATCTGATTTAATAATGGTGAAATTAATAGAAAATTTTATTTTTAAACATCTGAAGGTTACTACTTTGTTCAGTTTAAGCAGTGAGAAGAGAAATAACAGAGTGGAAGGATACCATTTCTCCCCCTTAGAGAATAAGCTTTTTATTAAATCATTACAGACGCTGACCTAGGCATTGAGGGAGATCAATGATTCTGATTTGTACAGCATTTAAGGAGATACAAGCAGATCCAGAGGTGAAGAGTGAAAAGCATGGGAATTCATGTGTGCATTGGCTTTACTCCTCCTGGGATCACAAAGGTCATTGGCAAAGTTCCTTCTGACCATAAAGTCACACGCTCAGGCCCAGCTGCTCTCGCTGTTGTTTCGTTTTTGTTCATAAAGAAAACAGAGATTTATGAAACTGGAAAACCAAAAATTTCCTTGGGGTAATTGTGAGCTTCAAGAAGTTTAACAGCATTGGAATCTGGCTGCAGCTACGGTATTAGGCATTTTCATCTACTGGGAGATTGATGAACTTCTCTGTACAAAAAATATCTGACCTTTCTGTATTTGTACTTCAGAAAAAAATCATGGCCTTTATTGTACTAGCAGTGCTAGGGGTAACAGAAAAGGGATTGAAAACCTCTCTCTACAGGTATACCTGCATTGCTAAGACTAGCAGTGTTCCTTTTGGCCTGATTTTTTCTCTTTAGGACAGGGATGTGTGGAATGGGCTGGTAACTTTTTCATGTTTGGCCCCTTCTAATCTGCTAAACATGGAAGGCATGCAAGGTAGGTGATGGTGCAAAACAAGTTGTTTTATGAACAACTCCCAGGTATTCATCACTGGATGTAAGCCAGAAGGTACAGTAATTGTTCTGTATGAGAAACAGCATTTTTACTATAGATGTTGTCTGAGGCTTGAATTCAGGGTTTGTTGGATTATCAAAAGTCCTTGCTTTGCGTTAGTGAATTGAAATATCTCGTAGTCAAATAAAATCATTTAGGTGGGATATGCAGTCATTTATCAGTAAACTCAAAGAGAATCACAGTACTGGATGTCATTTATTCCCTACTCTTTTTGTAAATCTTACTGAGACTGTTATCTCCTCGGGGCAGTCACTGTCTGCTATGTTGTGTTTGTGCAATGCCTACTAGAACATGCCTCTACTTTTTCTTGCCTTCTGAGTGCTGTCTCAATACAAAATAAGTAACATCATTATGGTTCCACTGTATTTCCTTCTTGTAATCAGGCCTGTCACAATTCAAAAAATAACATCGCCAAGACTCTTAGCTGTAATATCAGAACTGACAGCAGCAAGAGGCACTGTTCTTCATTCTGAAAGGGAGTCCCCTGATACAAGTAGAAGACCAAGTAGAATTTATAATTTATGTGGCTCCATGGCTCTCAAATAGGGGAGAGTAATGTCTAACATCTATATCACTTATGTGAGTTAAATGAGTTGTGGGGATTTGTAGGTAACAAACTCTAAGTTCTAATGCTGAAGTGTGGAAGGTTATTGTGGAAACCTGGACACAGCTATGCTTGAATTTAACCTATTAGCTCAAAATAGATCATCACCACAAATTATGAATTTTATATTCATGAATATGCCTCCATAATTATAGAAGTAAGAGCAGCAATAATTACAGTACATAGTATGTAATCACTGTTAAATAGGAGAATATTTCTTTGTTCAGCTATTCCTGTTGGTACTCATAGGAGACTGAGTGGAAATCAAGGCTCAGACATTTGTAGGCATTCGGAATTTGACTCCCAAGTTTCAAGATTAGTCTGCACACCAAATTCCCATTATTTGTTCTTGTGATTTTCATAATCAATCTCATAAATGCATGAAGTGCATAGTATTTTAAATATTCAAGGTACTGTAGAGTCATTACCGCTAATTTTGTCCCTTTTATCCCCCCACAAAAAGATGGGGGGATTTCTTATTTCTCACTGTCTTTTTTCCCCTTCAGAGAAGTGTTATGTTCAGTGATGAATATTGAGAATTTCCAGGGCCTCTCGAGTTAATGCCTGATTAACTCCTGCTTCAGATTTGATGAGATTTTTCTCTGCCTGTTCTGAAACTGTGCTTGGACAGAGCAGGGAATGGCAGATTATGAAGCAGAGCTGTGAGTGACAGAGACAGGAGGGCAAGACTCAAAATCTGAACAGGTGGGAAACAAGGTCTGAGAGAGTTAGGAGCCAGTGTGTTTTACCTACACATCCTCCTGTGTTTGGGGTGAATCAACTGATTGCGTAGGCAGGAAGACTGACAAACAGAAACTGAGGGACAGGTTGGATTCACCTGGAGCTCTCTGCAACCCTGTCGAGTGTGACATCTGTCTGCATCTGTCCTAGGTGAACTCGATAAGATAGCCTGTTCTAAAAATAGCAGCACTTTGTATGCACGCTTGCCCTCAAGGCCCGAAATGTGATACAGCTGCTCTCAAATTTCCATGCACTACTGCTTCAATAGTCAGCCTCTTCCAAGTTAAAATGAGGACAGTGAACAGGATTGCAGGATGCAAACAGCATCTTGTACATACACACAGCTGGCCCAAGCCAGGGCGTAATTTTCTTCAGCGTGAGTCTGTAGCTCCTGCAAACTGCATGTTCAGCTTGTGCCTGAGGTGGCAAAGATTGACTGCTATGGTCTGAACAATCCATCCTTACCCCTTCTCCTGCTCCTTGTGTGAGGATGAGGAAGGGAATGGCAGCCCATATAAATAGCCCAAATCCAAAGCAGATGTTGTCCCACGAACATATCTGCCTCAGCTCTGCCAGGGAAAGGTCAGAAAGCTTTATTCTCTGAGATCCACAGACATTTGGCTTCTGCTTCTTGTGCTGTGTTGTCTTCAACCCACATTTTCAGGAGTTTCTCTTTGCCCTTCCTTTATTAGGGAAGCTGCTGGGAAGAAAAGCAGGTTTATCAGAGGCAGGGAATAGGAGAAGGATGTTACAATGTTTTTGGCAGTGGGGAGGAGGGTGGAGTTCTTTGTCTAGGATGGCTTGTGAGGTATGGGATGAGATGGAGAGAAAACCTGTCAGAAGAGAGACAGGATGGATGAGGGGGGGAAATGAAAAATCCCTGTTCCTCACAGTATCTTCCAAAATGTCTTTCAGACACAAGACCTAAGCTTCCAGTTTTTTCCATGGACAGCTTGCTCCCAGGCCTCCTCATTTAAACCTGCTTAATACTCTTTCAACTCCTACCAGCCTTTCCCCTCCCTCATGTCTTCCAACGCTGAACAGTACCAACCTTTCTCTGCCTTGAGACAGCAACATTCAGTTTGTTTTCATAGCTAGGTAGCTTCTCATCTTCTGTGCTGTAAGCTAGCCCAATAGTGTGGAATTATTTTGTTAATGTGCACAATAGGAAAATATTATGATCTTATTGAAAGAAACTGACTTGCCTTTAATGCTGAACAAGTTCTAAATAGACATCTTGAAAAAATAATGCTGCACAGAGATGCCCATTCCATCAAAATTCTTTAAATCAGACTTCAGATAAATAGAATACTAGTGAAGGGCAAGGACTTTTCTTGTTTGCTCAACAAGTCTTTGCTGAACAATGAATATATTTCTATTAGAGTGTGACTGGGAAGTAATCCTGTATTAAAATGCGCTCAAGTGTTTTCAGTTATTTGTTCAAAGGGAAGTACTTGATAAAAGGGAGTGGTGTCAAGTGTGGTCAGAAAGGAAACTCTTTCCAGTGCCTAGCTAGGGGAGCCTATGCCAAGGTAAAATATTCCATTATCAGGTATGAGGTATCAGCTGTTGGTTTGTTGTGTTGTAATAATGAACTGTCCTGAAGTTACAGATCAGTCTGTCTGATTTCTGTGCTGTTTCAGTGCACTGCTTTGTCTCTGCTTTTCCATTTTGTTTAATTGTCTGTAGTGCTGTTAACTAT
Source organism: Phylloscopus collybita (assembly GCA_027886175.1). Lineage (NCBI taxonomy): Eukaryota > Metazoa > Chordata > Aves > Passeriformes > Phylloscopidae > Phylloscopus > Phylloscopus collybita. The sequence goes on from JAJNNQ010000130.1 coordinate 9,099,555, forward strand.
CTAAGAGAGCCAAGGAGGTTTGGCTGAGTCTGGAAAGAATACACTAAGCAATTAAATGCAAAACTTCTAACCTATCCTTAAATTTAAAAGGTTGCTGTTCTTTATGAAAATATTAATCCAGGAGTGATAATTAAAATCTCAAATTCTTTATAACAGCTTTTATTGACCATCAAGCAGATGTGTAATGTACTTGAAATGCATAGAATACAACAAGTAAAAATTAATTTTCTTTAAAACCATTTCTTAAGGCTGAGAACACAGATCTTACTTTTACACACCCCCACTATCATGTCCACTGTCATAAGTACTACTGGCATATTGTCCTTAGTGGGCTAAGTTAAAAGGCCACAAGTCAGAATGCTGTTTACGGGATGCTATAGGAATCAGGACAAATGTTACACAAAGTATAGCTAACTAATTGTTTTTATGTACTTCATGAGGAGATTAATTTCCTGGTGATCACCACAGAACAAAACCGTGACACCATCTATGAGCAGCTCTAATTATTATCACTTGTTCTACAGTTAAAGAAAACTGATATTCAAAAGCCAACTGGAGATGGTTGTGGCCAGCCTCCTCTAGATGACTCTGCTTGGCCAGAGTTGATTGGTTGGACCAGGTGATCTTTAGAAGCCTCTTCAATCTCAGCCCTCTGATTTCTAAACCAGAGCTTATGAAGCCTTTACCTAAACTGAATTCCAAGACTAACAGACTAAATGTTTTCATGGCATTTCTGAATTCTTTAGTGATGGTGTAAATCTTCCCTGTGCAATCCCCATGACAGTTAACCACTTCCTTTGCATACTTTAATGAATAGACTGTATCTTTACATGCTTCTCAATAGACAAAAAAAAAAAAAAAAATTCAGGCCTGCTTTACTTACACTGCAGAACTATAAGGCTTGCATGTTGCTAAAGAACTCTGAAAAAAACCTATCTCACGTCTGTTTTTATTAAATTGAATTAAAATTTGCTAGAGAAATACAGATGTAAAGTTTTTTTATTATCTTAAATGACTTTTCATAAGAACTTTGATCCTGTAAAAATCCAGTCTAGTAATGGAATTTCTTAAGTTACTCCTCCTACTAAGTACAGCACTACAAACACTTTTGGGTGCTCATCACCCACCATGAGGTATATGAAGTATATGCTAAAAACAGAATAGTAGGAAAGGACAAAGTGTGTGAGCACTGAAAACACAGGGGTTCCTTTCAGTCTTTCATTTACAGCTGTCAGTTGAAGGATAATTTTGATCCCTTTGTGGAAATTGTCCATTTACTCCCAACAATGTATGTCCTTCCAAATCAAGCTTGCACTCAGGAGCTGTCTACTTGGCAAGCTTACTAGAAAATATATTTTTGAAAGAGAGATTTTTATTACTCATTCATTCTTCCTATTGCTAGAATAGCAGCCCAGTCGTGCCTTCTTTTTTGTTTCTGGTTTTGTTACTGCTACTTTTTTTTTTTTTTTAATATACAGATGCTCTAATAAGTGTATTACGGATGTCTAAGTTTTAAAGAGAGATACCATTATGATTTAGACTAATGGTTATAATTTATCATCTGCTGTCTGTTCCATGAAAGAAGGTGTACAATTGCATGTATTTCAAGGTTTTTTTAATAAACCTGATGTCACTTGAACACTTACAAGAAGAGGCTATAAAGTTCACTGAACTCAGTCTCACTGACTGAGATCCTATTTATTGCAACTATTACTGTGACCTATCCCCTTTAATTTCTTAGAAGTTGTTTGGGAAATCCTCCAACATGTGAAGGGCCAGAATGCAGCAAAGATTTTCTGTCCGGTGCTTTTTAACTGTTCTAGTGCAATACTAAACACTAATGTGCAGCTTAAGTCTCCAACACTCTTGAGAGCTCAGGCTAATCTTTCAGAGTAGGTTTCCTTTTGAGAGTCAGAGGACATTCACAGTCAAAACTCATTTGTGTTTTCTGCTGTGGTAGTGTGATGGCTCTGCAGGGAGGAAAGGACTGCACACATTTGTTCATTAACCCTGGCTTTGGCGAGAAACCCTCTCTGGGACCACACAGACATTAAAATGGGAGCACAGGAGAATCCACATCCAGTTTGTTAACCTGGTTATAAAGCTTACAAATTACTCCTGGCCATGTGGTTTGGAAAACTGTTACTCAAACATGTGCTTTGTCTGCTTGGAACCGCAGCATTGCTTAATTGGTATTTTCCCTTTGGATACTTGGTTGAAAAGTTCAGTTTGTCACAGTTAATCTTTAATTCACATTGACTCCAACAATGTGCTTAGTGCACTGAATATGCTGAGTAGTACACGTTAAGGATGGAATAATATATTGAGAGGTCATTTGTGTGCAGTGAAGTGTGATTAGGGATCTCTGTAATTTGCAGGCCTCTGAGCTCAGACACCAAAGGACAGCAGCTCTGCACTTACAGTGCTCAGAATGGGTACTCTGGGCTGACCTCTGGGCCAAACTCATCCCCATCTTTTCACTCACTCCCCTCCTCCTCAGGAGGACTTCCAAATGTGTTTGCCTGCAAGACAGGTTGGTGGCTGGAGACCTGGTTAGATATTTTCAGCAGCAGGGGATGAGGGATGCTCAGGGGTTCTTTGTTGTTTGATTACAGTTCACATCTGGCAAGAACACGTAGTATGTGCAGTCTGCTTTCTGCCATTTAACATTGGATCTTATGCTTACATGAATCCCTAAGAAAGAATGTTGCACCTCTAGCTATTCTATGTTTAAAGGAGGACTGGTAGGGTAAGTAGAGAAACTCCATATTTATGTCAGCAGGCATAGAAAGAAGATGACTAATTTTGAACTTTATAAATACCTTTGAGGTTAAATAGTGAGGAAATTGAATAATTGAATTAGAGAAAGTATTAGTTGTCCCTTCTTTTGAGCCCGGGATCAAGAGGCTGGAAAGTGGGCCATGAGTGAGTTTACCACTTTGCTGTATTGGGAACATCCTTTAGCTGAAAGTTGTATCTGTCTGAAATGCAACCCTTACAGCATAAGAGTTGCTACCAATGACTCATCTCTGGTTATCTTTCTCCTTTTCTTTTTGCTGTCATAAAATTCTTTCATATTCCTGAAAAGAGAGTGTCTAAACAATATAGCATTGATAACTGTCCACAGCAGAAGAAGGCTGGCGATGCACAGACTTCTATGAATTCTTCTTCTCATCCCAAGGAGTTGTCACCTCACTGCTCCACAACTTCCTTGTTCTAAGCATACTGCCATTCACACAATCCAGAAGAAAAGCCATGTCCTGGAGGCACGATCTACCCCTGAAGGTGTAACTATATGCTTTCAGGGATTTCTTTAAAAGTTTAATATCTAACTCAAAGAAATGCTTGGAAGGGAGACTATAAAGAAGGTGATAAGACAAAAAAGAAAACTGGTAAAAAAACCCTAAAATTAAATTATAGTCATCTGACTCATGTTCTTGTTATTCTTTATTTAACACTCTATCCTCAGCAAAGGTGTTGCAGGGCTTCTTCCCAGAAATGTACTGAATTACTATCTGTTGAAATGATTACAGAGAAGTTATAAAATTTTAGATTTATATTTTACAGTAATGTTCCCCTGATAGAATATATTCTGAGAAAGTTTTGATGTTTTTTTTATGTGGAGTAAAAAAGGAGTTAAATCTCTTATGGTTCTAAAAGCACTTGTGTTATTTTGGACAACTCAAATTTCTGATTTTAATTAGTAAAAAGCACTTTCAGGTCTTTCATTAAGGAAAAATCCAAGAAATTTCAAGAACAAGCTGGGTTTTACCCTTATATTTGCAAAACAAGAATGAGTTTGCTCAATGAGTTTGCAATTCATTGCTGAAGTATTGCCAAAGGTACATATCAGATAGTATTTGAACAATCTTGGGAAAAAAATACAAGAAACAGTTGTATAGAAAGGAGATTGAGTTTTATGTTTACACAAGGAATGGAAAATTCTTAATGGCTTTAGATATAGCCAAGTTTGTGCTGTTGAGACAATTTCTCTGGACTTACTCTAAGTTGCCTTTTTTTTGTTTTTTGAAATTGGGAAAGTTGAAAATTCCAATAATCCTTTCTGGAGTACAGAATAAAAACCACTATAAATCTCCCTCTAGTCCTGAGAAAGTTTGAGAATATAATCTATATATTCTTTGCATGTGCTAGTATGCCACAAGGCATTTTCCTAGGAATTGCAAAAAATGCAAACTACCTCAGTATGTGATTTTTGACAAATAGTTTTTATTCTCCTTTTACAATAACTTCAGTAGACTTATGATAAAGCTGCAGCTTAAGAAGTTCCTTCAGGTACTGTTTCTGAAGATGCAGTAAGTTTCTGGTAGAAAATATTTTCAAGTAAAAAAAAATAATTTGCAGCTCTGCTTACAAACAAGGAAACAGCCAGTAATGATCTTAAGCATTATTAGATTTCTGAGCTCTCTTGAAATATTTTTGTTTTAGCAACAACTGTGAGTGAATATTGTTTGGAGTACACACCTGTTCTTTGCAGAAATGTTGTCCAGATGCAGTGTTCAACTTAAAAGTTACAACATATGTCCCCATGCCCTAACTATTGTGCAGTGTAACTCCCTTAAAGAGAAGAGGGCTGTAGAAGGAATCACACAAAATGTTTTTTACCATGAAACAAGAAAGTAGGAAGGGTAAAGGCACATCTTGTTTTCTATCATTAATAAACAGAAGTATTCCCAGAACAAGTTGGCACTGTAAACAGTGAATATGTTACTTAATTCTCAGTCCCTTCTTCTCAGAACCTCAAGATTTATTAGTCTCAGCATTCATGGCCATGATATGCAGTGAAGAAAACAGCTGTGTGTTATCCTTCCTCAGTCTCCCAGGGTTTGGAGGATCTGTGGTTACAGAGTACTCTAGGTGGTAGAGATTCCCATTGCTGAGGTGGTTTGCACTTGAAATGCTACTCGTAGCTGCTCAGGGAAAAAAAGGATGATAGGGTTTCAACCTACGGTGCTCCTTGAGTAGGTCATGGCGTGCAGGCTTGGAAGATGCAGGTAACAGCTTAGTGAGAGGAGTCACAGACATCTGAGTGCTAAATTACAAATATTGCCATCTTTAATATTTAGTGGTTGGGATAACTTTAGGAACCAGAGGGAAAAAGAATACTTTCTATGCCTTCATCCTTTCCTTGTGACTCCTTATAGCATTGTTTGTCAGCAGTGCTATTATTTTTGTCCTGTCCCTTTATATCAATGCAGCTTAAAATTACTCCTTGCTTTCTGGGCCTAAATGCAGACTCATAAATTCATGTGGCCAAGCCAAATAGGCTGTGCTGTGCCTTTTAGTCCCCCTACCTTTTCTTTCTATTTGTATAGGCATAGAGGCCTTTGAAAAGTCCAGAGAACACAACTTTGAATTTTTTATTTCAAGTCAGTTTTCTGAGAAAGAAATTATCTATGTAACCACGATAGTCTCACAGCTATCACCACTCTGTGTGGCTGGTAATGGGATTTCCAGGAGCTCCACTGCACAGAGACAGAAATTATGACTTCTCAAGAACTGTTTCCAAAGAGCCACAGGCTGCTGGTGATGGCGCCTTTTCCTTTGCATTGAGGAGGACAAGGCATCATTTCCATAGCTTGACTTAGTCAGTCACCAGATAACTGAGACCCTACACAAGCCCATATCTGGGGAAGCTGATGTCCCAGCTCTGACACAATTGATGCCTGCTTTGTGGATGTTTGTCTGCTTGAAATTCCTTCACCAATGCTGAAATAAGTCACACACTATCCAGAACTATCAGTGCTTTCAGAAGATCCCAGAAGGTCATGATGGGAAAAAAGGGGACATAAAACTGACAAAAACACCCCACTCAAGGTCTTTAAGCCAATGCTTAATATCTACATCTTATCTGTTATAGCTGGAGAACTTAAAACTTACAAACAACTTCAGAAATTCAATGAATTCTGTCTAAGTTGTCCCAGATACATCTTCATAATTTATTAGTGGTATAAAATACTGGAGGATGAGGTCCTAAAAAGGATTCATGAGATGTGATAAAACTACAGTACAGCCAAGGGATTTTGGTTAAGTTAACTTATCCAGATGACTGATACCTACTGCTGGGAAGATTGTCTGGGGTAAAATAAAGCCTGGTTACTGGCCTGGAGTAAGAAGTATAAGAGGGAGAAATGTTGTCTGAAGACTTCAGTTGAAACTTTAAAATGTCAAATGGTGCATGAAAGCAGGAAGCTTGTTACAGAAAAAAAAAAAAAAGTTGCAGGAATTATTCATAATGATCTAATTTTCATTGAATTAGTTATAGCAAGCTTGCCAAAGGAACAACCAAAGGAAATATAATCTCTCATTTGTTATCTTCAACTAATAAAAGAAAGAGAAGATTCTTGGAAAATAGGATGTAAAAAGCCACAATTGAGGTTAATGAGAAGAAGAAATTCCCAGCTGTCATAATGGATTATAATTAACACCTGCTATTTAGCACCACTGCCTCAGAGGATTGGGGAGTTCCATGTACTACTGACTGGATAAACTCACCTGAATGCCTTGAGACTGATCAAAACTGTGGTTTGGCTTCTCAGTACGCCATTGAAAAGCAGTAGATTCTATCCATCAGAAGAAATACTAAATTTTTTTTCTTTTCTTGGTAGAGAAGATTTTTGCTCATTGGGAAACTAATGGCTCAAAAGACCCCCCCAATCTGGGATTACCAACATGTCCTGTATTACTGCAAGACTACAGATTTCTGTTCAACTGTAGGATGTATGTTACTCTTAGAAGAGCTGGGAAAGGCCACTTCTAAAAAGAATGATTTCTCAGTTTTATCTGTGGCAGAGGTACACTGTTTCAATTAACATTATCATTGTTTGTGTCATATTCCAATGACATAAGTATATTTTAAGTTTCTCTTAAATACTCTTTCGTCCGTTTATTGAAGTCTGTCATGTGGTGGAGCAGCCATTAAGGTTCTGTAAGGATTACTGACCTTCAATATTTGAAGCTGAATACATTTGCCTCACCCTGAAAAGGATTAAATAAGCAAAGCTACAAGCTGATGGCTTCTGTTCACCTCACAACAAAACACTATATTGAGGTCTAATGAAGGGTCTTTCAGCAGCACTGTCAATGTATTTTAAAATTTGATATCAAGAAAGCATCTTGAGCTAGAAGAAGTCACTTGCAGTTCTTTGTTTTCCTTTGCTAAAATTTGTAAAAACAGTTCATTAGAAACAGTTCTCTATATACTGAAGTAGAAAGGCCTGAGGACTATTGAGTCCCACTAGGAAAAGAAAAAAAAAGGGGAAAAGTTTGTATGGTTGAGGACTCAGAAGGAAGAAAACCAGTATAAGATACCAATTTGTATGTTAAAGTTAAAATAAGCTGGTTTAGCATTTGGTATTTCTCAAGAAAATTCCCAGAAAACCCCCTGGTTTCTTTTTATGTTCTAACTTCACTCCTTTTTCTCCTACATGTTTTTAACTTTTAGAGGTAGTGAGCTGCTTGTGTCATGATAAGTCAGTTATCTCAGCAGATTTCATTCTTTATTGCACTGCCTCATCCTTCACCCCAATTTTTACAAAGCCAAATGATACCTGGTTGGCTTGACTTGGTCAAGAAAATACCACATTTAAGAAGCATGTAGAAGACAGGTTATGAAACATATTTCATTATTCATATAAACATATGTCTTTATTTGAGTTGTTAATTATTGGCTTAATTAAGCCTTTTGATAGGAAAAGGTGAATTATCTAACTTTGAGGGAAAACAGCTGGAAGGAGACAGTTTCAAGGTGCTGATTTGAACTCTTCGTTGAAAAAATGCTTAGCTTGCTCACATATGGCTTTCTTTCCCTCCCTAAGTTCATGACAGTAAAATTCCATAGAGTTCATATGAGCAAAGTTTGTTTCTTCTCTGCCCCTAGAGAAGATATGACCCTTTAGACATTACAGAATGTCCCTTTTAAGTGGCTCAGTGTCGTGTTGATCAGTCTCCTGGTCCAGCATGTGATGCTGTTCCTATTGCCAGTACGTTTTGCCTTCGTATGCATAAGCTGCAAGTCAAGGACATTTTGTGTAAAAATTAATATTATTTCTTTTCTCAAGAACACCAATACTGACTTGAGGATACAATGACATCTGTGTCTCTTGCTCTGATTTGGTCCACTTGTTCTAAGCAGCAAACTCATTCTCACATTCTTAATCCTCCTGTCAAGATATCCTATCATGACCTTGGCTCAGAGACACAGGGTGGGAATTTCCAAAGAAAGCTGCCTTTAGTTCCTATAAAGATGAAGACATGCATGATTTGACTAGAGTGTTGGGAAGTACTCTTTGAAATTTACTGATGAATTTTGCAATTGCCGGCAAATTTCCTTATTTTCATCCAGCCCCTTGCTGAATCCTGCTGCTCAGAAAGATGTGGTGGATTCATGGTGAGTTGGAATAATTTTACTTTCACTTTTACCATTTAAGGTGGCTTTCACTTATTTTCCTTCTTCTTTGTTCTCATTCCTGTAGCAGATGTTTCATATTCCTTGTGTTTCTGATACTGCAAGGAAGGGGTTGGCAGCTCAGTCACCTTCCAGTATAACAGTGCTGAGGGCAAATCTTGTGATACAGGAGTTGTTGATCATTACAGCTAGGCTAATCTTAGATTACTTTATTAACATATTGTTCTCGTGCATTTGTGCCATATTATTCCTATGAGAAATGCAACTAAATATTAAGAGCTCCATTTTGTTGTGGTCCTGCCCACATTAAACCAGAAAAGGATTTAACTCAGAGAAAAAGATTCACTAGGATGACAGAGGTCCTGGTTTGAGGTCCTAGTGGACAGTAGAACCACAGTAACTATGATGAAGCTGCCTGGATAAATGAGTTGACTAACAATTGTATGTGTAATTCATGTACTTGGAATGAGTAGTGATGTGATTATCTAGGGCCACGTGTCCTAGGACACACTATTCTGGTTTCTGTGGTAGCTAGCCATCTTGGGTGCTATTAAACCTTGAATCTGAACCCTTGGTTGAAGGGTTAAAGCAGCTGAAACACTGCTTTATCCATGGAGAATATCTGTTGATAGATAGATCAAATACAATGTTTGCCCTCCATTGTAAGTGTTACCTCTGTACACTGGGCTGGCTGACTCAAACACTCATTGTCTCTCTGAGCTTTTGCCACCTGGAGCTGGAACAGATCTTAAAGTGCACTTCTTTACTATTATTTTGCTCACACAGTGATATAAACAAGCTGGATAATCTGAAATTGCTGTTGATCTCCCAGCTGTCTCACTGCAGGCAAAGAATTCCCTCTTATATTTTCCTCAAAACAGTGAAGGTCCTAACAAGAAAGGCATCTGCAGTTCAGAATTTAAAATGTCTGTGAAATCATCTGAACAGTACCTGATCAACAGGAGCTTGAACATTTGGGAACCACTAGAGGCAACGTTCTATGGATGAACAACTCATATTTATCTGCAGGGTCCAATAAAACATCAAGAAGGCAGAGGATGTCAGACATCATCTGCACTGGTGCTACTTACAGTATCCTGTTAGGATATAGACAAGAAATGTGGATACTAAGTACTAGGAATGGAAAGGAAAAACAGATTTTAAATTATTGCAAAGTCAGGAACACAAAACTATGTAGTGCAAAACTTCAATGGAAGAGGATTTTTCTTCTCTTCTGGTGTCAAAAGGTAGAGTTATTGTTCTTTCTGTACATAGAAACACTCTGCTATGAGTCACCTTAGTCCCCTAACTGAGAAGGATTCATTGGAGAAAATACAGTATTAATCTTTTCCTTAATATTTGCCAATGGCAGTTGGAAAATATTAGCTAGTAAATGCCACACAAATAACTCAACCTTGTATAGAAGAAATACCTTCTTCAACATGGGGATATTTACACCAGAAGTAGCCATTCTGAATCAGTTTCTACTGTTCTGCCTGCAGGACTAACAAGTCAGATCAGATGTGTCCATGTTTCAGTCATGTTGAAGTTTTCCTCTAGAATACATACGAATTTCCTAACTAAAAAACAAAAACAAAACCCCAACCACATAACAAGCTGGCCTTAATTTATTCCATCCTTTATATCAACCAGGTAATTTATTATAAACTTTGGATTCAGGATGTAGTAAAGCTTTCAGATGGCTGCTTAGCTCTCAGGAAAAGTAAGTCCTAACAGAAATGCTGGAGATCCAGATTAGCAAATGTCCTCTTTTTATCCCAGTATATGCACCTGGCCCAGGTGGATGTAAAATGAAATAAAAGGGATATGGTCAGTGGCCAACAGAAAGTGGCTAATAGGGTGACAAGCTGAGTGACCACAGACTTAGCAATATTCTTTGGAAAGTCAAATTCACAGTATTTAACATGCTTGCACTGGTAAAAGAGTTAATGAAAAACAAAATTAAATTAATCTGGAAATTTATTTTCAAAATGGTCAAGATAAAGAAAACTCTGAGCAAAGCAGCTCTTTGGTTCTCCCATCATGAGTATACTGCTTCCCTCTCAAAGCTAGAAATAAGGAAAGTCCCTTTAACCCTTTGACTAAAGACCAAAGTTTTAACATGAGGTTAGCTTTCCTGTGCACATGACATCAGGTAAGGAAAAATCATATTCAGTGCATCCCACTGAATTAAGGAAAAACTTAAAATATAGGACCATTTTATTTCCTCCAAACTATGTAATAAACACTTCTGGTTTTGATGTTTTGTAGTGGCATATAATTTATTTCTTTTGTGATATGTCTACCAGTGATTAATGCTGATATCAACATGCTTATGAATTTACCAACCTGTTTGTCTACAAGTCCCCCGGAAGATGACATTGCACATGCTCACATTTACCTTCTTCCTCTTGCATTTTACTGGAGATTTATCTCCTCAGAGTGCTAAAGATTGACTGTTGGGAGCATCCCAACAATAAAAGAGTCTGTTTGTTGCCATAATGAGATTGAAACTTCCTTCCCAGGAAGTGGACAGCTGAACGACTCAGCCATTTATCAGCTGGGGATAGAGAAATGGAGGTGCCTGGAGAAAAGAATTATTTATTATGGATGGCTGGTATGACATGGATATAAATCATGAGGGAAGCAGTTAGTTTAGAAAGAGCCCAAAGGAGACTGGGCAAGAAATACCAGAGGACAGGTGACTTCACTGAGTCTTAGAAATAGAGTTATGATTTCTAATATCTGGCCAAAAGTGATTCGATTCTTCAAAGTTCTTTCCCAAAAGGAGACCAAAGTTACAAACCCTACTTTGCAGGCGAGATTTCTACCACGTAGAATTTTTTTTTAGCTGTATAAGAGACTTGGTCACCTCCTTTATTCACAGAATTAAATTAACGCTGTCTTGTGTTAATCTCAATTGAAACCTCTGGTAACGGATAAAGGAGCTGTAGTCATTACATTAATGAACAAAGTCATGTTAGAGGTAACAAATGAAGGAACAGAACATGTTCTTGTTGGATTGTAGAACCAAGCACCACCTTTCCCTTCTGTGAGAAGACTGGAGACAACATTGTACAAAAGGGGGAAAGGCAAGGAGGAGTCATTACATAAATATTCTAATTTTTGACTTTGAGTTCTTGGGTAGAAGAAGTAATTGAGTTTACCTGAAAACCACAATAGAAACAGATATATATTAAGCGATAGACAAGAGGTTTGTAAATTATTTTTTTTTCTGGTTTATTTTTGGTGATAATCTAATTTCTCTGAGGGTGTTCATGTAAGAATCTTGTTTCCCAGCTTGTGTCTTTTGGTCAGTGTTTGCAATCCCTCTGTATAACCTTTTCAAAATTCTGTACAAATTCTGTAAAATTTTTTTCTTCATATTCTTCACATTCTTTGCATTTTTCTGATTTTCTGGAAGTCAACTGAAAAACAAAATGCAATAGTAAAGAAGGATACCAATCCATTGGTTCTGATAGAGACTTTTTTTGTTGTTGTTTTTGGGAATAATTCTAATGCAGGTAATGGCTACAGAAAATATTAGTGGAGGCTCCCATGGTAGTTATGATCTATGCAGTTCCTGGCTTACTTTTTGAATAGGATCATCTTTGAGAGGTACATCACTTCAGTGAAAGATTGCAAATGACTTTTCCTCTGAAAATTAGGATGCTTTTCTGCATGTGTCTGACATACCTGACTGCAGGTACTGAACCTGCAAGCTGTCATTTATACACACACATCCAAACACCCTGACATATGTAAGCATGCACAAAAGTATTTGCTTTGATGGGAATCCTGAAAGTGTTTTTCTAAAAACCACAGATCTCTGACTTTTCATTATTATGTGTACACATTACTGGAATCTCATTAGTGTTCATCTCTTCCACCCTTTATGCAGCAAAAGAGGTATTTCTGCTACCAAAAAAACATTTTTGATTTGTCTTTTTTTCCACCAGCTGTTGGTGTTGCTTACCTTATTTTTTTCAAAGCTTTCATTTCCATTTTTCCATATGTTCCACACATCCTGTGTTTTGCTACAATTTTTGATACGACATTCTTGAATTATCACTTCTGTCTCTAAGAAAAAGCACCTCATTACAAGTTCTTGGCATTCTTCCTGAAAAAAAAATGCAGTTGCAATAGTTCTATGATTAAAAAGGAATAAGCAAATTTAGGACATAATTTATGATATAATTAAAAACACAAGTATGATATAAGTGAGATGTAATCTAAGATAAAATCAGCCACAAAGAGGCTAATTTTTTACTTACTGGGCATCTTTTCTTACTATTCACATACATTTGAATATCTGCAGAGATGGGCTGTGAGAGCTAAGAACAAAAAGGCCAGGCAGTTTGCTAAGTTGAGGTGAAATATAGTGTCTTAGTGAAGAACATAGGAAAATAGTTAATTAGGAAAGGAACCTGGCATATAACTAAACATAGTGGAATTAAATTAATATTATTCTTAGTAGTTATAACACTTTAATTCAGAGATCTGAATTCAGAATGGGTAAGGGAGTAGAGGAAGCAGGTAATGCTCTCTTAAATTACAAATTAATCCCAGCATTATTTTAGCCTTATTCGTTTTGATAAAATAACTTTGAATCACACAATCACAGAATAGTTTGGGTTGGAAGGGACCTTAAAGATCCTGTACTTCCAACCTTCCTGCTATGCACAGGGACTCCTTTCTGTAGGCCAGGTTGCTCAAAGCCCTGTCCAACATTATCCCTTTCAATTGATTAATTTCACTAGCAGATGCCTAAATAAAAAAAAATAAAAAAACACATTATACCTGCTTGCATAATTTATCATAAGCACTTTGATTAGAAGAACTATTCATTCCAAGGCAAATTAATTGATTTTAGACATATTTATCAAATTAGAACAGATAAGAGATATCTGAGATAATGAGAGATATTAAGACATAATTTCTAGTATGGAAATGAAGCCACCACATGAAACATCAGTTGTGGTCATACGTGAAGTTTACTTACATCCTCATCTGCGTTTGCAGTGTATAAACTGACATCAATATCCTACAAGAAAACAAGAGCTGGAATTATAAACATTAGCTAACAAACAATATCCCGTTCCCTCTCCCTCTCATTCACACTTCTTAGCTGAATGCAGTGCTAAATATTTTATTGACTTCTGTGATTATGTGAAATGCTGATTCTTTTATGAACTTACTTTGGATGTCTTGATCCTTTCCAAATCTTTCAGAACTTCTGCCCATTTGCAATGACCTGCTTCTGTCTTTGGTACATAAGCACTAGGACAGAAGAAACAAGTGACCATTAGGCTAAACAGGAGGTATCTACAATGTTTATGCTGGAAAAAAAGGACTCAGCATTATCAGATAATACAGATACATTGTTTACATGTAAATACATAGGGTAAATATTTGGGGAAAGCAAATGTTATTGACAAATCATAAAATCACATAGATGCTTTAAAAACTTTATCTCATGTCACACACTGTATAAACAATGTGGCTTTTTGAAAAGGCCAGATTTATAGAACATAATGCAAGAGAAAGGTTCAATTACCTGAACCTGATATAAAATACCTAAAATTCTTTTAAAGTGTCAAAATAAAATTCCAAATCCACTCTCTGAAGTGACTGGAGACAAGTAACAGCCGTGATAGTAAAAAATAAGTAATTTTCAGTTGCCATCTAATTGGCATTGACTTTGTAGCTACCATAGGAAGAAGATGATCAGTCCCATGCCATTCTTCAAAAGGCAGAAGCAGTGGCTGTTCAGAAGCCGATAGAGTGGATACTGCAGACAAACGCTGTCCAGGTACGTTCTCTGAAAGACACAACCAAGGCAATACCTTGTCACAATTTGATTCCACTGAATTTTGCTTTAGTAATGACTTCATTAACCAATTTTCCAAGACTCCCAAAAAAGACAAGACCCTGTTGTGTGTAGCTGGAAAGCCCAACTGATTTGTAGCTTGGAGCAATACATAATCATGTTACCAAACAGTTGAACATCAGATGCTGAAGGCAAACTGTGAAATCCTGAACTCATCCTGGGCTCCCTATTTATTTATCAGTTCATACTGCAGGCTGCCATTTAATGCAGAGGCAATATTAAACAACTTTTGTTTTCCACCTCTCCCCTGGATAATTTGTTATCCAAATTCAATGAATTACCTGCATTAACTCCAATATTGTGGTTGCATATGTGTGAGACTCTACATTGAATGCATCAAATACTACAATTATGTGTACAAATGTTAAATAAAATATTTAGATAGAGTATATACTTACATTTCTTTACACAGTATATGTGTGTCTAATAGTGGGCAGTGATGCATTTAAGAATTTCCTCAGTGGAGTTTGGCAACTGGAAATAAGGAAAAGCTGTAAGAAGCTGTGCATTGCCCATCAGGAAACATTTCCCTGTGCACAGCCTGGTAACCTTTATTCCAAAGCCACAAGCCCTTTGATTTAGCTGATAAAGTTCCTTCACAGGCTTAGGTTAATTATCTGCTTTGGTGCAGTGGTTTTGACCCAAGTTTTTATTCCTTTTCATACATGCAATACTCTATAATTGACTCAAAAGATGTTTCTTTAGCAGTAGTTTCTTTACTCACAGACTTGCAAGTAAATATTTTTAAATGGACCAGAGAACATAATAAAACAACAGGTAGCACTGTGCAGTGGTAAAAATATCCAAATGGGAGGTCAGTCCATGCACTATCAGGATTGCAGCTCACTTGCTGAAAGCCACCTTAATAAAGCAGAGCCAGGGCAGTAGTGATCACATCTGTGACAGGACTTCTGGAGAGTATTTGTATCAAATATTTGCTATTCTCTTAAAGAGAAAATTCTTTAAATTCATTAAAACAATCATTTTGTTTTCAAGCCCCAAAGGTACAGCTGAAATAGCATAATTACCCAATCCTACATAAATTTCCACATTCAATAATGGGACACAGTGCCAGACCCTTTTATCCCCTTTGCTTGTCCAAAACCAGTTAAATAAAGGCAATGTAAATGAATGATTCTATGACAATCTGAATTGCAGTAAGGACAGAGCAAGTAACGTGTCCTACACCATCTGAACAACTTCCATACGGAGGATGCGGTGTTATGGTCAGCCAAAGTAGGTCTGCAAGCAAGGTTAAACCTGTCACTGCTTCCACAACAAATGGAAATTGAAAATACGTGAGTACTAAACCCAAAACGTTAAGTACTTGTACGTGTGTATTTTTCAAATGTACAGGAAAGAAAAGGAAACAAATTATTAACTGTTTGGATATAGTCAAGGGAGTGAAATCATTTTGCTATTGTATAGAAAGCCTTTAACCTTTTCACAGTTAACATTGATTTGAAATTGTCATGTTATTTCTTTTGGGTTTGGATTTTGTTAATTTGTTTTTGTTAAATCTGCATACTGACTGTTTTCATTTGGTCAGTATGTTTTCTGAATGTTTTCATTTGGTGTGCTAATCCTTAGAAAAGATCCTATTTTGGTTGGATTGGGGGTTGTTATTATTATTGTTGTTGTTGTTGTTGTGATGTTCAAAAGTAGCCCTATGGGGAAACTCCAAGTGCATTTAAAGGAATTTTAAATCTGATCGGTGGATACAGCTGAAGAAAACATATTTAACCCCAAGTATTAAGAAAATAATTTAAAGTATACTAGAAATATTTTACAATAGCTAAACATTTTTATCATTCTAGAAGCCAGTTTTTAAGAAATGAGATGAGGTGGCAAAAAATTGAAATATGAAAGATTTTTGATGGGTCCATGAGCACAAACCAGCTTTGTAATTTATAATTAGTGTTATGGGGCCTTAAAAAGCTGATTTGACAGGGAGTCCCAGTCCAAATGCATTGACAAAATTATGCTGCAGAACAAAGTGTTCATGGAGAGGAAATAACATAATATCTAGTGAATAATGGTCCAGGGTTATCATTAGTTTGTCATTTGTTTCTTATTTTAAATAATTGTTCACTGTAGTGACACTGGAACACAGTGTTCTTACTATTTAAATGCTGTCTGGATCTTTGGTTTTCTTAAATATTGTAGGTAACTTTTATGTAATAAAATTATATTTGCTAATGTAAAATAAATGCTTTGCTTTTAGAAGTAATAGAAATCTTGTACTGATGATGATGATGTGAAAAATACACTGCATACATACTCTAAAGGGTACTCCATTTGTTCAAAACGAGGTTTTAATGTCAAATATATCCCCCAACACACTCCTTTCATCAGTGCAGGGACATCTTTTACTTGAATTTCTAAATTCTTTCATCCAAATTATTTTGAACAACAGAAGCATTGCTAGCTGGCTTAGAAGCTTTTACAAACTGTTCTCCTGCCTTGAACACATGAAGTTGTAACGTAAAATTTTTCTTTGAGTAATGTCTGGTTTTGATTTCTTACTCTCTGTTACCATTGACTAATTACTCTCTGTCTTCGTTACATCTCTGGTACTTACCCTTGTGAACATTGGACAAAGGAGCAGCTCATATTTACAGACATAAATACTTTTTTTTCCTGTAGCTTCTGTCCTGATTACTTGCTACTCTAAAGATTCAAGCCTTTGGAAGTGAATATATGCTCTTCCAAAAATCAACTATGATATATGCAATAATGCTTGGGAAAGGATTGCTGGTTTTCAAAAACTAATTTAAATTAAATGTTTTAAGAGCAGTTACCTCTGAGTGATACTTAAGGTACAGTAGTATTGTTTTATCTTTAAAGAAGCAAGTTTAGAAGCAAATGAAAAAAATTTTCTTTAACAAAGCAGAAACAGCCAATGACTTTGCTGGTTTGGCTGTTACAGAAACAATAATCTAAGTTACTCAAAAGGAAACATTCATGGCTTTTTACAGTATTTAGGCTACATGTGATGGAAAATACAGGCAGTTAAAATTACATGTTTCTGCCTAAATACCTTATGTCTACCTTCTTTCTTAATATTTGCTTACAAATACGTCCTTGAATCCTTGGGATGGTATAATAATAATTAAGAAAGTTTATTTCCTGGCTGTGCCATTTGGTGCTATTGGACAAAGGTCTTCTCGTTTTTCTCCTTATTTTGAAGAGTATTTTTATTCTTTATTTACATCTTTATTCTTCATCTGTTTCCTTGTTCTTGAAAACAACTGACTAGAAACATACAATGTACTCAGATTTAGAAACTGGTGATAATAGTTTCAGTTTCTATGGGAAAAAGGGAACTACTGCAAGTGTTTTCTTCATGACTGTATCACTCCGGTGGCTCAATATGTTCCCCTGCCAAAACTTTATGTCCATTTCTTTCAAAATCCTGGAATGTCCTGAAAGTCTTTCACCATTTGCAGAAAACCCTCACCCTTTAAAAAACCCAGAGCTCTGAAGTCTAACCTTCTTAATTTTTGGCTACTCTCAAATTTTCTGTAACTTCTTGACTTCTAGCACACAGATTTTTTCCTTGATCAGCCCTTTTCCTTGTTCCCATGAACAAATCAGTGCTCTCAAACACCTCTCTCTTGCAACAATCTATTTTCCCATTTCCCATCTTCATTCTGTAGTGCAACAGATTTCTTGCACGTTATTTATTATTATTATTTTACTCAGTCACTTCTTCTCCCCTGTTCTATAAACGCACGTTCTCAGCATTTTCTCTCTGGCTTCCTGTGCAGCAAAGTACTTTAAATCTTCTTCTCTCTACTGCTGCAAATTTCCCTCTAAACTCTTACCATCACCTCCACCTCTCTTCAGTCCTTTGGCATTTTATTGAGCAACATCTTATGTATGAAGTAGGGGTCTTTTCAGATCCAGATTCAAGTACTGTCTGCATCATGTACAGCAGAGTTTTATTACACCCACTCATTTGCATTGTTGCAGCAGTTCTTCTTCAGTGTTTCTTTTGCCACAATAATTAGAGCCTCCTTTAGAGAACTCTGCCTCCTCCCCCAACAAAATCTCACCCTGTGGCTCTTGTTCTGCTATCCTCTGCTTGTTGGCTCCACTAATTAATTGTTCTGTTCTCTTGCTCTAGTGCAATTACCTTCAAGGGGACAAAGTGCCAAGTGGCTGCACAACTAGAGCGCTGCATCTATTTAAAGTTTTGTATTGTGCATAATACTGGAGCTCCTTCTCCCTTCTCAGAAGCATACAGTATGTCAGAGTCCATAAGACTGAGAAGAAAATCAACTTTTTTCCCTAGTCTTGTACCAAAAGAACGTTCTTTTCGATTATTTTTTTCCCAGGGGAGAAGCTCTGGGGAGTAAAGATTTCATAAACTAATGGAAGTGACTGGAAGAGGAATGGTGCCCATAAAGAAAGCAGTACTTCTGAACTAGATAGACGTTTCCATATTGAGCCCTTAAATAAATAATTTTGAAATCAAATTTTCATGGATTATGAGTAAGTTTTAGAGGAAAGACATGTTCTTAGTGCCTTGTCGTGGAGTAAATGCTGAAAGTCAAAGGCACAGATTCACTGAAGTATCTCTCTGCTCTTTCATTCCTATGCTCCTTTAGGCTCCTTATAGGAAACTACCAAAGGGAAACAAAGCCCTGGATGTCAATTAGTGTCAGACTGTAATTACTCAAATTGATAAAGACAGAGAACCACACTAATGTTCTCTGAGACAATAAGAAACTCCTGTGCAGATGCTACCTATAGGTACAGCCCTCAAACACACTTTCAAAGAAACTTATTTTACATCTCTGGTAACTTCTGAATACCATGTGATGCTGCAGCTGTTAAAGAGTTGCTTCTACACTATCATGATGCCTGAATCCATTGTACTTCCTCTTCTACTTGCTACCAATCTTTGCACAGAAGTCTTGGAAATCTGTCCTCAAGCTCCACCAGGTGTTATCAGCAGCTCTCCTCCTCAAAGCTTTAAGGCAAAGAGAGAGGTTTCCATGCTTCTGTCTGGCTTGTACTTACTGAACCAGAAAGGAAGCCAGTGGAATTACTAGGTCTTTACTGAATGATTGTCCGGCTGAGAGCCAAACCGTGCCTTCATCTGTTAGATGTTTAAGCTTTTATGGCATAGAGTGCTTTCTTAGAAGTTTTGTATTTAGCTAGAGTTAAGCTGGCTAAAGCATTTTTTTCTCAGCATTAAAACTGGGTATTCTTTAAATACGATTCCTATTTGATTACTTCCCTTTCACCTCTTCCCCCCATGAGCTACAGTTTTTCTTGGTTTTGTTGTGTAGTGGTGACATTCTTGTGGAGTACCATCCTACACAGCTTATTCTGCTTGTATTAGGGAAATGCCAACCTTCAAAAGAGTGTTCTCAGTAATCAGCATGGCAGGAGACTCTCTCAGTTTAATCACATTTTGTATTTATATGTTCTTTGTTTGCTTAAGTAGTTGTTGACTTGCTTTGACAGTCCTTCCTTCACCTGTATGTTCCTGCTAATTGACATTTATGCCAGAGAGTAAAGTTTGCAATGCCTGTTTGAAAATTTTGCCAAAAGGTCACATAGTCATTGCTATTCCACTTAACACCTTAAACATCAGAACTTGAACTGTAAGAAATTAAATATTTCCTTTGACCTTTATTTTTTTTGCAAAGCATGCTTGAGGTCCAGAGCTCAGACCATTGCCTTGTGAAGATGTGTCCTATACTTGGCTATAGACCTTACATTTGCCAGATGGCAAAATCCAGTCAGGAAAGAAAATGTATTCTTCTTTCTCTTTTCATCCTTCCATGCAACGTCAATCTTTTCAAGGTACAAATTACTCCTCGAATTGTGAAAGATCAACTTAATGTTTTTGTGATGCAAGGATATATTAATGCTAGGTTAGCTTGCCAAACACAATGATTGATACAGAGACTCCCAAAGTTTTGCTAGTGGCAAAATTATTTTAGCTCAAATACCCAGTAAAGAAAAAGTACTCAGCAAAAAACTCATTTGTAGGGCACAGATGGTTATAGTCGAGCATTTATCCCCAAATGATAAATGCAACCCTTCAGGATGCAATATGTAATAATTAGTTAAAAGGCTTTTCAGAGTAAGTTCTCACAGATAAATAAGCAATGAGAATAAAAGGAGATTCAAAATGTAAAGGGCATTAAGACACAAGACACACAAATTAGAGCCAGAACTAAAGTTTGTTTAGCAGAATGTGTCCTGATCTATACATTTGCTGTTAGGCACTCCTTGTAAATATTTGTGGTATTTTTATCGTAGCAACAAATACTCAACAGGGAATGAGAACATAATTATGGATGAAATTTTTGTGCCTTTAGGGGTAGAATGAAAACATCCAAAACAGCTTTAAACATGGAAACTTGAACAGAAAAAAACCACAAAATTATGTCATATTGATGCATATAGTTGGAAACTATGAAACCATCGAAATAGTTGTTACAGGAACAACTGCTGGACAAATAATATCTCATCCTTAGCAAAATACTGGACTTAAAGACTGTGAGTAAAATCATACACTAATAGAGGTCTGTAACACACCTGTAATAGATAAAAGACTAAAAACAGCAAATGCAGTTCTCAAAATTGTGAAGTAAGGCAGTATTTTCAGAGCTTTTTTGAAAAGAAGAATTATAATCTATGGCCTTCTCTTACAGTGATAATTCCACTGGAATTTGCTGGATCCTGAATTAAGAGGCAGGATGCAGTTTGAAACATTCTACTTTTTCTTCTGCTCTTAATGTTCTTTAAAGAGCAGAAATAAATCCTAATGTGTGACAATTGCCATAGCTTTCCTCAAACCAATGAAATTTTAATTTCCAGAGTTGTTGAGAATTTGACCAAAATATTAACCAGGGAAAAACAGATTCATTGAACAACTGAGGAAGCAGCACACAAACCACTGTAAACAGATCAATGGGCAAAGAAAAAAAACTAGAATCAGGATTCTAAGAACAAAGTATCTCTAGTACAGATTTATTTTAAATGGGATAGGCATGGAAAAGGAAATTTGGAAAAAAAATATTTCTGCTTCATGTTATTTACAAATCATATGTAAATAATAATTCAGTAGAACTTACAGCAACAGGACAATCATTCTTAGTCTCTTGTCTTTGGATACAGGAGAAGTGATGATTGGAAAAACTCTAGTGTGTGTGCTCCAGAAACCTCCCCCTTTCATGCAAATTTTGAATGTATTTTTGTGGAATGTAGCCATCACTGCACACTGAACTAGGTTTTTCTACATGTATCAGGCTGAGTGCAATACAGTACTACTGTGTGTGCAACATCCACATTGTGGTAAAGCATATGGGAGGCATTACTTCAAAATGAGATTTCTCCATAATGTTTTCTTTCAAGCAAGTTTTTGCATCACTTTTGAATGGCAAAGTTAGAAATCAGTTTTGTGTCATTCTAAGCAGGGGCTAATACAGTGTTTTATCTGCCTCACACTCATGGTCTCTATTTAAGAATAAAATAATTACTGGTTATATTAATAACTGTGTGTCAGACTGTGTGCCTGAACACAACTCAGTTTTCTGAAGGCAGCACAACCCTGCTGTCTTACACAGGTTTGTCTTTGCTTTCCCAACAGCTTACTGCTTCCCTGCCACCACAGCAAGGTACTTGTTTTTCCTGAATGGAAGCACAACATTGCAAACAATTTACTTTGCTGTCTTGCAAAGAACAGCAAACAAAGTTGGGGCTTGGCAGGTACCTACCCAAACACCAAGTAAGGCCCTCATGGTCGTTAATCAAATTTAAAAATCACCAAAAACATAAGGCCATTCACATACAGTCTGGCACCTTTTGGTCTGAAAAGCACAATAGGCATTATGCACAGAGACACGTGCCAGAATGCAACTGAAGGCAGCAGGGAAAATTCATGGGAATTATCACAGATGAGTCCCAAGCTGCCACCTGGCTACTGAAACTTCCCTGCTTATATGCTGGAATATATTTAGACTTAGCTTTGTACCCAGGTCTTTGGACTGCATTCTCTATGACTTGCTGCTCATAATAAATCTCTGGGCATTTCAGTGTGGGACCTCATGGAACCAAGGAGCCAGCTGACTCTGTACATGTAAGCCTTACTCTTTGAGGTTTTTTAAAAACTTAAGTGATAGCATTGATTGCCATTTCTAGAAGGGGAACAAAATCAGAAAATGTGGCTGTGTTTTATCTGTCTCAGATCAGACTGAACACATCACCACATTCTTGCTACTTTGATAGATTACACCAATTCCCAAATGAAAACCAGAGCTGTTGCCAGTGCAAACAAACATTTATTTGAAGGCCCAAGAGAGCACAAACTTCCTCCAATGTTCTTTGTGCCCTCTCCACAGGACATGCAAACTGAAGAATTTTACACTTTCCTTCCCTAAAACCAGGAACTTCTGCATTTCTAAGCTTCCAAGCTCACTGATTCTTGCTCCTACTCTCCAGCATACCTTGAAGTTTTCCAAGCTTTTGCAAGAATAGGTCCAGCAGCATTTCAGGCCCAGGAAGCAAAATTTTCTTCCTAATTAATTTCTGAAATTTTACATGCTTGATTTTTCCATTATGCATTCCTGTCGCTACTGTATTCTGTCTCAGAAAGTCTTCCTTGCAATTGATTAGGCTAGATTGAATGCTATCATTTGTTTTACACTTGGACATTGAGCCTGCAAGTTGCTGTGTCTGCTTCTGTCCCACTGGGTTTTTTACCTTTTGCTTTCAGAGCCTGAAGGACATTAGTGATCTTAATCTTATACCTGCATAGACAGCCAGCAACAGTTTTGCATCATAGTGGCCACAAGAGTCATCTTGCTGATGACCTGCTTCATATTAAAACTTCTTTACAGAGCTTCTGCACACTCAAAGGCCCGCAGAAACTCCTGCTGGAAGAATTACCTCCCATATAATGACATTTCATTAGCTTGTGCTTGTCTCCTGTGCTGCATACCTTATGGGGAATAGCATGAGGTTATATTCATAGCAGGCTGAAATAGGTACTCACTCCTGATATGAATTAGAGAAGCACACAAAATTCAGGAGCAGCAGAGCTGACTGCAAGAAAAGCCTGATGTCTCCAACTACTTCCAGCTGAGAATACCAAGGGACGAGCATATTGATACCTCCCTCATATATCCTTGTTTTCCAAGCTTATAGAGCTTGTCAGATTTGGGGCTAGCCTTTTCAAATTTATAGCTTCTCTAGCCCTTTTCCCCCTGCTGCTTACAACACGGCTATATATTTGTTTTTAATTAGTTTATTAGAATTTTATGTAAAAATTTCTTATGTGTAAATATTTTTCAGCTTACATTTCAATTTTTACAGCCACTGTTGACTCCTAAATACAAAATGTGATGGCAAGTAACTTAAAATATTACATTAATGAGGCCTCTTCATAACGTAGTTTTCTGAAGAGCACTGGTTTTACAAGTGTGTGCAACCTAAGAATACATAGCTTTCATTTTTTAGGTCAGATTGACTTTTCTAAAAGTCACAATGTCACAATAAATAAATAATTGAATAAACATACGTATTATTTTCAGATATTACAGTAGAGGAAATGCTGGTGTCTACCCTTTTCCTGAAAACAAATATTTAATTTCTTTCTGACTCTGATTTCTTTATTTTTTCTTTCAATTCACCAGGCACTATGAGAACATTTTCATCATTTGAAAACTGAGCAATCTAGCTGAGAGAAAACAAGTTTGTTCTCTCTTAGTTTTAAATCATGAATTACAAAAAAACTGGGCTTGTGTTTACTAATTCTAAGTACCTGGGAAAATGTAGCATACTTTCAAGATTACTTTTTACACCGAGGCAGGAAAGTGTAAAAGTTTTCAGAGCATGTAGCAAAGTTGCACCTCACCAAGCCAAGTTTGTGATCAGCTGAAGGGACAAATACCAGTTTATTCTATTCATTTCAGTAGGAGTGAAGCATTTATACTACTCAAATTCTTAGCATATTTTTCACAAAGGTGCTTCCCTGTCCTTCAGAAAATCTGAGAGACAGTGAGTAAAAAGAATAACTATTGCTTTGAGAATGCTCTTTTTTTCTTTGGTGTCAGAAATAGTTTAGCTAGTCACATTTAACTCACACAAGACAAGATTCAAATATTCTTTCATCATGCTATTTCCAGTCCCATTTCTTTGGCATCCAGACTGACAAAAATTGTAAGTATATTACAAGATAACCAGAAAGCAAAGAGTTGCTGCTTAAAATTTTATGGGATAAAACCTTTGTAACAGCTAAGAACCTGACTGTATAATTGAAAAAATTGCTTAAAATATGGCATTTTGGTTTCTTTCTGGTCAGAAATGCCAAGTAGGATGTTTAAATGAAGGGGGGTTTTTTTCATTTCCAAAATTTTAGTTGGTTATATAAATTACAGAAAATCATCCTTTAGAAAATAATTTAAGTATAAACAAAAATTCATTTTCATGACTTAAATGTAGGATATTTTGTTTCCT
The DNA here is from genome assembly GCA_027886175.1 of Phylloscopus collybita. NCBI lineage: Eukaryota > Metazoa > Chordata > Aves > Passeriformes > Phylloscopidae > Phylloscopus > Phylloscopus collybita. Next base: position 9,124,352 of record JAJNNQ010000130.1, read on the forward strand.
GATATTTAAGTCAGGACCAAACAGGTGTCAAAGGTCATAGGTGTCATCTTTAACTTTGAGATAAATCCCTCTGTCCCTGTTTGTGGATGCTCCATACTTTTGATATGGTTTCAGCACTGAACTGTTAGGAAAGGTACTGTCAAAACCCCTTAGGTCCTAAAGAGGGCAGAGGATCACTTGTAGCCCTTCATCTTATTGAATCACGTTGTTGTTGAAAAGTCACTTTTATTAGGAGCAATACAGAGCTTGACTTCACTCTCTTCACTGTATCTTGCTCATACATAATAATACATAATAAGTTTTAGTCAAATTATTATCTTGTTAAAAATTGTCACATGTGCACAGTACATAAATTTTCATTATTGTCAAGTCATTCATCTTCAGCTGGATGAAAACTACTAGAAAACTATTTTGTCCTCACTGTGACCCATGTATCCTGAAACTGCACGCAGTTTAAAATGAGACCTGAAATATTCATGTTTCATTTAAATTATGCAGAATAATCTACAGTGACCATAAAATCTTATGAATCTGAGAGATATTTTCAGTTACATGAGGGTAGGAGATGATAGGGGTTTTGTCCTTCAAAAAAAAAAAAAAAAGAAAAGAAAAACGAAAAAAGACAGAAAAAAGAAGGAATTGCTTCAAAAGTAGAACATGAGAAAAGTTAAATTTAAATTCTATAAAGGAAAGCTACACTTTGCATTCTGATCAGCTAGAGACAATGCAAATGGCAGCAGCAGGTACCTATAGCAGAGTTTTCAGCTGGGTTTATGCCCACGCTCCTGAGTGCCAACATAGATTTTCAGGTGAACAACCATGCTCCTCCCTAAAAATTACATTTGTTTCTCCTCTGTGCTTACACAGTGGAATTGCTCTTGAGAGAATGGCTACTAAACCAAATACTTTGCACATAGAACTTCAGTGCTACCTACATAATGCTTCTAAAGAAGATTCTTCAACATTCTGGGCCAGCTATTTGTTGAATGATGCATCTGCAACTGCGTATCACAGCTTAATCTCTTGTAGTAACAGCATTTGGACTCTTCTTAAAATGGAAAAGGATACAAAAAAGACGAGGAAGGATCTTCCAGGACATCTAAATATTGCCTTTTGCCATCATGTTCATAAGAGCCTCTGAAGGGGGAGGTGCTGGGCAGAAGGGGTAAGTAAAAGATACCACCGAATTTGGACCATGCCTGACCTTGGTTGGATCAGCTGTTTTTTGCAGACTAAACAACAATTTGGTCCTAATTTATTTGGCACTTTGAGAATTTTTTTTCTTAAAGACTGGTAGCAAAAATTGTCAGTCTTAGAATAAAATGTCCCCATATATCAGCATAAACTCTATTTAGCAAGAAGTAAAACCTGAGTGCTATCAACATTATTCTCATCTCAGTTCCAAAACTCAGCATTGTACCAGGTACTTGGAAGAAAATTAACTCTATCCCAGTCACAAAGACTGGGAAACTTGAGTCTAAAATGCCACAGCATACCTCTCAAGCTAAATGAGCAATTTTACCTACAAATTAGCGCAGATAGAAGAAGAAATTTTGTAGCTGATTCATATGATTCCAGACCTTAATGTTGATATATTATTTTATCATCTCCCCTTTGCATTAGTATCATTATGCAAAATGAAATTCACATCATTTACTACAAAAAGCTTTAAAGTCATGGCTCTCTAGTAGCCCAGAGAGTTGCATCTTTAAAGGACTGAATCCACCAAATTATGCTTGAAAAGTCTAAGATAAGGCAAACCATGGCACAACCTTTCATTCTGAATAGAAGCAAGGGAACAGGAAAATGGGGTTAGTCTCTAACTGTGTGGAACAGGATAATGAGGTGAGAAACATCCCGTTTTGTATGAAACGAAATGAGCATAACTGCAGGCAAAAAGCTGTAGGCCATTAAATAATACTGTGCTTGTCTGGAATTGTGACAATACAAAATTAAAATGTAAAATCATCTAGTTATCTGGTTAGTTTCTGTGGGAAATGGGAAGTCACAGGAGCAGTCTTTCTACTTGTATGTAGCTGGGGATTTCTGGGAAATGCAAACAACTGGTTAAATAAGAAAAAATGCAGAGCAATTAAGGACAGAGAAGAGAAGAGCACAAATCATGCAAATCAAGACTCTCTGCTGAAAAGTTTGCTTGAATGTGAGACAAGGGGATGTGAAGAACAGCATTCTTAGAATTCAGAGAGGGAAAATACCCACATAAGAATTCAGCCAAGACATAAAGGTTAACAGCTCTACTTTGTAATGAGTATTGTGAGACATAAATCATCTGGTGCATTGTGTCATGTTGCAGGAGAAACAGCTACATTTATAGCAGCTTTCTCTTTATAAGTTTAGTTGGAAGCTGTCTGAGAGCATAGAAAAGAGAACTGCATGATAAATATATATTTTAATATAAACTGTACTTTTTTATAACTAACAGAATTCATCAAAGTAACTGTTCTTTCCATACCTGTTTTCCTTATATCACTACATACAAATGGCACTGTAAGGACTTTTCCTCCCTCAACTGCTGTCTAACCTCCCCAGGATCTCTGTTAGAGATTACTGGGGGATTGTGATCGTAGCCAGTCCAATGAAATCCCACATTACCTTTGAAAGGGCTTAATATGAATCCCTTGTCTTGAGATGAAGTGAGATTTCTAGATTGTATTTAGAGGGGAGGTTTTCTTAATTAAAAAAAAAAAAACAGTGCTAATACCCTGCCACTCGAAGATGCTTTCATTTGAAAGTAAGTTGTTATGGAGACATTTTTTCCTCTTTCCTCCAGGAAAAAAAAAAAAAAAAAGTTTTAAAATTTTCCCAGAAAAACTTCATTGAAGAAAGTATTATATCTTGGCTTGGGTAACTACCATTGAATGTTGTGAAAGAACAGTGATTCACAAATCTGTGCTGGACACTGCTATGATGTCACTCCACCACCCTGCCTGTGATTCAGTCACCAGGCAAAACACTTAGGCAGGAGGATCTCAAGAGACTGTAGAATGACCCACAGAAGAGACTTTGTTTGCTATCCTCACCCGGAGCTAGTGAACAGAAAATATTACATCGTTTTCTCCTTGGTGACAATCATGAAAATTGTATTTTTCATAAGTTTTGGAATGGTTGTTTCATGGTTTTCCCCTTGTTCCTACTACCATCTGGAAAACTTGGAGACAGAGCACATCTTCATTCACTGCAAAAAAAGGTCTGATTCCAGCTTTGGCTGAGGATGTCAGAGGACTGAAGTAATTGGAACACAGACAGGAGAAAAATCCTGCTTGCACTAATGGCTCTTAGAATCAGTGAAGCAAGACATCAGATGAAACGAACATCTCACTCCTTTTTAATTTTGTTCTGTTTGTTTGTTTGTTTGTTTTGTGTTTTTGTGGGTTTTTGTTTTTGTTTTTGTTTGTTTGTTTTGTTTTGTGTTTTTGTGGTTTTTGTTTGTTTTTTGTTTTTGTTGTTTTTTGTTGTTTTTTTGTTGTTGTTGTTAGTTTAGTGGTTTATACTAAAGAAAAGTGTCAGGGGAAAACTTTCATTCAGCAATCTCCTTAACGTTGACCTTCTAGAACCACCGAAGGGCATCACAGCTCACAGACTTGCACTGGACAGGAGCTTCTTCAGTGCCAGGGTAAGGGGTTATTTGTGAGCCTATAGATTAATATCTTCTTTGACTGCTTCCCTGTCAAGTTCTCAAGGACCAGTTAGTTTTAACTTTTTGTTTATGGCCTCTTTTCTTCAGGTGTATGAAGATAACTCATAACAAAGTGGCCAACAGACAGAGACTCTTTTACTCAGTCATTTTGGTGATGGAAGGCTGACATGATTTCTGGGAAACTAACTGGCTGTGAACCTTGGTTCCTAAATTTCTGGTAACGTTGTAACTACCTGTGTATTCTGCAGAGAGTGATGCCTCTTTGAGTTGACCCCTAGAAACTGTTCTGAAACTTCTGACATTATCACAATGTGCTTAAGTTAGCTTTTATGCAGTAGTTTTTAAGACTATTTTATATAAACAATCTCTGTTAAAAACAAGTGAAAAGATAGCTCATCTAGAAAAGCCTCATATAGTTCAAGTCCTTAGTGATTATTAAAGATTTAAAGGAAAAAAATCTGTACAAAACAATCACAGAGTGCACAAAAAATATATTTATTCTTTGTGGTTGGAATCTCTCAGCTTTTTTCCTAACAGTAGATTACTCTACTATGATTTATATTTTCAACTTATCTGCACTTTTAATTCCTTTAAGGGGCACAACATAGGTGCTGCACCTATATGTTACACTTGGGTGTATGCTACACCTGTTTTTAGGTACTAAGCCTTATTGAGAAGGATGTTGTCTTTCTGTTTGTACCTTCAAAGCTACATCATTCACTGTGTATAAATATGAGAAACAGCATAAAATTATTAATTTAGGAGATGATAACGTAATAGCAAAAATACCAAACTTATACACAGCTTTAAAAGGCGTAGTGGTACAGTTGTATTTAAAAATGTTCCCTGGCCTTGGGAACAAACAGAATTGCTTCCAGAACAAGAGACTTCTTTTAAGGTATCATGAAGGATGAAGGCATTTAAATAGGTAAGTCATAACAGAGGCAACATCAGTATGACTGGAGGGCAAAACAAACTTGCTTTCTGATAGTCATACAATCCTGTGTCTGCATCTTGCTACATGAATAATGGCTTTTTATATTCTTTTAAGAGCTGTTGAGGAAATCCTGTAGTCAAAACAACACCGGCTGAATGTGTATTTGAAATGCTCAGTGTAAATAAATTTGCTTGTCACGTATTTGATTTTTTTCACAGCCTTAGAAGAGTAAATAACCTTGGGTTATTTACATGTACTACTGGCAATCATTGTGGAAGGACGGGCATGCTCAAGACAGTGACCCGTGACCTGCTTCCAACTTTCCATAGCCTTCATTGGTGACACGTGAGTTCCAAATTTTTCTCCAAAATCAGGTCTATATTTTCTTGCTTTTAATAAAAGGTAAGACTGATGCAATCACTGGCACTTTGCACAAAATCATACCAGACTATTGGGTAACCAATAATTAATTCAAATTTGAGGTGATTAATTGGTTCTGGGACTTCTGCAGAAAAACAACTGGAAAGCCAGCAGAAAAGATGAGAAAGACTGAGCATAGGACTAACTAACATGAGATTCATCTACCAATGATGAATTAGTAGTAGAAGAATTAGTATGAATAAGAGAACTCTTTGACTTGTAGCCAGTGAATATTAATGCCTTTGTTTGATAAAATTTTATAAATAGTGAAGAGTTTTGATAGTCATTGGTCTGGCTTTGTGGAGGTGCCTCCAACTTCCATTTCTGGGCAGAACTGTAAATAAGACAAATACCTCAGCTCTGTGTGTGGATCTGCCTATTACACAACTTGTTTTGGGACAATACCAAATGCTAATCACTTTGGGGCTATAAAAAGCTCACCTGGCCACACTGCCTACTGGAAATGCAACCACTACTGAATCATCTAGATGTGTGGGAAGCTCTGAAAAGTGCTACAGAGGCTGGACACTTTAAAAGATTCCCCCCCTATAGTAAACACTCTTGAGGATCAGAGGTTTTGGTCTCACATGTTGTGAAATATCAGCCAGACAAAGGGATTAGGTCCAAGCAGAAAAGTTGGCTAGCACTTATTGTGCCACAAATCAACTGAAAAATATGAATGTGGAAAAAAAAAACAAACCCTGATCTATTAACAATGTAATTTGGTACAACTGAACAAGGAGAGGAAAAACCAATGTAAAAATTATAGAGTGTAAGGATTTCATATAAAATACAGGGGATATTTCCAAGCCTTAAATTTGTTCTATTTCCTACTTTTCATGTTGGGTTGTGAAATAACATTCAGAGCTTTGTTTAAATTTCAAAAAATGTCATGTTGTTTCAGTGATCCTTACCTGACTCTGAAGCCTGCTCAATGCTCCAGCAGAGTTTTGTGTTGGCCGTGCCGTCCTCAGCATCCTGCCTGTCGGACCATTACTCAGAAGAGAAGCACAGCATCTGGATCAGGAAACTACATTTTGAGACCTACACGTGGGGGAAAAAAAATGTAAGTATAAAGCCACAATAGCTTTCTGAGTGGCTTTCAGCCCATCCTTCAAAATCATTCCAATCAGGAAGCCTCTGAAATTTCACGAGTAACTTCTGCAAGACCCCTGTTATGTATTCTAAATTATTGGAAAACACAAGACAGACTTTTTGAAAAGGTTATTTTTATTTGTATAATTGAATCCCATCTTTGAATGCTGTAGGATAAAGGGGGTTCCCCTGGAAAATGCATATTGTCAGCAATAGATCATTTTTTGTGATTTCTCATGACAATCATGGCGACTGTCTTAACAAGCTCATTGCCCTTTTTATTACCTTCCTCCAGATGACACAATAAAAGACAATTGGAAGGTTTCACCTTTCTTTTATAGATTTTTCCCCAGATTTGTGTTCATATCCTGCAAGTGTTGTGGTTGAAGAAACAAGCAAATTTTTGTTCAAGCAATGGGTTTTGTACTCATAGTTAGACCTCAAAGAAATACAGCAGAAAATGAAAGCATGTTGACAAAACAGTTTATTTGCACATTGATATTAGTATTTTTTATAAAAGCAGTCTCAACATAACCTGCAAAAAAATAAATTTCTGAAGGAGGCTCCCTACGGAAGTTGTAGAAGCTCCATCCTCAGAGGTATTGAAAAATCAACCAAACCTGGAGCAACCAGCTGTGATGTTAAAGTTAGCCCAGCTTTAGATTTAGAACCTCCCAGGTGGGAGGCTCGAGGAAGGGTCCTGCGTGTGCCTCTTCCAAATGTGAACCATACAATGAAATTAGGCCTTGAATTAAAAGAAATGTGGTGGCGGATGAAAATATGAAAAACACACAGAGATGTGTGATTGCATAAGCATTGTCTTCTTAGAAAATTAAGCACAGAGAATTTCAGAGATTTGGGCTGAGAACATAGTCTTGATTCTGTAATATGTAAAGGCACTATTGCCAGTTTTGTAGCCCTTCAGCAGCTGGCTCTCAAACAATAAGACTCAGTTTCAGTTACCTTTATTTTGATCAAAATGAACTTGGAGCTGGAATTTCCTACACTGAATTATTTACTCAGGCTGGTGATTTTTTTTTAAGTCCCCTTAAGAGTAATTCACTCATTTCCAAAAACAGATCAGCAGAAAATATGCATTTCTTTTGTATAAAGAAAATATTTATAAGCATTTAATTAAAGCTGTTCTTTTTTGTAGTGCTTTCAAGTTTGGCAGCCTAGGAAACCTGCATAAACTTGGCCAACTCCTGAGTGGCTTATTTTATTTACATTATTGCAGAAGAGATTTTTTGGCATTGTGTAGGTGGTCTCCAGCAGTCTCTTCACTGACATATTCCATCTCAGAACTTCCAAGGCAAGCAGAACTTTTTGGGTATGTGTACATATATATAAAACAGGCTTCCTACAGGAATGGTGTCGTGAAGGCTTAGGAACAGAAATCAGTGATGCTGCTGGTGCACAGCAGTGGAATTTGAGTTGTATGACTGGATGGAGAACAAAGGAAAAAGAATTAGGACATGGTGGAGGTGAAAGGAAGGAGAATGAGGGTAGCAGAAGTAGAAGGATTTATGATCACTAAAGCATATTCTACTCAAGAACTTCAAACTCAATCCTATGCTCACTGCCTTCCCATGAATTCATAATTATAAATAGGTATTAAATCTTTAATCACAGTATGATGTAATGATTTCCTTTTTCTCATACAGCATTTGTGAACCAACTGGATTGTTTTCACCGAGTGGAACAAGCTCCTGGAATAAAACCAAACTAAAGCAAACCCCTGTATAAATATCTTAGTTTGAAAAAAAGATGTGTAGAAAAGGAGACACAAGATCATAGGAAAAAAAAAAACAAACCTGTATTCAGTGACAAAGACAGCTGGATCTCACCATCTTCCTGTGATTTGGGTGAGCTTCTTAACACAGATTTTTCACAAGCAGCAATAATTTCTTACAAGAAATCCTTCCTTTTAGTTGCTTTGCATATCTGCTCCTAGGATGGGATGCTTCATGCTCCCCAAGCAAATATTTCTAGTTGCTCTAGTCAGCTAGCTCAGATGCTAGCTCTGGTTTCTCCAGGGTAGAAGTAACAGCTTGAAGAAAAATATGCCCTTGTAGAGCTTAGTTCAAAATGACTATGAGTCCTCACAGCTGCACCAGAACACATTGGGGGCTAAAGTGAACACAGAAAATTTTAGAGGATGCTAAACAATCACTCAAAATAAAAACAAAAATTCATCACAAGGTATCACATACTGGGCCCAAAATATTTAGGTTCTTCCAATACTTTTGCATTTTTAAAGTGAAACTCCTCTTTTCCTCTTTGAGAAAAATTAATTAATCCATGATGAAGAAGAAAATGCATAATATACTAGTAAGTGACATATAAATATATATACACATATACATACATGCATACACACACACACATATATATTCTAGCCAGTGTAAAATCACATTTCTTGTGCCCATGAAAGTAATTACTATAAGATAATGTGGCTAAGGTTCTGGACCTTTTTTAATCAATAAAAATTATTGAAAATTAAATAAAATGAGTGAAAGAAAGCTGTAAGCAGTGAGGCAGCATATGTGAACCCCAGTCTGATGACTCTGGCCATCACCAGCATCCCAGCGTTGGTCACGGCAGGACAGGTTTACCCTTGGAATCCCCAGGCTGAGGACAGGCACCAGTGCAATCCCAGTGCCACCCTCCTCTCACCCCCTCTGCTGCCCAGCCTCTCCCCAGTACAACTAATCACAGTATCAGCATTAATCAAACTCAGGAATGTGGAACAACCATTGACCTATTTACTCTTTCATGATGCAGCGTAAAGAAAACCTCTAGGAGCTAGACAATTGTCAAAGTACACTGCCAGGGAAACAGACTGTACTCCTTGTTTTTCTGCCAAAGGTTACAGTACTTGAGCCTTTGAGAGCCACTCAACACTCACACTCCTGTGTCTTTATAAGCACTCCACACACCCTTTGCTCTAATAGGTATGCCTCTTCTGTCCCTGTCATTTTCATAGAATTCAGCCTGGGGTTAGTTTGACATTCAGCCTGAGGCAACTTGACTGTATGGCTTACACAAACAGATACAATTTGTTATTTTTGAGCAAGTGTGCTCATATTGGTAGCTTTTGCTCTTACAAGTAGGTTGGTGGCAGTAACCAGCTGCAGCTTTCAGAAGTCAGGCACATAGATTTCCATAGAGTCTCTGCAAAACCTCTCCTTAGTTCTGGAAGGGCAGGTAAGGGTCCCACTTCCCCTTACAAGATAGACAGCAGTTTTGTCACTTGCCAGAATGTATGCAGGCCCCACTGGCAGAAGTGCCATAATTCTTAATTAGCCAACGCAGCATCAAAAGAGGCCACAGAATTCATGCCCAGCTTTCTATAATGTTGCTTATCAACCAAAAAGAACCAATGTTAATAGTATGTTAACAACATATTAACAGTAGTTAAAATGGGTTTTAAGATATGTGAAGTGAACCTTCCACTCTTGTTCTTTCACAAAAAAATGGGCCTCCTGCTGTATATGTTGTTCACCAGATTTTTAGCTCAACAACTGTATTGTCCAATTTGTATCTCCACAAGCACAGTCTATGGCAGAGTGTGACACAACAGAGTCAATGAGATCAGGTCCTTTCTCCAGCAGAGACAGTAAAGTTTCCCACACTGTCTTTCTTTATAGCTTAAACTCTAGGGAAGAAAATTAACACTTGACATTCACAGCCTTCTGGTGGAGTCTGTGGCCAGGGAAAGGTGCAGTGGGAACTGTTTTTGACTAGCAGTTTAGAATGTGTTGGTCCATCTACTCAAAAATAAATTGCAGCCAGTAAATTTTCTTCTCTTATATTTTAACTTACAAAAACATATCCTAATATATTTGATAAATTTCAATCAGGAGTGGGCTGGATTAGCAACTTTGGTATAAGCCTTTTTTACCTACTGCAGAGTGCAACCCTTTTAGTCTACATGTATTTTTATTCTTTTAAAAGCAGTTCCTCAGTGGGCAAAAAAAAAACAACAAAAAACATCCACCATTTCTTGGTAAAGAATATTTAAGAATTGACATTAGAGTTAATTGGTAAACTATTAAACTGTTCAGTTGTAATGTATACCAGCTGTATCAACAATGTCTGAATAATCACCCTATGCCACCACTAACAGATGACACACCTTATCTGTTATAGCATGAAATACTGTATGATCATTTGTAATGACTCAAGTATCCAGTTACCTGCTTACAATAATTCATCAGCAGGGACAACAGCTTAATTATATAGTACATCTCCTGATGGCTTCCAAATATTTCTGCCATTCCTCACTAAACTCTAAGGGAAATAATAAATAAATAAATAGGAACCTGTTTCCTTATTTTACAGTAGTACATTAATTTATGAATGGAAGACAGAAAGCTTCTATTAGCTGCCAAGGTGCCTAAATTCTTTGTGTTCTCATCATGATATAAAGATCTATCCCTACGCACCCATAAATCTTGGCAGATGGTGGAGAACAGCCCCCAAATCAGTTAAAGGATGTGGAGGAAATCCTAGACCAGAGAGTCCTAGAGAATTGTGCAAAATATTATCTCAAAGATGACACTCAGCCCATGTCAAATGGGATTTCTGTCTACACTGATATAGTACAGGCAGCTTGGATGAAATGTCTTTCTCTTTTGGTTCCACCTTCAGGTTCATTCTGAGCATGCGATCACAGGATCCATCTTGGGAACAGCACTGGACCAGCAAGAGCAGAGGAACCTCCAGTGTGCAGGAACCTTCTCTGTTTGGCACAGAGGCAGTGAGAAGGTAAATTGATATGGGATCAACAATATGAAACCAGAAGTCCTCTCTTCTATGAAAGAGCAATCTGACTGTGAGGTATCAGGGGCCTCCAACATGGTTCTGTCCCATTAAACATCAGCTCAAAAAGGAGTTCTGAGCAGACATTCCCATGAGGCATTATTAATAGTGCTTTCCACTCGAGTCTGCTCTTCGCAGAAACACACTCTTGTCACCTTGTTGGTTAATATGTCGGCATTCATTCTTGGAATGAATTTCTGTTCTATCAAAACCTGTAAAATGAGAATCAGACACCTCAGCTGAGTGAGAATATGTTTTTAAATTTTGTAGCTGTTTATAGAAAATGAGATTTTGCTTCATACACGTTTCTCTGAGAAATCAGTAGCTGATAATAAGTAACTGAGAATGGGGATTTCCTCCCTCCATTTCTAAGCAGTTACTATAAAAATACTTTTGAAAATTAGAAAAATTTTAGCATGCATGGAGCGCAAATGGACATGTTTGGGATGATCTTGTTTTGCCTAGCACTATAATTTGATGTAGAGAATTGGGAATGCATTATAATAATGAGAATTGGCAGTGAATTACAGTCCTGTAGTTAAAATAACCTTTAAAGTCACTATCTTCCATTATGAGTGTTTAAGTGCACAGAAAAGCCTCATAAAAATCCAAAATGGGAATGCATGAGTATTCACTCTCCTGGGTTTTAACTCCTAGTGATGGTGCAGTGTCAAAATAGAAAATATAGCAACAAGACTGAGTCATGTAAAAAAACAGGAGGAGTAAAATCTGTACTTTTGTGCAGATTAACAAGTTTGTTCCAAAAACTGATAATGGGCTGCTGTGCTTCCCTGATCCCTGCAAGCAGCAGCACTGTGCTGGCCTGCAGAGCAGAGACCCACTCTGGGTCACAAACCCCACGGTTTGGATAGAACGGGATGTCTCAGTCAGCTGTTCCAGACTGCCTTTCTCCCCGCTGTGCTGGCTGCACAAGCTGTACTCTCTGAGAACAGAAAAGAGAAACATTGTTCGAACAGAACCCTGAACCTGACACTGTCAGGTTTGTGTCAAATGTATCACTGTCCATGGCGTGAAGGATCCTACAAGCTGAGGATGAACTTTTCACTCATAAGAAAAAATCTAGCATTGTATTATACATACTGCCCAACCACTCCACATCAGCCTGTACCTCTGTCCCCTGTGACCCTTCTTTATTTTCAGTGAACCCTTAGGCAGCCTTAGAAAGGATTTTTTTCCCCCAGAGTATTTTATTTTTCTTAGGCAGCCTTAGAATGGATCTATTTTCCCATAAGTGTATTTTTCCCAGAGAATTCAAACATTCATAATGACAGCAAGACAGTGCATACATAATGACATCATAGAACTGTTTAGGTTGGAAAAGACCTTTAAGGTCATTGTGTCATTAGCCTGAGCAACACACCTATGAGTCCTTTAATGATCTTCAGTGTTGGAAACTCTACCACTTCCCTGGACAGCCTGTTCCAATGCTGGAGCACTCTTTTAGTGAAGAAACTTTTTGTATTATGCAATCTGAACCTTCCCTGGCACAACTTGAGGCTGTTTCATCTTGTCTTATCACTTGTTACCTGGGGAAAAAATTCAATCTCCACCTGGCTACAACCTCATTTCAGGGACTTATAGAGAGCACTAGGGTCATGCCCAAGCCTCCATTTCTCCAGACTAAACACCCCCAGTTCCCTCAGCTGCTCCTTATAGGACTTGTGCTCCAGACCCTTCCCCAGCTCCACTGCCCTTCTCTGGACAGGCTCCAGCCCCTCACTGCCTTTCTTGTAGTGAGGGGCCCAGAACTGGGCACAGCACTCGAGGTGTGGCCTCAGCAGTGCCCAGTACAGGGGGACAATCACTGCCCTGGTCCTACAGGCCACATTATTGCTGATCCAGGCCAGGATGCCTCTGGCCTTCTTGGCCACCTGGGCACAGCTGGCTCATGTTCTGCTGCTGTCACCCAGCACCCCCACGTCCTTTCCAACCAGGCAATTTTCCAGCCATTCTGCCCCAAGTCTGTAGTGTTGCACGGGGTTGAACTTTGGCACTTGGCCTTGTTCAACCAAACACAGTTGAACAGTTGTGCTTGGTCCCTCGATCCAGCCTGTCCAGGTCCCTGCAGAGTCTTCCTACCCTCCAGGAGGTCAGCACTCCCACCCATCTTGTTATCTGCATACTGAGGGTGCACTTGACACCTTCATCCAGATCATTGATAAAGACACTGAACAGGGCTGGTCCCAGCACTGAGCCCTGGAGAACCCCACTGGTGACTGGCTGCCAGCTGTATTAAATTCCATTCACCGCCTCTCTAGGCTTGGGTAACCAGACAGTTTTTCACCCAGCAAAGAGTACCCCAGTCTGACCCATGACCATCCAGTTTCTCCAGAAGAATGCTGTGGAGGGGAATCAGATAAGACAAGCAGGACTTGCCTTATGCCCTTGCTGACTGGGCCTGATCCTCTGGTTGCCCAGTACTTGACACAGGATAGCACAAGAGATGATCTGCTCCGTCACCTTCCCCAGCAGGCTGACAGGTCTGGTCTTGTTACTGATGTATTCACAGAAATATTCCTTTGTGTCTTTTAGGGCAGCAGCCAGATAAAGCTGCAGTTGGGCTTTGGCCCTCCTGATTTTCTTCGTGCTTAATCTCTTGTTTGCTCCTGTTGTGTGCACTGGGGTAGAGGCAATTCCGTTGAGATGTTGATTCCAGCGCCTCCTTGGAGAGAAGCTCTAATTCCTACATGACCATTCTCAGGTGCTTCCATGGTTTCTAAAACATCACTGACTGTTGTGTCTTTGTTGCCATATGGATCTCCATCCCCTACCTCCAGTGGCAGACAGAAGGAACTTGTTAGCACATAGTCACTCAAAAACTGGTGGGCTACCTTCAAGTTTGCCTCTAGTGAGCCTGCCTGGTTTTACACCTTTCCCCATTTTAGTTTAAAGTTGTTTTGATAAGCCCTGCTAACTTCTGTGCAAAGATCCTTTTCCTCCTATGGGAAAGCTCTACCCCATCCATTGCCAGCAGGTCTGGTGTTAAGTAGGCTGAATCACGATCAAAGTCCCTAAGTTCTGTGGGTGACACCAGGCTTGGAGCCAGGTATCTGCTGGATTGTACCATTCCTTCTCTGCAACTGGATGGATAGAGGAGAGCAACAGTTGTGCTCTTGATCCCTTAACAGCCATCCCAAGGCCCTGGAGTCTCTTAATTGCCCTTGAACTTCTTGTTGCAACTTCATCACTGCCTACCTAAAAACCAGAAAATGGATAATAACCCAAGGGTTGTGCCACAGGAGGACACTTTCACCTCACAATCTTTAACCCAGGCCCCAGAAAGGATGCAGACTTCCTGAAGAAGACCATTTCTGGTCTGCATAGGGGGCTCTCTGTCCTCTTCAGACATCCACCTGTCTTTTTCTCTTTATGGAAGCAATTTTGACACAGGGCACAGGCTGAATTAACTTCACTGGCACCGCCAAGCCCGATGGTCCATCCTCCTCATTATTGTTCCATTCCAGTTGCAGAGCCTTCCACTCATGCCAGGTCACCTGGGGTGCTGGAGCAGTCACAGGTGAGATGTGCAGGAGCCTGTTGACATTCCTCTATTCCTCAAGGCAGTGTGCTCTGCCAGGCTGAGAGAGGACCAGGAATCCCCTGTGTCATGCAGGGCCTGTCTCGCGATGCAATTCCAGCAGTTTGTCTCTCACACACCCCTGGATATCCTCGTTCCTGGAGCTCTGGCACGGGGTGTAATTCCCACAGTCTGCGTCCCCCTCACCCTGGATTTCCCCACTCCCAGAGCACTGGTCCCTGTACCAGGAGGTGCCCACTGCTGCCTCTGGTGCAACTGCAGAGCAAGGCACAGCTGTAAAATCTAAGCTTAGAACAGCCCAATAGACTCCCAAATTTAACACCTCTATTAAGCTATAAATATTATTTGTTTAGACTATGCTGATCTATAATTATCTCCTTCCAAGATGCATATATATATATAACCAAGTGATACCTTCCCACTTAACTGGTACATGCCAAAGAAACATGTAACTATAAACAGAAATAAACACAATCCCAAGAGACAAAGGAAGTGCTGCACTACGTACTGCTTGGAAAGTACAGCCAAACACGCTGTGGTAATTATCATCAGGAGTTTGTTCCGCAGTATAAGACTCTCTTAAAAGAAAGCTGCCTAAAAATATCTTCTTTACACAGAAGGAACTGCAAGACAGTGGTTGTGCACAGGAAGGAGGATTTCCTATTAGACTCACACAGATATAATTTTGCAGATTTTGACAATACAACCCGTGAGAAGTTTCTGTCCCCCGGATCTTTTCCCTCTTTTCCAACCTAAATGAAGTTATGATTCTATGATTAGGTAGAAAGCGTTATTTTTAACAAGACTCATCAGTGCATATGTACTCTTGTTTACTACTGATTAAAACTTCCCTATTACATTGCTATCATCTACAGAAACTCTGTTTTCGGTAGGATTCCACTGACTGCAGATTTTCTGTTCTCTGCCTGCATTTAATACTCTTTCAACTGTATACACTAAGAATTAAATAACTTTTCTCCCAGTTTTTGGGGTTTTTTTTTGCCTGTCCTTTCTATGTTAACCAGGCTCTGAGCAGTAGCTCTGTTTTCTCTTTTTTTGCTGAGTGAATTTGTTAGCAAACAATGACAAATTTTCAGGCAAGCACCAGTTTTCTCTATTTGCTGATTTCTCTGCAGAAATGGCAGAAACGGAGAAACAGGTGCCAAGTGCAAGGTTAAATACAATACTTAAACTATGCTTTTTATAACAAATCTTATTAGACAGTTTTTAAAGCATTTAATATTTTCAAGCTAAGCTCTAAATTCCCTCATCTTTTTAATACAAAGAAGAAAAAAAGGAAAAACGAGGATGTCAAAAGTCGTGAAATACTCACAAGTTTCGGAGTGCTGAGCAGCAAGTCAACATGACACAGAAGTTAGGATAAGATTTTCACAAGTGACAGCAGCAGACGCTCCACCCCCTCCTCCATTCTGTTTTGCTTTCAGCTGTTATATAAATAAATTTGTACCTAATAAGGTGGAAATTACTCTTGTGACAAAGGGCAGACCACAGGAATTTCCTACCACCACTTCCAAGCAACTTTCAGACTTGGGGGGAAAAAAACTTAAACAAAACAACACAAAAAAACTCCCCAAAACCTATGGAGAAATATATATGCCTGCAATTTAGAAGGCAGGAAAGTGATTGCCAAAGGAAAGGCAGCTGACTGACTGCTATCTGAAGCATGGACTTTCCTGGACATTCTGGTTTAGCATTCTCTAAAGGGAAGAAGGCTCGCGGTTTGCGCCCTCGTGGCTGCACCCTGCAGCTTAAGTGCAACCTCCTGGCCACGGCTCGGCAGAGTTGCCAGACCCTGAAGCAGACTCTGTAACTTTGTCCCGTGACTCCTCCTCCTCTTTGTAACCCGAACAGCGTTTTTTTTTTTTCACTGGGGCAGCTGCCTCAGGAGGGAAAATGCAGTGGCCTTTCAGGACAACCCCAAGAGGCTATGGAAGAAGGTTGTGAGGACACAAGACAGCTTCTCCAAGTCTTCTCTTTCTGTCTTGCTGTGGAACAGGGCAGAGGTGGCATAGCCCAGCAGAAGAAGATCCTTATAAAGGAGCTGAAAAGAATAATTTGCAAATTGCATTGAAATCCAAAGTTGTGGATTTTTAGCTGTTAAGAAAAGTGGAGGTTTAGTGTCTATAATATAATCACTGGGAATGGCAGCTGTAATCCTGAAATCCTGCCTAGACACTTCATCATAAAAACCCCCCTTTTTTTCCTTCAGGTAAACTTGAATGTCTTGAGGATGAGGCTTGGCAGCTCCCCAAGAGTACTGTTGGGTTTCCAAGAAGCATCACTTATCTATGTAAGGTTCATGCATTCAAGAGGCAATAGTGAAAACAGTATTGATCTCTGCAATCTTCTTTATATCCTCAGCTGTGCTGTTCTGGGTGCTGCTTGTTATTCTCTGCATGTCACACTGACATGGTAAAAATATTGTGCAACTAAATGACAGGGTTTTAGAAATTACTCTGGCTCCATACTGAAAAAGAGATGAGCTTCTGGAGCTGGGCATTTCCTTCTTGTTTCTCAGTGAAATAATGTTTCTTTTCAGGAACACTACTTATAAAACAATACCAGTTAGTTCACTGTACTGGTGTGTTCTATTAAGAAAAATTCCAAAAATCTATTTATGAACATAAATAAGACTTCTGTATCTTTAACAGCTGTTACGCAAGTGAGAGAAACTGGGCCTGGGACTGAATGTGTCCAGGGAGTTGTTACAGGTGGCTGCATGACAAATTCATTGTGTGGGACAGCTCGCTGCTATTTCTTAGCACCCTGGTGTCCTGTGGTCCAACATTTGGGTCCAGGATCCATTCTGCAGAGAAGGCAACAGAATGAAATGCCACCACACTAATTACCTCCTGCGTAGGTTCAGATTTGCAGTCACTGCCACTGCAAAGGAAAAAAAAAAAAAGCAGATCTCACAATTTTATGCTTGTCAGGGACTCTTGGCTCCCACATGGTACCTTATCTGTGCCTCCAGAAAAAGCAGCTACTCGAGCTCCTGGTACTTTGCCTCAATGCAGGCTGTGAATGTCACTTTTTAAGCAGGTGTACAGACATGACAGGTGAAATCTGCTTCACCTGGCAGCTGCTAGAAACCTGGGCAGGATTTGAAAGCGAAAATAAGAACACAGACTTTCCACAGCTAGTGACAGGTTATGAAGAGAAGTACCAGCATTGCAGGAAAAACCTCACCTTGGATAAATATTTAAACCAAAGGAACATATCCATTTATTGACTGTCTTACCATAAGAGCACTTATTTTCAGACAAGAGTGGTCATAAATATCTGTTTCTTGAGCTCACTCCAGTTCAAAGGGTGAGAGTAATTAATATCAAGTGTACATGTGTGTACATGTACAAACTTGGACTTGGATCCCAAGGTGTCTCATATTTGCCACTCTTTAAACCTGAAAGAAAATGGACTGTTTTCCATTTGCTTTTCTCTTTGCTGTGATGCTTTTGCTATGCTGAATTTGACAGAATTTTCTAAACTAGGAGAAATTCATAAGCAAACAGACAAAGACAAGCACACAAAGACTGAGGTATTAACTAATTATGTGAGAATAGGGAAAGAATAACTTGCTTACTTTTTTTTTTTTAATCACTTTCCCAACAATTTCCTTTGCACACAGCAAAATGGAATCATTGTATATAGAGTAGATTTTTTAAATTATCCCTCTGGGTTTGTTCATTTCTAGAGCACTGTGTTTGCTGGCATTTCTAAAGTTTAAAATATATTTCTAGCTTAAGATAAAAACTATTCCTAAAAAATTACATTTGTTGTATATAAAAGTAATGCAAGTGTCGGTATATATTATATTACAGTAGGGTGGCAATACCACCAGTACTTCCTCAAAATTTAACTCTCATTCATTTTCTTAATTACACAAAAATGCGCTCCCTAATCACACAGGAGACAGTTTATAATCATCTACTTGCTACTAACCATATCAAGGTGTTTATTTATAGTATAAATTATTCTCAGATTCTCTTACAAGCAAAATAAGCCTTTCTAATTTATGTGGGTTTCATTTATAGTGGACACGGGCTGTTTGGCAAGTTGCTGGCAATTATTCTCACTAAGGAGCAACTAAATTTTAACTTAGTCTTTTAAGTGCAGTGATAAAGAACGTGAATGCAAACAGTAAAGTGAAAACAGATGCATGACTGTCATTTTGGAAATAAAGCAGGAAAACTGGAAACTCAAACATGACCATCCTGATTTGAAGAAACATTACCCAAATGTTTTGTGCAACTGCATGACACTCAACAAGAAGTGTTTGTGTTTTCTTTACTCCTAAAAGTCTGCCCATGTTCTCATGGAAATCCTTTGGAATTGGTGTTGATTCTTTCACTGAACACCAGGAGAAGGAAGTACTGCTACAGGAGGGGGAGTGAAGAAATGAGGGGGAGGAAGGCTTTTCCAGAGCAGTCTGTGTGATCCGGTGGGTATGCAAAAACCAGTAGTTCTAGCAAACACAGACCCCTGTAGGATGGCCCCAGCTGACTCAGCCCAAATCCAACTTCATTTGCTAAATTTCTGAATGCCTAAAGAGGGGAGTGCACTACACTCTTCTCACCTACTGTTTTAGTATCAGTCACTTTTTAATAAAAGGTCTTGAAATGGAGACCTTCACTGGTAAGTTACCAGCTCTGATAAGACATAATGCTCTATAATGTTTTTGATTTTCTTTAAATGATTTCCAAAACTTTTAGCAAACCTGAACCCAAATATACAGGAACATGCAGAAGACAATAATTGCAATTTAAAACATATCTCTGCCAAAGTACTTTTTTTGGTTTTATAATGTTCCTGCTGTCTTTGAATTTTTGCTTCAGGACTGAACTACTACATTGTCAATTAACAACCCTGTGAATTGCTGCATAGGAAAATGAAGAAACTGTTGGGCTTTTTTTCCCTCTAGGTGACAGGGTGGTTCTAAAAAGCTGATAAGGCTCCCTCCACCATTGCCAGAGTGGCAGCCAGAGGAGATAGTTCCAGGGGAAACAGCCTTTTGCTTTGAGAAGTCACATCCCAGTCATCCATCCCAGCCACTTCACAGTCATCCAGCAGCCTTTACCATTACTCCATGGTGGTTCAGCAAAGGTGAGCCTTGATTCTAGTGATGGGGGCCAGCAGCAGAGTGCCTTACCACTGAGAAGGACATGACAGAGGGGAGCTTGTATGGTGAGGGACTCACACCAATCTGTCTTTCAGATAAGGTAAAAAGGTGCATTTATGGAAACTGTCATGTTCATACACATAACTAAATTTGGTATTTGTTCTGCACCAGTGCTGTAACCACACACCAATATTCAGACTGAAATAATTCTATGGAGTAGTTATTCCTGTAATAGAACATGTTACTAGGTGGGAATGTGGCACCCTCTAAAAATCGAGGCAACTTCTGCTTCATGGCTCGTATAGGGCTATAATCTGTCTCCTTTTTTTTCATAATAAATTGTAATGCTTCCTAAATTATAGACTCTTCAGATTGCTTATTAAAAACTGGCATTGCAAAACTGCTATTTAATTTCTAGGCACATCTGGAGAGACATTATTATTATGCCTTTCAGAAGCACGCACAATATTTCTGGCATGTTATAATTTATCAACTATTGCCAGTAAGAATGAGCTATTCCTATTTAAAGAGACAGTGTTTCCAAGCAAAACCAAATCAGTTGCTAAATCAGAAAAAACAGAACAAAGGGAAAGGCATTTAATGCATAAAATGTGTAGAAATATGTTTCTGAATCTGTTAAAAGTTAACACAGAGAAATGTGCAGCTCTTAGTTTGAGTTGTGTTAGGAGCATGTAATCTTAAGTGCCAGGTGAACATATACTACTCTATTAAGACAAAATATTTGCAGTATTTCAGCCTACAAGTTTTCCTAAGAAAGTTGCTCTTCAAATTGCATGACAGGAAAATTCTACATATAAAATAATTATATGAGTAAAAAAAGCTGGCTAACATCCCAAAAGGAATCCTTTCACTTTAGAGGTTCTCTCGAATTATACTTGTGTTATTTCTCTCTGTGTTAGTCAGACTTGAGAGGAGCAGCCAGATCCCAAAGCTCTTGCAGTTCACACTCTCTGATGCAGGGAACTATGTGCCAAATCCACAAAACCATTGATGACTGTAATCCTTACATTCCAAGATAGTTCTCACAGGACCAGAACTCAAGTGCTTCTTTGGAATTAGGTGCAGTGCTACTTGACCTCAGATGACTGGACACCTTCTGCACTGGGTAGCTGGAGCCCAGAGCAGTGCCTTGGGGAAGTAGGCACATTTCCCTGTTGGGTTGCATGCTGAACAGAGCAATGCCTTAATAAGCCAAGTAGCAGTGCTGGCAAGAGCCTTTTGAGCATTTAAATGCCCTTGGCTGCCTCCAAACAGGATCTGTAGCTCAGAATCCTCCCCTGAAAGCAGCATGTTTATACAGTATAAAGCACAGCGTCCAGAATGTGTCAGTCTTTTTTTTTTTTTTCTAGACAAGCATTTTCTAAGTGTTTCTCAACAGAAATTCCAGAACAGTGAGTTCAAGAGTCAAAATTTTACATTACAATAATAAACTGAGTCTCTTGGGAGAGGGAGGGTGGATTCCTTTCCTCTCAGCTAACAATTTGTTCAAACATTTTCCCAAAATCTCTCAGTCTCAGTCCATGCAGACACTCTCTCTGAGGTTAGCAGCCGGCCTTGTGGCTCACTTTGCCATTTGTAGTTGAAGCTTTAAGGAACACAGGAAAATTTGATCCTAAGCCATATGTCCTAGCAAAAAAGTCCTACTAGAAAGAATAACATGAGAGAGATTAATAAACTAGAGAAATGAAAGAGGAATGCAACTGAGTAATGATGTTCATTCCATCAAGATGATTTCCCTTTTTTTCTTCTTAAATACTAAAGTAAAATAACCATGACATTTGTATCAAATTTCTTGTCTTATATTAGTTTTATAGTTTCTTTATGCTCTAATGCAACTCTCTTTAATGATCAGAGCTTTTGCAACAAAAGTATAAAACACTTCTTGAAAACTGATTTCTGTATAAACAGAAATAACAGCTAAAGATATTTAGCTATCACGTGGGCAGAATGTATTCTAAACCCTAAAAATTTAAGAGACTCTGCTTAACACAGTGTTTTTAGCCAAAAGGAAGGGAAGGGATTTCTCCAACTAGTTTAAATTAGAAGTCATACTAAATTCAAAGTTGTCTTTAGTTTTGTCACATTGCTTTCAGACTTCTAGGGTATATAAGGAGAATATATGAAAGTATATTATGACACTTGCAGAACATTTTACTCCCACGTCACCCCACAGTATCACTCCTTTATGTGAAAAAAAAATCAATTTGCTTTCTGTAGGTAATCTTAATATATGGCACACTATGAAGACTATTCACACAATTCACAGAAAGAGTGAATGCTCTGGGAGCTGGCAAAACTTTGTCAAGTTGATGAAGAGCTGGTGGTTTGAAATTCACTGTTGTGGTGAGGGGAGGCGGAGAGACGCCACGCCATTGGATCTCACGCGGCAGGGAGAGCTGTAATGGCGTGCACTTCTCTTACATTGGCTGTTCAAAGGGCTCCGCGCTCAAACCTGATTGGCTGTTATTGGTTACCGCCCAGCTCACTGGCCAATGGCTGCCTGCTTGTGTTGTCACCAGGGATTGGCTGGCGTCCGCTCTCTGCAGCCAAACCCCTCCTCCTCTGGGTACTGCTCACAGTCCGGCTGTGGGCCGTCATCATTTACTGTCAATAATTCCTCATTTTTCATTTCATTGCAATAGTTTAATGTCCTCAGACCAGTGATTTCCCCCATCTTTTACTTCTTAACTCTCCCCAGAGCACCTGTGTTTCGGGAGCAGCAGCTTCCTCTGGATGCTGTGCCTTTGCTTTCGCTGGGGTCACAAAGGACACAGAAATGTTCAACATGCACAGGAATGGAGATATTCCCCATTTTTAACCTCCCCTGCTCACCCTGGTCTCTCCCATCCTCTGCCTCCTGACTGTCTGGCCTAGGTGACAAAAATTCATTGCAGGAAATCATGCAGTAGCAAGGAGCGGGAGAAATGTGCAGCGCATTTCCAATCTTTGTTTCCCTGATGATTTACCTGTATGTACTTCATGTATCCCAGAAAGAGCCAAAGTGTTTGTGGACAGGATTTCCAGTATCAGGCCATTGAACTCTACCTGTCCAGTGAGCAGCTTCTGTGAACCATCTCTATGAATGTCCAAGATGGGGCTGGCTTGCAGGTGCAAACTGCGTTTCCAAATACTGGCATGTCTAGATATCCTTCATATATAACTTGATGTTCTTGTTACTCTTCAGTGGCCTTTAAAATCTGCTCCAGATTGTTCCAAATACAGAAAAACTAAAGGCAAACTTCTGGACTGTGTCCTAGCACAGAGTGTAAAGCAGCAGCAGCCCTGCATCGCTGCTGCAACATTGGCCAGATTAAGGAAACACAAGAAACCAAAATCTTTTTCCACTGTGGTTGGATCAAAGTATGTACTAAAATAATAGATGAAAGATGCCCAACAGATTATTATATTCTCTGCAGAGCTGAAAATGTGGGAGAAAATAAAGCAGATTTTTGTAAAAAGTATTATTGAAGAGTTGAGACTCAAAGCACCCACGGTTGCTTTCCTTTTTTTTTGTCTTGTGTACTTGTACAGTACTTAGTCAAATATAACCAAAGAGTAACATCCAAAAATATTTCAAGTATAAATAAAACCCTTATGCAGTGAATTTTAATCAATAGAGGCAAAGATATTTTTTCACTGGAAAAAGGTTGAGACTTTAGTACCATGAAAAAGCTAGAGAGACTGTAGAGGACAGATAAGAATTCAAGTACTGATAGATGGCCCTTAGGAAGGAAAGCAAATCAAGGAATTAAATCAATTTTAAACTCAGGAAAATACATTGTCTCAAAAAAATTTCAGTTTGTGAGAGTGCAACTACAAATAGTAATGCTGGTCTATAAATCCTGTGTAATGAAGACAGTAAATAGTGAACTTTCAAGACATGGATGAGTGGGCAGTGTAGGCATGCTCCAGAAGAGCAGTGGATGTGATGTCCCCTGGGAAATTAGTAATAAAATCTGTCCAAAATCTCAGATCTGAAAGACTATGGTATTTCTTGTCACTTCCCAGACACCTACATTACAGGGAACATCTTGTAGTTTGCTTTTTCTAACCACAGGGTTCCTCCTGAAGTGACTCCTACTGTTTACCAGAGAGCATCTATTTTTGTGCAAGCTCCCATTGTAACTAGCTTCCTATCTTTAAAAATC
This sequence comes from Phylloscopus collybita, assembly GCA_027886175.1. Classification (NCBI taxonomy): domain Eukaryota; kingdom Metazoa; phylum Chordata; class Aves; order Passeriformes; family Phylloscopidae; genus Phylloscopus; species Phylloscopus collybita. The sequence goes on from JAJNNQ010000130.1 coordinate 9,148,154, forward strand.
AATGTTGTGTGGCTTAGGGGAGGGATAGAATTGAATTCCTGCTGATATATCACTTTCTTGCAAACCCTTCCATGTATTTATACTGGTAGAGACTCTGTGATTTCCAAGATTCACATTACACAGAGCTGGTCCATAAAATTGCATACTTTACTTGTTTCACTTCTGGGTGACTGCATGAAATCAATTCGAACCTACTCTCATACACCCCTCAATAGCAGCTTAGACCTAAGAATCTGATAAACACAGTCTTCTGGCATTGCAGAGGAGCAAGAGATCCATTTCATCTTTGGCAAGGGGAAAGGACTTAGTCTTTGCACTGAATGTATGAAAAAGTGAATTGAAACTGATGATAGTGCGAGTTCATATTATCCTAAACCACAAGGGCTTGCTTGGAGGCCTTTTTCATTGCCAGTCACCCCAATTAGCAAAAGCTGTATTCAGCAACTTTAAATCAAATCCTCTGCGCTCTGGCTGAAGTGGGAAGTTTAGTTTAAAATGAGGGATTTGGGCTAATTTGTACATTTCTCAGGATCAGGGTGAATATATGAAACTGGTAAACTTCCTAAGGCTGCTTCAGGAACATAAATGGCCACTGTGTAATTCCTGAGGGATGGGTAGTGTAACTTGAGGTTTTAAAAGTACTAGAAATATTAATGTATTTTATCTGATAATTTAAAAATAACTACTTCCCCACTTAAGAAAGAGAAAAGCTGTTTTTCAGGTCATCATTGTGATTTCTTGTTGTTTATATGTTCTAGCATTTATATAGAGTGTCCTCCAGTTGAGCGTATAATACAATTTGGGAATTATTTTTGTCAAAAAACCGAGTTGTAAAGGATTTTTGACAATGTCTAGTCCATCCCTCTGCCCTAAACTGTGAGCACATGTGCCTAAACCATAACTAGTGCATATTTTATTGATGTTCTCCTCAAAATGTCCAGTGTGCTGAAAAACTTTACAGGAATGTGGCATAATAGGACATGCAAGGGAGGTGCACAGCAAAGGGAGGATCCTGTGGCAAATGCACGAAAAAGTTTGTCAATATTATTTTGTGGTCTGCTTTTCCCTTCCAAAACATTTCATTCCTTCTGGTTAATACTGCCTGAGGCTTTCTGAGCAGAGCTTTCATTTGTTAGCTGCATCACAAGTGAAACTGCATGACCTGCCCATTTTCCTTTCTTTCAATTAAAGTTCCTCTGTGCACAGTACTCCTGAGTCCACCTCTCCAACAGGTTCTGCCCCCTCATGCTGACAGATTTCTTGCTTGCTTTTATTAATTTTGCAGGACAAGATGTCAAAAATCTTACTGAAGTCAGGATGATGTGACAGCTACTATTTTTCCTGTATAATTTCAACTTTTTATCCTGTCACAAAAGGAATAATTTGTCATAATTTGTCCATAATGAAATGTGTGGGCTTATTCCTCCTCCAATTTCCATTTTCTCCAAGTGCTTCTCCTGGTAGGTTCTCAGGCATGGAAGATTACCTATCTAGACTGGTGCACTCACTCTTCCTGCCCTCATATCTTGAGGGCAGTCATTCTGAACCCATTTTTTATCACCTTGGACCCCAACACATCAGTCAGATCTTCAGGAAGGGAAGGCAATAGGAGGCCCCCACTGAGTCAAACCAAAGGCCCATTATCCCAGGGTGCTGCCTGCCTGCCATCCACTGGCCAGAAGCAAATGAGGAGTGTGAGAGCAAAGCCAGGGCACAGGGACCCTTCCCCATTGATCTCCTTGTGTCCTCCGGAGGTGCCTCAGACAGCTTGTCTCTCTCAGGCAGCAAAAAGCTCTGCAAGCTGTCACAGTCACTCACATCAGATCTTAAACAGGAGTCCCTCTTTGTTCACAGTGCTGTTTTGTTCACCATTTGTCTTCTATGCTTCTCCTGCTAAAGAAAATTTACTTCTTATTTTTGGTGACATGATCTGTTCCCTGTCATAAACAAAGTTAAACATTTTAATTGTATCACTGAAGATCCAAGTGATGTTCAGCTATCTGTCAGCTATCTGTGGGACTTCTATATTTTTTTAAAACAGTCATAAATCTAAAATTTTGGGTAATGCCTCTCTTTGCATCTCATGGTAAATGCAGGATGTCTCTTGTACAATACTTCCAGAGGCATGGGAAGTACAACTCTTTCATCATACAAGTTTTGGCCCTAACTGAATGCATATGTGGTTCATGATTTCTACCCTAGGTGTATCTGTGCTGCACTTTCAGAAGTAATTGAACCTTTTTATGTAAATATTTGGACATTTGGGGAATTGGGATTTTAACACAGTATAGGACATTGCATAAGAGACTGGCTAATCTAATCCTAGAAACCACTGCAAATAAGCACCTATGTTTCACTTACCCTCGTGTCTTCAATCACTTGTTCCTATGGTCTGTTGGGACTAGTTGGCAGATTATACATGTAGAAATATTTTAAACAGGGGCAAATTAAAAACTCTTGTCTGACACTGAAATGTATACTTCACATATAAACATGTCCCAAAGAGAGGATCTGAAAATATAGTAGGACAGCAAGTCCAGTGGAGTGATTTCACTGTTAGCTCACTTCCCAACTGCATCAGGAAGTTCTCTTCCACACACTCCAAGGATCTCCTAAATTGTTGTCTCTCTGCTGTATTATATTTCCAGCAGATATCCAGTAAACTGATGTTCCCTATGAGTGGGACTCTTCCCAGCTGCTTGTAGAATATTCCATGTGCCTCCTCACTCTGGCTGAATGGTCTATAACAGACTCCCACCATGACATCTGTCCTGCTGGCCTTTCCCCTGATCCTTACCCATAAAAACTCAACACCATCATCAGCATCATTAAACTCTAGACAACCAAATCCCAACAGTTTTTTGCAGGAGGAAGCCCTAATTCCTATTCTCAGGTTTCTAACTCATCAATAATCCCTGTTGGCAGCTGCCATGTGGATCTCCATCCTCTACCCCTGCTGAGACAGCGGATTGAAGGACCTCACTAGCACATTGTCCCTCAAACACTGGTGTGCTGAACCCAGGCTTATCTGACTTTTTTATTTACTTCTCCTACATTACCAAGTGGTAACTACTGCAGCTTCAGTGGACAATTTTTAAATCAGGCTTTCAAAAAGTTTCCATATGTTTATTCTTGTAGCATCTAAGCTCTTTTATGTGAGTTAGAGCTTTATAATATCTTTTAATGTGATTCCAAGCTTTGACCTAGGTGTTTGCAGTGGAAAGTATCCCACAAAACATTTGATAAGAGGTGAAAAAAATCATTTTACTTTGCTGCAACCTTTCACTATTACCATGTTTCCCAGAAAATTGCTGATCTTTAGGGATAAAGGCAGATTTGAACCACATTTCAAGCAAGGACAAATCAGCTGGTATAAATTTGTGTTGCCTGTTATTTGCTGCTCCATGATAATCATTTACCATTATGGAGAATTTAGACATTTTCACTTTTAGGAAAATTACTTTTCTACCTGAAACAAAATATTATATGACTTCTTTCTCTGTTTTTATAGTGGCTCATGATTTTATATAAAATAAACAAAAGGATTCTTTTTAGCATGCATGGATTAGATGTTTATAAGGAAAGGGTAAGTTTTCTAAGGTAATTTTTCATTTGGAAAAAGTTCACTTCTTCATTGCTGTCATGTAGAAAGATGAAGGTACTTTTAAAGTGCGAATCTCAAGAATAAAGATCACCAAGGGTGAAAATATTAACACAGGCTTCTTGAGGAGGATTTATGGAAGATTTTCACATCTGGGAATCACAAGGACAGGAGAAAGTGCTGCCTTTAAAGAACAGACAAATCCACAAGGTGGATGAACAAGGGGAGTTAGCAGATATGCACATGATATCTTAAAGCTTTAAAAATATTTGTGTTCCAAAAGCCACAACCTACTTAATTTATAAAGGTTTTATAGAGCCTTTTACTCTGTTCTGTGGGACAGGATGAAATAATAGACCTTTCTATTAAAATATATGAGTATTATTGCAAAAAGGAAGAGAGGTCAAAAGGATATGTTGAAAGGAAGCAGAAAAACAATATTTCGAAGTTGAAAAAAGGGTAAATGTTGAGAGGAGCTTGGTGATTTAATGTTCCAGGATAGCTCACTAAATTTTGTCAGGTTTTTAAACAAGTTCCAGTTCAGTATAAGTATCTTAACTATTCTTAGCCCAGTAGAGACAGAAAATATATTTTTAGACAGGATGCTGGTTATGATTTTAGATATTTAGATAGCTGGTTGCTTTTTTTTTTTTCTCTCTCTCTCTCTCTCCTTTTTTTTTTTTTTTTTTCTCCCACCTGCCTTAGAAGATAAGTAGATGGAGAAACTTGTTTCTTAACCTTTTGAATGAAAAATTAGTTTATAATGGCCATGGAAGGTCTGCAACATAAATCAATTGTTCTGGGAGCAAAGCTTGGCTTTGTTAAGACTACTTGCTTTTATGCACTTGAAGTTAGCACTGCAATTTCAAGTGTTAGCTTTGTTTTACATGTAACTGAGAAGTACTATATAAAAGCTAGGAATTACTCTTTATTTACTGTATGATATTCATAATGAGCAGTATGTGAAATTATGTGGTAATGTCTCCCCTTTACATGAGCTGACCTTTATAAGCTTCCTCTTCTCAACTAAATAAATCTTACAATTCAGTTTTCCCTTGCACACCCATAAATGAAACCACTGTCAGATGGGGAATATTAATGAAAACTAAACCAAAGAAGTACATAGTTGAAGAATTCACTGCTTGCTCAGCTTATGTCCATACAGTGAGGATTTTTTTTCTGCAGTAAATGGAGATCTTTTTCTACAGAGCTTAAGCCTTTTTTTTTTTTTTTTTTTTTTTTTTCCCCCATCCTTTAAAGCCCAAAGATTTGTGTGGAGAAGTGGAGAAGTTTTCATTATTAGATGTAATTTATGGGATATTGTTCAGTAGCCAAAGTGTAAAGAAAAATAAGGAAAAATAAAGAAAAGAAAAATTAGGAGAATAATTATGACTTCTACTTTTTTATTACTGATTTTTCAAGCCAGTCAACAGTGTGAAGAAATTATAAACACTCACTGTAGTTCTGATGGGTCCAGCAGACAGAACTCACTACTGTGTCTGTCCATCTGCTGGCTCATACCGGGGAAAAGTTTCTGGCTGCGAAGCACTGACCTATTCCCTTCTCCACCTCCCCTTGACCCTTCCCACCGTGCTTAAAAGCCAGGGGCTTTACATAGTCAAGAGTTGAGGAAAGAGAAGTTGCACAGGGCAGTTCCCACCCAGTGACCCTTTGGAAGAGCTCAATCTCTTGACACAATGCTGTGTTCATTCCCAAGACAAACGCTGCCATCAATAGTGGGACATGCTGTGATTGAAAAGCAGCACCACTCTGTGCCTGTGGATATGTGATAATATGCTTATAACCCCATGTAGCCAGAAATTTGCTAAGAAGTGCCTTGCCTGCCAGAAAGCCAGCTGGACTTCAGCAACTGCTGCAGCTAAAAACAGTGTGTGAATGTACTTTCTGGACCATACAGAAGGCACCCTCTCACAGACAATGAAAACAGTCAGCAGCATAACAGAAACAGGATTGATTACTTCAAATAAAACTGTGTCTTGTTTCTATCAATAGCGTGATTATGCTAGTGATTTACTCAGGGGTAAAGATAGGAAGTATTTTTTTATAGTCTGAGGAAACAAGTAGTGTTTTTTTTCCCTGCTGGTTTTGAGAAGCCTCAAGACTCAATAAGAAAACATAGTTCTTTTAGTTATGAGCTCTGCTTTTGCTGCCAATTTCAGGAAGGTTCTCTGAGGCCATATTTCACACTAGCATTAATGTGGTTTTTTATATTATTTCCATCAACAACCAAAAAGTGTGTTACATAAGTATGAATATGTCATAACAACTTTCATGTTAACCCATGTAAGAGCTTCTCCACACAGAACAATTGAGAAGAACTCAGGCAGAGCAAAAAGACTGATGTGTACAAAGGAACAGTTTTAACATCTGTGTTGTGTTGCCTTCATTTGGGAATAAAGTGACTTTAGCTGATGCCATTTCAATACCAACCTAAAAGTAAAGGTATACATTTCCCTCCCAAGGGATTACAGGTAAGAAATGTCTAGGCCAGCCAAAGATTTTCATCTTTTGATATTATGTCATTTTGGTAACTGCTGAAATAGTCCACTTCTTATCTTGCAAGATGCAGTCCCTTTCAGGGTTCAATATGATCAAGTTTGCTGATGTTTTCAGAGTTTCATTCTGTCCACGTAACTGAGTATGGCTTGGAGCTTACATAAAGAGTTTTGTATTTCAAGGATGTGAATTATTTCAGTCTTGGCAAAAGAGTAGTTGATGAAAAATTTTCTTTGGTTCCCAATGGTTAGAAAAGAATTTTAACTTCTAAGGAACTTTAACTTTTGAGTCAAGGGATATGAGATCAATCTTCAGTTTATTTAGATCATCTCTTCCTACAAAATGTCATTGTGCTTGTTATGTCGCCTCCAGATGTTTTTAGTTTTCCACAAAAGTTTTGTTATTAATTTGTTCAATGCACTTAATTTTGTTTGCATGCCCCAGTTAAGGATGAAATATGTGTTTATCAAGATATTCTTAGCTATAGAGGAAATTGTGTAACATTTCCTGTGTGTATTCAATAGCTTGTTGTTTATGATACTGTTTTATATTTTAGTTTAGAAGCCTGAATCTTCAGACCCAAGAGCACCAATGAGCACCCAAATTTCTTTTTCATGACAAAATTTGAACCTGTAAAAATGCTTATAAACAAAAGTTTGCAAGGTCTTCTAAGAACATAGCAGTTCAATAGCAGTAAAGTTCTTCTTATCATTTTCTTCCTTTTTGTATTCACACCTTTACTCTTGTAGAATATTTTCCCATCTAGTAGGTTGCTAGTTAAGGAAAACCTGTCTTTAAGATTCCAGTTTTAAGTTTTTATTCAGCACTTCATCTTTTCCCTCTCAGACTTCTTAAAAACTCCTGCAATTTTGGCATATGTGCCTCTATAGCCCAAACCCAGGAATTCTGGTTGTTCTGTGGCATACCCTGTATTCTTTTCAGGCCTTTATGTTTGTTCTTTTGCAGCCTCTGGGAAAATCACATTCACTTATTTGAACATGCTGGGCCATTTGAGGTTATATTTGTCTGTAAGATAGCTCTGTTTACTCTGTCCTTCATGTTAACAAATTTCACAGAAGACAAACCCATCTTGCTATGAACGTGTTGTAGAATGCTTATAGGAATAACAATGTTGCAGAAACTAACCAGAGGCGAAGATCTGTCACAAGTCTGCTTAATTACTCTCTTACTCACCAATGCTCTTTGCATTATTGAAAAGCCTGTAAAATCAAAACACTGCCTTCCGGAGCCCACGTTCCTGACTAAAAGTAATCATAGCAGTTGCTAAGAGTTAGACTCAGGACAAGCAAATTCATGCCTAAGCCCAAACTCACAAACGTGGTTTTAACGTGCAAAAAATTGTGACACATTCTTCAGTAACAGAATGAAACCTAAACCATGCCCAGTGAGAAAAGCTGACTACATCTAGTACTTGTTCAACTATAATATCTTCTTGTGATACCATCTCAAGCCAGCAAGAATACCAGGATCCTTACAGCACTGTGAACACATCCAAGATCTTTCTTTCTCTTTAAAAAATCTTAAACCATAATCAAGCTCTTCTGTAATTCATTCACTTTGTCACCTTTTATGTTGTTTATTATAGTGTCCTCATTACCAAGAGCCCTCATCGTTCCTGTCATGTCCTTGAGGTTTCACCGCAAGCACTGAGATGGTGGCAAACTGACACACGAAGGACGCTCTCCTAGATCTGAGCCAGCACTGTTCCATCTGCTGTTCAGCAGCGATTCATGGGAAAGGAGCCGGCCTAAACGCTCCTATTAGAAGTGAAAATAATTTCATTTATGCATAAAACCACATTTGCCTTATTTAGCAGAGCCATTGTTCCTCGATGTGTGGAATATTTGTTCAGCAGTGAATCCCAGCAGCGGCTTGTTTTTAGCCTCAGGCCATAGGCTGCACGTAACCATTGGCCTTCTCCCAACTTTGATCATTGCCTTATCAAACAATCCTACTTCCATGAGCTCTATGCACAGTTTTAGCATGGCATAATTTCTCAAAACACACATTTTATAGCTAATCTGTGATAATTATAGCTGAATTTGGAGAAGAGGAGGACGAGAGGGCAAAAGGTTTAATTGCTGCTACATGGCTGGAGCTCTGTACCATCATCAGATGAAGTGCTGTATAATTTGCAGAGTTTTACCTTGTAATATCTCTAATGGTGAGATATCCCTAACTAGTTTTCCATGTATGTTTGCAAATTTCATTGTTAATAACAATCTTAATCTGGTATTCATTAGCCTGTTAATTATACTGTCGTTTAGAAGCCCTTGCTTCCAATTAGCTTTAATGACAGCATCAGAATCATTTTTCTGTGCTGCCATTTTTGTGCAACATTTTCCCGTTTAAACTGCCTGCTGTTCTATCTTAATTAAATTTAATAACAGTAGTGGTAGTTTATTGGGGACTTTTTAACCTTATTTAATGTCAGACCATTTATACTAGTTTGAAGCAGGCACTGAAAAAGTTTGCATTAATCCAATTACTTTTAATTCACTTTTCAGATGATTTTAATTAAGGCAAAATCCCCATGAAAGGTCAAACTCCGTACCTGGGCAAACATGTAGAAACATTAGAGGTTTTTCTAGGTACAATGAAGATACATTAAAAATCAACAATACTAAGAAACACTAAAGCACTAATATAAAGAAGGAAGCCATAATTTTTTGTTTGTTTGAATAGAGGAGAAAAGGGTGAAAGAGCTGTCAGTGTCATTAGTGACTCAGTATTGCCATTCAGACTGAACTTTAGGTAGGGAATGGTTGCAGCATTTTTTATCTTGGGAAAGCTCCACAGGGCCTGAATAATATGCTTAGCATTACGCAGCATGAAGTTGCACCATGAGACTAAAATCATGGTTCTCATTAAAAATAATTATCTTTTTAGCCTAAGCACATTCAAAGCCCTTTGGAGATTCTTTCCTGGAGATTACAGAAAATCATAGAAAAGTAGATTGAAAGAGATGCTAGAGGTTACCTAGTTCATCCTGTTCCTTAAGCAATCTGTCTAAACCAATACCATTCCTGAATAAAAGCTTGCTAGACCTTACAGTCCTGTTGTGATAAGAATTTGTGTATTTATTACACAAGACAAAGGTGTAACAGGCAGCTTCTGCTCAGCTTTACTGACTTCTCTAAATCTTGGTGTTAGGATCATAAGTCGCCATTAGATCTGGACAAAAGTTTCATAGAATCATGGAATCATTTAGCTTGGAAAAGGTCTTTAAAGCATCAAGTTCAACCATTAATCCAACAAACCCACCACTAAACCAGGTGGCACATCTTTAAATACCTACAAGTGTGGCAATTTAACCACTTCCTTGGGCAGCCTGTTCCTTCCCTGTTCCAATGCTTGACCACCTTTTAAGTGAAAAAAAAAAAAATTCCTAGCATCCAATCTAAATCTTCTCTGGTGCAAATTGAAAGTGTTTCCATTTCTTTTGCTTATTAGCTGGGAGAGGAGACCAACCTCCACCTGGCCACAACCTCCTTTCAGAGAGTTGTGGAGACTGATAAGGTCTCCCCTGAGCCTCCTTTTCTCCAGACTGAACAAACCCAGCTCTCTCAGATGCTCCACATCAGACTTGTGCTTCAGATCCCTTTTTACAAAAAAAGGTATGTTTCTCTAAATATGCATTCTAAATATGCATCTCTAAATTCTTGCTTTCCTAACAAAAGACACAAAAATCCCTCTGTCCTACAAGCCATGTGTCTGGCTTCTTCTCAGCTTCACAAAATGAATTAATCTCCTTTTTGGTTGAGAACTAAGAGCTTGGCCCTGTGTTTGTAGCTTGTGTATATCAGCTGTGATGGGATAAGTTTCTTGCATTTTCTTCTGTTACGGGAAGGACCTTGCTGTTTGCACACACAGAACTGGAAAGTGTCCTTTGTGCTACTCTGGTTTCACTTAAACTATGGTTTTTTTCAAGAACATGAAGCCTTCCCACCAACAGAAGTAACTGAGGGGGGTAAGAAGAATTTTTCAACATACAGGCCCGAATGCAGGGTGTATCCTTTCTCTTCACCTGAAATTTCTCCCATCTGTTTTTTTCCTAAGTAACTCCTTGAAAATCACAAGAAAATGGGTTGCTGCTTTTGTTTTTTGTACAAAATTGAAGCTACAGAAATAACTTATCTGGGCAAATATAGACTTTTGGGCTGTGCATGGCTAGCTGGTATGCAGGAACTCCTAGGAGAGTCTTCCTTACCCTGAAGTAGCAGAACCTTGGCAGGGCCATGGTCTTTTCTGGCTCAGGTTGCAGCATCAGGTGAAGAAGGGGAAGGATGCAGGACAGTACCAGGTTTCACAGGAGTGACCAGATGAAAAGACTCCATTCTGGACACTCCACCAGTAGTTTCAGTGGATATCTCAACGCACACTCTTCCATCTATTTTGTCACCAGAAATTCACCTAAAGCTGATAGACAATGATCCCCTTATTAGATCATATCATTTTTAAAGTAGGACCTACATCTCTCCTTTTTATAGATTACATATAACAACCAAGATATATGAATGACTACCAGAATAAATTATTTTTGACTATTGAAGTAAAAGGAATAACTTGAAATTTTGTTACCTGAAAGTAAAATGTAATGGGTGGATATTGAGAAGAGCATCTCGTAATACCTTTGGTACCTTTAGTCCTAGTCCTAGTATGAAATTGTTAAGCCTTCCTTTTTATCTACCTGGAAATAGGGCTGAAAATGGCTGAAGGGGGAGGGGTATCCCGGGCAGGAGTGTTCTGGCTGTTGTGCAAAGGGGGTGCCTATTGCCTCTGACAGATGGGCAGGGAAGGCTCGGGAATGCGGCTGTGTGGCACCGAGGCAGGTCCTGCACTAAGTGGGCTGACTCACACACCAGACACCATTATTCCCTAGCTCTCCCTGGGCTCACTTTATCTGTCTGGGAAGCTGGCACAGCTGCATCACTCCTGTTAACTTTTGAAGACAGGCTGAAGTATCATTGCTCCATAGTCTTTTCCACAGGGGGTTGTCCTCATAAATTCTGTCTATTAAAACCCAAGGTGAGCATCCATCTGTGTCCTTATCCCTGTGCAGTGGTATCCCTGCACTATGTAGGAATCTGGCAGGGTGAAAATTATGAGTCACTTACCCCTTAGCCAGCTGTCCAGGACTGACAATGTGAATATTCCTTCTCTGCTTGCCTGTGCAGCTGCAGCAGGACAAAAGCATTAAAACCCAGACACATTACTCCCCTACTTCCAACCCTGTCCTTAAACAGGCAGCTCCTTCTACTTATTCTGTGTATTCTCTTAGTTCTGAAGCAATTTCCATTTCAATACATTTTTCTACACGGATTCTTGGGTCACTAGATATTCATCCAATATTTATTTTAAATATTAATTGTAATTCTACGTTTTCTTCACAGAAAAATTCATCTTACTACGCTGCCTCCTCCCAGTAGGTCTTTCACATTGCAACACTGTGAAACAGTGCAACAAGTTTTTTTCTTAACTTACAGTAGTAAAGAAAATGGTATGTCTCCAGTAGACCCTGTGAGTTGTCATAGAAAAATTTATCTTGGAAAAAGACCTTTAGGATCACTAACTGCAAAAGGGAGCAAATTTAGGGAAAATTTGCCTAGCAAAGGCTCATGAGGAGCAACTTTGTGACTGCAGCAGTTTCTCTGTGTACTTGTAGGTGCTGTTGGTATCTTGCACAGCTGAGTGCCTTCAGTGGCAGATGGGATTGCAGAAGCCTTGCCTAAGATCATGAGAGAAGAATGTGCTTTCAGGCACATTGAAGTGAAAATTAGCTGTGAAAGTTAAAGGCAGATAGAAACTAAGACGAGGTTTAAATAATTCTCAGTGCAACTCAGAAGCAAATGAAAAGGACATTTCAGGATTACAAATGAGAGGAAGGAATAAAGGTGAATTGGGGATTGTAAAAAAGCAAGCAGAGAAGAAAATCCTACAGTGTGATGTCAGTTTGATATATACCTATCTGTTAAGTTTGCCTGAACTCAATAGCAAGTAATAGAATAGTTTGAACCATACTAGTTTTACAAATAAGTTTTATTGCTTAAAACTTCAAAATCAAAATGTGAAGATGGATCACTAACTCTGTCTTGTGTATATTGTAAGATTTTTTTTCATCCATCCCAGGAAACTTCTGGCATTTCTTACCCAGCTTTCAGAAGGATTTTTTTTTTCTTCTATTTCTAAAAAGAAATGAGACAGTGCATGAAGCATAGCTTGACAGTTAAAGCACAGAGTCAAAGGACTTGTCAAAGTTTGCAGTAAAAAATTGAACATTATCTAGTTGGAGTTCTGTCCACAGAACACTGGAGTGTAAAACAGCTGCAGCCAGGGGATGCAAGTGGACAGAGAACTGGACAGAAATGTTTCATATGGGAAATCCTCCCTGAAGTATGTCTTTGTGAAATTTATTGCATTGTCCTTTCTCTTTCTTTCTTAATGTGGAGTGTGCCCAGAAGCAGCATTATTTAATAGAACATTTAACTGATGTTTTTAGAGTGACACAGTAATTCTGAGGTGACACGGGTTGTGTGTAGCCATTCAGACAGACTCCTTAAGAGAATCGACACTATGAAAAGCAGATATTTCAAGGTGTTAAGTACCCTAAATTCCAATTAATGATGTGACAGCCAAGAACAGCGAGGACCTTGCAATGCAGCATAATAATGCAGTGTACCTGCACAGACATTATAACAAACTAGAAAACTAAAAGTAGAATTCTTTGCATCTTTGTCTCTCATGGGGAACCTCCTTGAATACCAAGAGAAATTCTGAGGACATGGACATGGCTTAAATCTAGGATTTATAAATGAATGTGAGTAAAGAAAGGCCTGCCTCAACCCTTTCCATATGCACAGCTTGTATGTGGCCTCACTTGTTCTCTCTTCTGGATGAAAATTGTCATGGAGAAATGCCACTGACCATGAACATATTTTCTGTAAAAAAATCACGGTCCCTACTACAAAGGCAGCTCTTTCAACACAAGCTATAGGAGAAGCTTTTTCTGCTCCTTTTGACTTGGAATATAAATAGCAGAATAAAGGATCAGAAACATTCCTCTCCAAAACTTTTTTAACAGGGATTTTAGTAGATGCTACAAGACCTTTTTAAATTGCAGCTGAATGGTTCAAAGAAATTGTGTGAAAGCAGTTGATTACCCTATGACTGAGGCATCGTTTCTTCTGAACTCTGCTTTTTTTTGGGGGAGCACAAAGCAAGGGTGTCAAAGATCTGATGCTGTTTGATAGTAACAAGTGTACCTAATTTCTGTGCAGATATCCAGTCTTATTCAATTTCAGCTAATAACTTCTCTTTGATTCTCTAAGTATAAAAAAGGCTGTCCATGTTTGTGTAACCTCTGAAAATCAGAGGGGTTTTTTTCTGTATCTATGTCTTTTCCTGGTTTTGGTTTCTTGGGCACAAACATAAGAGGTACTAACTTGGTATTTTAAGATTCTGTCCTCCTCAACGTCTCTCTCTGTTCGAATGCACACTCTAGAACCCACCAAAGTTTGTTTCTATCCTTCTTTTCAATAAAAACCCACAGTGTCTAATAAAAGCCACCTGCCTATTAAAAGTCAGTTGTCATTCCTGTTAATACTGTAGTTCAGGATGCAGGGTAGAGTGTGAGCCCTCAGTTGAATTCCTGGGAGTCTGAGTTACTGTGCCTAATGTTTGGGTGTAGGAATGCATTTCCACACCCACGCAGGTGTTTCCACATAGGGAAAGGTTTAAGACTCACCCCAAAACCTTTCAAGGGAAGAACACTAGGAGTTTTTTTGCTCTCCTGACAGTAATTGGCTCAAAGCCAAGACAAAAACACTGATAGGTATCTTTACCTGTTCCTCGGATACGTAGCTATTCTCTATTGGTCTGTTTGCAAAAAAATCCACCTAAATTGTTCAATGCTTAAGAGAGAGCACTGAGGCCTCTCAGTGCGTTCTTGGGGTGTTGTAGCAGGTGTGTGGGACCTTTCCCTACACTGTGTTCAGCTTTGTTCTTTGGTTTTTATATTATTTTCTTTTTTTATTAAAACCTTTCTGCTTTTTCAAGACATACTTGACCATGCCAACTCACTATTGATTTAAGCCATTTTCTGTGAGGTGCTGGACACCCTCAGAGGTATTGAGAAATTCAGTACTTGGGCTTTGATCTGCTTTGGGATCAAGATGACCCTTATCCTTTTAAGACTGTTGCTGCTTGATTGTATCCTTCCTAGAAGGCAGTATGCACAACCAGAAACAAGCATAGTAGCCCTACTGGAATATTTTAATGAGTAAATGAAGTCCAGCATTGTTTGTGACTCTTGCCTGAAGGAGGAAAATAAAATCTGGCTGGAATACAAGAGGCTGCTTCTGATCCCACGCTGCTGCTGCCTACCTACCGCTCTTGGCACAGACTGAGGGAAGAGTGTTTGCTTAAATAACCTGCCTGCTACTGGCCAGGGGAAGCACAGCAAAAAAACCCTGAGCTTCTCAGAGCTGGGAGGCTCAAATGTACAATTTCAAAATAATGATATTAGCTTAGCATCTTGTAGAGGCCTGGGTTTTGTGCTGTAGGAATGTTCTGGGAGAACACCTACTGGATGGAGAATTTCCATCTTGCTTTTGAAATCCCGCCTGACTCAGAGAGCAAATTAAGAATGGCAATTTGGTGTATGACTGGAAATCTAATTGCAGATGCCTGGAGAAATGTAAAGTCGAGTCTAGTCAAGAAAAGAGGGAGGTGTGAAGTTTAGTGTTTAACATACTGGTTAGCAGCAGCATGCCTGCAGGGGGAAAGAGGAGGGGGAGGGAAGCATAACTACAGCTTTGGGCATAAACACATTGTAAAATCATTCTTGTTCATGTTAGCCTTTTCTGGAATCCAGCTTCATAAATACAGGAGCAGTAGGGAGAAAACTTAGTCAGATTGTTTAGGATGTTATTGCACTGACAACTAAGCTCAAGGAAAGATGCTGACAATTCATAGGTCAGAGGAAAAACTTAAGAGACAAGAGTACGGGTACAATGAAATGCCAAGATTTGTAGGATCTTTTAAAACATAGGTTGGTTTGTTTAGACTTAAAAAAAAAAAAAAAAAAAGAGAGAGAGATGGCTCAAATCCAATAATTTCAATAATTTTGAGATTTTCCAGTGCAGAAATAGTAACATAATTTTCAGATTCAGTGGGAGAAATATGAAATTGTCCAGTAACACTGACTGCAGTGCTTTTATGACTGCATTTACTGCTATTGCTCTTTGTTGTGCAAGGGGACTTTTTAAAATGAACTTTCTTTTCTGTTCCATTACTTACCTGAGATTGTTCACAAAACCTGTTTCTGCTACCTTTGAAACTGTTGTAAAGCCATGTGCTACAAAGCCAGAGCAATAAGATATATGGAGACAACTTTGGGCGATGTACAGACAGCTGGCTGAAAAGTTTTTAGGAAATACATCTTCATACTTGAAAAAGAGAATTAAAAAAAATGGTGAAAAAATAAAAAATAAAAAGCTTAGCTGCAAGTATATTCGAACATTTTCAAAACATCTCTGTATAGCAAAAAACCGAAATTGTTGCTTATCATACAATGAGAGAATGGTTTGTGTTGGAAGGGACCTTTAAAGGTCATGTAGTCCAGCCCTCTTGCCTTGGGCAGGGATCTGATCTCTGTGAATCGTAGCTAAGAACTTGCACAATATTTACTCAATGCAACAATAAAAGGTGTGGGTTTGTTTGGATATTTTTAAAAGATAAATTAGCTTTTTATGGCTCATAAATCCTTTTCTAGGATAGTAACAATAACTTCATGCACTTTTTGATAACATGTAAAATTGGAAGAACCCTTCTGTCTAAATGCTGGCACAGGGACTGTACATCACTGAAAAATTTCTTATTATCTTCTACCTACAAGAAATAGTGCCTTAATTTTTTTCCCCCCTAGTCTTTCCAGATGAATGATTTTAAATTTTTATGCTATGAAATTCCATGATCAGCTGCTAGAGCACTGGTTCAAGAGAGGATACTGGTAGCACATCTTTCTCCACAATTTTTTACTTCCTTTGCTGCTGTCACGCATATCTAGCTTAATAACTTCTGTGCTTTCAGATATTTATATTCTTTAGCAAGTATAGAACTGCTAGTGCTGCAGATCAATTCCCCAAGCATTCCTTTGCAATTCTGCCTTCAACTAGGAGTGATGAGGTTTTACCAATACAAACAAAATAAATTGCTGCTTCAGAATAGGCTTCCTATAAGAAATGCTCCTCCTGCTTTCTCGAAGTGGATGCTCATTTAATGGTTTTGAATGGCAGCTGTCAGACACTCACCAAAATCTTGACAATATTTTTCTCTTTCATGATTTCTATGCAATTCCAGCCTGCCTTTTGCTGTCCCCTTCCTACAGAGCAATTTTTCTACAGGTTTTCAGAAAATCACATTTTCAGAAAAGTATGAACACTGACCCAGTTAGATCTTCTCTTGGAAAACTCTGGAAGATTTTTGCAATTTGTGCTGTTTCACAGGAAATATTTAGTCACTTGAAAATATTTCTCCTGTTTTTCATCTTAAAAAGAAAATAAAGCTACAGGTACAAAGTGAAAATATATTTCACTACTCTTGGAAATACTTTCTGCAAACACTACAGGAAAATGGATATACAAACATGGATATTAGTCTATATGGTCTGAAGTTTTGATCTATTTTTGACATGTTTGTCTAGACAAAATACTGTTTTTCTGTGTTTAGGAAGATTTTGTTTTGATTTTTTTTTTAATTTACTTTATTAGGTAGAAACTGCCCCTTTGATTTTGTCATCATGATCTGTTTAAGTATAATTAGAAACTATGTAATGGGTTTGCTTTTTTAATTGACTAATAGCAGTCTTTGATTTTATTGCATAACTTATACCAAAAGACCTCTTTTAAAAGTCTCTATCTAAATTTGCATATATTAACATTAATGTTAAATAGGCAATTTATAATAATTTGCTGGGGACAGAACACGTCTTGTCTAAGGTGTTTCCCTGGGAGTTCCTGTTTGAAACTCTTTATCCCAGACTAAGAGAGGGAAGGTTTGCACAGAGGAGATCTCAGATCAGCTGGTAAAAGGGTGGGACAAGCTTCCAGGCACTTTCTTCTGAAGCAGAGGCAGCAAATGCAATCTAACAGAGATCAGGAACAAGTCCTGGGAGTCAAACAGATCTACTGGGTTGCCAGAGGAAGTGATTGATAAGAGAAGTGAACTTTGCACTTGCAGAGAACAGTGAAATAATAAAAAGGAGAAAAGGAAGACAGTGTTAGGCCACCTTGGCTGAAGCAACTCTACTCTTGCTGCTTTTTTTTTAATAGAATCTTGATCCTAAAGCACTTCCATTACTTTCTCAGAAGCAAAGAGAGCCAGCACACCAGAACAGAGGAATTACTGCATTAAAAATAACACCAAAATACTGCTCTTATTATCAGATTTCCTCTGTGCACCAAGAAGCCATCCATTGTATCATCTTGGTTCTTTGTGTTGGCCAGAAGCAGATTTTCAGGAAGATTTGGTGCCACCAAAGTACCTGAAACTAAGAAAAAACATCAGTGAATGTCCAGGCAGCTCTGAGATGGCACATTAGAGTACTGGTACTACATTTACTTTGTCCTGCTGATAGATTTTCATGATTGCATTAAGGTGGCCAAGGTCTGATGAAGCTGAGCAGTGTTTTGCAATCAAGACTCACATTTCTGGGAATAGGCTTTGGAATGACCAAAGAGACATGATATGGCTGTGGCTATTTTATGTTGGTCTCAACAAATGAAATGGAGTCATTTTGGAAGTTATTTCACTCTTTCACTCTCTCATATCTGAAGGAAATCTAAGAGGCATTTAGCCCTAGATGACATTCTCTTGGCAAGACTGAAGATGTGTTAAAATGCCAAGCTGGTGCAGCCTGCATAGTGCTACTGATTGCAAAGTATGAGTCTTAGAACTCTAAGCTTTAGCAGTAATCCAAGTGTCAGGGAGAGGACAGATAGAAATCTTTTCTTTACTGCTTTTCAGTCAATTTTGAACAGTTTCATTCTGCGTGTTTACTACTGCTTTCTTCAGCCCAGTGTCTTGAGAGATCCTACAGCATCATGGCAAGTGTTTCAGGGTATAGGTAACCCTGTCCTGTAACTGCTTACCCTGGAGAACTGAAAAAATTAAATACTTTACAGTATTAGCTGCAGGCCTAAGTGGGTCATGTCGTGCAAATATCTCTGATTAAAAGGACAATAGATGCTGCTGTATTTAAGAAAAAAGCACTTTAATACAAGTACTAGGAATGTGATAGACTATAAAAAGCACTTTTGTACTTGAGTGCAACCGCTGAGCAAATGCCCGCAAGAAAAGGGCTAGCAGAGTAAATCAGCACAGGTTAAAAGTCTGTGCTTTCAAAACAGGGCTGAAATATAATATGTTGGGTTTTTCCATTTTTAAATGGAAAAGCTAATTCCGTTTTCAGATACCAAGAATGAGAGAACAGATATTGTACCTCCAGCTGCTTTTAATTTATGTATTTTACAAATTCTCAAAGCAGATAATAAAAAACTTTTTTTTTCTTTTTTTTTTTTTTTTCCAGTGTTGTGCCCTGAGTCTAGAGTTCTATGTTTCTACCCTTTCTGGTAATCAGTACTGGAAGTTACTGTTCCTTTCTGATAGGATTCTGAAAGGATCCTTTCTGATAGGATTCTGAAAGGATAGTTCCTTTCTGATTCTTTGTGAGAATAAACCAGTAGTTTGCAGCTACTTCTATAAAGCTTGACCAAAAAAACAGTTTAAAAACTGGCACCAATAATTTGGAAGTTTCAACATAAATGACCTGGTTGAAATCAATAAATAAAGCTCAGAAACTTGGCTGATGCAACCACCAGCAATAAAGACCTAAAGCAAATTTGCTACTGGTGACCAGAGCAGCCAAGTTTCTGAGCTTTAAATAAAGGCTAGAGGAGGTATTTATGGGCAAACTTCTTTTACCATATGCTAATTTTTCTAGGATAGGTTGGAGTTCTTTAAGAATTGTTTATTAAAGTTTCAATTTAGGGAAATATGACAATCAGAGATACAATTTAGTGCCAGTTTATCCCTTGGCCTCATGGTTTCCCTATAGTACACATGTGACTTGTTCAAAGGCTCACCCATCCTTCAGAGCAGAGTTCTCTCTGAGCTTTCCTCACATGGATGACCTGAGCTTTATGAGTGTTCTTCTCAATGCCTGTGAGAAAAAAAAAGGTGGCCTGGTGCCATTTCCCTGATACTGTTGTGTGCTTTTGATGTAAAATAATATTGTGGAGCTAGGTGGATTTTTCCATAGATTTCCTTTTCAGGGGTGGCATCTATAATTTTTCTTTCTATTCCCAGCCTTTGCAGGACGCCAGTAGCACAGTTACTGTGGTGTTTTACTTGCTGCAATTGCCAGCATATTTTTCTCTATGCATTGGAATTCAGTTAGCATGTGTTTTCACTTCACTGAAGTCATTGTTGAAAGCAGCTATTTTCCTAACAGTGTGTGTTACATCTCATGCTGGTCAGTCTGAATATAAGAATGTCCCAAGATAGCAGGCAATGGACAAATCTAATGGATTAAATTAATGCCTATTGTAGGCTGAACAGCTTCAGCTAGAATTATCTCAGAAATTAACTTGACCCAATATGTGAACAGAACAGTTATTATCAAGAGTACTGGTGATACCTTCCCTTTTGCTTCTGTTATTAGAGCTGTAATACAAACTTTAGTCCTTGTGAGAATGAATAAGGAGACATCTGTCCTTACTGAAGTCCAAGTCAGAGCTACTCTTCATACACACAGCCAGACCCTTGGCTGGTGTTATCAGCCCTGCTGATTCCAATGCATCTGCAAAATCAAGCACCATTCTCTAACCTCCTCCAAGAAACAAGCATTATAGCAGGTTTGCACCATGCTCTTGGCTCATAATTATGCAATTTGATGTGTAGTCTGTTAGTTTATTCTATACAGGCCAGAATGGAGATTAAGTGTCCAGCCTACCTTTCAGATGGTAAAAGCTGAGACTAGTTGTGACAATATGTCCCTGAAATTAGTAAAAGTAGCAAAATTGTTTGAGTGCTGATTAATAATTAGATACCTTCACTCTGCCTGACTGATCAAATGCCTGCTTCTTGTCACCCCCACCCTTTCTTGTTTTAATGGGTTTGAGGCAAATTCATTTTAGTAATGAGGAACTTATTTTCACAGCATGAGAGATTTTGCAAATCAAATATATCATGGAGTCTATTACTACCAGGCTCTAAAAAATAAATTAAAACAAACCAAGAACAACCTCAACAACTTTTTGGTAGTCTGAAGCTGATGAACTTACCTTTCTGATTTTTCCTGACCTATTAGAACTAGAGGGGTTACCATCTTGCAACATTTACTGTGTAGCATTTTCTTGGCTCTGCCACAGGATGAAGTTTGAGGAATTAAGTAACAACACGCTCTTTTGACTTCCATTTCTTTAGGGTGCAAAAATGGTTTATTTGAACTTCTTCTTTTCCAATTACTGCAATGTAGTTTGTTTGCTTGCTGTCTGAAGAAAAAGCTAGAGAAGAAACTTTATGATACTTTGGGAGAAAAATTTCATTTCTAGAGGAAATTTACTGCATTCTAAAGATGTTAGTTTAGTACTAATACTTTAATGTTTTGCAAAGATGAATAAAGTGACCACTAATGTGGTCTCAAAGACCATGGAAACAGTCTAAGAAGATTTCTTTGCAATTTATTTCCTGCTTAGCAAAATAGCTCTTTCACTTTCCTAGTTGGTCTACTATGTCTGCAACCATTTTACAATTTGATAATAATGTAAGGGCTGATGTCTCGGTGAGAAGTCATCCCTAAAAAGGAAAACTGTCTAATGAAATAACAATAGAGAAAAAACACTTGTAGCATTCATTGACTCATAACAATGAATAGCTTTTGCTCCCTCTGAATCTTAATCTCATTCCAGGCAAAATTTGCTATGAGACCAGGCTTTCAAAATGAGTGTTAAGAGTCTTATACATTAGGACAGCATTTATGTTGCTGTTCAGTGGGGGAAAGGGCAGTGAACTGAATGCTGTAAAATTTTCCAGAACTGGGTCATTCTGAGTCTACTATGTTGCATATTGAAATGTTTTAATAAGTTTCTTTACAGTAGCATCTCTACTGTCAGGAAGTGCTGTCCAATCCAAGGGAGGCCCTGCCATCTATTTGCTTAAGGCTCTGAAGTATTGGAAGGCTTTCCCCAAAAAGGAATCTTCATTTTAAGATAACCTTCAAAAACCAATGGTAGTCTAAGATGTGTAAGAGGAACAGAAACACTGAAGATAACAAATTCTGGCAGTCCCTGAGTCTCTTTTTTGCCCTTTCAAAATTAAGGTTACCAGAGAGGGAGCTTTTTCTCCGAGGCATTTCCTTAATGTTTTCCAAATGTTGCTTCATCAGGGACAAATGGTCAGAGGCACCAAAGGATCCCATTACAGATGCAGATTTTTTTGGTTTTAAATATATTTCCATGTTTAGCTGCATTCCTGAAGCTGTAACTGAGATAAAGCATGTGTAAAAGCTTTGCTTATAGAGTTCTCCATAGCTCAAACAATTTTCCTTCAAGATGCATTAGAAGCAAGATGCTTCCAAGTGTGACAATGGTTGCTTTGCATCATAAGCACTTAATCTGGTTCATGGAAAATATTCCTACTTTGGCAAGGAAACATGCTTCCAGCATTCCCTTGCACGATATTCAGCAGGAGTTCAACAAGCTGCAGTTCAGCTGCTGAAGCACAGTCAGCTTGGAGTGCTTTGTTATTATTTCCTACACTCAACTAAAGCTAAAAAGAAAATGGGGAGAACAGAAGGAAGGGGGAACTCAGTGGCTCTGAAGGACTGGAAGTGATAGGCAGGACCATGTATAATAAAAATTAAAGTTATGTATATTTGAAGCAAACTGAAGCCCATGTGTGTATGTTTTACACAGGCCAAGCTTCCCACCTGATGGTCTCCACCATATCTACAGACGAGCTGACTGAAGGTATGAAGTCATGGTATGCTACAGGCCTATTTACAAAGGTGCTTCAGACACAATTTTTGGACATGATTGAGTAGTGTATAATTTCTTGGGTTTTGTTTTCTGAACCCTTCCCTTTTCTTTCTCTATTTACCCTGTTTTTAGAGCCTCTTTGTTGACAAGTATGCCTCTCTACAGGATCCTGTCTTTTGTTGCCAGACCATCGAAGCCTACATAGAATCATTATTACACTGGGAAACACAAGTCTGTTCTTCCTGCCAATGATATAGTTGAGAAAAACTGCTCTTCCATGACTAGACTGGCAACAACAGGGACCAGTGCTTCAGTAATGAGCCATTACTGAAACACAATTTGAGAAATGCAGAAAATCAGTCTAAGCTTCCTGGTCATAATGATCTGATACTCTTTTTTTACAGCAACAGATCAGTTGGTAATAGCAGGTGATACCACATAAAAGAGAGAAAGAAAAATGAGTTGAAACCTCTCCAACCATAAGCTTTGTAATATTAAACCAAATTTCCTAGTGTGCAATAGGTTAATGTTTTCAACATGCAAACGGGAGTCAGTTGGCTCAATTAACATCTTGCTAAGCAAAACCAGAAAAACAACAACAAAGGAGATGACTGAGATAAATGCTTAATTTATGAAATATAGTTACTTTTTCCTGTTTTGGAGAAAGCCACAAAGGCAGCTGTACTATCCATACACCCCTCTCCAAGTCTGTTGTACATGTAGTCAATGTGTATTTAATCACTAGAGTATGCAGAGTGTAATGTCTTTCCCACTTGAAATATTTTAAGCACTAATTCAGCAACTTTAGGCCTTTTGAAGAGTTACTAATATTGCAGCACGTTGTCCCAGGGATGCTTCAAAGATAAGTCTCCAGTTTGGCCTGAGGTGGTTTGCTCTGATTTAAACTGAAGGACTGCCAAAACTATATAAGCAAAAAAAATTGTCTCTCCTTAACATTTCACCAGGCCCTTTCATTCATCTGTCCTCAACATCACTGCAAAGCTCTCTAGAGGATGGGGGAGGCTCCACTCCAGATGTCTCCAGAGTAAAAAGCTTTCCCTTCCTTTTTGGCCTCAGGCACTGATCTTAAATAAGGCTACTATTGCCAGACAGTGGTGGAGATTAGTATCAAACATAAAACTTCCCTGAGAGACTATTCAATCTGTGTTGACCTGATTTTAATAAGACAAAGTATTTCCATGGATTGCAAGCAGGTAAACAAGCTTTGACAAACACCTTGCATAAGTGGACTTCAAAACACAGAAGACTGTTAAAAAGTCAGAAAAGATACAGAGACTATTTTCTGAAGGGGAAAAAAGCAAGAAGTCTTTGTAGAACAGCACTTCACTGATTTAGAAACTTCTTGTGTCACTAACGTGCAGCTTCTTGTCTTGGACAGCTCCGCCATAAAATTCTATTGGGAAAGCTTCTTAAAATCATTAGTGTCATGTCTTGCTGGGATCCAGTGGGAAAAATGTACTTCAAAAATCATGTAGGGAACCTGAATGAACAGAGGAAAGTTTTTTTTCTGGGATTTAGTCCTCTTTTGGATTACACACATGCAAACAGCTGCTAAAATTGAGATATTCTGTGTTAATCTTTTGATGATTCTTCATGCAAAATACAGGAGGGAAATGGATTGCCTCTTCAGATAAATTATATTTGGGATAATATGAACTTCAAAGCAACAATGCTGAAGAACTGGCAGTAGTTCTTCAAGTATATACCTTAAAAGTAAATACCTTGCTCCTTTGAGAAGAATCAGTAGTTGGTCTTGAGTCCAGTATTGTTGGTGGCATGCCTAGAACTTGCTGATGTGCCAAGGGGAAAGTAACCAACCTGTAATTTTCTGGATTATACTTTATCCCTTCAATGGAAATTTGACCTTGCTGAGCAGCCTGTGTAGCAATTTCTCCTGACCACGTGGCCAACCCTGGGATGTGACTGTCTGCCTCAGCTTTAGCAAGGCTTTCAGCACTGCCTCTCACAACATCCACATAGGCAAAATCAAGGAGTGTGGGTTAGATGAGTGGACAGTGGATTGAGAACTGGCTGAATGACAGATCTCAGAGGCACATGATCAGGGCCTAGTAGGAGGCTTGTCCATAGTGGTATCCTCAAAGGTTCAATACTGGGCCTAATATTGTTTAATCTGCTCACCAATGATGTGGATGAAGGGGCAGAGGACTCCTCAACAAGCTCACTGATGACACAAATCTGGGAGGGGTGACTGATACCTCTGAGGGCTGGGCAGCCCTTCCAAAGAGCCTCAGCAGTTTGGAGAGATGGGCAGAGAGGAACTGTCTGAAACTCAACCCACTGTGGTCACTTCCAACCTTAAACTATGATTCCTGGTAACATTTTAACTCAGTGAAAGTCCAGTGAGGAAGTATTGTTGCAGGGCCTCCAGCAGTGGACCTGGATGCAGTGCTTGTCCCTGGAAACATGCCTGCCATGTGTGGCTGCTGCAGTCAGAGATCTGCCCAGCTGCCACAGTGCTCTGTCCAGTGCTCTGACATGAACAATCTCTGCCTGGTGGACTTGGTTGTGAGCTGGCTGCACATCCACTTTAGGCTGCAAAAGAATTGCTGCATGCCTAAGAGCATAAATTACATCTGCATTTCTACCCATGCTTGTGTCTGGCCATTTGTGTATGCTACAGACCATTAGTTTTAAAACAGTGCTGCTGTTCCTCAGACTCCTGTTGGGACACAGAACTGTTGCTGCTCATGTTGCAAAGTACGTAGTGTTTCAAAATCAATGTCTTACTCATAACATGCTTTTTTTACTTTGTTCTACAAATTCCAGTTCTTGAGTCTATCCTCACCTTAAAGCATCCATTATGAACCAATTGTTTTAAAAGCTTTACAAAGATGTGAGAGCCTTATGCAGTAGCTGGTCTTGTGGGTATATAAATAATCATTCTTATTTCTTCTGTGGATATATAATGTTTAGGGGATTTAACTTCTTCTTGGATGTAGCCTGTAATCATCCAGTCTAATATTCCATTCCCAGCACATATAATAGTCGTCACACTTCAAGATCTTTTTTTTTTTTACCTCTTTTTATTTCAGCCGGGAATGCCGTGATGTTTGAGACAATGAGTGTCGTCGCATCTGGTTCAGTTGACATGGGGTCCCTTGGCAGGCAGCTGAGATTCTGTCTTCCATTAATAATTGTACCTGGCAATGTGGCAAAGGTTTGAATGTCTGATTTGTATCTTCTGTCACAGCAGAAACTCTGCCTGACATCACAGAAGGTGCAGGTTTTTAAAGTAGGAGGGCTTATTTGGCCAGGGTGAGTGACCTCAGTTATTTATAGTACACAGCTCAGTGGTTTTGGGTTGACACCAGCTTTGGAGAAGAAGTTTTGATGAACTTTCTTTGCAGGTCTGTCTGGCCTCGGCCAGCTTCCACATCATGAATCCTGTGCTTGGGCAGGCTGGAATGGACTGGTTGACAAGCACAGAGGAGACTGCTTTTAAATTCAGTCTCATGTCCTGGAAACTCTCTCCTTAAAATTATAGAGGCTCTTTAGAGCAATCCTTTTGGGAGAAAATGGAGACTTCCTGATAACTATTTTCTCTCCCCTCTATATTTCAAATGAAATCTGGTATTTAATTCATTGTTCAAGCCTGTAGCTTTTCCTGCCCTGCTGGTCAGCCACAATGGACATTCTGTGACATTCTGCACATCAGCCATAATATGTCCTCAGTGATACATGACTTGCTTTTTTTAGTTTTTTTATTGGCAACCACACTTGCTGTTTAGCCTCAAAATGAGGCTAATTTTTCCATGTACTTATCAAGCCTAATTCTGCTGCTTTTTCAGGGAATTTCCCAGGCTCCTGAGACTGAGTGTTGGCTGCAATCAACTGCCCATTGTTTATCCAACCCGGCTGCAGGAACAGCAGAAGACTTCTGCATCCTGGCTGCTTGTGAGCCAACTGTCTCTGCAAGCATTACTCACACCAGGAGCAACCTCCCCTTCTTATTATTGCCTCATAACATGGAGCACTCTTTGATTTTCTTGAGGTAGTTGTGTTAATGGGCCCCAGAATTGCCGTTTCCCACAACTCTTACAAAATTTCCTCTCAGCTGCATTTTTATCTTCCTATGAGGCATGATGTTTTCATAGAATATTTCCTGGCCCTTGAAACATGCATCCTCAGTTTGAGTTCCTCTTTTCCACTTGATCTCTTTTAGCTTTAGCTTGTGTACATGTTCCATATCAGTGGTCCTTGCTGGGAAAAAGAAGAGGTGCATCACAAATTGCATTTGAGGAACGGAGGTTAAATGCTATCAGAACAACAGTAATGAATTTAGCCATATGATCATCCTTTTTCACCATACTGGGATTCTGTCTGCTGCTGAAGTAAGAGGGAGAGGAGCTAGGGAAATTCCAGTTGTCATTGAAACATACTTCTTTGCTGGTGTAGTGAATAGAAGTGTACCAGGTGGCGTGCAGTACATTGAGCAGATTCATTTTCAAGAGTTCAGCTGAGGCCATGTATTGATTATATAGTAAATCCAACTTTCAAACTTCAAAATTGGGATTGGAGAGCTTCTGGTTGCATGAAACACAGCAGTGATCCAGCATAAACTCACCCTGACGATTCAGATTTGTTCAAAAGCAGAAGTTTAGCTTGCATTGTGACTTATACTGTTACATTAACTTGTAATACTGTTACAGTACACGGAGGTGTTAGCATGCTGTCAGTTCAAGCACTGTTTATTTACACAAAACCAGCATAAAAACCACTCTGGGCTGCATTCTCTGGCTAATCTGCCAAAACCACCATGGCCTGATCCAGATCAAAGCAGTACTTCTGAGTGAAGTTCTGAAGTGTACTTCATGTGCAGCCCTGGCATTCTTTGCTGGAGATCTGCAGTGGCAAGCACACAGTGATAAGTGATCTCGAGCTCTTGGCAGAGCTCAGGCTCTAGGTGTTACTATTCAGTCTGCCTGAGCCATGGCTAATGCCATGAAGGGGCATCCACAAAATGTCCCTTTCATCACATAAATTAACCTCTTTATTCTTCAGGATTTTCCAGCAGACTCTTTGGTTCTAGTCTCTGTGGGAAGGTCTCACTTTGCTCCTTCCTGTTTCTGTAGCTTTAACTGATTCCAGTGCTTGAAGACCAATTCACTTCAAGAATGGCTCCTGTTGCTGAGCTTTTCCAGGCATCCCTTGTGAACATATGATGGAACATGTGAGGAGCAGACCAAAGTTAAGATGAGATTCCTACATTATCCATAGGTGCCGTGTATGGTGAAGAGAATCTCAAGACAAGACACAGGAGGTAACATTGCCTAGGCATCCCCATTTCTCATCCTCACATCACAGTTCCATTTTGACTCACTGTGTGATACTGAACCTGTTCCCCAAAAAACCCCTCCAAACTATATTTTCCCATGGTAAAAATCCCCTGACTACATCCTTTGAGAAAAAGAGATTTTTTTTTTTTTTTTTGTTACTAGAGCCAAAGTTCAATACTCTGAGCAGGTTTTTAACAAAGAAAAAAAAAGCAACAGAGCAAGACAAAACCTTACAACCTATTACATGTTCAAAGTTTCAGTTTTCTCAATTTAGCAGTCGTTATCAAATGTTAGTGACAGGTGTTATCTGAGGGCCACTGCAAAATGAAAATGCAAGCAGTGTCCCTACTTTGGCCACTCCTCTGTTTTATGTGTTGGGAAGAGATATTTGAATCCACAGGATATAGCCACCCTGGTTTGTCAGTCCTACAAACCCCATAGTTTTGGCTAGCATTATAAAGTATTACCTCTTTGCTCACCTACTGCTAATTCTCTGGGGTATTTAAGCTGATTTGGGCTCTTTCCTAAGCTGAGAGAGCTTTTGGTGATGTCTCATGCAGTCCAAATGCAGTGAGGCAGTGTCAGAGGGGTCTGCTGGGTGAGTCCCACTGTCTGTAGGAGAAATGGAGCTACCAAAGGTCAGTAATGGAAAGCTGCCTTAGATCCTAACTGCATATGCAGCTGAGATCTGTCCAACAGAGCCATCTTTTTCTGTAGACACTCCAAAGAACAGAGGCCTGTCCAGTAGCTCTCATCATACATGGCTCAGGGTTTAGAAAGGATGGCCTTTAAGTTTGAAAGCTGTGTTTACAGTAAGAAAATAATTGTATCAGCTGTGATTAATCTCATTTAGGGTGAACTTGTTTCACTTTCACCTACTTGCTGGTGCTTCATCCTTGCTGCTTTCCATCCTGCTGAGAGCAGGGCAGGCCTGGAGCACCCAGGTTTCTTCTGGCAACCTCTAAGCCAGAGCAATTAATTAATTTTTTTTTCAAATTTTGCTTCAGCCATCTAATTTGCACTTATATCTATAAAGGAGTCACCTGGTTTGTTTACCAGACCTGGTCAGCAGCTAAGGTGGTGAGTAAAAAATGGGCAGAATTGACTCAAGTAAAAAGAATCAAAACAACAGAGGAGTTTATCTGGGAGATTCTTTTGCTTCCCTTCTCCACCCACCTGCTTTGTGCTTTTTGAGTCAGGGAGGATGTTCAGACACTCCCCAAGTGCAAGGTCGTCATGCACTTTTAATGATCATATCACTTAATAGCCTCCTGGGTAGCTCCAGGGGACACTTTGGAGGACATGGATTTTATCATAATAAAGTACTTAGATCTGTACTATTAAGTTACCTGTCCTGGGCAACAAGTAAAATCATAGAGCATAAAAAATATTGGTCAGAAGGGCTCCACTTAAGCAACTTGTGTCGCTACTGGGTTTGGGCAGCTGATCTTTTACTGCTGTCTGCCTTTTGAAGAATTAAACAATACACAGGAGTACAGTGCAGAGGTGTGTTATATCCTTCTACCCCAATGGTAGCTGTGCTTTAAAATGTCACCCTGTCTCCAGCTCATCTGGTTAAAATATATATATATATATATATATAAGAAGAAGAAAGACAAGAACTCTAAGAAAGAAATGCAATGGAATGTTAGTTGATGCAATCTTTAAAGGAAACAGATAAAAGTGGTATTAATTGTCATTCTTGCTGAAGTCCCCAGTCTGCATCAGGCAGCACAGGGAATTCTGGAGGCCTTTTCTAGGTGACTTGAAAAGATGACAAAAGGTGGTCTTGGTGTCAGTGACTCCTGAATTCTGCCCCATTTATGGTGCCTGATTTTATGTGGAACACTTAAGCAGCACAGCTACAGACTGCTCTAGTGGGACACAGAGGAGTAAATGTACCTGCTCTGTGGAGCCCAACACACAAAGCCTGCCTGGAAGCCAAGGGGTGCACCCCAGCCCTGGAAAACATAACTGGTTCTGAAAGGTGACTGCACTGACTGCAGCCCAGGTTCAGCCATGTCTTGCCAGGTCCCCAGTGTTTATGGCCACAAAGAGAAGATTCCACTTTTCTCTAAGAAATTACATTAAATATCCTTTGATAAATTCTTTTGAAAAATTCCATGTCGTATTTCCTTGGTCTTTTGACAGCAAGAGAAACAAGGCATCTTCAGAAGTTCTATCTAAACATGAAAGGTAAAACTGGTTGGAAAAAGAAGATGGAGGAAAAGAGATTTTCGTAACGAAACCTTTTTCCAAATACTGTGTATTTGTGGTATTTGCACCAATTCCAGGAAAGGACATAACACTGTTTTGATTGGTATTTAGATCACTGAAAGCAACTGATTTGTGTGAAATAGCAGCTACTGGGTAGATGTTGGTAAAGAGTATTTGATATAGATATTTGGTAATAGCTATATCAAACCACTCCTTAGTGGTTTGATATAGGTATTACCAAATACACTGCTATAGAGGTATGCTTGGAATCCATATTTTCTAACCATGTCACATCATAAGGTCCTTGTGCTTCCTCAGTATTTATACATATAGCCTTGCAATTTTTTTCCTTATCAGCTTTCTTGTAGTTACTTTCTCTGTGACTATTTTCTATTAAACCTTTATTTGTATTATTTACAGGCACCTCTGTGTTATTCCCAATGAGTTTTTCATGTTGACTTCTTTATTTGTAGTAGTTTATATTTTTCTTTCATGGCTGGCTATAGGTTTTCCTGAAATGACATTCCAATTTTAACATTGCCATATAATGTCAGTGTTAAAGTGTTTCTAAGAAAGAAATACACTGTGATAATTTAAGCCTCAGAAAAGGAAGAGGAGGCTGTTACAAAGACAGAGGCTCCTCTGAGGTCAGGAAGAATTCAGTGCAGCAAGAGCTTGCTTCTGCCACCTTCAGTCACCTTGAGCAGCCTGTGATTTCTGAGGGGCCACATTCTTTCAGATCCCTTGGGCTCCTTGCCCAGTGAAAATCTCTCCAGCAAGGACAAAGGGAGATGAATCTAAGAGTTTCCTGCCTAGAAGCTTTCTGAAAAGATTAATTACTCCGTGAAAGAGTCAAGTAATGAGAAATGACATTGCTTTTGTTGTAAGCCATTGCATCCCTGGATGGTCGTTCCCATTTTCCAGAGCTAATCTCTAAAGTAAATAGTTGTCTTTTTGTTGACTGTCAGTGGTGTGTCACTGTGCAGTGACCTGCATGTGCAAGTGCTCTGGACTAAGATCTTGTGGCCTCTGTCACGTCTGTACAGGGTGTATCTCCTGCTCCCCAATGCCCCCTGCCATCAGCTCCTTTCAGTCTGAAAAGAAGGAGATTGAGCAATTTGTCACCGCTTGTTGAGAAGTGGCCTTCGCTGCTTGATGTCCAAGTCCTTTCTTGCTGGCCTTTCTTCTCTTGCTTTTGAACCTCTTTTTCATTTCTGAAGTGATGCTTTGCTGCGTCCCTCCTCCTGCCTTTTTCTGCTATTTTCTGTTCTCTGCTTAACTCCTTCCTTCTTTACAGGTCATGGCTTTACATGTCTGTGCGTGCACACACACAAAGAATTTAAGTAAATAGAAAAATTCACTTCTGACAGACACTTACAGACCTACTTTTTTCTCTGTAATTTCACAGTGTTGTGTGGTCTGCTCTTGGTCCCTGACTAATTAAAATTATCATGACACCAAAGCAGCATGTACACACTCATCCAATTATTTTTTATTTGGCTGTATGTATTTGTTATTTCTTTTCTAAGCCATATGAGAGCACCTTCCAAGGGACTGTTTCTTTGAAAACTGTTGATGTCAGGGGATGATGTATGAGTAGTGCTTTGCTGTGCAGCTGCACTGAGTCTTCCACAAATAACAGTGAGAATACTTAAATGAAAAATCTTCACTTTTATTAGGGAATTTGCTTTGGTCACATGAGAACTTTCACCTGGTGACAAATTCATTATTTATATACATACATACATACATATATATATATATACACATACTGGCAGCCTTTAATATGCACCCCAAAAGATTTAAAACACCACAAAGGGAGAAGGTGAAGCTACCCAGAAATCTAATCCTCTTTACCCCACAAAAGTGCTTTCTTTGTTCCTGCTGTCACGCTCCTCAGCACGGCTGTCTTCCTTAGTGACAGGATTGAGGACTGCAGTTTGGCTTTGGGAAGAAAGCCCAGTGCACACACCTGTATTTCATGTACAGCTATGCAGCTATTTATTTTCCACAGGGTTGCCCTGTGATGATTGTTCATGAATAAAAAGGTGCAATGAAGAGATCCTCAGTGATGAACCCTGCCGTGCTGCAGCTGATGACAGAATACAGAAGTGAACCAAACTTTAGATATCCCAGCCTAATCAACTGGATTGTAATGCAGCACTGTCCCTTTTTGTCCCTGGTCCTTTTAAGTACTCTGGTTTTTTTCCTCATAGAATGAGCCAAAAGGTATCAAAGAGTGACTGCATGCAGAAGGCATCTCAGGGATCCATTCCCACCTCCCCCAGGCACCTGGCCAGGAAGCATACCACTTTATCCCAACTGAAGGAGAAAACCAGGGATGTTTTTTAAAACTAAATACCAGCTCAGCAGTCTCTGGGACGCATGAGGAAGCTGCATTTCAGTCATGTATGTCCCAGGCTTTACATAAGCTGAGATCTTGGGCACACACCTCTGAAAGGCTTAAACTGCTCATCTGGTAATGGAGTGTCTGAAACTGTAGGAAACAAAGCCCTGCCCTCACCTCATGGGTCTTGTAACCTCAGTAGGTGATAAGAAAATGAGCAGATGTAAAACCAAAGGTAGCATCCAGCAGAGCTTGAGAGTCTGGAATAAGTGTAAAGGGAGTAACCACAATAATAGGGGCAATGAGTCACTGTTCAGTTGTTAGGTTTATCAGAAGGCATCACTAAGTCTTAAGCAGAAATTCGAAGTGACTGTAGATTCTCTTTACAGGAACCTTCTCATTTCCAGAAGAAATGTGATAAAAGAGGAAGAAGCAGTAGTGTGGTATTGGAGAGCACCAGCAGCTGGAGAGTCACCCCTTATCTTCTTGGTCAGCTGCAGGCAAAGCACTGAGCAGAGTGTGCTTTGATAGAAGGGAGTAATAGCATGGAAAAGATTGGATCCAGTAGAGGTAGATGAGGGATGCAGAGTATGAAAATACTATAGAGGTCATAATTCAGCGAGATACATTTTTCTGCAATGTGTTCAACCGTTTTCTAGGGAGAGAAAGTAGATGGGCTGAAATCAGGAAGAGGAAGCTTCAGATGTAGAGGTGAGACAATGAAAACCAGAACCAGAGCTTTACCAAAGGAAAAGGGGCTGGATTTTTAAAGCAGTTTGCCTTAAAATAGATGATACAATGATAGAATGAACATGATTTGTGTTGAACAGATTGCCTCTTCTCTTGCCAGCTGCATGCATTAAAGAGAGGACTGCTTTTGCCATTCACAGGTTACTCCTCTTACAAAATTGCTGAAAATTTCCATGCCTGTCATTATTTAGAAACAGTTGCAATTAAGGAAATCCAATTATTTCAGTTTCCTCTGTTTTGGTTCCTCTTGTTGAAATTGTTCCTCTGCTAGAATCTGCAAACTTTTGCAACTTCTGTTTTCCTCGTTATTCCCAACGTAACCATTATGTCAGCATAAAAATCCTCCCAGCTTGCATAGTGCTTTTCTATAGTTCTGAAATTCTGTGAGAAGATTTTTGTTCAGGAACCTAAAACTTTAGGGCTATCCAAACTGTGTTTCTGAATTTTTATCTTCTCTTTTATATCACTACTAAAAGCAAAAGCTCACACCACTCTAGGGCATTCTTTAATTAACCCTCATCTAACTCCCACTCATGCTCACAGAAATGCTTCCTTTCATGTCAGTGAACCTGATCTGAGTAGAGTTAAAGCCTTGTTAATACCAATCTTATTTCAGGAATATTAAGGATTGTTGTAATATGAGCAAAGATTAATGAGCAAAGACTCAGGAAGTTTCCTGGTGATGCAAAACTGGGGGGAGTTGCTGATACACCTGAAAGCTCTGCTGCCATTCCATGGGACCTTGATAAGCTGGAGAGTTGCAATGGAGAGAAATTGAATGAGGTTTAACAAAGGCAAATGCAGGGTCCTGTATATGGGGAGGAATAACCCCAAGTCCCAGCACAGTGTGAGGGGTGACCTGGAGAGCAGCTCTGCAGAGAAGCACCTGGGAGTCTTGGAGGGTGACAAGTTGACCATGAGCTGGCAGTGTGTCCTTGTGGCCAGGAGGGCCAATGGTACCCAGTGGTGCATCAGGAGGAGTGTGACTTGCCCCTCTACTCAGCCCTGGTGAGGCCCCACATCCAGTACTGTGCTCAGTTCTGAACTCTTAGGACAAAAATTACAAGGAGCTACTGAAGAAGGTCCAGTGAAGGAACACAAAGATGATGAGGAGTCTGGACCATCACTCTTACGAGGAAAGGCTGTGGGAGCGTGGCCTGGTTAGTCTGGAGATGACTGAGAGGGGATCTCATTAATGAACATAAATATCTCAAAACTAGTGCCAAGAGGAGTGCCAGACTCTTTCCACTGGTCCCCAGCAACAGGGCAAGGAGCAAAGGCCATAAACTGAACCACAAGAAGTTCCACAGCAAGATAAAGTAAAATTTTTTTACACTGAGGGTGACAGAGCACTGGAACAGGCTGCCCAAGGAGGTTGTGAAGTCTCCTTCTCTGGAGACATTCCAACCCCACCTGGACATGTTCCTGTGTCACCTCCTGTAGGTGCCTTTGCCTTGGCAGGGGGGTTGGACTGGATGATCTCCAGGAGTCCCTTCCAACCCTACCCATTCTGTGATTCTGTGAATTCTTGTTTCAATATACTGCACAGAAGTAATGTTTCCTGTACAGCAGACATTACTGAGGATTTTCCAAGTATAGTTTTCTAATCTCTATTTAGCATAAACTGTAGATGTGTTAGATTCATGTTTGTGATACGTAACCCACGATGAAAGAAACAACCCCTCTGGTTTGAACAGACAGGGGAGGTGATAGCACATGCCATGTCAGAGGGAGATGATGAGCCAGAGGAATTGTAAGCACCTGGAGCCATTTGTCTCTTCTGGAGGAGCCAGTGGCCCAGAGAGGTCAACGCTAAGGTTGTCCTAGGGAAGAAAGATAAGATGCCTTTGGCTTTTGTTTGGTTTAATGATTTGTTTCCTTAGCAAGATGAGAACAGAAGTCAACTGTGAGCCATGAATTAAAATAATAATAAAAAAGGAATATTTTGTAGTTTTTTTTCACTCTCAGGCAGAAAGGAAATTGTTCAGGTTCTGCTGATATT
Organism: Phylloscopus collybita; assembly: GCA_027886175.1. Lineage (NCBI taxonomy): Eukaryota > Metazoa > Chordata > Aves > Passeriformes > Phylloscopidae > Phylloscopus > Phylloscopus collybita. Next base: position 9,182,964 of record JAJNNQ010000130.1, read on the forward strand.
TTTGTTAGTGGAAAGCACAGGTGTGGAAACCCAGTGGCTACCTGGCTAACCTAGGGAAGGGGAAAGACAGTACAAGATAACCTTGCTGATCTTATTGTTATAGACTCTTGAGATTGAAGATCCAAATTATGATGTTATGACAGTATTTATAAAAATGTTCAATATTTTCCATCAATCTGACCCATGGGGCTACAGAAATAAAAGTGACATAGGAGGGTGTGCCTTTGAGCTGGTGTTTCCATTTTTTCTTCACTAATAACACAGTGGGGAAAGTGAGGAAAGTTGAGGCTGTGATTCTGAAGTCTCTCTGTGCTGACAGAAGCACAGGCTGCTGCCAAAGACACAGAGCAGCTCATTTTGACAACAGGCTGCCCTTATATTTAGAGTCATGGAATTACAGAATACCGTGAGTTGGAAGGGACCCACAATGTTCATCAAAGTCCATCTCCTGGCCCTGCACAGGACACCCCAAGAATTCCACCCTATCCCTGAGAGTGTTGTCCAAATGCGCCTTGAACTCTGCCACGTTGGTGCTGTGACCACTTCCCTGGGGAGCCTGTTCCAGTGCCCCAGGGTAAAGAACTTTTTCCTGATACCCAAACTAAACCTCCCCAGACGCAACTTCAGGCCGTTCCCTCAGGCCCTGTCACTGTTACCACAGTGAAGAGAGCAGTTTCTGCCCCTTCTCTTCCCCTCACGAGGGAGTTGCAGACTGCAATGCCCTTGCTTGTTGATAAGAAATGGGGTCTTAAACTGGCTTGCATGTAAAAAGCAGCAAAACCCACAAAGGTAACATATAACTCCCTAAGTACCTAAGTTAAATTTCTCTTCAAGGTTTAATTTTTTCAAAAGCACTAGGGTGTTTGAGGCAATCTTATCTTACCTGCTACACCCAATTTTTGCATAAATGTAATGAGGAACATCAGCCATCATAACACCAGAGGGGGTGTTTCAGAGAAGACCGAGTGCCTGGATGTGGTGGAGGTACCATGTGTCTCCCTTCCTGCTGTTCTCTGGCAGTGGGACCCAGTCAAGTGACAAGTTCCAGTCTTTCTCCATTTCTTAATATGAATGCTTTGCCAGCAGGAAGTAGGGATGAAAATCTTCATCTCTGACCACTGCTGATGCTTCCAAATCTTCCTGTCACTGTGCTAACTTCAAAGGTCAGATCTTCATGAGCATGACACATGAATGGACAGACAGCAGGAGAGGTACAGAAACTAATTATTCTGTAATTAGCAGACAAGAGGTACAAATCCAGAGAAACCATCCAAAATTATTCCAGTTTGCTTTTATGCACTGCCTCGCATGAGTTTTTTTTCTTCACTTGTAGGTAATTCAGTAAATTTAAATCAAACTGAGGAAAGTATTTGTTCTGATCTCCACTTGCATTTTCTTTTCTTTCTTGGAACGCAGTCACTTTCAGGGAGTTTCAGACAATCAGTTTCCTTCTAATCATCTACACACCCTGCATCTGCCCTTTCACTTTGCATGTTGATGTCCAGAGCTCTTTGATGGTAGTCACTTGACCAGCTTCTTCAGGCAATGCCTGAAGGGATGTCTCCAGCTGATGTGCTTTTTTGGAAACAGCCTCTCAAAATACAAAACATCCAGAGACTGCAAAGGACAGAAGTAGGTGTGTACACTATAGCTAACTATCCAAAACTTTTTCCTTCTATAAAACAGAATAAAATTGTTTGGATGTCCTTTAAACATTTTCTTTAGTGATGATGCCTGAAGGGGAACTGAGAGCAGGCCATGTCCTGTGACACTGCCCACCTCAATGATCTCTGCTGCCTCTTGTTTTCACCCTCTGTTGATCTGTGTTTTATAAAAGATGTGAAGCAGAGATTAAATGTGTGCAGAACCCAGCAGAGTACAGCTTTGATCTCTGACCAGCTCTTATTATCAAACTCATCAATAATAACATGGAGTTCCTGGAGCACAGTTTTTTGTTCAATACCGTCCACAGGGAGAATTAGCACAATTTCTTCAGTGTCTGAATAAAGATGCTCAGCTGGTGTACAGATAGCATTCCCCTCTTCTTCCTGCCTACTTACTTCCATGAACCATGTAGAAAGGTAACATACAAGAGACCTTGTGTATGAGTTGCAGCTGGCTAGAAGTTCAGAAATGGTGAAGGCAGGAACTGAGAAATACCAGAGCCATGACTTGTGTTTTACTTCCAGGTCTTCTAAGCTAAGAATGGGCTGCTTTATTTCCAGTTAAGGAAAAACAAAACTGGGATGATACAATTGCAAGTGGTGGGCAAAGTGTAAAACAGGCCACAGAGCAAAAGTAAGGCTGCCTTGCTAGGCTATAGACAGTAATACATCATTCTGCTAACAGAGGGCAATGTAGAAAAGCAAACATGTGTACAAAGCCTGTTTTTCCTTAAAGACAGTTTTACTTTGCTTCTTCATGTTAAGTCAGATCTCTATTTCTAAATCTACAGTGCTTCATATAAAATCTGAAAGTATCTATAGCCAAGACTGTGTTAAGGATACCCCAAATAACCATCCTCATGAAAACCTACTTCAGTCCATAATAAGTCACTCTCCTCCTCCTGAGCTTCCTTGGAAGAAAAATCTAGAGGAAGTAAAATGGGATGTTGCTGACTCCACTTTTCCCACAGCTTCTCAGGAATAGTTCCATTAGAAGGCAAATCGATGCAGCAATTTAAAACCTACATTTAGAGATGCTGAAGGATTTGGTTTTCTCCATGAGAATGTGCTTCAGGTTTCACATGCAGAAATGGGAGAAAAAGATCACTCTGGCCCACAGTCTGCAACGCTATCAATCAAGTAAATAATAAGATAATCCTTTTATCCTTCTTAGATTTGAGTTTGGTAGGGACTACACAGGAAACATCTGAGCATAGCCCTTCTTTGAGTGCATGATGTGCATTGACGTGCACATCCTGTGCCATGCATGGGAGAAAATTCCCCATTTGTCATCACCAGTGCAGCACTTGCATGGAGAGAGCAGCTGCATCTCTTGCCCCTCTGCAGCATTTAACTGTGTGCAACAACAGCAGCCCGCAGCACAGCAACATAAATGTGTCCAAAGTCATACTTCACTTTGATTACCTATAAAACCATATTCTATAAAAGAGAAGGAAGAAAATGCCATTACTTTCCTTAAATAGATCAAATTTCAGTAGTAATTCTGAAAATTCCTTTACCTTTGGTCTAACAAATGCAGGAAGGGTCTGGGTTGTCACTAAATCAGCTGTGGACTGGTAGAAGGAACTTGGTACAGCAGCAGAGATTCAGTGATCTAATTAAAAAGTCTCAGACTATTGGAATTTTCCATTATGAGATCAGAATGTTTGTCTGCCTCACAATTATGATGCTATCTTGACTTGTCTCATATATCACAGACATGTGGAAATTAATTGAGGTGGAGAGGGGGGATTTAGAATGTGTTCTTTATGGCACTCTCTTTTAGGAAGGCTGGAAAAAAATCTGCTGTCCATTTGAAGGTCCTAAATTTTGTTTCTAGTGCTTTTATATTGCATTCTGATATCTGACCTTTTCTTTTTATTATTTTCCCATCAGGGAAAAAAAAAAATCTGGGTTTTTCATCTTCTTAGTGGTGCAGTTCCAAAGGAGCTTTTAAAACTTTTCTGATGCTCCAAATACTTACAATTTTCGTGGTGTAGGACATTGTACCACTGCCTGTAATTCTTCTGAGCAACCTGTTCCAAGTTAGTTTCCATTTCAAAAGAACCTGCTCCATTTGAAAGCACAGTTTCTTTTGCTCCTTTCTAAATATTTCATGGAGGTCATGTTTCTAAATTATGCAGGAAAGACTCCACAAAAAAGAAAAAAAAAAAAAAAAAAGAAAAAAAAAAGAAAAAAAAAAAGAAAAAAAAAGTGAATTCTATCAGCAATCAAAGCCATAGAAATGTTATTGTCTGCTAAGTGGTATCTGGGCATGTTCCTATTTAATATAAAGCTAAGAAGGTAATGCAGTCCTTAGTATTTAGGAAGTCCTGTGGAGAACAACAGCAGAACTGAAGAATAGAGAACATATTTGATGATTATGTTTTCAGCTGCAATCACAGCACAGAACTCTCTTGCTGCATATCTTCTCCTCAAGCTCTGTTATAGATATATATAGTGTGTAGGTATATGGAAATATGCAGGCTATTGGGCTAGGCAGTAATTGGTACAGGGTGATTGGCAATAATGAACAGTGTGCATATTGAAACAGACTCTGAAAACAAACACTCCTGAAGCAGACATTGCTTTTTGTAAAGCTTATTTCACAGTTCACTTCAGCTGAGATCACCTTTTTCATATCTCCTGTGTGGCTGTTGTGGATCAGGGCTGTGCTGAATGGCAGCACTTCCCCGTGGTCCTGTGCTCACAGGATGTGTGCACATCCAGTCCCACCCCACCTTGTATCAACACAGAGGATGTGGAGTTACAGCTCAGTCCCTGCTGCAGAATTTGTGGCAAGGTTGTGATTTGAGAATAAATCTGCTAATACTTTCAGTCTGAAATAACTTTATCTGCATTTCTAGCTTCACAAGGAAATAGTTACTGTCTTACTATTAAATGTGAAGATTTAATATTAATGTTAATATTTCCCTGCTTTTTTTTTTTTTTCCTAAATACATGCAATTTCTTTTTTATCTGTTCTGAATTTTCTATTTGGAAGAAAGCATTTCCACTGACTGCCACTGAGTTGTCATTGGGCTCATTACCTCCAATGAGATGAGCAGTGGCATGGAATAATTAAACTTACTTTCTGCTGGTAAGCAGGGAATATTTCCACCCTATTCCTTTTGACTTGACCTTTGGCTAAGCATATTTCTCTTTGCTATGTGGACGGTATTTCTTCCCCTGGATGCAGTGTGTTGCTTTATTCTGGATGAGACAGTGATTTCTAGAGCATTGTTTTCAAAACTATGTTAGCAAGAAAGAAAATGTGATCTTTTATACTGCTGAATGATGACAAATTTTTGTCTGCAAAAATCCTTATTAGATGGCAATAAAATCTGATTTTTATGCCTATGAGAATTAATTTCCATAATGAAATTTCATTATTAATATTTTAAGTTAAGTTGTGTTGCTCTGTTTATATAATGTAGCATTTAATCACATAAGAATCTAAATCAGAGCTTTCTGGTGTAACCTACTATGTAAGAATAGCTCTTGGGAGATTTCACAAAGAATCAGAAGTTAATTTGTAATGAAATGAAGAAGAATAACGCTCTTATCATAAGTTTTTCCTTAGTTAATAGTAAAAAACTAGAAAAAAGAAAAAGAATCCAACAAACTCCCAAAGTGAAAAATAAGAAAGCTGCCTGTCAAAGTGAAATGTGGCCTAGTTACAGTGTGGCATGGGCTTGATTTACTGCAATCCAGACAATGTCTGGGGGAGCTGGAATTTTCCTAAACAAATTTTCACTTCTTTTATTTTTAGGTCATTCGAATGCTTATGGATATGGGCACCCTATAGACCAAAATGTGTGAAAAATGCTGCATGGGAACCAGCAGCACAGGCTTACCCACACCACCTTCACAACATTATCCATCTGGATTTGGTCAGAAGGGAAAACAGGGGAAATGTTGTTCCTCATCCCACCAGAGGTAAATTTTTGGGAATCTCTTGTTCCTTCTCTCTGTTTCATTTTTGCAATTAGTTTTATATTAGTAAAAATAGTCTTAGTATACTAACTCCTTGACTCTCGGCAATAAAGTAATTTTCCTTTTCTTGATTTCTCACTCTCCCCTCTCTCAGTCTATTTAATTTTTCTTGTTTTTCAGTGGGAAACTTGCCTGTCAAGGATACTAGAACATGTGGGCTCATGTCCCTTTTTAGCAGAGAAGGGAACATTAAACAAGGGTCTCCCTCACTTTCTCATTGCCTCTCTGTCCTGTTGGTCTCACTAAGCACCATGCAGCTGACAACTTACAGGGTCTAGTTTTCTCACCTACTGGGAAGTCACTGTCAGGCCATGATGATTATAAATAGAGTGTTTAATCTCAAGAAAGTTAATTTTTGCAGCTAGACTCTGTTACCAATTTCTTTTCCTGTTACTGCAGGTCATCAAATGTCCTCAAACTTCTTGGCAGTATCTAGAGAAGGACTGTGCCCCTCTCTAGGTTCAGTGTAGATGTGACAATAGGCAAGAAAACAATCAAGGGCAAAGCTTGAAAGTTCTAACATAACAAAGAGGATATTATGCTCACTTATTTAATCACAGGCTGGGGCATGTTTTAGTGCAACAGTGTCTTACTTTGCTTAAAAGAAACCTTAAGTTTCTGCTTTTACTACCCTCACTCTCCTTGAGCAGCACATGATTTCTGAGAGATTGTGCTATATCAGATGACTTAGACTACTCATAATTTCTGTAAAAAAATAGATTTTCATATTGAAAATTGAATACTGAAAACCAATTAATACTGGAAACCAATGTTTTCATGTTGGTTTTCAGTTCAGAAAAAGGGATTATACGCTCTTTAAATTGTTCTGTGTCTTTTCCTAAGATGAGTGTAAGTAAACAAATAGGAAAACATCTTAGTAAGAAGTGGTTTAAACAGCCACCTCTGGTTCCATGTTGTATCAAATCTGTCTTATAAAATGACAGCTGCTACAGCTGAAAAAAATGCAGAAGTTATGGTACAGAAAAAAGGACATAAGTTATCTTATACCTATACTTAAGTACTGGCCAAGAACAACTGCCTGCCACAGAGGGGTTTAAGTGCATGGCCAACATGCCCCATTTGTACCCTTGTGCAAAGCAAATTTCAGAGAAATAATGTGTAAATTTATGCCTGTTTTAAAATGAATTGTTTTATATTCAAATAAAACCAGCAAATCTATTGCTCCTCAGGATACAGCATCATTTTTCCTCTTAGTACAAGATGAATGCAAAGAAGCAAATGGGACATGTGAGCTGCTAATGCATCACTTAGTTTCCAGCAGTGCCTTAAATGATAAGGATTTAGTCTTGCAAGACATTGTAAAGCTGGGTGAAAAGTTTCAGTGAAAAAGGGGGAAAGAGAGGAAACAGTGACATAAATCATTCCTGTATTTGGACAAATTCATAATGTGAGGATTCCTTTCAGGCACAATATGACCTAAAGTTAGCACACAGGAAATTTAGATGTGTCAGGGCCTCGTGAGAATACAGTTAGAAACTTTTCCAAACCCGTGTAAGGAAAGGCAGAACTACTGGGGTAAGAGAATTCTGCTTTGAATAATACTTCAATAACTCTGCTTGCTGATGAGGTGTGCATTTGTTGGCAATTATTGGTGGTGTGCTGCTTCTCCCCTTTCCCATCCTCCCCACACCAGATCTTCTTTGTCCTTCCCATTTTTTCTTAAATTCTCTTTTTGATCCTAACACATAGCAGAACTAAACCAGGCTTTCTAGCCTGCTAGGAAGATCAAAATCTGTAAAATGAAATGGAAGATGGGAAAAAAACACCCTCTTTTTGAACAATAAAAAAAGAAAAATAATCTTGATGAAGATCATGATAATGAGTCTTTAATTACCACAGCAGTCTGGCCACAAAACTATAAAAAAGTGTGGGGCAAGGGGGAGGAAATCCACCCTAGCATCTCTCATTTTATTAAAACACTGTCATTTTTAAGTGCTGCCATAAATTTAACCACCAGATTTATAAATCCAGACTTTGTGCCCATGTCTAACTGCAGATCAGGAGGTGCTCTGTCCACACGGATTCACTTTAGAATAAATGATGTATGAAGAGTCTTTTTTCTCTTGTGTAGACCATGCCAAAGGTAATATAAAGAAACCATCAGTAAAAGAAAGCAGCTGCAGAACAACAGAGTATCAGTGAGCTGTGATTTTGTGTGCTGCAGTTTAACTTTTTCACTTTAATTCATGTTCTTTAGTGGTGTTGTTTAGTTGGTAGATAGGAGGAGTGTGTAGATATGAGTAATTTGTGAAGCCCACTGGACCTGAGATGTGTTAGAAGCTCATGAGCTCTTCTGCCTGGAGCCCAAGAGGGCTATTTGCAGTATAAGTCAGGCAATATTAGGAATATATACAGTAAAAATTGATGTAAGTTATCCTGTTTTGGTTTTATTCTTCTTTTATTGAAAAGTTTGAATTTAGAAAGAGAAAAGTTGTCTCCAGGGCAGTAAAATTGATAAAGTCATTCCTTCAAGTGTTTATGGTGCCTTCTGAGAGAAATATGTCCTTTTGGTGTCCTTTTTGTAACTTACTGAGTCTCCGCAGTACATGGAAAGACTGAGCTGTAGGACATCACCTTTGGCCACTTCTGAAATGGAACTTCACTGGACTGCTCAGATAATCTCTCTGTACTCCTCCCAGGCTATTTATCCTTGTTTCAACCCCCAAACCTTGCTTTGCAAACCAGCTATGGCTAGCTATTATTTACAGGAGGATTTTAGAGATTCTTTTTATTGTACTTTAGGAGAGATTTTTAAATTAAAATCACTGTAAATTGAAGATCAGTAAGCCTTGCTTCAATATAAGAAAAGTTAGATAAAATGATAATGAAATTTACTTTTAAATAATGTAGGCCTGAGCTAGAATGGGTTTGTTAATGGAAAATAAAATAAAAGCAAGGTCAGGAGTTAAAAATATAAGTGAAAATAATCATACAAGATTATTTTCTTACAATAGTCTTGAATTTCATAAAATTAACCTCTGACAGACATTCAGTATTCAGAAAGATATGGATTACCTTAATTTACTAACACTTAAAAGGGACATAAATCCTCAGATTTCAGAGTTAAGTCAAATTTCAAATGAATGGAATGAGGAAAAGCAAGTATCTCTATCTAAAGCTATCATTTCTTCATTGTCCATAGGGTAACTCCTTGGGATTTTTCTCCAGTGCTAACTTCTGTCAGGAGCAGGTTGCTGAGGCTACTGGGTCAAGTCATATTTCTGCAGTGCAAGTGATCACAAGGTGAAGTAGATACAGAGTGATTTCTCCCTTCAAGAAACTGGTTACAGCACCAGCACATCTTTTAGGAAATCTTTGGATCCCTGCTGTCTTGCTAAGATGCCCTAGTTCAGCTGCTGGAAAGAAGGCAGGTCCCAGGTGACCCATTAGCAAAGAGAGAGCTCGGGAAGCACATGCAGAAGAAAATAGGATCCCACAGGCCCTTTTATGCTTTATTGTGCTTTGTGCAGCATTCTCATCAAAGGTAGTTTCGCTTTTAAGATGAGTTTCTTGTTTCAATTCAGTCATCTTTGTGAGAATGCTAATCATCTTTCCATAGCAAGAAAATGGGGTTTCTTTAAGCTTTGGCCGATGTTCCAATTTCTTTCCGGCTCCATTCCAACAAAGTCTTCTGAAGTCCCCGAGCACACAAACAAGATAGATTGTAGTAAACTCTCTAACAGCAGATTCTCATTTGAGTGGAGTCACAAGCAATACATTTTTATCCCTCTACAGCAGCAAAAGGCTCTGATGTGGTAATTTTCACCTCCTTTACTTCCTCTTCTCCTCCTTCCTTTGTATTCACCTCGATGTATTTAAATCCAGAGACACATGGCTATGTATCTGCATTCATAACCCAGAGCTGGAAGGCCCTGTGCTACAGCTACCAGAGAAAACCAGACTGCATAATCTGGGAATTAGTTAAAGAGACAATGGCAGTAGAGATTCTTTAATTCAAAAAGCTGAGTGCTCAAATGACACAAAACCCACTAACAAAGTGCAGCAAAAGATGATGCAAACAAACTGCTGGCCACACAATTATTCTCCCAGCAGGCTCATCAGGCAATTCCCAGCATGCCCTCCTGCTTTTTCTGGGAATGTCTTGACTGAATCTAACAAAATAATGGCTGCAGTCACCTCCTTTTATAGTCACTTAGGATCCAAATTGGCTGCAGTGTCAAGTCCTTGAAGCAGCTGGTGGTTCTCACCAGCAGTATTTGACTGGCAGATGCAAAACTCTTGGCAGACACACAAGCACCTTGAAAGCTACTGGATAAAACACCCTTTTTATTCTAGACTGGGAAATCCTCAGGGAGGAAGCATGCTGAAATATGCACTTTGGATATGTTTCTTTTTAAGAGAAGAGAGGAGGTTTTTTCTGTCACTTTAGGTTATTTTAGGAAAAAAGTACAACTGCTTTTGGAGACTTCACAAGCAAACAATTCCATTCACTCTTCCTTAGCCTAGGCATTAACTGTGCCCTCATTAGGAATAAGCAACTTGGGCAAAACTAACTTCAGAAGCCGTTTCATAGCACTTGTCCATTCATTACATCTTTCATTCTTAGTGATAAATATTTACTTAAAGAATTTGCTTCCAAAAATTGAACTAGATCTCAAAGCTTAATATGTAATGAGCCTGTCCATCTTGGGAGGTTCTACTTACGTTGGATAGGCACCAAAAGGCATTTCTCCCTCTACAGATGTGGAGCTGAAGTGGCACCTGGGACATAAGTCAAAATGGCCCTGTTGAAATCGGTCTCCTCTGGGAATAAAAGCCCCCATGTGAGTACTGCTGCATGTGCTAACACAATTTTCTGGGGGAGAAAAGTCATGAATCTCATGGTGGTTCTGATTGTTTCACAAATTCCTGACCTTCAAGGTTAGAAATGGCCATTAGCCTCTCTCTCTCTCTCTCCTGGCTGTCTCACATGGGTCACAGTACCTCTTCACCAGTGCAGCAAGGCATGTAACTTGCAGGTTAGGAATAAGGAGGAAATAAATCAGCCAGAATTAAAGCCCTGAGGTGTTCCTTCTGCTGCTTCCTCAGAGGACAGTAGGAGTTTTGTGACTGCCCATCCAGCATTGCCAATGAGCTCACTCCTCTTCCAGCTCAGGCTTGGCTGCTCTGTTTTAGGTCGTCCTAGGAAGAGAGCACCGCTCCTAGAAATTTTAGCTTGTGAAAAGGTTATGAAGTTGGAAATGATATCTTTAAAACTTCTTTAGATCTCTGAATCGTCATAAAGTAGAGCATTTTAATTTTGTTCTGTATTTTTTTTACTTGACTCAACATGGTTTCCAAGCTTAGGAGAGCTAAAAGATCTTTTCTGCCTTTGGAGAAAGCTGTCCTTCCTGGTGACAATTCAAAATGCTAGACTTATTCAAAACATGTTATTTTCATGTCTAAGTGGATAGATCAGTTTCAGTGTGTGGGTGAGAAAGTCTGCTCTCATCTGTCATTGAGTTTATGGAAGTGCATATTCTTGCACCAGGCTCCTCTGTTGTTTTTTGAGGTACAAACCCACAAACTTCACCATCTCAAGTTACAGAATCAAAACTGTGTCGAAACAGTTTGTCATGGGTTTTAGAGTCTTTAAGGGTAATGTGTTGAATAATCACAGAACCACAAAATCACAGAATATTCCTAGTTGGAAGGAACCCACAAGGATCATCAAGTCAACCTCTTCAGTGAATGGCCATATAGGGATTATAATGGATGATTCTCTCCAGATTCCATTGTAAATAAAGTTAACATCATAATCCAGAATATTCTTCCTTTACAATACTTCAAGAACTGCAAACAGATAGACTATCCCCAGACTTTGTGAAGCTAAACTTCATGTGAGATAGCTGGCAATATCCTGCCTCTTCCAGAAAGATTATATCCTTCAGCCCTCAAGAGATCAGTTTCTCCTTTGTCTGGCTTGCTCCACCACTTTATCCTGGTCACTTTTCCTCTGTAAAGGCTGCTCTCGTTGCCTCTCATTCTGGATCTCACAGAGCCAGCCCTGAAAACAAATTAATTAACTTGAACATGTGGCTGCAATGCTTCCCAGATATCTTGCCTTCTGCCCACAGGAGCACTGGGCCTGCAGGACTTGCCTGGATGTCATGGTCAGAGCTACAACAACTGCACCACAGTCCCAGGCTTTTTGCTGTCCCTGAAGAAGGATATTTTACTGTTCCTGCTGAATTCAGTGGAGCTGGGATTTGGCGTCTGCTCCGTCCCCAGAACTTTGTGTCTGTAGGTATGGGTTCATTCATCATGGGTTCTTACACTGGAGATAAAGGGTGCAAGAGGATGAGGGATGAGTTCTCACCACCTTCCTCTTACTTGTAGGGACCCAGCCCCACTCCATCTCTGCTGTCTGCTGCTGAAGGCAGAGCCAATCCCTTCATCTTCCCAGTCCAACAGTCATTCCCTCAGGTCCCGAAGGCACTGACCCACTGTTTTATCTGAAAACTTCTAGCTGAAGATGTGGTCTGAGAAAAAAGAGCATTCCCTTCCTTAGGGGTATATATTTCCCCCTGCACATCTCATCGCAGCCTGATCTCTTTAAACATCAAAAGTACTTGTGTAAATATATACAACGAGGCTAAGTGATTAGAATAATCTAATGCAAATTTCAAAGACTCTGAGGAGATCTGAGAAATCAACACTGTCATAAGTTTCATTTCCACAGCATGAATGGAAATAATATTAGTAAAATGCAGTTTGTACTTCAAAGAAAAGCAGTGTTGAAATGCTAATAAGTGAGAGGATTGCTGGAAGGTGGGGAGGGGACCATGGCAGGTGCGGGGTAAGCTCCTTCTCCAGCTGTAGATGCATTTTATTTGTTCATAAATGCCTTAGAAATGTAATAACCTCTCTGTGAGCAATGAGGCATTATTTTCCATTAACTTTTGCCATATACTTTTTTCCTGCATCCTCATTTGTCTCCTGAGCCTGACTTCAACTCCACAGGCTGGCACCACCCAGGGCATGGCCCTGGCCTCTCTTGGCAGCACCAGTGACAGCCACCACAAGGGCTGAAAAGCCATATAAAGACACCCCAGGGAAGGGAAGCCTTCTCAAAGGCAGCACCCAGCCTCAGCCACCCTCTCCCCAGAGGCAAGGATGCCTCCCTCTTGGACAAAAGGGAACCTAGCAGGAAAGAAAACACGGTGCACAGATGAGTCAGGCCAGGAAATGTAGCGGAGGCGTAGCCCCTACGGGTGCCACCAGTCTGATACCTGCAGTTCTTGTCCACAGTCTGACCATCTGCCCTGTCCCCATCACATCCCAAAGTGGCACTGTGCCAGCCCTGCTGAAGGGCAGCACGGGAGGGGTCAGGGTGTGGGGCACTGTATCTCCTGTCTGAGGGGGATGTGAGAGAGCCTCAGCAAAACAGCCACTTCACATTCAAACTCTGTGAAGGCTGCACAGCTTTGCCTGCCAGCAGCCAGTTCATAAAAAGCTCCTGGGCTCCAGAGCTCACAGAGCAGGAGCAGCTCCCTTCCTGTGACAGGAAGTGGCCCACTTGGTCCCTGAGCCAGGGCTGAGTCTTTCACCTCCCTTCCCTCCACTCTATCCACTGAGTCCTAGTGCAGCTCCACTGCCCAAAGCACTCATTTCCTCCATCACCATCACTTGCACTGAAAGTGCAGTGGGCAGCTCCTCAGGGAGCTGATGGAGAGGTGGCATATCAAGGCTAGGAGTATGTCTGATTTTTTTCAATTCTGAGGACAGGCATTTTCATGAGGGAAAAAAAAAAGGTACATTTTTAGATCAATAAGAGGTGAACAGTTCAGAAATAAAAGCCTTTCCTTCAGAAATGCAAATCATTTGGATTGCTGTAACATCTCCAGGGCTCTAATGATCTAAAGCACTGTCTTTTTTGCTGTCTGCAAGGCAGCCATAGCTTGACCTGTGAAGGACAATTTCATTTCAAGTGACCTGAGGAAGCGACCATTTTGTCTTTTCAATAAAAACGAAAACACAAAATGGAAAGAAATATTTATTTTAACTCATGGCACTGTTTTTATTTGCATCATAGAGATCATCAACCAGTTCTGTGTGATGTCTCCATTCTGAATTGCAGTGTTCCACTATAGCAAATGCAGAGTTTAAGGTCAAACATTAAACAGCTACAAGTACAATTTAAGCTTCTGCAATTACAGGCAAAACAAGAGAAAAGGTACTTTGTGCTCCATCTGGGATTCCACTTACTCTGTACACAGTGTTAATAAAATACAGCTGCAGCTCAGGCCAGGGTAATCAAAAGTCATTAACATCAGAAGCTGTTCAGTGGCCTGTATGACTTGCATTTTGTTGGTCTTAGCTGAGTGCCTGTGAGACAGACATCTACATTACAGGCAGAGCCATGGTGCCACTGGCAAGGAGCACTGTGACACACATTCTTACTGAAGTCCCCTTTTGGAAGTAGGATTGACCACTTTTGGACACTGTGGGGTCTCTTCTCCCCAGCACCACTCATGATTACAACCTCTGTGGTTCCTGGGGGCAGAATGTGCACATGCAGGGCTTTTGGGTAGGAAATAAAATACAAATAGGGGCCAACAGAGAAAGCTGTCACTGATGTAAGAGCAGCAAGAAAAACCTCTCAGGCTGTCTTACATGGAGGGAGGTAACACTTCTTACCCTTCTGAACATCCAGAACCAGTCCCACAGACTACAGCCAAAGGCATTGCTACAGCAAGAGATGTTGTGTCACTGCAAAACATCTCTCTGAATGTATGACATGCAACACAGACAACCAGGGCTTTGCTATCTGACAGATCCCTGATCAATTAGAAGAAAAAATTGGTAAGCACATGACTCTTCTCTGCCCTGCAACATCTCCCTCACATGCCTGTGCTTTTTCTCCTGTGAGATTGCTACATTTAGAGCATAATCCTGAGGCAGGACCTCCCATACCACCCTTTCTGGTCTGTCCTGCTCCCTCTAAACCAGCACTGCATTTGGCATGAGAGAGACATCATTTTCCATCCCTGTGTTCCAGGATCACCCTCTCTGAGGCACACAGGGACGTGCTGCCAGCAGAGCATGCTGTGGCCCAGCTTTCAAGCCTCACTGGATCCATATGCTTCCAATGATCAGGGTGATTTTTCCCCTGGTTTCTGCATGGCTATGACTTGTACCTATGTCATCCATACAACCATGGCCATATGCTCTTGGGTACCAGCAGGAGCAAGAAAGAAAATATTACAATCTTCAGGGAACTGTGTCCATCATTATCCCAGCTGCCATCACAACAGGACAGGGCTGGAGAGTTTCCAGTTTTCCTGTTGAGACTCTCTACTCTTCTGTGACATGACATTTTGCCCTTTGTCATGTACCTCCCAGGCTGGAAATCGTATTTTTGAGCCATTAAATCCCCCAGTCCTATCTCCAATAATATGTTTCATATAAAAATGTCTGGGAGGCCTTTTTTGCTGTGAAAATACAGTAATAAATTTGAGGTTTAAGGCTGTAAGGATCTAGAAATATGTATTCATTCAATGAGATGATTTAAAAAGAGTACAAAGCTAAGCGAGGGAAAATAAAGTAGGTCTGATTTATACAGTATTACAGTAAAAGGGCTGTGCAGGAAAAAAAGCAAACAATCATTTTATGTATGTTTATGCACATTAACTTTCTAAGTGATTATACAGTCTCTAACATCTAGATTTTCATGGGGTTTTGTAGTGCTTCAAAGGAATATAGCTGCAAATAGACAAGTATAAGTTTAATTTCCTTCATTTTGGTAACAGCAAATGCATATTTTTTTCTTTCAGACACTGCCTCTTCTGTCAGTAGTACTTACATTTTTGTCTGCTTTTCTGCTGATAAAATTCCACTGATGTCAACCCTAGCAAACCTTCATGCTTGCTAAATTTGTGAACAAGAAGTGAATAAGGGCCACACTAAACAAACAAAAGTCAATCATCAAGGAATAACTGAGGATTTTAGCCTGCTCAAAAAAAAAAAAAGGGTAAGTGGAAGGGCCTTTATATAATTCTTCCATGCTCAAAGGTGATATGTGCATGGCGTTATTTAAACAAAAGCTTATTTTTTGCCTTCTTTTTTCCTTGTGTACTCTCAGAGGAAATTACATAGAAAAGGCCAAAGCCACTGATAGTTTGGGGTTGTGAAGGAGTGAGAATGTAAGCTAGAAATTAATGGGAGTGGATTCCTAAGTATATGATCCATTAAGTTGTGTTGCAACCCTGAGAAATGAAGCATAGAGTATTTTATTTTCTTAAAGTCAATATCCCACAGGGGTGAAAACAAGATTAGGATCTTTCCATGCAACAGCCCAGTAAGTACCTAGGTATAAGTACAAAATACCTCTGGTTCACTTAAAGGGACTGCCCTGAATAAGCAGAGCTGAGGACACCCCAGGGCCTCTAAACCCAGCCTGGATTTCTCCAGGTGTTCCCAATGCTCTGCACCTGCCAGTGGCAGCTCACTGGAAGGTAGGAATAGGACCTCAGGCCCTCCCAGGCCTGGCCTGAGAGAGATCTGCACTGATGTTTTCAGGGCTGGTCAGCTGCAGGAGGTTTTCTTTTCAATAGGATGAAATAACAAAAACGACTCCCCAGGGGAGTTCTTTACATTGCATACCTGAACTTAAATACAGAGAGAAGCCAGGCATTAAAAGAGTGCCAGCTTCAAAAAGTTGTTGGCACTGACAGACGTGGTGTTTTGTTGCTACAAGGGGAGCGTCAACTGAAGCTGTTTCCCCTTGGTCTGCTGCCAGGGACAGCAGCAGAAGTCTCTGAGGGGCTAAGGAAGGAAGGAAAAGGAGTCTGGAGGAATTCCTTTGTGGCAGCGACTACAGACCGAGAGAAACCTCTCAGCCATATTCATCTTTTATAGCCAAAAGCTTTGCAAACATTAAAAGCAGTCAGTATGCTGCTGAAAAGGAAGTGAATTCTTTATCTTTCTGTATTCTCTCTTCAAGCTCTATGAGTGGCAGGTGAAATTAAACACATCTCATGACAGGTGCTTCTTCATCCTTCCCTCTGCATTTGGCAGACTGGGATCTAAAAAACAGCAGAATCATGAAGCTGCAATTGCCCAGCATTGCCTCTCCCCACTGTCAGTTCAAGCAAAGACAGAATCCCAGAATCACAGAATGGGTCAGGAAGGGACCACAGTGGGTCATCTGGTCCAACCTCCTTGCTTAGGAAGGTGTTCCAGATGGTTCATGAATATCTCCAGTGATGGAGACTCCACACCCTCTCTGGGCAGCCTGTTCCAGTGCTCAGTAAAGATTTTTCTACTGTTCATTAGAACTTCCTGTGCATCAGTTTCTCCCCATTGCCACTTATTGCTTGGCACCATGGAGATAAGGCCTGAGCAGGGACTTTTCCTTGGTGAGGGGCCTTGTCCAAACCCAGGGAGCAGTTTATGCAGGTTAGTGGGCCTCAGCCTGGGATTTCCCTGGTGACCCCCATGCTAGAGCTACAGCAACTCTGCTGCTTCCAATCCCTGTGCTGTGCAATGCCCTCCTGCATTGTGTGTCCTGCACAGCGTGAGCGGAGCTCCCAGGGTGCAGCAAACACGTCCTCCCAAGCAGCGAGTGCATGAGTGCCACCTTGCTCAGACTGCTCTAGGGGGGCCTTCAGCCTCTGCTGGAAATTGGTCAGGAACACACAGCATCAGACTTGCAACATCAGGCCAGATGTTAGAGATGGTGTCATCCCCACTGCACACAACCCTACTTTGGGGCAGCAGGCACATTTCAGACACACCCAGAGGAGCTCCAACCCGCTCGGCTCAGGTGCTGCACCCTGCTGAGGCACCTTGGCTCAGGGAGCTGGGGCTCCTCCACTGCTTTGGGCTGGTTTTCACCCCTTTCACGGTGACGTCAGGCTCCTCAGCAAAAGTTAAACCCACACATGTGAAGCACACACTGACATATTACAGTTAGTACCTCTTGGGCAGTACAGGCGTTAAGCTGAAATTAGCAGGACTCTGGTGTGACTGCAAGTCACACAAAATATGCAAGAAGCAGAAGGGTCAGGGTCCCTGTAATGTCACAGACTTAAACTAACTCTGTCTTTCCAGCTCTGTCACAGCCTTTTTGAAGCAATGATTTTTAATTTTTCTTCTGGAAATAAAACAGATGCTTTTAATAAACAAGCAGAGCCCTTGGGTGCTGCATCTTTTTAACCAGATGACAGTGTCACCAGAAACCATCTCTCAGTGTGATAGCTTTTGCCTTATCTCTAAAGTAACACATTTGCCTGATCAATCAAATATAAAAAATACAATTTAAAACAGCTGCATTTTGGGTTTCTGGAATTCATTACATCTTTAGACTGTTACTCTTATCCCCTAAGCTGCGATATAATTTTAGTTAATAACCTCCTCCTTCACCTTACCTTCTCCTTCACTTTACAGTACAGTCCCATTTCACTCCTCACCTTTAGAAGCAATTTATTTGATTTTTTTGGCTGCTGGGGAGGCGGGGGATGGGGGACAGGACAGCAGTGAGGAGAAGGAAAAGCTGAGTTTGTAGAGGAAACAGGATTGCTTTCGTGTCTTGCTTTTCTTTCTGCGCATATAAATTTTAGGCAATGAGTAAACCTTCCCCATCTGTGACTATGCAGAAGTAGGTTACACTGCCTAAAGCAATTGCAATAACTCAATTGCCACTTTTATAGAACTCTCTGCTTTATTAGTTTTATGCTGATAACTTTACTTTCCAGGCATATAAAAGGCAGGTAATTGAAATCACAAAGGCAGTTTAATACCTGAGCTATCACATCATCAGCTGGATGGATCTGAAACCAGATTTATACTGTGTTAGTTCTTTCAACTGGGCAGTGGCATAATTTATGTATCACATAACTGACTTCTCTGTGTAAAATGAACAAGTGACAGACGGACCTCTTCTCCTGACAGTGCAAGTTCTGTAATATTTAGAAGCACAAATTTAAGACCATCTGGTCAGAAGCTACTCTTCTACTGATAAAGGCACAATGGGATAAACCCAGAATCCAAATGTTTGGAGTAGAGGCATTAGTAAAAGCAGAGAATTTTACAAACTTTGTGGATCTCCAAAGTGTTATAGAACTCAGGTTTATTCATAGGAAAAACTAGTGCTTTTGTGGCTTACAGGCACAGATGTAGGAAGAGCTTTCATCATTTCAGCCATGATGGACTATTTCATGGTGGCTAACAAAATGCAAGAATGAAATTAGAGACTTCTCTTTCTGTGGCAGAAATAAAAACGATGACCACAGATGTCTGGTGCAACCAAATCTCAGGATCAATCTGGACTGACTGATAGCATGCAATTCCAACACCTCAGAATATATTGCACTACACAGTAGACTTGGAAATTCTACCTCCGGCACTTCATCTTCCACACCTTTAAAAGGTATTCCTTCAGTCAGTCAAGCATGATATTGTTTTCCTCTTCCCTGCAGAGTGTGGCTGTAGCAGCAAACAGTTGATCCAGCGTGCCATAAATTTTCAATTAAGATGGCAACAGAGGTCTCAGGATATGTGAAAGCTGACTTTGGAAAAACCATTTTCAGATTGGGCTCTTAGAAGCAAGGTAAAGCATTTGATTGTTCATATAGTAACAATTAGTCTATAGCTGGCTAACCATGAGCCCAACTGTGCCCAGGTGGCCAAGAAGGCCAGAGGCATTCTGGCCTGGATCAGCTGGATCAGCCAGCAGAGCAGGGCAGTGATTGTCCCCCTGTGCTCAGCGCTGCTGAGGCCACACCTCGAGTGCTGTGCCAGTTCTGGGCCCCTCACTACAAGAAGGACAGTGAGGGGCTGCAGAGTGTCCAGAGAAGGGCAGTGGAGCTGGGAAGGGTCTGAGGGAGCACAGGTCCTGTGAGAGGCAGCTGAGGGAGCTGAGGGTGTTTCTCTTGGAGAAAAGGGAGCTCAGGGGGACCTTATCACTCTCTAGAACTCCCTGACAGGAGGTTGTGGCCAGATAGGGGTCAGACTCTTCTACCAGGACCAAGCAACAGGACAAGAGACAATAGCCTCAAGCTGTGCCAGGAATGGTTCAGGTTGGACATCAGGAACAATTTCTTCACAGAAAAAGCTGTTAAACATTGGAAAGGGCTGCCCAGGGAGGTGGTGCAATCACCACCCCTGGAGGTGTTCACAGAACAGCTCACTCAGTGCCATGGTTTGGTTGACAAGGTCAAAGGTTGGACTCAATGATCCCAGAGGTCTTATCCAACCTAATTAATTCTGTGATTGCAAGTGGATACTTGTTATCGCAGCAAATTTCTAACTTTCCCAAGATCAATTGCACAACTCTTATAATTTAGATGGCAGGAAATTATTTTTTGCTGATTTCCTGCACTTAACAGAGACAATTTGACCTGAATCTTCAGTGAGTGTTTTTTAAACTACAGCCACTAATTCTATACGTGTATTCATTAATTTTGAATCTCAAAAACCGAAGAGTCCTGTTGTCTGCAGAAAACCAAAGCACACAAACAGCTTTCTGTGCTGGTCTTTTTATGTTCAGCTTCAGAATGAAATGCTGTGTGCTGTTAGCTTGGGTTTGCAAGGCTCTGGGCAGAGGCATTACTCGAGGGAGCATGAACTCTGCAAGCAGCTGGAGCTTGTGCTCTTTGCCTTGGTCCTTGATTAGACTTGATTCTTTAGGCAGAAATGGCTCCCTGGAAACCAGCAAGTGGTGCTGGGCTGAGATTCCTGAGAGAAGAATTGCCTCCTGCTGTTCCCAACTGCCAGTTCTGGGTAAACAGAAGTGAGAAGTACTTGGGCTCTCCATCACTTACCATGCTGCAAAAGCAACTCCCAAGGCTTCATATGTTTGATCTCACACACAAGGGGTCAATATCAGTGACAGAAGGAACACTAATCTTGGGAAAAGGGCAACATGATGGTGCAGACCCTGCCACAGTTGCAAGTGTGTCTGAAAGGACCCAGGCAGTTCCCCCTTAGGTCCCACAGGCTCAGAACAAGTGGGAGGTTATCCAAGGACAGTGCATAGTCCACAAGGCTGCATTTCACTGGCACCCAGCCCATCCTAACACAGTCATGCCTTGCTGGACTAGACATCAACCCCTGCAGTTCAGCTGAACCTAAAGGTGAGTGGGCAACAGTGGGGCTTTGGCAGGAGGGAAAAGGGCTGAAGTTGTGCTGAGCAAAGGACCACAACCCACAGAGCACCGTTCAACACCTGAGGAGCTTGAAGGACTGCAAGAGACAAGTACAGGAAAAACAACCCTCAGGTTTATTAGCAATGTCATTTGGCAATATTCCATGTATTAGAACAAAATGCAGATGCCAGACTTAGTCCAGTAAAGAACATGACAGCTCACTTGGCTTTTGTTCTCACCTTAGGGTATTTCACCAAAGGACCTGAGCTTAGTTGGAAACAAAACACCGTGTCCTGCAACTTCACGGGTCAGATCACTGCTTGGGCTGATGCTAATTCTCTGTCAGCTGCAGCAGTGCCTGTCACCCCAGGGCACACTCTCCTGCTGGGCTGCAGCTTATGAGAGCAGCCATGGAGCAAGTGGGAAGACCTCTTAACTTTCTCTATAAACCTAGAAGCAAGTTATTATCTGAGAACCAAACATCTCCAAAAGGACAAGGACTTTCAGATATTTTTAAATGGTACTGTAGGGACTCTGGCTCATTTTCAATGTTAATAATCTGATATAGCTGTAATATATTTTTTTTAATACCGAAGAAAAAAATTACAGCACATAAAAGACCGTGAGGTTATATTTTAGTTTTCTAGAAGCTGAGATAGTCATATTAATATATTATGAAGGCATTGTAGTAAGAGTGCTAGGATTTTAATGATAAAACATTCAGGGTCAGCAGAAAATATATATCATCATCTGCAAATTCATTTTAGATATAATAAAATAGCATAGCATAGGAGATCTGTCACATCTTAAATAGGATAAATGTTATTTATACTTTATGCTGCAGCATTTTATCTTCTGAAGAAGCAGGAAGGTACAGCAGGATTCAGTATTTGATCATCTAGCATCTGCAAACCTGCAGAGCAGCCACAGCAGCTCACCCAACATCAACAGCCCAGGGCTGCAGGAATTGCCATGTGTGGGGAATGCTGGAGGGCAGCTGAGGAAAGAAGCCATGCACAGCTGCCCCACAGAGGCTCAGATGGGCCCTGCTGAAAGGATGCAGGTGGGAGAGGTCACAACAAGGGGAGCAGGCAGTGAGTGAGCTGTGAGGTGTCAAGGAGCTTTGGCCGGCCTGGAGTCGCTTGACCTGTGGGTGAGTGACAGCTTGGGTTTCTCTACGTGGGAGCTGTGAGGGTCAGGTGCAGCTGGTGGCAAGCAGAGGAGGGGGAAAGCTTGTGGCAGTCAGTGCTTTCCTTTGGGATTGAGCTCTGGTGCTTGCAGGGGTGGCTACACAGGCTGCAGTGGTTCTGACTGCCCAGGGAATGGCGGGAATCCATGCTCCAGCACCAGCAGGATGTGGGCACAGGTCTGCCCTCGGTTGACTAAAACCCCTGTTGACTTAAACCAAGGTCAGAAATGTTGCTTGCAGGAATGGCTTCTTAAGCTGTTAATTTGCTGATGACTTTGTGAACTGTTGAACAAAAGAGCAGTGTTTTTCTGAAGGTGTGATAGGCTTAGATGGAACATGCTATGTTTTATGTTGGCCCTGTCTGCTCAGAAATGCTTTTGACAGTAGATCACAGCAGTGTTCTTGTGCAGTACTAGCAGGTAAATGTCAGGAGGGGACCTTTGAAACGCACGTAACACCAAGAAAGTGGGGAGAATATGGAAGAGATGCAATTTATTATCTAACTTCTGAATTATTCTTAATGTTCCAAATCTGGCAGCAGCGGTTGTATGCGCTAAATGCCTGGTAAGGAATTGCACAGCGCTCCACAGGAACTGTGAATGCTTTGGCAAACAAAAGCCCCAAGGTTAAGCTCTGCATAATGCTTTCTTGGCCTGCGCTGCCAGACTTAAGAGGAGGGTGCTGAAAAAGCCAGCTGTGAGCATATGGTGGTGTCCTCTGCATACCCTTCCTTCAAAGCAGTCAGTACAGCTTTGTTGTTCAGCTCTAGATAGGGAAACATCTTTATTGAACTTCCTACATCATTTGCTTCAACCTGTGCTCAATAGATTGTTAGTTTTTTTAATAAGATGAAAATAATGGTAATAATGAGTCCTGTACAAGCTTTGTGGACATATTCTGTTGTTCCTGAGGAAGAAAGCAGAGTGCAAATACCTTCTCATGGGATGCAGCTTTGCAGTAGCTGTTTTTCCAGACAGGATGCATTTAGGTTTCTGCAGGCTCCCAAAGTAGTCCAGTGAAAGGTCATGTTTCAGTTGTTACCACCTTGAGCTGGCTCACCCTGTGAATTGGTGTTGACATCCAGGGTGAAGTCTTTGCACGCCTCTCCTGATGGTGGGAAAATCTCAAAGGGGCTCATCCTTGTCTCTGCTATCAAAATAAGGGGCTGAATTTAAATCAGACTGGGGGCACCCCGAGGATTTATATGCCTGACTAGCAGGGATTCACTTTCAAAATAATCAACCTCTGTCTCTATGCCAAAAATAAAACAGTAGGAACAGCAACAGACAACTATAGCAGTAAAATACCTGTATTACCTGTTAAAGAAATTGTGGAGGGTTGGCATTTTTACACTCTAGTAATTTTTCTTTTTTTTTTTTTTAATTAGTGGTTTTGTGATGTGAAAATCTACAACAGATGTGATGTAGCATCAAGATGAAGTGAAAACTTCACTTGGGCACTGAGGCACTCAGTACTTCTCATTTCAGGAGGAAACCAAAGTGAATTTCAAATTACAGTTAAGTTTGGGAAACACTTTGGGAGAATCACAGGCTGCAGAAGTGAGGTTTAAAAGAATGCAGTGAACACTTTAGCATACTTTAGTGTTAAAAAACAGGAGCTGGGATAGCTACAACAGGCTTTCTCTCTCTCTCTTTTGCAGTCATTTCTCAGCACACCTGCTTATCTGTAGTAGTTTAATTTGGTGAGAGAAATGCAGTTTATTTTTTCCTCTTCCATATGGAAGTACGGGCTTGTGAACCTACTGTTTGTTTAGCAAAGGGAAACTACTGGCTTTTCCATGCATTATTCTTCACATCTGTCACTGTCTTGCTGATCTTTGTCTATCCTGCTCATGGAAGCTACAAACTAGGCCCTGCTTCAAATTTCCCATGAGTAGTAGCCAATTACAGCACACATAATCTTAATAAAGGAGAGTCATAAAATATGTTTAGTCTGGAGCTCCATGGGTAGGAGATGGAGAGTCCAAGCTGCAGAGGGCTGCTGCCAGCTGGACTATTCAGGCTGTGATTTTGTCAACTACTGTGTTTTCTATTTATGTACCCACAAAAAAGAGATGATAAAATCTGTCTATGTCCTAAGTGCTTTGAGTTTTTAGCAAATATTTATTAATTACATGCAAACTTTCAGGAGATGAGTAATTACATTTCTGCATCTGGTAGACTCTGATCTCTTCCTGCTTTAAGCAGCTTCATCTTTCAGTCCTGACAGCACTTTCCAGTGGAACTGTTGAAATTTAGAACAAATATTTTCATGCTAATGATTGACTCATTAACCTCACGTTAAAAGCTTTGCTTCATCTTCCCCACTTCTGCTTACACTCATGTTGTGCTCCCTAACGCCTCCTGGCATTTGAGATGAACTCTAGACACTGAAGATTATTGAATTGTTTCCACCTGGCTGAATGGGAACTTTGCCATTGGCTCCTCTGGAAACAGGATCAGGACCTGGACAGATGCATGTAACGTCTTGCAAGACACACCAACAATACCTAATAATGCCTGAACAAATAGGACTCTGAGCACTTCTGAGTTTGTCCTTTAGCTCTCTGTGACATGCCTGCTACTGCTTTTTCAGCTGGCTAGTACATTACAATGATCTTGCCAATCATTTTCTGGAAGGAAAACTAGCAATACTGGATTGATGAAAAGACTCCCAGTAACAGGTGCTGAATTACACCTGACTATAAAGGAAAATATATTAAATCTACAGGAGCACCCAATGAATTCATAATGAGCTGGTGCTGTCACCATAATAAACAAATGCAAGAGAAGAGCTTAACAGAGGTGACCAGAGCTTTTCTTTTTTAGGTTCTACATGCACAACAAATGTTGCTGTGATTTTAATTCAAGTCCTACTTAAGCTTTGCTTAAATGGTCATCACAGAGGTTAAAAAACCTGAAGTGTAAGATTTTATCAAGATCTTCATTTCCTGGAGTACAACACATAACTCATGGGTATTACTGTTTACATGTTAGAACTGTCCCTCTCTCAAATCAGAACTTCCTTTAACCAGGGACAGATTTTCAAAGGAAATGTATAGCAATGAAGAAAAATGGAGTTAATATGATTTTGTCCCTGACTTGTTTTTCAGTTAAGTCAGAATACATGTTTTCTGTTTTGTCCTGCTCCTGCCATTTACCTTCAGATAACCAAAATTATGCACTTTCTCTGAAAGCAAGCTCTGAGGGCCTATCCCAAACACAGCACCTGCTCTTAGCTGTACTGAATAAGCAGAGAAAACACAACACATCCTGTCCAGCCTGTGCTGCCCCAGACTGACGTGTTTGTCTGTTCCAGCCTGAATCCACCAGATTACTTTAAAGCAGCTTAAACTCGCCTGCTTTGACCCCTGGAAGGCCAGGCACTGCAGAGCTAATTCCTGATCCCAATTTCCAGACAGGCTGACAGCACAGGCATTTTCAGTGGTCTGAACACCAGCACACACACAAAAAAAAAAGGCAAATAAATGCCCACTGAGTAGTGACCTTGCTAAATTACAGCAGGTACCTCGAGCATCTGCTGCAGGCACTGCTGTGACCCTCACTTCCAATGTGCCATAGGAGCACACATTAGCTCTGGAGTATTGATCTAGCAAGGATCAGAGCAAGGGCACTTCAATGAGAAAATGAGTAATTCTTTACCCTGATTATGATGATTAATTCTGTTATGTCAGCAGCCTTTGGCACAGCCAGTGACAGCAGTGTATTTCAGAGGGGAAACACCTCATTCAAGTGCCAAGAACTTTAAAGAGGGGTTTTGTGTGGTTCAGTGATATTAGTAAATGACAAACAAGCAGCCATGATTTTACATGTATGAAGAAACACATGTACTTTCCTCAGTTCTGTACAAGATTTGGTACTGATGTATCAGTGTTCTGATCATTTGAAACATCAGCCAAGATTTAAAAACTGGCGCTGTTGCTGGAATTGACCAGCCACAGATGGACTCAATGTGGAAGTTTTTGGACCCCATGAAGCTGAGCAGAAATTCTCTCACTCGTGCCAATTTCACAAATAAATAATCAGTGTTGAACTGGCAGGTGTCTCGCTTCCTTCACTTCCAGTTTGGCCATGCAAAAGACTAATCAAAACATCTCTCAGGTACATCATTTAAGATAGGCCTTTGCAAATGATCCTGGATGCTTCACTGTTTGAAGGGGATTTGGCTTTCAGACAGTGCATTCACTTGTTTCCTCTCCAGTTCTAAAGGCATGCACTCACCAGTTGTGCCTCTTTCTCCTACAGAGTTTCTCCCTCAGCTGCCATTAACCAAGTTGTGCTCTTTGGCAGTTTGTTTTTGTCCTGGATGGATCCCAGCTCTTGTCTTTCATGCATTTGGTAGATGTGTTTAGGAGGGAAGTATCAGAACCAGGTTTTCCAATCCTGTTTTGCTAGGAAAGGTCCATTTGGCAATCCTAACATCATTAAAAATGATTCTCAGTAGGGTATGCTCTGCCAACACATGACCTTTAGCTGTTAAGGAGTAGAGAAACACCACAAAAGCAGGTAATGATATAATCAGTTCAGGTATTTGACAGATAACAAAAAGGGCTCTCTTGCATTAAAGCATGGCATTTAGAAAGCCAGAGCAACACTTGAGGTGGCTGCCCCTGTATCATGATCTGTCTGCTGTAAAACATTCCCCTACAGAGGGAAAATAAATGCCATCACTTAGATCTGTAGATGGGTAATTAACATGCTCACTTTCAAATCAGAACCACTGCAAACACTTCTGCAGGTGTCACCTTCTCAGCTCAGAAGTGCTGATCAGTTGCCTTGTACTGGCAGGCTTGCACAGAACAGTGTTTGGACCCAGCATTTTGAACCTCTTATGTTTTCTCACCTTCTCAGTTCACACACAGTGTTGTTCCCAATCTAATTTTTTTTTAATTATATGCAAGGAGAAGAGTTGAAGCCTAGGTACAGAAGAAACCAGTCTCCTTTTCATCTAATGGGAAACTGCCTTACAGATTTTTGTGGCAGAGAGGATACCAGCATTTTATTTCCATGAAAGTTCTGGTTATCTGGGGTGCTCTTATAGTGCTGTCTATAGCCCCACCAATTAATACCTAATAATAAAATACTGAAAAGGTGAGATGCAAATACTCAGAGAACTACATTGATCTGCCATACTGACATAAACAAGGAAGCAATTTCAGTGTCAATTTACACTTTGTATACAATCTGCTTTCCAATTATTCAAGGAAGATCAATAGTTATGACAGTTCATTAAAGAATGCAGTTGACTTTTATTGTGCAGACCAAAAAAAAAAAAAATGCAGTCACCAACCCACCACTGCATTAATGTATGAAATCAGTTAACAAAATTATTGTACAAAATAACTTAATTTCTTATGGGCAAATGGAAGCAAGTTCTACAGCTTTCCCACATTCCTGTGTTGATAGGAGAAAATGGCATTGAACCATTATCCTCAGTAACTCAAGGACAAAACAATTCCGTTGTTTAGGGGAATAAAAATACCCTGATTTTCTCCCCCAGTCCCAAACCCAACATCAATTCATCTACAGGAAAAAATGTCCCCTTGAGTTACTGCAGAAGTCCCACACTCCTCACTCTCTAACTCTGATATGTAAGTACCTGCTACAGCTATCCTACTGGCATGTACAAAACTCAGTGGAGCGTTGCTTGGCTCCTTCCAACTGTTTTTAGCTTGCCAGCATACTAAGCTTAATCCTCTGATTCCTCATAATGTGCATAGCCACTAGCATAGGTCCTTCCTAAATTCAAATTGCTGAATACATCCGTGGCCTCAGAATCTGAATCCTTCCCTCGCTCATCATTGTCATCTTCATCATCGTCTTCTGCTTCATACTCATCGTAGTCATCCTCACGGTCACCTGCATCCCCAGACTTGCTGGAGGAAAGGTTTTTCCAGTAGGCATCATAACCAGAAGCTCCATCTGCATCTTCCCCTCCAGTCTGTCGGCCAAACTTCAAAGAGCGTGCTGCAGGCAAAGGAAAATCATCATGTTCCCACCAATCCAACGTTTCATTTCTATCTTTTTTTCCCCACTACTTGAAGAGTAGTTTAAGTGGCAATTGTTTTTCATTTTTTTCCACAACGAAAATCCCAAACTAAACAAAAGATTCCTTGGAATCAATTAGTGGTTAAGAATAAGATTGCTCCATTCCAGAACTCAGAAACACAAAACAAACGAAGCAAAACTGTGCAAACCAACTGAAAGTAACCAGGCTTTATGCAGTGCTCCTAGGCAGAAATTATCACTAATGGCACTTGTATGGCTTGTTAGCTAGAGAAACTGGCTTACTTGACATGCTCAGATCCTTTGTCTGCTGAGTTTCATGGCCACATTTAGGGCAAGGAGGCTTTTTCCCTTTTTCCTGCTTGAAAACCTTACTTCGGACATGATCGTCGCAGAAACAAGCCTGTGTGTTGAAGGGAGAGAATACAGAGGCCAAATGTTTTAATCACAGAAGCACATTCTTCAGCAAGAGGCAAGCAAAAATGTGTCTAACAGCAGCAGGGTTTTCTGGCTGGGGTTAAAATTTAATGAGGTCTGTCTTGCAGTGGACGTGGGGTCTGTTCAGCGTGGTTCCAGGGTTTCTGGGCAAGAGGCTGGATAAAAGTGCCAATAAACAAACAGAGAAAGGAACAAACTCCAGGGCTGGACTGCAGTGCTGCCCACAAGGAGCCTGGCAAACTTGGGTTTGTGTTGACAAGCTTAAGTAAACACAATGAGATGTATGCCAGAACAAAACAATGCAGGGGCCTGAAAGCAGGAATGAGAGATGGGAAGTTCACACGCTGAGCACCAGGGTGCAGTGAAAATACCTGGAAAAAATAACAATTTGGAATAGGCCATTGATGCCATGGGAGAGTGCAGGGAAAACACATGGAAGGTAAGAAGAGTAAGAGCAGGCAATGAAGCAGCACCTGCAGAAATCTGGGCAATGCTGATGATGAAGCAGGTGGAACTTTTTACACAAAATTACTTCTGAGTGGGTAAAACCATACGCCCAATCTCAATAAATCAGCCTGTTCACAGGGAAAAGTTGATTAGCTGTGGAGATTATTCCTTCAGACGCAACCATTTCTGGTCAGATAATCACCTGACTGTTTAAAAGAAAAACTTTTCTAATGGCTGTAGTTCCAGGCAGGATCAAAGTATATTCCAAAGCCTTGGATCCTGTTCACAACTAAGGATTTATTTTGTTGCCTTGGTTGTTTTTTTTTAAGCCCCAACTTGTTGCAGGCCAAACTTAAACTAAGAGGGCTGGGCAAAGATCACCTCGCACTGTCTTGCAGTTAACCAGCAAGCACAGATAAATGACATTTTGTCCCTCACAGCTCTGACCCCAGACTAGAAAAACTAATACAAAACTCTGCATTTCCTTTTAATCAGGGAGAGGAAGTCATGGCAGGGCCTGATACCAGCCTTGGAGGCCAAGGAGAAGGAGCCTAAAATCAGCTCCTCCCAACTGTCTTTGCTCCTTACCTTACAACGCAGGCAGGAATGCTGCCCCAGCCTGTTACAGGAGACACCTGGGGAGAAAAGCAGTACGACAGATTCAGTACCTGGAAACTGCAGACCTCTCATGTGTTTAAAACTGGTCAAAGTATGCAATACCATAGTGGAGAAATTTATTTTTAATTGCCTGATACAACTGCACTCTGGCAATGTCAATCAGTCATTTTACCCCCACAGAACCATTTTACCAGATTTTTTTAACTCTAAACCTCATTTTGACACAAAAATGAAATTTCAAGAGGGGAAAATGTTTAACTACTTCTTGAGCTTCTAACCCTGTAGAACCTGAAGTTTCAGAACCAATTTGGTGTTAAGGTTTCATCTTGCCTTTCCTTTTCTCACAACACTCAAAAGAAGGAGTGCTAGACATATAAGAACACTTTAAGCTTGCAAATTTCCAAACCTAGAAAAGTCACATTCTGTATTTTCTGTCATATCCCCTGCAAATGTACTTGACTGCACAAACTTCCTCAGAGAGTCTCTCTGTGTTAAAGAATTGGAGATGGCACACAAGCTGTAAAGAGCAGAATCAGTGCCCAAAATTTAAGCTCAACTGTCTTGAGCTTCAAATTGTTATTATTCCACTAGAGGGAGCACAGTAAAGGCAAACACTCAGCAATTGGGAGCAACACAGAAGTTTGGTGAATAGTTACTCCTGGAGAAGCAGTAACACATACTCCACCAGTTTCTGTGCAAGTACTCATTCCTTTCCTGCTTGTCTAACCCCTGTGACAGCAGCTTTTGAATCTCAAGTAATAAATACCACGAGATCTCCACAGGAGCAGGACAGAGGTGGGATTTAGAGCGCTGATGTGTTTAAGGATAGAACTGGAAATGCTGATGCATATATATTCATAAGTTTTTGAGTATCTGCACTTCAAAAAACCTCTCTCAGATAGTGATGGAAAGTAACAGTACCTTCTTCACAGCTAAAATGGATTTATACTACAATTGCATGACCACATTTGAAGTCCATGCATTCTGTAAAAGTGCAGGTTTTATAGTCTTGTTACCTCAATGACAAAAATCTTGTCTCTACCAAGTCTGCTCCGTGCCACAAAACACCAAACACAGTGAAAACCCTCAAAAAAACTCCCTCTCTATTCTGGGTGTGATACCACATCTGTGAATTGAGAGCTTCCAACAACCATGGAAAAAACATTCTTGTGGAACAGCTGTTGCTGCCTCAATATTGCCATACAGGAAAAAAACCTGGCAGAATACATCAAGGGAAGCTAAGCAAGGCTTAAAAAATAGCTGGCTAGGAACAAAAGTATGGGAGATGAAAAGGAGATAAGAGATGTCTAAAGACACTGATTAGAACATTGAAATCACAAATATTCTGGACCAGGAGGAATCAGTTAGGACAAGAGATTAGTCACTTCAAAGGAAAACAGCCTTATGATAAAGAGCACCTTGAACTTCTACAATAAGAATTGAAAATGTTGTAATAGTCAAAATACATGCATACAGGTTTTGGGAAGGACAAAGAAATGCTTGTCTTGTGATGAACCAAATCATATTTAATGGTGGGTAGGCAAGAAATACTGCTAGAAAAATTTCGTTATTTCAAATATGCATACTCTTGGCTTGTTTTATTTTATTGTTGGTTTGTTTTTTTGTTTTTTTTTTTTAACTTCCCTTGAAGGTTCCAGAGATAAGTAATGGTTGAGCAAAGTCAGGCATGGCCATCATATCCTCTTACAAATACCAGTTTCAGTTTTGTCCACACAATTAATCAACGTTGGAATATAAATCGTTCAGCTACCTGTTCTTTACTCAGAAAGAGTGAACATGTATCAGCATTTGATACATCACTGACACACATGTCCACAGCCCACTGATCAGTGAGAAAATGAACACTGAAATCATGTTCTGGGACTATTTTTGTCACTTCCTTCTGTGCTCACCCTGTCTCACTGAGTCAGATGATGACTGCTGAGTCACAGCCTTCCTCAGGACTTGGGCAGCTGCTAACCTTTCACCAGCACACAGGCCTTCCACAGCAACCTGGGAAGGTTTAGCCAGACTAAGACAGGTGGCATTGTTCAGGGCAGCTGTCTTCCAGGAGGAACAGGCATCTGGAAGTAGCTCATCGCTGGGTCAGAGAGTGGAAGTGAAAAAGCAGCATCAGCAGCTCCAGTTGTTTTGCTGCAGTCCTGCCACTGCCAACACTCCAACTTTGCAGAATGCTGGCTCCTGCAAGGGCAGCTTCCCATGGCAGGCCTGTAAGAGCCTGGCAGGAAAACAACTGCCATGTATGCTCAGGCATGAAGGGTCCATGAAAGAGAAAAAAGTTTCAGTCTGAATAAGTGGATACCAAAAGCCAGAACATAGCTCCTTCCCTCCAGCAGTGGCAAAATCTGCTTGAGAAAGGTGATGGAGGAAGCAACTAGAGAGTCTGCTTGGCTGTGGTGAAAGGGCCTATGAATAACTAGCTTACATTTAAATGTCTCTGCTTCCAGAACTTGGCAGCTGGCTTGATGTTCAAACTGATCGTCTTCACAGAGGAAATCGTGGCAAAAGGAGCAGGCGAATATTCTGCCTCCTGAAAGATTTATCAAGGCAAAATAATCAACAATGGGCACAGGCATCAAGTCTTGCTCTGCAAACAATTAAGGCGGTAGTTTTGACTGAAGACCAGTTCTCCCTGCTGTCACAAATGCTTCAAGGTCCTCAATTAGACACTGCCATCCATTTTTACACTGAAAAATACTTCCTATCCTACAATATAAGACAGCATAACTATAAAGCAAGTATTACATCTAGTACTTTTCTTCATTTTGACTGTAGCATTAACTATTTTCTTAAATCAGATCGCACTCTCATCCAGTCTTCTCTGCTCAGCTCTGATACACACTTGAAATAAACACTTCAAAGGACTCCACAAATGGAGACCAGTATGGTTTCCTATGCAACTGGGAATCCAAACACCTGTGCTAGTGCAGAAGAACAAAGTAAGAGTGGCAGAAAACTGTTGGCAATTTGATGCAGTGCTTAATTATGTGAATAATTAAGCTGATAGAACCATTATAATTTAGATTACAGAATCATCCCTGAATTGAGCAGGTCATTTACCTTCCCCACTGCATAATGACTGTTTTTAAAAGAGGGAGAACCCTTGCTTTGAACAAGCATACTGCAAGGACGAATCGGTCAAGAATATAGGTGCACTAACTTCAGTAATACAAGGAAAGAGGTGTAATTTATATTTTCTTATTTTTAAATGTGAACAACCTACCATGGTCCCAGACACTTCTCTCACACTCAATGCATTCTGCATCTGCCAGAGGGCACATACACGCGTGGGTGCTGAGACACTTCCTCCCGTGGCACACCCAGGCTTCACAGAAATCACAGATTGCACCCTGCAATCAGCAAGAGATCACCTCAGGACTTCTGCAAGGCCAGCAGAGAGACTTATCCCATCACCCTCAATGTATCCCAGCTGCCATTCTCTCCAGGGTCTCACTCTGGTTGAGTGAGGGTATTGAACCAAACCCGTGTTCTCCAACCAAGCTGCTCCACAAGTTCACGTTTGTTCATTATTCATTTCTGTATGATTAGGTATGATGCAAAATCATTTGGTTATCTATCTCAATTCTGCTTTTTACATTACTTATCACACGTTTTGCATGTGGTAAATTGTGTCCTCCAGTTAAAACCTGGGATCCATAAGCTGTAACAGTGTTCTGGCAAAAATGGAATTTCAAAGAAGACCTGAAAAATGCCTTTGCATTCTTACAGATGAAATCACTCTTTTGGATTTTAAACTCTGCTGCATTAGAGCACAAGCTCTGCAGAGAGCAAAGATCAAACAACTCATTAGAAGTAAATTAGACTCTTTAGCTCTTATTTTGACTAAATTATAAGATTTCCACTTCAGCTATCCTTGACTAGAGCATTTAAGAAGCCTTTTCAGTCCTTAGGAAACTAATTACTGTGTGCATTACATGCACACAAAGCTAAAAAACCAGTAATGAATCCAAACTTAACTGTTGATGCATCCACTCTTGCATCAGTGAATGCATGGGATGATTTCAGGAATGCCAGCATGTTTCTGAGAACACCTGAGAGCCAGCTGCAGGCAGCAACAGGACAGAGGTTTAGTCCATTTATACCAGAGGCTGTGACAGGTCTCATCTTGCTTCCCAGAATGCAGACACTAACTTGTCCTTCTAAGCACAAAGCTTCAAAGGCCTGAAGCTATGATTGTCTCTAATTAAGAGCCCAAAAGAGGGGTTTTGTTCATTAAAATTCCCCTCTAATGGAACAGATTCCTCTCTGTGATGCTGATGATCTCTGCAGTGCTAAGACAACAGCGACTAGAAGTCTGCAGGTTTCTGCAGAATAATCCTACATTTTAATGAAGGCTGGGAATTATCTGTGGGGCATGTAAGGGTCCAATGCTCTTCATGCATGTGCTTAGGGCCTGCCACCAACACAGATCCATGAGCATCCAGGACATGTGCTGGAGTTTGCAGGAGCTGAATCTAAAAATGAATAATTTGGGGGTTTCGGTATAAGGGAAAAATCAGTTTGTTACAGAAAAGCGAGGAAACAACCAAACTTGGCATGGTACATGCTATCATTCCATAAGTCTGTTTTATCATTTTTCCAGGAAGATTTGCACAGAATATCCTGATAGTGCAAAAAAAGGCTGTATTTTGTAAAATTTTGTATACATACCACCATAGCTAGTCCAGTACTGTACACACCAGCATGTTTTATAACGCAGTCTGAAGACTTCATCATACACTTCGTCTTTCCTGTTTAAAATAAAAAGGCAAGCAACCATAAGAAAACTATGTAAAAATAACATTTTTTTAAAAAGTAGAATGCATTTTTATGTAAGAACAGCACCTCAACTAAATGCCTGTGCTCAGCCATAATCCTAGGTAAAAATAATGCAAAGATGTTTGCATTATTGCTGCATTCTGCAACCCACCATCACAGCCCTCTTAGGTTAAATTAATTATTGTCTGTTTTCAGTCAAATCTCCTGCCCCTGTACTGAGGGAATAAGACAATGTGTAGGTCTTGCTCTGTGTTTGGAGGCAGTGGCAAAAATTTCAAATGTCAAAACAAAGAACAAAACTAAGGCCAAAGTCCAGCAATGAAACCTTGAGGAGTTATGCTTAAAACCACTGCTAGTTCTGGCCCACCATAAAAGCAAAGCTGGGCTGGGCAGTGAGAGGTGGTGGGGGCATTACTGGGTGTGGAGCACTGGAACAGAGCTGCCCTGCTCCCACCCCTCCCTGGCTCCTCTAAGATGCTCTTGGTTTATAGTCCCCAATGCTTGATTACTCATCAAACAGCTCTAATGGTCTTTGTTTGGAAATCCCTGGTCTCAGTATAGGATGGCTGCTGACAGGAATGTTTTTCCTTAGAAACATACTCCAGATCAAGATAAATGCAACACACAGATACCAGCCAGAAGATAAGAGAGCATGTTTTGAGTACTTCACTGCAAGGTGACAGAAAGGAGACTTCTGAAGGGTGACACACTGCCACTGCACAGCCTGGCTTCCAGAAATGCTCAGAACCTGCGTGTCAGCAGCTCTGAGAGGCAAACCCCAAAACAGCCAAATGGCTTAATGACAAATTGGTAATCTGCAATGATCTGTTGAAACAACAAAATTCACCTCGGTATGGAATGAATATCAGCATCTCTTGCAAGCAAGCAGCTGTTTAAAAACAAAGGGGATTTTAGCCTGATTCAGAGCAGTTTTGTCACTTAGGAGCCCTTCCCTTCTAATTTCAAAGCATCAGCCCTCAAGCCCACGTAAATAACAAGAGTTGCATGTCACATTACAACCCCATGCAAAGTGGGTAATATATTGTTGCTTTAATTGATATTGAATTGGTCAGAAATTATATAATCCCTAAAAAAGCAGTGTTTATTGGTGCCTTCCTTGCAGTTAGAGCATTTTTAGTTTTCCTGCTGTTATGAAACAATGCTCCATGTGGTCAGATTTCTCAAACCTAGAAGAAAGCAAACAAATTTTTCCAAAGAAGACAAACCACAATCCAGGCTTGCAAACCTTTGGGGGCTAGAGGCAAACATACTGATCAAAGAAGATCACTTCTCAAGGAGGATATCCACAGCAGATTCAAAAGGGCCTGCTCCACATCACAGAGGTACTTTAGGCTAAAGCTACTGCAACAGAGGTTCTGAGCATTTAACACCACGAACAGGAGTGAGGACAGCTAGTTTTCATTCATTATTTCTACTCACCACATTGTGCACAAATGGGCAATTTCTGAACAGAATTACAGAAGTAACAAAAAGCTCTGTTCTTCTGTCGTCTACGCACGCGGAGGGAAAAAAACAAGAAGAAAGTGTTAAGCTTTAAAAGAAAGCATTAAAAAAATATCTGTAAAATGTCTGAAACAAGTATTAAACTACTGGTTTTAGAAGGGTAAAAAGTCTTACCTTTGGCACTTATCACATTCCTAAAGAGAAGAAATAAAACACCGGTAACTATTTCCTTCTAGGTAAAATACGTAAAATTTACAGACCTCCACATGGAGTTACAACTAGGATCCAAACCTTTTAATCAATATTCTGTCTAGTGCAAACATAACCTTAAATATCAGGAAAGGACAGTGGGAAGAATGGCATTTTAATGACATTAAATGCAGCCAAGGTATTTATCACTGGGTTTCCATACTTGAAAACCAGTTATTTTAATAGAGAACGCTTTAGGTTCATTTACCATTGAAGCATTACAAGGATGTTTGGCCAAGTCGATGTTGGCTCGTGAAGCCCTTATCTGCTTCTCCCGCTCCCGACGGTTCTCAGCTTTCTTACGAGCACCAGTCTTCTTTTTAGGCATGTTGCACTCTCTGTGGGGGCAAAAACAGCTCTGGAATGAATGCACACACAACTGTGTATGTAAATACACCCAGCACTAAACCCGGATCTTACAGTTCCTGCATTAACTGTGCTTCATCCCCACTCATTTCCTTGTCTGAAAGGTTTATTTTGGAATGCAGAATAAGGGACAATCCACGAGGAAGAGCCATGTGATGAACCACAAAGAACCTCGTGATCTGGAAAACTTTGCTGTCCTGAACTTTGTGTTTAACTAGCTTAGAAGTGTTTTGCCTTAAAAAAAAATTTTTACATTACTAGCTGTAGGTTTGTCTGGTTTTGGTTTGCCCTGCCTATTTAATAAGCATCTGTAAGGACAGTTGCAGCATCAACAGGCAGTCAAGTCTAGCAGCTTCAACTTGGAAGAAAAATTAGTATCTTCATTCAAAAGGTCTTATAAACCCAAGAATTCTAACTTTCCTGAACACAGAAATATATTGTCCTGACCAGATACTAAAATTTGCTTTTGATAGCACACATAAATCAGTTTTCCTACCCTGTAGCATTTTGCACCGTGTTTAAATCGTATTAGTGTCATATTTTGTAGTCAAAATTATATTGCTGTGCTGCCTGCTGGCAACTGTCATTATTCTAGAGCGTGGCATTTCTGGCACTGGGAGTCCAAGATCAGGCTCCACACTAATTTTCAAACCACTCAAATGCTGATTTAACAATAGAATCTAATGGTTAGTATTTATACCTTGACTTCTTCACATTCCCTCATAATGGAAAGCAGCAAAATGACAAACTGTTTTCATGAAAAGCACTGCTCCAGTGCCTCCTGAGGACACAGATTATGAGAACTTTTAGATGACAGTTTTCAGATAGTTGCACTGAACTAAGTAACAACAGAACTGCAGTGTCAGGCCACTTTAGCAAAGCTGTTGAGTGAATGCATGCTTTCAAACACCATCCAATAATAACAACATCCTACAGATCAATATTTCTATCACTCTTTCCCTCTGAGCTTTCATTAAAATTGTTTGTTGTCTTCATCCTGGGCTCAAATTTTTAAGGAAATTTACTGTCTTTGTAATTTTTAAGGACTAGAGCTTAACAACGTTATGATTCCAGGAATTATGACAGCATAAACCCCGTCTACCTTCAATTCCTTTCAGATCAGAATATCACCTCTTTTGAAACCACTAATTAGTGCTCAAATGCCTCTGCAGAGTGTCCTATCTCCACTTTTGGCAGACTGTTACCAAATGCTCAGGCAGGAAAGATCCACTGGATTCTGTCTGCAGTCCACACCCCTGAGGGGTCTGTGGGAGAGAAAAGCGCATCTGCAGGACCTAAAATAGGTTGAAGGTCCCTGCCTGGTTGCCCCCTCAGCCTCAGAGGGTACAACCATGCTGCCCTACAGAGCATGGGAGCTCCTGCACAGGGAGCATTCAGGCTGTTCCTCCATTTGAAGTTTCCTCAGGAGTGAAATGCTGTGCCTGGGTGACAGCAGCAGCTGCAGCAGTGAGCGTGGCTCTCCAGCTTAAGAGCTGATGCTGTGGCACAAGGAAGCAGAGTTCAGGTATCAGGAGGCTGTGTGAGGTGAACAGTTTAGAGGAAAACCCCTAAAACATGTATTAGGGAGTATTGGGTCCCCAGCTTCCATGCTGCAGATTTTCACCTCCTGCTGCTCTCCTGCTGCATTACTTACTAAGGCAACCACGGGCAAAGACCACAGATTTGCCACCACGGCTCCAAAGACTGCTGGTGGGTTTTAACTGGTGGTTGTGCCACGTGAGGTGCATTTACAATGCACAGCACCTAAGTTCTGCTGAAGTCACAGCTTGGTGAGGTCCCAAAGACAGCCCTGAGTGCACCAGTAGCAGGTTCCTGCATCTTCTGTGCTGAGCAGGACAGTGCCTCGTTAGCTGGTGGTGCACTGCCCACCCAGCTGGAAGGAGCTATTCACTGGGGGCAGTGGGGCCACCCTTGTCAGGCCACAGATACCAACACCCAGAGGAGGCTTGCTGCATGTCAAGGTTTCTTGTGCTTGATCATCAAACAGCTTCCACTCTATGCGTGCTCAAAATCTGTTGCACCACTCGTACAAAATTAACAATTAAAAAAAAAAATAAAAAAATTAGAAAGCACGCTGGTGGTGTCCGATGAGAGAGATGATCTGAAGACCAGGATACTTTTTGGGACACGTGCTTTATTGGTCGTGGGAAGGCAGCCTAACTGGGGAAGAGTCCATAAGTCTAAGGGGACAGGGATCCAGCAGAGCAAGAGGGCAAGAGCGCAAGAGAGAGATTTTCCTGTTACATTCCATTTTAACCCTTTCTATCGTGAATATTCTAATGAGCATCAACTAATCACCCCAAGATACAAAACCTACAGAATCTACATACAGCCTATGGGAACTACAACATTACAATACTACTCTACATACCAAAATCCTGAAAAACCACCTTTTCCCTGATACCTGAGAAGGTCCAACTCCTTATTCATCCTTTTGTCCTGGCAGGGGTGTCACTGAATCACCCAGCCCAGTCTTTTCAGCTAACCTAATCACCCTTTTCCTGCCCAGCACCTTACAGTTCAAATTTTGCTTTCAATTCCATTCCTATTGTAGGTTTCATACTTTTAGAATCTTTTACTAATAAATCATCTCTGCAGGGCCTAGCTTCTTCATCCTCTCCAACAAAGAAACAAAACTGTATTAACAGTAGCTCATACTTAAAAGGATGAGCTTAAAAGCTCATACTTCATGAACTGAACGGCCTAATAATGCAAAAACCATCGTCCAGACACTGTGATGTGATGCCTATGACTCACTCCATCTTTTGGAAGCAAAGTGGTTAAAACTGTGGGCCCGCAGCACCTGGGGGCTGCTGTGCTGTGAGCGCCCAGGTGTGCGGGGCTCTCCCCAGGTGCCTCTGCCCCATTCCCTGCCCGGCACCGGCGTCTCGTCCCGCGGGGAGCCGGACGAGATCCGCTCCGGGGCTCTGCGGTGAGCAGGGCTGCTCTTGGCGTCCGCACGCACACTGCCGGTGCTCAGCCCCCAGCGCTTTCCCTCCCCCTCAGTGTCTGGGCCCCCCAAGCGGCCCGCACCGCGCTGCTGCCGCCCCCGCCCTGCCCCGCCCTGCCCTGCCCTGCCCGCCGCTCGGCTGTGGCGGAGCCGCACACCGCTTCGCTGCATCGGGCACCTAAGCCGCACGGGCCCGGTACAGAGACCCTCAGCGCCTCTAGCCCGGCCCCTCCGAGGCACCGCCGCCCCTTCAGCGCCCCTGGCCCGCTCCCCCCGCTCCCACTCCCACTCGCATTCCCATTCCCGACCCCACTCCCACCTGGCTCGGGCGGCCGCGCGGAAGCCGGAAGCGGCGGTGCGCCGCGGTGCGCTGCCCGCCCGGCCCGCGCCGCCCGGCGGGAACGTTCCGAGCGCGGCCGTGCCCCGTTCCCCTCAGGGAGCGCGGCGCGGGCCCCGGGAAGGGATTTTCCATCTGTTTGCGTGGGAGCTGCTGCTGAGGGCACGGCCCGGCCTCCAGTCCTGTGCGCTTTCGGGGAAATGGCACCTCAGCTCTCACTTGTCAGGAGAGCGAAGTTTGGGCATAGTGATTGCCGTGGTTAGTTGGGGTTGTAATGGGCACCTGAAAAGTTATCTCTGAAATCTCTCATCTGTGCCTTGAGCTGTTTTTTAAAATGAAGCGTTGATTAACCTAAACAGTAGGAATGCAATGTAGCTTAAAAAGGGAAATTACACCCGTGCTATAAAAAACACCCTGCACACGGCTCTGTCTTATCTGAGGTTATGCAAAAATGAGGTGATGCACTGTCACGGATGGATATTGCCTAGAAAACCTTTTGTGAAAATCATTAGGACGTGTATTGCATAGATATTTAATGGCAGATGAGTGCATGGATCACATTTCAGTATATCTCGTGGTCTTTTGCCTAGAAAGGGCTTGATACATCCTCCATATAAGTAACATCTAGGGCATTGCTTTGTGTGCTTTGATCATCAATTCACTCGAGTGGCCGTGTTGCTTCACATGGTTATAAATGACTCAGACCTCGAGTGGGAACGAGTTCTAGAAGTTTATGTGAGAATTAATCAAAATTACACAGAGCAAAAGGGGCAGTGCTGGGGGCGAGGCTGAGCGCCGGGGGCTCGGCCACAAAATGCTGGCTGCGCCTTTTCCACCCCCGCTGCTGCACCAGCCATGTATTATGAACAATATTTCAAATATTTTCAGTATTTTCCACACATCTGCCTGGCTCCTCCCAATGTCTGCCAGCTGACCCTCCTTCATCATCCATCAGTGGAGGTTTTCTTACACCTCGATGGGAGGAGAGGTGCTGTCAGGCCAAGGCTCCCAGTGACAAGCATTCCCCATTCCCGGCTGCCTCCTGCAAGGGGCACACGGCCTCCCCACACCTCTCTGACAGCCCTTGCCACCAGAGCTCTCTACAACAACAGAGGCTCACATCAAAAAGAACTTTAAACCTCAACAAAACTTTTAACGCACATAACAACCTTTCCTCATTTGCGAGAGCCAATCGCCGCGCCACCCACCCGTAACAACTTGGCCATAATTCCCCCAGCAGCAAGTTGGCTGCTGGCGAGGGAATGTGATTTTTCACTTCATGAGAGACACAGGTTTTCATGGGCCATCGTTGCTTTTCCAGGAAGATGTTCCTAACTTTTGTGGGGCCACCGGTGATTCTCCCGCAACAATTTGTTTGCTCGTCACGCTTTTCCTTCAAGACACGATCTGCACAGAAAACAGATTTTTGTTGTTTAGCAACAAAAAAAATCGTGGTGGTCACTAAACTGGATGTTTCTTCTTCATGAGAAAGTGTGTGGAGAGGTAATTTTTAATTATTGTCAGTAGCCCTGGCCACAGGCTGTTTAACTAAAAGCCTAAGTAGCAAATACTATATTTTCTGAGATGTTAGAGGTGTTTTGTGTAAGTCTCACTTTTCTTAATCAAGGCCATTAATCACCAATATTCTTGTATTCTGCTTGTGACCACTGTGGTCTGTATTAGGCAGCCATGAATGCAAGAACGCGATGAGGATAAATGTTATAGCATTAGAAAAAAATGCAAACAGAAATTTTTAACCTATTTTAAAATCATTATCCTAGTCAGCAAATCTGCTCTCATAAGGAAAGGGAGCTGTTGAAGAAAGGGTTATTATACATTCACAGATGTGACTGGGCATTTTTACATGAACTCATGAATGAAAAAGAAGGAGAAATCTAGAAAAAAATCCAAGGAGATATGTAGACGTTAAGATTTTTATCTTAGTTTTATTTTACCCTGTGGAACAGTATCTGCCTCAAATATGTTCCAGAAACCACCCTCTAGATGGCAGGAGTTTGTCACTTCACTCCTGAGCAGTAAAGCAGTAAAACATCTTATTTTCAGAACCAAGAGAGTGGCCTAGGGCTGTAATACAAGTGAATTAAAAAAAAAAATAAAAAATTAGATGAGAATAGCCAATTTAGAGCTTACAGAACTTCCATTCGCAGTGCTGGAATAGTCTCTGGGGAGTTATTGCAGACTTGTTTCGAAGAAAATGCAGAAAGTAACAAGAGCCAGCCCCATTTTCAGCGGTGTTTTCAGTTCCCTTTGTGCAGGAAGCAGGGGAAGGACAGCGAGTGTGTCTCTGAACAGTCATCATTCCAGCATTGCCTTACAGAGGATCAGAACTCTCGTGTCTTTGCTTAATGCCTACTGGCTGGCTGGCCAAGATAACAGGTGAGGGCCACCCTACACTGCCTGGAAAAGGTTTTTGTCTAGTCAAGAGCCTTCAAGACAGCACATGTATTAGTGGCAGTCTTAAACCTAAGCTGAGCTACCTGTAGAGGACACTCGAGAGAAAAGTGAAAGTCACTTCTGTAAGCTGAATGATGCAACAACAGCAGAGCTGTTGTTCTTCTCATGCTAAAGGCATAACCCTGCAGCAGCATGCACTGGTTTTCTCTTCTTTCCCACTCTGCCGTGTCATCATGCATCTCATAAAGTTAGTTTTACCCATACAAAGGGCCAGGGGATGCTAAGAAATCAGAATCTCTCAAAAACAAATGGATGCCCGGGATACAGAGCAATGACATTTTGAGCTGTATCTCTCCACCCTCGCTCTCTTTCAGAGTCACGTGGCAAGGCAGTGGCACTCTGGATTACATACGATTGCTGGCCAGATGCATATTTTTAAGGCAGTAAATTCACATTTCAAGTGGGAATAATTCAGCAAAAGAGAGTCGTGAGCAGTTGTCTGAGGGAAGGCGGGCTCGCTCTTTCCAGTGGCAAAGCTGAGTGGTGCCATTGCAGCACCACGTACCAGCTCACATGGACACTGACCATCCTCAGAGTTGTTCTGCTCACTTCTTCCTCCTCTCGTAAAAAATTCTTCCTTTGCTGTGAGAGCACATTTGAGGAATAGACATTTATTTATTCCTTAAGTTAGTCGTACGATAATAAAGGATTCACGCCTTCTCACTTCTGCTACTGAAAGTCATGGAGATCAGAAAGGAAAATCAGGAAATTAGGTGTGTGCCCAGCCTCTGTCAGAATGGCAAAATCTGGGGCAGATAAGACCTTCATATGCAGTGACACTGGAGTGTGCTGCATGACAATGAAATATTTCTATTGCCTTTTGCCGTGATATCTCAGTCCCTTTAAAGATACAAGAAAGCATAATGTCTCTGAACTTGAAATAAATACTGATCTGAGTTGTTGTCATTTGCTTTTAATTGAATGAACTGAAATTTCTTTTTCTCTAAATAATATGCTTGTTCTGATCTAATTAAGCCTCTATTACCTACCTGCCTATTACCATAATTATCTTCATTATTGCAGTGTCTCCTTGCAGCATTCAATATGTTTGCCTGCCTGGGGATTGCAGTGTAAAATAGGTGCAGCATATACCTTTCTAAATGACCTTTGAAATGGCATACATCAAATTTAATTTGTTTTTAAATCCTGGCCTTGCAGCAACTGACCTTAAAAGTCACGTCAATATTTGTTTGATGTAAGGTAATTTTGTCTGAAGACATTTATACTTGCTGATTTAACTACATAAAGAAATGGGAAACAAAGGAAATAACTTGAGGCGAAAGTCTTTACTGACGGCTACTGAATTGGCATGTTCAAATATAATATTTTAAAATAGGCATCCTAGAATTAGGTGTTGTAAAGATTTGTGTGTGATTTTTTTTCCCCCCTTTCTATTATTCCTCATGCTTGCAGTCATTAATCTTAGCCCTGGAAAGTCATTCCCCAAGAAATTTCTAGACGGTTATTTTGCCTGGTCAATGTTTGTGGAATGTATCAAGGGGGAAAAGAAGAATGATAAGAGATAAAACAAAAAGAAAAATTTTGCTGTTAAGTGATTAGAGTTTTGATTCAGGGAGCTCACTCAGTTGTCAACTTCTTTATTAAAATGTATTAATCTTTTCTATGATATTCAAGTTGCATTTTCTCACATTTCTTCCATGGCTTCGACAAAATACTGAACAGCGTTTTTTATCATGGTATCTTTCCAGGGCTTTTTTTTATTTTGTTTTTTTTTGAGAAGAAAGATATGCAGTAAAGCTAATACTGGGATTCATGTGCACAATTAATGTGCCATGATACGTTAATTACCATATATTAGTTAAGATTGCTGAGGTGAGGCGATAGTGCAAGACTAATCAGTTACTCGTTTTGTAACATAAGGGAGAAGCTATAATTTTTTTGTTACGGAGAAAGAACTTGTCTGGTGGCAAGTTATTAGTATTATTTTTCCATGATGAGATTGCAATATCATCAATCACCTTGTTTCTCTTCCCTCTGATCCCATCAAAAGGCTGGCACATGGTGATATATTTGCTGCATAGGTGACACTGGGAGGCTTTTGTTTGTGAAGAAGAGGAGGGAGGTGCCTGATAAATGGCAGCACCTGTGTGACAGAAATGAAAAAGGTAAAAAGAAAAAAAAAATCAAGGTCAGACAGAGGATGACTGATGACAAGAATTTCTCTCTTGGTGCTGGAGGCTTGTCAGGTGGATGTGGCAGAGGAGAATGAAAAATGTGAATGTTTTAATTGGTCACAGGATGTGAGAGTAATTCACACAGGTGATCAGGAGACTGCCAAGGTGATCAGGAAACTGAGAAGCCA
This sequence comes from Phylloscopus collybita, assembly GCA_027886175.1. NCBI lineage: Eukaryota > Metazoa > Chordata > Aves > Passeriformes > Phylloscopidae > Phylloscopus > Phylloscopus collybita. The sequence continues at coordinate 9,227,437 of JAJNNQ010000130.1, forward strand.
CTCCCATAGGAGGAGGCCAAAAGGATGTGCTGTATCTGGCAAAAGGAAAGGTTAGAATGAGAGAGTGGGGTTTCTATCTGTTTGTTGAGTTAGAGGGGTGAGCAAAATGCCTGATCTAGCACAAGAGCAAATGGGTATGAAACTTTACAGCCTGGGGCCACATGGGGAGGGAGGGAGAACAGTGGGAGAGTGTCAAGGTTCAGGGGATGTAGTTTTGTGATGGATGAAGAGAGCTGACACAGTTTAATCTGGAGAAGGGAAGGATGAGAAGATCTAATTGCTGTCTTTGTGGACCTAAAGGAAATTTATAGAGAAGACAGAGCCAGGCTCTTCTCAAGGGTAGCCAGTGACAACATGACAGTCACAAGCTGCAGGGAGAGGAATTACAACAGATATACAGAAAAAAATTCTTTGAAGTGAGAGTGGTTAAGCAATGGAAAATCTGTGCTGGAGCCCCAAGCACTGAGGCCAAGAAACTCTCTTGTATTTAGAATGGATATTATTAAAATAACACAATGAATTAGATAGGAGGGGACCTCTAGAGGCCACCCATCCAAGTCTCCTGATGGAAGTTGCTACATCAAATAAGGCTGGTCAAGGCCTTGTCTAGCTGAATCTTAAATGCTGCATGGATGGGGATTGCACAACTGCTCTGGACACCCTTTTCCCAGGATTAACAACCTTGCCTGCAAAGCTCCTGAATAGGAGGATCCTACTGATTTCAAAGGCAGTTGGACTGTGCCCTAGATGAGGTAGAGTATTTGTTTGCCATATTTTTCTGAAATGGCTGTTCTAACAAATTCAACATTTCAGCTGTTCCGTGTTTTTCTTCCGCTATCGAGCTGTGTGACATGTTCCTCTTTGGTGTCACTTCTTATCTAGATAGCAATTTTTCTCCTTTAATTATGGCTTTTCCTTGTTCAGTAGAATTCGTTTGTAGGAATCTTATGCAAATATGAACTGAATGGTTTTCCTGTCTAATTACAGCTCCATTTAGATGACATTAATATCGGTGGCACTGAGCACCGGCTGAATTAAATACTGAATTTATTCAGCTAATGAAAGCTGAAGGACAGATCATTTGTTTTATGGCCTGCAACATGGGTGTCTTAGCTGTTGATTTAGAGGACTGAAAGAGAGTTTTTGCATGAAGTGTTCACTTCCCTGACAACTTCCCTGACATTGTAAGGAGCTCTCTCTTATCATCTCTTTCACAAAATTAACAAGCTCCCATCTTATTTGCCCTCACCGTGTTTTTGAGCAGCACTGTGGATAAAGAACAGGATTGCACCCAGTGTAGCATAGCATGGTACAGCAATTCATCAGATACTGAATTTCACAGTGGAGGTGATGTAACACCTGCATTATAAGTAAGATGTTTGAGTGCAGGTAATCGAGTGTCAAATCAGATGCTTATGGCACTATGAAAAATGACACTTGGAACCATTTCTAGGTGTGGATATCAGTCCTCAGTATTCTGATTGATTTAGAAAACCCATTTGTTTATGTTCCACTACTGTTTGTTGATATCCTGAAAATAGTTTCTATTCATTCTCATTTGTGTTTTATTAGATTTCATTTATAGTGCAAAGTTGTAATAACAGTTCTATTGCTTCTCAAGTACCTGTACATTTAGACTTATTGAAATGTCACTATAAATAGTCATGTGCTCAGCATGTTCACTAAACTCCTTATTTATAGTTATTGTGGAGTAATGAATCTGTAGTCCTACTCTGAGCTAGAGCTTATCCACTGGTGATGTATTGTGAAATACATTGCCATTTTTATAATAAGGTGTTTGAAGCATAGTGCTGTTAAAAAGCTGCACAAAAAGCCTTTTTGGTGGAGCATGAGGGGGGTCGAAGAGTTTCTCCAATTATTTAATTGTATTTACATATTATTTGAAACACTAGTGAAAACTGCAAGGCAATTGTACCTAAAGACAAGACAAAAGCAAGCAGTTTCTGAAAACAGCCTTCTGGGCTGTGAGCTGGTTTCTTTGTTCACTTTTACTAGGCTGTATCTCTTTTTGACAAGACAGAGTTCTGCAGTCTGCACTGAGTGTGAGTCTGGTGGGTCACTGGCTGTATCAAGGTGTTTGAGGAGTGGTTTGTTTGTTTCTCTGTGCTTCTTGCTGATGTCCTGTCTCTGGGCAGACTGTGGCCATCTGCAGCTAGGACGTGACTGTGTATTTTATACGAAGTTAAATATTTGTCTGCAGGGGCCTGGAGGCTATGAATTTGTAATTTGCATGATGATGAGTGAAGTTAGAAAGGAATAACTTTTGGTCACTGCCTGCTTCTCTTGGTCTGACCCGCTCTGAGCTTGAAGACCTTCCAGGCGTCCTACAAAAGCTGGTTGTGTAACAGATTTGGGCTGGAAGATGGATGGGATGCCCCTGGCAGCCAGTATGTTTCCAGAGCATTTTCATTTGTATCATTACCCAGCTGAAGGAAAATGTTGCTCGCATTTGTTTTTTGCAAGTGGCTGCTTGGTGGGGTTTATTTGCATAGTGGTATTTTTGTCACTGGTCAGTTAATTTTAAATCTGATTCGTTTCAGAGAGCTCAGACCTTTTAAATGAGCTTACTGTTTTCCTGTGTTAAATCCAGCTAAAACAGCCTAGAATGAACTGGAGCACCGGCCTAGAAAGGAAAGGCTTCACAGCCCATTACTGATCCCCTGAGCCACCTCATCCCCTTTACTGTCATGTAATGTTTGTTTAATGTAAAACTTCCATATAAAGCCAAACAAAATAAAACCCAAAATGCAGAACAGCATCTCTTTGCCATTCAGATATTAAAATGTGAAGGTAGTGAAAATGAGATTTCCTTTCCTAAGTGCATTAGTGACCTTAGGGGGACCCTCAGCAGGGAAATGGCAGAGTGGTGAGAAAAGGCTCAGCTCAGAGAAGGTGGATGAGCCTCTTCTGGCACCACGGGCTGGAGCCACTGGGGAGTTTTGTTTTCAGCTTCAAGGGAGAGGAGGCCCTTGTGGGAGCCTGCAAGGATTTCTAAAACCAGTGCTCTGGGCCAGGCTGTCACTGTGCATGTTGCCAAGTGTATCTGGGCTGGAGCGTGTCGCTGTGTGACTGACTGAGGATTGCTGTGCATAAGGAAGCACGTCATTCCATGAGCCACCAAGGATTTCGATGTGTGAGTGACTGTTTCTCTGCTCAAGTATGAATAAATAACATTCAGAGCCTCCAGTCATTCTAAAAAGGTTTAATCAAGGCTATCAAATAACTGGATTGTCGAAAAACATTCCTTGCTGGATTTATTAATGAGGTTTCGGGGACTGAAGTAAATTCAGCATCTCAGCAGTTTCTCCTGGGTCATTTAAAGTTCCCAGGAAGATCAAAGGAAGACCTCTAATAAAGATCTTTGAAATTGTGAAGGCCAGATGGGATCACTTGTGTGAAAGGTGGAAATGACAGCTCAACAAGTGCCTCTGCGGTCACTGGTGGGTCTGTTGAGTTCTGCACAGCATCGGGTGCTGACTGCAGCATCCATCCATTGGTGAGCTGGGGATTGAAGGTACTTGGCAGTGAGGAGAGAGTGTGTAAAATGGGAAAGACAACCTGAAAATACTTTTTCAGCTGAGGGTGCTGGGAGAAGGCAAGGGAGAGAATTTCAGAGCTCTTTTCACTGAGCATAAGGTAAAGTGGCACGTTTTTGCATGGACCTGGTGAGTCTGGCACGTTGAGCAAGACCCTCACCTGGGCTGCCCCTGTGTCCCACTGCCCCCACTGTCACCTTGGCCTCACCCTACCTCCACTCTGTGCTGGCACCCAAGGGAATGTTTGTGTCACAGCTTCCCCCCCTTGCAGGTCTGTTCTTTCATCTCAATCTCTCAGATGCCATCATGCCCCCACCAGCACGCTGAGGCACAAATGAGGTGAGTGGATGAAAGTAAGGACATTCCAGGAATGCTATGGAGTTACCAGAGCTTTTCTAAAGGGCTACTTCTTTTCATCACAAAGTCAGTGAGTGGGCCTGAATTTGACCTTGGGAAGGTTTTGAAGAGAATGGGGCAATGGTCCTTGCTGGGGAGTGGTGCAATTTCTTCATTTCACAGTTGGACAGTGACAAGCATGAATCTCAGGGAATATCTGCATCCTGCATCTCTTAAAGAGCAGTGGAAGCCCTGGAAAGGTGTTCTGAAAGAAAGCTAGAGAAATTGCACATTCTTCCCTCTGATGAACCCAATCTGCCATTACATCAGACTTCCTTGGATACAGCTTCAACGGTTGCTCTTCAGCCTGGTGCTGGTCTCATCCCAATGGGTGGGTGTCTGGCAGATAGCACTGTTTGCATCTGAGGTGAAGTGGCTGTAAAGTTTGGAGTGATTTTTTAGTTGCTGCTATTTTATCCTTGCTGTGTAGCAGTGCCCACCAGAGGAATACAACAAATGCAATGTGACACAGCCCATCTAAGAACAGAGCTGGGGCCGAGGTGCTAAAATAAAAGCAGTTATTGAAAGCTAGTCAAATATTATCCTCAGAGAGTTTGTTTCCCTATCTCTGCTGTGCAGCTACATCTCTTGTGGAGCAGTTGCAGCTCCTAAATAGGAAGTGGGAGTACTACAGAAATCCTTGGGAAAGAAGGATGCAGAGATAAATGCAGGAAAACACAAAATACAATTATCCAGCTTGGAAGTGGGTTGCTACACAGATCTTGTTGCCTTTCCTTTGGGGAATTTTGCTGACACAGACTTCCCACTTTCATCCTGTGATGGAAGACATGTTCAATTTTCTTGGAAAATACAATAGAGATGTAAAACACCAATCAGAGTTGGTGTTTTTACTCCACGGAAAGTAGCCATAATAAGTTTGAAAATTTTAGATGGTATATTTTTATCACTTTAGATACAACATAAAAATGGATTTTGTCAGGCCTAGTAATATAGTTAGAATATTGAGAGTACTTGAACATTGGACTATGATTCATGTAGTATAAAAAATAACTTTCTACATGAGCAGAAAGTCATCTGTTTGGTAGAGCTACTCAATATATTGCAGTGTCCAAGTGCAAGCCACAGTACAGTGATTTCCTTATACAGTATGTGCATGCAATTACCAAGAGTATTTAATGTATTTTGTCTTTATTCCCCGAACATAATTCTTTTTTCAGTTTGACTGTCTATTTCTCTAATGTTAATTAACAGCAATGCTGGTAAGAAGAAGTGAGATGGGGAGAGTTGTGGATAAAATGTGAAGTAATGATTAATTGTGCAATACTTTTATTTAAAATAATTTTAAGTACAGTGACAAATATACTCCACAGCTAGAAAATTGGCATGTAATATATCCATGAAATCACTGGATTGGGTTTCTTTCCTTTTGCAGTATCTGTCCTGGAAGCTTTTAGCATTTCAATAAACTGTAGCTGCTTATGAGGACAGCCTGCCCCTGGTGCTAATTGAATGTTCCTGGATTGTTAGGTTTGATGTGTGATGAGGTTTCCATGGTGATATCCACAGATGATACTATGGCCGCTACAACAATTTCTTTGTGCTGATGTGACTGTCAAGTGCCTGTCTAGCTGAGGAGGAAACCCCAGCTCAGCTGAAAATCAGTAGGAGTTTGCTGTTGACGTCAGTGAATTTGGTGGTGTCTCTCTTGTGGCTGGGCCTGCGAACTGCTCTGGAGTCATGCAGATCCCAAGAGAAGGCAGTCTGTAGCCAAGATAATACTTCTGGTTTAAACTCTTCGCTGTGTGGCTTGAAACCAGGTGGAATTTGCTGGCATTCAAACCCAATCCCAGACTGACCATGCCTCCCCATTAAATAAGTGATGCAAGCCATTTCCCTCACTATTAGAAAGCACGCTGGTGGTGTCCGATGAGAGAGATGATCTGAAGACCAGGATACTTTTTGGTTTATTGGTCGTGGGAAGGCAGCCTAACTGGGGAAGAGTCCATGAGTCTAAGGGGGCAGGGTTCCAGCAGAGCAAGAGAGAGATTTTCCTGTTACATTCCATTTTAACCCTTTCTATCGTGAATATTCTAATGAGCATCAACCAATCACCCCAAGATACAAAACCTACAGAATTTACATACAGCCTATGGGAACTCCAACATTACAATACTACTCTACATACCAAAATCCTGAAAAACCACCTTTTCCCTGATGCCTGAGAAGGTCCAACTCCTTATTCATCCTTTTGTCCTGGCAGGGGTGTCACTGACTCACCCAGCCAAGTCTTTGCAGCTAACCTAATCATCTTCTTCCTGCCCAGCACCTTACAGTTCAAATTTTGCTTTCAATTCTATTCCTCTTGTAGGTTTCATACTCTTAGAATCTTTTACTAATAAATCATCTCTGCAGGGCCTAGCTACTTCATCCTCTCCAACACCTCACCACTTTAACCCTCTGGGATAGTTTGATTCCATTGCATGGAAGCCCTTAGAATGGAGTGGGATGATGTGGCAGAAGGGATGAAAGCAGAGAGGATGGTTCTCTTTCAAAGAGCTTGCATCTGGGTATGGATGGGCTTCTGAGCAAGACTGGGAAAGAGGAAGGAAAGGAGAATTGGCAGTGATCAAAGCAAATCAGTTGCCTGGCTACATTGAGATTGATATGTTGCCAGTTGAATAATTGACACTGGTTTTAAGGAGGCTTTTGAAGGAAGACAAACGGATTCGCTCTTCTGTGTGAAGCAGGTGGAAGAAAGTGTGGCAGTGCTTTTTGGGAAGGGAGTGGGCAGAGGGGGGCACTGCAGGTGAGGATGCAGCACTGGCAAACTTGAGAGGGATTGCAGTGCCCATTTTAAGGGGAAGTTGGAGGCAAAAGTATGGCATGGACAATAAGGAAGAGCTAGTGAATGAATATAAAAAAAAGGGAGAAAAAGGGCCAAGATAAGAGGATGATCTCATTTTAACAGTACTCTGAATTGCCCTAAAAATGGCAAGGACAAGATAAAAGGAAGCTGATGAGATGGGTGAAGGAAGCTACATGAGATGGGTTTCTAGATAAAACTTTTAACGTGCAAGTGTGGTTAAGAAAGTCTATCATTTTCAGGAGATTATGTGAAAAGAAATAGCAAGTTTTAGAAGTAATCAGGGTAAGAGAATCTTGGGAGTATAAAACAGTTTCCAAACTTTTCTACCTCCTTATTCCAGTGTAGCAGTCTTGGATCAGATAACAATAGAAAAGAAGCACTTTTGTAATATTTCAACTGGATTTTTCTTAAGTTGAGAACAGGACAAGGGACAAGATTGATTGTTGAAGGTCAAAAGATCTCTTAAAGAAGGATGTGAGCTGTGATTTTTACTATCTCTTCTTTTGGATGGATATGTAGCTGTTTCTCCTAGCAAGAAAAATGTCCCAAATAATATCCCCTTCCTTGATCCTTGTGCTAAAGTTGAACTATGAGCATGTGGAGAGGTTCAAGAAAGAAATTTAAGGAAAGTGAGAAAAGATGTATTAAAGGTACATATTTTTAAAAATGGTTTTGAATTTATTACAGACACTTTTTTTTTTTTTTAATTAAGAAAGCCAAACAATCTCAGTTGTGTCAATTTTATGTTCAGTTCTGTAACTCCTGAAAATATTGGGTAAATCCAGGACACTTGTGAAGTTTTCCTCCTGGATTGCAGAGAAAGTGTTCTCATGGAGCAAGGAGGACCTCTTGTGGTTTGTTCTCTGGTAGAGATTCAGGCTTGGCCCATGTCTAAAAGAGGTTGGATATTGATTAAATGAGGGAGAGTCACAACACACACTAATTATTCCTATAGCAATCCTTTATTTAAGTGGGCACTATGAACATACTGTCAGAGAGGGTGATTTTGCCTCTTTGCTGGAACTTCACTCATGTTGAGGTTAATGTTTCAAGCAGAAATGACTTTTTTTTTTTTTTAATAATCCATAGAAGTACAACAATAAAGCAAATAAATTTTGTGTAATTAAGGTCTTCCAGGTAAATGTTCCTATCAGTCTAAATGGGTACAACCCAGAAGTTGTGGCACTGTGCTGGTACACAGGAAAGTACCATAGGCTTGACATTTGAGAAATATGGCAAAATATTTCTCTTAGGCCCCTCTGAACTATTTGGAAGCAAGAAGGCATTTGGGGAGAAAACTTCTTGTTGGCTTACATGTAGCAGGACAGGTAGCTGCAACTAGTACTAAACCAAGCACTCTGCTTAGAATTGAAGTACCCAAGGTAAAGAAACCAGAACAAGGCTGTGCTGTGCCTAGAGAGAAGAACATTCATCTTTTACTAAATGCATGTTTTGCATGCATGTGTACTTCTTGTCATCACAATGCAGGCAGGGCAGCTTTGGTACCTGCTGAAATGTTTTGCTAGTTTTTATTGATGGCGTGGATAGCAGGAAGAAAGGGATTTATAGTGGAGTAAGTTTTCCTGTGTTCATGGGTAGCTTAGAAGTCAACTAATGAATTTCTACAAACTTACTTTGAGGATCAAAAATTAGTTTGTGAAGTTTGAGAAGCAAAATGAAATATAAACCTCTCTAAATATTCTTGAAATGCAAACAAGTTGAAAATTTACCTTTTTTTTTTCTTAATGTCTCGTAAAACATGGAGCTAGGAATGATACCTGATACTAAAAGCAATGTTGACAATTTAAATGTTAATAACATCATTACTGTTGTAGGAAATCAGAGCAGGTGATCATAATGGACTCTCTTACAGGAACCTTAATTAGTCTTTGCTATCTGTAGCAAAAACAAACCCTTACTGACTCCAGAAAAGCCTTTTCTTCTCCCAAGACGATGTTCTAATGAACCATTACGTTGAGTCATATGACAACAAAACTTTTAGTCTCTTCACAACAAGCAGCCTTTAGACAAGATATTGACTATTCCAAATAAAGGTGTAATGTAATAAAGGGATTTCAGCAATTAATTCTGTCAGACAAACAGCAATGTTATTGCAAACTGCTGTGCTCAATCCTCAAAAATAAAAAAAAAGTCCACATCAGGGATTAGAACTAGAACTTGATGAGCAAACTTCTTCAAACGACTTTTTTACTAAAAGTACTTATAAATCATTCACCAGTTCTTCTCCTGCATGGGCCATTTCTCTGTCATTCCAGCATGGACCATTTCTCTGTCACTGTAATTGTAGTGATAAACAGTTTATAAATGTAGGAGGTAAGAGGACACAATACAAAGGATAGGGCTATTATCTAAACCCTAAAGGCAATGCCTGAAGTATTTGAGTGATGAGTTCAGAACACGTACTTTTGAAAATTAACTCTACAGGAGGACAGAAATCTAAAGCACAAAGAGGATGAGAAGTGGTAATAGACCAAAATTAAAAATAGGAGCTCTATCAATTTTTAAAGTAAGCACTCTGCGTACTTTTTCCTTTAACTCAGTTCAAAGTCTCCATAGGCTGTAGTCTGAACCACAGCCCAGGTAAAAAATACCCTTCCACTTAATTTAAGAAAGATCCAAGGAAGTAAATAAGAAAATGTGACAGCAAAATCCTAGGCTCTCATTTTTTTCGTGGGCTTGGCATCCCTAGACTTCAGTGCAACTTTCATTCAAACTGATGGTAAAAATACCATTTGAAGAGGAATTTTAATATCTGCATGTGAAAGTGCTTCCCTTGAGCAGTAGCACTGCTTCTCAGAACCTGTTCAGTCACAGCTTTGAGCAGCAAACAGTCTTAAGTAGCACATGTGGGAACGCCATAAACCATGTTTAATGTGCCACAGCATTTTGGCCATAACTTACAGATATGAAAGGCTGGAAGTACAGAGCTTGTAAAACTCCCTGTGACAGCACCGTCTGGTGTCTCCCAGTGATGCTATTTATGCTATTTTTTAGGGGAAGGGAAGGAAACAAATATCCTGACAGCCTTTAAAGGTAAATTTGGGTATAGACAAAGGGGATTTCCTGGATCATCTAGTCCAAACCTTGCTATTGCATGCCATCATTTAATAACTCCTTCCCATCAGTTTATCATGTCTTCTTTAATTCCAGTTAGATAATGAGAAAATTTCACAGTTCTGTAAATGAAAAGTTTTTCTCTTTTTGTTTTCTTTTGTATTTGTTTATATATGATCAGCCTGCTGTCTTTTTCTTAAGGGCCGAATCCTAAATTGCTGATTTCCTTCCACTGCATTTAGCTTTCCTGATAAACCAACAGAAACCATCACATCCTGTTTGGTTTTCCCCTTGCTGCCAAGCTTTTAACTTTCTAATAAATAATTCTTTACTTTCTCAGTCTCCTAGATGCCCTTTTCTGCATCTTCTACAAGGGCAGCTCCAGGTGGGTTTTCTTGAGGTTTCACATGAAAAGGTTTGTGTGGCCCCCATCACTGCTGATCCTATCTGCTGATGCATTTTAAGGCCACATTTGAAGGGGGAGGAGGGCTTAATGGGACACTGTAGCCTTCACGAACCAGTATCCCAACCAAGGAGCTTCCAGTTAGGAGCAGAAATACGTGTTTTCAGTCTGTAAATTCATGACCTGGCATTATGCACTATTGAATTTCATCACATCTCTGTCGGTTGGATCAATAAGGTTTTCCTGTATTTCACACATGCCTTTCTCTCTATTGCCAATGGCACCTTATTTTATGTTGTCAATTAATTTCCCATTTTGTTTGTATGCAGAGTGGTCATTTATGATCCTGTTAACGGTGATCAATCCCACAAATCTCTCTTGGGAAATCCCTTTTAGTAACCTCACCCATCTGTTTTTAGGAGAACATATTACTGTCTTCCATTTGGCCCAGCATCTGTGACACTGTTTAAATCCTCTGTTTAAGGTCATTAGCAAGGTGTCCTACTAGAAAATGCCAAATTAATTCAGGTATATGCTTCCTGTCTCTCAAGCAAGACCAGGAATCTCTGCATATATTTGAACTGCCCCAAAAAATCCTTCCCACCATTAGCCTGGATACATCTATTTTTCATTCATGCATTCAGAGGCTTGTTGGTGACTGCTCAAGGAGCAAGATGCAGGATGTCTGTTGAGCAAATAACTTTGTCTCTGTGAACTACTGTCTCTTCTACAGCATATTCACTGATATGCTTCAACTAAAACTGTGCAAAGCAGGATTCTGCCACTAATTTGAAAGCTGCAGTGAGGTTTATTATCTATTGTCAGGTGGGTTTTTTTCTGCACAGAGACTCAACTCTGTGTTTCTTTTAGGCATTAGAGAATGGCATGAAGCTGGCAACCTCTGCTTCCAAGATGCATCATTGTACCACAGAAGTTATGAGCCACCTAACGAGCACTTAGGATGACTCCCTTTGCTCCAGATCACATGAACTTCCAGCATGATCATCTCTAATCACACATTTCTCTGCAGCTTCTGCAGCAGGTTCTACTCATTACGCAGTCTTGATTAATACATTTCCAATCTGTCTGGTTTTTTAAAGAAAGAATCTCTTTTTTTGGTTACAGTTTGGTTTAGGTTCTTCACAGCAAATCCCCTGGAAGATGATTAAAAACTGACACCATTTTGGAGCTGTGTATTAAGATATTCTGCCTCAGCAGGACTGTGCTTCACTCTGTGTGTCTGTCAGCACCAGAGCAGTGAGCACAGATGCAGAAATATAAATTCCAGCACCATTCCACAGCAAAGCTAAGTGCTGTCTCCAGTTGGTCAGGGTGACTCTTTAAGGGAGATGCTTTCCCTCATGCTGTGGACTGTGAAAGATGTGAAGCTTAATAACAGAAGCTTGAGGGGTCCTGGCCAACCTTTGATATTTTTGATTGCACATGCTCTGCCTTAGAGAGAGACAAGTAGGAAAGGAGCAGTACTTGGGTTGACTTAAAGTTGGCAACTTAAAATCAAGTTGCTGGTGTCCTGTAGGAGAAACCACCTGACTGGGATGGCAGGAGGTACCACCTTGGCTGCCCTGCAGACCTGGGGCTGGGTTTTGCCTGTTGACTTTTTCTGGGAGACTTTTAAATACCTCCCCTTAAAATGACCAAGGGGAATAACCCAATAACAGGAGAAAACTGACATTTTGATGTTTTTACATTGCAAAGGAAAAGCTAATATTTTGACTAAGGGCTGAATGAGCCTCTAGATGAGATTAATGAGAAATGTGGAAAATGCTGAAAGTTTAAGGGAGCTGGATGAGCCATTGGGGAGAGAAAGAAATTGCAGAAAGGTGACTGTTTCTTTCAACATATTTTTAGGAAGTTATAATAGTATAAGGAACAGGCAGAAAGGGGTTCATCAGTAGCCATCTCCTGGGGTGTTGTACTTTACAAAAAAATCTCTAATGAAAGCAGACACTAAACAAACATGATGAAACATGGCAGGTTTTGCATTTGGAGCACAGGGAGCACATCTCACTATGAAAACTTAATAGAGATCAAAGGAGGTAAAGCTCCTTTGAACTGTTTTCATCATTTTTAAATGAAATGATGAAAATACCACTTTTAAATGAAAATACCACTTTCCCTGTAAATTCTATTGAACTTTTCCTATAGGTCCAGTGAGCAGTTTATTTTGGCTGTAAGACACATCCTTTTTTTTTGTCTGGGACTTTACTCAGAAACTTTCTTTAGAGTGTCAAAGTATTCTCAAGAACATTTCAAATTTACCTCAGTAAATGAAACCAGAACTACAGTGGCAACTGTAGTGATTCAGAATATGTTAGAGTAGAATGAAGCAGTATCCCAGTCTAGGGCAGGATTCTGGAATAAAGTGCCAGGTAATATAGCTATTAGCATATGAATGGGAAGATGGATGGAGTATTATCAATGTCAGTTAGGACAAGAAAAGATGGATTGCTCAATTTACTCTCTAAATGAACTGACACAGTGGGGTTTGTAACTCAGAGCACAGTGTTGGCAGCAAATGGGTGAGGGGATGGTATTGCTTTATCCTTTGCATGGTCTCCCAGTGTTAACTTCTCTTCTGCTCTTCTCCAGCTGTAGAAAAGGATCCATTTCAGTCTCATAGCCAGGGAAGGCAAAATAACTTCTTTTCCTGAGCACTTGCAGAGAGATCATATTTCAGTCAGCTTTCCTGCTGTCCATCAGCATCCAGAAACCTTCAGACTGCACTGAAGTTAGCACTAACCATAAGTGTCTCCCAGTCACACACAACTGTCCCCCAACCCCATGGGGACAGTCACACCCAAGGCAGAGGGAACTGACCAGAACCTCCTGAGAGGAGAGACAGGAGGGGCTTCTCACCTACCCTGTGGTGTGTATTTTCCCTAAGTTTGCTTCTGCCTGTGCCCAGTTCAACACAGAGTGACTGACCTTTGAGACTATCTAGGTCCTATATATGATAAGACATCAAGTTTGCACACTGTATTGCTTCCTGGATGATCTTCCCTCTAGTGATAAAGGGAGCCAGTGCACCTAATATAGGTTTTTTTCAATATCCTGCAATGCCACCTTCAGTATTCTTCTGGATAAAGATTCCTAAATTCCAGGTAAATCCCCACTTCAGCAGAATTTAGGCAGCCTAGTATTCTAAAGTCTAATCTTTAAAGCTTTTGCCATTTTACCTCTTGGTAATAAGTGTGCCAAGAAGTTCAGATAGAAGTGCACAAAACACTATGGGATTCTGTAACAGAGGGCTTCAGTAACCTGGTGGAGATTCCTCACCTTTAACTAAAGAAATTTCTGCTGTTTCCTTTGAGATCATTTGGGTTTTGGTACAGACACAAAATCCAGCACAATGTAAGCATAGCAATTACCTTGTAAACAAAAAAGGGTATAAACCAATAAATTTTACCTCATGAAAGGGCAAAGTGTTGAGGCCAGAGGTAGTCATGCAGCAAATTTCAATGTGTCCTTTGCTCATCAGCTGTTGCCTAAATCCAGCTTCTGAGTTTCTATATATCAAGAATCTGGAGCTGGAGTTCCCCACATGCCACTTCTCTTCTACTTATTAACCCCATTTCACACACTGAAGTTTGAATATGATAGTCTTGTAGCTTTCTGCAAGGTATAGTTCAGATGGAATTATTGTCACTTCTGAAACGTGGAAAATGGGGAGGAGAATTTGTAGTATGTTGTTAAAGTCATATCTAACATTCAAAATCCAGAGACACACCCCTCATCCCAATGCTACTGATACTGTAAAATTATTTTCAGTAGCATATAAAAGTAGAGATTGTGCTTTTCACTTTCATTTGGGCAATGAGGTTTGTGACAATGCCTTGTATGCTTTTATGGGTTTGGGTTTTTTTGAAGAACATAGGGAGGGTAGGGTGGGATAGTGGCAAATATCTTGCTGGCCTGAGAAGAAACATTTATAGCTGTTCTTGAAAGCATAGTGTTCTTGTGCCAGGACCAGAACAGAGCTCTGGGGAAGATATTTCTGTGAAACAGAAGCAATACAGGAAGAACCACCATCAGCTATGACACCACACTGGGTGAGCTTAAGTCAAAGCATTGACCTAGTTAATTGTAGTTCAGTTTTCAGGACAAAAGTAATCAAGTAGTCTGTTTTCTTTATTCAGGAGTATTTTCAAGGTGAGAAATGACCACTAGATTATAAATGAATTGTGAAGAATTTCACAACTTGCACTTGATGCATGCTTTCAATTGCTGTTTGTTTAATTTGAATATAAGAACAGATTGTCTTTCACTTCCCAGGACCATCTCACTTCTGACTTTTCTCCAGTAGACAGGTAGTGTTTAATCAACTACTTTTGCACTGAGCTGCACTGTCTAATTTAAACTTTGGTTCCTGTTATGTTTTGTCCTCTAGTTTAAAAAGCCTGTTAGTACCTGCTGTTATAGTCCTGTGATGGTACTTACACAATGTAATCACATCACCTCTTTTCTTGAAAAGCTGAATAGATTGGGCACCTCAAGTCTATCCCTGGAGAGGAACTACTTAAAATTATTTTTAGAGTTCCTTTCTCAACCTTCTCAAGGTTCTCAATATATTTTTTTAAAATGCAGATACCAAAACTGGACATCTTTCAACATTTGCCTCACTGGTGTTTCAGGCAGAGCAAAAATCTACTATTTTCTACTTGTAGAAAATGTTGCTCCTCTGGAACATACAGGGATAGCTGTATCCTCTTAAGGCCCCTTTTCCCAAGGAATATAGGACAAATCTTTCCCACTCTGACCCCCACATCCTTCCCTGTGTGCAGAGTAAACAACACACTGCTCCAGAGTGGCTGGCACTTCGTCACCTGGAGATGTGTTTTTACATTAAGCTCTATTAAAACACATTCTGTTTCAACTAATTTCATCTTATCTGGTCCTTAATAGGTTACAGTGTAATGAGAACGTCATGCGTCATTGAATAGCACACTTGTCAAAAACCTGTTATGGACGTGGCTGTGTAACTTCACTAACCACACTGATAACTTCCTCACAAAAACATGAATCATGTTTGCCTGGCAGGCCACTTCCCATAAAAACACTTTGTTCATACACTGGGGTTTTTTCTCTCTTGTTTTCCTTCGAGTTGGTTAATGTCAGCCTAATCAGCCTGTAACTAACTGGTCACCATAATTTGTTTTTCTGGACCTTATCAGGAAACTGAACACTAAATCTTTCAAGGTTTTCCTGCTATGCCAAGATTTACTTGAAGTAGTGTCTGAACGACAGTTATTCTCTCAGTCCTTTTGTCCATTTTGTTGGTACACGTGTGCAATTTTTCTGGGTCTGCTGTTTTTCATATGCTCTTACAAGGTGCTTCTTCTGAGTCCATCATCCAGCAAACATGCCCTCCCTTTCTTTCAAAATACAATCCTGAAGTATTTATTAATAACAGATACATTTTCTAGCCTTCTCATAATACTCCTTACATTTCTAAACATACAAATGCTTTATTTCCCATAGCTCTTCCAGGCATGGATTTTTCCCCTTAGGGCTTTTGCTTCCCTGATGAAATCTCAACACTTTGTAATTAACGTTGATTGCCATCTACTTTCACTTTTCAATGTTAGTTCTACATGGTAGGGTGTTTTTTTTTCTCATTTGCTGACTTTGCTTTTTCAAGAATGGGCTTTCAAGGGAAGTTTTCCTCTTGCTTAATGGTAAACTCTTGGTAAATCACTATATTTCCCTGTAAACTTCTCTATTTTATTCCTCTATTCAAATTTTTCTCCCAAATGCGCTTTTTCCAGCTTTAGGGAATTAACCTTTTCGAAGCAGCATATGTGTAAAACATGGTTAAGGTTTGTTTGCTTGGATCATGGGCAGCTATGAACATAATCTGGAAAGAGGCAAATATTGACACGAGTGAGATACTCAGGCACTCATTGAATGAACGTGAATGGTATTTCCAGCAGCAGCAGATTTTACTAACAGGGGCTGTAATTGGCACTGCTGATAAATCTTGTGAGACATTCTTTTGTTAGTGAACATGGTGATAAGAAAAATGGAATTTTGGCCATCATCTGCACTAGTACAGACAGACATAGAGCCCAGCTGTGTTTTGATCCTTTTGAAAGGTGTCAGTCATGGCCAAAATTTTTGGGGGGGTGTTTGATACACTATAAATCCCCAAGTCTGGGTTTTCACTGAACCAAAATTAAACACATCGTTAAACTGCCTCTAGAGAGCAGCTGCATCATTCCTTAAGATTTTCCGTGCTCCTGTCAGTCACACTCGATTTCAGTAAACGCGCCTGTCCTTCCCGTCCCAGAAAGTACAGCCGGAAAGGTATTTGGTGTGTATTTAAAAACCTGTGTGCCCCTCTGAGCTGCGCGCCACCGTCACCCTGTAACGCTGACATTTGCAAACGCCTTAGCGTCTCCTGCAGCAGTCAGCAAAAGTGGGAAAACCAGAGCAAAACCGAAGTCGGAGCGGGCGCTCGGAGGTGCCGGGCTGCGCTCCCGGGAGATGCCCGGATCCCGGCCCGGGCGGCCCTGGCACCGGCCCCCCGCTCCCGCCAGGTGGCGCCGCCGCGCCGCTCCCGCTGCCGGCGCTTCCCCCTCGGCCGGGAGCCCCTCTGCAGGGCCGGGCAGCGCAGCCCCTCTGCCAGGAGCCCCCTGTGCCGGGAGCCCCTCTGCAGGGCCGGGTAGCGCAGCCCCTCTGCCAGGAGCCCCCTGTGCTGGGAGCCCCTCTGCAGGGCCGGGCAGCGCAGCCCCCGTGCCAGGAGTCCCCTCGGCCGGGAGCCCCCTCGGCCGGGAGCCCCTCTGCAGGGCCGGACAGCGCAGCCCCTCTGCCAGGAGCCCCCTGTGCTGGGAGCCCCTCTGCAGGGCCGGGCAGCGCAGCCCCCGTGCCAGGAGTCCCCTCGGCCGGGAGCCCCCTCGGCCGGGAGCCCCTCTGCAGGGCCGGACAGCGCAGCCCCTCTGCCAGGAGCCCCCTCCTCCAGGAGCCCCCTGTGCCGGGAGCCCCTCTGCAGGGCCGGGCAGCGCAGCCCCCGTGTCAGGAGCCCCCTCCGCGGGGCCGGGCAGCGCAGCCCCTGTGCTAGGAGTGCCCACTGCTTGGAGCCCCTCCGCTGGGAGCCCCTCCGGGGGGCCGGGCGGCGCAGCCCCTCGGCCGGCAGCGCGTCCGTGGGGCCGGGCCGGGGCCGAGCCCCAGCCCGCAGCGGGAACTGCGCCGCCGTGTGCGCGTCTGGAACTCCCCCCGCGCCGCGCCGCCCCCTCCGCGCTCTTCCTCGGCCGCGCTGCCAGCAGCGGGGGAGGCAGCTGTGCGGGCAGGGCGAGGGAGGGGAGGAAGGGGCAGGAGGGAGGAGGGAGAGGGGAAGGCGGAGACGAGGCCAGCCCGAGGAAATCAAACGGCCCCGACATGAATTAGGCAGCGGCTGTGGAGGGGAGGGCCCCCTCCCCCGCTGGCTGGCTGGCTCGCAGGTCCCGCACGGCGGCGGCGGCGGGAGCAGCGCCGCCCCGCTCGGAGCGGCGGCTCGGGGCGCGCACGCACACACGGAGCGGCGGCGGCCGGGCGGGAGGGCGGGGGGGCCGGCAGATGAAGATGGCAATGTCTGTGATCCAAGCGTGCCGCAGCCTGGCGCTCTCAACATGGCTGCTGTCCTTTTGTTTCGTGCATCTGCTGTGCCTGGACTTCACCGTGGCCGAGAAGGAGGAGTGGTACACGGCCTTCGTCAACATCACCTACGCCGACCCGGCGGCCGGCAGCACCGAGCTCCGCAGCGAGAAGAGCGAGTGCGGGCGCTACGGCGAGCAGTCGCCCAAGCAGGACGCCCGCGGGCAGGTGGCCGTCTCCGCCTCGCCCGCCGACCGCTTCGCCTGCGACCCCGGCACCCGCTTCAACGCCCCGGCGCCGGGCAAGAGCTGGGTGGCCCTGATCCCGCGGGGAAACTGCACCTACAAGGACAAGATCCGCCACGCCGCCGCCCAGAACGCCTCCGCCGTCGTCATCTATAACGTGGGCTCCAGCAACGCCAACGAGACCATCACCATGCCCCACGCAGGTGAGCCGCGCCACCCCCAGCGCTGTGCGAGGGGGCAGACGGATGGACCTCCTTTTCCAGCCCGCTCTGCCGTCCCGCATCCTTGGGGTGGGAGCTACTGCAGGGAGGTGTCCTCGCACCTCCTGACAGGGAGCAGGATGGGCTGTGGGCGTCGCTGGGTGGTGGGTGCCCATCGTGGGGTCCATGCTGCCGTGGCAAAGGATGGATGTGCTGCTAGTAAATCCATAGCCATGCACGCCGGCGCTCCGGGGATGGAAAGTTTGGGACGTGTAAAGTTTGGGTCTAGTCAGAGGAATGGGACGCAGATCCCACGGCGGGGCACCGGTGTTTCCTTGTGTCCTGAGGGTCCTCTGGCAGGTGCCAGTGTGGGGTGGAGCGTGACTGAGAGCGTCGGAAGAGGAGAAGTTGTAGTGTTGTGGTGCAGGCTTATCAGGAGGTGCAATAAAGAAGGGAACACGGTGTCCACAGTCCTGGCTGCGATAGTGTAAAAGCTGTGAGATCGAGTAGGAGTGTCGAGTGTCTGATTTGGTGAGAACATGAGATATGTTGTCCAGGACTGGGATGTGGGGAGTGTTTCACTCTCCCAGGTGAATGTTCTGGTGGAGTTTGTGCTTGCAGTGTCAGCACATGGGTGGTCGGGTCCCAACATGTGCTCATCAGCTAGAACCCAGTCTAAACCCTGGCTTATGCCCACAGCAAAATCCCCCGCTGTTTCTGTACCAGTGCTTGGTCTGAAGCGATGTCTTAAAAACAGTTCACCAGATTTATATTTAGGGACAATGTTTTTCTGCCAGGGGTCACTTGTGTTTTATACCAGCTGCTTATGCCATGGAGATAAAATGCCACCTATTGTGAAATCTCAGTTTGGTTTCCATCCAGGAACTAATCATGCCCAGCTGTTTCATGCCAGATGAATCTTAGTAGAGTTGGGGTAAATAGAAACACAGAAATGCTGCAAAACAGGATGTTATTCTAATGACATGCTAAATTTCCACAGTCAACTAGCTAGCTTGGATGTGCCGAGAAGCAATTTGTTGCCTAACCATAGTGCTAAAATACTGCTGGTGCAAAAGTGGCGATTTTGGAGCCTCTTGTGTCCAGCCTGTTTCAGAGATTTAACCGTTTGTGTTGGGCAAATCAGTGTTTCTTGGGTAGGGCTGGTGGAAGATGGGGCTCTTTTTAATGTTTTCCTTTGGTTTTGTGAGACAAGCAACTCCTAACCTCTTGAGCTTCCTAAAACTATGTTTTATAACCTGCCCATGGTTTAACAGCTGTTCAGATTATACTTCTTGCTACTTTAAGTATCACAGATTATATACTAAGAAGTATAAAGCAGTAGGAGCTTGGCATGCTTACGCACCCTCAAAGTAAAGCTCAGGCTGTTTTAAAACTTAAGATGCAGCATAGTTTGTTCTTCTCTAATAAGTTTCTCTGAAAGTGCCAACATGTTGGATTAATTATTGGTTTGCCTGTTTTTAAAGTATGCACTAAGCTGTTTTCCCACACAAATGGTGTTTTATTAAGAAACAGTGGGAGTAAAAAATGTGTCGAACCTTTTAAAATGTTAGAGCTTCGGGTTGTTTTAAAGTCTAAGATGAAGTAGAGAAGGAAATTTTCTTACTGAAAGTGGGCTCAGATTTAAAAAATGTGAACATAGTATCAATTATCCTGGGAGCAGCTTCTTTTATGTCCTATGATTCCACAGGATTTGTTCTGAGAATCCTTCCTGAGTACTGAACTGATACCCAGCAGTGGGTTTGTACAGCGCCAGAGGCTGAAATTAAAGGAAACTTTCAGAAATTAATCTGGACTTGTGGAACATGATCAATGAGACTGAAGGACTTTGCTCATTGATTTGATGAGGTTGTCTTCATTTCTAAGGATTTTTGTTCAGCCAAGTTGAATAATGGTTGTTGGGCTTACCTTAGAGCAAACCTATCCTCTGCACATGGTCAAAAGTGAGGGGAGTTTTAGAGCACAAGTCTGATGGAACAGAAGAAAAAAAGAATTATTCTTGGCTATTTAGCAATCTAGCAGGGATTCAGAATTTTACTCTCGCTCTGGTACTGCTGTTACTCTGGGTCAAAGTGAGTGGCCAGGCTGTGTAAAAGTGTGGCTGCAAGTTTCTAACTTCCAGCCTTTGACATTTGCTTGTTCCCAGTCTAAATGATAGCACAAGATTCAAGGGAAAAATGAATCAGTTTCTTGGTTTCTGAGTTCAGCAGCATCTGCAGTGTTCTGCCCACGCGAAATCCTGGAGTGGGAAGAAGAAAATTCCATCCTGGAAAATACTTGGAGGTTGAGAGGGAAGGGTGAAATATGACCTAAAAAGCAATTTAAAGTCAAAAGAAATATGATGTTACTCCCTTTTTATTTTCTATTTTCCTCCCACAGATTTTTTTGAGGTTTCACAGAAGCTTAAACAAACTCTTCCTATACAGAAAAGTGTATCCTGTTGCATAACAATGTGGCTTCTGCCGTTACAAAATAACTTTTACTCCTAAGAGTAATACTATTCCTAAGAGGTTTTTTTCCCTTACATACATGCTTCTCTTCTGCAAGCTTTGCCTCTTTTCTCTTACTGTCACTTTACCTCTTTGTGCTGCCTTTTCTGCTCCTCTCACCCTTGTTCCTTTGTTTCTACCCCTGTGCTTCATTCCCTGCCTTAACCATGTTACATTGCCATTTCATAGTGCTTTGCCCTTGCCACTTTCTTCCCAAGGCACTCTTTCTCTTGCCAAAGAACTTACCTCATGGCTCTATGTTTAATTATATTTCCTGTTTTCTGCTACAGTGCATGCCAATGACCCTTTGCTCATGTGGTGCCTCCTGAATTTGAAATCTATAGGCAACTGTAGCAAGATACAGTGTGTGAAGTTGAAGGAGGGTTCATAGACCTCCCTCCCACCACCCCCAAATCAAAACCAGAGTAGCATTATATCAAAGCTTGTTGTGGAAATCTTAAAATATGACTCTCTGGGATTTATTTATAGAGCATACAGCACAAAGTGTGCAATTTGAGCCAGTTCTGTCACCCGATGGAAGGCTTTTGCATTCAGGGAGCTTGTGGTGAGGTCACAGCTTACATACCCAGAAGGATGAGGTGGAGTTATGACATCTGCATTCACAAGGAGTGTGGAGCTCTGGGATTCTCCTGCTAGGATGTTCTTAGCTTGTAGATCATCTGCTACAGCCTGTGCAAGCTGGCATCTTTATTTTTATTGGCTTGAAAGATGGCATGGGAGCTGTGAGTATGACTTTGTTTGCTTTTTGACTAAGTAGGCTCCAACCAGAGAAGGAAAAAAAGCATCTAGAATTTTTATTTCTGATGCTTTGCATTTCTCTTAGATCAACTTTCCTAGAAGAAAAGTATTCTAATAATTTAGAGGATGTTCTTTTTTCTCCAGAAGAATAATCCATGGGGTTGGCTGGGGTTTCTCATTGAAGTTTTTTCTTACTCAGACCAAATTAGCCATTATCTAGGTTTGAAAAAGCCCCAGCCACTGTGTCTACATTTAATAACTTACTATTAATTTGCAGTAGTCTTACTACCTGTAGTAGCACATTTCTTTACGTATTCTCTAAGCTCTGAATAGAGGCAGTAAGAGAGCCAGAAGGTGATTCCAGGTGAGAACTTCCTTCTCCACAGTTCATATTTGAGGGAACCTGAGTGGACCATTTCTGACTTGGGAACCTCTCAGGTGCTTGGGGCAAGGGAGGATTGTTAACTGTGACTGTACATGATTCATACGTGGCTAAAATTCAAATCTGTAATATTCTACATAGTTTCTAAGGTTCAGTTGGAATTCTAGGGTGCATCAGATTATCTCACAGAAGAGATACTGTTAATATGTGAAGTAAACTGCTTCCTACGTATTTTGCACCAGGAGCATATGTTAGTCAGGCAGTTTTGCATTCTCCATATTCTGCTTTTCCAGTGCATCCCATCACAAACTTTTAAGTCACGTCACCTGTAACAGCCCCTTTGCAACAAAGGGCAGATGCCTTGGGTTTTTTTGTAGTGGCTCGTACACAACAGCAAGTAGCAACTGTATCTGTGAGACATGACTCTCATAAGTGGTCTAAGATGATTCTGACTTCCTCTCTCTCTGGCCCTCAAATGCAGTGGGTGTATGTGCCAGAGTGCATGAGGAGGGCATGGCCATCCCATTGAAAATTCAGAAGTGTCCCTCTGCACGTGCTGCAAAGGGGGCCAGACTCAACCTGGAAGCATTCAGCTCAGTAACAGTCTCTTCCTTTGTACTCAGATTTTTGTTCCTTGATCAACGACTAGTCTTGCCTTTTGCATATTTTAGGATGTGTTGGTAGTAGTTTGGGCTTTAGGCTGCCCTGTAGATTTGTACTGATGTGCAATTTAAACACCCAAGTTGAAGAGTTCTCTGTTTACAGACTTAATTCAGTAATGTAGCTACATTTGTTTCCTTATTAAAACAATTGTTTCCCTAAACTTTTGTGGAATTCTAATGAGGAAAATGTGCTGAGAGCATTCACATTTGAATTTACATATGCATAAGTGTGAATTAACAGAGGGCTGGAGATTTCAGCCTTCCAGAGTCTGCTATAATTTTTTTCCTTCCCAGTCACCCAAGATTGATTCCTAATAGAAACTCACTCAGTGGGGGAGGGAGGTGAAGATCAGTGCATCTGTGAACCCTATCCATTGAGGTGTTGCCGGGATGTCCTGCCATCCTTAAGAACTCAAAAGAGCTCCTGGATCCATCACGTAGGCCTGGCTTTCTGCAGTGTTTGAAAATCTAGTTCTCTGTGTTTCTCAAAATGCAGGGTTTCTAGCTGACGGGCTGTCCCACGGCATTCATTCCCTGGTGAGTCACCCTTGTGCTGCTAGTTGTGCTCTGAAGAGGTTCTGGACTGCTTTACTGCCCGTGTGTTCAGCTGTGCCAGGTGGAGGGGGCACTTGGTGCTGTTAGGTAACTAGTTCAGGCCAAACTGAATTGGAAGGAATTAATCTGGAACAACAAAATAATACTGGTCCCTGGCACTAGCTGGAACAGCTGCTTCAGCTGGGGCACTGAGTTTTGTCATTAGGTGAGACATTTCTACCTTGTTGAGTCTTGCATCTCTCATCCTCACAGCTGGGTCATGTGTGTCCCTTCAGACTGTGGGAAGAAAGACAGTGGAAGGACACTGAGTCCGTTGAGCTTTGGATCAATAAACTACAGTTTTCCCTACAAAGTGCTGGAGTATGGATCCATTGAAGATTTCATCGATCCTCCGAGTTTATTGACTGCAAAAGCAGTTCGATTTCTGCTTTGGTTGTCTGCAACATTTGTATACAGTGACATTCATACAAGTGCTGTCTTCAGATCCCTGCACTAGGAAGTGACACAGCAAGAAGATCTTCCTCAGGAACAAAACTGTACCCACATCCACACTAGTTGCTGACTGGTGATCTGGAGCACCTCCTGTTGGTATATAGTCCTTAGGAGAATGGCTTGCTTTTGAGAAAGCAGTTGTTTGTCCTGGTCCCATTGATATTGTGTCTTTAAAATGGTATATCTTAGCTTGGGTTATTAGAATATTGTGGCAGTCTGTGGCTTTGCGTAGCTCACTAATTGATGCAGGCACATTTCTGTGCTACTTCCCTTCACATTATAGAGGATAGGAACATTTTCATTAAAAAGGGAGAGAAAACTAACTAGTCCAGTGTTGGCACTCTTAAGAGTCTTTTCCTGGTGAGAGGACACTTTCTACTTTTCTCATGTAAGCAAAGGCCTAAAAGAGCCCATTATTGTGCAGCACTTGTTTGATGGAGCTCATGGTGCTTTGTCATGTGAGATGACTGAGTTTCAAGTGACGTCTGCCTCTGTACACCATGAGCCAGGCTGATGAAGAGTTATGTCTTTATGAAGGGATAGCCCAACAACTTCTCCACTTCCCAATAATTTCTGCATAGCTAACCTGCACAGAAACAGCATTCATTTCAAGACAAGCCCCACTTCTGCCCTTTCAGCTACGTTTGAGTAACAGTCACTTGACGACTCCTTTGGTGCAGAAGGGGGTGAACAATGCAATCATTGACTCATAGAAATCAGATATGGAAAAGATTGAGTAGTCCATGTAATCTGCCACCTCCCTAATGCAGGGCTGCTTCCTACAGCGTTACCATCCACTACCATCACGGTGCTTTTTGCTCAGCATCTCGCAAAGGAAAGAATTTCGGGGTGCTTCAGAAACCAGTGCAGTCTGTGTAAGGAGTATGGTTCTGAGACAAGAGATACAACATGTAGGAAGATGTGAATTAGTAAGACTATGCCTTGCAGTCATATTAAATTCACATAACTTCCACAAAGGCACAGCAGCTAAAGGATAAGGTTAAAAGCCAACTGTATCCATTGAATGTCACAGTCTAGGGGAGTTATATGGCAATTGGGAGAGGAAGGAAATGGCAAAATATCTTGCAACTGGTTGTATGCAAACAAGCTTTGCTGTCCTGTGTCTTTATTCTGCAGTGGGATGTGATCCCAGACTTTGTTCATGAGCAGTGCTCTCCTCATTTCACTCCTTAGAGTGTTTTGGTTTCTCTGGAAAAGAATTCTGGATGGTTCAGCCTCTGGTCAGGCACTGCCCAGTTTGACCAGATCCTGAGTGTGGATGAGCAGGGGTCAGGGACCCCTCAGAGTATCCTGCTTTTCATGAGTGCATTTGGATGTAGTGTCTCAGAATGTAATTCTCTTGAGAGCTACAATTTCTGTTACCTGGAGAAGAAAACCCAAAGCTCTTAGGTGAAACCTTAACTTCAAAAATTCACCATATTTTATCTACCAGCTGTATATCTACTATCTGAGGCACTGGCCACATTAGTATAAATAGAAGTAGCTCTTCAGCCAGCTGAAAATGACTGAGTTAGATTCTTAGCAAGTGCTGGAAGCCGTTTTTTTAGCTCAGAAATGGGTGGGAGGAAACACCTGTTCTTTCACCAGTTCTAATAGATAGGTTATAAATATTGTTTGCTTATGAAACATCAATACTATGCAGCTGTGTTTTACAGGAGAGGCCTAACAAGAACATTCTTTGCTTTCTGTGTCCTCTTCAATAAATTATTTGAAATAAACCTTAGGAAACTGAACTGAGGAGAAATGAAGGAGACGATGAGAAAATTAAACTGTTTGTTTTATTGCTATTCCACACTGAAATATGAAAAGCCAACATACTTTATTCTGTGCTACTTAAAGATAATAGCTTTTTAAAATAATTGTTCATTTCTTTTCCCTCTCAAGAGTGGCCAATAAATAATGTCAATAAAGTGAAGTGCCTGTTCATTTGCCTCTGACAGTATAATCATAGTGATATTCAATTATACTGCTAGACCTAAGGGTCTGTCAGCGTTTTGGTCTCAAATTTGATGTGTTTAACTGGGTTTATGTACAGGATAGTCCTTCTGTAAATTGGAAAGGTATTTTCAGTTTGAGCCAAAATTAGAAGGAAAAAAAATGTTTATCTTTTTAGTTCTCAAACTCCAGAAGCAAAAATTGCAGTCATGTAACTCCATAGAGTCCTGCCTTGAGTATGTCTTGTGTACTTCTTAAACATAGATAGAAACATTACATCTGCCCAGGAATGCAGTTCCTTCAGGGATACATGGAAGAGGGTGGGTTGGCAACTGTTCCCTTGTGCTACATTCTTAATGAGACATAGCTTTTTAAAATTAATTTGTATTCCATAGTGTTGTGAGCCTTTATCATGAAAGAGCACCTCAGCAGTGGGGTGCTCCATAACAAAGCAGCTCTTTTTGTGTGGTTTTCTGCCAAGACAGTCCCTTACTACTGACATATTTGTCTATGAACCATCATCATTTATCACTGAAATGGACTTGATGACATAGGATTTTATTCTTCTTTGTATCTTAGCCTTCCTCCCTTCTTCTATGCTCTTTGGTTTGCTTTTTACTGTTCAAGTCTCCTTACAAGCCATCTCATTTTTGCAAGTCATTGTAAGAATATCTCACCAGATAATATATGTATTATATTACAAAGGGAATTATACATCACACTAATCTCTGGCTTCCAGCCTTATAAATCACACATCATTAAACTGTGCTCTTCTATTTATTGTTTCATTTTGCAGTCCTTGTCAAAAAAATCTTTTTTTTTTTTTTTCACATGGTCACTGTTATGTTACACTGAATGTGCCTGACGTTACAGAGCCGTGTTCAGAATGGGTTCCAGAGCTTATTGGGTAGTTTCATCTTTAATTAACATTTATGCCTAATCTTAAGATTGCTGTGAAATGTGTCAGCATTAGTTGAATATGTGTTGTGGGTTGCCTGGGTTCAGACCCAGCACAACAAGCGCTACGGTTTTACTGTTTTGGTTAAATTGATTTGTGGAGCACTTGAGAAGCTTTTGCACCTAATTGTTATTCTCATAGTAGCAGAGCATTTCCACATCCTCAGGATCAAAGCTCTGGGTGTCTAACAAGTTTCACTATAAAAGATTTCTTGCATTTTCCAATTATGCAAGGGCTCTCTATCAGTATCTGATAAAGATCTCTCTGGTTTTACATCCTGTGATGCTAGCTAAAATGTCCCTATTCTTCCTCTTCCATTTCAGTAGTTTCTGTTAGAAGACAGAAATTATTTCTGCTTTTCCTTTGCCTTTTCAAAAATCTCTGTATTAGAGAATCTTAAATCTTTGGCCATATTTCTAGTACATGTCTGTGTTTGTACTCAAAAATAAATCAGTCTTTAAAACAGGACCGTCTGATGCTACAGTCACATTCATGATTGCTTCTTATACTTGCACAGAGTATGCCTTTCCCTCTTGTTTCTTTTTAAGCTTTTATTATATGCATATTGTCTCCTAGTTTTACCTGCCACTATCTTGTTCCTTGACAGAGGCAGCTTTTGCAAGATTGTGTAATCTCTGTGCCTGGTCTTTTACTGCTCTCTATGTGTCCATGTGTTTGAAGTACCATCTGGTTGTCCATCAAATCCATACCTTTACTAAACACTTTATCAAAATTTCTCATGCTGGAAAATGAGGAGCTGTCTGAGTAAAATACATTATGTCTTTTTGTAATGCTGTCTTTGATGCATTTGCCTTGCCTTATCTTTCCTTCAGTCCTATACCCTCTTTATTTTCTACCTAATTTCTTTCTCTCCTTTGGTTTGTTGTTTTTGTTTTTTTTTTTTCTTTATTATCCCTGCTTCCAGTAAATCTTTTCCTTGGACTTCTCACCTTTTTTTTTTTTTTTTTTTCTTGCCTTCTTCCCTTTCCCTTTATGTGTTCTGCACCTGATTTTCATCTCCACTATTTTTTTTTTCCTTTCTGCCCACTCTTCAGCAGGTTGACAAAAGGAGCCAAAGGCTATTTGCTTTGCATAAGCATTGACTGTAAGAGGAAGCAGGGCAGGATTATGCTCTTTTGGTGGCTTTTCCTTTGCAGCTGACTCTGGGTTTAAGGAGCATCTGCTGTCTGCTGCTCAGGGTGGGCTCAGAGGAGTGGGACACCAGCAGTTGGGAAGCCATCAGAAGAGTGACAGGCACAGCACATTTGCTGTGCATAGAAGGGCTTTGTGCTGAACACCGTTAAGGCTTTTTCATGAATTCTTAGAAGACTAAGTTATGGTCTCCTCTCTTTCATGCCTTTATGGAAGAAGTTCCCCCCCACACTGGATGCTAGGAAAAAACAAAACAAAACAAAACAAAACAAAACAAAACAAAAAAATAACAAAAAAATAACAAAAAAAAAAAAAAAAAAAAAAAAACACCACTGATGGGAATTTTTTCTAGCAGAACTGTTTTTCTTAGGTAGTGAAATGGATTTTCAGCAGAAAACTGTTTCGGAAAGTTTTTGCTCCCCGGAAGAGATCTTACAAGTCTGGTTTGAATAAAATTTTATTTTAGTAAATATTTTATGTTTCTGAATTTCAGTTTCAGAAGCAGTTTTGTTTCCCTTTTCCCTTTTTTTTTTTTTTTTTTAATTATATATTACATTTTAATCAGCTTCTATCAGCTTTAGATGTTAGTTCCCTTCCAGAGCACAGACCTGACTTTTTCCCAACTCATTTTTCTCTGGGAATCAATGCATGCATGTGATCATCATCAGTATTTAAAGATACTGACCTCAGGTTTGTAGTGCTGAATTTCTTGTCCCTGTGACTGTGTGACAGCAGCTTTCTGTCTTCCCACAGTGCAGTCCCTAAGCTCTGTAGGGTCTTTAGCCCTTGCTGCATGTCTTTACTAGCAGATCTTAGCACTGTGTCTAGATACACACAGGAATGATGCTCAGCCTGAGGTAAAGATTGTTTTCACAGACAAAGGCATAACAGGGATCAGTAGCTGTCAGTGCAAGTGAAATAAATTCAGGCTTCTAGTATGATGCAATTTCCTAAATGGTTGCCCATACCTTAATGTTGTTTGCATGGGACTGGAGAGTTCTCTAAATGCCAAATCCTGGTAAAAATACCTCATTCTCCGGGGAAATTATGGTGATGTTTGTACAAGGAAGGTTAGAGAAGGTGTTCATAGTAGTTCTTGTGGTTTGAGAGTACTTCCATGCCACCCAGCTCTTTTCCACCACTTGGAGACTCAAAACTGCTCTCACGGAAGCTCTGCACAATGGGCAGAGATAAACCCTGTGGAGTGAAGCATCAGCTTTTCACAACAGGATCTCTGCAAAGCCCTCAGCTGTGTGACAGTGATGAACCAATGTCAGCCTGATATTTCTTTGTGACTGTTGCTCATAGGAAGGAAACTGCAAGAAAAGGCACTTGCAATAAAAACAGTCTGAGCTACTTCTATTTTTTGTGTCTGACAATAGCTTGCAAATGCAGAGACAGGTGTCTGTAAGTCTCCACCAACCAACCATTTGCTGAAGCTTGTCTTGCAGCTCGAGAGATGTAAAGGCCTTTTTCTTCTAAAACTTTCATTTAACTGTTGAATGCCAGCACGAGGGAATATTGTGATGGAACAGGACCTAGAGTAGTGAAGCTATCACAGGTGAGGATGAAATAGTTCAAAACATGACAGTACCATCATTTCACTTTGCCAGAGAAATGGCTGAAATAGCCATTAGATGAAGTCACATGGATGAACCTGTATCCTGGACAGGTGAATTCATGTTGATGAGAAAATAAAAGCCCTCAAAGTAGGTGGTGACCTGTGTGGTCTCCCCATCACGTGGGAAGTCGTCCTCTCATCCACTGTGAAATGTCTCTGACTAATCCATGTACCTTAAACCTCATTTCAGTTCTGCACTGACTCTCATTTCTTACTGGCACCCACTGTCATGATCTTTGACATTTTCTTGTTTGCTGCCTCACTGCTGTTTGTCCCAGCCCTTCCTTGCTGCCTTTACAGCTGGTGGGGTCATTCCTTGAGATGATGAGGTTCCTGGGCAGCTGCAGTTGGAGCTTGTATGTTTTTCTCTCGTTGCATTTAGCAGTTTTACATGTTTGGGAATGGTGGGTTGCATTGCTCCCAGAGTGCTGCCTGGATCCACAGGCCAATGAGATAGGGAAAGCCAGCAAACAGCTGGGCTGCCTGTGACACCCATGAGCTCTGTCTAAGGCAGTTGGGATCCTCTAGGGCATATTGATTCTTCAGGGAGCTCATCTGTCATCTTCACTCTGCTGACCTACTGACCCCTGCTTAAGAAGATACACAGGAAAATTTCTTTTTTCAGTGTTACTGGGCGTTTGGTTTGTTTGGGGTTTTTTTTTTTCCATCTAGAAGTATTCTCTTTTCTTTATTTTTTCTCCCTTTTTTTTCTTATTCTAGTCGAATAACCAGAACTTAGTGAGATGTAAGTTATGCGAGTCCACAGACAATTTTTAAAACAAAAATATGACTGCATAACTACTCATTTCCAAAATTATGGCTTCTAGTGGTTGTTAGTGCAAAGAAAATTTTGGTGCCAGAGAATTGATGTTATCTGGTTTCTAAATATGCATGACATCACTTCTTTCTGCAATAATTAAGAGCTTCATTCTCATTAACTAATTCATGTAACCATCTTTCTGCTATTAGACTTACAGAAAATAGCAAAGCAAGCAGTGAATTTTTAGTGGAAACTATCTCCTGTTGAGTAGCATGTGCATTTGAAGTGTAGAATCTGTTCTTAGTTCTTAACCAATGCCATGCTCAATTAGCACAATGATTACTGTTGCCTTTTCATTTTCTGCCAATGCAAAGACAGCTCTGCAAATTATACCACAAAGCTGTTATCTTTGGCTCTCACTAGCCAAATGTGTTGTGGATTAGCCCACAAAACAGGAACTACTGTGCATATGTAAAGCAATAATCTCCTTGGTAGTAATGATAGCAGGGAGGCAATTTCACTGGGGTCTCACCTGGTCCAATACAGCAGCTCCTAAAATCTCTTCCTTACAAATGAGATCAATGCTTAAAAACCACTTCTCACTTCACTAAGCTAGTGATTTGGCTATCATAAAACTCAGGAGTAGGTATTTTAAAATTATTTCTAATGTCTACACTACATTAAATTAGTTAGGAGAACACTTCATGGCCCAGCTGAGGAATATGTTTGCACACATGGTCATAGTTAAGCTCACATTTGGTTCTTGCTGAGAATGGACTAGAAGCTGAGCACCCTGACTAAATGCCACTGAAAGTGGTTCTGTGAGGAAATGTCATCTATGAAAGATGTAGAAGTGTCACACAAAGCCCAGAGGGTTATTACTAAGAATGTTAGTGTGGTCAGCTCAGGTGAAGCTTATGCCCTCCTACAGCGCTGTGAATACTCAAGATCCTTACAATAAACACTTTTATTTGAAATTGTAAAAATAGGATACATATACTTTATATGTCACTGAAGATGTGTTTAATAAATATCGATTAAAAGAGATTATCTAATTATTTTTTTCCTTTCTCCACATAGTTTGGCTTCTGCTTTCTGGGTTATCAGCCATGTCTGCATCACAATAAGAAGCAAAGGTGCCTCTCAACTTCTAGTGAACACTGTGCCCCTTCCCTCTGTGGAAAAGCTGGCCACCCAAACCCTTTCAAACCTAGCTGCTGTCTGTTCTCCACTGTGTTTTATTTGATGTCTGTCACCATTGCATGCAGAGGAGCAATCACAGCTGTGGGAAGCCTGGACAGCTGTTTAGTTATTTGCAGATGGCTTAAAGATGTGTATCAACCAGTCATTTGTACTTGCTAGGTGAGCTAGAGGAGTTCATGTAATTTAGAATAGCCACACAGCATTTCTTTGCTAATCAGGGAGTTGCCTAATTTGGAAATCCTTGTATATCTAAGGCCAATCTGATACACAGCAGCTCCTTGCCTTACACCCATTCCAGTTTGGGAACAATATTGTAATGTTTTGCAGTTTTGGTTCCCGTTGATAAAATTTTGCATCCTCCCTTGAGGCCTTATCAGTCTGTCAGCTTCACTTTGCTTTGAGAAATTCAGGACTGATTTCCTTAATGTTCCCAGTGGTACATACCAGTTTTGGACAGAACTTTTAGCCATTTAGACAGTTGTTTGGGTTATGTTGAGATGATGGGAAGCTGTAACCAAGGAGGAGGGAAGTGTAAAATTAACAGATGTTCCTCTTTTAGACATTCCTAAAAAGCTAGCTACCATATATAGTTCAAGGGCTCTGCCTGGAAATAATGCAATTATTACTTCTAATAGCCTTTAAGTATTAGTATGTGGGTGCCCCACAACAACTGTGTTAACTTCACAGAACGACTTGCTAGACCAGGCAAATATTAATGTAGGATACACAATGAGTACCTGAGGTGACCCTGCAGTGTCTTGGGTGCTTTGCAGAGCTGTATTTATCACTACAAGCCTCAAAGATGTTCCATAATCTGCAATGTGAATGCAATGCAAGTGGAGGTGATTAGTATCTGTTTGTGAATGCTGTTCCCTTCTCAGGCCTGGGCCCTTCTTTGCCTTCTCCTGTATCTCCTTGTTTAATAAAACAGAATTGGAATCCATCCATCAGTGAATTACTGCAGGTTTGATTAATTTATAAATAAACCTGATGTTCATGCTGTTATCCAACAGTTGTCTCCACTTGTTGGCAAGAGTTTCAGGATCTTAAGTCTTTATTCACAAAGTGCACGATATTAAGTCAACTTAAAGAAAAAAGTAATTACAATTTCATTTTGGTTTCTGTCTTTAATACTGGTAATATCCCTATCACTGAAATGGATAATATTCACTGCATGTAAGCACTTCCAGGCTCTAGCACTGAAGAGATTGTACCTCTTTTTGGGAAAGGGTGCTGCTCTGGGCAGACTTGGTAGCAGGAAAATTGGAAGAAGGTATGAAGTTTTAAGTAGGTGGGCGAATTTTAGGTCTGCTTTTCTAGCTGCTTTGGAGAAGCACACAAATGGCTGGAAAAGTCACAAGAAGTTCATAGGAAAGAAAACTTCTGCAGCAGCAGTATTCTGATCTCAGTTGTTCCTATGTGGAGTATAGTAGACTGGGTTCTAAGCTGACTTTTCACAGGCCATGCTTTCTGTATGCACACTGCTTTCAGACCAGCTCAGGTGCTGATTTCTGAACTTTCAAGTTAGTCACTGTTTAAGGGTCTCCAAAGTTCCCAGTTAATTACATTTTTGTTATGAAACGGATTCCAATAACTGCCCTGGAAAATCCAACTCCCAAATCTTTCCTTTAGAAGAAACATTCTGACATTGCTGATTTCCAGAAATGCACTTACCTATGCTACTAATTTATAACCTCACTTCTAAAATCCTAACCATGCTGAAGTCAATGGCAAACCTTCCTAAGGATTTCATTGCCAAATAGTTAAATCAGGAAAATAATTACCTGAACTCCTTATATCTTCTGATGTCCTCATAGTATTTAACACTTTATCAAGTAGAGAAGAGCCACCAAGAAGCTTAATATCAGGCTTTCACAAGCAATGGCAATGAAGCATCAGCAGACAGCATTTCATATGAATTGTACACATCTGCTGGGTTCAAGCAAAACATCAGACAACATCAGAGCTTCATTAAGGTAATTCTGTAATTGCATAAGATGATGGGTCAGCCTGTGAGTGACTTGAACTTGTAAATATTAACTGGCATGGGTTCTCCAGCACATTTAACAAAGGGTCCACCTGGCCTCAAGTGAAGGTATAGAAATATATGTAGTCATTGTCATATTTATGATAATAGGTAGAAGTTAATTTTCTTACCTTTTGAAGAGCTTGAGAACAGTAGGTCATGTCTTATGTGTATTTTTGACAGTGGGCTTCAAAACATTTTTTTTCTGAGGTCTCTTGACAGCTAAAATTTGGTTCCTGCAAGGCTTTTGTGTGAAGTGATAGGAATTGGGTGGTGTGGTGCTGTACGAGCTGTGTTAGGAAGGGGCTGAGAAGCTCAGTGTGCACA
The DNA here is from genome assembly GCA_027886175.1 of Phylloscopus collybita. NCBI lineage: Eukaryota > Metazoa > Chordata > Aves > Passeriformes > Phylloscopidae > Phylloscopus > Phylloscopus collybita. The sequence goes on from JAJNNQ010000130.1 coordinate 9,261,090, forward strand.
TCCCTGCTAGCTTGTCTCCAAGGGCAGGGAGAGAGGGTGCTGCCTGACAAAAGTCATAGTCAAGACAAAATCTCCAGCATCTCAAGCAGGTACTGGCTGGATGCACTGCAAAAATACCTGCTCTAAATTTGGAGAGCAAGAGCAATATGGTTTTCACACCTTTCTTCACTAACTGATATACTAAGAAGGAATGGCAATGATGACAGCCTCATCACGAGGGGAGTGCTTCCGTAGTGGTTGTTAAGAGAATGCTCAAAATTAGCATTCCCAGTCTCCAGTGAAGGAGTAGAATCTGTGTTGTATGCCATCCATCTATATACCAAATAATGTGGACAGTTGTCATAGAAATAGTTGCAGAGACAAGGTCTATCCAGATTAAGCCCAGCAGAGGTAATTTCTAAACTGCTTCCTGTCTGACCAAGTTAAGATGGCATTTAATGTGGGCTGAATTTGTTCCAGACAGAGGATTAGTTATTAGGTCTTGAAATACATGGCTGGTTGGTGATTTTTTTTTCCTTTTTTCCATAAGTTTTCTAGAAATACCATTCAGCAGAGGAGACCACAGTGTAGGCAATAGCACATGATGATTTCAGTGCCTTCCTCCTGACATGCATATTGTGTTTTGAGTGATGCCGATCTGTTTTGAGAGCTCGTGGGATTTTCAAAACCACTGCTACGTTAATCTCATTTGGGTTCTCTAACACACTTCAGATCACTCTCTCTTTTTCAGAGTCTGATTACAAGATACTGAATGATGTTTTGTACTGGAAATGGGCTGTTTTCAGTTTTCACTACACAGTGAAACTGCAGTTTTCATTTTGGATACCTGTAACTGTTTAACCTCTCTGTAAGTCTTCAGCATGCTATATTACAGTGAAATTCTCTCTAATCAAGGTGGTTGCTAATGAGAGAATCTCTGTCTCTCACTCAGTAGAGGCACTGCTGCATCCTAAAGACATCTTGCCCTTCTCCTTGATCCAGATTAATTGTAGGAGGTTAAATTCAGACAGAAATATCGAATGCACAGCAATGCTTAACAGAAATGTTACAATTACATAAAAGTATGAGAAATCAAAGGAGGGATTGAGATAGGTGATCAAGCGTGGAAATGACAGGGTAGCTGAAGTTCATGATTTCAGCTTGTAGTTCTGATCTGCTCATACGTAGACCCTGAGTCATCCAAAGCAAAAAAGTAAACGAGGAGAGAGAACATAAGCTGTCATACAAGAACCAAGTTAAATAGAATTATCTGCCTTTCATGTCCTTTCTGAATTAGTCTCTGATGCAATCCAAACACAGAAATACATGAAAAAAAACACTAATATTACCAGCAGAGGAAAATTTTCAATAGCTATGACTAGCATTCCTCAGTGGGAGGCAGTGTGTGTTTTGTTTGTTGTTGGGTTTTGTTAGTTTTTCTTTGGGGTTTTGGGGAGGGGGTTGGGGTTTTTTTGTTTGGTTGGTTTGCTTTGTTGGTTTTTGGTTTTTGGTTGGTTTGGTTTGTTTTTTTAAGGGAGAGGAAATGGGCATGTAAAATAGTACATAAGTATCTGAAACTGCATGATACAAGATCTGAGTTGCATATTCAGGGAATAACTAGAATCTGCCATTGAAGATTGGCTTCAAACAAACTTTGGAATCAACTTGTGCAACTTAACTTCATCCCTTGACATCTTCAGCTCTTTCTTGTGTACTAAAACTTGTTAAATTTGGGGCAATATTTAGTTTCTGAACATCTTAAATCTCAAATGTTTAATATAAAATTCTTGTTTCAAGTAATTTAAAGAGTTATGAAATTCTCCTTTAAATTCTGAACCTTCTGGCTACAGTACATGCTCAGATAATGAAATTTCAGTAGGGAAATATAGCCTTTGCCTTATCTGTTGCAGATACATCCAGCATGGAAAGCTCCTCTAATCAGCAGGTACTGCATGGATATTCGTTTGAGCATTAAAAAGCAAGAATCTAATTAGCAATGTACAGTGGTATCAGCCTCGTGTAAAGTGCTTTTGTTTTCGTCACCCTCAAAGCATGCCTGAATCTCAGAGAGAAATGAGGAAAACTGTATCATCAACCATCCAAAATCAGCCACAGCTGTACAAAATGTGGTGTGGACAAAAATGTACTCTTTGGTGAAGCCTGAAAATATTGACAGGTAGCTCTGACAAAAGCTTTGTTGTAGAAATGTAGAAATGTGAGCACGTGCAACACATCAGCAGAGCATCATGAATTTGCCTGAGAAGCACGTGCTAAGAGGAATGTATTTCTGACTGAAGAGGAATTTGGTTCTGTATTTATTTCTGCTTTGCCACATTCTTGTAAAAGTACGGAGGAAGGACTCTGCCTGTTTCAAGCAGATTTGGACACATTTGTGCATATCACTCCCATGCAGGCATCTAAATACTTTCATTTAGGGGTAGACAGCATGAATCCTTTGCCTGGGGGGTACAGATGTGTTGCCTTTATTCACATACATGTTTCTAAAAAAATGATAACTTTCTCCAGGGAGATCAGCTCCAGCAGGCAACCCACACCTGATATTGAACCCACAGAAGAGCCAAGGATGTAGAGATCCCATTCTGTTATTTGGCCAATGAATGATCTATGTAGCTATAAACTGCCCTCTTGTTGAGCTCACACGGTGTGGTGGTGGTAGTTTTGCTGGTTTGCTTTGGGGTTCATTTCCATTGCAGTTCTTCAGGATGTGGGGAAAAAAAAGAGAAAAAATAGAGCTTTTAAAAATGTTTAGACTGTTCTAAGAAGCCCTTCTTCTGTGAGCTTTTCTGATTTGGGGAGATCCAGGAGAGAGGGAGGGAAAAAAATTGTCCCAGCTAACTCGAGGTAACCTTTCAGGTATTATAGTGCAAATAAAAGTGTTGTCCTGAAATGTAAATAAAACAGACAACTCATAATGTGATCCTGCAGCTTGTATATGCACAGGTGTAACAGAGTGGGGACAAACATTTGCCTTTTATTTGTCAGCTTTTCACAATAGTAAAAGCAAGAGATGCCATCTGGAGAAGAGTTTCTAAGTTTCTGGGAACAAAAGTGAAATAAATGTTGTTCCCATATTGTTCCAACTGCTTGATTAGAAATGAGTCAGAGAGTGATCTCTGTGTTCTTCTCCGTCTGGACATGTGTACTCTCTGGTAAGCTCAGATATGAAATTAAAAAACCCTGTTAGAAGTGTTTAGATCCTTAGGTAAAATCCTTAGCTAAAACGACAAGGTTCCTTGTAGGGAACTGAGAGATTAGTTTTACAGTGTAGGCCCTCATGCTGAAAATACTCATGCGGGCATGTACCATGGATGTAATGAACTTGCTTGATCTATTTATAGCTTTACTCAGTGTATGTTTTTACCCAGATGGTGCTCCTTAAATTTCACTGGGCTGTGTGTATGAGCAGCAGTTCACACTAAAGATCACTGTGCAGAACAAGAGTCCAGGTAGCAAACAAATATACTTAATTAAGTAGACATTCGCAATTAATTAATACAATGCTTAGGACCTTTTTATGGTGTCTCTCTGCAAGAAGGATTTGTAAATTTCAAAATTGCTAGTAATTACTATTTTGGTTTTGGTTTGGATAGTTTTCTTTGCAAGGATAAATAAATAACATTCATTTTTGAGAATGGAGAAACATGCAAAAAGGGTGGAGTAGCCAAACCTTACAGTGTGCAAGGAGTGGCTTCCAACCTTCCAGCATCTTCTTCACTCTGTAGTAATAGATCATTCCCATCCCTACATTCCCATCCCTACAGCACCTTGCTTCTCCAAGCTTCCTATTTGCTAGTTTTAGTTCCATATCTTTTCATATGCTTGAGTTCCCACCAAGACTGGTTTGCTTTTCTTTTCTAGTAAGACTGAAATTTTCAACTGAAGTCCATTTGTATCCACTTCTTTCATAAGCTATTCTTGTAATTTAATTTTTAAAATGTTATAATTTTCACATACGGTGTGAAATTCTGCTTTAATCTAGCAATACAAAGTTCTGTAAATAACAAAAAAACAAACAAACAAACAACCACACAAAAAAAAAACCACCACCTGTAAAGGAGGAAAATAGTCCAGGCAATTATATTAAACATTACATCCAACTGTAGTTGGACCAAATGTCTTTCCTCATGCCCCTCCCCTCCTACTGAAATAATAGATTTCATGTTAAATACAATATTTGAATAAAACACTTAGTTGTTGGGTTTTTTTTACATCCCCAACCACTGAATGATGGGGATTTCCAGTACCAGTACCAGTTTCATCTGCTGGTACCCTGACACTTGTGCAATGTATCTGGTACACATGCACTCACCCAGGATAGCTAATTTTAAGGCTTGCTGGGACAGAGATCATGACTGGGTGTGAGGATGCCTGCAGCTCTCTTTGGGAGAGTTGTAAATGAAAGCTCAGTGGGTCCAGGTTAAAAGTAGAGGAGGCTTTTTGTTTGGTGTTGTTTTGTTTTCCTCTGCAGCATGTGTCAGGAAGCTGGCTTCCCATCTGCAGTTTGTCACTTTAAAAGCATTTGAAAATACTAATGCAATGATTTAATTGAGCTCAATGATTGCCAAGTATTTTCTGTGACTTTTAACAGGTTCAGTTACTAGATTGGGATCACATCAAAGGAACTACGGGATTATTAGCATTACAAATCTGCTTCCTGATCAGAACTACTCAGCACGTTGAGTTTAAGGAGGGGAGATTAATATATTTCTGTAACATGAATGAAACCACCTCAGGTTCTAAAACAGCCTCTTGTGCACTCCATGAAACTTCCCTCTGTAAGGAGCCAGGTGCTGTCAGGTGCTGATTGTCAATGTTAAGCTAATGGTTTTATCTTTGGAGGCTCTACAGAAAAGCAGTGAAGATGGGAATAGTGCCCCATTCCTTCTTGTTTTCTTCCTTCCCTGTCTTTCCTCAAGCTGCTTGTTTCCCACTCCCATACTGCTGTTTGCTTCCCTTAGCTCGTCCAAAATGAGTTGGGATCAAAAAGACTTTTTTAACATTAAAAAAGAAACTATTCTAGGGTTTTTTCTGGACCCTGTCAGACCTGATTCACCCTGCAGTCCTTTAGTTCCATGCTGGCCTAGCTGAAGGCTTGGTGAGTGGCAGTGCTATGGCAGGAGTGGCAGCCCGTGGTGAGGAGGGCCATACCTCTGTAAAATGGCCTTGTTCCCAAAAAAAAAGCAGAGGGTGGAGCTACATATGGATTAAGTCTCACGTTGAGCATCAAGTGCAGCTGGTTTTTTACACTATTTGCAAAACAGAGCAAGTAGTGTGCAGACAAAGCTCAAAAGCCCCTTAGCGGCTTCCTAATCTAATTCCTAGGGTCAGTTGAGAAAGGATTCCCATTCCTGGATTCAACTTCCAGTCTAGAGGAAGGCCCTGTACCTAAATCCTTTGTGCACTGAAATGTTGTTTGAAATGGTTTAAGCTACAGAAAACCATCTGATAACCTTTGTTACAGGACCAAGGCCTGGAATCAGTGTGAATGACTTACATATGGGAGTGGGACTGTCAGTGTAATGTGTGTGCCCCAGCTTTCCAGCCTCAGACTGTTGACACAGTCCTTTCCTGCCACACATCCTTAGGCTGTTCATACTGGTTTTTGACAGCATTTCTGTCACATCAGCTGCAGCTTCCCACTCTCCAGGTCTTGGCATGCCCTGTGGGTTGGCTGGCTCAAAGATATTCCCTGTTCCCTCAGAGCTATCTCTTCCTGTAGAAGAGCTATCATATCCTTGATGACCTCCTGTCCTGTTGGCAGTTCACCCTCAGTTTGCCTCTTTCTTCTTTCTTTTGACTGTGATTTCAAGTCATGTCACAGTCACACGGTTCCAGGGCATGCATTTTCTCTTTCTTAGCCATGTGCTTGCCTGATCATGTTTAATTAGTGGTTTTCTTAAGGGTGGTCTCTGGTCTTCTTGCACAGTTTCAATAGCTGCATCCTCTTGAAACTGCTGTAATATTCTGAGATGTAGTGGAACTAGATGTAGAATATCCATCTTTCTATCCAAAATGTTTTGAGGGGCAGGGGAAGATTCTCAAAGAAAGACAGCTGAGATTAGGGAAGAGCAATTACTCACTCTGGAAAATCTGTTAATGTGTGTTGGGTTAATCTCCCTGTGGCTTCCTTGTGGTGATGAGGATGTTCATAATTCCCAGGAGCACATACAAAGTTCATGCTCATTCTTCATGGAACTGCAGCATGACTGGTCATCTCACGTCAGATGTGAAGGAGCTAGAAGTGAGCTCTTCTCAAGGAGGTTTTTCTTGTCAAGGCTAAGAGCTGCATCTTTCTCTCTATGCATCTCCCTTCTGCCCTTTATGACTTCAATGAAAAATTAGAAACAGGCTTTTTCAACATTTCTTTTGTGTACATAATGACCTACTTGGCCACTGTAGCTTCAAAGAACCATTATGCTTTTCTGCTCTATCTTCCTATAGTCACAAGCCTCTCAGATCATCAGATGCTCTTCAGACATTACAAATCATGTCAAGATTGTGAAGAGCCTGAAACTCAAAGTCCAGGTTAGTTGTAACCTGGAGTTGTTGGCTTTCTCTTCTGCAAAGACCCTAACAGATATAGTTCAGTCTTTAAAATCAAGGTAGATCTTGTTTTATGGAGTTGTATCTGATCAGGCTAGTTCATGAGTACCCATTGTCATCTCTCAATGACAATGAATTAGCTCACTAAGTTCTTATCTGTATCACACTGTCGAGGCTGTGGACAGCATCTTGTTTTTACCACTTTCCACATCTTTGTGTGTTTTCTTGTGACTTAACAGAACTGAAATGAAATCATTGTAAACAAATAGGAACTCAAACCTGAAGTAGTTATGCGATTTTGAATGACTTTTTTGAATAAGACTTGGTGAATAAACCTGTCTGGGGTTAGGATTCTGGCCATTTTTAATCCTGTGCTGTCTCCCTATCACAGATCTATCGTAATTCATTAATAGTTAATTATTTGTAGCAGACTTGGCAAAGGTAGAGATTGTAGCATTTGAGAGATAAAACGTGAAGGTATTCACTGATTACAGTAAGAATGGGAAAGCATTTTTCTCAGCAAATGAAAAGGTTTTTATTCTGTTTTGTAGATGAGAGGTGGAATATGCTGAAAATGGAACTTAATATACTTCCACATCTCATTTGAATAGTCATCAAGCAAAACAGAAGATCTGTGTGACATCAGAGTACTTGGTCTTAGTGTTGCATAAACATAGATTGTTATTTCTTTGGATGTTTTGGGTCTCCCACAGAGTCACATTTAAAAGATGTATTCACTTTGCATTTAGAAGAGGCCTTTTTATATTAGGAAAACTTACACAAAGGTCTGTGATGGACAATGGAGAATAGCAGCCACCTTCATTAAATGTTGGTTTTAATACATCAGATATTACAGAGTGGGGTCAGATGCCTCTTAGGTCAGTGAAGATGGATGAGGACTTAAAAAGCTGGTACTAGAGTCTAGTATCAGTATAGGCTTATTGTGAGGCTCTCCATCACCAGCTGGAAAGCAGTTTTAGTAAAAGAACTTTTATCACAGAATCTCGTTAGGACGTGCATGATCAGTCTGCAATTATTTTATCTTATTGCAAGAAAAATGCATTCTTAATGTCTCTAGAAGAAAACCAATTAGAGAAACAAAGAGAAAAGCATAATTAAATGGCTTTCTGTGATCTTATTCTGCTTTCAGCGTTAGTTTTCTGGGTGCCAAATGTGTCAAAGGCATCATTTACAGCTGTGGTATCTACTTGTCAGTTTATGGTTCAAGGCAGTTGTTTATTTTGTTTGTTTAAGCTTAATAAGGAGCGCAGTTCGCTGTCCAGTACACATGCCTTGGCTTGGGATGTCTTTCTCTGGCACAGGATTGAAGTGTAGTCCTGCCTCAAGTCAAAGACAACTTGTTTTTAAGGCTGGGCAGAAGTCAAGTCCAACTGGTCACTGATGCAAGTGCACTGCTGCCTTTGACAAGAGGCCTTCTGAAGGAGGCTAATCACAAGTTTCCAGATTTCCTCATTGTACAGCACATTGTCTCAGAATTATATGTGCTGGGCCATCATTTCACACAGTTTCATTGACTCATCGGAGGCTGGTTGCCAACATTGTGCTTCATCTATTAATGCCAGGAGAACAATCTCGTGGAAAGGCAGGCGTGCATGTTCTGGAGCTATTCAGAGCTCCTAACAGGATGAGTGCTGCAAAAGAGGAAATAGAAATAGAAATGACAAAAACCTACAGATGTTTGGAGAGCCAGAACAGGAGTTGCCAAAGAAAGAACACATAACAGGAAAAATGAGTGGATGAGAAATGCAGGAATGTGAGATGTGGTAGAAAACCTTATGAAGGGAAAAACTTAAAATGTTTGTCAAGACAAGAATCATCACCAGACCATGTGGTAGATTATGGTATTTCCTAAGGTCTTTTCTATTTCACCACAGTTTGATGATTAGATTTTATTTGATAGGGTGGTTTTACTTCTGTTCATTCTCATTTTCTCAGCTGAATGCTTGTGATCTAGCAAAAATATCATAGGTTTATGTCTTCAATTAGGACTGTCTCATTGTAATGTTTGATAATGCTCAGTAGAAACAGAAAGCTGATGGTCTAGAGTAGCTGAAATATAATTTGTGCTAAGTATTTGCTACAAGTATTTTAAGTGGTATTTTTATCAATATTTTGAAAAGAAGTACCTGTTGATTCCTTAGACCTGTGGAATGAAGTTCTGCTCTGTGTGTGCAGGTGCTAACTTTTATTAACATCTAATTTTATCATCTGTTTATTAACATTTAATTGTTATAACTAATTATCAACACACAGTGACAAATCAGGGCCAAGCTTCCCCCCACAAGCCAGCTTAAGGAATACTCACCTAGAAAACAGAGGTGTAACACAAGAAAAGCAACTCGTGCCTCGGGAGATTCTTGTCCAGCTCCCACTGAGGTCTTCACTGAGGACTGTGGTGCAGTCAGCTCCTCACAAAGAAACCGTTGGAAGGCAGGCAAGGGAGAAAATGCTGCAAGTTTTATTTCCATGAAGTGAAAGCAGAATCCTAAATAGCAGCTCCTCTGTGTAAAATATCAGAGTAGGGCAGTCTCAACGTCATTTTCTGCAGTGTTTGTAAATATAACATCACACACTTGTTAGTAAGAGGAAAGTGAGATTGAATTTCCCTGTGAAATATGAAAAGATGGCAGTGACACAATAGTGCAGAGGTGGAGGGCTCTGAGATGTGTTCTGACATTACAGCTGTCAGCCTCCCTGTACGTGCAGGTGTCATACTGTCAGAATTCAATAGAGTGAAATAGGTTTTCATTTTAGATGAACAAGAACTCCAATTATAACCTCTCAGAATTCCAACTACTGTACTCGGGGTGAATGTGTTCAACATCAATTCAGCCTGTGGCACAAAAGTCCTTTGCATGTTGTCTGGAACTACAGTGCTAGTTGCAACACTGTGCTATCTGTCCAACAGGGTGGTCAAGGAATTTCCCTTAATCCCCCGTATTTGGTTTTTGTAACTTTTTAAAATGTGTCTTTTAAGCTTCAAGTTGCCACTCTTAATGTCAGTCAAGGACTTAATTTCTCTTGATCATAGGTGAAAGTCCCACCTGGCTAATTGAGAGCTCTATGGTTGTTTATAAATGATGGTTTATGATTAGCTAAATAAAAATAGTCTTGTATTAACATTTCTGAAATAGACAAGATCAGAAGATCATACAGAGATACTCTGTATCATGGAAGGTAGCCCTAATTGTAGGAATAAAATTTCAGTTGGCATTTTTCTTGTAATCTCTGAAAGCAATTACTCTGCTGAAAAAATCATGTAACGGGTGCTAAAGTCAGAAAACTTTTCTACATTGTGTATGTGACCTTGAAAAAATCTGTTTTGCAAATAGGTCCTCACAAGAGAATGTTCATGAAGTGGAGTTTAAAAAACACTGCCAGGTCATATGTATCTGTTTTAGTATTGAGATAAAAACACAGCTAAAATATTTTAAACAATATAGTTTCTAAAAAGAAAGTGTTTCCATTATAATTCCCTGTTGTAATAGTTTGGAATCACAATTGAGTTCCATTATATTTTTATATTTATGACCTCATGCAACTTCCTGTATTACTTGTGCAAAAACTTTGCTGTTTTAGTCAGATGGGCTAATTTGTTACACTCAAATCTATGCAATTTTAAGATACAAAGTTCTTATCTTGAAAGCTGTGCATTTAAATATGCTAAGTTTCTATCTCCATTTAATCATAGTACTGAATTTTATAAACTCTGGCTCAGTCCCAGAAACACAGCAGTGCCTGGAGCGCATGGTTTGCTGTCAGAGATAGGCAGAGGAAGTATTTCATTAGCTTTTCAGAGGAAGTTTCTATTGTGTGAAGCGGCTTTGCTGCAATATTTTCTACTAATTACATCTTCCCTGTATACAGCCAAATTAAGGCATGCCTGCCGTGGTTTTCTGCAAGGATCTGAAAAGCTGACCCTGAGATATTAACTGTCTCTCAGTAGTAAGTTCACTTGTGTGCCTGAGCCCGTGCCTGTTACTGTGGCAGCGAACAGTTGTCCTTTGAAGCCTCGTGTGAAGATGAGAGAATGCTGAAGGTGCACCAACACTTCACAGCTAGAAGAGAGCTAGCCTTCTCTGCTTGTTTGCTAAATGCGACATCACAGAATTTTGCTTACAGATTAAGAAAATTTGATGTGTGAGTTTATTGAATATAACTAGTTAAAGCTTCATCTGTCTCCGTTCTCTGAAATTCCTTGCAGAATAAAGCTGTCTGTAAAAAAAAAAAAGTCTGTCACTGCAGCTGGAAACTTTAGTATTAGCATCAGGATATATTTCTATTACAATAGCCAAAAAAAGCAATTTATTTTGAAATCTCATCTCCCTACGATGGCATATACATTTCTATAGCCTTGCAGCTTTGTTGTGCTCGTGCAAGTATACGGTTTGCTGACCATTTTCTATTTTAAAAAGAATTAAAATATGTATAGATTAAATCGATACAGTTTGTTCCATTTATCTCCATCTTTTGATCTAATGTCTTTTTGAAAAATGCATGAGATGTAATAGCTACAAAATAATACATAGCTCTAATAGATTAAAGTATGTAAGAGTATTATTTATCAGACATTTCGTCAAATCCAGACCTGAAAAAATAATCCATATCTGGGCTCTGTGATAAAAATAACAGTCGGATATATTTTGATCATGAACTAAAATGAAATTCAGCTGTCTCACAGCACTGTTGATCTTTTCCTGTGTGCCATTTAATCTGGTAATGAAAGACGCGCTCTTTCCCTCCCCCATATGTTTAACTGCAACAATTTTTTCAGGTGCTAAGCACCTGTGGCTCCAAACCAAACTAAGTGCTTTGTGTAGCACAAATTGAGAATTCTGTCTGAACACAAAATGCTCTTCAACAAGTCCTTTTCATTGTCGAGATGACCGTCTGCCCTTGTAAGCTCTTGACAGTGCTATTTTGGGCTGGTTTCACTAGTTAGCTCTGGAATGATCGGAACATATCTCAACAGCAGCAGAAAAACTGATGCAAAACAAGTGCACTTAACTCTAGCTCTGACATGCTGGTAGATGATTCAAAATCATATTGTATTTGCTTCAGAGGAAAATCCTTTAGAGAAAATAATGTGAATGAGCAGTGGAAGTGGCATTTAAGGCACGCTCACAGAGTTTAATTCCAGATTAAGCTTCGCTGTCTGAATGCCAGTGCACTCACTCCCTTGCCATAAAAAGATCCTGTCTATCTCTTCACTTTAGTTGATTGCTAGAATATAGAGAAAATGTTCACTGATGGAGTGAGACACAAAATTAAGTGCTTCAGATTAGTACAGTCAGAATTTGGAGTGCATGTTGACTTCTGTCTCTGAGAAATGATCCTTTCAGGCATTTAAAACAGGGCTTGGGGCAGAGAAGCTGTTTTCTCATTTTGTTTATTTAATGACAAATAGTATTTTATTGATAGAGAAATCAATTTGAGAGCAGGATATGCTTTTCACAAAAGGAGTGTTTGACATGTCCCATAGTAATCGGTGCCTGGCTTGACTGTGTTGTCTCACTGGCACCCAGTCTAAAATTACTGGGGAAAATGCAAGTGAAGTTGAGGGCAGAACCTGCTGCAGATTTACCATCCTTCTCCCACCCCCAAGTAGTGCACTCAAGAAATAAATATACTTGAAGAATTTGAACCAAAAAAAAAAAATAAAGAGCCAGTCAAATACAGAATGTGTCACAAATTATTACTGATGATGTCTTGTAGGAACGGCTAAAAGAACAGTGAATTATGTCAGTACAGAGAGCTTCAGGAGAAAAAAAAACCCTCCCAAACCTGTATCATATACATCATGACATAAATATATGTATTCTAGTTACATCGTAGGTACTTGTACATGCTGTTCCTCAGCAAAACCCATGGAAGCAAGAATTTATTCTTGAATCTCCTAGAAAGAATGGGAATAATTGGACAGGGCATGCTGTTCTCAATGGACGCTGCAGCACTCCTTGGTGATTCCTTAGAAGGACAAGTAAGATGCAGCACATATTATCACCACAGGTGATGAAATGGCACATTTTGGGGGCTGAACCTGCTTAGGCTAATAATAAATGGTTTTTTTGGTCAGTGCTAAACTGAATAATTGAGAACACTCTCTCTTGCTGAACTGCTTTGTCCTGTGGAACTGGAATCAAATAATGACATGTCTGAATTACTTTGGTTTCGCTGTGGCCAAGTTCAGCTAAAAGTTTGGTAGTTTTCTCTATTTGTTCAATGCTGGTTTAAAAGAAAAACATAAATGCAACTTTACATTTTAAGTACACGTCCTTTTGTATAGGCGGGAATCTTCATTTGCTTAGTTAAACCATGCTGTAAATTTCTTTTGTTGCATATCACTGCTCCAGGTTATGTCGCTTTTAGTGAGATTTACTTTATTATGCAAATTGTAATTTGATATGAAAAGTTGCAAATAGTTAATGGCTGTGGTCTTCTGGGATTTAACTTTGGTCTTTTTTGAGAAATGCTAAGCACCTGCAACTCTTCTATTAGCAGAAACAGTGCCTGCTCAGGACCTTTGAAAGGCACATCACAAATCTATCTATTTGAGAACAGCCCTGATTCTCAGAAGCCCATTTCTTGCTATTTCAAAACTATTAACGAAGGTATTTATCTCTGGGCAAATTAAGTATATAATTAATCACATACTTTTGAGTGTTTCAACAGTCAGAATGATTTTGACCCTGAAATATGCTGTAGCAAGGCAAACAACCAACCCTCAGCAGCCCGGGCAGCAGAGCAGCAGCAGCAGCAGCAGCAGCAGCAGCAGCCCCAGCGCAGCCTTCTCTCGCTGCCAGGCCCTTTCCCCTTGGCTGCAGTTCCGGGCACAGCCGCCAGGGGCGCTGTTGGCTCCCGGCCGGGCAGGGCGGGTGCGAGGATTCCCCCGCGCCTGCAGGGGGCGCTGTGGCGCGGGCTCAGCCGCCGCTCCCTCAGGCGCTGATGGCGGCTCAGCCGCGGGAGGGGGAGAGGAGAGAAGCGGCTTCCTTTGCAAACCCACGGGAAGGAGCCGGTCTCGGTGCCCCCCGGGTCGTGTCACGGGCTCCAGCAGGAACCTCGGAGCAGCAGGCAGGAACGGCAGAGGCGAGCACTCCTGGGGTGGCAAACAAAGCGTACAAAAACCCTCCCAGTCTGTGGCAGGAGCCGTGAGGGCCCGGGCAGGCACGGGACGCTGGGTTCAAGTGCAGCACAAAGCCCAAAGCAGCGGCAGAGAACAGCAGGGCTGGCAGCGGCTGCCAGGCTCCCACAGGCAGCATTCAGGAGCTGCTCCCCCCGCAGGGTGTCGGGGGTCGGGGTGCCGGGTTTTCCCTGGGGCACCCAAGCAGAGGGTGAGGGTCCTGCCCAGGGAGCTCGGGGTTGGAAGGGTCAGTGGCCGCTCTGAGGAGCAAAGGCTCACCCAGGGGAACGAGGAGCGGTGAAGGACAGAACTCGGCGGTGGCAGCCAATTCCCCCTGCAGCAGCAGCAGCAGCAGCAGCAGCCTGGCACCAAACCCACGACCTTCTCCCCTCCGATCCCGAGAACAGGGCCGAGCTCAGCCCCTGACCCCGCAGCCAAAATCCCGAGGTGTCTCTGCCTTTCCCAAGAGAAAGCCCCCCAGACAAGGGGCTGCAGCCAGCTGCACCACTTCCCGCCATCTTGTCCACATCCTTTGTCTCTCTTAAGCATCCACTCTTCCAATGTCTTAGGCAACAAATGGTAGAAAAATTCCCTAAAAGAGAGAAAAAAGGAACAAATCCTAACCTCCAACACATACTCAGAGGTGAATGCAGATACTTATAAATAAGCAAAACTCACTTTCTTCCTCTGTCATTTCAGAAGTGTCTAAAAAAAAAACACCAACAAGAGTTGATGATAGCAGATAAAAGATGGTTATGTTTACTTAAATTAAAAAAAAAGAAAAAAAAAAAGAAAAAAAAAAAAAAAAAAGAAAAAAAAAAGTGAGTGCAGTTAACAGGAGACCAGAATCGGGATAAAAAGCTGGAAAACGAACTTGACTAGGTGCATGTCATTGTTGGAAAAGTTTCTGTAATCACCAAGTCGTGGGTTCTTGGAGTCCTTGGGTTGTCCCTTTCTCTTTAATATTGACCAAATATGCTTCAGCAGGTCCACAGGAGGTGCAGTGCCTATTCTGTCTGTGAGAGCTCTTACTTAAGATGCAGCAAGGCTCGCTTGTGTGATGGCCTGGGTACGAAGAACACTTGTCAGATCATAGCAGTCGGAATGAATTGACCTGCATTCCCTTCCCAGTGGAGTGAATACCAAGAGCTTCCCCATACTTACTGATCTCTTTTTGGAGAGTTTCCAGTGGAATAACTTTGTTCCATTTTCAGAGTGCTTTCTCTTGCATACTGAGGGTTTGAGTAACATGTAACATGCCTGAGTGATTGCGGGCCCCCAAAGGGATAAAATTAGGACTAAGCTTCCTCGTGAGATATATTAAGGATGAATACGGAAAAGATTATCAACAGGACAGGACACGAGATAAGAACTTGGACAAGAGATGTACAAGATATTGATGGTCAGAAATAATTGGTTTTGGCATATTAACAATCTGGTTTTGTAACACCCTTTAGAAATTATTTAACTGGATACATAGAAGTAAATGATCTAGCCTGCTCCTCTATAAACATGGAAGACATGCTGTCAGGTTTTAACTGATGGGTAATTTGTCTGATGGAAGTGTTGAATCCTCAATATGCTCAATGGGTTAATTTTGTGCTTCAGTAATTTCTCTGACGAGTTTGGGCAGTGGAGCAGCAACCTGTAACAAGAAGCTCACAGAGCAACAAAAATCAAGATATGTTCTCAGAATAGCCAGTGTTCCTCACCTGGAGTTGTACTCCACACACTCCCCAGTCACCAGTGGGGAGTATACAGTTGCCAGTGATGATGACTGAGTGGAAAATCAGATATATACTTTCATTTATTAACACTCAAGTTAAAAAGAAAAAAAAAGGGGGGGGGAAAAGTCACTCTGTTATCTCTGTTATTGGGAAATGTACTGTGTAAGGATCAGCTGGAAGTCCTGAGTGCTGCATAGCTCAGGGGAACTAAGTATTTCAGGAGGGTGCACAGAGAACAAGACATTTCAGGCTGTAGTTCTGGTGACTACACAGATTTTCAGTCCAAAAATCCAATTTAGATGATGTTGGTAAAGTGGTGTCTCTCACCCTGGACCCCTGTTTTCATGTCATAGCTCACAGACTTCCACAGAGTTCCTGATGCAACCAGGAGGCTTTCCTGGCAGATTGTGATGCACAACTGTGACAATAGACTTGGATACTGGCTGTGGTTTGTCTCTGTGTTTGTTCTGTTGGGAAATGTTTGAATTTCATTGTGTATTCAGCAGTTCAAAAGTAGGGTTACTGGAATACTTCATTAGGCATCCTTTGACAATTTTTTTTTTTTTTTGTCTTTTGTTCTGAAAGTAGAAAAAGCATTTCTAACCAAGTATGAATTCTAAATTCTCATGAAGATGACTTTGGTCAAAAAATATGTTACGTATTCCTTGGAAAGGCATTCACATTGGGTGAGGGTTTAGTCTGAGCTGATGGAATTAAAGAGAGCTTATTTGGTACTGCTTAACAAGCCAAGATTAATTGGTCAGGTGTAACAATACTCTTCCTTTCTCTGAAAGCCTGTTTCAGATGGAATTCCTATTTCAGTGTCAAAGATAACTTGATCAGCTTGTAGTGAGCTGTAGCTGAATTGTACATAATGAGACAGAGTTATGTGATGGGATCTGTATGTGTATGAGCAAGAGGGGGAAAGGGAGGGATTTTAGC
Source organism: Phylloscopus collybita (assembly GCA_027886175.1). Classification (NCBI taxonomy): domain Eukaryota; kingdom Metazoa; phylum Chordata; class Aves; order Passeriformes; family Phylloscopidae; genus Phylloscopus; species Phylloscopus collybita. Next base: position 9,277,443 of record JAJNNQ010000130.1, read on the forward strand.
TTGTTTAGAAGATAAAATGCATCATTAATCTAAATATGACAGTAGCATAAACTGTGAGGCCTGTCTTCCAAACAGCATGCCATGAGCCTGTTTTTTCTGCCAGCTGCACTCAACGTTTTTGCCTAACTGCTGGTTTGTTTTCCTGGTGCTTGGATGAACCGACCGCTGCCTCTGCCAGAAAAAAGCATTGTGGGGAAAGACTGCCTGGAAAACAGCTGCTGAAAGAGTGACCTGCTCAGATGCAGTGTAGTAGGAATGAAGGGGCAGAGAGGAGAGGTGCCAGTTCGTCACTGTTCCCTAAACCTCAACACCAGGGAGAGGCTTCGTGTCCTCTGCCTGGAGTCTTCGAGGTGTGTGCATTTGGGAGTGATGTGTCAAAGCTAGTGGAAGAAAAGGATTTGATGAGAAAAATCTGGCTGCAAAAGCTGTGTTTCTTTCATTTTTATTCCTTGTTGGGAGTGATCTTTAGAGCAATCACCTTTCTATTTTGCTTCCCTTCTTCGAAACTAAATGCAAAGGGAGTTATAGGACAGAATATGAATACCTAATCATTTCATGAGTTTGTCACCACGCTGCTTTGCATATGTGTTAGTGTTCTCTCTTCCTTGAATACATGCTTCTCCTTTAAGCACTCGGCAAGCGTTTCTTTTTGTGGGATTTGTTGCTTGTTGTTTTTTTAAAATAAAAAGGTCACAGGCAAGTGAGTACAAAAGCCAACAACATAAAATAAACAGCAATTATGAATAAGAAATGCATGGAGAAATATGCATATGTGTACAGAAAGTTTTTACATAAACTGAATATAGATGCAGTGGAAGCAGAAGAGGCTGAGCTGCTGCCAGGAGGATAATTATATAATTGATGTGATAATTATATATCGCATTATAATTGATATAATTTCTGTGCTTTGATATATAGCTCCACTAATGAGGTGGGTCTCAGTCCCAAAATTTGGTCTCTGTTCCTTGTGTACTATTCTTCACATATACAACTCTATGAGGAATATGCCTGCAGCCTTTTGGAAATTAAACACAGCCCTTCTAGGTAACACACATTGTGTCTGACTGGTTTCTGGGTCCCACTTGTTGCCACTTCCCTTCTAGGGGAAGATGTTGGTGGGAATTGGTACAAACAGAAAATTAGAATCATGTGGCGCACACAGCAATTCACCCCTCCTTTCCCACAGCGGTCACGTTTATTTAGATGTATTTTGCTGATTGCTTTTGTGACTGAGTTCTTATTGACCCTTCCTTTGCTAATTCATCATATTCTTGTACTTGAGCAGAAACCGATCTGGTGGGCACATTGATGTGCTGATGAATTCAGTGAAGGTCAGGAAAAAGGATGAAGCTGTGTGTGACTGGAAGAATCAGGTTTTCTTGCTGTTGTATCACACCAAGGTACTGGTGTTTTGAAAAATAACTGAGTCTAAGATGAATATTGCATTACCTGGGACCAGGGAGATGATTCTGGGTGAAAATTTATATTTATTTATTTATTTATATTTAATTTGAAGATTATCAGACTTTTTTTTCCCTTGCTCTCTTTTCTGTGTGAATTCTCATTTCTTTGAGCTGTTCTTGTAACTTTGCTCCCTCCTCATGCATGCACACGCGTGTCGAGAAATAAGTTTCAGAGCTCCATCGTTTTCTTTCAGAGGGGCATAAGGATGAGAGACCCTCAGGCTTTCTGTCTCCTCCTTTGCCTCTATTTCCATCTTTCCCTTTCTTGTCCCCTAAAAAGAATCAATCCCACAGACCAGTATTTCTTTTCTCAGAGTTGCTACTTTTGCTGAAGGCATTGGTGCTGCAGGAGCCTGCTGATGAGTGGCTGTCTCTGACCCCTATTCCATGTGTCTCCACCACAGTCCCAGGGCTTGGCACAGATGGACACATTTCCATGAGCTTTTTTCTGTACTCCTTAAAAGGGTAATAATCAATAGCAAGACTCCAACATACTCCTGGTTTCCAGTATACAGTCTCTTCAGTCCCTGTATATTTGTGTGGTAATATGTTCTCAAGTGAGAATGAGGAGGCTTCAAATCTGGAAACACTGCATTTTAATAGGTAAGTCTGGAATAATTAGAAGTGCTTTTCTATTGGTATGCTCTAGATTAGAAGCATGAAGGAGACTAAAGATACAGACCAGAAGTTCCAGCTGTATCTCCCAGAGTCACACATGTTTGTGCAATATGTACCCAGAAAAAAGATCCCAGTGAGATGGGGCAGCATCTGTTCACTGATCCAAAAGCACCTGCTCTTCTGCTCTGCCCAGCTTGGCTTTGCTATTTATGCATCAAAGTTGGCATTTAAACCTTTACTGGAGGTATGATTCCTCAGCTTTGAAAAGGCACAGATTTTGAAAAAAAACAGGTGATTTACCATTTAAAGGACATCATGTTGCCATAAAGCATGGGATTTATGCACACAGCCTCAAATGGGAGGCATGCCACCAGGGTGTCATATGTGCCTGCTGTCCAGAGCAAAAAAAAACCTGGCTTCGGGAGCGGGGTTTAGTCACTTAAACAGAGATTTCCAGTGCCATTGTAGACATTGTAGCATACCCTGGGCTTCCAGAGGTCCTGCATTGTAGCTGCCAGCCCTGGGCAGCCTCCTCACGTACCCTAAGGAGCAGAAAGTGGCACAGCACACCTCTCTTAAGGCCGTTGAATTTGGTGGCAGGAGGAAGTGTCTGGGGGGACTACTGGAAAAAAATGCCAGGAGCATTGGACAGCAGGGGAAGAACAGTCAGAGCACATGGTTAGGGAGATGTGAATGAGGCATATAAAGAGTGTAGGTTCTTTGTGGCAGGCAGATAATTAAAGAAACTTAAAATATAGGAGCCTGGATTTTATACACTGGCATGTGCTTCTTGACAGAAAATCACATTAGTGACTTCCTCTTGCTGTAGCAGAAAAGTAGTTCAAGCTGGATTTGTCTTCCCATAGATCTTTTAATATATGAAATACGTCCACGTTCTATAAGTTAGACTTGACAAAATTCCTCTCCAAAGGGTTTGCAGTCTTCAAATTCACTTCAAATTTTTTGTCAATACTGTCGGGGACTAATACGAACCAAATCGATGGTCCACAATTGTTTAAGGAGTTTGGTTTTGGCATGAGGAGATATTTTCAAGGAAATAGGAAGCCCAAAAATAGGGGTAAAGGAAATATATGCAGCAGAATCGTGACTGGAGAGTCACTAGCAATGATATCACTAACTAGGCCAGACTTAAAATCCAAATGGGAAGAAACGTAGATTATGTGTGCTGCAGTGGGAAGCAGTATCTGAATGAGCCACGGAGGGATGCGAGTTTTATGAATTTAAACAAAAGTTCATGCATTTAAAAATCTGGCTGTAGACAGACCGACCTGGGAGTGAGTCAGCCTGGTGGCCAGGAGCTGGTTGGGAGTGCTGCTCAGGATGGAGCCGAGCCAAACCACCACTGCTGGGCAAACTTGCACTCTGTGGCAGCCCAGCCCTGGCACAGCTCCTCCAAAGGAAGAGGCGAGGAGGGAGCAGGGGAAAACCAAGAGGTGGGGAGCCTGGAGAGAATGGTTTGCAGGACTGTGCCTCTACAGTGGCTGCAGAGCCACATGCTCCGAGTCCTGGCACGGCACCGGCAGCTGGCCGGGCTCTGTCCTGCCCTGACCTAAAGCTGTCTCGGGCATCTGCCTGATCTGTCTAAGCCTGGAGCTGGCTCCAAGTTACCCGGTGAAGTACTCATTATTATTCTTAATGAGTTATCAGGAGCTCAGATCTTAGCCAGCAACATGTGGTCAGTACATTTGGATTGTTATTTTTAACTTTGTAAAGAAAGAAAACAGTCGATTATATTGTTTAAGCTGTGTTTCTTCTAAACAGGAATTTCCTTTTTAGCACTGCCATATCCCTTAGCGTCTCCTTTACCTCTTTCATAGTTTTTAGTTGCAGTATCAACTACAAAATAGTGTTTTCAAGTAAAAAATGTCAGATATTTTAGCTGACAGTGCAGTATATGCTTGTACAAGGTCCTAGTCTAGTTTTCTTTCTTCTCCTGGCTCTGAATGGCAAAGTAAATGGGACACAGTTACATACTTGGAACAGATGTGACAAAGGCTGGTATTAGCAAAGTACCATGGCTGAAGGATAATTAAGATTTTGCCATAAGAAAGATAGATTAAAACTTCTGCAACGAATAAAATGGATTGCTTAACACATTAAATATGCATCCAGTCATGATCCATAAATAGCTATATCACAAAACTTACTGATATCACAGGAAAAAAATAATATTGGGAATACTGCCTTGGAATATAAAGGCACTATGATTGAGTTTTATATCTTTTATATCTTCCTTTCAAGGATAGCTTTGATATTGTTGAGTGCTGTTATTTCTTGACAAAAAGGTATTTTAGATGGTGTCTAATACTTGTGTGTCAGTGGCTGTAGAAGGGAATACAGGTGACTTTGCCCCTGATTAGTAACAGCTGAGTTAATTACCCAATGCAGCCTCAGCCCTGATGGGTCACAGCTGTATCCAATAAAGAGAAGTGGGATAAAAGGGAATGGGTTAGCTGCTGAGGGGAATGATGATGGAGGAGGAGGATCAGGAACAGGAGAGGATGAAGAGGGGTCCTGAGGAGAGAGAATCCCTGCTGTGAGGTCAGTCTGGGTGTGCAGTCAGAGCTGTTGTTGGAACCTGCAGTCACAGTCTGGCTGGGTAAAAGCTGCAGTCAGAGCCTGCAAACTGATCCCTGCAGTCAGAGCTCAGCAGGCAATAACCAGCAGTCAGAGGCTGCAAGGGAACCCTGCAGCAGGAGCTTGCTGCAGGCAGAGTCGGTGAATGGCTGGGGTCAGGGTGGCTGAGCTGTAAAGAGGAATAACCCAGGGCCCTTTTCATGCTGTGAAAAACAGGAGGTTTGTGTCTTGGCTCATTTCTACCCTCTAACGAGAGGGCTCCCGCAACAGGTGGCATATCTGTTATAAAAGCTAGACCTGCTTAAGGTAATAACTCTTGAAAAAGAAAACTATTTCCTTAATTTTTTTTATAATGCTATTCTTTAATTTATCAACACATCCTGTGTACTAAGAGGGTTTTTTACATGAATCTTTACCAACCTTGTTCTGGGCAAGGAGGAAGAGTTCCACCTGCCAGAAAAAACACATACCTGGTTCATGTTTTAATTAAATGCAGGAAAGAAAAAAACCCAAAAAATGAAGACAAATGGTAGGCAGGTATGAAAGTGGATTAATTAAATGTTGAGCACTCCCTTTCCACTGGCAGTGGTATACATTTTGGTTTGGTTTTGTTTTTTCTTTCCCTAGTTAATACGTTATGGTTTTTGTTTGGTTTTCTAAAATATGCTATTTTCTTATTGTTTTGAACTTTCTGTTTCGGTTCTTTACAGAAGCCTTTTTTCCCATAGCAGTGCTATGGGAAGCTGCTATAAGGGGACTTTTTTAGCCAAGTCTAACAGTACTATCAGTTTTACAGAGGCCAAAACTTGTAGTTGTCCTCTGAGTTTTTGAGTGTTGAATAATCTCCCAAAATGGAAGAAGCAGTGATGCTAATTAATCCCCCTTATAATATATTATGAGCTTTGATTCCTGTTTAGTTAAATTTCTTTAATTAAAGAAAAAATATAAGAGATACAGTATTAATTAACTATGAGTAGGATTGTTGTTCTTAATGACTTTTTATGTAGCATGGCTTATGCCTGGAGAATGACTGCCAGTGTGACAGAAAGTAAAAGAAGAAAAGTTGAAAACCATTTTTTTAATCTTCCTCTCTCTTCCTCACCCACCGTGAATCTTGCAGTCTCCTGCTATAAATTTTATTGTATTTCAAAGTACTCTTTTTACCTATACTGGTCACATATTTCATTGCAGGCCTCCAACCCTTATCATTCAAATGTCCCATCAGTTAAGTTCCTCTTTCTAACCTGTTTTTCCAACCTGTCAGTTTTTTGAAATGAGACCATAAAGTGCTGTAGGTTTCTTCTTTTTCAGTTTTCTGTGTGAGACTTGGAAGTGTAGTCATTGCAAGTTTCCACTTTTTTTTTTTTTTTTTTTTATTAAGGCTTTTTTTGGGTTTTTGTTTTTTTTTTTTTTTTACTTCCCCCCCAAAAAAAGACTATGAGGTCCAGAAACAAGAAAAGGTGTGAGGTTCATGCAGAACTACTTATTTTTTCCTTCCTCCTGTAATTTCCTTAGCATTTCTGCTTGACATTCAGATCACTTTTATCTGAGGTCTTGTTTCTGGAAGAAAGAGGGATAGCTTCCCCTCAGTCTCATCAGTGTCTTTGGACAAGCCCAGCACCCACACTCTTTTAAGAGGTTGCTGGAGCATCCCACGCTGGGGAGCATCCCACAGTTTTTGAATGCTTTGTGGCTACCCACAGTTTCAGTAAGGTGTGAGGCTGTGCAGCTTCTGCAGCAGGATCCTAAACAGGTGGGGTTTTATTTCAGGAAGGACTTGAAGAGCTATGTGTTCTCCAGGCTGCTTTGTAGTGACATTTGCAGGTGGGAGGGACAGGCACATAGCAAAGTCACCAGGGAATAAGCACAGCCACCACCTTTCGAAGTGCTTCCATGAATTTTCCAACCCAAATCAGAGCCCCCATCATAGTCAAGTTTTCCGGTTATGTTTATGAGATGTTAATTGAGCCCAATGCATTAATTTCTGGGTATATTTAACATTTTCATTACATTTCCACAAATATGATTTCAGGTCTTAAGATTAACTATGCTTGTTACAAATCCCCACAGAAATGTAAGATACCAACTGTACTGTTCCTTGGCTTTTCCCTCTGTGCTGTTATGAATATGCATGTACCTAGAAAGAGGAGCTGGTTTTGTTCTAAAAACTAACTCTTTTACACTTTGTACCTGATAGGAGAAAGCTCTTATACCTTTTCTCTTTCTTTTTTTTTCCACTTGCCCATTAATGAATTATTCATACAAAGGTCTCAGCAGACAAAGCATGAAAAAGTAGAGTACCTGAGTTCCCTGAGATTGTCATTTTGTGCTGCTTTTCAGTAAAAAACTGCTGAAGTGATACCTCCATCCGAGTTTGTGAAAGGCACTGTGCAACATAAAATATGCGATCTTGGGAAGATCCAGATGTGTTTAGGTGCAGGAGCCTCTGACTTCAAAAAACTGCCACTCATAATAAGCATTCTGCCTGAGGCCTCATGTTCTGAATGCAAAAGAGACAGTTCTGTGAGAAGAAGCTGGGTTCTTCACCTTTGCCAACTTACAGTTTTCTTTTTGTTCAGTTTATTCCTTTCTCCCTTTTTTTTTATTATTCCTTGCTTTGTAGTGCTTGCTTGTAGAAACCTGTAATAGGTGATGAGGTAATGGATAGAGAGTAATAGAGAGGAGGACAACAACTCTGCAAATCTAAAATCTCCATGGTCCTGCTGGTACAACATTGGTCATACAGCATCCATTTCAGAAGAGCTTGCTTGATGATGCGGAGGTCTTTTACAGACTTCATGCTTGGTTGTGTCACAGATTATACTAATGGTTCTAAGACCTTGTTAAAACAGGAAAATTAGGAAATCTGGAAGACAAAAATTAAAGTAACTTCAAGATTTTACTCCTCTTGTTGTAAAATATGTCTGATGGTAGCATGACTTCTCCAAGTCTATAGAGCTATTGGGGCAGAAAAGTCCTAAATAAAAATAAAAGAAATAATAAAGTTTTTATCTTGATGCAAGGTTCAAATGTGATATTTAGGCAATTATCAGCACTTGAACTACCCTGCTTTCTTTTTCTATTTTTCTTTAATGTGCTTCAGTAATTGTAATAAAGACATGGAGAAATTTATTTCTAATGCGTAAAAACTGTGGAATTCTCTCAGCTCATAAATGATACCTTTGCCTTCTTCAATTTTGTGGCCCTTAACTATTATTCAAGGTGATCATGAAGAAAATTTCTACTATCTGAGGGGAAGTCCTGTTGCTTTTGAATCCCACTGCAAATGACCATGTCTGGCTGCTTTCTTTTTTCCTGGTGAAAAAGTGAACGGAGGTAGGTGTAAAATTATTGGTACAGGAATTGGTTCTAGACAGTGCAGGAAGTTATTTCTTTTGTAGTGTAATTTTACAATAAAAACCTTCTCTTTCTCATCTCATGAATTCTGTTGGCTCCATCTTTTCTGAGTATTTCAGATCACTCAAGATTTAGAAGAGATCTGTCATTAGAGCATAATGTGATGAAGCATTAGAGTATTGCTTTGTATATTTAATAGTGTTTGTAATATGTGCCCATTGTGCCTAGTGATCTTTGTCATTAGAATCATAGTACAGTTCCCATAATGGTTTTCTTTGGATCCACTCCTTGTTTGTGTGTTCTGCACTCTGAAAAGCCCCATCTAAGCTGGTGTTAAAAGGCCATGTTCTGCTGCATCTTATATTGAAGGCTGAATGATTTAGAAGAGGTAAATGAATGTTCTTTTAATCTGGAACACAGAAAAAAAATTGATTTCTGGCTTTTTTATGTATTGAAAAAAGCTGTATACATTGAATTTGGATAGGAAGATGTATGGTAATGGCAAAGCATTTTGTAAAAATTTTTGCGAAAAGTTTAATTTTACCTTCTCCACCCATGTTTTATTAATATTTTTAATAGAAGTGAAATGTTGATACTTTTTTCATTCTATCCTCACATGGATGAGGGAGATGATATCCTACAGGGAGTAATTTTTTAGTTGTCTGATCTGTCATCAGGTCCATGAATCCTCACACCAGTTGTTTCTGCTCCTATATTTTTAGTTAGAGAAGAAAGAAGAATACTGTTCTGAGCAAAAACACTACCATGATGATGATAAAATTTCTAAATAATTTTATGAGATGAGCTGTAACAGAATTACTCATTACTAAGTGCAGAATGAGAACAGACATCAAAGAGAAGCAAATATACTACTTGAAACCTGCTTAGGAGGAAAAAAAAATGTTGGTTTTACTAAAATATACCTGTATCTTACGTTATTACACAATGTGATTCTAATATAATTTAAGCTGATCTAAGGTAATTTGCTACATGTGTCAGTAGGTAGATTTGAGGTTGCTCCTTGTCATTTTGTTGCTGTAATAATGCCCACAAAATGATGCTTTTCTTTCTTCCATACTCCTTTATGGATGCAGTAAGCTTTGGTTTATAAATGGACTGCAGAAAAAAAATCCTGGGTGGTGAAGAAATATTTGGTTTGTGCTTTGTCCCAAGAGGGAAAACTGGCTTTTTAAGTCCAACTCACTAGTAACAGGATGGTGTGATGAGAGTAGGCACAGAAGTGAAAATTACAAGGTTTTTTTGTTCCTTTTTTACTGGACCTTGGAAAGCTGATTTCTGTTGTTTATTGAATCTAGGACAATAAATGTGTACTGAACTATCTTCCATTACTCAGTCATAGCCTAGCAGAGAAACACAAAGGTAGGATAAATTCATTCTTGTTAGTCATAGGAAAAAATTGCATCTTACTGCCTCATGCTCAGTAGTTATTCATTTAGTTGGGTTTCTCCTGGAGCATAGAATAGGGGGAAGATTAGGTACAAAATTTGAATGACGCCCTTATGCTTTCTTTAGCTGCAGCATTATGGTTTAAATGGATGATCCATCTGGTATTTTCATCCTACGTTGGAAGCTCATCCTTGAAAACTGTTTGTTATGAGAAAGAATAATTAGACTGTCTAGTTTAGTACAGGGTACTCAAATTGAAAACTTGACCCAATACTGATGTAGTTATGGGAAGCAGGTCTACTTGACAGCCTTCTGTTTTCTGACTTTAACATAGCTTCCTTTATTGATGTCAAACTTCTGTGTGGCAACAGTGGGCACAGAAGCAACAGCCTCTGGGGTTTCTTTGTCCTGCTTCATGCATTTGCTTTCTTCAGGTGCATTATGAAGGGGATCCACAAAAGACAAAAACCTAAAGCATTTTGTACAAGGTGTGGTCCAATCCTTTTTCAGTCCAGCTGCTTGCAGTCTAATTACCTCATTTGTCCTACTAGAGTGTTGAGGCAGGAGAAGCAAACTGAAGAATTAAGTTGAGAAACTAAATAGGTGGTCCCCAATTTTCTGTTCTGTCAAACCAAGGCCCTGAGAGTGAGGAACTCAAACACTTTCACTCAATATTCATTAACTGGGACATGGTTCTTTGATACTAGGTTTTAAATCTCCCTTTTTCTGTTACCATGTATGAGGAGTCTCAACGCTCCTTTAAGAAACTTTAACTTTTATAGAGAATCATACAACCATGTAGTGGTTTGGGTTGGAAGGGACCTTCAAAGATCATTGAGTTCCAACCCCTCTGCCACGGGCAGGAATACCTTGCCTTATCCCAGGTTTCTCAAAGCTCCACCAGACCTGGCCTTCAATGCTTTCAGCGATGGGGCATCCACAGCTGCTCTGGGCAACCTCTTCCAGTGCCTCACCCCCCTCATAAATCACTTTAGCTTAGAAAAGAGGAGGATGGCAGGTTTTCTACCTGTGGTGGTCCTGATTTCAGTGTGGGTGCTTTGGTTGATTAATCAGTCTAAAAATAGTTTATATGTAGTTTAACCAGATTTGAAGTATCTGAAAAGGTGCGTGCTAATGTTTTGAAGAAAAACTATTCTAGAATGTGATGTCTGCACACACAAATTGGCAACTTGAGCTTTTTGGCAATGGATCCTCAAATGCAGAATGTCTGAGGGTTTGTGCCTGAGGAGTGGTATGTGCCGTAGCACTGGTTTGCCCAGGATTTCTCCCAGCTTAGATTGAAATTAACATAAAAAATATTTCTTGGGTGAGAAGAGGCTGGACTGCAGCCCCAGCTAAAACTTTGGAGCTCTACAGATTTGTCTAAAATTATGTGAGAACATCTTGACCAAAGGGGACATTTAATCACAAGAATGACTCTTTTGGACTAGCTTTTAAAATCAGTTTAGGGGAATCTCTGGAAATTTGTCCTTGTAGGTGGTATCTCCCCTTTCTGCTTAGATAAAGCCATAATCCTCAGAGGCTGATTATGTTCAGACTCAAGGATTTGCCTCAGAATCCATATTGGTGCAGAAGTATAGGAGCTATGCAGGTTCTTTGCAGCCATGAACTAAACTGTAAGCTTAGGAAGAACTCAGCCAGGCTCCTGCTAGTTAAACGGCAGTGGAAGAAAAGTTCACACATGGAACTTGACTGTTTCCATTGAAATTAAGGCGTTTTCATTCCAAGAAGAATAGGATCTGGTTTGTTTTTCTTTTGACACTGGATGTGAGTGTCTCAGATTTTTGAACTCTGAGAAGCATTATTAGAGGTTTTTTTTCCCCCACTTAGTATAATTGCTGCTTCCACTTCCTGAATCTTTTTGTTTAGTTGGTCAAAATTGTTATTGGCATTGTTAGAAAAAATACTTGTGCTACCCTGAGCAGGGTGGTGATTAAATTTTAAAGAGTTGTTTAGTAGCCTGCCATTGCAAGAGTACATTTGTATGTCACTAAAGGCATTGCAAAGAAAATTGTGTACCAACTTAAGCTAGAACTCAAGAATATTTTTGGTATTTCAGAGTTGGTTTTGTGGCGGTATAAGTTTTATGACTTTCCTACTAAAAAAAATCTGAAACTGTACTGGGTCATTTTATTTTGCCTGTACTATGTGTGTGGCAAAGAACCAAAACACCCAGAGGAAGCTGGATGTTTGTTTGTCTTTTTATTAATAAGCTGTTGGCTAAATAAGTTTCCACTACTGAGTGACTAAGAGAGTTAAATATTTATGATAGAGACATAGGGCAGTTTCTTTTAAGGTCTTGTAAGAAACATCTCGCCAAATGACTGAACATCTTTGGAAAATGGAGATTTCTGGGGTTAATGGTGAAGGAGTCTCGTTGCAGGCACTAATTAATGAGTGCCAAGTGTGCACCTGTTCCCCCCTCTCCACAAATGTGTTGCATGGACGATGTTGTGATGGCTGCTTGTTTGTGCTGTCACTTGACGATCACTCTTCCTGCAGCTCTGTTTTATGTCACACATCTGGGCACATCATGCACACAGCAGCATGGCAATGCTGTTACTCAGCTGTGATCCAGGGGCCCTACATGTAGGCACGAAATCAGTCCCTTAGGCTGCACTTAAAAATTCTTCTTGTACTTACCGCTCTGGATTAAACAACATAGTCAGCTCTTTTGTCAGTATTTGTCAGTTCTTCAGGATTTCAGCAATGCTGAGGTGCCTTCCATGCCCTCCAGCACTTAAAACCTAAACAAAGGCAGCAGAGTTTGCACTGGCAGTGTTGTGTCTGGATTGCTACTTTTTTAGCTTTGGATGGATTTAATGCCTCTGCAGGGAAGTGAGCTCAAGGGGGAGGTGCTCTACAAATCACAGTCTGTGTCTGGCAAAGAAATTTGCAAAGATAGGCCTCAGATAGCCCAGCCATCACAGATCTTTCTCCTCTAATCTGCCATGGTGCAGTGATTCCTGAAGGACCTGTGCTATGCCATGCCTTTGCCCTTCAGGTACTAAACAGGCTTGCAGAGTGAAAATGTCTTGTCTGCACAGTCCCTAAGGACCAGGTTAGTCCAAGGCTGTCCTGGGTGTTGGGGAAACTTACAGCAAATATTAAGGCTGGGTTGTGACTTTCAGAACCAGGTACCTCATAGTACCTATGTGCACACCTCCTTTCTTCTTTGCAGTGGGCAATGAACTTTACTTGTCTTACCATAGTGTATAGTACTTGCAAAATACTTAAAGTTGCACAGAATAATGGTTTGACTTTGAAGCCTGGACAAAATGAATTCTTAGAACCTGTGTAAGTGTGAAAAAAATTATGCAGAAGATACACAAGTCCAAGTTTTGAAGAATCCCCAATATTGCTGTGATGTTGCCAGCTTGTTGCTGTCCAGCTGCTCAAAAAAAGCAGCAGCTTCTGTGCCTCACTGCCTGCTTCTTTCCTGGTAGGTGCTTTATGATTTAAATCACTTCTTTGGGTGGAGAAAAGCAGATCTCTCTAATTCAGCAACAGCCATTTACATTGACTTGACAGCAAGAAATAAAACCATTTGAAAAGGATCACTTCAAGGATAGAGGAGAATAGGCCTGACTAATAAAAAGCTGCTGGAAGCAAAAGAGAAAGAAGACATACTCCTGGGGTTTAGCTCTCTACTTGGGAACATAAAAAACATACATGCATTTTTATGCATTTAGAAGTAAAGTGTTTTTAGATGAGGTTTATTTGTCATTTTTAAGGCAGGTTTTCATAATATGCATTGCTTATGGTTCTAAAATAATATCTTAACACAGAGAGCAGCTTCCCTGTTGTGTGTGGGCATTTTAAGCAAAGAGTAGGCTGTCACCACATGAAATCCTTTTGCCTTTTTTGACTGGAGAAGAAATGGTTCCAAACCCTGTGCAAAGATAAGAGAAAGACCAGACTGTGCTGCTTAATATTTGTGACTCTTTATGCCCTGTGCTTTTAGCAGAGCGTGGCATGGCTAGTGGGGAACTTCCCCCCTGAAATCCGATTATCTAACAGTTAATCTGTTTTGTTGATGTGCTGAACAACAGCAGCTCATTCAGGAACAGACTCAGGGTAGGAGGGGAGAGCTCTTCTGAGAGCAAGCTGTTTCAACCAAACATTTTCCTTTTAGTGATTCATAGGATTAAATTTCAGACTGTTGCCTATGGAACCTGGCATTAACAGCCAACACATTTATCACATTGGCTTTCCTCTTCAACTTCCCTTATGGGAAAAAAAATAGAGACATAGTTTCACCATCAGTCTCCCTTGACCAGCTTCTAAGGCTGTGATTACCTTTTTCATCACTTTTTAATACTGACCAGACCCTGGGTGGTTAAATTCACAGTTCTATCATCTTTTTTCTTTTCATCGCATACAGAATAGTCCTGAAAATGAGCTGAAATCGAGCTGTGCTACTGTTAGTCTCCTTCCTTTATAGTCTGTCTATTATTATTTCTCAGCATATGTGTGGGAACTATCCATATGTAGCAAGACTATTTCCTTTCCACCTAGAGGGCAGATGGGGATTGGGATACGTTTATTGTGCTGTCTTGTTTTGATTAAGTCCAGTAGATCTTGCTATGGCTGCTGAGTTCCAGTTTCTATAGTGCTTGGTAGTTGGCAGGTCTGAGTGGTGAAGCCTGTTGTGTTCGTCTTCCTCACTTTTCCTGACATACAGGAGGGCAGGGAGGACGTGAGGCTAATTAGAGTGAACGAATCTGTGTCTTGTACGTGCTGCTCAGAGGCTTTGCTCTCTCTTATCCACATTAGTGCCGCAGCCAAAGAGCGCACCCCAAGGGCACCCTGGTGCAGACCCCGAGTGAGTGCTTTATCTGTATAGATTACTGCAGTGTGCTCATTCAGGGTGGATCCAGACTCCGCAGCTCCAGCTTTCCTAAAGCCTCTTTGCAGGGGAAAACAAATTATGCTGGCTAGCACACAGCATTTGCTAGGAGGTGAAAGCTTAATGAAATCAAGAAAATGTGCAGTTCTCACAGGTTGCAGTGAGTGCAGTGGGGATGCTGAGAAACAGTCAAAGCCTGGTAACGGGCACTAGAAATACAGATAACCTTGCCTTTTCAGGACTGCATTTTTCTTTTCTCTCTGAAAATGATGTAAGAACATATTTTGACATCACAGAGACGAGATTTCAACCAGTACAGACAAGGCTGAACTAATAATACCGTAGGGGACAAGGAAAGAACTAGACAACCCTGTGCCGTCAGCTTAAAGCCTCCTCCTCCACAGCCTGCTTCCAAACAGGTTGAATGATATAGGGAAACTCACTTTTCAGTTCTATCTTAATGTAATATGTGTTTTTTACCTTTTTCTGTAAGCTCAGATGTGTTCTGAGTGTGTATCTCTGGTGTGTACCTGGCTGTCATGCAATGAGGGTAGGAATAAGAGATTTTAAAAGTCTGTATTTTTCCTGGAGGTATTTAGAAGACGTGTAGATGTGGCGCTTGCAGCCATCCTGGACTTGGCAGTGTGGTTAAATGGTTGAACTCAAAAGCCTTTTCCAACCTAAACAATTCTGTGATAACAGGAAACCACAGTGTGGAGTCACAGGGTTGTAGACTGTGTATATCTTGTGGGAATGTTTTATTTGCTTAGCTGGACTTGCTAAACTTGGACTAACAACTGTCTCATTATATACCCATGTTATTGCTACCTGGATATTTCTGTCCATGGAGAGTGTATAAATGGCATGGCAGGGCTGTGTGTAATCTGGAGGATGCCGTAGTCAGGAGAGTCTCCTTGGGCTACTGGATCAATACAAGCAGATCTTTGGCTTCTAGAGAAATAGCTAGAAGGGTTGTGGACAAACCTCAAGAGTGTCATCATAGGTGGTGGTCCTCTCCATTCCATTCCCAAAGGTTGGCAAGCAACCATGTCTGGGGCAGCCCAGGTTCTTGAATAATGTGTTTGTTTGTTTGCTCTGAGCTTTCTCTTTTCCCATTGTTGTTTTTGGGGTCTGCCCTATGTATGACTCTAGACTCCTGTCCCTTAGTCCTGTTGTAAGTGTAACCTTTTCACTCTGCTTTGATTATCATGGTCTATCAGTCTGTTTCTAAGTCCACATCCCATTCTGGGGGATTTGATGTGAAGAGACACCTTGTCTAGTGCCAAAAGATGTTGAGTCCCAACCCTCCTATTCAGCAAGCAGCTCTGAAATGCCACCAAAACAAAGGACTCCTTTGGCCCCAAGTAGTTCAGGCACCAATATTATTTAGTTTTGTAGCCCACGGTCAATCTGCCTTGGCCCAAGACACAATACAAAAGTCTTTCTTTACAGTTCCAGGTTTCTGCCTCTTTTGGGTCAGTTTCTCCAGTACCTTCTAAATAGACTTGTAAAACTCCAATAAAACCAGCAAGATTTTGAAGAGCATTTGATTAATATTGTATGCCAAACAAAAACATTTTGAAGATTAACAGTGTGCCTCAGTTGAGGATGTTTGTTTGTTTGAGGATAGCAGGTTTGTTTATGTGGTGACTTTTGAAAGCTACAGTTTGATTTCACTGGCTCTTTCTTTCTAAAAATGAAGAAACAATTCTGTTTGATGATCTTAGATTTTTTCCAACCTTAATAATTTCCATGAAAATATTGCAAAAATGGATTTTGTGCAAAAACAGGATAGCAAGAGCAGAAATTACACTTTTTTAATGTGAATAACTTGGGTGTAGCGAGTTAATGAATGATGTGACTACTGAGCAAACAAAAAGCATTGTATTATTGACTAGATACGTGAAGTGTCATGTATAATTCAAAACTAAGTCCCCCAGGAAGAGTTCACATAATGTACACGAACTGCTGAGTGGTTTAATAAACAAGAAAACCAAAAAGGGCAGCATTTGCTGTAATCCAGACATCTATTTAATGCATACAGGTATTTGCAGCCAAATAAAAAACATGGGGTTTAACACCAAAGTGTTTCTTAGTGAGAGGAATTGATAATATCATGGTGGTTAAGCAGATTAGTACAATACAGCTGTCATCTTCTCTTAAAATGCAAGAAAATAGTATCAAACTTTTGGGGATTAACTTTTCCAGTCAGGGGTAGTGATACAGGAATTTCTAAACTGAATATCTGTGCTTGCTACACTCTATCAGTATTATGGGTTGGTAACTACTGAAGCCATTACCAATATACAACCTGGCAGCATTTGCCTCATTTTCAATCAGCGTTGTAGATAACTCAGTGATATGAGAGCTTCAGTTCCCTCTCTGGTAACCTTTTTCATGAGAACTTGACACTATGGTGACTTCTAAAAACTTGGCATTGTAATGAAAGCTTGGGTGAACCAATCTGTTCTCAAAGATGAAAAGAGTGTTGCCGTTGATCCATGAAAGTCACTTTGCATGATTTAACCCAGATGCTACTTTTGTTTTTTCACGGCTGAATCTGAAATGGGAATTGCCATCCCAGCAAAAGCCACTGATGTCTATCTTCAATGGGAAGAGAGCTGAACTGCTCTCTTTCCTTGAAGGGTCCTACTGCCCTTTAGCATTTTGGATAGCACTCTTGGTCAAACTAGCACCAGCTTGCACAGGCTGCATGTTCCAGTCAGTAGCAGGACTCCCTGCCTTGGAATGACTGCAGTTTCTCTGAGGCTAGATGGAGTCAGCTCTGTTTGTCTTTGTGTGCTCAGTTTTGTACTGTCTAATCTGCCTGACATGGGAGAACTGTTTTGAAAGCTCCAAACAGTATTTCCTACTAAAATGAAGTCTGAAGAAGTCAGACGGAAGAGAACCTTTTATTTTTGTATGCTCTATTTTTTCATGTGTTTCTGGATGGCTCATCCCATACACATGGGGACTAAGAATGTCATGGAGTGACAGGTTTCAAACCTCTAGGTCAGTGCAGCCCGCTGTACTAATTGCCTAGTGACCTCCCTTTTGGCTCCTTGGCCAAGCCTGTCTTTTTAACAGTGTGTGCTTCTGCTATGACTTCTGATTATGGATTTTAAAAAAAGTATTCCTTGACTTTCCTCTCACTTCTTGTAAACAAATAGGTATTGGTTTGTGTGGCCATTATTCCCTGTGGGCTTTCTCCAACCACTTTTCAACTGAGATTAAACTGAGATGAACAGCTTTGTGGTTTGGGGCAGCCTCTAGAGTGTGGAATAGAGTTCTTTGGTCTCCCACAGATTTTGTCCAGTGGCAGTGGGTGGATTGCTTTGGAAGGCATCCATCCTGGCTTTTTTTAACTAAAATTATCCTAAAGCAAGAGCACTAGTATGAATGAGGCAGGTAAGGTCCATTTATTGTTGTAAAGAGCAATGCATCTGCAGAGGATGAATATCTCATCTTTTTTCACTGTAGAAAGAGCCTTAGGCATCCCATGTTCAAAGTGATAAAGTGATAGTTTCATTTTTTCTGTGGTTTTTTTTTCTCATCTTATAATATTTAGATTACCATCTTTTGAGGTGAAGCTCACAAACAACTGATCCACAGCAATGTCTCAAGCGTGGGATTTCAATGGGGCTTTTCTTAACCTCCTTTTTTTTTTTTTTTTTTTTTTTTGTGCGTTGATTTCTACTAAACATTTTTAGGAACCACCATGATGTAGCATGTAAGTGCTGCAAATTAGTAACTGAGAGAATTGTGTCAAAATAGCCTTAGAAGGGACCTTAAAAACTCATTTGGGCCAGTGCTTTACTCTTCATAGTAAAAGCAACTGTTGCTACGGGGCACAAAGTTTTGGTTTGCATCTTTATTAACCTGAGTGCTCTTACTCACTCTGCTCTTTCTGTATTGAATTAAATGTTTTCCACTATGCTCCAGATTCTTTAAAAGGCCCACCTTTTATTCAGCTAGGTGCGTTTTGTTTGTAGATGGGATAAATACCGTCTGAAATGACAGTGCCATATGCATGGTACTCAATCTTGCGTTGTTAGCAACTAAGCAAAGCAGATCCAGACAGTGCTTGCAGTGGACAATGTGCTTGTCCTCTGCAGGAGGGAAAAAAATATCTAAAGGAATGCATTAACAAACCTGAAATCTTTCTCAATGTATACTTTGTCTGCATCTTTGTAGAAAGAGCATTAAAAAATCACCACCAAAATCCAGGGTAAGAGAAAAAATTCATTTAGTTTTTGGGTCCTTTCTTTTGTGCTTTCTCATTTGCCTTCTGGAAGTGACTGTCCGGGTTTAAGTGTCAGAATATTTTTGGCATAGAAGTCCTCTATATGTTGACTTTTAACATACTAATCTTTTAGACTGCCAGGCTCACCTTCTGGGGAAATGTTACATAATTGAAGTGTCACATAAAGTGTGTTGCTTTTCGACTAAATTCCTTTAAAGTCTTTGGTATTTCCCTCTTTTATTTCTGAAGTTCCTTCATTTCATGTCATAAATAACACTGACCTTGCTGAACCCTTGCTTATGAATTGCTTTGGGACTGGGTGACCCCAAACACAAAGGGAAGTGAGAGTTTTATTCAAAGTTGACATTAATGCAAGCAAGTGGTATTTAGGGACTTTTCCTTTAATAATAAGAACCCCAAAACATCTACAAGAATCAGGAAACTGATGTTTTACTGCTTTAAAGCCAGAATCAGAAAAATTAGCAGGGCGAGCCGAAAGTCATGACACGAGATCTAAACACCCAAGCACACAGACAGCAGCATTATTATTGTTAAATGTTCACATAATGCAGTAACTTTGCATTAAAAACAAAATCCATATCCTTGTTGTGGTTTGAAAGACAGGTGCCTGACAAGGAAGGCAGGAACCTCCCTTGGAATGGAATATATGATCCCCTTCCCTCTGAATTATTATAACTTGGAAAATGAGAGGCTTTCAGGCAAAGATAATGGAAAAGGGAGTAACAGTTCTTTAGTAGAATATATATATATATATGTATAACAAGACAAACAAACAAACAACCCTCAGCAGCCCAGGCAGCAGAGCAGCAGCAGCAGCCCCAGCGCAGCCTTCTCTCGCTGCCAGGCCCTTTCCCCTTGGCTGCAGTTCCGGGCACAGCCACCAGGGGCGCTGTTGGCTCCCGGCCGGGCAGGGCGGGTGCGAGGATTCCCCCGCGCCTGCAGGGGGCGCTGTGGCGCGGGCTCAGCCGCCGCTCCCTCAGGCGCTGATGGCGGCTCAGCCGCGGGAGGGGGAGAGGAGAGAAGCGGCTTCCTTTGCAAACCCACGGGAAGGAGCCGGTCTCGGTGCCCCCCGGGTCGTGTCACGGGCTCCAGCAGGAACCTCGGAGCAGCAGGCAGGAACGGCAGAGGCGAGCACTCCTGGGGTGGCAAACAAACTGTAGTGAAAACTCCAAATTTGTGGCAGGAGCCGTGAGGGTCTGGGCAGGTATGAGATATTGGATTAAAGTGCAGCAAAAAGGCCAAAGCAGCGGCAGAAAACAGCAGGGCTGGGCAGCAGGAGAGAGGCTGCCACATAGAGCATTTGAGAGATGCTCCCTCTGGGAGGAAGGGAGGGGGTCAGTGTCCCCTTCCCAGTGAGGTTGGTGTTGGAAACATCTCAGTTCAGCAGCTGCTCTTTGGAGCAAAGACGCTTAAGTATCCTCGTTACCATCTCTTTAGGCAACAAATGGAAAAATAATCCTCAAAAGGAGAAAAAAAAAAAAAAGGAAAAATCCTAACATCCAACAATCTTTGTATTCTCAGATTTGTCATCTTTTGCGAATGTGTGCTCTCAGGAAATCCATGAGTTTTGCCTCTTGGCACAGGCACAGCTTTGATGGAAAGTGACCACACGCTCCAGGGTTGCTGCTGCCCTTGCCTTGAGCCACTGCTCAAGTACCTCCTGAGTCCAGCTTCTTGGCAGAACTGTGCTCCCATGCCTTCTGCAGGTGCAGACGATGCCAAAAAGGCCACAAAACCATAATTCTGAGCCTTTTGCGTTAAGTGCCAGAATACTGTCAGGTTTTTTTGAAGCTCACTATTGCGAACTTTGTTTTACATTTCCAACTGAAGTATAGGCGAAACAGCTGTGTTCTTGGAGGATCTGCTATCTCTTCAAGGTTTGCAGGAAGGCTCTGTGTGGTAGTGCCTGTTCCCAAGAAACCAGGCTAATCCCTGGGTAATAGATAGGAGTGATGCAGTAATTGCTCATTTGAGCAGAGTACCTCCCACGGGGCAGGTAACACTGTCTTAGTTCTTGATTTCATTTCCAGCCTTTGCTTAGTGAATGTCTCAAGAGCCTGTGAATAAAGGTAATTCCAGGAGAAATGGACTGGAAGTGTTTGCAAAGAAAAACACCTAAAATAAAATCTTTAGCTGATATTTTCACTGAAGGAGCTCGGTCTCACCTGCCTGCCCTGGTGTTCCAAAGACTGGTTTTAAGAAACACAAGATTTTCTGATACATGTAGCATGTATCAACAGAAATATGGAGTGGTATGTATATCCTGCATATCAATAATTTCCTAATGTGATCAGAGATATCTCAACTTGATATGAATTGTGTCTTTTCTTAGCTAATTTCCCATGCAAATACTTGAAAGGCTAAGAAGCAGTAGATGGAAGAATAGAGACTTATTTCCCTGTATCATTCAAGTATGAAGCATACAGGTCTATGGAATTTGATAATAGTGATGTAAAAAGAAATACATACCTTACATCTGAAAGGCACATCAGAGCTACAACCCTTTTTTTCTCATGATGCCCACATGTTTTTGACAGTGGGAAAAGAGTTTGCTGAGCAGATGAAGAGTGATTTTTTTTCATCTGCAGGGGAATGTTCTTCAATAATTATAACTGGTTTTAATTCATTATTTGGAAACAGCGTCTCCGAAATGAAATTGTGTTTTAGCCAAAGCTTATAGCTGGCATTGATTCATTCAGATGCTCTGTAAATTGGTGTTTCATGAAGTCTGCACTTCTATTTTGCTGAAAATGACAGCCTGTACAATGCTGGGATGGACTGCAGGATTTAAGAAAACGTTTAGCTCTTGTACCTGCCAGGGTATTTGGGGCCCTGTTTCCTTTCTCTAGGATGTCTGTAAGTTCCATACATAATCAGTAAGAATTGCTCATATCCTATGCTGGGAAAATAATGCCTGTGAGCCGCTCTATTAAAACCTCTAAAGAGCAGTGTATAAATAAAAACACACAGCTTTTTTCAGTAGTGGTAGATGTTTTCCCTTCCCTTCAGTAACCCTTCCACAGCTGACATTACATCCAACATGTCCTGTTCTGCATTGTTCTCACCAGTGGGGGGATTTCACTTTAATTTCCTTGTGGGGAGAACCAGCTTTAAGGAGAAAAGGTGTGTGACTTCGAACTGGAAGCACAGACCTTTCCTTCCTGATTAAGGTGGGGAAATAAGGTTTATATGGCATTTGCTTTTCATATAATATAAATGCACTTTTGAGGTGTTTACTGTCATAGCAAGGTGTGCATTTTGAAGGTTTTTAAGAGAAGCTATATATCCAAGCTCTGCAAGGATTGCATAACTATAAGGTTCCAGAGCACAGTTGTTTCTCTGTATTGCAGTAGAAAGCATTCCAGTGACTTTCTCCTTGTGAAGTCAGGAAAGATAAACAGCGTGCCTCTATAGAAATATAAATATTTTTCTCCAAGATATTTAGACTTTCACATGGTGTTGAAGATTGTTGGGGTTTTGATGGTGGTTTTTTTTTTTTCATCTGTAAGAAGGCCTGCATATTCAAAACATTTTCAGGTTCAATGTGTAGTTTTAACTTGGAGTGGGTGTATCTTGCAGAGCTTGAGGTTTGGTGAGCACTGCCAGCTATTTCTGGGTTCACACGGTTCAGTCGTCTCGTTGAAGCCTGAAAAAACACTTCTCTTGTGTTTCATTTATGGAGTTTTTCTTTTTTCTTTTTTTTTTTTTTTTTTGTTCTTTACCCCAGTATGTTTTCGTTAGTTCTGTTTCTTGTTTTGAATTAGGCTTTCTGCTCTTGAGCTCAAGTTGGAGCATCACCTGTAATGTGATGGTGCAGCTTGTGGTGCCTCTCCAGTCTCCCTCCTGGAGTCAAGGATGACCAGCTCAATAATAAACATCAGGGAATTCATTAGTGAGAGTTGTGTGTGAACAGCAGCCTCTGGTGATCTTGAACTTCCTGTCAAATAATCTCATTTCATCACTCCTGTTCCTTTAAGCCCAAAATGCAAGTGGGAGTTACAGTTGCCAAGACAAGTATTGGTGACTCTACTTAGATAAACACGCACACAAACATACACACACTTTCATACACGTATGCATCCTTGCTGAACCCTTGTTTGCTGCTGTCTGTGTGCAAAGAGACACAGGAAAATTAGTATTTTGTAAAACCTTCTGCTCAGCTGAATGTGCTTGACCTAAGACTAGGGAAGTTTACCATCTCTGTTTCAAAGCTTCTGAGGGGCCGGGGTGCATGTCTAAAATATAGCAGAAGGATTTTGCATTTTTCTAATCTGATCTGTTTACTAAGGAGAATCCAAGTTTCAGTCAGCATGCTCCTCCCAAAAAATAATCTTTCCCTGTCTAATCACTCTCACAGTTTAAAACTCCATAATTTATTTGTGATTTAGTTCTGATTAGAAAAGACTATCTTATTACTTTAGCTATGCACTTTCCAAGGTAGATGAAGACCCTCTTATTCAGCTCAAATGTTCATATACATTTATGTAGATATAGATATATATCTATATACACATGATATGTGTATGCATATAATCAAATCATCTCCTGGTTCTGTTTTCAAGAAAGCTCCCCAAATCCTTCAGATGTCTCCAAAAGACCCTCTCCACAGCCATGAGCATTTCCATTATTCTGTTTCTCTCAGTTCGTCTTTGCTTCTGCTCATTGTTTCCTGTTTATAAATCCCAGGATTGTACTTTTCTTTGCCACTAGGTTACCTCTGAACTCTACCCTGATACGGCAGTTTTTATTTTGGTTGGCTATTCTGCCAGACCTTCAAGTTTTCAGTCTCCTTCCTCCTGTTTTTTGTTTTGTTGGGGTTTGGTTTGGGGTGCTTTTTTTTGGTTTTTTTTTTGGTCTTTTTATATCCTGATTTGTCTGCCCATTTTGACTTCCTTGTTCCTAGAAGTACCACCTTGCTTGTAGGAGCGCATTAAGAAATGTGCAGGGCCACAGATGACCCTTGCCATCCCTCCCCTGCCACTCATTCTGCTTTATTGAGCTCTTTTTGTAAGAAACAGACTCTGTTGTGGGAAATGGCTGAGCTGGGTTTTCCTCAGGAACATTAATAGGTATGTGTTGGGAGTTACAGAAAGCAAATGTACAAAGTATCAGAAAATATTCCTTATATCCCTCAACTCTGTTGACTCCTCAGAGAGTTGGATTATTCTCTCCTGTGCTTTAGTGGAGCCAGAAAGTGGGGCTTGTAGACATGGATGAGTTGGGGAAACCAGAGCTGTGCTCTCCTTGCTTTTCTCTGTGACTTGGACACTTTGCCTCACTCTCAGCTGGTAATATTTACCCACCATTGCGCACCCACTTGAGAGATAATGAGGGTGTTGCAGCAGCAGAGGGTGACATCCATCCTTTTGGTGGGATTGGCCATGGAAATTTCCAGGGAAGAAGCATCCACAGCCTCCCTGGGCAGCCTGTGCTGGCTCAGCACAATCCACGGTGCCAGCCAGGTTAGTTGTGCTTGCTGGTGCTGCTAAAGACTGGCATAGAGAGAGCTCAGGGGTTGTGATAGTGAAGAGAGAATTGTAGCTGCTTCCACCATGCTTTTTCTATAGGAGTCAGGGCTCAGCCTGGTTATTTAGTTAGGCTGAAGAGCAGCAGGGAATGTTAAATCTAATTGCCCTTACTACAGAGCTGGACCCACAGGAGCGTGTGGAATGGCTGAGTAAGGCAGGGATCACTCAGCTTGGAAAAGAGAGAGCTAATGGCACATATTGCAGAGGTCTAGAGAGCTCTGATACAAATGTAATGGCACTGAGGGATGTTCAGCAATGTTGGAGGGTTTGGAAGTGTGCTGGTGAAATGCTGCCTCAGCTTTGGCTTGTTTCACTCTGCTGATGCGTTCTTCACCTACTACTGGAGATGTGACTTATTTATCTTTTTGTTTTGCTTCTGACCATTCATTTTCCCTCTTTTCTCTCTTTTTGCTCCATTTTAATTCCCTGTTCTTGTTACAGACTGATAAAAACAGCTTTTGCACTTCTGGGGAAGTTTTCCCTGAGCGAGGAAAGAGGAAATTCCCTGAAGTAATTTTATGAAATTTCCGGATTGTTGTTCTGAGTCTGTTTCTTCTCCAGCTAATTCACTTGAACTGGAGTATGCCCAGCAATGCTGCCTAAAGCCACAGCAGATGTGCCATGCTCTTTTCTGGCTGTTTACTCTTTCAGTCTATGTTTTTTGAACCACAAAGCACTCCAGCCCATGCAGAGCCATCAGAGCTGTGTGTGGCTTCAACCAGAGTTGTTGTAATCTCTTGGTCTGGGGATTCTCATTGGTCTCCTCTGAAAGAAACACCTGCCCTGCGATGCTGCCCTTGCAGCAGGTTTGATGGTGGAGGAGGAGGATGTGCATAGTCCTGCCCCTATGAGCAGAACACAGCCTCCCTTCCTCCCTGATCTCCAGTCTGCAGCCCATGGTGTCCCATCCTTGTGTCACTGGGGAAGTGGGGATCCTGGGGAAGCCAGGATAGGCTTGAGCCTTTCCTGCGCAATAATTGGAGCGCTGAGGTGGCTCTGCTAACCAGTGGGGTGACTTACTGTGCCTAGAAGGTGCTGGAAGAGGCCTCACCAGCCTGCAGCTGCCACAGTACCTTTGAAACTGGTTGGACTTGCACGGGGAACTGATACAGTTCCAGTGATCAGAACCAGTGATTGGAACTCAGGCATTTTTGTTGAAATTATATTTTTGCGTACATGTTGCCTTTTTTTTTTTTTTTTTTTTTTCCCTGTTTTAATGGCTTGGAAATTTCCTAATGATTCCCTACTCTCCAGGGGCAAATGTTGTTTATTTAGCATATGTCACTAATATTTTTTTCACACTTTCTCTTGTGTTAGGAATAAGTAGGCAGGATTGGTCAGTACATGAGAAAAAAAAAAACCCACCAAACAATTCTGTGTCTTAAGTTTAGCTTAAAAGCTTTGTAATAATGCATGTAGTAATGATGATTAATCTCCATAATAATGGCAGCATTTTTTTCTGTGTAGAGAATATATATTTACACCCTTCTAAGAGCACCAGGCACATTAATTGGTTTCTGTTTGCATTGTACTCTACCCTGACTACATAAGATGCTATTTCAGGCATATTTTCTTTTGGCACAATTCCACTGAAAATAGCAAAGCAGCTTCTGCTTTAGACAGTGGGTGTGTTTTGCCAGAACTCTGAAAAGGTTGTATTTTACTAATAAATTATCCCTGTAGCATATTTTGGTCTGAGTTGGAGCACAGCTGAGCTGTAAAGCCTGCATGAAGGAGTCTGTCTGGCTCCCTGGTACATAAAAAAAACCCGTAAGCATCCCAGTGCAAATTCCAATACGGAAAACAAGAGGAGGCATATGCCATTAGCACCATGGTTTAGAGACTGAAGAAAAATTCTGGGGAGGTCTTCAGTACAAAGGCTTAGCAATTCTAATGAAGTACTATCCTGGTTAAGATAACAGTGTCTCGACAATTTGTGCCTTAGGTTGGGTTGGGATCTAAGAAAACCTTTTGAAGAACAGCCTGTTTTCTGTAATTAAGTATGAATAAGTATCACTACATTGGTTCATTAGCATTGGTTAGTGAGATGATGAGCTGACACTGTAGGAAAGAAGCCCAGGAAAAATGCAGCTATTATGCTGAATCTGATTTTGTGAGCTTTGTGGCTGTTTTCTTATTTTTCCTTTCCTGCAGTTGCTGCATAAAATTTAAGGGAAGTCAATATTTTCTGAGCTCTTACAG
The DNA here is from genome assembly GCA_027886175.1 of Phylloscopus collybita. NCBI lineage: Eukaryota > Metazoa > Chordata > Aves > Passeriformes > Phylloscopidae > Phylloscopus > Phylloscopus collybita. The sequence continues at coordinate 9,303,750 of JAJNNQ010000130.1, forward strand.
CCTTGGCAAGATCAGCATTGATCACAAAAGCATGAATAGAAATTTCTTCGCCCCTAAACAGCAATAAAGTGTCTGAAGCTGCTTTTTACAGGAAAGATCACAGTCAGAAGCATCTTGCCTCTCCTGGATTTAGCATCAAAAGAAATGAATCAAGAATAGCTCTGCTGGAGGTTGTTGTTGTCCAGTTCAGGACAGAATAGCAAATTTTTATATCCCTTACTTAAATACTATAGTCAGACATTTACATCAGTACATCCTTTTTCTCCATGTGTTACTTAAATATCTTAGTAGATTTTTGTGCTTCTGCAATGACAAGTGTTTCATAGCAATAAGATTGTCTAAGAAAAGAAAATAGTTTGCGTGAAAGAATTTCCTAATTTCCTTCTTTTGCAAATGGGAAAAGTGCTGTAGGGAAAAGGTGTCACTGCTCTCTCCATGGTTGCTGCATTTGCCTTTTAAAGGAAACCTGATTTATAGTTAAATGCTTTGAAAGATGGGCGAAGGACCAAGGCAAGTGCTAGCAGTGCCAAGGAGAAGTGGGAAATTAGTGAGAGGGTAAGTTGAAGGAAATATCTCTGTTTTATAGCAGACAAGGAAAACAAATTGGAAGTGTGGGTGGGAGGAGATGAAAGCACCTACGTCGTCACAAAGCAAGGGCTCTGAAGTGAAAAAAGAAAAAATGTTATGTGGTGAAATCTTGTGTTCTGATAACTTCAGTAGCTTGGTATCCACAAAAGCAGGGCTACGTGCTGCTAGGCTGTCTTTGCTTCTGGCCCTCCCCTGCTTTTTTTTCTTCTCAGGCTGGACACCCCTGGAAGGACATTTCCTCTGCCTGCCTGGCCAGTCTCAGTTTTAGCAGTGGGAAGAGAGAACAGCGACATTCCTGCTTTGCTGTTGTGCTGGCATCTCTCCTCCTCCATCCAGCGGGGTGTGAGGGCAGAGAGGCCACTGCACGGGGGTACCTGGGGGATGGCAGTGCCCGTGGATCGCAGGAGTGGGTGCAGAAAGACTTGGGCATCCTGCTCTGTAGCTTTCCAACACTGTAGGCTGAAATCCTGTCTAAAACTTCCCCAGCCCCTTGCCCTTGGTGACAGTAATGCCTTTCTGGGATGGGCACTGAGAGGACAGCTTGCCAGGCCCATCTGCAGGACCTGAGTGTGATGTTCAGCATGAGGGTTGATGGAGAATGCAGTCACCCCACGTGTTGCTGCTGCTTTCCTCTGCTTTATACTGCATTCATACCCCTGTGGGGGAAGCTGAGTATTTGGTGTTCACATATGCAGTGTAGAGCTCAGAGCCACCAGCCCACCCTCCTGCCTCCACATCAGAAACGCACCATTTTGCCTTGGGTCACTCCTTCACTGGCTCTTTGGAAAGCAAGAGGCACTGACTGCCCCAATCCTTCCTAGTTCATCACTGGTCTCAGGAACAGGCATGGTTTCCCTGTTCCAGCTTAGACAGAGACTTCTTGGCATAACCAGACCTCTGACTTTGGCCCTGTTGTTTTGGTGTCATGATTTGAATTAATCTTTTTTCTCTCCACGGGAGTTAAAACTTTCAGTTCCCAGTTAGTGTGAAAACAAAACTATGGTTTGAGACCAAAGGTCCATCTGTCTCAGGTGGTGTTTCTCACAATGGTGAACAGGTGCTGCTTGGGGAAGAGAATAAGCTTGGGGTACAAACACTGAATCCTGCCTCTCCAGAATGGCTCTCCCAGCCTTCAGCAGTTTGTGATCACTAGATGGTTTTTGTACCTAGTTGCTCTTGGATGTTTTGAACACCTAGATCCTGTGTTTTAACCCATTATGTTCTCATGTGAGGCACTTCCTATTTTATTCAGAACCACCTTTTTGGCTTAAGAGTCTTGGGTGAGGACTCGCACTGCATCACTTTGAACAAGCCGATCTGTAGCTGCCCATATTCTGTTCTGAAGCCTGGTTAGAAATTGGTGTCCTTTCCAGTCCTCTGGCATTGAGGCAGTTTATGTAAGAGATTGTAAATGACGGTCTGTAGTCATTCACCTGTGACACATGATGTGTTGACTGTGTATTACTGCCACTTACTGTATATTGCTCTTCTCCTGCCAATTTTTTTTCCTATACTATCATTTATTAATACTTCAATTTGAGACCAATGCCTTGAATGCCCAGTAGGGAAAGGCTCCTGCAGGGAACAGTCCTTTTTACCCACTTTGATTTCTCACCAGTAATATAATGTTTCCCCATTTGCCTACATAAGTGTCTTTGTTTAAACAATATTATGCCTCTTCTCCCCCAAATTGGGTGAAGCTCAGAAGTCAGGTTTTTGAAAATATTGCTTTGATTTTCAAATGTACTTTTTGAGTTCACAGAAACATAATGTAAGGCTAAGTTGTTGGGTTTTTCTAAGGAGAAAAACAGGTAGCGGCTGTTACTCTGATCAATTTGTAATTGCACCATACAGAATAGAAGAACTGAGATTGAACTCTCACTGGATGGTCTTCAAGACTTGGAATCCTTGTTGCAATTATGAAGATGGTAGTTCAAGGGCACATTTTGCAGCTGAGACAGTAGCTCAAGGCCAGCTTGGATGGGGGCCTGAGCAACCCGATCTAATGAATGGCATCCCTACTCATGGCAGGGAGGCTGGAACTACAGGATCTTTAAGATCCCTTCCAACCCAAACTTTTCTATGAGTCTGTAATATTAGGGCAATTTACACGGCCTTTTCATTAACATATATACCATTTCTCATGTAACTATATTGGAAAGAAACCAAACACAAATGGAAAGCAATACTCCTTTTAAAGAGAGCAAGATCAGCAACAGAAGGTCATACCTTCTGATGGCCAAACAGACCATTCTTGGCTATAGCTGAGACAATCACCACAGCACCATCACCATGGAGTCCTCTTCATTCTCTTCAGCAGTAGCTTTTCAGCTGAGTTGCCGTTCTGGAGAGAGAAAAATAGTATTTTTTAACAAATGTCTGTTCTTTGCTCCAAATTTGCTTTAAAATATTACTCATCATCCAGGCCATAGTGTAAAATCCGTTCACAGGGCTGTAGGCAGCAGCACAAGCTGTGGCAGGAGAGCTCTGTGCTTGGCAGCACAGTGAGTCCCTATGCAGAGGGAGCACTGCTGAGCTCCCAGGAAGCACCAACACCACTGAATTCCCTGACACTGCCTGGGACTGGCACAGACTGCAGGCTGAGCCTGGGTGGGATGTGGAATTGGTAAGATTTGTGTCTGGTTTGCCTTCCTTACAATAGCTGCTGGTTACTGAAATGGATTCCTAAAAACAAAATCATTTCTTCAAGAAGTAAGGAAGAGTTGCTTAGGCTCTTGCACCTTCCTGTAAGGTTTCTATTCCTGGGCTCTGAGCTGGATTGAGCACTGTCAAGGCAATTTCTGAACTCAAAATAGTGTTTATGTTTTCATTTACAAAATCTGTAAAAGTAAGCACTTTAATACTTGATGTTCCTCTACAATGTAAGACAAATCTTCATTTATGTCTTGATAGGATATCTTGGGGAGAATACTCTATATGCCTCCTAAATTGAAATTCCATTCAAATAGATCAATTAGCTTCTCTGACTGGCTTGTAGTTGTTGGCAAACATGAAGAATTAAACTGCCTATTCTAAAGAATGTCAGAAAGACCACATTTTAGAGCCTCCATCAAAAACTGACAAAGCATTAAAGGAGCAGCCCTGCCACTGCTGGGTCTGACTGCTAATGAGGAGAAGAGAGGACTGTGTTCAGTGTCATCTCTGGAGCTCCCAGAGCAATATCAAGGACTATCACAGGTTTGCAAGCACAGCCTGCAGCCAAGGTGTCACATTTATGTACATCTTCTGTCTGTAAAACCTGTTCATTTCTTCTACAGAAGCTACTGTTCCTGTGCTAAAGTCTTTCATTTCCTCTGTCACCAGTGAATAGAAACCCTTGAAGTTTGCAGGTTTTGCATGAAAGCATACCTGCTGAAATGTATTTCCATAGCCAAGTACTGCGTGGAGAGGGTCTTGTGGATCTTTTTCCAAAGCATGCATTTTCTCCACCCAGAAATATTCGATTTAAGTTGCCTCAGCAAGTTAAAATTACTTAAATCATCCCAAATGCCTGTAATTTCTACCTTACTTGTTTGGTTACTGGCTCATTAGGAGAGAACACAGATATGTTAAATGTTTCCTTAGCCAAAAAAGAAAAAAAAAAAAATAAAATCCATTCACTGCAGCCTGAATACCTTTGATTTATGAATCTCTGATTCATCCTGACAGCTACTTAAAAATTCATGTCAAACTCTGCATTAATGTGGGCCAGAAAAAGAAAAGAAATGTGTTAGGGAACAAGAGTGCCACAAAATGTAGTTCCCACTGTGGGTGTGTTTAATGAAAGGCAGTGGTAGCATTTAACTTGCCAGGGAAGCATCAGTACATGTTACTGGATCCTTTCTGTTTTTTAGATCTGTTGAACAAATGTGTACTTGGGCGTAAAAATGCACCTCTGACACTGATGTCTCATTACGTTATTTCCCTTTTTATGTATGTTGGAGCTTATGTGAAACTGAGATAATACAAACATTTTGTTTAAAAAGGGAGAAAAGATAAATAAATTACTTCATTTTTCTTTTATTTTCTTCCTAAGATGAATGTATTTGAGATTAAAAACATAGCTTAAGAACATGATTGATAAATACTATTCTCTATAATGTCTTGGAGAAATTATCATAAACACAGTAAAACATTAAAAAAATCTGATTGTTATTGGTCACTGCTTTGGTTATTTTTTCCAACAGTGCTTCATTAAAAGAGGTAATGTTTTCCAAGAAAACAACCAGGTAGCCTGGAATTTTAATATATTAAGGTTTTGAATAAATAAAGCAGCTACTTTCCTCTTGGAATAGCAGTGTCTTCTACTTTGCATTTTGAAACAGTTTTATTTAGTACATATTTATGGCAATTTGCTTAGTGTGCTGTGTCCAGAAATATTGAAGCTATATTAAACATAATAAACTATAATTTAATTAAATATCATTAAACACATTGTTAAAATTTTTAAAGACCTGCTACTTTCAAGATTCAGTATTTTTGGCTGTGGATTTTTTCACTGTGGGTTCTTTTTGGGTATGCATGACGTTGATGCTTTGCTTTTCCTGTAGAATGAATTTGAATTTTTTTTTTTTTTTTAAAGACAGGGAAAAGAACAAAGGAAGCCATGTGGACAGCTAAGCTCTGCTCCAGACAATTTTTCTTTTTGACTGCAGGAAAATTACTGGCATGGCACCAGTGCCCTTCTCAGCCACTTTGAGACTTGGCAAATTCTCCCTAGGCCATTAGAGTAATGTTTGCATTAGCCTTTTGTAATAAATAGGTATCAGAAGAGTTGCAAGGCTAGATTTATCTTTACTGCTGAGGGTAGAGTCTTGGTAGAAAAAAATAAAGGGAAATAGCTGAAAAACAATAATGCTTTCTAGAAGAGTATCAGGAGGAAGGTTAACTCTGCAATAAGGGATATCTGAAACTCCTGACTTGGCCAACTGTTGATCCCCTCTCTTCATTGACTGACCTGATCACAGTTATGATGGAAAGCCTCATGAGAGGCAGAGGGGTGGTGGTTTGTACTTCTGCCCTGAGACTTGAGAGAGCAGGGTTCAGTTCCCAGCTTCATAGCAGATTTCTGTGAGTAGCAGCAGTTTGCCACAGCTATTTCAGTACCTCCAGTTGATCCAGGCACCCAGCAGAATTTTATAGTTTCTACCACAGTTAGTGTTTTCTGCTGAACACCATCCCCTAGTGTATATCCAAAGTCCTGCCAAACACCTCATGGCCTTCAGCATCCAAATCTATTTGAAAACTTGGTTTATACCTCCCAGGGGTTTTTAGTGAAAAAGTGTCTGAGCTGGACTTTAAAGAGCAGGATGCAGTGCTGCACTGCTGAAGCTCACATTGGATACCAATGGAGGGAGAGGGATGCTGTTAACAATGCAAGTTACCCTCCCACACCTCCATTGGTGGCCAAGTGATCCCTTCCCATCTCCATGAATGTCCCTATGAACACTGTGCTTTCTCCTCCTGCCACAGTCCAAATACAGATAGCCATGGGATTAACAACATGTCAGCCAATTTCCTGGGATTTCATCTGAAACTGTGAGGCTGCACCCCAGCATAGCTCTTTGAGATCAGACACCCCCAGTTTGTACCTTTCTAAATGCCAGTTTGGGATCATTTCATTTGCTGTTGTTCCTAGCACATTTTTACGTTACAATGCACCCTGTCTGTCCTTAGCTGCTTAGAACAATTTGCTATTGCAAAACATAGTTTAGGTGTAAAAATAGTCTGCATGCTTGTTTCACCAAGTGAAGGAACACCATATCCCTAACATTAAACTACAAAGCAGTGATAGTTTGTTTGTGAGGCTGTAAAAGGCATTTAACAACCTGGTGAATCCCAGATAATTTCAGACCATGTATTTCACGTACACAGGGGACATAAAATTGGAAAGAAAAGAAAATAGTTTCAGCAACGTGTGATGCAGGTAACATCAAACAGGGCTGTACAGAAAGGAAAACCGGTGTGGAGTCGAGGACAGTTAGATCGGTGGAGGGCCGAGTTCACAGGGTCATGACAGAAGGCTTGGCAGGACTGTAGGAAGTCCCTGCTTCATCCCATTAGTGGGATTTTGCTGCCTCAGCTGTGCTGACTTGCAGGGCCATGCTGCATGCTGTGTCAGGGGCTGATCTGGGCTGCAGAGGCAATTTTTTGTGGATTTAAACAGTGCTCCTGGCTTTAAACTTGGATCAGTTGGAGAGTCAAGCTCCCAGCAAAGAGTCCCAAACTTCTATATGGGTTTGGGCTGTGGGGAGCCGCTGGGAACATGTTGATCTGCTCTTTGGTTGCCAGCCTGGTGCAAGAGCAGTGATGCTTTGGCACATTCAGGTTGTGAAACCATGTGGGAATTTGTGATTGAAAGTGTTTCTGATCTGAAATGCAGAGTTTCGAGGGGCTTCTCTGACAGACTCATGACCCTGCAAAACAGACTGTGATAAACGTATAGGGAGTGTTGGATGCAGTGTGCCTGCCTTTCTGCAGTGTTTACAGCAATATCATCCAGATAAGCCTCAGCAGTGCTGCAAATCTGTGTTTATGTCAACCCGTGGAACACATTTTACGTATCTCACCAAGATTGGTATGGAGAAATACACTGTGTAACTGGCTTCAGTTGAAACCTTCACCAGATCCGCCTGACTTCCCTCTTGGTAAACAGGAGGGAAGAGCAGAAGCAGCACAGCTTTCTTGTTCCTGTTTTGCCAAAGCTGGACAAATCAGAAGGGTGGGCAATCACCAACCGTAGAAAGTTCAACAAGTGAAGGGCCAGATTCTGCACCTGGGCTGGGGCAACCCTGGCTGTAGGGACACCCTGGGCAATGAGAGGCTGCGGAGCAGCGCTGTGCAAAGGGCCCTGGGGGCCCTGCTCCATGGGAAGCTGAATGTGAGTCAGCAGTGCCCTGGCAGCCAGGAGGGCCAACCCTGTCCTGGGGGCACCAGGCCCAGCATGGCCAGCTGGGCAAGGGAGGGGATTGTCCCCTCTGCTCTGCTCTGGGGCGGCCTCACCTCCAGTGCTGGGGGCAGATTTGGGTGCCACAGGGTGAAAAAGACATGAAACCATTAGAGAGGGTCCAAAGGAGGGCCACGGGATGGTGAAGGGCCTTGAGGGGAAGCTGTATGAGGAGTGGCTGAGGTCACTTGGTTTGTCCAGCCTGGAAGAAGAGCAGACTGAGGAAAGACCTCAGTGTGGTTGTAACTTCATGAGGAAGGGAAGCAGAGGCACAGACACTGATCTCTTCTCTCCAATGAACAGCAATGGGACCCGAAGAAATGGCATGAAGTTGTGTCAGGGGAGATTTAGGTTGAATATTAAGAAAAGGTTTTTCACCCAAAGGGTGGTTGGGCACTGGAACAGGCTCCCCAGGGAAGTTGGTCACAGAACCAAGCCTGACAGAGTTCAAGAAGCATTTGGACAAAGTTTTCAGGCACATGGGGGAATTCTTGGGATGTAGTATGCAGGGCCAGGAGTTGGACTTTAGTGATCTTTGTGAGTCCCTTCCAGCTCAGGATAGTCTGTGATTCGATGATTGCCTTTCGGTGATCGCTTGTTTTACTTACAGTTCCTTTTCTCTCTCTGTCTGATAGGCTTAGAAGATGTCGTAGCAATAATGATTCCTGAACCCAAAGGAAAAGAGATAGTGAGCCTCCTGGAGAGGAACATTACTGTGATGATGTACATAACCATTGGGACACGCAACCTGCAGAAGTACGTCAGCCGGACCTCGGTGGTCTTCGTCTCCATCTCCTTCATTGTGCTGATGATCATCTCCTTGGCATGGCTGGTCTTCTACTACATCCAGAGATTCCGCTACGCAAATGCCAGAGACAGAAATCAGGTGAGCAGGGCTGGAGTAACTGTTTGTGTTTCCAAGAAATCACCACGGGTTTTATTGTAGAAGAAAAAGTTCAAGAAATTGTCGATGTGTAGTGAAAACAGAAAACCAAAAGAGAACCCAAGAAATTGAAAAGAGTAGGAATATAAAAATGACACTAGCTGGGAAAAACCAAGACTTCTGTCAATATAAATGGGATTCAAGAAAAAAAAAATAGTAACGTATGTACATTATGGAGGTTTTTTTCCTTATGCAAAACACAAGAAAAGATAGACAGGTGATGTTTATTTGTGAAAAGATTGTTTTGGTACATATAGCCAAATGTCATAGCAATGTATATAACTAAGGACCTTTGAGATGAAAATGCTGATTAAATCACTGTGAGGTGTGTGTGTGTGAAGCAATGGTTCATAATAAGTAAAGAAAGGGGGGAAAAAAAAAAAGTATTCTCACTTTAATGCTTCCTAGAAGGGTCTTGGGCTAGAAAGGCAAACATATCCCTCTTCATTTGACAATGATCACTGAACAGGACTGTAGTGATAGCCACCAATGTTATTAAACCAATTCTTTGGGTTTTGGCATCTTGTCCAAACCCCCTTGAAAGAGATAAAAAGCCTATAGAGCTGAAGAGAAGTCAGCAGCAGTGGTTTTATAAAGCACTGTCCATCTTTATAGTATTTCAGCAGTGAATAATAATAGCAACAATAATAATAAATTTAATACTTTCTTGTCCGGATGCAACTATCTCAGCAGAACTGGGAAGCTGAGGCTTCTACATTTCATTCTAATGGTACAGTACAAAGTTATCAATGTATGAAATCTGAGGAGATAACCATTTTACTGCAGGAAAAAAAAAAGCACTGTAATTCAGTGAGGTTTCTGAACCCTCAATAAATTACTGTCAGGGCCAGGAGGGTTGCTGTGCTTATTCTGCAGAAAAGGTGAAACTGGGAGTGGGAATAACCATCTTGTAGAGAAAAGCATTGCTGTGCACTCTGTAACAAATACTAGACGTGTGGGAATCCCTCGCCTTCCCCCACTGAAATTCAGGCATCCTCTGAGATAGAGAGCAGCTGCTCTGTATTTACAGACAGAAAGAATATATTTTCCTTTTAAATATACAGTCTGAAATTTTGGATAGCGAGGATGAGACTATCCCAGCTGGAATCTGAACATCATTGGCAGCAGATTCGCTGTGACTGCAATGGCTGTGATAGTTTTTAGATGCTTTGTCTGCAAAAGCACATGCGTGCCTAATTTGTGTGTGTGAGTAAGTGTGCTTTCAATCAAGTAATTATACAGGCAGCTTGGCAGTGTAAATAGATGTAAATAAACATGAAACTCAGCAAAATAAGAAGCTCATTCAGGTGATACGTTATAGTTTGAAACTGATGTGTTTATATGTTCAAACCTATTTCCTTTTCAGTATTTTCCTTCCAAAGCTTGGATGAGACTGACATGTATACAAGCAGTTGTCCTATGGAGGGGTTTTAATAACTTGCTTATTATACTAGTTCTTAAAAAAAATTAGAAAGCATGCCTCCTAAGTAATTATATATTATTAATTTTGAGGAGCAAAACTGGCCAGTAATAAGGGGCAACCTAGAAAATCTTCATGCACTTTTCTTCATACAGTTTTATTTGACATGTAATCTATTTATTAGCTCTTTTCATATGAAAAATGATAGCAATATACAAACAAAACACTATGATTTGTGTTGATGGGTTCCTGTAGCTTTCTAGTTTTGTTTCTTTTAGTCCTGGCTGTGGAATATAATGATGTAGGTAGTTCAGAAGAGCTCAGCTTGTTCTTGCCCTTCCTATGAGTATTCCTCTCCATTTTCCATCAAGTTCTGGTTTGGTTTTTTTTTCATTTTGACACGTTTTCTTGTAGCTCAAGGATGGGATCACAAATTTTTGATTAAAATTGTAGTGTCCTTTTGTCAAGCCTCATAAACACTTTTGTCTAGTCCTTTTCTATGTGGTGACTCTCCTTGCCAGGCCTGCCTCCCTTCTTTCATTGGGCTTAAGTTTCTAAGGGAGCAGCAAATCCAAAATGAACTGATTTAGTTATCCATCAAGAAAGTAATAAGTCCAGCCTATTGAGACAGGCAGCTAGAAAGACTGAAAAAATCTCCTGTAATTATTTCCTGCGGCTCCACAGAGAGATGAAACATGGACATAGTCCATCTATATTTTCAGCCACCCCTCTTTCTCATCATGTGTGCAAAATCTAAGTTCACGTGCCAGAAGGAAGACGCGGCTTATTCCAATTAGGTGCCTGATTTTGATGAGTGGAGAATCAGGATTTCAAAGATTATTGCTGAATACCAGGGCCTCTTCATCCCAGCTTGGCTGGGAATTAATGCAGTAGAGCACAAATTATTTTCCCCTGTGGGCTTGTACACCCCAGTCAGGGTGTCAGCTACAAACATGGTGTGATACCAATTTTTATTTTAATACATTTAATTTTTAAGAGTACCTCTAGCAAAGATAACTGTATGTTACATATGGATGGTAATATTCACATGATTGAACCTTTTTTCCCCACCTAACAAGATGTCCAGGAAGTAGGTGGTTACCCTGATGATGAATCCTTTTGACATGAAGAGGATAAATTTGTGTAAGAAAATCTGTTTCCTCAACAGCTTGTTCCTAGAGGGCTCCTGAAGATGAGAGGGTTGAGAGAGTTTGTAAAAGGCTGTGGAAATTGTTTAAATCAAGAAATATCACATTGCAGAGCTAATTAGAAGTGGTTTTGAATTACATGACAAGTTAAATTCCAGAGATAATTCAGCAAAATATGACCTGATGTTACAGCCAGGGCACAGACTTAAAAACAACAACAAACTGACCTTGTCAATGTGTCAGATTTCATATTTCACCAGTAATAGTAGAGTTCTCTTTTTGTTGTTTGTGAGATGAGAAAATGAAGAGGGGATGATGTTTACTTCCAGACTTGTTTACCACATTTCTTCCATGTCCCTTCTTTCCATTGACTTCTTGTTCAGAGGGAGTTTTCTACAAAGTAATTTTGAAACTGGTTGGGCTCCTTAAGTTTTGTAGGATAATGAAAGCCAAAGCAGGTGGTGATTGCACTGGAGTTGAGGAGGATCTTGCATGTCCTGGGTTAATCTTTAGTATGTGACTGTCAGCATGTGGAGCGTTTATCTGAGAAGGAGGACTGGTGGCTCTGGCTTGGAGTGAGAGTTTTGGGCCACTGAACAGGGATGGCAATCTTTGAAGCAGTTGGGGAAGATGCTTCCCACGCTGGAGTCTGCAAACTCTGTCTGTGGATAGATGTGTCTGATACCTCATGCTGGTGGGTGCATCTCATTCTGCACAAGGTGATCTCCCTGCAAAGGTGGTAGTTCAGGAAGGCCATTAAGGGGACTGTAACTTCTTTTCCACAGCATTTATGGTCATTTACGTTCTCAGGAGCACAGAAGTGGTGCTTTCCATGTGACTGTCCTTCCTTTTTAATGAGCATTGCCATCTCCTTGAGACCACCGTGTCTGATATGCTTAACTCCTTCCAGTCCAGTACTGAATGTTGCAGCCTCGCTAATGAGATTATGAGATTTATGACTGTAAATCTCTAAGCCTCACTTTAAACCCTTAAATGGCTGTAATGCCTCTTATCTTTCAGGAAAAATCATTGGTTATTGATAGCATGCCTTGCATTCAAATGGGAGAATCCTTTGAAAGTGTGACTTTAGTCCAAGAAATTTGTGTTCTTTCAAAAACTAAATTACCCTCATTTACATGTGAGTTATGAACTTAGCTATTTATGATAGATAAGAGAAAGCAAACATGAAAGCAAGCAGATCAAAGATGTACATGAGTTTTTAATCTTGTCCTTTCCCCTTCAAGAATCTGCAAAAAAGAACTGAGACATTTCATTCATTGAAGTAATAATAATGATAAAAACGAATCACAAGCGCGTTCTGAAGCATGACATAATGGCTCTTGTCTTGCTGTATGTTATCAGTGTGTCTTTGATTTACATTAAAGAACCAAGTAGCTGACAAGAAATGTTTCCAACTCTCATTTGATGCTTTTATTTAAGGGAGACCGTGAGTAAAATGGGCTACAGAAAGAGATGTTGAATAACTACAAGGTACTCCTTCACATGCAATAATTAAGTTGCTGGAAAGCTCATATGTAAATCTCCTGATAGCCAATATTGTTTTCACCTCTTTAGCCAGATCTGAAATTGCACTCTGCTTTCAACATTGCATGTATTTTGTCATCCCTTCCAATCCAATAAGCTTACTCTCTAAATTTAATCCAGTGATTTTAATTGAATCTGAAGACCAAAGTGGTGGTAATTTACTGGTCGTATCTGTGTGGTGACTGGGTCTCAACTTCTCAACTGCCTCAAGCTTTCTTCTGTTTTTGTCCTCATGCTCACCCCCTCCAGCTGGAAACCCTTCCCGCTGACAGGCCCCTCTGAACTCTGGCACAGGAGTTTCCCAGCTCAGAAAGTTGAATGTCTTCTGAGTCACCAAAGGCCCTAAGTCTCTCTCCTCTCTAACAGCACATGGCTGGAAATGTGGTTGGGGAGAGGAGGTGAAGGGAGGGGTTCAAGTCACTTATTGATGGCAAATTGGAGCATGCTGTATCAGGAACTGTTATAAAGGAGGCATTGGAGTGGGCATTGCTGCATAAAACAGTGTGAGAGAGGCATAGAAAAGATGGTGAGTGCCCAAAGGAGGGTCAGCAGAATGGTCTGGGGGCAGAAGCACATGGAATCTGAGGAGGAGTGAAGGGAGCATACTATTCTGGGTGGGGAGCGGAGGAGGAGGAAGGGCCCTGCTTCCAGCTGCAAAAAGGGTGGTCAGAGAGGAGTCAGAATCAGCCTCTTCCTGGAAGTGCTCAGGGTAATGGTCACAAATTACCAGCAAGGGAAATTCCATTAGTATGTTTAGAGAAGAAAAAAGACTGAGATTGGTTAAGCACTGGAACAAATTATCCACAGAGGTTGTGAAATCTCCTTTCCTGGAGATATTCAAAACTTGACTAACGCGGCTCTGACTTTAAAGTTGACCCAGCCTTGAGCAGGGGATGGGAGTACATGACCTCCCAAAGACTTTTCCAGCCTGTGAGTCTGTCTCCAGACTGCCTTGTTGCTGGATTAGCACAAGTGAGCAGCCAAGTCCTTGGAGCACTGATACAGGAGCAAGCTCTGTAGCACAGGGTGCTGAGCAGTGATTGTGTGAACTGCCCTGCAGTGTTCCCAGCCCCTTGCAAGGAGCAGACATGTCCATCTTCAGTGTCTGAGGACAGGGTGTTTTGTGTCAGGCTGTTATTACATACTTTAATCCTGGTGGCTGTGACCCTGCCAGCACGGTAACAGTGTTTTGGAAATAGGGGAGAACAGTCAGAAACGTCACGTGGTAATCACTTTATGGTCTACTGGAGGGAATGATAGAAAGGCAAAGAATGAGCAAATGGTTATGTATGGACAGGATGTTACTGCAGGACTGTGCAGTGCTTTACCTGTAAGAAACTGTGAGTGCTTCCACCTCTTTTTATAAAGTAACACTGTATTGCAGGAAAAAGACAGGAGGGATTATTCAGAGTTTTTGTGGTTAAAATCTTAACAGCTCACTTTCAGAAGTTGTATCCTGCTGAAAATCATGAACTAGTTATAGAACAATGTAAGAATAAAGTTCAGCATTCACTCTGCTAACTCCCCAGTATTTTTATTTTTTTTTAACAAGTGTCATTAAAAAAAGAGAGGGAAGAGGCAGGAAAACCAAATGATGGACTTGTTACCTACATTGGTATGCACTGCTGCAGTGTAGCACACCTACTGTCCCCTTATTATGAATTGTTATGTTTATACACTATCCTTTTCCACGTACTTAAAATTGTTAAGAAGCCTAGGGAGAAAAAGTTTTGATTTCTGCATAAAGAGATGCTCTTTGCTAAAGGGCAAATTTTGTATTGCAGCGCCGGCTTGGAGATGCTGCGAAGAAAGCAATCAGCAAGCTGCAAGTCAGGACCATCAGGAAAGGTGACAAGGTAATTTTTCAAAATGCTTGTTACTAAATGAAACTCTGTGCTGAGGATTCCTTCGGACCTCTGGGACAACGGGGCAGAACAGAAATGCCAATTGCTCATTTGGCTATTATGTCCTTCAGGCGGGGGAGGAATGCTGGTAAGAGAGTTAGGGATGGAACAGGGTGGGGAGAGAGGGTGATTCGGTTAAAGGTGTGGGAAATTCTCAAAGTCAAAGCATGCTAACTCAATCTGCGTGCTTCCCAGTGCATGCTTCCAGCTGGAAGCATTTCAGAAAATCTGACTTGCTGGTTTTGAAATGCATTTACTGGATTTGCAATCTGCCTCAGTGACTGTTTTGCTTTGTCACATAGGCTCTTTTATGAAGATATTAGCTAACAAAATAAAAAATGAATATGATTAATATTCTCTTTCCTGTAGGAGACTGAGCCAGACTTTGATAACTGTGCTGTTTGTATCGAAGGCTACAAGCCCAATGATGTTGTCAGGATATTGCCTTGCAGGTAAATTGAAGGTGCTTTTAGCTCTAATAATCTCTACTTCCAGACAGTCTCTGCTTTCAGTTTCACACTGATGAGATTACCTGAGAATTTGGGGAGGGAAGGGTGAATTTATTATTTTGGCCTATTCAAAATCTGTTGGTAAAGATATCTGAAATGCCTCTTTATTCAACATGAAGTGAAACTAGTGTTGATGGTGGTGAGACCCTGAGGGTCTAGTATGGTAGTTAGAAATTTTATCTGACCTGGGCCTATAACAAAGTCTTCAGTAGGATTTTTAAACTAAAGCTTTGATTTATTTGGTTTTTTTTAATTAGAGTAAATGCCTTACAAAAATTTGCCTCTGACTTGAAGGTGAGCCCTGGCCACAGCAGCCAGGGATAGAGCAGGCTCCTGCTCCCCATTGAGCTACTTCTTTTGCTGTCCTGGGCCTGAGAAAAGGGTGACTTCTGTCAAAAGAATCCCCAGCCATAGAAAGAGATGTACTGAGTAAAACATGCCTCGTGTGAAGATGCCCTGTGCAGCACATCCACCCACAGTGGTGTGACACAGGAGTGCAGCCTCCTGCCACCCCTAAACAGCTGTATTCACCTTGGTGCTATTGTATTCTCATTTGTCAACTGTTACCTAATGGAGAATTTCTCTTAGGAAATCAATTTATTAGGAAATTTCCTAGGATCAGTTGCCCCTAGGAGAGCAACAGCAAATGTTTGATTTCCCTCGAAATACAGACCTGAAGTGCTGCATGTATAGAGCAGAGATTTTATTTTTTTTTTCAGTAGAATGTCTTTCATCTCCTCAGTCATACTCACTGGCTTGAGAAACCAAAATACTCGTCTATTTTCCTTCTATGCTGTATCCTAGTAGATATTTGAATGTTACAAGATGTCCGTTTCTGTAAGTTCATGTGATTCATTAAATCTGTTTACTGCCATCACTAAATGGCTAACACAAAGCAACAGATTAATCATAAATTTGACCTACTGTAAATCCCCCACAATGACAAATTGCATGTGAACTCTTTTTTTTCTTTTTTTTCCTAAAAGCAGACACAAGCACATCACTTCATGAAGCAGAAATACAGAAATATGAGAAATTACCAAAAATGTGGACCTTGGTTTGGCATCAAGCCTGTTTGCACAAAAGCAGAATAAAGCTTGGAAATTTTGCCTGATAGACACAGGCAGTGACAACAGCTTAAATATGTCCAAGCTTTAGCTTTCACTTGTGTCCAACCTCACAATTCAATGAGCCTTTGTCATCCACGGCGTTGCATCAAGCAGAGTGAATAGGAAAGACGGAGTTAACAGGTGGTGTTTAGCTCTTGGCTGACTTTAAAGGTTGCCCAGAAAATGACTCATGCTGAAAGGGTAGCAGTAGCAGAACTGTCTTGTAAAATACCCACAGTTTGAGCCTTAGCAGTCTGGAATTATAAAAACTCAAAGATCTTTCTCAAACAGCTATTTCACCAACCCCAGCTTTGCTGCTACACAAACTGCAAGGGCAGTGTTTTATGTTGAGCAAAGGGTTGAGCTTCTGAAACATGAAATTGTGCTCATGATTCTTTCTGCTGTTTTCAATCTCATCTCCTCATCCGAAACAAAAAAGAAAGTGAATTAATTTCTGTTTAATTAATTTCTGTTTCTGTGAAGTGAGTAGGAGTGTGTTATATCTTGATAAATACCTAGGACTCTGTAGTTTTCCTGCTCTGGCATCCTCAATTAAGCCATGTGTAGTTAATGGGAACCTCATTAAACCTCCAGTTTAGCAGTGGCTGAGCTCTGAAGTCAAATAGATGATGTTTACTAGGACTTGGGCTGTTTTCCCAAATGCCCTCTCTTTTCTGCTGGCACTGGAATAGCTGTTTTATGTACCCCACCCTGGAAAGCTGGATGAGAATTCCAAGTGAACTTGTGCTTCTCCCTCTGTCTTTCTTGGGCAGCTCCCACAACTGACTGTAGGAATCAACTTCACTCTACAGAGTGTATTAAATAAATAAGGAATGACACTTGATAAAAATAAAAAGCACTGACTTGCAGCTGGTTTAGTGGTAGCAAACATCTCTGAAGCTGTCTTTAAGGGCAGTGACACAGGATCAAGTGTAACCAAGTGCATTGTTCCCAGAGTGACATCTCTTGTCACAGCCCTACTTCATTCTGCTGGTCTTCCATCTCCAGCTTCAAAACACCATTGTCTTTTCTGCTCTAGCTTTGGAGAAGGTATTGGTCCTGCTGCTCCCAGTGTGTGCCTTTTACTAAACTTTTACTAACTTTCTTAAACTTCTGTAGAGAGGCAAGGCATTTCTTTAAACCTTATCTCTGCTGAATGCCTCATATGTTCTTTTTTTTTTTTTTTTTGCTGTTTGACTTCTTTCACCAATAAACACATTCTCTGACCTCGTTCCAGCTCATTCTTTTCCCCTGAACCTTCACTCCATGAACAACTGATTTCAGAGAGTTTTCACTCCTGCTTTCTCTTTTTATTAGCTTCCTGTGAAAATTATTTCATTACACGTATTCTTCTCTTTGATTCCTTCCTCTCACCCTCCTCATTATCTTCTTTTGTCCTCCTCAGAAGTACTGTACATACATCCCCCAAAATCTCAAACCTTCTTTTTGGATGCTACAGTGCTACTCAGTCTGTCACAAAAATTCTAAATCCTTTACTTCAGCCCTATGTCTTACCCAGGCAACTGATGCTCTTACTTAGGGTTATGAGGGATGCTCCTCTCTTTCTGCATAGGTGAGACTAGGAGTGGTCTTCCTAGGTCTTCCACTAGGAGTAGAAGGTGAGAGGAGAAGAATTTCCCTTAATCTGGAAAAAAAGCCCCTCAAAATTGTTGCCAAGCTGAACACTTTACAATACTTGTACTAAAACCATAATCACTGTTATTATCATTTTGGGCTGAATGCAACATGTGTGTTTTTTTTCTTGTATGATTAAAATTGCATCGTTAAAGAAAAGATAAATACATTCCAAACCAAAGCAATGTCTAGTTAAAAAAAAAAAAAAAAGTGAAGTGCTATTTAGATAATAGTAAATGGAATGCTCTGGGACTTGGAGGTTCTTTTGCTTTGTGCTCTGTGAGATTTGCAGAGCCATGTGCAGCCACTGGAGAGTACAGAAGGGATCCCAGGAGGCCACCACCTTTGGAACAGCACAGAGGCACTGGCACGCACGTGTCATTCTTGGCAGCTTTTTCCAACACACTCTGCAGTCTCCCAGGATGAAGACTGCAACTTCCCCTGATAATTTATTGCAGCACTTCATTACCTTGACTGTGGTGAAGCCTTTCTTATTGTGTAACCTGGATCTCACTTGCTGCAGTTTAAACAACATCATTGTGCTCCTCACCCCTGGGAGAGGTGGAGAGCAGTTGTTTCCTTTCCGTTATGAAAACCTTTTTGTATGAGTTTGTGACAACATCTCGCCTTCCTCTCTGTCAACTAATGAATTGCAGTTCTTTTGAGAAACTTTTCAACCCATCCAATTCAACATTGTTTTGCAATGAATGTGGTTGCACACAACAGGAAAAAAAAAAAACTGTATTTTTTCCTAGCTTTGACTTTGATTGTCAAAGCCATGTCCTGAGCCTGAGCTTGGAACATCTCTTTTCCCTGTATGGGTCATTACTTCTGAAATCATCCATGATGGCTCTGTCCTCTCCTTCCATTTAAAACTTGCATCAGTCAGAACAGCAAAGGGAGGGGTTTTTGTTGTAGTTGATCTTTTTACATCTTTGTCTTACCATGTGACAGTGAAATACTGCAGTTGCTCTCATCTTTATGCTGACCCTTCTTTGGCTTGCATTTGGAATGGAAAACAATTGACAAGTTGTTAAATGCCATAAGCATGTACATAGTGCTATACCTAATAAACTCTCAAACCCAAATCTGCAAAGCCTGCCACCTTACTTTTCTGCACAGATGTTTACATGTTCAAAACAGATAGTACAAGAGCTCTAATTGTATAATGCAATACAAACATTTTAAAAGGTAAATCTTTATCTGATTTTCAGTAGCATTCCATTATTCTGTGGATTTCTGTCAAATAATCAAGTTCCTTCTGTAGTACATATTAAATCTGAAATTAATGGAGTCATAATACACTGTGCTAAATTAGTATTGAGAAGTGCAAAGTGACAAGATCTGTCATGTATTTAAATTACTTGGCATTGTTAGGATTTATTTTAGAATATTGTTTTTGAAGCCAACTTTAGGAACACTGAACATCAGATTTTAAAGTCTTTAAGGCATGAAAGTGTTCCAGGCTTTTGAGGATGAACAAACATCATTAAATTCTCTAATATGAACTCCAGTTTGAATGAGGCTTTTAAAGCTGGAAATGGAAAACGGAAGGGATTTTCTGGTCTATGGTAAAATGTCTTGGTGGAAACTACATATTTGTTATTCAAAACAGATCTTAGAAATCTGTTTTGTTTTCTGAGAGATTAATAAATATCTCAGGTTTTGTAAATAAACTGATTATTTTGGCACAAACGCACTTCTGATGTTTGAATAA
This sequence comes from Phylloscopus collybita, assembly GCA_027886175.1. Lineage (NCBI taxonomy): Eukaryota > Metazoa > Chordata > Aves > Passeriformes > Phylloscopidae > Phylloscopus > Phylloscopus collybita. Next base: position 9,323,214 of record JAJNNQ010000130.1, read on the forward strand.
GCACATTTATGAATTTGATTATATAATTAAAGAAAACCAATCGCTAACAAGAATTTCATCATTATTTCATGTAGCTGAAAGGCAAGACATAGGCTTTCAGTACCCTCCGTGAAATAACAAATTCAAGAAGATCTGTTGGTTAGACTTCTAAATGTAAAATTACACATGCCTGAGCACTGTATCTTTATGCTTTCACCTATCCCCAGTGCTTATCTGATGATGTGCTGAATATGCCCCTCCTAAGATAGAGGGAAGGAAATGTTAAGCAGGACAGAGACCAAAATCTGGTCCATTTGTTGTTATCAATTAGATGAGGTCAGGTCTTGTTTGGAAGGACTGCTGCGGACTTTAGTAGCTTTAGTAAAGTAGCAGCTTAAACTTCAAATATCACAATGTTTCATTTGATTAATCATGTTGACATACAGGATAAAATGAAGTTTGATACTCCAGCCAGCTGATATAATTAGACTAGATTGAACTTCCAAGATCGTGTTTGCCCTTTCCCGTAGTTGTCTGAAGTGATACAAAGCACAGGAATGCAATAATTTGCCGTGTAGTAACACAATACATCTGCTGACCCATTCTGCTGAATAAGTAGCAGTTAAATATTTAGAGTCACTTTGGTGCATTAGGTGACTCTGGCTTTCTCAGAGATTGCATTTCCTTCTAGAGACTGGTACATGCTGTGCTCCAGGCAGAGCCTGAGGATCATACAGATATTCAGGTGTTTCTAGTCTAACAGTAGACCCAGCACTGCCAAGCCCACCACTAAAGCATGTCCCCAAGTGCCACATCCATACATCTTAAATACCTCCAGATTCCATTTCCCTGGGCAGCCTGTTTCAATGCCTGACCACCCTTTGGGTTAAGAAATGTTTCCTAGTATGCCTAGTAACAGAATATGCTCTCCAGAGAGCATACAGTCTGCCAGTCAGGTACATACACTAAAGATCTCTACAGTCATTACCACTTTGTTAAAGGCAAAGCTGAGCAAGAGACCTTCAGTTCCTCCACCTGATTAATGTCTAGGAAAAGTGGTGCCCAGTAGCTGCAGGGCTCAGGTAGTTGCTTGATGGTTGCTTCAGACTCAGAACAGGATTAGCAACAATTCCTTCAGGGAACTGTGTAGGAGCTCTCTCTGATGGGAAGCTTCTAAAGACCAGGGAAGTCAGAGAGAATATTTTTAAAAGCATTGTACTAGTTTTTCCTGTTCAAATGAAAAATATTTTTTTCTAAACTCAATTTATTTCTTTAAGCCTTTATCCTGAAAAATACTAGACCCTCAATGGCTTCACATTTAAATTATGTGTAATCAGGTTTGTCTGTAGAACAATTAAGAAAAACTAACATGATTTTTACCTTTACCAGCAAGAAGCTTTTGTTTACTGACAGCTTTTGACATTTAAAGAATATGGGGTTTGCTAATGCATTTTCTGTATTTTCCCTAAGTCTTTAAATATGTATGTCTTCTATTCCAAACACATTAAAATGTGCACATGTGCCTGAGTTGCTGCAGGAATCATTTTAGCCTTGTGTGTGTAGTTCTGCAGTCCTTGCAGAGGTCACAAACTGCACCAGTTGAAATACTCTTACTAAAAGGAATTCAGAATCATCTGGTACTAAGTGGTAAATTGTGCTGTGGTGCATTTGAATTAAGATATCCTGGTTTTCATTGCAGGCATCTTTTCCACAAGTCCTGTGTAGACCCCTGGCTGCTAGACCACCGTACCTGCCCGATGTGTAAAATGAATATTCTAAAAGCTCTAGGGATTCCGGTAAGCACTTTGCAGAGCAGCCCATCAGGGCAGAGGAGAAACACCAGCCACCTGAGTATATCCCTAGCCTTTGCCTGTCTGTTCCCTTCTTACTCCTTTTGCCATATTATTGAATAATTAATTGATTTTTTTAAGGAAAGTACAGTTGGAAAGGTCTGACTTCTACCTCTGTCCTGCACCCCACTTGTATTAGCAAGGAAGAGTGTGCGTATGGGGGTTGGTTGGGTGTTGGGATTTATGTCTCTGTGGCTGCCTGCTTGGTGGAGCAGAAGATTGTTCACTGGTGTTCTGGTGGATTTATAGACTCTTTCACATAGCTTTCAGGACTGGATTTATTTCTTTAATTGGTGCCCTTGGTTCAAATCTGAAAGCAGAAAGTCTGCAAATAAAATTTTCTCTGCTATAGTCATCAAGTACAACTAATTGCTCATTCTGGGGAAGCAAGTCCTTTTTCTGTCAGACTTCTCTTAAAGTCTGTCTGAAGCAAGATCTGTACTCCTAATTCCAGTTAAGGGCCATTTTTTCCCAGTTACTGATCACGTGGTGGAACACATGACACACAAGAAATGGTTAAGCTCTTTGTTATTTGGAACATTCAGATGTGGTTAGAAACTGCCAAAGTAATTGATCTTTCTAAGTGGCATGTTTGCATTCAGAGAGTCTATGTCCTGTCTGCCATACACTTTCCCAGCTGGAACTATCATGGAGCTCAGGGGCTTCACCAGGAGGGAGTGAGTCACTCTCCCTCCCTGTGTGAGGTTTGTGAAGTTCAATACCGAAACACCCCCAGCTGATGCATGAACAGGTGCTGTAAACAGCTCCCCTGAGTTTCAGCCAGTGATGCACCAGGTCACATTTGGAAGAGCTACATAAAGTAAAACAGCTCACCTCAGCGTACTGGGGAGCTGGTACAGCCATTCTCAGAGAGCTCAGTTTCATGGAGACTAGGAAGCATATAACAGACAGATATGTTAATAAACCTAAAATAACCCAAATTAAAAAAACATGCAAAGGGGAAAAAGAAGCAGGGCATTGTAGCTAGGGTAATGCATGAAAACAGTTTGGCTTTTTCTGCTCAACATGTGTATTGCCTTTAATACATTGAGTGGTGGTGCAACTGTTAAATCAGTGCTTCATTTAGCAGGAAAACTTGGGATTTTCCAGGAAAGGATTGGTTAAACCCCAAATATCAAAGTGTTTCAATTCAATTCACAACTAAACTCTGCATTTACTTCGTAATAGAGACTTAAAATATTATCTACCCTAAGCTCAAATTCCCCAGGCAGCCGTGAGGCACCAGAACTCCTGCACTCATTTTCACAGTCGCTGAGCACCCCAACACCTCCACTTTTCTCCACGGCACTCGGCAGCTCTAGAGGATTATTAACTAACTCTCTACCAGCAAATGGTTGGCCTGACCTTTTCCACTCTTTGCTGACAAAACCAGCTCAGACTACACCTGCAATATTTGAAATGGATTACCAGTCTTTCACTTTTAAAGAGCTACATTGCTATTGGGACAATCATATCACGTAAAATAGTTTCCCTCTGCTTCTCCCCCTTTTCTGCAAACATCTGCTGGCTATGCAGTCAGCTGCATTTTTGGCAGCAGATTGTATGACTTGAAGCTATTCACTAAGAGCCTTAGCCAAGCCCTCAGAAGCCAATACAAAGCTTTCCCTTGACTTCAGTGGAATTGTGCTCTCAAAGCACTTGCATGCAGGGCACAAGTGAAACCAATATAATTAAACTTAGCAACTGTATCTGGGTCACTCTGGCAGCCAAAGCCATAATGGCTTGGGGTTTATTTCTGATCAGTATTTCATAATATTAGTTTTATAGCCTGCTGCTTCATTTGGGGCGGTTTTTTTTCAATTAAAGTGATTCAGGAGTAAAGGGATTAATTATATCGAGCAATATTATTTTTGCATCTTTAATGTTTTCAATTATAATCCCGCTCTTTAAAAGGTTTAAAAATTTGTGATAAAACCCCATTCTAGGAAGAACTGGAATCAGAGCAAAGGACAGACAACTGATCCCCTGAAAATTTGAAACAATTTTTCCTCTAGGAGAAAGGAAAAATAGGCCTTTTGTTTTTAATACACACGGCCATCAAAGGTAACTTAAATTAAAAATGAAATTCTGAAAATACTGTTTTATAATAGCTAAGAGAGAAGCAAAGAATGATAGATCTAAGGGATAATTTTGAATCCCTGTCCTACAGGTAAATGATGCTACTTCACTTGGAAAAGTACAGATTCAATGAGTTTCATTAACACCTAGTATAGAATGTACCTTTTTTAACACAAATCTGATGCATTCTTGCTGCTTGTGCATTAGACTGGAGCCAGACAACAACAACTCTAGTTTTCATTCCAAACTTCAGTTTGTGGATACAAGATTGCTTAAATCACCTTTTTCATTAGGAACACTCGTGGGAAAAAAATACTTAAAAGGTGACAACAATCAGACAGAGAATGTGTGGGGAAAGAGAAAACATGCCAAATTCCTGATTCTGGGGAAAGAAAAAAAAAAAAAGTAAACATATGGTAACCTTCTGTGCTTGAATCAAAGGGATTTCTCTTGTGCTTAAAGTTAAATCTCTCTTTAAGCCTTTGCTGTATCATATTCTGCTTAGTTTCTTGGTGCCTGCTGTTGGAGGTAGGTAGGTAGTGAGATTTTTCCAAAGTGCCTTGGCATGTGAGACATCTAAGCTTCAGATCCACTAGACAGAGCACACCTCCCCTGACACTGGCCATCTGAGTGTCGGGTTTTCAGTCTGGCAGCTTAAGCCCTGTCTCTGCTTAGTGCTGAGCAGAGGAAAGGCAGAGGGAGCAATTCATACCTAGGGCTAGGGGATGAATCACAAAAATGTCTCAAACCCCTGAAGTTAGAGGAAACCTAAGTGACCAATCCAGGTTAGTTGTCTGGCTCCTGGAGAATAAAGATAAATGGAAACAAATTAACATTTCCTATCTTAACCAGGCCTCCGCTTATTGCAGCTCAGTCTTGATATGTCTCTCTGTCACTGCTCTTGCTTCACACAGTAAGAGAGACTGTGAATCAAATAATGCTCTTCAGTTTCCCATTATTGTCTGTTTGTTTCTTTTATCATAATTATGTTTTGTAGGAAATATAGTATTAGTAAGGGAAATGATCTTTTGATGTTTAGAAACTTGTGTTTTGCACCACACACATAGATGCACCCACAGGCAGTTCTTATTGAATTCCTATTCCTGTAAGCTCAGATACTGGCTCTTTAAAATGTATATTTCAGGAAAAGATAATCATTCTCCTTCAGCTCCTGTCTCTGTTTACATCAGTGATCTGATTCAGCAATCTGCCTATGTTGAGCAGATCATACCAATAAGTGAGTTACTTTTTTAATGTGCACATTCCCAAGCCCTTTTAAAAGTATAAATAAGAATGTTTAGCAATTGTAGGTGCCACAGTTTAACACTCAGTATTTCCATGGCATACTTTGGGTCTCTCTTCCAACAGATTGTATTAAGTACACGACAACAAACTCTGTGTGTTTATTCATTATATGTTGTCATTTTCAATACTGAAATAGAGCAATAAAATCTGAAGAAGAACTAAGAAGTAAATGGAATCTTTTTATCAGGTAGAAGCTCAATTTTCTCCTTTTCTTCCCGTTAGCCTAATGCAGATTGCATGGATGATATACCTCCAGACTTGGAAGCATCCATAGGAGGACCACCAACCAACCAGATCACGGGAGCCAGTGACATAACCGTGAACGAGAGCTCGGTGGCCCTGGATCCCCCAGCCCGGACCGTGGGAGTGCTACAAGTCATCCAAGATGTAGACTCCTTTCCCCAGGCAGGCGAGGGTAACTTCACAACAAGCAGTAAGTTCCAATTTCTGGCAGGATTTGCACTGAAATAAAGGTCTAGAAACCCCAGCCACAAACCCATCTCTAGTGAGCAAGCTCTGAGTGCTTCTCACTGGAGCAATGGCCTTATTTTAAGCCCGGCAGGAGTCTACATGGTAAGTAAATTTAATTATCGTGTGTTTTGCTGTACTGGACTGATGGTCAGAGTTCCTGTGCTTGAAAGCCTGAGTGCAGTTGAACAACACTGATGATTTGTACAAAAACAAAAGGAGAATTTTACGTGCTTTCAGTGTCTTTAGTTTTCATTTGTGCAAGGTGTGTAAGCAGTACCATTTGAACAGGTAATTCTCAAAATGTCTGCGTGTCTCTCTGCTCCTAAAAATTATGTTCTCTGTTGAAAATCTGCTTCTGACAGTTTAAAAGGAATGTTGTCAGCTGTTTTGAGTGAGGACTGTGCTAGTCTAAAATTCTCATTTTTAGGTAAAATAGCAGATCAGTAGAAAATACCTATCTGTTTGATACCAGTTGGTGTATTGACAAGACTATTATAGAAAATCATCAGATACACTTGAAGGGAGGTAGAAGAATGTGATAAAATACAGGTTTGTGTATACAGTTTGTGTAGTTTCTGGAAAAAAAATGTACATTTTCAGTGGTTTCTAGGTACTGCTATGGGGCTGGGCATGAAAAGAAAGACAAGTAATATTATTATGTGTAAAAGGTAGGAGAGACATGATGGCACTAGGCTGAAATTATTTTACATTATTTTTCTTACTCTGTGGAGAGTCTTGATAATCCTGTTTTCTCTCGTGTTGTAGCTGTGTCATGGAAGGGAAAATAATTTCTAGAAACACTGGACTTGTGACCTCAGATACAGGCGACCCAGAAGGGGATTTTTACATTCTGTTTAGTGGATTTCAGGTTTGGTCCTTTTATGGTCTAAGTTCTGGATCCAGCAAGGGGTGAGCAGCAAGGTTATAATCCCAGCCATCTTCCGTGGCCAGCCTGCCAGCTGGGGCCATTCAGTTTCCTCAAGTCCCCTTGAGTGCTGGCAAGAGCTGTTCAGAACAAGAAGGGATTTTGTTCTTTCCAGTAATTGTTTTTAAACGCATTTAAGGCTGATTTAAAAAACAAAGGAAAGATGGCACTACAGTGTAATAAGGACTGGGCTAAATGGTGGTCTCTGCTCTGTCCTTTTTAGCACTCCAGAAGCAAGTAGATCCTCTCATGGATAATGGTCCTTGCCCCACAGTTCTCTGCAAGATCCACACTCTTAAGGCTGGGAAGGGGGGCTGTGGAGTGCCCCTTACACACACAGCTGCATGACACATGCTGGGGAAAGCCAGCAGCCTGGTCCAAAGCCCAGCACGAGAGGCAGTCTATGCTTTTCATCCCAAGATCTTGTCAGGGTGAGAAGCAACTTTTCTGGTTTCTCACCAGGGGTAACAATGGTGTTGAGGCTGCCAGGGAGCACAAGAGCTCAGTGACTCTCCAGGCACTCTCTTCCCTCCAGATTTGTTTCAAGAGTTGGCAGAAGGAACAAACACATTTTTAGTTCGTTTTCCAAGTTGCCAGCTAAGTTAAGTAACTGGGTGAAAAGCTTGTTCAGAGCCAGCAGAATACTGCAAGGCCTACAAAGATGCTTGATTTTGCCTTGGTGCCCTTTGTTTTCCACCTTACCCTCCATTTTTCCCCTTACCTTAAATAATATTGGACAACAGACCTGAAGATGGGACAATCCTGAGGGCTGGCAGCAGAGCCCATGGACAAGGAACTTGCACCAAGACCAGGCACATGGACAGCAAACTGCAGAGCATCAGGTGATCCTCATCACCTGAGGAGACTGCCCATGCCCAGGGAAGGACTGTGAAAAGGGTTTTTCCTGGTTATATGAGAGAGAGCAGGGAGAGAAAACTGGCAGATGGCCCAAGCTCTGTGAAGGTTGTGAACCTGTCAGAGGTGCGGGAAGGCAAGCAGGAATTCCAGTTGTTTTGGAGAGGAGGGGAGGCCTCAGAAAAGCTCAAAGCACCTTGGGACCTTCTAAGAGCCTGTCTATGCTGTGGTTGTCACACAGTCACTCAGGGAAATCTGGTTTAATGCTTAGTTAGCTGCTGTCATTCATTCATCATTGACCTGTAGGCATGAATCTTTGTCTGGATTTCTCATCTAAAGGGCAATGCAGTACTTGGCTATTTGTCAGTGATGGATGTGCAAGTTTCCCTGCTGTCATCACCACATCCAGCGTGCTGCATTTTGCAGTAGTTCCCAGAAAAGCCACTTGGTCCCTTTCTGCAGCAGAGCTGCAGCAAAGAAGAGGTCTCTGGTTGGGAGTTAGGGACTGAGTTCCAGCAGACTGAGTTCCAGAATTTGCCTCTCTAGTTGCCTCATGTGAATTTGGAGGGTTCAGACAGTCTGAAAAGTAGAACTTGGCATTGTAGGCAACCTGAACTCTTAAGGCAATGAAAAGGGAAACATCCAGGACCTTATATATAGTTGTGGTATGAAACTAAATGCTAAGTAAATCAGAGGGCAGTTGTAGGCTAAATAACTGGGTCATAGCTGTCAGAGTAGATGAAACTTCATAGGCATCGTGTCTGTTTATTGTATTTCTCAGATCCAGAATGCCCAGTTACACAAGTGCAGAGCTTGCTGAGCATGCCCTTTCTGTGAACTAGCCTGCCTGGGAATTTGTAAGTGATGATGCTGATTGCCCCTAGGAATCTTTGCTGAAGTTGCTAGGTTCTGGCCTCTTTATATACCATTGCTAATAGGAGCTACTCCAAGGCTGAATCTGCACTACAGGTTTTTTCCCCCTTTTTATTGAATCTGTGCAGACTCCAAGACTCCAGTACAGCCTTGATGTGACCTCCTGCACCCAGCACAAGTCCTTGCATTCTCCCTTGTTCCTCAGGAAGCTCAGTGGTCTAGGGGCGGTCCAGGCCACTTTCTTTCCACCCACTTCTGCAACACTTTTCACTTCATTGTTCTCACATTCTTTTTTGTCTGTTGATTGATCATTCTGGTATTGTTGTCTTGGTTTGGGTTTAATTTCCCTTTCTGTGTTTGCACTGATGATTCAGAGCTAGAAGACCTCCCACAATGTGTCCAGAGGGAGGGTATTCCCAGAATACTCTTCACATTGGGTAAAATTCTGTCTCCCTGGTGGCAAAGCTCCTCCCTACTTCAGTGGGGCCAGATCTTAATTTCTGGATCTCAGCCAGTGCTTTTCTTCTTATCTCTGTGTGTATGCTCAGCAGACATCTTGCCTTCTCTCCTTCCCTTTTGCTCCCCATGCTTCTGATATCTGTGGGACTCTCAGAAATGTAGTGTACTATGAACCTCTGGATGGGAATAAGCCCCAGGGTTTCTTGCTAAATCAGGAATCTCCTGTTTTGTAGCACTGAGAACTTAAAAATAGACTATCTGTTTCTCTCAGCTGCTTTTTAGCAAGATCCAAGCCTTCATCAAGTCACTCGGGCATATCCACAGCTCAAAGTCTGTTCACTATTTAGTTATTAGTGACTGCTCTCTGTGGTGGGATATTATGTAGGATCCAGGGATAGCATGATGTAATATATTTCTGTAACAGGTTGCTGAAAGATACTCATGGAAAAAGTGAAAAACTGGAGTTTTGAAAAAAAAAAAAAAAAAAGGCAGGGAGGAGAGTGGACGGGGGAAAACAGAGTGAAATACATAAGAGTTCATCTCAGCTGAGTTTACTGCTCAGACTTTTTCAGCTCTCTAGAGCATATGAAAGAAGACAACCTAAGGATATTTTTCCATAATGATGCATCATAGCAATCTGTGGTGCTTAATTTTTAGTAGTGAGTTACGCAAAATGTTAATATCTTTGAAAATCTCAGTGCAGGTGGAATTTCCTGCTCTGCATATGGTATGAATGTGAGCTGGACTTGGCTAAGATCTGAACTTAAAGGAGCTCTGAGCTACCAGCTTCAGAGAGTAGATTTAAGACTTGAGAAAGCCATTGCAATATTCTTTGAGTCAGGCTCAGCTGGAATTGAATGATATGGTTAAAAAGGTGGTTTTCTGGGAAAGTAGATATTCCAAAGTTATGGTGACACTGGCAGGTGAAAAGTAGTTTTAATTTTTATAGCATCCATAGTCATTTGTCTCCCTCAAGCACTTACTAATTTCTGCAGTAAATAATGTGCACTGTCTTTGCCCTCTTTCCATGAATACTTCCAGTTTTTCAATTTAGACAAGCTTTTAAATTCCATTCAGTGGGATGTCTCATCCCACCGCATAGGGCCTCAGAAATCCCACTAGTACTATCTGTGTAGTTGGAGGAAGATCCATAAATAATTCTACCTAAAGTACACACAAGCAGGACTTTTAGTGTGAAAAACCACAAACTTTCCCCCAAGGTGTCATATCACCTGCAAAGTCCACAGAGTTTGGCACCCTGTACAACAGTGTGGGCAGTCTAGACAATATCAGCAGCTCCTTCTCTGCCTCTCATTTTGTTCTTTCCATAAAGCCCTGCCAACGTACAGCTCATCGTGACTGTTAGGACCCTTTCAAATCTCTCTGATAGCTCTTCATTAAATCTCTTAATATAACTTTTCAGGTAATTATTTTGATCTGTGTGTGTCTAAAATGTCTTTGTGAAGAACAGTCAGCCTTTGGAAGTGGATGAAAGTGCATGATAAGAATCTGATCCGCTGTTGTCTTGTAACCACTTGACTGTTCCTCCTTGCTATTAATAGTGGGGTTTTATAGGCAGAATGTAAAGGGGAAGGAAAAGGTGGAAAAACTCCCTAGATACTAGTTAATACAGCAAGTTATTAACACTTGCATTAGCAACTCCTAATACTGTCCCAGAGAGAGAATACTGATGGGACCTAGTTAGACCGAGCAGATTGGGTCCCATATGCCTGGCCTGTGACGTAAGTCCTGGTGGCTCTACTAAAATCTTGTGTGGATGTTGCACTAAATAATTGTCATGGACTGAAGCTTCCAGTGAGCTGAGTTCCTAGATTGTTTTGGGACTAGCACTGATGCCAACATAGCACTCACTGGTGGTTTGAAAGAGTCACCAAGTGAAATGTAGCTGGCACTTAAAATGTGCTCTGGATTACTCCATACACCTACCAGACTCCTGACAGACTCTAAATGGACAGGGAAGTTTTTCTGTTATAAAACTGCTCCTCCTTTCCATATGTTGAGAAGTGAAATACAAAGCATTTCTGCACAGCAAATACAAATCGTGACTTCATGCTAGCTAATCTCTTTGATTTATACTTGACAACAAAAGCCTTGCCTTGCAAGAGATGCTCAGTATCTTGCATACAATTGACTTGATTATTTAGGACTCGTGTTCACATTTGTATTGTCTGGAGTTTTTGTTCTCGTCGTTTTTTTACACAAAAGCCTCCACTGAAATCATCAGGAAGTGCTGTTTAAGATACAATGTGCTACTCTGATTCTGAATCTTTTTCTTATCAATTCAGAAACAAAACCAAATGGGAGACACAAGGATCAGCACCTGAAAATAAGAAGTATGGCAGAGCAGTGGTTCTGTAGTAAGGCAGGCAGAGGAAGGGGAGGATTCCAGAGTCAGTGTCTGGTTGCTGCTGTCATTTCAATTAGGCAAGGTAAAAGTAGTGCTCACCTGTACTGAACAGACCTCAGAGACCTCCACTGGACTCAGGCTCTGCTGAATCAGTCAGTACAGACACAGATATGGACCCACTTCCAGAAACCTCACAGGTAGGAGCAGATCACAGCAAGCAAACAGGGCTCATAAATTTAGTGGGAAAAGAAAGACAAGGAAAAGGCAGCTGTTCCTCTTGGAGAGTCAAAACAAGAGGCTGAGGTACAGGAGGCACTCAGAAAGTAGTGGCATTTCTGCAGCAGTCTCTCTTGATTCTGGTTGCATGTATTCTGTTCTGGCTGCATTGCTTCATGAGTGTGCATTTGCCTTAGTGCTCCCTAGTGAGGGAATCAGCAATTCTGATTTCTCAAAGAACATGAGAGAGTTGCATTTAGAAGAGGTCAAGTGAAAGGAAGCGGGGAGTGTGCATGTGTGATGGTTTTTTGTATGGTAGAAAAACAGTCTTGCAGGAGATGTTTGGCCTGCAAGAAGCATCCAGAACTGCTCTGAATTTTCTCCAGATTCCTGTAGGGGCAACAGCTCAAACTTTCACAGTCTCTAAAACTCTATGATTTCAGCCTAAAAAAAAAAAAAAAACCAACGGTGGTATTTGCTCTGAAAATACTAGTGAAGTCCTACTCATTTTTTCATCACTTTCCTCCAATCCCTGCAGAAATTAGGGTGCTTCAGGGGTCCTGCAGGGTTGCTAGAGCAACCAGGCCATTTCACCTAGAAGTGAGAGTTCTTAGTAATTTCTTAGTACCTGGACCTTCTGTTCTTGTGGATGTGGGCAATTTTAAGTGAAGATGGTGCCTGAAACTGATGCATTGAGGCCAGATGGAGATACTGGCTTATGAGTGTTTACAGAAAATGGGAATTGATTGGAAGAGAAGGAGGTTAACAGGTCAAGCCCAATATCCAAGAGGAAATATCCAACTTCTGGCACGCACGTTAGAGGATTTTCTCCTGCCTGACAGCCTGGGAATGGGAGGAGTGCATAAGCCCTCCCATTTAGGGATGCTGAGAATAGGACCCACGTGGATGTAATTCTTGCCCAGCTAGATTTATTCTTGGCCATCTTTGTCACTCCAGTGGCAAGGCTGATATCCTGGGGAATACACTGAAGGCTGTACTCAGCACAGTGCACACTAGCATCAGAGTTGCATTAATTAATATCCACCCATTGGCCTTTTATTGTGACTGTCTTTTGTAAGTGCCAATGCATTTGACTGTTCTTTTCATTTTAACTCTTGTTAACATATCTGAGGGAGTAGGCAAGAACATATGCTCTGTTGGGTGGCAGTAATTAAGCCATGTATTAATATACACAATGTGCAAAACAACTTACCTGGAGATCTCTGTGAATTTTTGCTCGATTTTCCTCTCTCTAGGTAGCATAGTGCTATAAGACAATGAAAAAAATACTCCTACAGGAAAAGTGCACAGAAAATGTATAGAATAAGGGTGCCACTGGCAAAGTCAGAACATGAAAAACACTTAGCTGAAATAGCTTTATGAAATTTATTAAATTGTACCATCTCAGTGGGGGGAAAAAATCACAAAAAGGGGGTTTAAAATCTGCCAGTCCCTCACACAGGTAATGAAATAACCCAGTGTTTTCAGCTGCTGAGGTTTCTTTGGGAGACAGCCACCAAATGTGGTGTCACGTATGCATGAGAAACCTGACTTCAGATTTTGCCCCCGAGTGCACAGGATATTGAGTTCAGCTAAGGTGTTGCTAAACTTCATTACTTCCCAGTAATTGCATTTTGAAAAGGTAGTGGCACCAGCAGATTCTTTCTGCGCATGAATAGCTGTCAGGCTGTAAGACCAAAAGAGCCTGAAAGAAGGAAATTTTGGAAATATGACCCTCTGCCAACCTGCTGTGGGAGGTGGAACGTGCTTCCAGCTGTGGAGAAGCCTGCAGCATAAGAGTGCACTTCCAAGGAAACAGTTTTGGAGGAAAGCTTTGGTAGAAGGGTTGTGTTTTCAGTTGTTCACCCTCAAAAGTGAATTAACAATTATAACTGCATATTTGACAGGGCATAAAGAATTACATGTGTTTGCAGTAATTAATTCCTTCTGTCTCCTTTTTTGGTTTTTTTTTGTTTTTTTTTTTCCTAAATGAATCCTTCAGTTTTTGCTGAAGGATTGTGACTGAAAAATGCAAGACCATTTCCCTTGTAAAAACTTAAAATTTCCTGTAAACTGGTACTCAGCTTCTAAAAGCCCCTTTTCCAGACTAGATATAAAATACACCAATAATTTAATCTTTTGCTTTCTAGAGGCTCCTGGGGTCGAACTTTTTCTGGAACTGCCTGGACATGACCACTTTTCATGTCCACTCATGGGAGGAGTGGAAGGTGGAGGAACTTGAATAAAAAAGGAATGGCAAAAGGGGTTAAAACCGAACTTAATGTCACAGTTTTGACTCTAAATTTACAGTAGTGTACCCAAGGGAAGTAATAATGAACAGTGCAAAGGCATTTATGTTTTTTGAAGTTACGTGGTTTCCAGGTGGTTAGAGTGGGTTTGTTACTTTTCTTTTTCTAGGGAGGTATCATTATATAGGGTAAAAACTCTTTCTTCTGCTTCTCTGAGGACTGTGAGGGCTCAGAACACAAAAGAGGAGGAACAGGACTATATATTAACTTAAAAATTTGAAACAGAGACCAATGTTTTTCATGCAGAGAAACAGTGGTTTTAAGTTATTCTGTTTCAATTTGAGTTTCACATGTAGAGTTTTAGGGAGGGCTTGACACTAGTGATGGTGGCCAAGTGACCTAATGAACATATTTTCTAGTAAAATTCCAGCTGCAATTTGTTGAAACTTAAATTGACCTTTCCCATCCACTGCTTTAAGAAGAAACTTGGAAAATGGATGTCCTGGTTTTGGCCTTTCTCTTGTTCCCATGAGCATTTCAGCAAGCATCCCTGATAAAAGCTGGGCTTTGGAGTGGATTTTCTGATGCCAGAAGTTGTTCAGTTGAAACTACACTGTGACTGGAGACTTATTTGAAAGGAAATGCTAAATGGCCCTAGATGTATATAGCCTAAAACCAGTTTCTGTTGATGTCCCTGCAGGATTTCCTGCCAGCCAGACCCAAGGCTCCAAGGGCACTTTGCAAGTGAGAAATTATCCTCAGATGCCCTTTAGCCAGCTTTAGTGGCCTCTAGGTGAGACTGAGTTCCCTCTCCAGTGTTAGTTTTGTCTTATTGCCCTGGTTGCCCCTCTCTGGGTTTTGTCACAGCCAGCATTTTGCAATCCAGTAAAAGGAACTCTCTTTTTTGTCGTGTTACTTGTATGCACCACGAGCAAGGAAGGAAAAGGAGGTAGGTAAATGTGGAGGGAACCTGTGTGCACTCTGCTTTAGGCTGGAGAGACAAAACTCTTGGGTTTCAGACCTCAGGTCAAGAAAAACTGTGCTATGTTCTTTTTGATATGGGCTCATTTTGGACAGAAAGGGAAGCAGGCAGGAAGGAGACACAGGATGAGACTCATATTAAATTATTTTGAACTCTTTAAATCAAAATTGTCAGCTTGGTTTCAGTTGTTGTAAAGGCTGATTTTATTTTTCTTCTTTACATAAAGCTATTTTCGGGGGTTTTTTTCAGACAACATTTGAGTGTAGCAGGTCAGGCCTGGCACATCAGATTTCTTTTTAATGGGGAAAAAAAGGTGTTGAGCTATTGCAGGATTGTCAAAGGAATGTTCCAGTTAAAAGGAGATTGGCATCAACCGATTTAAGTTTTCCAAAATGAACAAGATAAACAGCTGACTCTTCCTTTATGAGAGCTTCTCTTGATTGTTGTTCTGTACTCATGTGTTCTCTGTGAATGCATTAGATTTGCATTGATGTACTCAGACAAGCTTGTTAGAATTTTATCTGGTGCACTAGCCATACCACAAGACACAAGTAACATTTTGGACATCTCTGTTCCAAGCAAACAGTGATTCTGTACACCTCCTAGTCATATTTTAATCCTCATTTCATGTGCTAGTGGTGGGGTTTAAATGGGCTCATTTTTCTTTCCTGTGGAATCCTTTTGGTAGGTAAAAAAAATTGTTTAATATCCTCTAACTAAACCATGAAAACAACCTAAACATGATGCAAAGGACATTAAAAGGTTTTACTTTACCGAAAGGAAAGGTTTTGCTATAATCTCTGAGTTTGGGGGTGTTTTATTGTTTCTCAACTAATGAAAAGAGACATGTTTCTCATAAAAGCAACTGTACGTGGACCAATTAAATCGGACAGTTTTGCTTAAGTTTTCCGGAAATGAAAACAGAAAAGAGTTTCCATCAGGAACATCTAGCCCATAGTGTCCATCAGAAACATCTTGTAGAGATGTTCAGACTATTCAGACTGCAGAACTTTCAGACTTTACTTTTCCTGCTAGTACTCTGTCCCAGTTATGTGAGGATTTTTTAGATCCTACCAGCTGACAATGTCATCTCCTACCTGCCAATCCATAAATGTCAGCAGTAGTCTGCAAAAGGCTGACCCACAGACCTAGTGGCACAGAAAGACCTTCCCAGTACACAGACTATCCAAGTAGTGAGAACTTACCAACTTTTAGGTCTAAACATTCACATTTTACTGTTGGGGGTCTTGCTTCTTGCTTCTCAGTCAGAGAGCTGGTCACAGCTGTAGATACATTACTGCTAGTGCTGCTGTTGAGTAGGCTGCAGGGAAGATCAGATCTGGGATAAAGCTGTTCAAAAGCTGCATAATTACACTGGAATATAAAATGTGTTGCAAGGTTTGATAGGCTTGTGATGTTTAAGAGAAAGGAGACATAGCAGCTGAACTCATCTGTCACTGTAGGATGTTGGGAAAAAAAAAAAAATCTCTGTGGTTTGGTGTTGCATGAAGGGCTCTTTTGAAAACCGGGTATTATGGCTTTTAGCTGCCACCCATCTGCAGTTCTGCACTGGCACAGAGATGAATGAAGTAGATGGGGAGCTGGTGCAGTGAATGATGCTAATTGCTAGCAAATCTGAAAGGGACTGTGTCGTGCAGCCATTACCATTGTGGAGAGTAGACTCAGCTACCCAGGACATCCCTTCCAGAGCAGGTCTCTTACAGCTTCCACTGCAAGTACAGAGTAATACTCCCTGTGTTAAAGGTACTGTTACACTGAAGCTGTTTCAAAGCCTGGTTTCTACACTTGCCTGCCTTTTTTCCTGCTGTTGTTTTAAAACATTGTCACATAAGGCTCCAGAGAAGAAAAATCTGCAAATAGTGAAGGATTCAAGATTAATTAATTTCAATGAGACATTTTTGAAAGCTCCAGCAGTCGGTAGTACCTCATCTTAAGTGTTGTCAGTGATCAGTAAAGGTCAGATCTGTCCTTTCTGTGTGTGTATGAGGGAGGATGAGATACAAGTACCTACCAAGAATGTATCTGAACAGAGGCACTAGAAATTAAGTGTACACTATTTTCAATTAGGATGAAAATTTCCTTCTGTGATGATTCTGTTAAAGAAAGCTTCCTTGCAGAATTTTTAATCAGGGATTTCAAAAGAGGAAGAGTATGGATACTGTAAGAAGCCCATAGGAAGGAGATTTAAATTGGTAGAGTGCTTTGAAAGTACCTACAATTTGTTTTTTAAAACTATTGCAATTCTCATAAAATTAAGGGGTGGCACTTCAGCTTGTCACATTATTTTCCTTCATTGCTAACAGACATATAAACAGCAGAAATTGTTTCTTCTGTATGAAAAATGGATGTTCTTATGTAATTGATCATTCTGTAATCTGTTTGCCTATGTGCCCATCCCAGAAAAGAAGTAGTAGTAAAGCTGTAGGATATATCTGTAGTGATCTGTTCAGGTTCTTACTTTGTCTCAATAAATGCATCAGCCCTGTCCACAGAATATTTACTACTGCTGGTGCCACACCATCAAGAAAGACTACATCCATAACCCGATGGAGTCTGGGAGATTGAAAAGCATGTTCTTTGCTTTTAAATTGGGATTCTTTACAGTCTTTGAGAAGTTGGTTGGGCTCCATGATTTTGGGGTTTTTTCTCTTGTTACAAATTTGTCTACAGCTTAATTGCACTTAACTCAATCTTTATCTCTTGAGCTACAGTAAGTAGATAAACCCATGTCCTGAGACAACATATAGCTAAGCTGTTGAAATCAAATCAGGTTAGACAGCCTTGTAAAGTTCAAAAGCATATTTTCTTTAACAGTTCTGTGCTATTTGTCAAGTATTCTCTGTTTTTACAGACTTGAAAGAATTAACCTTAAGCCTAAGCAGTGCACTTTGGTCCAACATCTCCCAGGTTTTTTGGGGACATGTACCTGACAGTCCTGTGAGCATGTGGCAGGAGACTAGAAATGGTCAATTTCTGCAAGTCCACAGTGTGAGCTGCTGGGAGGGACACTGATGTCACCATGAGGTGTCAGAGGGCAAAAAGAAAAAGGTGTGATGTGCAATGTTAGGGTCTCTGCACGTGTCTGCTGTTTGTGGGCAGCCCGTGGGTAACGTGGGGGATGCTGAAGGGCGTGTGGATGGAGGACCATGGAATGCTGTCCTACTGTGCTCTGACTTCTCAGGCACAGTGGTCCTACAGCTGTGCCCTGCTTCAGGCACTGGAGCTGCTGCTGCTGCAACAGAGTCAAGCCCGTTCTCAGGCACATTGTTTCCTTCTGTTCTTCCCCTAATGTAAAAATTAAACTTCAAAGCTGGTAACTGTTAAAAGTTGTATTTTGCTAGTGATGGCAGGAAAAATAACTTATATGCAGGTTCCTCCACCAGCTCTGTGGGGTTTTTCTCTTCTGTCTTCATGATAGTGTGTATTTTTATATATATATATTTAATGAGAAGGACATCCCTGGATGAAATTTTTATTATGGGCATTTCTAATGGAATTGAATTTCAGCCAAGGTTCACTGTCCCCAGCATGCATGATGAGGAGGGAGTTCCTACGAACACGCACAAAATTAAATCCCACAAAGTTCTGGGCTAACAACTTGCCCCTTCATCCTGGGCATGGGCATGGTCTTGGCATCTCAGGTGGAGCCCAATGTTTTTAGCAGCATTGGATAGGAAGGCATGACCATGTGTGAGAGATGGGGGGAAGAGACGCACACTCTTTGTTCAAGTAATTCCACCACTGTTGAGCTCTTCAGCCACCTCCTTGTGCGTTTGCTCATTAAATTCTCTAATATATGCTCAGGTATTTTTGTGACATCTTTGCTCAAGGATGTTTGGTATAACTCCACTGGAGAGTTCAGTATCTGATTCCTCAGTACTGTGCTTTGCTGGTGACCTGGGGTTTTTGAGAGCTTATGTGGTAGAAGGTATTTAAAGAGAGAGATTGGAAAAATCATGCACATGCTGCCATGACAGACAAACTCAGGCAGACTTATGTGAGCTTTTCCAACCCCCTCATTCAAAAATAAGCAGGAGTTGTCTTTGAGAAAAGCTGTTGTTCTCTGTTATAGCTGTGTGCATACTTGTAATTGAGGAAGCAGTTCATAGTGATTAGGCAGAAATATGGGGGGTTTTGTTTGTCACAGCAGTCTTAGGTTATACATCAAGTTCTCAGCATAAATTTCTCCTGGGGGATTTTCACTGTCTAGTAGCCACCTTGCACATGACCTGAAGAGGGAGTGAGACATTTCTAACACCTTATGAAGACCTGCGTGTCCACTTCCATGTCCTAGTCTCATTCTTTGCCCATGGTGGGTTGCTTTTCTAAGCACCAAGCGCTTTCTGGCATTTCCCTGCAGTCCTGAGGAGGAGCAATCTCAGCTGGCTTTGTGCAGCTGCTTTCTGCCACGGAGTTCCCCAAGGAGAGGTCACAGCTCTGCAGCATGATCAGGTTTTGGAAACCACTATCTTACCTTGAGACTTCTATTTTAATGTTGTATCCAGCTGGGGATACCACTGCAGCATGATTGCCCTGAGGGATTTGTGTGGTGGATTTTGGGCAGTTCATCTCTGAATCACCCCTTCAGAGGATGTTCTTCCTGATGTTCCTTAGGAGCACAAGAACTGAAATTTCTCTCACCATAACACTCTTGCTAATTCAGTCCAGTATCTGAGTGAGGCTGTTATTTGCTTCTTCCAGGCTTGCTGGAAGCAGAGCACACTGCTGACACAGGTTTTAAAATATAGATAAGGAAGTTCAGTCTCAGTAGCAGTCCCCAGGATAGCCCATGGAAACTGAGATGCACAAAATTAAATCGTGGGATTATACTGCTTGGATGTAAAAGTCTCTTTATTCTGCCAGCCTGCCAATAGGCTGTGTGTTGTACAACACACACTAGTGCATACAGCATTTAGCTCTGCTTTTGTCTCACATCTGCTGTCCCTTCAGAGTTTTGGATGGCTGGCAACGTGAGTAAAGGTGTTTGCTGGCAATGTGAGTAAAGGTGTTTGTCTCTCCACATGTCTCTCCTTGGCTACTGGAATAGTCCTTGCAAGATCCCTTACACGCCATTAACATGACAAAGCATGTTTTTTCTGTAACTTTTCTCACTTCATGCTCATTGTTTTGCAGTAACACCAGGGAGCGCTGGTCATTCAGCAGCTGCTAAGGGAACCAAGTAAATGGTCCCCATACCACAACATCTGATGTTTTAGATGTATAACAGCATGGTTACTGCAGGGAGAGCTTGCAGGTGTTGAATGCAGTAATATATTACCAAAGGTAGCTAAGTTACTTGAAAATCAAACCTGTCATGTACATGCCGCCCTGTGCTTCAGTGTTTTTTTAATCTTTCCCCTTCTTATGGGAGATGTCATTTTCTGGTTTTCAATCCAGGACATGAATAATTTTGCATGATCTAAATAATAATAATTGTACCACTTGGTACATTGAGTACAATACTTCCATGTTTACTTATGAAATTCCTGATCAGAAGAACATGATGTCCTGACCAGAGGTGCACCTGGTGCAGTATTTGGGCACTGAGGATGGCCTGTGGTGGACGGTAAAGGAGGGTGTGCAGCAGCATCCCACTGTCCCTCTCTCCTTCCAGGCAGTGGGAAGGCCTGGAGGGAGAAAGGAAAAGCAGTTTTGCAAAGGTGTAAAGGGCTGGATGCCCTGTTGTGAAGGAAGAAGAGTGGTTCTTGTCTGTCAGTGGAACAAGATGAGAGTGTGGGACTTGAGGTATGGGGTCAAAGATGGAATAAAACACTTTGTAATGAATAAAATGCAATAGGTGGCATCCCCGCCTGTGGCATGGGGTTGGAACTGGATGATCTTTAAGATCCCTTCCAAGCCCAGCCTCTCTATGATTCTGTGAAGACCAGATGTACAGATAAACTGTGAAGGACCTTCAGTGTGAGGATGAGCTGATCCAAGAGCATAAAGTGCAAGAGATGACTCCATTGACTGTTCTGGTAATCTTTGTGACCAAATTCTGACTGAGTTTCCAGTGGGAAAGAGGAAAGACTAGTCATGTAAAAAGAAAAAGATGTTGCAGTATCTAGGCCACAGAAGGAGTTTCCCTGCTGGTCCCAGGGCAGGAACATGATGAGTATGACCTATAAGAGTAAGAACAAAGAGGAAATTATACTGAAAGCAAAAATATTAGATTTACTTGTGTCATCCGTGGCAGAGGCATGTTTGCTGTATAACAGAGAAGGTTGGCAGCTCCCCACTAAGACAGCTGATCAAAAGTTTCCAAAATGTCAACCAGTCTCTCACAGAGAGGAGACTGATCTCCAAAGTGTTGACTACTAAAATAATGCTAATACGTGCTGTGAATTTCAAAGGCTGAGTGTTCTGATTCCTGGGTAAAATCCCAAGGACTTAGTATATACTCATTAAAGATAGATATACATATATATATATATAATGGGAAAAAAGATTTTCAACTTTTCCAGCCAGCTGGACATAACTGCTTCCATACAATAACATCTGGTATGTGTTCTGATCTTTTTTTGCTCAGCTTTCTGCAAATGTGTTTGCTGTCTGCTCCCTTTCTTATATAACTTTATTTGGACTTTATTTTTTTTTTTCCTTTCTTTTGGAGAAAGCATTTGGGTGCTGATGCTTTCTGCACTCTCTCTGAAAATGAGTTTATTGCTCTTGCTGAAGCACAAAATGTCTTCTCAGGTAACTGGTGTTAAAGTTTATTGCTTAAGTACAACATACTCCAAATTGGGCTTCAGAAAATTGGTTATATTACTAATAATTTCTCCAAGCTTGGCTTTAGATACTGAGCTGTGTGATGATGGTAGCCCTTCATACTGCAGGATGTTTAAAGACAAGGAACTGTGTGCTTGGCTGTTTTTCATCAAGAGGTGCTGTATATTATATATATATATCCTAAACCATGTATCCTAGAGAAAGATGAAGGGAAGAAATTTTGTTGCCCTTTTATTCAGTAGTAAGGAAAAAAATCATGTTTACTTTGGGAGAGCCTCCAGGGTATTACATCTTATCCAGACCCATCTCTCACGCCTCTCAACCACTTAGGGGTTTGGTACAGGTAAACATATTTTTGAAGTGTCTTCTTGAATTAATCTTGCCAGGTCATGGCATGTGGTTCTTTCCCTGTGTGCTGATGTCTGTGTATTCTTTGCAAAATGTTTTAGACATCATCTGCTTTACCTCCTGGAAGAAGTTCTGTTGCCATTAGTGCATTCACAGAGCTGTGGCTTGTTATTTGCAAAAGAGACTCTAACCTTTCCTTCCAAAAGCAGTTACCACACTCAAGTACTTGTTCCCCTTGCTGCTCAGATAAATCTCCCTTTGATTCTAGGGAACAGCAATAAAATATTTCCCCAGTGCTCTGTTCTCAATCGTAGCCAGCCAAACTTCTTCATCTGTTTTATTAGCCTCTGTCTACAGAAGGACTGCATTAGTAACAAGGGGTTTTATAACCCTTTCTCCTCAAACATATCCACACTGTTTCTTTTGCATTAGAGATTTTATAGGCATTTTTTAACATGTATTTTATGTTATGTTATGTTACTGCAGTTATGGCCCGTTCTAAAGTGTTACAGTTCTCAAGATTATATGGAAGGAATTTGAGCCTTGTAAAATGATCCAAGGAGGAGTATGAGATTGTTAACTTGAGAATAATTTTAACAATCAGTAATATTTTTAAAAGAAGGGGTCTTAGTGATAAATTTAATTGGTATTGTTGTGAAAGGAGTTGCCATTCAAGGTAATAATTTCATAAGATGTTCTTCCTCTTAGACTATGAACAGCAAAGTGATGCAATGGCAAAGCCACAGTAGGAGGAAACAATAAACTCTGCAATGGTAAAGTGCATTCTTAGGCAGACAAAGAAAAAAAGAGTACTCTTGATGTGTCTCTCTCATAAATCAAATGTGATGAATTGTGTCCTGATTGTTCTTTTACTGGAAACAAAATCTGAATAGCACTGCTTGCATTGGCATTCTTCTGTGGCTTCAAGCTGAGAAAATGTGTTTTGATAAAGATCCCATATCAGTGCCTCTAGTGACTCTGGATATATTTTCTGATCAGGTCCTCAAAGCTCTAAGAGATGGTGACATTTCTGGTTTCTTATGAAACAAAATCCTTCTGGACACATCTGAATGTTTTCTTAGAAAAAGTGAGCCCTAGACTGGAATAAGGTTCATGGTAATGCATGTATTTTAGATACTTGTGTAGATCTGGGAGCATGACTAACACCAGGGATTTCATGTTTTTGTTTAAGTCTTCCTTCTGCAAACTGAAGAGTTCTGAAATAAGGTATATTTTACTGCGGTGAGGATGTAAAAGAAGCAGCAGTATTTCTCTGCTTATTCTCTAATGGGTGTAATAGCAGAGAGCTGCCCAAAGGTCTGGAAAAGGGAAAAAGTGCCATCTTAGACAAACCTTATATATATATTTAATGCTAAGAAGCTTTTGTTGTGAACATTTTAGTGTGGTCTCATTTTTCTGCTAATTTCCTGGATGTAAATTGTTTATTGACATTTGAGCTCAGTTGTGGGCTTTTACAGCTTGTTTAGTTTGGGGGAAATCTCAGCTTCTGAGGCAAGCAGGGGCAATTTTGGAAAAGCCCCATGGCACTGTCTATGTCCTAGGGGCATCAAAGGAGAGTATGGGATGTGGCCTCCTCAGGAGGAGCACAGTGGTGAGCAGGAGTGAGGCCTCCATGAGTGCAAAGTCCCAACAGTTTCATCAGCTTGTTTCTGACCCTTGAGTGCGTCATTGCAAATGCATCTCTGCTGGTGCCATGCCTGTATGCTTGAGAGAGGAATGGGTTTGTAAATGCATTTTCATTCACTGTTCAATGCTTAGCTCCCTCCCAAGCCTCTTGCAAGCAGTATCAAATTCTTAGAAGCCCATTGTCTGACCTCTTTCTTTTGGAATATTTATTAGTGTACAACAGCTACAGACTTACACCAATGGTTACGAATAGCAGCAGCAGTAGTTAACTGTTACTAGTGTGCAATCTTACTGTTTTCAAAGCACCAGAGTAATTAGCTATTTTTATCCTTGTTTGATTGCAGTAATATTCAATGGTAAGCATCACTTGAGGAATTTTTAAAGAGGTAAGGGCTGTAGCACCTTTGTGTAGGCCACTTCCAAATCTACGTGGTGATACTCTTCCTGTGCTAGTGTAATTGATTTTAAATAATATTGGCTAGAGGAGGAGTTTGGTTGATTTCACCTCTCAAAAGAATGTGTGTCAGGAAATACAAGTGAGTGGAAAAGTCTGTCTGGACAGGCAGCATGCTGTGGTGTATTATGTTTCACTGACATGAGAGGAATGTGGCAGGGAGGTCTACAGTTCCCTGCTGTAGGCACTAACACTGGCTGGAAAGCAGCTTGGGATGTGCCTTTTGCCTCATTAAGCAAAAGGCTTTCTGCCCGTAGCAAAAAGTGCTGTAAAACACAGTGGAAGGATGATAGTGTGTGTGGTTAGACAGGGTTGCCAATTTCAAGTATCTAAAATCACAAGTCAGATATTCCAACATAAAATCTGTCTAGAAAATAGAGATTTAATTTTTAAAACACTTTGTTTCCTTTTTGCCTCTTAAGCTTCATTTATTTTTAAGTGAAAGCTGAGATCTTCACTGAAAGTTGAGATCCTCATCTGACTTCAGAGCCTTAAGAAAAACAGCAAATTACAAAAAACTTCCAAAAGGGTCACAAAGATTGTAAACAATGAGTCAAGCATCTTCTGTAGAAGCTGTGTGATTGTATAAGCTTTGTCATTATAAGTAGGATCTGAAAGGCAGGGATGCAAAACGCAGGCTAAGCTCCTGGCACTTGCTATGTAGCTGAGGTTTGCTTACCTTTGACAAATAACAGTAACTGTGCTGGCTTGTGTTATTGAGCAGCCAGCCAAAAAAAAAACCCAACGAAACAAACCACCACAGTCTGGCAGACCTGTGATGTGTGGGGGAGCTATGGTGAGGCAGTTTGTAGACCTTGCAGACAGAGTTACCTACAGCTGATCTGTGTCTGGTGTAATTTCTGCACTTTCCCAGAGTTTTATCCGTGTGTGTTGGGGTCAGTAGCAGGACTCCTGTTTACAGGAGCCAGCAGGTAATGCTGAGGGATGCATTAATTTCTTTATGTTGCCTACAGCTTCCAAAGAAATGTCAGTACTTCTCTGAAAGGGAAGGATAAGCATGGTGATGGCCAAGTTATTCTTACTCTGCCAAAGCTGTAGTTATAGGATTTTGAACTGCTGCACTGGTAGCAAGCAGGGAGGGTGGAATGCTTCAGTTTCTAGACACTATCAGTGCTGGAAAAGCAATGCCAGAGCATAGGCATGGGCACTTTTAGGATCGTTCCTTGTTCCTGCCAACCTGCACTTCAGTTCCAGAGAAGACAAACTACAAAGTCCACACTTTGCAAAGACTAAGAATCAAGAATTTGAATAACTGTATAGGATTTGTAAAGTAAAACTTGAGTTTGCTGTTGGAGCGCGTGTGCTGCTGTACCTCCATCAGATACTAGGTAGGTGAACTGCAGATCTGGTCCTGTTCTCTCTGCCTGTCTTGAACTCAGTTGAGATTTTTTTCTGTTGTGCAACCCTGGAAGAAACAACAATTCTTGAAATAACATTTCAGCATTATTAAACACTGCTCTTTGGATGCTCTGACATTTGGTGTTGGCAGCTCTGCCTGCCTCTTCAGCATGCATCTGGCTGTCACTATTCAGCCAGTCCTTTTCTTCTGCACAGCTAGTTCAGATGGAAAACACCTTGGCTTGCAAGAGTGCTCCAAGTGGCTGTTCAACATGGCTAAACCTCAGGAGCTCTGCCTTGCAAATATAAACTTGCTCACAAGCATAATTTTCATTGTTTTTAAGAATCCTATTAATTATAGAGGAATGATAAATAATCCAGTGCTCTGAAAGCACATTATTCTGACACAGGGAGCTGTTAACACTAAAGATGATGCTTTAGGTGTTGGAGGTGTATGAGATGCTCTGAGGTACTCTAGGATCTATCAGCCCACCTGAATGAAGGTTCAATGTCACTGAAGGCCACTGAAGTCTGCAGAATGTATCATTCAGCTTGTAAATACTTCCCCCACCTCCGGTGGAAACATTAATAGTCAGAAGCAATGCCTTGGAATGTTTACTAATGTCATATTGAAAGGGCAGAAAAAAGATAGAAATGTAAAGATGTTGTGTGCATTAATTATTTATCTTGCAATCAAGAAAGTATAAAAGTAATCCATGGTGAAAACTGGGAAGAATTGTGAAGGAAAACACCGACTCTTTCAGTTTGAATAATGCAGATCCCATTCAAGCTTTCTCTGCAGAACATGAGGTCTAATCCCAGCACAAGTAAACATATGTGGGGGTTTTTCTTATAAAAGATTTAAAAATCATGCTGCTCTTGAGAGGTGACTAATTGTGCTCACTTAGCTTCAAGTGAATAATTAAATTGTGAGGAGTTATTATTTTCCTGGCTCTTCTGTCATGTTTCTTATTTATTCTTAAATATTCAACTTCTAGACTTTTAGCATCCATCAGGCTCTGCTTCTATTGTCTGAAAAACATAATATGCAAAGGAAAAACTGCCACAGATTTAAATACCTTGTATTGTTACAGTATAAATACCGTCTTTGTAATTAAACCACTTGAAAATACGAACCATCAAATTTTTCTCTCAGGGACTCAGCCACCTATGAGGGTTTTGTGCCTTTGAAAATCTCCCTAGTGTGCTTTGCTTCCCTGATTGTTCTTGGAAGAAAATAGGCTTTTAGTCCTTTAAAATCTGTTGGCTTTATTTGCTGCTAAATATACACACGTTAAGTATTGTGGGATCAAAACCAAACCAAGTTGCTCTTCCTAGGATGTGATTTGCAGTTTGGCAGATGTCAACAGTACAACTCTTAGTGTATTCGGGGTCTTGGTGCATTAAGGTAGATCCCTTTGGCCCAGATCAAGAACCTGCAAGGTATCTTTAAATCAGAGGAAAGAGTGATTTTAAAGAGACTAGAAAAGGGTGGAGAGAAGCCACTTGAGAAGGCAGGTAGCCTGGTCCAAAGTTCTGCATTTGTTTCGTCCTGGTCCAATGCCCATGTTCCTCCATTAGACTGGACAGTGCCTTCTCAAAAATGTCCTCTGAGATTCTGTCACTTAATGAGGGTTTGGGCAGATTTTTTTCCTGGTAGGAATGTTTTCCTGATGGCTGAGTTGCTCTGCAAGGTGCCTGTGACACTGTCATTAACTTGCTGTCTTTGTGGGGAGAGTAGGATGATGCCAGGCTAAGGAAGTGAAAGGGGATGGGGATGGCAGTTCCCAGGTGGTGGGAGGAAGTTCATCAAGGACCTGGCTGAAAAGACCTGGGAAGATTAGGAGAAGAAAATGTGTCTTGGTTTGGAAAGACAGGTATCTGACAGGGAAAGCTGGAGTTTCCCTTAGAATGGAGAATGTAAACCCCTCACTCCCCCCAAATTATAATTTTGCAATTAAGGGCTTTCAGGCAAAGATTTGGGAATAGGAATAACAGTTATTTACTAGGAATATTAATAATACAAATGTAGTGGAAAAGCAAAAGCACCCAACCAAACCAGCAAACAAACAACAATTTTGGAAAACCCTGACAGAGTCAGAGCTACAGCCTGACACCCTGTTGGTCAGGGTGTTGGAAGCAGTCCAAAAGTGAGTCCTCCTGGAGTGGCAGAGGTGGTTCTGGTGGAGTAGAGATGATCCTGTAGAACAAGGGTCCAGTGGTGGTGAGAAGGGTCCAGTCTTCCTCCAGGAATCGGGTGAAGCTGGATGCTTTCTGTGTTCCTGTGTCTCAGTTTTATCCAGGTAGGAATGGTTGGCTCCCCCCACTGGGTGGAGCATCTCACAATAGGATGATGTAATGTGGACAGTCTATTTTGGGGATGTATTAATGGTCCATTAGCAGAAAGTATCCCCCTGGAGGTAGGACCGGTGGTAACAGAGATAAGAAACACTGCCCTACAGAGTTTGGACAGTTGGCCTATTATCAGAAGGCATCCACCCACCTCCTCCCACAGTAAAGAAGAACAATTCTCCAACTGCTTTCAGCAGATGGAATAGAATACACACTTTTTGGTTCCATAACCCAAGACAAAATGTTACCCATCCAGGCTCCTTTTCATCATGTTTTTCACTATGAAAGGCTTGAATTTTGGGATATTTTTGAAGTGTTTCAGAGAGCTATTGAGTAAGAGCAAAGTTTGTAATCTAATCACAGTCTCATTGGTGGAGAGACCTCTGGGTTCCACCTACAGAACTAAAAATCAGTAATATGTTAACAGAAAGACATGACCTTTTCCTGTCTTCTCTCCCCTCACAGATGAACAGGAGCCAGCAGTCAGCAGTGATTCAGATATTTCATTGATTATGGCAATGGAGGTTGGACTGTCCGATGTGGAGCTTTCCACTGATCAAGACTGCGAAGAGGTGAAATCTTGAAAAACAGAGATCCAGCACTAAACTCCAGGGGAGGGTCACAGGTAGGGACTGAGCCAGCTTTCTAGGATTTGGACCAGTCATGCACATGCCTCCAGAGCACTGTCACTCCTGCACACTCCATTCTGAGATGGTCATGAAAAGCAATAGCAACTGTTGTGTCTGCCTGGATGAGGTTTCATCATCTACACACCTTGGTTGGGTTCACACGGGAGATGGACGCTTCCAGCTTACCCACGTGCTCAAGAGCCATCGTGGAACTCTCCAGGGGCTCCTAAACATGCAACTGAAATGACAGCTTGAGTGTTTTCTACACTTGTTCAATCAGATTTTTTTGTTGGGTTTTTTGAAAAGGCATTTGTTTATTTTATTTGTTTGTTTATGGTTTGTTATGGACGGACACTCTGTTTTTATTGACTGACCCCAGCTTTTTCAAGAGTTCAGTCCAGAAATCTGAATTCCCTCACTGGTCACTTCATGATCCGACCAGGATTTGTCATTGCCTTGTTGTTTCTGCATGAATTACATGTGGCTGGCTTCAGAAGGATGATGCACCAGCACCCTGCATTAATGTAACACCTGCTTTCATTAAGTGGAAGGCTTGGAAATGGTATATTCTGAAGGCTTTTATTTGTAAGAGAGCTCTGAATTAGCAGAAATTTGGGTAAAAAATGACATTAGTCTGTCTTAGAGCTCTGTTCTACACAAGTATTGTACAATGGGAAGGAGAGAAAGAAAAGCTTAAAGCTCCGTCCATGTAGTCCTGTCCTGCATTTAGCTATTCACAGGCATCAGTACATTAGTGTCCTTCCTTCAAGTGACAGTTCAGTAGCTGGAAAAAAAGATCTAGCATAACATCATTTCTTTTCTTAATTTTACAGACCAAAACCAGATCAGTGAGCTAAAGGAGCATCTGAGAGGTTTCAGGAGGCTGCTTATTAACAGTTCTGCATTAAGTGAGTGACAGTACTCTTACAAAGGGGCTGGAGATGCTGCTATCAGTGTCAGAAATTGTTAAGGGAGCAAGAGGCAGCTGTTTGAAATGTTTAATTCCTGGTTTGCTTTGGGTCTTTTCCCTTAGTGTGTTTCATTTCTTACATTTTGACAGCATTTTTTGTCTGCTTGTTACCTAACAGGAGCTCAGGTGGTTTATTGCCCTCCAGAGTCCCTGTCAGTGTTGTTGGAAGCATAACAGAATATTTGCAATTTCTATACAGGTAAATATACCAAAATATATTGGGGAGGCAATTTGAAAATAAAAGAACTAACATAAATCAAAACACCTAAATAATAATGAACTGACATAATATTTTATTTCGTCCTGAGCTCTGCTTTCCAGGTAAGAGCTCATTGTTAATTGTTCAGTGTATGATTTGGGTTTTCAGTCAAAATACTCAACTGTGAAGAAGCTTACTGTTACACAAGAGCACATAGTTTCTGTTGAGAGTCAGATGATTTGAATCACATTACTGCCTCCTGAGTCAGTCTACAGAATCAACAATTCATCTTACATTGAAATTTCATGCAGAGGTCAAACATTTTGACTTGGCTGTGTCATGGCAGCATCTCAAAATGCAACTGCTGGGCCTCACTGCATTTAATCTCCTTGTGGATTTACTTGTTAAATGTGAAAACCAGCTTCCAGCCAAAATTTGTGTTTGTCAGATTTTATTCAGGAACAGATGTGTTTAGAACTATCCCTAAAATTTTGGCAGACTTGCTTCTTTAGTATAGAAAGAAGAAAAAATGTTCTCCATGCTCTTTTGTCCATTTAGAACTAATTAAACATCTAGTTTAATTTTGTTTTATGTTCTTAGTCCCTAAATTGTGGGGTCATCTTGAGGTAAAGGTTTTAAACTGAAAAGAGGGCAGCTTTAGATTAGAGATTAGAAATAAATTATTACTGTGAGGGTGGTGAGGCACTGGCACAGGTTGCCCAGAGAAGCTGTGGATGCCCCATCCCTGAAAGTGTTCAAGGCCAGGTTGGATGGAGCTCTGAGCAACCTGGCCTAGGGAAATATGTCCCTGGCCATGGCAGAGGGTTTGGAACTAGATGATCTTTAAGGTCCCTTCCAACCCAAACCATTCTGTGATTCTATGAAAATGACCCATAAATGTGCTGTTACCTTTTTAGAAGCCATTGGAATGAAAGTTTTTTTTCAATTAAATAGATAGAGGCAGTTGGAAATCTTGGTTAAAAAAGAAAGTTACAGACTGTCCCAGAGGGTACACTATGTCAGTCTTGACAATATTTGTGGTTCTGTAATCTTGTTTTCCGTATTCTTTTATGTCTTCTCTATTTCTTGCTACTGCGGGAAAGGCCTGACACATCAATGTTGAAATTGACCCCTACACACAAGAGTTTGCACAAGGTACTGCATCAGCTCCACTGATAATGCTGTAAATAATGCTGAAATGGGATTTAAGTGGTGCTCACATCGAATTTTGACCAAGGAATGAAATTCATTTCAAACAACTGCAGGGGAAGGAGTGAGGCCGGTTATATCCAGTAAGGGCTCCCTATAGAAACTCCACACACTGGTACAATTTCTTCTCCACCACTGGAGCCTGAGTGCTACATGTCACAGGAGCATCACAAACACCATGTCCAAGTTGTCAGTGATCCTTTCACATGTGCACACAGGCAGAGAACTCCTGGCCAAACTGTTTGGCTTTCAGAGGAGCTGTCACAAAGTCTTTGTTTTATTTCATGAACTGAATTAAGCTGATCTCAATGGATAGATTGACCAGTTAGCAGTTGCCATAGCAGAACCACCCATGGCACAGCAGAACGAGCAAAGTCTGTGGAAATGCCAGAGAGGAGGGGACACTCCCAGCTGATACTGAGCTGGGTCCTTTGCCCAGCAAAATCATTAAAGGGAGCTGTGCTCAAAAAGGCATCACAGATTTGTTAATTCAGACCCTGCACATATTTCTGAGAGTTAACGAGGAGCTTTGTAGAGGTCTCGCACTATGCACACACTTTTCCTAAATATCCCATATTAGATCTGGTCCCTCAGGGTCCACGGGTGGCCACTGGCAGAGGCAGGGTGCCAGACTGGGTGAGTGGTTTTGACATATCACCAATTAGAGATATGCCTTCTGGAAGAGGCATCCTAGCAAATCTGGGTCAGGAATCTTTCTCCCTTTGTTTTCTCAGTTCTACCTGCAGGTTCACTCAGGGGAGATGTTGTTCCATCCCTGTCCTCAGGTGTTCTGCAGCTCTGAGCACTGTTAAGTAATGGTGAGGGCAAAGCCAGGTTACACACCACTGAAGCCTGAACTTAGGAAAGCACTTGAGTCAAGGTTTTATTCCGTCCTTCTTCAAAAAAACACTTCTGATTATTTTTGGACTTGTACCAAAATTGCATTATTTTCAATAGGTCTTCTATGAGCATGATTAAGCCCCTGTGTCAAAAGGAAATGTTTTCCTAAAGCTCGACCTGACTGACAATAATCTTTGCATATATAACCTGTGAACTACCTTGGGAATTTGAGGTGCTTCATAAACGTTAAGACCCCTGCTGTGTGTTTGTAACATGTATGAAAGCCTTAATTCTCTGTCTCTGCA
The DNA here is from genome assembly GCA_027886175.1 of Phylloscopus collybita. Taxonomy (NCBI): domain Eukaryota; kingdom Metazoa; phylum Chordata; class Aves; order Passeriformes; family Phylloscopidae; genus Phylloscopus; species Phylloscopus collybita. Next base: position 9,354,887 of record JAJNNQ010000130.1, read on the forward strand.
TGCCCCTGCACACCTTGGTACTGCTGCCTGCTAACTTGGGCATTAAGTAGGTGTTCAGCTGCTGGGGACACAGTACTGGCTGTTCAGAAGGGAGAGCAGCCTTTAGCACACAGCCAGGAAAGAACAAAATCCTCTAGAGCCCTCTTAACCAGCAAGTGTTCGTGGATACAATTCTGCAGGCTGGCGCCATGGCTCAGCCTGGGGAGCATCTCCTGTGCAGGGGCAGTGGTCAGGGGATTGTGTGGCTCCCAGGAAAAGGCACTCTTGTCATTAAGCTGGTCCTGTGCCCCTGCCAGAAAATTCCTATCTTGTCATCTGAAGCACTTTTCTCTTCTTTTCCATCAGCAAGTTGTAGGTGGGAGAAGCATTTCCCTTAGTGAGGCTCATCATCACTCAGGCTGGGTTGCAGGATAAAACTTGGTGAGACAAAAACTGCAGACTATACTTGGATTTTCTTGGGTTTCACTAAGCTGCCTTCCCAAAGGTCTGTTCAATAGGTAGGATGTGTAGAAAGATATGCAGGCAGAATTTTGCACTCACAAACGACCTGATGTGTGCATGCAGATGTGCAAGGCACCAGGTCTACATCCTCTCCCCACAGCTCACCTGTTCTGCTGGGAATACAGATCTGGCACTTACTGAGGGTTAGGGGTTTTTTTGTTTTCTGACTGCTCTAGAGCCTCTAAACCAGGATCAGGACTATCATAGCACTGCAGTTTATCCTTTAAGCACTCTGTAGAATTAAATTGACATCTATGCATATAAAAGTGCATTGATGTGAGTATGGAAACTGTACTGTTGTCAAATCAGAAGCAGTTGTCATTTTTCAGCCTTTTATTTGAGGGAGAGTGTGGCACTAAAGAAAAAGGCTTTATAAGGCAATTCAGAAAAATAGATTATTGAAATCACATAGGATAAGTGGTCCCTTGGATCTCACTAATGACGCCTGGATCAAATCCCAAGGAAGTCATTACAAGAAGGGCATTGATGTTGGGGTACATCCATTTTGCAGGACTAAAATGGCAGAGAAATCCAGCCTGTTCCTTCCCAGCCTGTCTCACAAGTGCTTGTCCAAGGGTGAGCCTTTGTTGCAGGAGAAGGAGGTCACGGGATCAAACTTGCACAGTGCTGCCTCCTCTCCTGTGCTTTGTGCCACCAGGATCTCTTGGAGCAGGTTGAGAAGGGAAAGGAGCTGGCCTGGGTTCAGCTCTGGGGCTTGGTGAAAAGCAGGCCCCTTGGGATTTCAGCAGGTTTGGGACAGCCAAGCTTCTTCAGGGCTAGTGCTGACCCTGGGATGGGAACTTTGTTGATGAGCACTGAGCCCATGTGGACTCATTTGTTTTGTGGATGCAAAAATGCCTGAGTGTATTTGGGGCAGCGAATCGGCTTGGTTAGCGCGAGCGGGAAACGCGGTGCGGTGAATTTTAGGGCTGAGGGAAAACGAGGCTGGAGGTGTTGCTTTCACAGGCTTCTTAAACAGGGGAAATTGATCCAAAATAAGCACTGCTTTCATTTTACCAAGCTGTTACCTGAACTAATTGATCGTTTCAGAGACTGAGGAATGCTGGCTGGACTGTTCAGGGACGGTTTGTTTGTGAAGCAGATGGCAGCTGCGGGTTGGCACAGAGGGCGAGGGCTGCCCCTCTGCCACGTCCCCCTCTGCCACGTTGCTTACCCCACTGGGCTGGACACCCATGTGGCCTCTTTATCTGCCCATTTCTTTTTCAAGGAAACACCCTTCTAAGCAGGAGCTGTATTTCAAAGGGAGAAATAAAAGCTGTGGATTTTGAATGAAAAGCCAACAGAAGATTTTTCCATCCGAAATTAATCTTGTCTGTCTCAAGTATTTTAATTGTGAATTGGTGGAAGTTACTTCTTTCTGTAGTGAATGGAAAAAGAAATGAGAGGAAAAAAAAAGAAGTAATAGTGTTTTCCCTTTCTTGTTTATTTCTAGATTCTTTGGTCCTGAGTAGCATTAAACACAATAGCCAGATCAAGATGCTTGTTTGCTCTGAATGTATACAGTTATTTCAGATGTCAAATATCTAAATGTTTTGTATATGTATGTAATGCCATCCTCAATACTTGTTTCATGTTAGGAACCTGAAATGACTGTACCATTTTATAATTAGATATGTAAAGAGGGGACAGTGGGTGGGAGGGTCTGTTATTTTTATACCAAGATGTTCCTTGTATTTAGTGAACATTTAAAACAGTTTTGTACTTGTCAAAATATACATTCCATCCATTTCCAGAAGAGAATTGTTTCTATTTAGAGTAGTTTATAAGCAAACCAAAAAAAAACCTGGCATCCCACTTGTATGCAGTTCCTGAACAGAGCAGCAGTATCCTGGTTTTCCGTGATGGCACAAAGCTTTTTCTAGCCATGTCTCTTCTCACATGCAGCAGAGCCATACCAGCAAATGCCAGTGTTATAAAAGGAATAAAAATCCCAAACGAAATAAATACCACATGGATCAGTGCACAGCTTAATGAAATAACTTGGTTAAGTTCAGAGACAATGGTCTGTCCCAATGAAACTCTCCAAAGTAATCAGTCCTGCTCTGGACAGCAGGAGCAGATTTACTGGGAAGCTTCAGCTCTCTGTCCCTGCCTGGCAGAGCCACCGGCCTCAGCAAGCTGGGGGGATGCAGGGTTGTTACACTCCTGCACTGTGGCTCTGGCTATGCTGCAGCTTTGGTTTGGGAAACACCTACCAAAAGGCCATGGCAAAGTCCCACTGTGGCATTGGCATGGGCCATCCTTTTTCTTGTGGTTGTCTTTTTCATTCCCTCCCTTTCCCCGCTACCTGTGACATGCTGCCAAAACTGTGCAGTAGCAGTTTGTGAAGATTTTTTTTTTTTTTTTTTTTGCATTTTTTCCCTTCTTTACAGTCTTGCAAATAAACTTTTAACTCTTTGGTGACATTTTATATAACATGTACATCTTCCTCTCCAATGCACTTTATCTCTCTTGAAAAACGTGGGAGTCGGAGAACTACCATCTTAAAGGGATTTGCCTGAAGTCGTGAGACACGTAACTTTTTATTATTTTGTGTCCTTTTTGCTTTGTTAGATACTGTAAATGCTAAAGAGCATAGACAGTGACTCAGCTGGGGGAAATACCGAAATGTTGTGGCTAATACTTGGAAGCATTATTCAGTAGTCCAACATGGCTATTTTTGTTATATAGAGGATTATAATGTAAATATGTGAGACTGTGTTACTACGTACTAGTAAAATATTGCAACTCTCAAAGTTAAGATGGTGAATTCCAAGGAATTTTATTGCAAGTTTTTTAATAAAACAAATCTGATGATTGTGTTGTATGTATTTCCTAACAGCCTGTGTAAACCTGGAATTTCCTGGTGTGTGAAACTTTGTGGGCTGTTTCTTCCTGAACTCAGCCACTGCAAGCTTTGGCGGTCATAGGAGGCAGAAGGTACAGTGGGAAGGGACCCAAGTGACAGCCTGGTCTTTGTGACACGTGTCCAGCTCCTTACTGCTCTGGTGCCCTCTGCCCTTCCCTTGGTTCTAAACAGAAATCAGCAGCTGTGTGAGAGGTAAATGCTGCTGCTACCTCAAGGGAGAGCTGCAGCCTCAACCCAAACACTGGGCACGATGTGTTAAAACAGCTTTAAAAGATGACTGCTCTGCCGTGCCTCAGTGGGAATTGCACCGCTGTTGTGAGAGCTCATCCAGCTGCTCTCCCCTTGCCTTATCAGACATCCCTGGGAGCAGGGGGAGGAGGAGAGCCCAGGGGTTATTGGTATGCTGCTTGCAAGAGGTTCGAGGCACAGTAAAAATCCTGCCTCTTAAATGTAATTTAAGAGACTTACAGACAAATTTTCCAGTAGATGCAAGAGAAGGCAAAGAGAAATCCCTGAAGGAGCCAACTCCTGGCTACAGCCCTGCCACGGGTCCAGCCTGCCCCCATCCTGGCCCACCTTTTTTGCCTTCTGGCCGGTGCCGCCAGCACACACACCTCTCTTTTCCAGCCGCAGCGCCGCGTTCGAGATGACAGCATGCCAGATCGGCTGGAGGCCTGGGTTGGATTCCGCCCAGGAGCCAGGAAGGCAGCAGCTATGGGCCGCTTCCCTCTCAGCTCCCCAGATCCTGCTGCCTCCTTGCTCCTATGCACCCACCCCCACCCTGTTCATCTTTGCCCACGACAGAGGGGCAGCAGCCGGCTCTGAGTGGGAAAACCGCATGGGATTTAACGTGGCTTTGTCAGCAACGCCGGGAATTACTTTTCTCCTGTCAGCAGCACAGCCTGTAGCTCCCATCCCACCAGCGCTACTCCAAGGGCAGAAGCCCTCCACACCAAAACCAACCCTGGGTTGTCTTTAGAAAGAGGATTTATGCCTTGCTAGCCAAGAAATCCGGTCTCGCTCTTCCCCACGCATCTCCCTGCCTGCCAGCTGCTTTGTTCGCTGTCTGCGTTTCCGAGCTGGCTCGGGGGGAGCGGGGCCGGCTTTCCTTGGCAGGCAGCTGTGCGCAGTTGCCGGGCGAGCCGCACACACGGCACAGCTGGCGGGGGCAGCGCCGCAGCAGCGCCGAGAGTAACGAGGGGCGGCAGGAAATTCGTGCCAGGATGTGAGCACCTACTTGGGGCTCAGTGTCACATCACTCTTCCACTCTCTACGGAATTAATTTCTGGTCAAAATACGGAAACGAAGCCGTGCTGCTCTGTGCTCTGTTGCTTTGAGGTTTTTGTTTGGTTTGGGTTGGTGTTCTGTTTTGTTTTTCCAGAAGGAATAAGGCAAATTGTACTCGCTCCTCTGACTCAAGGAGGTGACACGCAGATGCATCACAGTCAACGGAGAGGATGTGAGAGTCAAAGGGAATTTATCCAGGTTTGCACTGCACAGCAGTAGGTACAACACAGGGTCCCAGGATAGCCAAACCATGCTAAGAAAGAAAATGCACCTTTAGGGTGCCCAAAAAGTAGATGGCTCTCAGGAACCGCTTCCAGACCCACCTGTGCTGGGTCTCAGGAAGCCAGTCTGGAAAAAAAAAAACAACACTGAAAAGGCAATTATCTAGCACAGGGAGATCAGGTTTGGGGGCTTCCCTGAGGGAATAGAACTTCATGGCCCAAAAGAAATCTGATTAGCCAGTGCATTTATTAGAATTCAGCTATAGGAAATCAGTGCTTAACAGGCAAGGCTATAATTTTGCAAAACTCTCATTCCTCAGCTTTGATCTCTGTGCAAACGAGTTGCTGGCAGATCCTGGCAGCAATGGAAGTGGGCAAAGTGTCACCACCCTCACGTGGCTGGGCCACTCCCTGCTGCAGGCTGCTGCATGGCTCCTCTGGACATCCTCTTGGACATCTGCATCTGCAGCTTGGGTTCACAGTCCATCCTCTCACCTGAGAGCAAAGACAAACTTGCACAGGGAGGCCAGCAGCAACTCCTGGAGATAGAAGCCCAGGCAGATGTCCCTCCTGCTGCTCCAGCTAAGAAGCATGTCCCTCCTGGCAGAGGGACAGAGCAGCCATCTGGGAGTGGTGATGCCTTAGATGTGTTGGCAGAGCCCCAGCATTCATCTGTTGGAGCCCAGAGCTCAGATGAAGTTGTTCCTCTGTCCCTGCTCGGGGCAGCCGTGCTGGCTCCAACCAGCAGCCCACTTAGGGGCTCACCCAGGGCTGGGAGCAGACACCTACAAAGGAGTAACGCCAGGACAAGTCACCTCCCTTCATGCTGCACCTGGTTTTAAAAAGGTCCACTATATTATGGAATCATAGAATTCTCGAGGTTCAAAAACACCTCTAAGATCATGGAGTTCAACTGCTAGAACAGGTGTAAGTGCTGCCTAGCTGCAGGGGCTGAGCTCACTCTTACTTTGTGGGATGCTGTCCCATGCCTTTAGCACCGTGTGTTCAGTTCTGGGCTTCTTACTGCAGGAAAGACATAGAGGTGCTGGACTGTGACCAGAGAAGGGTGACAGAGCTGGGGAACGGTCTGGAACACAAGTCTTATGAGGAGCAGCTGAGGGGTTTTATCCTGGGTAAAAGGAGGCCCAGGGAAGACCTTATCACACACTGCAACTCCCTGAAAGGAGGGTGTAGCCTGATAGGATTTGGTCTTTTCTCCCAGGCAACAAGTGACAGGACAGAGGAAATGGCCTCAAGTTGCAGCAGGGATTTAGATTGGATGTAAGGAGAAATTTCTTTGCTGAAGGGGTGGTTAGGCATTAGAATAAGCTGCCCAGGGAAGTGGTGGAATTATCATCCCTGGGGTTCAAAAAGATGTAGATGTGGCACTACATGCCACACAGACACGGTTTAGCAGTGGGCTTGGCAGTGCTGGTTAATGGTTGGACTTAATGATCTTAGAGATCTTTTCCAGCCTTAACAATTCCATAGCTCTGTGATTCTATGTCCTTGCTGCCTTTCTCCAGACCTCACTGCCTTTTCCTTAGCTGCGTGGCACAGAGTTTCAGGCAGAGCACAATGTCAGAAAGGAGGATGGAGACAAGCCCTGTGGCAGTAACACAGCCAAGGCACTGCCCAGCATCACACCAGGAAACACTCCCCACTCCCATGGGGTTTGGATGTTTCTTGCATGCCCCAGCCCCGAGCACCAGCAGTGACCCCACCAGGACATCCCGGGGCTCCTCCAGAGGTGCCCAGGGGTGCCAAGCCTCAGCTCCTGGAGGCAAAGGAATAACGGCTGGAAGAGAGGGAAGGCAGGCAAGGGCGCAGCCTGAAGGACCTAGGAAAGTGATTCCACAAATGAGCGGTAAAGAGTATTTGTTGTGGGGACAGCAGGCAGAGGCAGGTGCCTGCATCCCTCATCCCGCATCCCGCGTGTCTCTCCAGCAGGAGGCTCTCCCGCCTCGCGAATCCGTGGCGCAGCCCCGGGCGCTCTGCCCGCGCCTGGCTTTATTCATTGAGCCAAATTTGTATTTACCGTGTTAAACAAGCGAAAGGTCCCGCTGTGAGGGGTTTCTCTGCTCTCCCTGGAATGTTCCCCCTCTCGCACAGCCCGGGAGCTCCCTCCGTGTCCGTCGTGTGGGTGGGGAAGCAGAGGAAGCCACCAAACCATCCCCTCCGGGTGTGGGGCGTGAGTAGCTACAGGAGCAGCACAGCACCTACGGCATGGGCTGCAGGTCACTTCATTAAAAGGATGCAATTAGCCCTTGTCAGCCGCTCAGTGAGATTCCCCGGGTCACCCAGGGTGTATTTGAAGGGAAGCTCAGGAAAGCTGTGTCTTGCTCAGTAGCCAGCAGATTTGTTGGAGGGCAGCAGAACTGCTACCCCGGGTTATAGCCAGGGAAAACAAAGCAAAACCCAGGCAGGATGCCTGGTGACAGTGGCTTCAGCAGGAGGTGAGCAGCAGAAAAGGGACAGAAGCAGGACTGGAGACCAGCACTGTAGCCCCTACCACAGCCTGATCCCGTGGGGGAAGGAAATGGCACATTTCATCTGCTGACTAAAAGATGTTGCTAAAGTAAATTGGTTAAACTTCTGTTTGTGCATGCACTTAAATCATTTAAAAGCAGGTTATCTTTGCATGGCTTGGGCTATGGATCAGACCATGCAGGAACAGGTCCAGACACGAATTGCCAGCGTCACCCTGCACTGGGAATTGCACTCAGATAGGAGCAGAATTTGGAGGCAGGTAAAGTCACAATTTAGAGCATGATGCCCATTGTAGCATCCTGGATCCCACATTCTATTTCAGCCCAACCATGAGAGGCTTCTGTCTGCACATGGGCATCTTTACTGGACACAATTCCAGCAGATCTAATTCAGTGCCTTTCATCAGCTCAGCCATCACCACCCTCCTCTCCAGGCTGTTTCCTGTCCCCGAGGTACAACACAGGCGGCTGGTACAGCTCCAGGGTGTGAATTACTCCATCCCCCCAGCCCCGGGGTGCTTTCATTCATTCACCAGCACAGAGGTGCTTGGCACCAGCTCCCTCCTGCCAGAAGCGCTGTCTGGGAGCAGGGAGGTTGTTCACACCCAGGCAGGCAGGAGGTGATTTTTGGTTTCAGCCTGGCTGGAGTTGTGAGAGTCAGAAAACACCAGAGAGCAGGTGAGGAGAATTGCACAGAGTGTGTTGGCTAGAGTACTGCTTTGATGAGGGTGGTGGCTTAAAATTAATTGTGCTAAAGGATAATTAGAGCAGGGGATTTTCCTATGGAAAATTGAAACCAACTAACTTTCAGCAGTGAATCTGCTTTAAAAAGGATCATTACTGTCAAGGCGGGGGTGGGGGAAGAAAAAAAAAAAAAAAAAAAAAAAAAAAAAAAAACAAAAAAACACCCCACTTCTCTCTTTGCCTACACTTAGCAAAGTCTTAAATACAATCAACTGCCCAAATTCCCCAGATGCATGTTGGCAATGACCAGCTGGGGCTGTTCCTGCTGAGCCAGGTGTGTGGGAGGGAGCTGCTCTTGCAGGCTGGAAGGGGCTGGTGGTCTGCACCTATTGAGCCTGTAAAAAGGGAGTACTGCTTGTTTTTTTACCTTTTGCTTGCTGTGCTTCGGCTTTGTTCACCTTCTTCTTGGCAGAAGAAAAAGACTCAGAGCAATGCTAGAGCCCTGTTCTTCAAGGTGTTGAGGACTTGCCTGTGCTTTGACAGGTAGGAAAAATGCTTTTTTTTTCCCTGAAGCTGGTTGCTCCTTACTGGAGTAGTCTGCCCAGCTGTGCTTGTTTCAGCTGGGAAAGAGTCAATTTTCTTCTGGTCAATGCCGTGTGCTGGGTTTAGTATGAGGATAAAATTGGTAACACGTTGATGTGTTGGCTGTTGCTCAGTAGTGCTTACCCTAAATAAAGGATTTTGTAGTATCCCATGCTCTGCCATTGAGGTGGTGCACGGATAGCAGAGCCAAACTGCTCAAAAGGATATTCCTTGCTATAAAAAATCATCCCAGAATATAAGCTGTGAGGAGTTACCCAGGAGTGGGCCAATCACTCTTTGGATTAGGTAAGTGTTGGTCAATGGGTTGTGAGGAATTATACCATGCATCAGTTGTCTTTCTTAATTTTTTAATGTATTTTCATTATTATTTTAATATGTTTCAGTTATTAAACTGTTCTTATCTCAACCCACAAAGGTTTGGGGGAAGGGGGTGTTACATTTCCCCACCCCCACCCCCCCGCCCCGATTCTGTTCCCCCACCCCCTGGGAATGAGGGGGAGTGAGCAGTTGTGATACTTAATTGACAGCTGGGGCTAAGCCATGCCACCAGCTAAGGGTCTAAACAAATGCTCCCTGAGTGCACCTGTGCATTGCTGCACAGGACTCTTCACTTTCCTGGGGTTTGTCTTGCATTCCTTATTATTTAATCAAAGGTCATATTTCTTTTACCCAAATTAACTTGGGGCAGGGGATTTTCTTCAGTTTGGCTCCTTGTCAAGGTGAGGGGGAAGCATTAATCTGAGCTGGGGCCCTGCTTAATGTGGGCTTAGTTTGGGCAAATTGCTGACAGTGCCCAGTGTACCAAGCCAAGGCATGGGAACAGGAATGGCTGGGGGGTGAGAGTTGTTTTCTGAGTGCTATACATGTGTTTTGTTGGCCACCAACCTCCACCAGTGGAAAAGCAGCTTCATTTTGACCATGAGAATTTCTCTCTCTCCTCTGTTAAAGATGATAATCGTGTGCAGCAGTGAGATCATGTCCCTTGAGATGAAACCTCACCAGCAAAGGGGCAAGGCAAATCAATGGGGCTGAGTCTCACACCTCAGGCACTGGAGATACTCATCAGAGCAGTTCAGAAATGCATTTGACCCTCTCAGGGATGTGAAGTCTGACTCCACACAAGTGACACATTAAACACAAACTGCATGCAAAGCATAAATATGATTTTGACTTTCTAGCAGAAGAATTGTCAGCTCATTTTGGTTTGCCCTTGGTTGTAATGCCAGAAACGTTCCCAAATAGGGCTATTCTTGCTGGTGCTAGGAAACATCTGTCTTGTTTATCCTCAAACTTGGGTGGAAGCAGGGATTGCTTCTGCCTTTTTATTTGTAGTGCTTGCTGATAGCCAGAGAGTCAAAAGCTTTTCCTTTCCTTCTTTTTTTTTTAATCTTTGCTTTTAATTCTTTACTGTAAATGTTGTCACCCCTGTTGCTCCTTTCTCACTACACCCCCTTTGAAAGGACTAGGACCCTCTGACACTGAACAGAGGGTACAGAAGAGTACAGAAAGTGTAGGTATTGAGCTGCAGGACCTGATGGAGAGCTTGCATTAGTGTTTAAAGTTCAAACAGAATCCATGCTTCCATTCTTACTGTTCAGAATGAGGTGACACTGCTGGCCTCTTAAAAAAAAGAAAAAGGAAAGAAGAAAGAAAAACCTTTTGAAAGCAACACATTAAAATACTTTCTTTTTCTGTTAAGATTTCAGGGGGTAAGCTGGCTGAAGGGAGGATTCAGTGTTGAGCACAGTGGGTGGGTGTGTTATGGAAGAGCTGTTTGAGGGGTTTTTGGAGGGGTTTTAAATGAAAACCATTGGAACTGGGAATTGATTGTCCTGGACCACAGCTATGAGCTGTGAGAGCACAAGCTGAGCAGGGCTGTGTGGGAGGTGCTGTTTGGGACTTTCTTTCTGGAGGGATGCTGGTGGCCAAAGGAGAGGACCAGCAGCTCAGGCTGGGGCAGCATCTCAGCAGGAGAGACCCCCCAGGACAGGTTATTTTGAGATGAGTGAAGGATGAGGAGCAGGAGCCATATCTGTGATCTGCCTGCAGACCTGCTGGGTACCTTTGTTTCCCATGTATGTAGGACATGATAATAGATTGTGTCCTCCAAATTTCTAATCCTTGCTATAAGTAAGGATTTTCAGCCTCCAGCCTCTTGGTCAGTCCCAGTTTGCTGTTCCAACCCCACAGGAATTATTCCCGACTCCCACTCAGAGAGGTTGCAATCAGGTCATCTGTGCCTTGGGTAATGCTTATATTTTTTTTATTGCTCGTGTCTGCACAAGACTTGATGGTCAGGAGTATGTCCCCTCCTTCCCTGCCTTTTCTCCATTACTCCTGTGTTTCCTTGTGTTTACCTTGCCTTACCTTTGGCTTGTCATGTGGCAAATCATCACACAAAAACAGCTGCAAACAGGATGTGCTTTAAAGAATTTCCCCTTAAAAATAGCTACAGTGGAGCAGGATGTTTGGGAAAACCTGATACACGTATGATACCTGACACGATGTAGTGCAGCTTGCAAAGCAGAAGCAAGGGGGAGGAAAGAAGGAGCAGGATGTGCATGTGGCAGTGAGAGGAGGTTGTTGCAGGAGAGCTGACTGGGGAGGGAGAAGAGGCTGCTGAGTTTTATGTCAGGAGCAGTGGCTTGGGTAGAGGAAAGTGCAGGAAGGCCAGGCAATGATGGCTCAGCCTGCAGTAGCACATCTCAACAAGTGCTTGGCTTTGTGGATGCAAGATACTCCAGAGTGATTCTGGGTATGTGTGTTCATGGAACAGGTGTGCAAAAACAACTGGGAAAGGAGCTTAGAAAACGTACCTGAATGGCTGTAGCTTCATTGTGCCAGTGCTAGCAATCCCAGGAAGTTGCCCAGCTTGTTCCTTGTGCTGCAGAGGAGTGGTGCCACTGGGCCCAGAGCTGGTGCTGCTGCTGTAAACACTGAAGCTGGAAGAGAAGTGTCAACTCCTCCATGCAGGTCCTGAGGCCATGTGGAAAGGTTCATCTTCCTCCTACTGTCCTGGCACAAATGAAAATCCCCCCCTACCTGTTAGACTTACTGTAGCTGATGCACACTGAGAAACCAGATAAATATGAGCTTCATCTAAACCAAGCCAACAGGGAGTGTCAGGCACTGTATGGGCCTCCCAGTGCCTTTTCCAGTCCCTTTTTCTTGTGCAGGGAGCAGTCTCTTGAAAGTATTTTAATTAGTCTGTGAGGGATAAGGGCAGGAGCCCTCTCTGCAGTGTCCCTCTGAGGTACCCTGGCCATTAGCTGGCAGCACATTGCTGATCAAAGGCAGCCTGGCTGCTTTGCTGTATTTTGCAGAACATTTTTTCTTCTCTCCTTTTAGTGCAAGTTCTCAGCTGTTCACATTCTGATCACACAGGAGGAGCTATTTTCTGCAGCAACAACTTTCTGTGCTGGCTGTGCTCAGGCAAGTCTGGCCTGGTATTTGATTATCACAAAAAGAGGTGGAGAAAAAGATGGTTCTCTAGGATGTGTATGAATGAATTTGAAGTATGGTGGGGTTTTTTGATTAGGAATTTTTTTTGCAACTCATCTTGGGGAGCTGCCTTGGGCAGAGGAGCCATGGCTGCCTTCAGAGCTGGCTCCTGGGATGGAGCTGGAAATCATGCTGGGGTTCATGTTAGTGTTCTGTGTCTGCTTTGAGCACTTCTAGTCAGTCCTCAGAAAAGCAATATCTCCTATAAGAAGCACCTAGAGAGTTATCAATGCTGTAGGATGCTAAGCACTTTCCACCCCCATTAAAGATGGATATGAAAATGGGTGTTTGTTTTGTAGAGAAAGCTTAAGGGATGTGTAAAATGCCATTGCAGAAAACAGTCATGTAGTTATTTACTTCTGCCTGAGGTAAAGGCATGGAAGATGTGAGACCTAAAAGCAATGAAAGGAAGTAACATAATGCAATATCCTATTGATCTGTGGGATTTTCTACTGCTTAAGATGATGGCGCCACAAGTAATGCTTGTAGTTGTACTAACTAGAATTAAAATAATTAGAGGATGGAAACAAACCATGACAGAAACTCCTCAGGGCTTAAAGCTTTCTGCTTCCCACTTGTTGGCTGATGGGGTCCAGGGATTTCTGTCATTCCTGTGTATTACTGCAATGCCCAGGTCAGTGTGCTGTGAGTATTTTGTGTCTCACTCTGGAGCCACTGGTAACATTTTCCTGGGCAGGCTGAGTGCCAGGTCCTTGGCTGACAGAAATCGATGTAGTGCTGCTGACTCTGGGAACCACCTGCCTCTGCCAGGGGCTCAGCCAGCTCCCTCCCACCCCAGCACCAGTAGGGAGCTCACACATGAAATAAAATCAGAATATGTCCAGTTAAGAGGGAAAGAAATGAAAGAAACCCTCTTCTGCTAGGGGGATAAACAGCCTGGCATCCCAAAGCAAGCCAGGGAACAAGGTGCTGAGACTTGGATAGCACAAGGTAGCAGGGAAGGTGTGGTGTGATCAGAAGCACCATGGCAATAAGTAAACGATTCATTTTAATTATGGTGCATTACAGAGCTGTAATGGAAAGCATTTTCCTGAATTCCAAGCCCTAGTTAATACATGGCTGGAATCACTAGCCCAGCAAACCCAGGTGACAGAATCTGTGTGAAAGCTGGGGGGCAGGTGATAGTAAGGGCACAGCTCAACCTCTCCCTAAGCACCATTGCTGTGTGTACTAGAGCAGCTTACTTTGAGGATTCTGCTAAAATAGCTTTTATCTCTTCTTTTTTCAGGGTAAAGAGAGAGTCATGTTCTTCAGAAGTCGGGGTGTGGGCTCCTGGGCTCATCACCCTCACAGATCTTCCAAGGTTCAGGCTGAGTACTGAGATGCCTTGCTGCTTGTTTGAAGTAATAGGTAACAATTTAGATTATTTTTTTTTCAGGATGCAGCAAAGTGTCCATTACACTTCAGGCCAAATATATTTTCTGCTATTAGAAAGAAAAAAACCCCATAAAAATAAAACCCAATGACTGGAGGAACCAGGGAATTTTTTCATGGGAAGGTTTGACTACTTTATCTTGCATTAAAGCTGATCAATGAGGATTCAGGTTGCATCATCCTTCATGAAAGAAACCTGGCTCACAGGAACAGCTTCTTCTCCAGTGATATGCCACGTCAACAGGCTGGTCTTGGAGACCACACAGGGATTTGAAAACAAGCCCCCAAAGTTACTCCATCAGCCCTCTGTGAAGTGATGCATTATGTTATTAATGAGAACAAGGGAGTCCACAAAAGATGGATGCCTTTCTTCCTACATCCCCCTTTTCTTCCCCCAACCCCAATATCCATCTGTACCCTTGGACCTTACCAAACAGTCATTAATCAGATCTGTGGGTCTTCTCTTCACAGTAAGTAACAATTGGTCAGGAGGCCAGGTGGGAGCTGAGACTTGTGCTGTGGACTTCCACACGGGCTGTTTCCACAGGGAAACAGGCTTCAGTTAAGTACTATAGAGCTGGCTGTGGAAAAAAGCCTTAAAATTTGTCTTCTCAGTTTTCAGCTGCACATCTAGGAGCAGGCACTCGTAAGGCTCTGTGTTTTTATCCAGCAGCCTAAAAATGTGTGAAGGAAATACTCCTGTCAGAGCCAGGTAAGACAGTTTTCCTTTCAGTTCCTAATATCCCTTTATGATGCCAGAATATCTTGTTTTCCATGTTTACTTGCTTTTCCAAAGAGAGCCCCACAGGCTCTCCCAAGGAACAAAACCCTTTGCCCATTTTGAGTCCCTTTCCCTCTCGTGTGATGCTTCAGCACAGCTTTGAATGAGGCTCTGGTATCAGCCCACAGGGATTTCTGCCGGCTCCATAGCGCAGTGTCTGAGTCATGCTCTAAAAATAGCCCGGGAAATGTCAGCCCAGCCAAAGTCATTGGCTGATAAACGAGGAGGTTTCATGATTCTCTGTACCTCCAGATATGCTCCTGATCTTGACTACGGAGCTGGGCTTTTAAAAAATAAATATATATGTAATAAATTATGGGTAGTGAGTTAAAAAAAAATAAATCAAAAACCCCCAAATTGTTAGAGGTAATGCAGAAAGAGATTTCTTTATCCTCCCCAGGAAAGTATGTAATTAGCAAAGGACTAGAGGGACTGTCTGGCTGGAAATTCCTTCTAGCAAGAAGAATGAGAATTTAAAAACTGGACAGGGCTAAAGATGAAGCAAATCTTTTTTCCTTGAGGGCAGTGTGGTATTGTGACTCTGGTCTGGGGGCAACCATAAGCCAGGGACATGGTGGAGGATCAGCCATGGTGCCTGTGCCCAGCTATGGGAGCTTGTCAGGCAGGTGAATGTGAAAGACTCTTTGCCAGGAGGAGTTTCACTTGCCCAGAGGGAAAGGTCTGCTTTACCAGGACTGATGTAGTTACAATCTCCCTCCAGCACCAGTTGTGCAGTGTCACCCAATGCAATGGATGAGCAGCTGTGGTTAGGCAGGGGAGCTGGGACAGAGGTGTTGATGGAGGCAGGGGAGAACACCCCAGTGCCAGAAATACCTGTTTGCTGCACATGCAGTGTGTACCTGAAAGAGCATCTGGCAACAGCTCCATCAGGAGCCTTGGCAAATAAATGAAATTAATGTTATTTCACTAAAAGCTGATGTGGTGCCAGAGCAGGTGTTGAATCACTGCAGCAGCAGTCTGTGGTGGCCACATGTCCCTTGGGCCAGGCACACCAAATGGTTTGTGGTCCAAGGGTGGTGGAGGCAGACTTGAAATACCTCATCTGGAGAAACAAGGGAATGAATAGACAGTGAGCAGGTCGGGCATTGGTGCCTGACAGCTGCTTCCAGAAAATGCTTTGCTGGCAGAGTTACCTGTTCCCATTAATTAATTCTGGAAACATCTCTGCTCCTTGTTTCTGATTTCTTACATGGCACTCAGCCAAAGGCTGCTACCCATATGGGCAAAGGGAGAAGCAAAGGCATGCTCAGATGTGGCCAAGCTGCTGGAAACAGCAAGGACAAGGGTGGGCATGCCAAGACCCTGTCCAGTAAATTGGTCTGCTTTGTGTGCTAGGCAGGGAGCATTGCTTTGCTGCAGCGTTGGCAATTCCTTCACATCCCCCTGTGAGCAGAATACTGGGAGTCAGGACCAAAGCAACAAAAGTATGGATGAGCACACTGCCCCTGCACACAGTCCTCAAGTCACCCATTCAAAAAAAAAAAAAAAAAAAAAAAAAAAAAAAAAAAAAAAAAAAAAAAGCTTTTCTATACATGTTTTCAGGCAGTGTGTATGTTAGGTTACATGAAAAGATGTCTTGCTAGGACTCGTAGCTAAACGAAGTTGCCATTAATGACAAAGAAGAGAGTGGGAAAGCTTTTAGCCTGGAATTTCTGAGGTGCTTTCCTTTAGAAGAGGAAGGAAATGTGACTCTTTGATAGACCTCATCATGCTTGATGCAGCACAGCAGGATGCTCCCTGCAGGTACATCCTCCAAATAGCTTTTCCACCTCAGAAGTAATCACCTTCTCCCTGCACATCACAGCTCTGATGGGTACATGAAGGTGAAATCACATAAAAGAAAGAGTGCTGGAGTGGGGTTCCCCTGTGAGTGGTCCTGATGTCTCCATGGCATGGGTGTGCCTCTGCATCCAGCTCAGTAGATGCTCATGGGGATGCTGTGACATCCCTGGCATCATTCCCTGTGCTCATCCTTTAAAGACTGACCCGTGGTATTGCCTGAGTCAGTGGGTGGGAGGGCTGGGGGGCACCCATCAGAAAAGGGGTCACATAGTGGTGCTGCAGGGGTGTCCTGGCTGATGTCTTTGTAGGAACAGGTTCTCTGCCCCCACACAGGTTCCTGCTCCTCTGAGCTCACTGCCTCACTCCTTTGAAATTTAAGGTCACTGACCCATGGAGGAGCTACCTTCTTGTCAGCTTGCTGAGCCTCACGGATGAGGGAGCACTGCCTCCAAGGCTGATTCTCAGCTGCTGGGCATGCAGAACATTCAGGATGCTCTCCTGGATCCCTTCTTTGCCAGGCAAAGGTTTCCATTTCTTGCAAAGGATAAGTCCTCTCCAAATGCACCTCCCTCACTGTGCAGCAAAAAAAAATCTTTATGTGCCTGTGAGGGAAGGGGGCACAGCTTGGTTGACCCTGTCTTTGGGTGTCCCTGGTTCCCAGTGCCATAGGAAGGTACATTTTCATGCTAAGTGGAGTGGCCCCCCTTTTCCAGCTCCTACCCAGGCCTAGGTGCTACTGGAGATTGAAGAGAGGTGAGAGAACAGTGATGTGCTGTTTCACAAAGAGGATGCACAGGTGGGGGTGGGTAGATTGCTTAATTCCCTCTGAAAACCAGATCCAAAGGAGCAAGGGCAAAAGTGTTGCTCAAGCAGCACAGCAAAGTCCATGGAAGTGACCTGGCTGTTGTTTGAACTAATGTAATTGTTAAAAAGAGGCTTAAACATTCAAAGGGATGAAGTGTTTCAATCTTTCTCTGATGCTGCTTACCACTGAAATGTGTGCTATGAGAAAGAAAATATTTCTGCCAAGTGACCTGTAAATAAGTATTCTTTCGTGACCTCTGAGCTTTTTAGCACATGCATTTTTATAAGCTGGTTCAATGCAAATTAGCAATAATGTTTCCCTGATTTATCACTCCTTCCTCTTGCGCTGAGGACGACGGAGGTGCAGCAGACGATGGGGAGTGCAGCAGTTTATCTGTGCTAGGGGAGGCCTCCTCCTTCTCAATAATCAAAGAATAATTTTTCATGCCATGCTGGTGTCGTAATATGCTCCCACCATCCATCAGTGTTCCCTTGCACAGTTGCCCCATCTGTCATCCCTCATAAATAAGTTTGAAGGATGCTGTTTGTTAAGCAGGTGGTGCAGCTTTATTGAATAAATATTTCAGGGCTACAGACAATAAAGCAGAGCGAGGCATGAATGAAATTCTTGCCCATGAAAATATCCCACAGATATTTTACACTATTCTGGCCATTACCAGACCAGCTTCCATGTGAACATGTGGGTAAACATGTGGAATCAAACATGTGGGCACCCATGGTTACAAAGACCATTAGCAGAAAGGGAGACTGTCCTTATTGGCACATGTGGACACAAAATACCACATTTCAAATGTAGATCATGGTATACATCTGAAATACCCCAGTGTAAATCTGTTGATGTGCTGATTTGCAGCCACTGTCTTCTTCCCTGTGGTGTCACTGTTTTCACCCTGGTCTGGAGTCTACTGATTGATAATCAAAGGAAAATCCCCAAACCTTGAAATTGTTCCTGCTCCTCTGTTCATGAACTAAGATGCAGCTGCTAAAGTACCATTTGAAAATGGTTTTAATAGCAGTAATTTTTAATTTTGTCCTTCTTCAAAACACAGGTCTACACATGAAAATCAACATAGGTCATGGGAGGTGTGGGCTTGTACTGCAGTATTTGTATATGAAGGATTCATTGGAGCATAATCTTATTCTGAGAGGAAAAAAGTCACTTAATCCAGACTGATATAATTCACTTTCAGACTTAAACATGAAAAAGGTGAATTTGTTCTTAAATGTGTCTGAGGAGTTATTTTGGAATGATTACATAGGTTATCCATTATACTGGAGTTTTGTTCTTTGAACAGATTACCAGATTCCACTGATTTATTTTCCCCCCTTACCGTTTTTCTCCTCCTCCTTCTCCAATTACTTTGATACTCAGCCACTAAAAAGCAGGCAGGAAATGCTGAGAGATTGAACTGGCGCTGGCAGCCAGCCTATAAAAACCTCACGAGCTCAGCACAATGCTTCCTTAGCACTGCTTTTTCCTGCTTTCTGGAACTAGTACTGGCACTTTATTATCAAGATGATCAGAAGGTAAATGCCTCTTTACAAATTGTCTAGGTTGGGGTTTTATTTGGTTTATAACAAGAAATGTGGTGGAAACAGGTGTGTAACTCTTCTGCACATTATCCACCTGTGACTGCCCTCTTGTTTTTTGTGTATGTTAAATGTCATGGACTGACTACATCACTGTCTCAATATCCTGATGATGTCTGCAGAGAAATGTTCTCTAGAGGTCCTTCTGCTTTAGAAAGGCATTATTTCTTCATTTTAAACCAAGTGAGACACAACCATATGCTTAAACAGAATTTACTTTGTTGATGATCCTCTATTACAGATGATGACTGAAGTTGTCTCTGATTCAGGGATCCCTTCAGTGTTGTTCTTACCTCAGGTTGTGTTTGATGTCTGAAGATGTCAGATGTTTCCTTTACATTTCTGGGGACACTGAGGACTCACAGATTTGAACAGAGGGTGTTGGATACTTTTGCAGGCATAATCAGAGACTGGGGTCCAAAGCTTAGAGCCCACTGTTGAAACTTGAAGGTTTGGTTCCAAGAGGCATTTTCACTACACAAAAAAAAACAATGTGTTTCAAAAACAATCACAGAATCACAGAATTGTAAGGTGTACTAGTTTGAAAGCAAATCAATGGGAGATTCCAAGTCAGAACTACAATTTAATAGGAAAATGAAAATAAAGGCAACAGTACATGAACACTGGCTTAAACTGACAGTCAGAATATGACCTGACACCCTGTTGGTCAGGGTGGTGGTAGCAGTCTGATTGAATGGTGGCTGCAGTCCTGTTGGAGTGGTGGATGTGATTCTGTCAAAGCTGTGATCCTGTAGAAAATTCCAGTCTTTCTCTGGGGGTCCTATGGTGGGTATCGAGCTCCTGTCCTTTGGGAATCCAGTGGGTAGTGCTGCCCGTGGTGTTCCAAGCCTCAGATTATATCCAGATAGGAATGTTTGGTTCCTTCCCTGGGGTGGAGCATTTCACTGGGATGATGTAGTTTTATGAGTCACTCTGTGAGACCACGATGGCCCCTTGGCTAAGATTGCCCCCTGGGGGGAGTTACCAGGGCTGACACATGGAGAAGATGGAGAACACTGCCGCTCTATCTCAGCAGTTTACACAGATGGTAATAGAGTACATACTCCTGGTTACATCTTACATTGTAACCTAAGCCATTAGGCTTGGTAGGGACCTCTGGAGGCCACGTAGTCCAACCCCCCTGCTAAGGCAGGGTCACCCACAGCAGGTTACACAGGGATGTGTCCAGGTGGGCTTGGAATGTCTCCAGAGAGGGAGATTCCACAACCTCCCTGGGCAGCCTGTTCCAGTGCTCTGCCACCCTCACGGTGAGGTGGAACTTGTGTTGTAGTTTATGGCCATTGCTTCTGGTCACTGGGCACTGCCAAAGAGTCTGGTAACATCCACTTGGCACCCACCTTTGAGATATTTATATACACCAGAAATCAATTAGAACGAGAAGAAAACACTATAAAAATGTAGATGGGCATGAAGGCAACTGCTTTGCTGAAACATGCAAGCTGGGCCTTCTCTTACCCAAAATAATACAATTGTGGAATGGTTTGTGTTGAAATGGACCTTAAGGATCACCTAGTTATAATATCTGGGTTTGTGCTTGTGTGAGTTTGTCTTCATCTCTATAGCAATATCTTTCTGTACCAAGAGCTTGCTTCCTTCCCCCTCCTTGCTTTTTTTAGGAAAGAAAAAAAATCAGTCTGATCCAGACACACATGATTTTCCAATCTCTGAAAAGCTCAGTGTCTTTCTTGCCTTAAGAGCAATTACATTTCATCTTTTCAGAGCTAGCCACAAATGAAATAAGTCAGGAAGCTGTGCAGAGAATGAAAAGTATTTCTGGCTGCTTTTTTCTCAGATGTCAGCAAATTGATTTTTGAGATTTCTCCATTATATATATATATATATATATGTATGTATGTATATACACACATGCATTTTGAAATATGTTAGGGCTATTGATTATTTTATGTAAAATTGAACCAATCTTTTGTGAAGTTGTACCAGATTACCTTCAAAAGTTTTCAACCTAAACTTTTCTGATTGATTAACTGCCTTGAATTTCCACAACTCGTTATCATGGCTACAGAAATATAATTTCCATGCATAGATACTCTGCCAGGAAAGCTGAATTCTAAGATATGAAATAGCTATTTCTCCTAAATTACTTGTATAATTTTAGAGATTGAATGCTTAAGCCTCCATCCCACAACACAAAATATGCAATGACACAGACTTTGGTCTTTATGTGAAAGCCATCTGTGCTTCTATAGGGAAAAATCCCAAAGTACAATATTTTATGGTCATTATTTTCAGTCTTAATTTTCTCTTGTCTACAGTTGCTGATTTGTAAAGAATTATGAGCTGTGGACTTTTGAGATAGTTGCTGCCCATGAATGCTTCTGAATGGGGAAGAAAAAGCCCCAGGTCATCAGGTTTTTCTTTGGCATTGGACAGCTTCTAGAAGGGGACAAACCAAAGTCATTACTATGGGTTTACAAAGCTGTTGATAATACATGTGCATACAATATAATAATATGTCATGAATTAATTCTACAGAGAAACTAATGGCATTTATCCATGGGGGACCTTTAGAACAGTACTGGGAATCATTTCAAAGCTTCCAACTGGTAAAAATGTTCACTTGTTTAAAGACTGGCTGTTGTTAATAGAAAATTTCAGTGTTTGGTACCAAAACTTGTTTCAGCTCTGCAATCAGTTTAAGATACCCTGTAAGTTACTTAGTAAGGAGTTTGGGGTGGTGGTGTTTTTTTTGGTGGTTTGTTTTTGTGGGGGGGTTTTGTTTGGTTTTTTTTCTGTATGTTGCTATGTTTATGGACTGCTCTGCATAATTTGTAGCTGATATTTTATGGGATAGTATTGTATTTTCAGGAGTGTGCTTAACTAACCAGCAAGCTAAAGATTAAATAATGCTTCTGGTGCCCTACCTGTTTTGAAACAGTTTCATAGTTAGTCATACCTAGAAAAACTAATGAAAGTGCTGAAAGTGGTTTCCTGTTGTGGTTATGTGCTGCTAACAGCTCTACTTCTGGATGCTGCACAGAAAAACAAAAAAACAAACCACAAAGCAGCTTTTTTGTATTTTAGTGGAGCATATAATACTACTTGAAATGTGTGTTTCTTGGCAAATTATTTTGAAAGATTCACTCAATACATCCTACTTTTTTCTTTTTAGGACAAAAATAGAGATTTCAAGAATAATTAATTTCAGTAAGACAGTCATGGTGTGCACACTGATATGTGAGATAATGACTTTTCTCCTTGAATCTATTAAGTGAATTCTTCCACTTTCAATCATGGGTACAGGCATATTTTATTCCCTTTCTGATTTATCATTGCTGTCATCTTTCATTTATTCTGTCATCTTTGGTTTGTTAACTGTTTTTTCTTTCCAAAGGTATTGTTGACCCTTCAGATATGAAATCCTTTCTGGAATGGTTCCTTTAATTCTTTGTTGTTCTAGTGTCTCATCACCATGTTCGGTCATGCTTAAACCCTCACCCAGTCTATTTTCCTTTCTGTCTTTGGGTGATTTTATTATGATTAGTTGATTCCCTGCTCATCTGCCTTATGCCCAAAATGGTTCTTGTAGCTTTTAGGTGGGTCCAGGGGAGGGGGGAGCCTTGGGGCTCTTCAGAGGGCTTTTCCAAAGCCTCACTTCCCAGGCATCCAGCATGGTGTCAGGAGCAGGCTTCCTGTGTGAAGTGATCTCTTTTCTGAAGCTTTTCATGGTTTTTTGGAGGTTTGTGTTTTGGAGGTTTTTTCTTACCTTGAAATGGGGAGGGGGAAGTGAAAGTAAACAACTTCATTCTGCTGTGGTGGAGCAAGCCTGACCCTGCTGACACACCCATCAGGATGGAGGAGAAGGAAAATAATGCAGCTGTAGAGAGGACAGTGGCACTCCTTTGATGCGATGTGCCTGTGTAATCCCAGCCAAAGTACTGAGATTTGCCTCCAACTGAAGCTGAAAGAGACAGCCAGAAAGAAACTACCCCTAACAAAACAAAGTTGCTCAGAGGAGCTAAAAAAAAGGAGACAGCTGTGTCCTTGTGCTAGTGCCTTGCTATCTGCTCATCACCTGCACTTGCCAGGATCTGGCAGAGTTGACTGCATACACCTTGGCATGAATTGCCAGCATGTTTTTGTTGACTGAATTCTCTGTGATGCAAAAAAAAGCAGATGCCAGGGCACGGAAAGAATCTGCCAACATTAAAACATTGTGATAATTTGATGAACTCCCTCAGTCCTTCAATTTCTTCCCTCTTGTTCTTCTCCATCCCTTCTTCCATACATTTCTATTAGTTGTCTCTTTTTCTGCCTCTATTTCTATATTTACATAGACTCTTCTTTTCCCTTCAACCTTAAGCCATTTCTTTCTGTCTTCTTCCTCTTTCATTTCTCTCATCCCTTTCTTTCGCTTTCATTTCACGGTAGCCAGGAATGGGTTGAAGAAATGATTCATCTTCCTCCCTTAGTCCTGGCACAGGTTACAGAATAGCTCCAAGGCACAGGTTTTTCCCTGACTTCTGATGCTAACAAGTGATGACTTACCACCAGTAATAGCAAATATTTTGCATATTTGTATCTAGACAGGATATGAGCCTCCATCAGGAACATCTTTTTGGAGTTCTTTTGCTATTTCTGCCTATGTGTATGAGTAGGTATCCTGGAGCTTTATACTAATGTGTTTTGGTCCAGTGCCATAAATAAGGGAAAGCCTGGTTTTGCCTGAGAGCAGAACTGTGGGAAGACATTAGGACCTTTCTGGATCTCTGGAAAGCAGGCAAGTACTGAACTGAATTAACCTTGAGCTGTGCAGCTTACAGCCAGTTAGGCTGTGCTAGGGCTAGCTCCAGCTTCAAACAGCCCTTCTATCAGAGACTGCCTGTGTGATGGTAAGCAGACTGGTGGAGAAGCTGTCTGAGCATCCAGACTGCCACTGCTGCCAGTAAAAGTAGGCATTTTGTGTGGAGACAGAAACACTGATCCCAGACTCTCAGCAGCTGCTTGGTGGGCAGCCAGGAGGAGTGGGATGGAGAGAGAGCAGCAGTTCACAGCCTGCCAAAGAGATAGTTTTGTTTGCTTGTGAAAATTTTGTGATTTACTGTGCTTAAGTAACAAAGAAACCCAAATGAAGACATAGCTTCCTGCAGCTATGGCTGTGTAACTCCTGGGTTGCATCAGCAGGACTTCTCCATCATCAGAAACAGTAGTGGGATCTGGTTTTTCCTGAGGAGGCAGAACAAGGTAGCAAGCACTAAAACTGTGCTGATTATAAGCAGAACAAAATGACAGATGTGTCTTAGAGATGCTTTATTATCCCATATCTTTGGGGGGCAGTTTGGTTTGGTTTGGTTTGGTTTGTGCCTGGGATGGCCTCTTTGGCAGTGGGACTGGGCTGGCCAGCTTGTTTCTCTAGTGCTCTGCTGTGGGGAAGCCCAGAGCCAGCGCACACCACGCCAGCACCTGGAACACCCTCATTCCCTGCCAGAGGCCACCCCATCCGCACAGCCTGCACCCAGGGACCAGCCATTGTCCGCGACTGGGGAGCCTCTCCTGGCCCTGTTCTGGAGTGGGGCTGCCACTGCCCAGCTCTCCTGGTTTCTTTGCCCCTGCTCCAGGTTTTTGCTACACGGTAACTCACCCTCCCTGCCCTGCCAGGACACCTGGAGGTTCCAGCTACAGCTGCAGAGATACTGCTACATCTCAGCTACCACTCTGGGTTTTTTCTCATCCCAGCCATTCCTGTTGCTGCTTCCAAGGTTCCTGCTAGAGCTCCCTTTGCTATCCAGAGGTGGCACCAGGATCAGCTGTGCCTGTGAGTTTGTAAAAGAACCTCCTTTTCCATCCCCACGCACCAGCTGAGCCGCCATCAGCGCCTGAGGGAGCGGCGGCTGAGCCCGCGCCACAGCGCCCCCTGCAGGCGCGGGGGAATCCTCGCACCCGCCCTGCCCGGCCGGGAGCCAACAGCGCCCCTGGCGGCTGTGCCCGGAACTGCAGCCAAGGGGAAAGGGCCTGGCAGCGAGAGAAGGCTGCGCTGGGGCTGCTGCTGCTGCTGCTGCTGCTGCTGCTGCTGCTGCTGCTGCCCGGGCTGCTGATGGTTGGTTGTTTGCCTTGCTATACATATATATATATTATAGTAAAGAACTGTTACTCCTTTTCCCATATCTTTGTCCAAAAGCCCCTCAATTTCAAAGTTATAATGACTTGGAGGGAAGAGGGTCATATTTTCTCCTCCAAGGGAGGCTCCTGCCTTCCTTAGCAGACACCTGTCTTTCAAACCAAGGCACAGATATTAACCTTTTTAATTGGATTTCACCTTAAAATAAGAGTTTTAATTTACTTTAGATGTGCCTCACAACAGTAGCGTACATGGCTCAGAAATCTCTTATCTCATTCTTTCTTTCTTCCATCTGAACTCTGATTTTCCTGCTTGTCTCAGTTTTCAGAAACCCCTGAAACTACAAGTTTCTCCAAAGTGTTGCAATTCAGGACTGTTGGAAATTCTGCCACGGCAATGTGACCACAGTATGTATACTGATATTTTTGTTTGAAAATAAAATTGGCAAATGATTCACTGCATACTGACTGTCATACTTTAGTACTGGCAAATGCCTCTTATACATTGTCTATAAATAAGTGCATATGGATAAATAAAATGTGTATCTGTAATTTGCAAAAGTTCACGTTATGCAAATTAAAAAGTCACAGTGAACTGATTTATTAAAATTTTCATACGCTCAAAATCCTTACCACAAAGGTCAATTGTGGGTGTCTACACCCCCTCAAGTGTAATGTGTAAATCAATACATAAGGTTCTACAGATAGCTTCATGTGCAGTGGCAAACAGGATGGGAGTTCAGCTGGGACTATATCTATCACGTATACTAGATTTCTAGAAGGTTTAGGAACAGATCTGAGCACATGCAGTATAAATCACAGGTATGATCCTCTCTGATACGGCAGATTTCATTTGTATGGTGTTCTAAAGGCCTTCTCTAACACAGATTTCCACCCCTAAAATTAGAAATAAAATTCTTCATGCAGACCTACTTATTCCTGACTATTGATTTCTGCCATACCTCTGATACATTGATCTCTAAACTAAGAAAAAATGTAGCAGGTTTTTAGAACAAAAACTATTTTTAAATGTCTGACATGTTGTCCAAAACATAGCCCCATATTCTCTGATATGAAGAAAATTAACTTCACCCCAGCTGAAAACAGCACACATTTAATAGAAGTTTCTGCTCTGGACCAGATCAACTTTTACGTATCTTTTCTGCTACATCAAGGTAAGTGAGCAGAGAAGAGTAAAAAGATGTCAGAATTCCTGTAAGACTTTTTAACAGAATGACACAAATCCCTAGAAATGCTGCTATCAAGACCATCTTGGATGTAACAGTCCATGTGAATTGCCAATCAAATGAAGAACAAAATAAATTATTTCTTGTATTGGAAACTCTTGGGGTAGCCCATGTTGTAGTTCAATTGCCACTAAAGTTGTAATCCCATTGCCATAGCTCTGCGTGTGCATGACTTGTTGGCAACAGGTTTCTGATATTTTCCATGACTGCTCTCAGTGGCTGTTTTTAAGCAAAGAGGAAAAATTCACAAAATTTCTCTTGGTTTTTGAGCTCTACACCACTTGGAAGCCACCTGAAAAGATCCAAAATATAATTTTCTATATAATAGAAAACTACTGCCTATACATGTAGTCAACTGCAAAATCTGATTTACTGTAGATAGATTTTCCTAGGTAGTGGGACGGAAGGGAAATGGCTACAAATGACTGATGAATCATTTGTAAATATTCCTGAGGGGAATATTCCTTATTCTTACCTACTAGTCCCTTATTCCCTCTCCAAGTTCTTGCCATACAGTTCCCTCAGGACAGGTAGCACAGAGCAACTCCTTCCATAGGAGCCACAACACAATCACAAGAAAATATGAAGTAATTGCCCAGAGCCCACAGCAGAAATTTCCTCCAAGAGGAGAGGAAGCTGTGAGTTGTGCTCTGAAATTTACCACTAATTTTGCATTTTTATGTTCAAACAGCCAACTTCTGTATTTTTCTGAAACTTGCACAATGATATGTGCTGGTACTCAGCCAGGAGCTGTGCAGAAATTGCATCCACAGTGTTGGTTTCTACGTTCTTTTGGGTAGACACACTGCTGTAATACCAAAATAAACTACCACTCCCTTCTGCTTACAGGGAGAAGAGGGGGTTGGAAGAAAGTAAAAAGGATTCTGGTGAAGAAATACCAAACTTTGCAGCTTGGACTCACGAGGTGAGAATGATCAGATTTAACAATAAGGCTGAGGGGTGAGTTGTGAATAAATCCCCTCCTTAATACCACCAGTTCATGGCAATGTCCCCCTGCAGTGACCTCTGCAACTCTAGGTAGTTCAGGAGCCAGCCAGCACTCACTTGAAGCAATACACCTGTATTTTCTGACTCCTTTTCCCTCAGCTACCTCGTTGGAAGAAGGAAAGTTAATCCCAGATATCGAATGGAGATGGGAAAGGCCTGAACTTCAAGCCAGTGAAGGGGGGGCAGTTGAGGTTTTTTGTTTGTTTTGAGTATAAGCAGAGTAGGCCTTCCATGCCGCTTCACAAAATTGATTCATACCTTTTCCCTTCCTCTGATAATCAATGACTTTTTTATCTCCCTCCACCTAAATACTCTCTTGCAAACTTCCTAGACAAACTGCAGATTTACTAAGGGTCCAGTAGACATCACACTGGGCTACCACCTCATCCCAAAGGTACAGACGTGCAGTTCAAAGCCTCCTTTGCCCACACCTTTTTGGTGAATGCTGAAATATACTGGGTTTTTTGATGTACAAAGCCAGTAATACTAACAACAATAAAAATTTGCCTTCTTTCTTCTTTAAGGTTGCAGAGAGCTCATGTATTAGGTTTGTATAGCAGAGTGGCTTCAGTGAGAAGCTGCCAGAAGCTTCCCTTATGTCTGATGGAGGCAATGCTAGCCAGCTCTAACATGGATCTGCTGCTGGCCAAAGTAAAGCCCATCAGCAACAGCGGCAGCACCTCTGGGATAAGAGGTTTAAGATGGGGAAAAAGCCTGAACTGCACAATTGCAGCTAGAGAGAAGAGTGAGTGAAACAACACTGTGGGCGTGGAGGTCAGTAAAGAAGGAGGTGGAGGACAAGGAACCAGGTCAGTGTTGTTTTACATGGTTTGTTCAGAAAATTAGCAGAAACCAGTTCATCTGCTTGGGTTTTTGCAAGGCTGTGTGCAACTACTGCAGTGGCAATCCTCTTCTAAATTAGACCAAGTACAATGACATTATTTATGGGGGATTTTAATGTATTCCACTGCAAATGATGCAATACTTTCAAAAGAATTCAGCTCTTCACATTTCAGTATCTTAACTAATCTTGGTGCTGTCATATTATTTTCCATAAGCAGGCAAGTAAGTGGTAAACACTTTACTACCCATCATTTAGATGTCAAACCAAGCACATTTATCAACATTTCAGCAGCAATCTAGTTCCTTCATGAACATGTAACAGAAGTTTTTAAGTGTCAGTTCAGATACCAGCTGCCACATAATAATTTTTAAAGTATTTAGTCACAGAAAGAAACATCGAGGAGGAATCTGGCTTCACTGATTGCACTGGAGTTGCATTATGAACTTCTTTGGTGTGTGCCTCATACTCAAATGTTTTGTAAGCAAATACAGAACATCTCAGACACTTAGAAAGATAAAATAAACTGGGTAAAATGGAAGAAAAACAAACAGCACAATAACTTGTGAAATAGTTAAGGTAATGATTATTCAACTAGACCCCATTTGTCCCAATAAATAACTGCAAATTGACTTAACTCTGTAAATCCTTTAATACACAAATGTTTATATGGACAGACCAGTATCTTGGCTTTTACTTGTTTTAGCACGTAGGCTTATTCCTCATTTTTTGTGGAGTGTTGCTTCTCTAAATTATTTCACATCAAATGTGCAGTCTATTTTAGGATAACACAGATAACAGAACCAGTGTATAGAAAAGCAAGGAACATCATCAGAGGGTAAACAAAATTTATTCTGAATTTAAGGATAGACAAACCTAACCACTTTTTCAATGGGGAGATGTTAATTAAGTCTTATGACACATATCAGAGTATTTAAATTCAGGTACTCAG
Source organism: Phylloscopus collybita (assembly GCA_027886175.1). NCBI lineage: Eukaryota > Metazoa > Chordata > Aves > Passeriformes > Phylloscopidae > Phylloscopus > Phylloscopus collybita. The sequence continues at coordinate 9,383,580 of JAJNNQ010000130.1, forward strand.
CATAAGTAATTAATGAAGGGATTCTGGGGTGAGTAATTACTGAGTGTTAACACTCTTAAAGACAAATTAAGTCCAGCATTTCTCTGTTGTCCAACATAACTTATGTTGTTCCTCAGAAATCTGTCATCTCCAACTGGTTAAAACTGTTAATTACATGAGCATGTAATGAAACCATCAAAATCTTTGAAAGAAACTTCATTTCTTGCCAGTGTTTGTCTTTAAACATTCGCACTCATGTCATGCTAAACAAACAGTGCCAAGGAAGCTGTTGGCTGAACTGGTTTGGTGACTTCTCATCTGCCTGGTTGCTGGTGGCTCCAGAAGGTGCCAAAAGGAAGGTGCAAGATGGATTTGGATCACTGAATTTCATAAAAAGGGCCAATGCTGCTGTTACCAAGATGTATACTTTTTTTTTTTTTTCCTAGCATCACACTGAAACATGGTAACTGTGCCTTTTTTCAGGCTCTGTTACATTAAAATATCAGCTGCCATCAAATGTTTGTTGGCTTTCCTTTTGTGTTAGTAACATTGGTTCAGCTGTGTGCAGTCTCCTAAGGCATATTCAAAGAGCTGTTTTTCTTCTCAGCTTTATCATTGTCAGCTTTGTTATCATAAGAAATTTAATAACTTCTTTGGAGTTTTCATTCTTAAGCCTGTTCTATTTTCATTCCACTGGAATATAGCAGATGTTGAAATTCATACATTTATCTGTATAGTGATGCGGTTTCCACATTTAAAAACAAGCAGCTTTATTAATTAGCTATCTAGACTTAACAAACTATGGTCTGGTTAGTCTATCACTGAACTTTGTTACAATAACAGAATAATTAATCTGCCATGGTGTTAACAAATAACTCCAGGCTGAGAATATAATTGTTCTTGCAGTTTTCTGGAAGTAGATCCTGTCAAACAAAGCTTGCTTCTGTTTTGGCAGGGTGAAATCTTTGGTCAATAGAAGTAGTAGGATTAGTATCATATGTCTGGATTTTGCTGAAGAAATTTTAATTTTTATGACAGATTGTATATAAAATTAACTTGGTCCTAACATCTGGGTGTAAACCAAACCCACAGAGATATTGGAGAATAAGGGGATAATAGTGTGTAGGAAAGCTGGTAGGAGTCCCTGTATAATTTTAATCTTCTACATGATCAATTCTGTGCTAAAGAAACTTTATGACAATTTTTCTGAATGACACAGGGATTGATTGACAAGATAAGCAATGATGTAAGGTCACTGCTATATCAGGACTCCGATCACTCTACTATAGCCTAATGCTTATGCCCATAGACCAGACATAAGGCAAAGGGTGTCAGTTATAACCCAAATAGGGACCACTGCTTTGGAAAGCTTTTCTGCATGAGGATTTTGGATAAAATGCTCAGTATGCTCCCAGTGCAGTGCTGTGTCAAAAAAAAAAAAAAAAAAAAAAAAAAAAGAAAAAAAAAAATTCAGACACAATATCTCCAAATTAGCAGACTTTGCTTCTGTCAAAACAAAACCAAAACTGGTAAAGCTCTGTTAACATAAGGAGACTACGTCTGACACACTCCAGGAATTATTATAGTTCACAGGATGGTATAGACATGAAACAGAGCTGGAAACTGTGAGTCTTATCCAACACATCTCAGGAAGCAGGGTAGTCCACAAAAAGATGTGTGGGCTGTGGACAGGCACCTGCCTGACCCATGCAACACCACCTGGAACACCAACAGGGTTTTATAAAGAGTAAAGGGGTCAATATGACACCTAAGGGGAGTTAAATATAGGGAAACACTTTTTACCTACCGGTAACAAGTTGTTCTTTGTCAGGAAAGAACAGCAGAACTTCACACCAGAAAAAAAAAAAAAAGCCTAAGAAAGCTGTCATTCACAATGAGAGAAAAAGTAGTAAGTGGCATACTGAAGAATAGCTGTCATAATCATGGAGAGTTAAAAAATAAGTGCATCTCAGAATATGAAACTCTTTTATTTAACCTTCCTTGGAAAGGTAAGTTCCTCATCCAGACTGAAAGCTTGTAGTCTGCTTGTTTCTCCTGGATGTATACGCCTGGTTTTCCAACCTAAGTAAGGTGTGCATTTCTCAAAGATAATCTTTCAAAATTTTGATATTTTAACTTTGCTCCTAGTCAACTGAATGGCTGTCTCGAACCACTAGCAAATGCTAGTTGGCTGTGTTTAATGAAGAGATCCATTTTAAGAAGATCTCCTGGGGAATAAATGATAAGAAGTCTGCTTTAATTCATCTTTTTCCTGCTTAAGTAATGTAAATGTCCATTAGTATGATGATATTACACAGAGTGGTTGTCCTTCTAGAATCATGTTTATTTTCTTCCCTGGAAGGTTTATAATATGTTATATGAAATAACTCCTCAGTTTGTATTGATACCTGCTCCTGATTTCTTTATTTTTCAAAACTGAATGACATACATTGTAGTTTTAAATCTAGTGGCTCAGAGAACTTTAAACAGCCCCATTCAGTTAAACCACACTGAGGTTCCAACCTCCTACAGTCTTTTCAACAAAATATTATGAAACATGCAGAGGCAAATATTCTTTTTTTTTCCATTTCAGATTTTTCTAAACCCCTATTATAATTCAAGGGGCTGACCAGAAGTTCATTATTTTGTTCCTGTCATGGTTTGACACTGGCCAAATGCCAGGCACCCACGAAGGCACTCATTCACCCTCCCCTGCCACAGCTGGACTGGGGAGAGAAAATAAATTAACAATGGAGTCATGAGTGAGATACCATAACCCAAAATACACTCCAAGGGCAAAACAGGCTCAACTTAAAAGTAGTAAGTGAATTTATTACTAACAGAGTCAGAGGAGGATAATGAGAAGTAAAATAAGTCCTTTAAAAGCCACTTTTTTTTTTCCCCAACCCCTCCCTCCTTCCCAACAACAGCACAGGGGGACAGGGAGGTGAGGGTTTTGGTCAGTTCATCACTGAAGTTGTTCTTCCACTGCTCTGGGAAAGGGTGAAGAAGCTCTTCTGCATTTCCATTCAAGGTGCAGCTGCCCTCTTGGACAATGAATATTCTCCATGGGGCAGTGGAAGTGAGAGCAGAACTGGCAAGTTTTACGTGTACATCAGGGACAGTCACTTCCCCCTCCTGAACTTTTTACCTATACAGTAACACCCACATGGCTGCTGCCTCAGATGAAGAGTCATTTCTCCCAGGACTGTGTTTCTGTCCTCACATGATGGACACTGGGTTCCAGCTCCATGCCAGCAGCAGTTGATGAAAATCTAGGTTTAACTATAAAGTACAGCCTGCATGAGCAGTTTGTGCCCAGAACGTGGCTTTATGTTGTCTTTGGGGATTAATTTAGCCTTCCCAACATCTTTTAAAAAAATAGATACATATCTGATTGGAAAGTAACAGTTTTATAGCTAAAGGGAGGTCAGTGTGTGTGAGGAGACAGAGAGGGTGCTGAAGGGAATCTTGCCCCTGATACATTGCAGCTGTGTTAATTACCAAAGAGGGGGAACAGCCTTGCTCTCACAGCCATGAGTGTGATAAAGAGTGAGTGACCTAGGGTCAGTTGGAGTCTGCTGGCCCTGCTGTGAGGAGAGAGGGACAGGAGGTCATGTGAGGGACAGGCAGGGTTAGGTGGCTCTGCTAGGGACAGGAAGGAGAGAGCCAGAAATGGAGAAGGAGAGAAAGACCCAGAGCTGCATGGAGCTGCTTGTGGGATTGCAATAGAGAAAAGGTATGAGAGACCTGGAGAGAACAAGGTGCTGATACTTAAAGCCTTCTGAAGTTTTATTGAAGCACTCTGAGTGTCATGGATGTCGTCTTGACAACCACAGGTGTGTCCAGTCCTTTCCTGACAACTTGGGAGGCCAAATAGCATTCAGAGCTGCAAGGGTAGAAAATGTATTATCTATTCACACTAGTGTTCCCTTTGAGTATGCTTTATTCTAGGGCTCTTCAGGTCCTCAAAAATTACCCCCACCTTTAGCAGTAGACACAAGGTGGTGTTCAGCAGCAGAGGGGAACTTCAAACATGGTGTGGGGCATGGCAGAGAGCAGGTACAGGAAAGGGGCTGTGGCAAGAGGGCAGTGCCACCTCCTCTGGTGGATGGCTCCCTTCTGTTTGAGATCAGAGCCCGCTCTTCCTTTTAACACCCAATTTTACAAAATTCTCTGAGCCGCATGATCTTTCAAGGCAGGCTGTTAAAAGAGGAATTTTAGAATGCTTTGGGTCGGACAGCACCTTAAAGATGGTCTCATTCCAACCCCCTGCTATGGGCAGGAACACCTCCCACTAGACCAGCACCATCACAACTGGCCTTGAACGCCTTAAGGGATGAGGCATCCACAGCTTCTCTGGGCAAACTGTGCCCACTTGTCCATTGTTCTCCTACTGAAGAATTTCTTCCTGGTTTTTAATCTACATCTGCCCTCTTGCAGTTTGAAGCCATCACTCCTTGTTCTATCAAAAAGTCCCTCTCCAGCTCTCTTGTAGCCCGTTCAGGTACTGAAAGGTGCTGTAAGGTCTCCCCGAGCCTCCTCTTTTCCAGGATGAGCACCCAGAACTCTCTTAGACTGTCCGCAGAGGAGGCTGGGGACCCCAGAGCTGAATGCAGCACTTCAGGCGGGCTCTCGCCAGAGCAGAGGGGCAGCATCCCCTCCCTTATCTGCTGCCACGGTGCTTTAGATGCAGCCCAGGACACGTTTGGCTTTCGGGGGTGCGAGCGAGCATTGCCGGCTCGGGTCCAGCCCGAGGCGTCCCGGCTCCCCGAGCCCTCCCGCCCGCAGCCTGTCTGCCGGGCGCGCCTCCGCCACGGGCGTGCCCGCGCACAGGTGCGGGGGCGCGCTCCCCGCGGGGCGGGCGGAGCGATCGGCGGCGCGCACGGCGCGGGTGCGCGGCGCTCCCGCGGGCTTTGTGCGAGAGGGAGCGCGGCGGGGCCGGGCCGGCGTTGATGTCACCGCTGCGGCGGGAGCTGCTGCTGCTGCTGCCGGAGCTGCTGCTGCTGCCGCCGCCGCCCCGGGCCGCAGCAGCCGCCCCTCCGCGCCCGGCGGAGCGCGGGTAGGCGGCGGGGGCCATGCGGCTGCTGCCTCCGCCCGGTGCCCGCCGGTGCCCGCGGGGCTGCGCCGTCCGCCGCGGCGGCCGGGCATGGTGGCGCCCGATGCGGGCGTGAGCCGCCCCTCAGCCCGCCGGGCCTGCTTTTGTGCGCGCCGGGAGCATGTGGGTGAACCCCGAGGAGGTGCTGCTGGCCAACGCGCTGTGGGTGACGGAGCGGGCCAACCCCTATTTCATCCTGCAGAGGAGGAAGGGGCACGGCGGCGATGGCGGCGGCGGGGGACTGGCGGGTAAGGGCGGCGGCAGCGGGGCCGGGGCCGGGCGGGGCCCTCGGCGGTTCCCGGGGTCCCTGAGGGGCCGGGGCGCGGCTGCGGCGGCGCCCCCCGAGCCTGCCGCCCGCCCCAGCTCCGGCGCCTGGGATGCGCCGGGCTTCCCGGGCGGATTTGCGCGCTGGAGCCTTGTGTGGGAGACCCCCGGTGAGCGATGGCTCCGTGCGGCAGGGTGTGACTTGCCCCGGGTTCGGGGAGAATTTCCTTGCCGAGCCTTTAGCACGCCTTCCGTAGGATAGGACAACGTTGTAATTCAGAAATTTGCGGAGAGAACGGATTTGGTTCGGCTTCTCCGCGTTCTCCAGATGTCCTTGTGAAGTGTGTTCCCTGAATGCTTTGTTTGCGACTGCTGGCAGCTGGACACGCTTTGTAGAGGTTTGGGTCATACTCACCTAGGTCTTGGTAATACTGTGCGCATTCATTCATCGAGGGCTTCCACCCTTTCTTAGGCAACGTATTTGTATGAGATTGGAGATACAGAACCCAGTGGTGTTTCCACTCATGCTTCTTGAATTGGTACAGAATAAAAAAGCTCATTCTCCTGAAACCTGTGCTTTCTTCTTTACGCACTTCCATGGCAATTAGTCCTTCAGGCTAAGCAAAATAAACATAGGGACTGCATCTGTGTTTGGTTCAGGGTCCTGTACATGTTTACTCTGAGATTAAGTGTTTCTTCAGCCCTTCAATGCTCTGTGGACTTGTAAACAGTTCCTAATGTAAACTAAGGCACTGCTGTGAAGTGTTTTCATGTAGACTGCTGAGATCTTCAGTCAGTGTTGTTGATAAACTACCTCATTCTTGTGTGGGAAGTGACCAGCAGCCACTCCACATTGGCTGTAGATTTTTAAATTTTTTAAATAACCTTTTGAAGTGTGGACAGGATTGACAAATCCATAAAAAATGTCTTTTGCCTCAAAAGCTCACCTCTGCTCTGCTTACTGAAAAATTCTTCTCAGGCTCTTTCATGGATTACCCCCTGGCCTCTCAAGGTCTGACAAGACATTCTTCTACCTTTCTGACTTTGTTATCTTTGAATTAGAGATGGTTTGAGATAGCCATCAATTTTCCAGTCATTTCTCAGTTACTGGGGAAACAGGTTGAGAGTTTAGGGTTCTGTTCTTCAGCCTGTTTGCACAGTGCACGCATGCCTAAGTCTTCTTGCAGTTGTATGTGTAAGTCTGATTGATGATGCCACTGTAAAGATGGAGAGAACACTTTTGGAAGATTTTGTTCTTGAGTGGAAGTAGGATTCATAAAGGTGCTCTCCTTTTTTTGTGGAAGCCAGATAAGCCTGCAGCATTTGGTGGAAGTTCTGAATAGAGAACTAGTTCTTTGTTTCTGCGTTACCCCCCTGCCTTTTGAAATGTAAATATTTGTGTGTTGTATCCATTATTTTAGTATGCGAATGAAGTCTGTATAGTGAGTATTATTTAGAAGGTGAAATTCTCCACATATTTTGAAATCTGCTTTCCATCTAGCTCTTACTAATGCCTTTGCTTTGTCTGGAATTGCAGCTGATGTGGCTTTGAGGTAGTAGCAACAAGTCCATTTCCAGGGGGTTTTGTTTGTTTGTTTGTATGGAAAAGGGCTGGTAAAAAGTTGTAGCTTTTTTCAGTGTGTTGCCAAAACCATAGCTAATCAAACCCCTGTAACTAACTAATTTATTAGAGTTGGCAGTATTTAAAGGAATGTGTGGGAACTTATCAGACCATGTGCTAAAATGGCAAGAATTTATGACACAGTGGTCAACAAAAGGTGGGAGAGGGAGGGAGGCAGGGATGTAAGTTCTAAGCCACTCCCAGCGTGACAGGCACAGTAATAAGTGGAACTTAGGGTTGTTTTGTTGTTGTTTTTTTTTTTTTTTGTGGAAATACTGGAATTTTCTGCTGGTTTCTTTTAACAGCTGTGGTCTGCCAGCTGAGGGACAAGGAAGGTGGAGAAAGCCAGTGGATTGTTCTTGGTAGGAAAGACTAGTTAAGAGCAAGGTATTGAGGGATCTAGCTGATCCTGAGTTAAAGAATAAACCTGCTGACATGGTAAACAGGATACATAATTTATAGTAATTATAGCATTTAGGATGACCCTTTAGAAGCTCTCTAAATGATACTGATCTTGTGACAAAGGTGGAGGTTACCTGGTCAAAAGTAAACAGGGAAAAAAGAACTTTTGGTGAGGTGGATTGGGTTTTTTTTTCTCCTCCTTAATTACCCTTTCTGTAGTGACATAATGCTGAAATTTGCTCAGATATAGTCTAAGAAGTTAGCCACCCATGAATATGGTATAAAATTTGGTCAGGTTGCGCTATGGGAATATGTCCTTGAAGTTGACTAGAAATATTGTTTACAAGATCTTTAACTGTGCTAGAGATGATCTCAATTCATATTTGCAAGAGAGGATGTAAATACAGCTGTCCTTTTTGTGTGTGTGTGTGATCTAACTTTTGCTGACTTGTACACCCTCATTATTGACTCTTGAAGTCATTTGTCTTGAATTGTAGAATGAGAATTGACTTTCCAATTGATGAGACTGTGGGTAAGATGGCTTTAGATGGCTTCACCATGTAACTTAAGCAGTGGCTAGACAATGAGAAGCATCGATTCTCTGGCACTGCCCTCAAATCTAGGTTTGCCGTGAAACTGTCATCAGCAAACTGATCAGGGTTAAGTGCAGTGCCCTTCTCTCCAGCTGTGATCATGGCAAACTTCTTTTGGCAGGTCTCAGTCTGAAGTATTTTATGTAGTCTTGGGAGTGGGTGAAAGTACTTTCTGTTGGCTTTGTGCTGGAGCAGAACAGTACTCGAGTTATCTGTTCTCCTGGATCCACTCTGAGTGCCTCAGTGCTTTGCAGGAAAAGGAGTATCAGTCACTTTGGGGGAAGGGGTGAAAAGTCTGCCCTTTCTACACTGGTTCTCTCCTCTTGGCCTTGGTTTATGTAGAAGTTGAACAGATAAACTCTTATTTAAATACTTGTTTGGATATTGGAGACATTTTCTCCACTGTATTGTATTGTAACAAGTTAGAAGGATGATGATCTTTTAATGTGTTAGGGCAGTGCTGATTAACGAAGTAATCTCTGCTAACAAGGTGTATTAGATCAATACTTCAGAGATACAGCTTTTCTAATAAGCAGTGTGGATCCATTTTTGTACTGAATTAGGGTCTGGACTCGTTTAAACTATTGTGTCGATGTCAGTGCTAGTCACATCAGTGGGGTTTTCTTCGTAAGCATGCCTTAATTGAAGGGTTGTTTGGGTTTTATTTTCCTTTTTAACAAGAAGAAAATAAGAAAGATTGTAAATTGGATTTTAAATTGGATTTTCATAGCTGTTCTGCAAACTCACATTATCTTGCATCACTGCATTAATCTTCCAGGACAAGACCAAAAAATGTACTTTTCTGCTTTAAAAGTATTTGATGGTTGATGAGCTTTCTCTGTAATTAATTTGTTTCATGCCTTGCACATAATGCCATGCCCATATTTTGCTTCTGTGTGACCCTTGGTCAGGTGTTTCATCTTTCTTTTGTTCACCAAGAGGGGAAAAAAGTATTTTCTTGACTCCTATTCTTCTTGCTTTCCTGGGCAGCTGGGTAGTTTGGCCTGGATGAAATAATTCCTTCTCCTGCTCTTCTCCTGAGACATGTGGTGTGTTTATTTACACACGGACAAAACATGAACCCAGATCTCTACCATCATTTGGACACCGTGCCCTGTATGACAGCATGACTTTTATGGATATAAAGATCTTGAACATGTCATAAACTTCATAAACAACTAAAAGGCTCCTGTTATTAAGTGTATCTTTCATTCAAACGCAACAGATAAGTTTAAAAATGTCTCTTAACTGCTCTCTGCTATACTGAGATCGTGTTTGCCCAACTCTTCTGCTTTGAGACATTATAGTAAGGAATTACTGTGCCTGGTAGTGCAAGGCAGAGCAGTGTATTCACTTGGAGCTTACAGGAAGAGAGGCTGAGGCTGTAGTACAGTTAGCTGGTGGCTGATGTGCTCCTTTTGCCTGTGTATGTTGGTGTGTGTGAAGTAGAGATGAAATTCTAAGTGACTTTGTTTAAAATGTCATTGTGAGATCTTTGAATCCCAAGGGAAATAAGTTGTTCTTAGCAAGAACTGTTTTTAGAAGTGAGTTGTTTTGCAAATAGGGTATGTCTGCCTTACAGCTGGGACACTGCCTGTGTGAGAGAGGCAGTAGGAGTTGTAAGTCCATGCGATGTTGCCAAGAATGATTCAAATCTTTAAGCAGAAGAGAGCAGATGGAAATTTGCTGACTTCTGGTGATAAAAGGATCTGATGAAATACTACTTCTCCCCAGATATTTTTGCAAAAGGAGTTGTCATTTAATTTCCACATTGGAAAGGCAAAAAAGAGAGGTTCTGAGCTCAGCTGGCTGATGTGACATATCAGTGTCAGATCTAGTATGATTTTTAATTCTGGGACAGTCTTTCCAACTTGAAAGACTTCTGCAGCCTTGCTGGACAACACAACTAGTATTTCACTTTTGGAGCTAAGATTCTGTCTTGCAGCCTCTCAGTCCAGAGAGCTAAGGAAGAGATTACTTGAAAACCTTGTTTATGCTTAAGATTTAGGAAAGCTTTTGGCCAGTTGATCATCTGCCTCAACAAAGTATGGTCCATGTTTTAACAAACTTGACACTTTCTGCCCTTGTTGACTCAAAGAGTTAAGGTTTTGCATGTCAGATGAGTAGAAAGCATGTGCTTTCTGATACTTGAAATACAATGTTTATCACAATGGATGCAATTAGCATAATGGATAGGGGTGGGCAGCCTATCCATCAGCTTTCCATGATTGTTTTGGCACACAGAGTGGAGGCTGGTCTCTTCTGCTCTGCTTTCGTTTGTCAGTACACCAAATCTACTCTAATGCTCTGAGCTGCTCCTTTGGATCTGCTGTGGGTGTGTAACTTCTCCACACCAGTGCATTTCCACTTCAAGGAACATGCAGGTGTCTAGGGCTGAATCGGTGTTTGATTCCCCAGACTGACTCACGGCCTTTCTGTTGAATTCCCAGATGCTTTTCCCAGTTCCTCACTTCCTGCCTAGTGCTTCTCTCCATCTCCAGCTCTTGCAGCAGGGCACTGTTGGCTCTAGAGACGCAGCATCTGAGGTGCTGCTTGGTGTGTAGCTTTGCCCTCTCTCCCCTTAATATTTCTTGGTCAAAAACTTTCCTTCAATGATACTTTATATCCAACACTGTGAGTAGTGTGGCCCATCCAGGCTGCAGAGCTGAGACGCCTTTTGCTGTTTCTGCCTTTGAAATAATGTTACTGTGTGACACCTGGAATTCCAGGGTGGCCTGCTACTTCTCCTGGGATCTCTGTTTGTAGGAAATCCCATTGGAAATGTTGCACAGGATCACAAGGTACTGAGCAATCAGTGTCTAGGCCACTTACTAATTTTCTGTGTTATACCAGAGTTTGTATTGCTTACTGGGGTTTTGTTACTGTTCTTTGGTCTCGCACTGAAAGGTGCAGAAGTAGCCTTCTTCACGTCAATTTCTGTATTTCCAGCTATGCGTCCTTGTAAGAGTATATCATATTTCACAGAGGTTTGGGCCCTCGAGAGTTTCAGTTAGATTCCTGCAGAATTGTAAAAGGTTCCACAAAGTATGCTAGCATCTACTCAAATGCCTTTGGAACTTAATTTGAACATGTGTATTCTCATACAGTATTTCTTCTTGTAAATATTTGGTAGAGGCAGAATCTACTTGTTTTTATCCTTCACAGTGTCACACTTCATATGGTTTTTCCTGTAACAGACAGGAGTTGTCTCTGCCACTAATTTTGCTAAAGTATGATGATACAATGTGTCTAAAGAGCTGTGAGCATTTGACTGAAATCTTTATCTTGTTGACTACTAACCATTCTTCTGTTGTCTGATCAATGTTGATATTCAGAAACTACATTTGCATTTTGACTTTAATTCTGGTGTTTAGGTGATCTTAGGTTCTAGAGGGTTCTAGAGCCCACTAGAGAGTTACAAATATTTCCATCAGTTTTCTTTCCAAAGGAAAGGTTGTATTTTCTATGCTGGATTAGTGATTACGTTTTTCCTGAAGTTTCCAGATAGGGGTGTTTGAATTTCCATCACAGCAGTAATCTTCATTTCAGCTAGTGCATTTTTAATGTTCTGGATTTTACTGTTTTTTCCTCATTGTCTTGTTCTTCCCCTCTGCTTTTTCCAGTATTTTGTCAGCCAGAGTTATTGGCATCTTCTGCTCAGCATTGTTCATTTCCCTAGTGAAGTCCCTCCTCTGATAGCTTATCGAAATCTTAACAGTTTTTCTTAGGTTAGCAGTGGTGATGTTTGGAGGGTTTTTTTTGTTTTGTTGGTGGGGTTTTTTTTCTTAATTTGCTCATACTTACTTGATTTGTTCTTCCATCTTACAGTTTGTCTGAATCGTATGTTGGTGCAGACACAGATTTAAATTTTCCTGTTGGATGAACTCTGTTAAATTTGCTTATGCTACTCTGACAGAATGGGATACTTAAAAATAAGTAGTTGTGAGTGAAGTTCAGTGGCTTCTCTGCTGTTTTAGTCCAGGATACTTGATTATGCTTTTTCTGAGTGTTTTTTACTAACTTATGAGTAGTAATTTCTATCACACCTAGAAGGCATTTGATAACATCATCTGTATTTTTCTCACTGTTTTTCCATAATTTCACATAGTCTGGTGTGATTGATATGTAGTGTAATTTTTTTTTCAGTAGTGTGAGATAAATTGTTTGGGGTTTTGTCTAAATATCAGTTTTCTCTGTGTTGTAAGCTTCACATATTTGTAACTGTGGTGTGTCCTGTCAGCGTTCATCTCTTTCTGTGAGCTTCAGCTTAGCAGAAGTTTAAAAAAGTTGTAAAAGCTGGCAGTCTAAACCCAACCAGATTTAGGTTCAAGTTAAGATACGGATTTTTTACAGGGATGGTCATGAGTTGTTTGGACACCTTAACAAGTACAGCTGATCCCTTTTAAATTAGCATATTTGGGAGATAATCTCATTCAATCACTATTGTTAACCTTGAAGAGATGATGAAAGCTTTACTGTTTGTTGCTGCTCTATCCCTTGGTAATCAAGCCAGACATCACATTGGCCCTTCCCAAGCTCTTTCTGTAAGTATTAGTGGTTGGTTTTTCGGTTTTCTCTCATTGGTGTTCATCAGCCTGAAAACAGAGAAAGTAAGTACTGCTTTTGCTGCTTTTCTTACTAAATGTCAGTAGAGTGACCATTCTTTCTCAAAATCAGTTTCCCTGAACATGTTTGAAAACTGCTGTGCAAAGGAAGGGGTGGCTGGACAAATCAGTGCTCTATAGAACTGTGTTTGTAGGAAAAGAGAGCAGCAAAGGCAGACATTAGGGAAAACATAAAAAATCCTGATTTCTTAATTATTTGAGAAATACATATTTAAGAAATAGATATAGTGATTCATTTCTTAGTTAATTGAAGAATATTAATTGTCATAAGTTCAGAGGAAGAATTTGGTTTTCCTGGTAGCACATTAGATGCCCACATAAGCCACATGGGAAGACAGTTAGGAAATAAGTCATGAGAGGTCATTTCACCTTCATGTATATGAATGAGCACCCATTTAAAAAGTGTAGCCCTTCATAAAGTTTTAAGGGCAGTGTTCACAATGAAGAGGTTATGCTGTAACTTTTGTGGGTATTATTGCCAGTATTGGAAGTTTAACACTCAATTATTTCTGTATGGTGTGTAATATTTTCAATTCATATAGGCTTTCTCATAAAATTAAGTTGAGCAGAATTGGCCCTCCCTTTTAAAAGGATTTGTCTGTAGTATTATCCGTGGAGTTCAGGTTGTTGCTCTAGGTTGAGTTTTGACAGACAAGTAATGGGATGATCTCATCTTGTAATAACAAACGAGAGAGCTAATCACATAAAGTGCCCTGAGAAAGAATGGAAGAGTGGTGATTCATTATTGTTACTATGAAAACAATACCTTGTGCTGTATGCTTTAGCTATGTGTTGTTAGGAGTCATTGTTTTTATAGCTCAGGAAGCAACACTTAAACTTTAGGAAGGGTTTATTCGTTATCCAATAAATCAATATAAATCTGAATGCTCGGGGTGTAAATATGCCTTAAATCAACCCTATTGATTGCAGCTTTCTTGAAAATCAGCTGACATCTACAATCTGAATAGGTGCCGTGGGGGTTCCAGGTTTATGACCGGAGCTCATGGTGTGTCCATCTTACTTCAGTGGACAGAGGAGTCATCAGCATGCTTTAAATACTGAGGATCTTTTAAGCAGTACGTTTTGGATTCAGTGGTGGAGTGTCACAGCACCTATTTTGAAAAGTTCTTGCTTGTGACATGTGACATGCCAGGTTTTCCTGGTTGTGGTGTTGAACTCCTACACAAATAGGCTGCTGACATCCATGAGGCTGTTTGAGTGACAGCTCATGAGCTTGACTCCAAGAGTCACAGTCTGACCTGTGCTACCTCTCAGCTCCTTTGCAGGGTATTGTTTTGTGTTTACTCTGTCATGCTGTGCCAAAAGCATGTATGCTCTTTGTTTAGACGTTTTTAGATAAAAATCTTCTAACAAAAGGTATGGAGGGTATTTTGATACCTCAAAGGTATTTAGAGGCATGGGTTCATGTTGGCCTGGAAGGAGGATGAGACAGGGCAGGGCTCTTCTTGAGACCAGGAGCAGTGTGAATAAGATATGTTTGTGCTCTGGCAGACTGGGGGAAGGGAGGGCACAGCAGTCAGTGGCACCAACTGCATGGTGACATCCTTCAGCTCCAGGCAAGGTGTGACATGAGTTGCCGGTGTCACTGAAGAATGGATGTGTCACATGTCCCTGGTGTGTGCTGAAAGCACCTCTGCTCTGAGGTTAGAGGTGACTAGGATGCATCACTGTCTGATACCATCCCAAGCTTTTTGGTGCTTGCTGTACAACAAAGCCATGGCTGCTGGTAATTCTTAAGCTTTGAAGTGCCATTATTTATTATAATTCACTGCCTTCAGTGTTTTAATAAGGTGCACTAGAGGTAATATGTAATCCAGAATCCTCACTCTTGAATATGTAATCCAATCTACTTTGAACAGGTAAAACACAAAAGCTCTCAAATATAATACTGCTGTGAGGGGGACTGTATAAGGGTGATAAAGACTGCTCAGTCTTTGTGTTTTTAAATGAAAACATGGCTTTCTGTGGAAGAGGGTTAGTGTTTGTCATAAGAAAATCCTTTGCTAATAGTTTGTTCATGTCTACAGTGCATAAACTTGCTTTTCCTTTAAAAACACCAGTAAGTGATGTTTTACTAAGACACTTGCAAATTATTATGAAAGATAAAAGAAAGAAAAGAAAGAGAGAGGAATACTCCTGCAGCAAAGATCTGTGCCATGGGTATCCAAATAGTCACAGATACAGTGGATCAGGACAGGTGTTCGAGTCTATGTACTCTGAGGTGTGCGTGCTTAAAATGTACCAGGTGGATTCCACAGGTCATGGCTTGATTTCTTTCCTGTTTGTGGGTAGTTTGTAATCAGTCTGGACTGTAAGCCATCTGGAATGGTGGTCTCCAAGGAGCAAGGACTGCAGTGGTGCTTGGAAGAATCTCAGCTGGCTGAAGCTATTGGCTTTGTTTTCAAACCAAGATGACCTACCTTTCTGAAAAATACCCTTTGGTGAGATAGGAATCATTTGTGAGGGGTGTCTGTGTTATGGAGGAGGTCAGGTTTCATGTGATGATAATCCCTTCTGGCAAAATAACAGGTTGAAAATCGATTGCTGTTGTAAGGGTACAAGTAGAGCACATCATAAATTAATGAATAAAGACTACTAATCTGTGCTTTCTGCAAGGGCCATAGGCTCCCCCTCCAGCTCATGACTAAATGTGAGCCACCACTGAATGTGGTCAGATAAGTAAAATGTAGTGTGATTTCTTCCTTCAGCACAGAGTGCATCAGGTAACCAAACCCCTTTTCCAGTAATTCCCTCTAGTGCATTGTATGTCCTTCCAGTAACATGATGCAAGAGCAATTGCCCAGGCCCTCAGCCAGTTGTGGCTTTGTATTCCCTGGTTCCAGATATTACATATCATTATTTTTTCTCTGCTGATGCCTATGTTTTACAGAAAAGAATTACCAGTATTCTCTATCTTCTGGACCTTCACTTTAGAATTCAAGTTCGCAAAAGAGGAACCTGACCTTATTAAGAAGTTGTATCAAGCAAAGTGAAGGCAGTATCCTTCCCTTTTCCCCTCCTGCCCCATGTATGGATATGATTGCTCTAGAAATTCAGTGGGGGGTGTGATTGGACTTTCAGACATAAATGGTTAATCACGCTTGAATGCCTTCAGGATTGGGGCTCCCATCAGTTAGCCAGATGCTAATCCTACAAATTATGTAGGATTAATAACACCATGTGCTTTAAACCTTCTCTCGTGCAAACCTCTTGCTTCAACAAAGGCTTGCAGGTTTTCTATTCTTACATTGGAAATTTCTCCCCTTATTTCATTATGCAGTCGGAAACCTGATGAAAGAATGGGAAAAAAATTGCAATCGGTACAGTCATGTGATTTGATGCCTTGGTAATTCACTGGCTCTTGCCCAAGGGCCAGTCTAATCTAAGGAATATGATTCTTTGTTGCCTGTTCTGTTTCTATAGAAACTTGGTTACTTAATCATGTCTGAAAAGGTACTTGCTACATGAAGAATTAATGAACTAATTAACAGTATTAAAATTCTCTTAACTTTTTTTTTTTTTTAATTTTCATGTCTACTTCATGTAGAAATCAAACAGATTATCAGTATGAGCTGCTGTGATTTCGTTCTGGTTGCATCGCATGTCTGCATTGCAAAAAAACCCAACCAAACAACAAATACCCAAACCCAAAACAACCAGCATTGACCTAACAACACAGTGAAGGAGAGCAAGCAGGCACAGCTGCACAATTGCACGAGGTTTCATGTTATAAAAACACATGCTTTTTTTCTTAATAACACATATCTTCTGTCAAAACAGCTCTTGCACGATGCAAGTAAAATGTTACTGATAAACTGTCAGTTGCAATTACCTTGGTAAGCTCGGATTTGAATTTCTGTGAATTTCCTTTAACTTCACTAAGTGATTATTATTCTACCTGTTTACTGAAAAGCCCCTGACCAACTCCTAGTTACTGCACCATTGGAAAGTATTCTTTGTTTTCTTTTCCTTTCCTACCTGCCATCTGTTGTTTCAGTCACTGCTGGCTTCTCTCTTTTGTTGATGGTTTTTGTTTTTTTCGTAGTGCTCTCCACATTTCTTCAATACATTGCTCTGTCTTAGAGTGTTTGGTGGCACAGGGGGATGTTCCTCTCCTGTCTACCATATCCAGGGGAGAAGAAGGTAGGATGGGAAGTTCCTTTGAACCTGATGTTGCTGTACAAGTCAGTAGGTTGGTTTTGACATCTTGATCTTACCTGCATATCCCAGTTTTTATAGTGCTCCAAGAGCTAGGGGCAGAATTGTTTGGCAGGACCATCCACGTGCCAAGGAATTTGGAAATACAGCAGGAGGAAAGAAACAAGCATATTTTTAAAGAATACAGGGAATTAACAGTGTTTCTGTATCTCAGAGAAGATTGCATTTGGCCAGCATACAACTTTATTTAGATATTACATCATGCCTATTGCATATTTATTACTCTCAGTAGTCATGTGAAGCTGAAAAGCACAAAGAAAAGATTCCTGCTGTATTTGCAGCAAACCCAGATGATGAACAAAGTGTAGTGTCTGGCTTGGTCCCCACTCCAGTTGAGCAGTACTGGCAGCTTTATGTGTTTGAGGATTTTGCCCTTGGTTGAAGTGCTTTCTGGGCCAGGGCTGTACTGCATTTGTGAAGCTCAGATGAAGAGGGAAAAAAAAATAATTAAAGGTACATTTTAACCTACTTCATTCTCCTGAGTTTGAAAGGAGCCAGGCTGTACCAGATGGGCTGCTGGAGAATTGTCAGTGTATAACCAGTAATCAAAATGTGTGAGAGATGAGAGGCAACTGAAGCTAGTGAGGCTAATGTACACTGGGATAATTTACATTCATATTTTGTGTTTGTGTCCTATAATTGTCAGATAGCTTTGTAGCACACCTTACTAATGGCCTGATGTTGTGCCCAGACTTGTTCCTCATATGTTGCAGAATTCTTGGATTAACAAGTGGTGCCTGTTAATTCACTGAACAGAAAGAGATTTACAGTTGATCTGACCTGAGAAGGTCTGTATAAAACAAAATACAAATAAAAGAGATAGAATGGGGGAAATACAAAATCACTGATAGATGGGGTATTTCTTAGTATCAGTTTCAGTTCAGATTTGAGGGATCTGCTGAGATGGAAAAGGGGTACTGCTTTTATGTCTTTATGAGGCACAGCACAAATCTGAAAGAAGAACAGCAAGGGAGGCAATGTTGTGTATATACCAGTTACAACAGAGAAAAATGAGGAACTAATAAAACTATGACAGTAAAAAATGAACACAGGAGACTTGAAAGGAGAAGAGAACTTTTAACAGGAGAATTTAAAAATGGTTTTGGTGCATGCAGTTTATTTCAGCTGTTTGAAAAAAAACCCTAATTTCTACCCCATAAATATTTTCACCAAAAAAAAATCTCTGAAAGTTCATCCATTTGTTGTTTATATATTTCAATGCTTTTTTTTTTTTTTTTCCAAACAGTTGAAACAATTTGCTGAGAACTTCAACATGAAAATTTAAATCTGACATTTCTGCAGTGGAGGTGAACTTTGTGGCAATGAAAACGGAGAAAAGTTACATAGTTTAAAAATAAATAGGTCCTTCTTGCAGAGAGTTTGGGAGGTTAGAATTTTGTTTTATGTGTAGTTTATTATAAAGATAGGATCTAATATTTGTGGAAATATCGTTAGGAATTATTGGTAGCTTTTGGTATGTGACTGTTGGTGGCTCTCAGTAGCAAAGAATTTTCAAAGCTCCTTCGGGAAAACAGTATGGCTTTGTCTTTCCTCAGTATCCTTTCATCTGAAAAACAGCTTGACTCTTAAGGCATTTTGATCCTTCCTACCCTAAATAATCAGACCGTTAAGTAGCACAATTATTTTTGCTGGAAGTCTTGAGTTTTACCCAGCTGACATTCAAGTTTTGAACCCTTTTAGGGTGTATTGTTTGGGATTTCTTGTTGATGTTGGAGGAGGGTTTGTAGTTGTTTTGTTTGTAGGTTTTTTAATGGTCAGGGCTGCAGCAGTATATGAAACACAGGAAAGAACTAAATAACTTTTAAACATGCTTTTATAACATAACTACCTTCTGCTTTGCTTCAATTTGCCTGTCTTTATGCTAGCATTGATGTAGGTTAAAGAGCTGAAGTCTTGTTTAAGCTGAACATGTTTCCCTGTTAAATCACTCTTTGCAACATGAGACAACAAGCATGAGGATGAATATGTAAATCTGCATTTTGCTGTGGAGGGTGAAATGGAAATGGAGCTGCAGAGCCCTCCCCTGTGGGATCATGAATTTTCCATCACTGTGTGTTCATCAGAGTTTCCTCTTCCACAGGTCTCCTTGTGGGTACTCTTGATGTTGTGCTGGACTCCAGTGCCAGAGTGGCACCGTATCGAATCCTCTACCAAGCACCAGACTCCTTGGTCTACTGGACCATTGCCTGTGGTAAGGACAAATGCACTGACATGTGGATTTTTGTTCTCCCTGGATCCTGTGTCACATAACATCGTAAGAGAGCATCGTTCCTGCTGAGCACAGTCATCTCAGGACAAATAAATGGGTCAGGATGAAAACCTGCTGTAGTGGTAAAATTCAGTGGCACGAGAGTTTCTGGTAGTCAGACCTTGAATGCCAGCATGGGGGGTGTGTTATGCACAGTGATTGAATGAAACCAGAAATGCCATGGAGCAGGGATGACACATCTGTTATTTCCCACTTTTCTTCTCCCAAAGGTGTTCCCAGAGCAGCAGTACCCATTCCTCCTTCTTGCACGCTCTACTCTATGCCCAGGGCTCACTCCTACAGCACTTCTAAAGTGCAGCATTCCTGGGTGATGGGCTGTCTCTAAAGAGGATGGTGGGAGGAATACCTGGATTACAGCACCCCAGTTACCCAAACAGGCCACCTGGCTTCCCTTGGAATGGTAACCAGGAAGAAAGTGCAGCCCCAGCACTCACGTGAATACTGAACAGCAAACAGTGAGACATTTCCTGTCTCCTCCAGGATAAATCCCGTCGAGATCCCAGGGATGCCCTGCCTCCTGGGTGCTTATTTCAGACAGTGTGTGGTCTTTCTAAATATGATGTACTTAGAATTCAGCACAATGGTTAAAGCTAACTATAGAAGTGTATGTTCTTACATAGATGCAACAGCTTCTAAGAGTTTTGGTCTTTAATGCCCCAGCTTGGGCAGATCTAGCAGTAAGACTGCTCCTTTTGTCATTATAGTAGTGAAAACAATTGGGTTGATATTTTTGTACATTAAATAGGATTTTTGCATGTATCAGATCCTGTACTAAGTGCTTATTTCTGTGGTCAGGTACCTATTGCAAGCAACATAAAACTGAAGGGAGTTAGTCTCTGGTTTTGTCTCTGAAAATAGTGTCTGGAGTTAAATGCAGAAGATCCAGGTCATTTAGTTTTGATTGGCCAAGCTTGCCAGGTCAGATCATTGGTTTGATAGTTTTGCTTTTCAGTCTTAGCAAATACAAACTTTTCAGCTCCTCCAGCTCAAAAGTTCCACTGGCAATTAAGTTTTTGGCAACAGCCAGAACTCTGTTAATTTGAAAGAGATTTGAGAAAACTAATGAGAAGTGCATACATGCCTGTCATCTCTTTAATGGCCTGGTAACCTCCAGCATGCCCACTGCTGCCTAACATTCAAAAATACTGTAAATGATGCTCAAGGCTTCTTCTCTACTAACTGTGCCACTTCATTAGTGCCCATCCTCCCAATGAAATTCAACATTTAGATTATTTGGATGACTTCTCCTCCAGACAAATACCCTTTTGGGAAGAGAAGAAAGAACAGATGAAAGTTTGCTATAGATCTAATAATTTTAGTTCAAACCAGGCTCTGTTCTTAGGAGCATATAATTTCTTTGTCTGGCAAATGCTGTGCCACCTTCTGAATCCAACAGGAAGTTTTGCTAGTAGCTCTTATTAGCACAAGTATTTCTTATTCTTTTTGGTAATATCAGACCTGAAAGAGGGCATTAGTTCAAACAACCTTTTTCCACTCTACACCCATTAGTACCAACTCCCTGAAGACTTTAGAATTCATGTAAGATAACTTACATTTAATTTAAGATTCATTTAGCATAGTTAACTTGACAGCTAATACTAAAACCAGATATTAACGAAGTTGTCAATATTATGAAGATGGTTCCCAAATCTACATTTAACAGCATGCTTTTTACTGTCATCTACTCTGCTGTGACCATGAGTAATACATGTCAGCTTTCCATGGATCTCAGAAGAGAAAGAACAGTAAAAGTGCTTACTTGATTATTTATTTTCATCCAGATGTCAGTGCACAGCAATTAGCAACCACCTCTATCCCATAAACTTGAAAGGGGACAGCTGAGGACACAAGTTTTCTTGCTATTTGCAGAATCCCTTTTAAAGAAAATAGCATATCACAAAGCTCCCAACAAAATCTTCAAGGACCCTTGTACTGTGCATGTATTCAGAAATGATTTTTAAGGCTTTGGAAATAGGCCATGTGACATCTCTTTAGATTTTTTTGCATGACACCTATAGATAATGACTGTAATTTTATACCTACAATGTGTTCTCAAGATAAGCAGGGGCATAAAATGGAAGGCAGAGTAAGGAGTTATG
Organism: Phylloscopus collybita; assembly: GCA_027886175.1. Classification (NCBI taxonomy): domain Eukaryota; kingdom Metazoa; phylum Chordata; class Aves; order Passeriformes; family Phylloscopidae; genus Phylloscopus; species Phylloscopus collybita. The sequence continues at coordinate 9,404,790 of JAJNNQ010000130.1, forward strand.
GTCCCAGAATAAATAAATGTACCATACATGCAGAAATCTATGGTGCTGCAGAACTGTGAGAATTTTGTTTTTCTTCTGAGAAAGATGTTGTGGGTTTTATGTAGAAGTACAGTACTCTGTCTACATTTAAGCTAGTATTAATAAGCATGCTAATTAAAATTGCTAATGTAGTTAATGTATATACCTGTGATTTCATTTTGTGGAGTGTTTATTGAATTTTTTTGTCAGCCTAATACCTGGTTGATGGCTAGGTTGTATTGGTTAAATTAAAAGACTGCAATAGCATAGGGAAATTGTCACTTGTGGGGAATAGTGTGGATATTACAGGGAGGTAAAATTTTACAAAGAACAAATAATTTATCTATGCAACCTTGAAGCTGAGCAGCACAGTGTTCCCTAAGGCTCTGCACTGTGGTTGTTTTATGAATTTGCAACTAAAGCAATTCCTTCTGAACTGATCAAAGGTTGTTAAAATTATACAGGTTGCTAAGGGCTTTGGCTACATTTAGCTATGCAACTCTGATTTGTCCTGCATTGTCCCTCCCTGTTCTCTAAGGGTAGACTGCTGGTTATTTGGTATTTGTAATCTCTGATTTTTACAGAAAATTGTCTTTGGAGATTATTTCTTTATTGGAGGCATCTTCAGTAAGTAGCTGTACAGAGTGATGCGAAGAAATGCAATTTTCTCATTAATTGTTTATGACATTTGGTCTTGCTCAGTACAAGAGCATTCTGAGGGTGAAAGTAATCCAGGGAGGGGGTTTCTGCTCTAAAATGTCTGTTTAGACAGATTTGGGTGTGAATTTTCTTGGATATTAACTCTACTGATCTAGGCTGTGTAAGGATTCTGGCTGGTGAATCTGAAGCCTTATATCTCTGGAGAGAAGTCTTGTTAACAGCCCTTTCTCCAGTGCAGTGTTGGGTTAAAGGTGTCGCAGCTTAGAGTTCTGTCTATTGAATTATACAGGAGAATTGTTATTTAGTTACTTTTCAGGAACAACTGATGATCTGGGAATGCAAAATGTTGTACACAATCAGCCTTTCCTACTGTAGTAGCCCTGCTGTGTCCCATGCCAGTGTCCCCCCTCAGTCTGCTAGTGCTCAGTTTAAGGCTAAAATGGTGTTATGTCTAAATTCTCTTTGGAAATGAACAAGTTTTTTAGATCCTTTTCCATCTATAAAATCAGTCATTCTTATAGTGGCTTTGTGTGTTTTTCAGGTACTGAACTGCTGTAGGGTTTTTGTGGTAATGGTACTTATATGCATTTTTATGCAAGTTACTATGTTGTAGCTATTTTAATTTTTATTCCCTGCCAGTCTTAAGGGCTCTGTATTTTGAAGTGCAGTGTTTTAACTGTTTTTAAATTGGGTTTCTTCCCCTTCCCTGAGAGTCAGAGTTATTGCTTAATTTACCCAGAAGACCAATGGTGGCAAAATGACAAGTACTTCTAATGTGCTAAGATAGGCAAAAACTTTCCAGTAACAGAAATAAAATAACCTGTAGTTTAAAACATTGCAGTAAATGTGTATTTTAATCCTGAGTGAACAAAGCAAAGAGAAAGACCTAGCCTGTGATGATGAATTGTTGAGAACTGGGGTGTAGGTTTTGGGCTGATTGTGTGCTCTGCTGTAGGGGAGACAGGGTGATTAAATAGTGAGATAATGGAGACAAAAGGCAGTGGGGAAGAGATGTAGTTTTACAGGTTGGGAATAATCAGCCAAAGCAGTTTCAGAAGAAGTGCTGAAAAATAATTGATGAACCACAAACCAGAAAGAGACAGCTTTAAGAAATACTTCATCATGATAGTGTCACTATCATGCACTGCTTGTCACTGCTCTTACAAGTGAAGCAATTTTTCTGATGACAGTTTAGTTTTATATACATAGCTCATGCATTTCATCATTGCTTTTCACAGCAGTGTTAAAGCCAACAAGAAATAGTGTTCAGACCACCTCCAGAGTTCCAGAAAGGTCTGGTTGCTTCTAGTAGTTTTAAGGAGAAGCAGCAGTGGTGATCATTTGTGGTTCTGAAGTATTGAATACATATGTAGGCTGTTCTGCAACATGTTTTATGTATCTGTACTACAGCCATTCCCCTGGAAGTTGCACAGAATGTTGCCTTCTGTTGCCTTCATTGGAGTTGTTAAATTAAATACAATGGGAGAAAATTTTGGAATTTCCAGGAGGACAGCATCTAGTGAAATATTGCATCTCCACTTACTGGAAGTTTTCTTTCCCTTTTTTGTTTATGATTAAAGGGACACTGACACTGGTGAATTATTTATTTTATGACTTCTGGTTTGTTGGTTTGTTTTTTTATATAGGTTGCTCAAGGAAGGAAATCACTGAACACTGGGAATGGCTGGAACAGAATTTGTTGCAAACTCTTTCAATTTTTGAAAATGAGAATGATATAAATACATTTGTCAGAGGAAAAATACAGGTAATGTATTAATTACTACAAATGTTGTTAATGAAAGATATGACTGTGGAAGGAAAACTGATGTGAATTTGAAACAAATTGGAGCTGGTAGTCCCCAGGCTGCTCTGCCTTTTGAAGGAAGACCAGATGCTAAGTAGCAACATGTGGGTAAAAATCAGGGAAACTGGGATTAGTACATGTAGCTTACAGCAGTGTGATTTTTAAAAAACCCATATAAATACATAGGCAAGGCTTAAGGCATTGTAAGTTCTAAAATCAATTGCACTGTTGACCGTCTTAAACATTGACAGTTGTCTGTGCAACTGTTTTACCATTTCAAGGCTTAATTTTAGGGTTTTTTTAATCCATTCATAATGTCTCATCCCTCTCTTCTGTGTAGTTAAATCCTGTAGTATTGACAATCACACTTCGTATAGGTGTTAAGGGTTGCTGGTTCATTGTTTTGCTTCCTTGGTGGGAAGTGGGAGTGTTGGTTTTCTTAGAATTTCTTTTTCTCTTTATAGGACAGAGAATAGCTATACTGGCAAAATGTACTTTTTTCAATACTAAGAGTTATCTAAAAAAAATTACTCTGTTCAAAGTTTGTAAGCAAAATCATTCTCTTTACTGGTGTGCCTTCAAAGTATTGGCTTTGTCTCATTCCCCTTTTAACATTTCATACAGTAAGTCAGCTCTCTTATGAATCCCACAGTTGCTTGTGTTCTCCCAGTGAATCAGGTGTGAGGGCTATAGATGGTCATGGAAATATCTTATATGTGTTTTGAAATACAATCCTTCAGGAAATTGTTACTTCTTAGGGTTGGATGAATACTAAATGTGAATGATGGTTCTCTCTTATACTTTGCTCTTCATGTAAATATGGGGCAAGATGAAGGCAAAAAGTCACAAAAAAGGCAAAAAATTTGTAGCTAATATAAAAGACAATAGAGATGATTGTAAAGGAGATTGGGAAAATAAGTTAATAAAACAGAGCTTCAGTATAGAACAGAAGAAACCATAGTCTTTAAAAATATCAAAAACCATCTTTTCACCAGTTGCTTCTTCAAATTTCATGAAGGTCATCTGCACCTGAAAGTGGGAATTTTTTTTCTATCCTACTAGTTAATCTAATTGAAGATGTCTTTTTTCTTCTTCCCCCTGGCCTTTTGCTCTTCTTCTATGCTCAAGGTTCAATAAGAGGGGTCATAGAGATATTTTAAAATTTTTCCTAAAGAAGAACAGTTCCTTTTCTCCCTTTTACTTTTTTTCCTTCTCTTAAGAAAAAATCCCTGTAAAAATCTCATGTCTGTCTCCTGAGGAAGGAAGAGAAAAATACTACAGATCATAGGTGCTTCACAGGGCTGTTAAGAGTATTTGAGTTAGGCTGGTTAATTTAAAACAAGGTCCTGGCAAGTGGTTGGTGTTTGGTTGCTTTTGCTCTAGGCACAGTAGGGAGTAAGGTGACCAGAAAGAAAGCCTTGAATAAAGTAAATAACTACATAAGCCAAAGAGTGAGGGGAACAAAAAGAGCTTACTGAAAGGCTTCCTTGGCATTGCAATAACCATTGTGGCCTGTGGCCTGGACAGCAGTGGGAATTAGGATATCTGATAGCCTGTGGCCACTAACAGGATATGTCCTTTCTTCATTCCCTACCAGGGCATCATTGCTGAGTACAACAAAATCAATGGCATCAAAGAGGATGACGACACAGAAAAATTCAAGGAAGCCATCGTGAAATTTCACAAGCTGTTTGGGATGCCAGAAGAAGAGAAATTAGTGAACTACTACTCCTGCAGTTACTGGAAGGGGAAGGTTCCTCGTCAGGGCTGGGTGTATCTCAGCATTAATCACCTTTGCTTTTACTCTTTTCTCATGGGCAGGGAAGGTATGTTTTCAGTGGAACGGTAATTTCTAAAATCTAAAAGTGGTTAGGAAATCTCCTGTAGCCTGTTACTTTTCACATACTGATCACTGAGGGTACAAAGACACTGCTGAGGAAAAGAGAAGCAGGGAGCAATTCCCTGATTTGTCACACTGCTTAACTGTGTGCTTGTTCCCTTGTTTGTTTGGTCTTTCTCAAAGTAGTTCTCTGTCAAACAGTACTTGGCATTGTCTAGGGGCATGGTTCACCTCAGGAGCTATGCCCAAAAGGGAATAGGGACAAGATCACACCAGTTCTGGCTTTCTCTTCTGCTCTTACACAATCCTCAAGTACTACTCTGGCAGACTTTGCAACCTTAAATGACACATCTGCATTTGTACAACACCAGAACATCAGAAAGGTTTCAGAGGAGACTCAGAATAAAGAACTGCATAGTGTGGATGCGGCTGGTCTGCTCTACAGAGAGTTAACTCAAAGCATGGTGGAGGTGAACAATTCAGTATTTGGTTATGGGCAATGGATCAGTCCTGGGATTTAGCCCCTGCTTTAAGGACACCACCTGTATTGGTGTTGGGAGAAAAGCTGAGGTTCTGTCATGGCTTTAATATTTGAAATGTTATACTGTATAAAAATAACACAGGTCTGTCTGATGCATTTAGACTGTGTTTCTTTGCTTCCATAGGAAAAGAGGACATCAGAATCTGAGCACAGGCAGTGACAATAAGTTGTGTTAGCTCACCTAGCTTTGTAATGCTTGTATGGTGCTCTGTAAATAAAGTAAATGACATTTAAACTCTTTCATCTGCTGTTTGTCAGGTGATAGTGGTTTGTTTGTACAAATCTGGTCTATTTATGCTGTGCTCCCAACTTTTCAAGATGCAAGAAAAAGTCAGCTGAATGCATTTTATAGGAAGAGGAAGCTAAAAGCTCCTGAATGTGCTCATTTTTGTACTGAATCTTGTTTCTTTGTTTGCTCCTGTTCAGCAAAGTTAGTTATCCGTTGGGTTGATATCACTCAGCTTGAGAAGAATGCTACGCTGCTCTTCCCTGATATGATCAAAGTGAGCACAAGGTCAAGTGAACATTTCTTCTCAGTATTCCTTAATATCAGTGAGACATTTAAACTGATGGAGCAGCTTGCCAATATAGCTATGCGGCAGCTTTTGGACAATGAAGGATTTGAACAAGACAGGTCATTACCCAAACTGAAAAAGAAATCCCCCAAAAAAGTATCTGCTCTAAAACGGTAGGTAGCGCTGGCTCTTACTCATTTGTTCCTCCTCAGTCCTTTTACTTGCAGGATTTTGTCCAAAACTTTTCTAATGTTGTGGCCATTTACTGTTACTCCAAAAGGAATGATTGATTCCAACAGTGGCAAAGTGTGAATAATTATTTAAATATAATTACTTGGTATCTTGTTGAGATAGGAAATGGCAAAGACTTGAATACAAACATATTGCAAAAATAAACTTGGTTGGGCCAAATGCTCATTTGTTCAGAAGCTCTTTAGTGCATCTCCTGACACTGGCTGCATTTTGGTATCTGTTGTAAGGCCATTTTATGTCAGTAGGGGAAGGTAATAAAGTGATTCATGTGTTATTAAGAATTGTACCTAGCATTCATACTTGATCTTATCACTGGAATTGAGAAATGACTCTAGATTATTCATTCTATCTAGAATATAGTTTAGGTAACAGTGATACAAAAATTGACATAAAATTCTAAAGGATGAAAAGTTATCCGGAGAATATTTCTTCTTGCTTTATATCATCCTTCAGCTTGTTAGTGTGTTTTTCATTTTTTCTTTATGTGTTGTTCATGTTAGTTTACCATACAGAATTATAGCCAGTGCTTGCTTATATTTCTCATTACTTAGTGACATCTGACATGCGTTGTATCACTTTTGCTTGTCCTTACTGTTGAATGTTTGCACTGAATGCATTATCAAGACTAAGTCTTGAAATTGTTAACAAACTCCAATGTTAGGGATTCCATAATGTTAATAAATAAGCCTCAAAGAAGCATTTTTTATTACTATCAGCAAAAAAATGGATTCACTGTACATGTACTCAGAAAGTAGGGCTGAATATGAAAATCTCACTTCTCTCTGAGAAGTATGGATGAATGTCTGAGTCATTCATGGCAGACTTTTTTTTCATGTAGTTTTAGAACCTTCCAAAAGTGAAGACTATGTCTCCACTAATATGCAAATTATTTCCAACTTTCTGCTGTACAGTCCTTAGCTGAGTTATATGTTGCACGTAAGTTGCAATGATTTGCATAAAACACACTTGAAAATGTTTTATATATTCCCTAAACCAAGATAATCTTTCTGTGGGTTTTTTTTTAGGGATCTTGATGCCAGAGCAAAGAGTGAGAGATACCGTGCGTTGTTCCGACTTCCCAAGGATGAGAAATTAGATGGACACACAGACTGTACTCTTTGGACTCCATTCAACAAAATGCATATTTTGGGTCAGATGTTTGTTTCTACAAACTACATTTGCTTTACTAGTAAAGAAGAGAACTTGTGCAGCCTTATTATCCCTCTTCGAGAGGTAAGTATTTGTATTTTTAAATTTATAGGGCAAGTAATAAATATCTTATTAGATATTTCAGCCTGGCTTTGCATTGTTTTATTTTGGTGTGGGCTTTTTACTATTTGTTTTTTGTTTGGTTTTTTTTGTTGATTGTTTTTGGAAACAAGCCTCCTTTCATACTTTTAATCTCTTGTGAGCATGCCATTCTGATGTATTCTAAGTAATATTCCATGACAGTGTATCTTAGTTCACAGTTCCTGCTACTAAAGTTTACATGGAGTTCTTTCCATCAGTTTTCATAACCCTTGTGAGTTCTTCCTCTCATAACTTGTATTCTGATTTACAACCCAATTTTACATTTTTTTGTGCCTCATAGGGAGGAGTGGAGGGTGAAACTTCCTAGATTGACGAGAGGAAATTCTGTTAAAGAATCTGTCAGATAAGATTGGCTTTTGTCAGATTTAAAAAGATTCATAATCCTTAAGTTTTGAATTGCCTCTTCAAATATACTTCCAATTGTTTATTCATGTATGTGGAAAATATTTTGTCAGTATTTTTCAAATTTGTTTCCCTTTTTAAAGCTGGTTACTTGAAGCAGATCATCAGTTAGAAGAGTGTGTTTGACGCAATAAAAAGATTATGTTGGGGAGCTTTTTTATGGTTGATTTGTGGGTTAATGGAAAATTGGGTTAAATAAGTTTTGGGTGTTGTAGCAAAGTTGGTGTAACCAAGGACAGTTAGGCTTGACTGAAGAACGACAGAGTATTTCCAGGCACTTTTTTCCCCCACTCATTAAGAGTAAAGCGGGTACTTGTTCAGAAACTGAAGTACAGCTTCTCAGCAGCTTGTTGCAATGACACTGGTTATTTGGGATGAGATATTCAATTATGGTAGCACTGTTTGTCTGAAAATCAGTGGGAATGGCAGTCCTGCAGGGGAAGTGGTGGAGGAGTAGTCAAAGTCTTCATTTAGCAAGGCCTCTTTTCCTGGCTGCAGATTCAGCAACTGGTTTTGATAGCCACAGTCACAGCAGCACGGGATTCAGAGCAGCTCTAAAGCTTTCAGAGACAGAGGTAGCTGAAGGAGTAAGTGGTTCTGTGAGAACAGCTTTAAGTCTCTGCACCAGCAAGGAGAACAGTAAACCAGGGGGTAGTGCCAGTCCTCAGAACAACTGATCAGTACCACTAGTAATTATAGGAAAGCTTTTTATTTAATTTAAGCTTTGGGGTACACCTTGAGTTAATTCCAGTGTTCTGTAATATCCCGGAAGTGTTTTGACAGATGAGACAATAGCAAAGCACTGATTCAGAAGTTATGATGGGGAAAGATGTTTTTCAGTGGCTGACTGCACTGCTCACTGCACCTTCAGCAGGTGCCCTCTCCAAGACAAAGCACTTCAGATAGGTGCATGTCTCTACTGAATAGGAAATAAGTGGATATCAGCTCTCATTATAGCAGAGCTATAATTAAGCTTGCTATAATAATGTCTGTCCTGTGCCTTTAGAACTTGTCTGTCTTTTGTGCTGATCTCGCTCGAGCAGTTTTTAAGTGGAACCGAAAGCATAGGGAACACTTTTTAGCTAACTTCAATGTGCTATTAGTGAAGTCCTTTAAGTTAACAAATAACTAGTAGATTTGTAGTTAACAGAGACATAAAAGGAAGTGGAGAGAACAGAGGAGTGGTTTAGCACCTGGTGGTTTAGAGCGGTGCACTGCAGTCTTTAAGTCTTCAAAGAGAATGCATGAAAAATGGTTACTCTATCCATTTAGCTAGAGAGCTATTAATATTACAGTACTCATATCCTGACATTGATTTCTGTTTTTAAAAGTGTTAGAAGATCAAAAGTAAAAGTCCTAGTGAAATTAAACATGCCACTTTCTATTCTGAAGGCAGCAAGTCAGCTTTCATTACCTAAGAAATCATCTTAAGTCATAAAAGCAGTGGTTAAATGTATTTACAATTGTGATTTGTGTTTTGTTCAATATTATATGAACTGCACAAACTTGATGGCTTAATATGTTTTTAAGGCTGATAGTTGGTAATGTTTAGGAGACACAATTGTTACATAATTCATCAGCAGTGTGTGTATGACTTATCCCTGAGGTTTCTTTGTGTTAATGTGCTTTACCAAAACCTGGGGGAACTCGTTCCCTGTACTCAGTAGGTTGTGGTACGAATACTGTTTACAGGTTGGAGTTCAGTTAGATTAGTGACCATTTCCCTAACAACTGAAGGCCAAACAGAAGCCTCCACCTCACAGGGAGGTACATACTTGCCTTTGTAAGGGAACACATGGGGTTAATTTCCCTTTGTTGCAAGTTCCTGTGTACTGTGAAAATACACAGTATTTTCACAGTTAAAATAACAGTGTGCAACTATTTTCAAAGTATGCAACGATAATACAGTTGTATAGGAGCATCATCTCAAAAATGTTTTATTCACATGTATTGGCAGAAAAAGGTAGGCAAAGGTTTCTGTGGGTTCAGCCTGTGCTGATGATGTTGGAAAGCAGGAGAGGGATTTGGAAGTCCTACAAAAAAGCTGATAGATTTGTATCCCACACATGAAATTTTGTTTCACTTATTCTTTTAAAATAGAGCCTGGGGAAAATCAACTCAGTAGTGCAGGGGAGTTTTGATCGAAAATGTACTGAAACCAGGTTGAGGGATTACAGCTTTCTTCTTTGAGGCTTGTAAGCCCTTGTAGCAAACCATGTTTTCTGGCAAAGGGGTATCCATAGGAGTTTGATACAAGGGTGGAAGGAGCACGGGTTTATTGTATTAAGATGGTTTCCTAGACCAAACAGCTTGATTACTAAAGATCTTAAGCTTTAGCAACTGTTTCTTCCTAGGTGACAATAGTGGAAAAGGCAGACAGCTCCAGTGTGCTGCCCAGCCCACTGTCAATCAGCACGAAAAACAGAATGACGTTCCTCTTTGCCAACTTGAAAGACAGAGACTTCCTTGTACAGAGGATCTCAGACTTTCTGCAACAAACCACTTCAAAAATATACTTGGATAAAAATATTTCTGGAAGCTATATCAGCTCAGATGATGAGGTATGTGAAGGAAGATGAGTAATTTACTAGAAGAGGATTTTAACTGGTGTGGGGAGAGGAAACACCTTCAAGTTTTTGCGAAGTTAAACTTCTGGCACAGAAATGTGACCTCTTTTGTGTTAATGTCTTTGAGCTGAAGTGTTAAAATTTGTCAGTCAGGATATCTATCTTTCTCATATTAAACCTAAGAGAAATCATTGCTGAGGAAGAGCTACTCTAATTCTTGCTGCCACATTCTGAAATTACAGTGTATCTTGTTAGAAAGTGTCATAGTTAATTAGCTGGTTAATTGAACAGTACTTTTAGTATCTATCTATTTTCTTGTCCAGCTCTGTCTTGGTTTGGAAAGACAGGTATCTGCCAGGGAAAGCTGGAGTTTCCCTTGGAATAGAGAATGTAAACCCCTCACCCCCTCCAAGTTATAATTTTGCAATTAAGGCCTTTCAGGCAAAGATTTGGGAATAGGGATAACAGTTCTTTACTAGGAATATTAACAATACAAATATAGTAGAAAACAAACAAACAAGCAAACAAACAAACAACAATCCTAGAAACCTTGACAGAGTCAGAGCTACAACCTGACACCCTGTTGGTCAGGGTGTTGGAAGCAGTCCAGAAGTAAATCCCCCTGGACTGACAGATGTGGTTCTGTTGGAGCAGAGATGATCCTGAGTGGAAAAAAAAGGTCCAGTGGTGGTGAGAGGGATCCAGTGATGGTGAGAAGCGTCCGATCTTCCTCTGGGAATCCGGTGGAACCAGATACCTGGTGTTCCTGTGTCTTAGTTTTTATTTAAGTTGGAATAGTTGGCTCTTCCCACTGGGTGGAGCATCTCACAATGGGATGATGGAATATGTCATGCCCTTAGTGAGCCTTAATGGCCCATTAGCAGAAGATACCCCCCTGGAGGGAGGACAGGCGGTGAAAGAGATAAGAAACACTGCCCCACCTGGTTTGAACAGTTGGCCCATTATCAGGAGGCATCCACCCCGCTCCTTTCAGAGTTACAAGAGATAAAGAAAAACATCTCCCCAGCTGCTTTCAACAGATGAAATAGAATGCACATTTTCGGTTCCATAACCCAAGACAAACTCAAATGTAATTCTGGAATTTTAATAATTTGAAGAAATTATCGGTTGGCATGAAGCTCCTTTTATTCAAGACTTTAGCTGTTAAATCCCATCTTTTGATTCTTCTGAAAAGAATGTCTGAGCTGAGCAGGTTTGCATGTGCACTACTAGTGAACTTTGGAACATTTGACCTAGCAGGAAACCAACGGCCCTGTCCTGAAAACGTTGAATGACCCTATTCTGAACCACCTCCTTGTATACATGTGCAAACTAAATGGTTCTTAAAAGATGTGATTAGATACACTTTTCTTAGGTCTTTGAGTCAAGCCTTCTGCTGAATTCCAGCTTTTATGTATGAAATTCAGATGCTTCATATAACAACCTCATCAGTTCTGTTAAAACCCAGCAAAGTGTAGTAATTCAGATCTCAAAGTAGAAGGAGTGGTGTATCATTTGGTGGTGCATCATTTTGGTATTATGTAGGTAGGTCTCACACTCCAAGCCTGTCCTAAGCCATACCTTATTGCTGTCCTGAGTAGCCCTACCCTGTTTGCCATGTGTGTCTTAAGAGAATCTTTTTTACTTGTTTTGCTGATGGTGAGGTATAATTACTGCACATAGGCATGTATAGTGCTGGAACTTCTGCCGTAAATGGATCTAAGTATTCTACCTACTGAATAATAAACAAATTAATTGTAAGCCTTTATTACGATTTGTAATATGACTGCATATCTAGATATGCATGACTACTACTTGCAATTTCAGATGTTTGGTGTGAACTGCTCCGTGAGATTTTACCGTGATGCAGTTTCAAAGCTGTTTGAGAAGTCAAAAAATCCTTTTTCTTCAAAATACTTTTCTTTCAAATCACAATCTAACAGTCCTACGATGTTGACAGATCAAGGGAGCTGGTTAAATTGCCCTGGGCTACTTAGGAGTAACACTACCCTTGCAGTTCTAGATCTAGAATTTGGTGGTGTTTCAGCAGAGCTATTGAGAAACTGGAAGCTATTTCATTATTCTCTACTGGTTTAATTTCTGCTGCCATATGTTTTTGTTAACTGTTAGCATGTATATAAATTTTTAAGTAAAGTGAAGTTAAAAAGTCCCGACACTGGCTCATCCTTATGCCTGTATTGCTTGTGACTGCTTTCTGCAGGTGTTTACAAGGTCAAGTAGTTTAATTTCTGCCAGCCCTCACAAAAGCCTGAGCTCTGAGTCGGAGGGAGAGCGACAATTCAACCTCAATGACAACGGCATTCCAACAGCAACTCAAGCTTTAATGACAATGTATCGGCGCAGGTCACCCGAGGAGTTCAACCCTAAGCTGGTAAAATGCACCTCTGAGCGCTCCACCTGACTGAAAAAGCTGTTACATTATGTTTGCTTTAAAACCCATGTTTCTGACCCAGAAGAGTTTCATTCTGCTAGAATGAACAGTTAAGAGGCAGTATTTTTCACAGAAGTAAAGGCTTGAACATGGTCTTGTTTTACCAATACAAATAACTTCACTACATAAAGGCAAAGTTGGATGTAATTCAAGGAGAGGTTGTATTCCTGCTCTTAAGTATAACTGCTTCTCTTAACAGCAAGGTCTACTGGCATAGAAACTAGGAAATGGGAGGAGGCAGCCCATTAAGGAGGTTACTGGATTGTAGCCAAGTTATTTCTTGCTCATTTGGAAGGTTAGGATATTGCAGGCTTTTTAGCACTCAAGATTTTAGTGGGTCAGAGTGTTAGAAAGAGAAGCTGCATCTTTATGCCTGCCTTTCTTTGCTTGTAGGCCAAGGAGTTCCTGAAGGAGCAGGCCTGGAAGATTCACTTCGCTGAATACGGCCAAGGGGTCTGTATGTATCGCACAGAGAAAACCAGAGACCTTGTGCTAAAGGGCATTCCAGAAAGCATGAGAGGGGAACTTTGGCTGCTCTTTTCAGGTAGGTTTTCCTTTGAGTGGGTCTGTGGGATATAAGCAAAGGCATGAGGAAAGAAAGGATTTTAAAGATGCACATAGTAAGTGTCTGGAAATATTTGGAGTAAGTAAGGCTGTGATTGTTAGCGGGCACCAGACAAGTATAGACAAGATTTCTGTTCAGACCAGCAAATACCCTTTCTCAAACAGGCTTACATAATTAAGAAAGAACATACAAAAAGCAGAACACACACTCTCTAACCAGAACCCTGTAGTTTAGGGGCCTTCTAGATGTTCAGCAACCACCAGCAAGCCTAATTCCCATTTATTTCTGGATCCAGTTAAGCTCTTGGCCTTCACAGCAATTCTTGCAAGGAATTCCAAACTTCAGGCACGTTACATGGAGCCACTATCTTTTCTTTTGTTGATAATAAAAAAATGCTACTCTAACATTTTATTAGGTGCTTTCATTATGTGAATTATGTGATAAAATATTTGTCTGGGATTCTGTGCCATAAAGGATTTTCTAGATCTGTGTCTACTTAAAGGTTTGTTTGTTTGGGTTTTTTTGAAGCTGAAGAATTTTATTACTAGTTATATGGAAATCAATCCTACCTCAGGCTTTCTTCATAGCCTATCACCATATGCCTTCTTTAGCTCTACCCTCCCCAAGACAGTTACCACCCACACCACGTACAATATGAGCACATGAATGCCTTTATCTGATCATCTCATGATGCTTCCAAGTTTGTTTTCCATTTCTTCCTACTAATACACAGTCAGGTACGTTTTCTCTTTGCTGCTGGGCACTAAAGGAACGTTTTCAGAAGATACACGCAGGAATGCACAGCTGTTTTGTGTCCTATTAACAGCTAGTTTGCACTAATTTTCGCTCTGTATATGTAATTCGTGTTTTCTATGTAGAGTAGTACTTTGGGCTACTGACACTTGATTTTCATTTCTGGAGGAGCTGAAAAGTCAATAGTGAAATTTCATAGCAACTCTGTGAACATGTAGTGTTATCCCTAAGGCTGAGTGCCCTGCCCAAGATAGCAGAGTCATTTTCAGAAGTAGGAATAGAAGTCATGAGTTTCTGTCTCTTGGTTTTGGCTGACATAGCATACTCTCTGCAACCAAACATTAATCTACTCTGTCCTCAGGGCCAGTAGCTTTCTCAGAGACAAGTTTTGAGTTATCTAGGATAACCAAACCCACAGCCAGCTGCAGAGGGATCTCATGATACCATGTGACTGCACAGTTGGTTTGTTCTTCATGCCTCCTGTTTTGTTCTGGCTGAGAGAGATTTTAACCTCATTATAAAAATGCCTGTAGAGAAGACAGGAAGGAGTGATAATCACAAAAGCACATCCTTTTTATTTTTTTAATCATCTTTAAAGAAATAATTCATATTTGCTTTCAAAGTTCTTGGTGACATTCAAAATGGAAGGGGAGCAGATCATCATGGAACACTGTACCTGCTAAACCTCCCATTTTCTCCTGGTTTTAATATTGTTCTCCTACTCCTAGGAGCCATTAATGAAATGGCCACTCATCCTGGCTATTATGAGGACCTGGTGGAGAAATCCATGGGAAAATACAATCTTGCTACAGAAGAGATAGAGAGGGACCTGCACCGCTCCCTTCCAGAGCACCCTGCATTCCAGAATGAGATGGGTATTGCTGCTTTAAGGAGAGTCTTGACAGCTTATGCTTTCAGAAATCCAAACATAGGATACTGTCAGGTAATTGAAATATCCTGGACTCCTACAGTTTGTGGAATTCCAGTTCTTTCCTTGCAGTGCTGCATGTGAGGGTTTGGCTGTGTGAAGCACAGTGAGGGGTGGATGGTGCTGTGAGCTCAGGCCTCAGTGCTGCAGAGAGGCAGGAATGCTGAGGGCAGAGGGATGTCACACAAGGACCTGCTGTAACAGCACTATTAGCAGCACGTGTTGAGAGATGTTTTCTGTAACCATATTTTCTGCTCATGAATCTAGAAACTGGACAGGTGATAACAGCTGTCTACAATGGACCCTGAAGAAAGGTTATTTTCTTACTAACACAAAAAAATCCCCTCAAAACCTAAACACTTTGTGTTCAGCCTTAAATTTTTACCTGTTTTTATCTATCCATCTTATAATGAATTATTATTCAATGTATTAGTCATAACCCTCCAGAACCTCCTTTTCTCTTTCAATGATGCCATGCCATCATTCAAAACAATGAAAAGAAACAAAAACAACCAAAAAACCAAGCAAAAAAAAAAAAAAAAAAAAAAAAAAAAAACCAAAACCAAATGCTTGGCAAAAAGTAAAGCATCCTAGGAGATATCACTGTGAGTCCCAACCATAAATTTGTGGAGTTAATGCTGACCCCAGTGCATGGTTATGAGGTTCTTTTGCCCATAATTCAAGTCACTTCTGTTTCTGGTCCTAAATAATTCCTTGTTTCTATAAAATTTTGGCTCATCACCTGGGCCTTTTTTTGCCTTCCAACATACTTTTGCAAAGAGGAAACTTAAATGTGTTAGTATTAAGAAGTCTGGTTAATGTCTGACTGTTAAGACTTCTAGATGCAAAATGAGTAAGTGCAATCAGTTCTGGCAGATACCATCATAACTTATTCAATAACACGTGTGGTACCAAATAATAGCTACAACGTTTGTGAACATTATTTAACAGAGGAGCAGTAGAAGGACATTTCAGTTCTGTTCCCTAAAGCTGTCACAGTAATTAATAACCTTGAGATTTGGTTCAACTGCAGTGGGAATTCGGGGACATCACTAGTGCTGTAGGAGGTGTTTTGGCTGTACCAGACCCAGATTCCCCAAGAGCACCTATGGCAGGATATCAGTAGCAGTGTAACAGGGATGCTTGCAGACCTGAGTCAGTCCTTGATTAAGAAGAAAAATATTGATTTCTTTAAAAAAATCTGCAACACAAAACCAACCAACCCCAAAAAACCCCAGTGAAATAACAACAACAAAACTAAAGAAAAACCTTACAGTTTTTTGTAATTTGAGGCTCTCTTAAGCCTTTCTTTGAGCACTGGAAAACACTGCTGTTTTTACAGGGAAGTACTTGAACAGTGTGGGATCTGCAGGGAGAGATGTAGTTAATTTCCTAACCACTTATCTGCCCAGGTACTGTGCTAGATATTGAATAATTATATTTCCTTTATATTTTCTTTTAGGCTATGAATATTGTCACTTCAGTGCTCCTCCTTTATGCAAAAGAGGAGGAGGCTTTCTGGCTGCTGGTGGCTCTGTGTGAGCGTATGCTGCCTGACTACTACAACACAAGAGTTGTTGGTATGTTTTGGGGACATTTTTGAAATGACATTACCAAAAAAAAAACCAAATTAGCTGCTGTTACTGAAACAAATATATGGGTAGATGCATGTTAATGACAAGACACAAGACAAGCTTGCTCAGGAGAATAAAGGCAATTTCCTAGAGAGGTTAACTCTCTATTATATAACTATTAATATGGTTAATAGTTTATCACTTACTTAGGATCAGATGGCATTCTAAAGTGGGCTTAAGCAAAGCAGATTTTTAAGAAGAGATGGGAGGCTAAAATTTGAATTTTGGCTGATTAAGGTAAGGTGGAAACAGGAGCTTTAGCAGTTTGCAGTAGAAGTCTTTGTGCCTGTACCTCTAATGTGAAAGGGCACGAGTATCAGAAAGCTGTTGCTGTCAAACGAGCTTCCTTGTGTATGTGGAAATGAGTGACTTCAATTTATCATGGAATTTGTTTGTACTGTATCTCACAAATACTTGAGATACTCAGCCTTAGAAATTAGTCTTCCTGGCCTGGTTAAAACACTGATGTTATGGCATGGGAATGTATGGGGTTCTCTTGAAGTGAATCTAAACCCTCACAGTCACCCTGGCTTCTTTCAACAGGTGATCCTGAGGTGTTACTCCAATTAGTTATGGTATTATCAAGCCACTATTTAACTTCTGCTGGTGCTAAACCAAATTAATTTTTTTTTTAT